>CM074720.1:530226338-531665088 GCA_037306005.1 Rhinophrynus dorsalis | reverse complement strand
ACCAGGGTGATACACTTATATACACACCACACAGTCTGATCTCCTAAACACAGGGACACCAGGGTGATACACTTCTATACACACCACACAGTCTGATCTGCTAAACACAGGGACACCAGGGTGATACACTTCTATACACACCACACAGTCTGATCTGCTAAACACAGGGACACCAGGGTGATACACTTGTATATACACCACACAGTCTGATCTGCTAAACACAGGGACACCAGGGTGATACACTTGTATATACACCACACAGTCTGATCTCCTAAACACAGGGACAAAAGGCTGATACACTTATATACACACCACACAGTCTGATCTCCTAAGCACAGGGACACCAGAGTGATACACTTATATACACACCACACCGTCGGATCTCCTAAACACAGGGACACCAGGGTGATACACTTATACACACACACCACACAGTCTGATCTCCTAAACACAGGGACACCAGGGTGATACACTTATATACACATCACACATTCTGATCTCCTAAACACAGGGACACCAGATGATACACTTATATATACACCACACAGTCTGATGTCCTAAACACAGGGACACCAGGGTAATACAGTTATATACACACCACACAGTCTGATCTTCTAAACACAGAGACACCAGGGTGATACACTTCTGTACACACCACACAGTCTGATCTCCTAAACAGAGGGACACCAGGGTGATACACTTATAAACACACCACACAGTCTGATCTCTTAAACACAAGGATACCAGGGTGATACACTTATATACACACCACACAGTCTGATCTCCTAAACACAGGGACACCAGGGTGATACACTTCTATACACACCACACAGTCTGATCTCCTAAACACAGGGACACCAGGGTGATACACTTCTATACACACCACACAGTCTGATCTCCTAAACACAGGGACACCAGGGTGATACACTTATATATACACCACACAGTCTGGTCTCCTAAACACAGGGACACCGGGGTGATACACTTATACACACACCACACAGTCTGATCTCCTACACACAGGGACACCGGGGTGATACACTTATATACACACCACACAGTCTGATCTCCTAAACACAGGGACACCAGGTGATACACTTATATACACACCACACAGTCTGATCTCCTAAACACAGGGACACCAGGGTGGGAAAGCGGGATAGAGGGATTTGGGTCTAAAAGAGCAACTGTCCTTCCTAAAGAGGGACATTTGGGAGGTATGGATAAACAGCACAGCAAAATGTGTTCTCACCACTCTAACTTAAGGGTTAAATTGCCTTGCACCAGTGACTTAACATTCTTTAAGTCTTCACCTTTTATACAGAAACTGCATTGCTGTCTTTTACCCCTAACACCTGCAGTGTTAACCCTTCAAGTACCAGAGAGGCATCCAGTGCATTGCAATGAGTTGGATACCTCTGGCACTCAAAGGGTTAAGAGTGTTGCCCTTAATCAAGCTGTAGAAGGTACTGGAAAATTGTTTGGATTTTAATGTCTAAATTATGAAGCACATTTAATAAAACAATTTAAAATCATTGCTTTTAATGATATACACCTACTGTTTAACCCCTTGTTTAATAGATATGTTGGCAATGTCTGCAGAGCTTAAGGGGTGAATCACATGTTGAAAAGTCATTTTATTTTATGTTGAAACCTGTGTAAATATAAACTGTAACTGTACTTTTCTAAACTTTCTAAATGAGCTGACTGGGAGACCTCGGAATTTTAACCCTTAAAGGGGATCTATCACCCCTTTACAACTTTGTGTAAATAGTTTTCTTATATAGCGAATATGCTTTAAAGTTTATCATTTTTTTTAAAGTGCTAGTAATGTCAGAAAAAAGTATTAACTATATGGTAGATACAATTAAAAGAGAGTACTTACACTTATTTGTATCTCTCAGACCATTATGGTTTGAGAGATATAGGAAAATAAAGTTCTCTGGTCCCTCCCCTTTCTGGTTGATGAGCTGTAAAGCTGTCAAGAGCCGATCCTGGTCGCTTCACCAGACGCGGCTCTTCAGCAGCACCGATATAACGATATCTAAAGACAAATACTTCATTTACAACAGTCTACAAAGTGTGCCTGGTTTGCAAGCACACTTTGTAGACCGTTCCAATGAAGTATTTATTTATAAATAGCGTGATTTCAGCTCTGCTGAAGAGCCTCTGTCTGGTCAAATGACTGGAATCTACAGTTGTTAGCTAGATGGCAGACTTGAGTAAAACAGCCAGGGAAAGGTAACTTTAGCAAGTTATATCTCTCAAACCATAAAGATTTGAGAGATAAGACTTACATAGATGTTAACCTTTTTTTAATGTCTACAATATTAAATCAACTTAAAATTAACCATTACTATCCCTTTAAAACCTATTGTTTGCAGAAATTAGGAGAATAAATGCAGCTGCACACCTACTTCAGCATAAACTGGTTTTGCCGCACTGCCTCTGCTCCCTTCCCACTACCCAGCCTCCTCCGATGACAGAGGCTGTCTGTCTGTAAGCTGGGGCGATCTGATTGGCAGAGATCGATTTCTGGTCAATGAGAGCGCACCTGCTTACAGACAGAAAGCCTCCATCACCGGAGGAGGCTGGATAGAAAGAGGCAGAGTGGCAGGCTGCAGCAAGGATCAGGTAACTGCAGCGTGCCGGGAAGTAGGCGTGTGGCTGCATTAATTCTTCTCATTTCTGCAAACAAGAGGTTTAAAAAAAAAAGAAAAAAAAAGAATAAACTTTAAAGCATATTTGCTATATAAAATAACTATATGCACAAAGTTGTAAAGGGGTGATAGATTCCCTTTAATATTCACTGTAGAGTAAATTATTAACTTACCAACACACATTTAGAGGTAACTTGAACTTCCATCTAGCTGCCGGTTCAGAGGTTCCACTTCCTGTAAAGTCCGCTGACAGTGCTCTGCCTCCAGCCCGCGTGCAGCTGCCCTGTGAGTCTGCAATGCCAACGTCATCACGTTGGCATTGCTCTTCCTCTGCATGCCAGCAGCAAAAACTGGTTGGCTCATGTGTCACTAAGTCAGGTGGTGTGGACCCAGGGTGACAGTGAGGAGGTCACATGGTGGCAAGCGGAGGTGGATGAACATCCGGTAGCAGTAAGACACATCAATTAAGCGTCGCACTTGCAAATGCCATGAGTCTTAGCGTTACCCGGAGATTTGAAGCTTTCATCCAGAGACACAGAGACAGAGCTCTAAATCCGGAGTCTCTCGGTGAAACCCGGCACGTTCCCAGGTACAGAGGCGTAACCAGAAGCCTCCAGGCCCTGGTACAAGAAGTGCCACAGCCCCCTCCACAATGCCCCCATCTCCTACCTGGAGCTCCCATGCGGTCCTCTTAGTAATGCAAAGCACTGGGAGATGATCTCTGATTGTTAGTTATTGCAGGTTAGGATGCTTTGCCCTGTTGCAAGTCCACCATCTGCACCCTCTAGTAATTACATAGTTACATAGTAATTCATGTAGAAAAAAGACTTGCATGCATTAAGTTCAACCCTTTCACTATTCCTGTTTACCGTTGCTGATCCAAAAGAAGGCAACCCCCCCCCATACAGCAATTTCAAATTCTGCTTTGAATGGGGGGAAAAATTCCCTCTTGACTCCACATAGCAATCAGATTTCTCCTTGTATCAACAATCACTAACTAAATATTAATCCCAATACTAACATACATAGCCCTCTATGTTCTGCTGTTTTAGACAAGTGTCCAGGCCTTTTTTAAAGACATCTACTGTGTTCGATGGCACCACCTTCTCAGGCAGTGAATTCCATACCTTTATTGTCCTTACCGTAAAGAATCACTTCCGCTATTGCAGACAAAATCTCCTTTCCTCAAGTCTAAGCAGGTGACCTCTTGTCCTTTGTACTGTTCTGTTAATGAACAGGTCTAGTGTGTACAAGTTTAACTTTTCTAGCCTTACTTCATAACTAAAACTTTCAATTCCCCCTTATTAATTTTGTAGCCTTCCTCTGCACCTTCTCTAGTTCCATAATGTCCTTATTCAGAAAAGGTGCTCAGAACTGAACAGCATATTCAAGGTGGGGTCTTATCATGGACCTGTAAAGAGGCAGAATAATATCTTCATTATTACTGCCCTGCACACACACATACACGCTCACAAACATATACACTCTGTCTCTCCCTTTCCCTCCTTACCTCTACTGTAATCTGTGGAGGAGGTTCAGAATCATGATTAATCCAAAGATGTTTCTAACATGGACTTCAGACCTTCAGCATTTTTTGACAGCCTGCACTCAGGTGATTCTACCAGCATCATAACTGTGTCATAGAGGAACAGGAGTTCAGTACATTGACCTTAGATGTAACCTCCAGGAGCCTTTTCAGCATCCTAGGGACCTAAACCAAGAATTTAGAGGAAGAACTGGAGAGGGATATCTGAGGTGTATCCATATATTCAGTGGCAAAACATTTTAATTATGGTCATACCTGGGAGTTCACTCTGAGATATTAACCCTTAAAGCTCCCAAGAGAGTAGATTCAAGGTGCTTGTCAATGTTTGCTCTAACCCAGAAGAGATCAATCAGTATTGAAGGAGCCTTTAAAGCAGAACTACCACCAGAAGTAAAGTCGCCCTGCAATAATTAGGCAATTATAATAATATAATAATAATAATAATAATAGTTATATTACCTCTTACAAAGACAAGATTCTATAGAAATCCTTAATCTTCTGAAACTGATGGACAGGTAAGTGCAGTCTGCATGCCTGCGCTGTCAGTCCCTTCTGGTGCCTTTTGGGACAGTGCAATCCTTCTGAAGGCAGGTGCACAGACAAGATATCTGCCCTGATACCAGGCTTCTGGTCTCAGAAGATTAAGGATTTCTATAGAATCTTGTTGTTGTGAGAGGTAAAATAACTATTATTATTGCAGGGTGACTTTACTTCTGGTGGTAGTTCCTGTTTAACATGCTACGTTTCTGAGATATCAGCTGTTAAACACTTACAAGACAAACAGGACTCCTCCCGCTGCCTTTCTGGTAGAAATATCATTAATTTAGACACTGAATAAGCAGAAAATTATTGCAGATCTTAATGTAGAAAACAGTGGACTCTCTCACTTTGAGAAGTTGACCCTTCATCCTGAGATTTCTATAAAAACTCCGAGTCTCAGGGTCAAAGTCTCAGATCATGAGTAAGCATGTCATACGCAAAACGCGTTGATCTGTAGGACACCGATCTCTGACACACGCTGGTTGTGTGTAAGCCCCTAAGTCTCTCTATTACCAAGGATATTGTTAAGGTACATATATGCTTTTAACTGTTGCAATACAATAAAGTTTTGATTGCTTTTACACATGGATCTTATCCTGTTTATGGAGGTGCAAGCTTTTTTGTCTTTGTGACTTGTATCTGGGAGTTTATAGGGAAGCTCCTGCATTGCACACATATCCATCATTTGATCAGGTAGTTTACCGGAATGGTATGTGTTACAATGGATTCCATTTCTGACTAATCGGTTTCAGTACCTTAGTGTATTCATATTATGAGTCCACAAGATCAAGTTTGAGGTGCTGAATTCTATTTTGTGACTGAATCAAACCCTGAGAGGTCCCAGGTATGATTTTGATAGTTTCAAAACTCTCAAACAAGCAGAAATAAGACTGGTGTCCAGAGGTCCAGATTGGTCTCCAATGTATTGGATACATCACTGGAACTCAATGGGTTACCTAGAAGAGGGATGTGTAACACATTGTGAAGAAATGCGTTGCAAACTCACCCATCTGACCATTAAAGGGTTAATGTAGCATGAACCTTAACACTCCCCTCTCCGCTTTCCAGTGACTTCATAAATCATATTATAAATGACATACATTCACACACACTCACTCTCATGTACCTTTTTGTATCATTATATATTTTTTTTATCCATTTGGGGCTAGATTGCAAAATGGCTTCAGAGGGCTTTTTTTTTTTTGCCTTCCTCTGGATCAACAGAGGTGTTTTTGGCATGGGCTGAACTTGATGGACACATGTCTTTTTTCCACCTCATCAACTATGTTACTATTGGCGGAATGCAAGAAACACGTGTTAGCGCTAAGTTGTGAGTGAACGGTGAAAGCGAACAACATATTTACACCTGATTTTATTGAATTGTACATGAAAATCTAAAATACCAAATTGCTGCCCACATTTTGTGTGTGTGGGTGTGGTTGTGTAGTTAGGATTAGCAAATCTGTCTGAGCGCTGTAGCATATGCATCTAATGCAGGAAGTGATATACTATTTTATATGTCTGCTGGTGTCGCAAAATATTATATTTTGTGCTCAAATGTAGGAAATTGTGCTCAGTTCAAGATTCTTTCTGTAAACGACTTCCTGGATTACAACTTGCGCAGGTTAAAATAATTATTTCACGTTTAGCGCTTGCGAACGTTTCTTGCATTCCGTCATATGTTACTATTTCAATAGAACATTAACATTTGATACTGCCATTGTTCAGATGCTAATCTGGATATAATTTGTAATGTTGAATATCAGATGATAAGTGATGTCATTGTTGATGTCATTTGTTGTGATATCAGTGAGTATATAATTTGTAGTGTTAAAGGAGCAGTAATCTTTTTTATGAAAAAAAAATATATATTTTAAGGGTTTTCCTATTGAGTAAAATAAGGGTACTCCCACTGCAGAGAGATTTATATTTCCAGAGTTATTACAGTTTAAACCCATGTTTTTTTGCATTAGCAGTGACCTCTAGTGGTCAAATTCTAATTAGATTTCCTGTTAGATTCTAATGGAGAGGAAAGTCAGAAAAGTAAGAGACACGCAGTTCTCCATAGAATGTGATAGAAACTGCTGAGTCACTTCCTGTCAGTTAGAACTATCAGGAAGTAAACACAGTAAATTCACTTCCTGATTATTTAAACTGCTATAAATTTTGAATAAAACATCTGACAGCGATGGGAGTGACCTTGTTTTATTCAGCAGGAAAAGATCTATAAAATATGTGTTTTCATAAAAAAGTTTACTGCTCCTTTAAGTATTGAGGACAAATTAAAGTAATTCATGTACTAATTAGTCCACTTTTGTGCCAGCTTGGATATTATCAAAATATTCGCTGTTGATGGCTCTTGAGAACCAGAGTTGGCTACTTCTGCGATAACATACATTTTTTTTCATAAACCAGGTTTTCTGCTCCTTTAATTATTAACCCCTTGAATACTAGGGGCTTCTTCTACTCATTTCAAATGCTTTGGGGACACCCTTCACATCCAAAGTGTTAAAGTATAACATTTTCATTATAACACACTGTGCCAACTTTAACTCTAAACCTAAATAAAATTAGTATAGACGTTGCAATTTTCTGAAAGATAGTAAAGGGACGCAATCACCTAAAAAAACAGCACCTATATGTTGTATTAGTCATATTAGTATTTGAGCTATTTAGATTTATAGGTGATGCTATTAAAGGGATGCTGTAAAGACACCTTGGGGAAGATGCACTAAGGTGTGATAAAATGGTGATAAAGTGGTGGTAATTTCTCCAGTGATATCACTTCTCCATTTCCTATGTTATGCTATGGACCCAATTCACTAAGATTTCTCCAAATGTGGAGAACTTAATGTATAGGGTCCATAGAATAACATATGAAATGGAGAAGTTACCACTTCATTATCACCTCTTTATAAAGCCTTAGTGCATACCTCCTTCTTGTCTTGGCACTACATTTCTCTCACCACTCACTGATACTGCTCAGCAATGCATTTCCTACATATCCTATCACTGGCTTCATATCTTATCCCTACATCACCTACCCCACTCACTGGCACTGCTTACAGATGCATTGCCTACCTCCCCTAGCACTGGCTTCCTGTTTTATCCCTACATTATCTCCCCCACTCACTGACACTGCTCAGCAATACATTGCCCACCTCCCCAGCACTGACTTCCTCTCTTATCTCTACATCACCTCTCCCACTCACTGACACTGCGCAGCAATGCATTGCCCACCTCCCCTAACCCCAATTTCCTGTCTTATCCCAACATTACCTCCCTGACTCACTGACACTGCTCACCAATGCAATGCCCTCCTCTCCTAGCAATGACTTCCTGTTTTATCTGTTACCTTCATCACTCACTGACACTGCTCAGCAATGCACTACCCACTTCCCCAGCACTGACTTCCTCTCTTATCCCTACATCAACTTCCCCATTCACTGACGCTGCACAGCAATGCATTACCCACCTCCCCTAGCACCAACTTCCTGTCTTATCCCTACGTTACTTCCATCACTCACTGACACTGCTCAGCAATGCAATGCCCACCTCCCCTAGCAATGACTTCCTGCTTTATCCGTTACCTTCCCCACTCACTGGAACTGTTCAGCAATGCATTTCCCACCTCCCCTAGACTAACTTCCTGCCTTAGCCGTATGTTACCTCCCATACTCACTGATGATGCTCAGTAACGCATTATCCCCCTGTCCCACGACTGGCTTCTTGTCTTCATCCTGCATTACCTACCCACTCACTAACACTGTTCAGTATTGCATTGCCCTTCTCCCCTAGAAATGGCTTCCTATTTTATCCATATGTTACGCCCCCCCCCACCAATACTGCTCAGCAATGCATTACCCTATCCCCTAGCACTGACTTCCTGTCTTATCCCTACATTACCTCCCCCACTCACTGACACTGCTTAGCAATGCATTACCCCATCCCCTAGCACTGACTTCCTGTCTTATCCCTACATTACCTCCCCACTCACTGACACTGCTCAGCAATGCATTACCCCATCCCCTAGCACTGACTTCCTGTCTTATCCCTACATTACCTCCCCACTCACTGACACTGCTCAGCAATGCATTGCCCCATCCCCTAGCACTGACTTCCTGTCTTATCCCTACAATACCTCCTCCACTAGCACTGATACTGCTCAGCAATGCATTACCCCATCCCCTAGCACTGACTTCCTGTCTTATCCCTACATTACCTCCTCCACTAACACTGACTTCCTGTCTTATCCCTACATTACCTCCTCCACTAACACTGAAATGAGCGAGTGGGGGCAGTAAGGTAGGCCTAAGACAGGAAGTGCTAGCTTGGCATGCCTTAAGTAGCATTATCTATAAATCCAAATAACTCAAAAGCTAGTTTTCCAAATAAAAATTCAACATACAGGTAATGTTGAAAGCTCTTGGAAAATCAAAACATTTGTTTATAAGTGGTAGGGTCACTTTAAAATTCCAGCATAAACATTATTTATAGCTTTAACAAAATATTTGTAATGAAAAAAATATATATTTGGATGCAGAAAGATGCTAAAAAAACACTTGTTTCCTACTGCTTTTTTTTCCAGATTATTATTTTTATTTATTTATTTCTACATGTCACTGTAATAAAGTTGGCTCTTGCTCTAGGGAGTTCTGTGTAAAGTACAGTGCCTTGGGCTACAATAGATGGAGCCCTCAATAACTGATATGAAAGGTCTTTAATTAAGCACTTAACATTTCAAGGCAGTTATCACGGCTAGCCCACAGACAGAGCTGGCGGTCCGTCATCACCGATAGGCCACCTAGATGACTAACGTGAGTTGAGTTGAGTCTTTTGTACTTCAGGCGAGGAGCCCTGAGGCAAAGGCTGATCTGCTGACCCTCCCAAATACACTTTTACAGCCATAAGGAACTGGATATCGGATGTGACAACACTGCAGAAGGGAAAGGATTATTTCCTTCCCCTAAAGATCAGGCACTGTGAACAATATTAGAATGGAGAATGACACTTTCTTGGCTCCAAAAACCACTGTGAGTATAACAGAATGAACATCTATGGATGTGTTGTGATAGCAGGGTGGTTCCCAAAATGCATTGCAGTAACCCTACGGATACAAGAGAGGACACCAACTCATTGCAAAACAGTGCATTGGAAATCACTCTAGCATCCAAAGAGTTAATGAATGCATTTTTCTAGTTGTAGTAATGCGGAAAGAAAAAATAAACAGAATGGGTTAACTCCCAACAGATCTCATTATCAACATAATGGCATTCCTCCCAAGTGTCCCTCTTTAGGAGGGACAGTCCCTCTTTCAGACCCAAATCCCTCTGTCCCTCTTTCCCACTCTGATGTCCCTGTTTATACATTAGTCTGTATACATAAAATACTATGGTGTTGTTATAAGTCATTTGTTAGGTTACACAAGGAGGTGTCAATAGGTCATGATATAGTCTAAAATTTCTCGGTAATGCCCCACCCACCAGCCACACCCCCAACAACACCCCCTGGAACACAAGAGTCCCTCTTTGGCAGTTTGAAATGTTGGGAGGTATGTAATGGGACACGTTAATGAACTCGATAGTGCAGCCCAGTGGTGTTAGAATGTAATAGCAGTGATTGCGCTTCAGAACATGCAAAACAGCGTATGATCACTAGAGTACACACCAGTGGAAAATCTCCTCCATTTTTAGGAATTTAAAGGGATAGCAATGGATGCCAATAAATACAGCTCCAATTAATGCTCATATTTTATAGTTCGTGTAGCACTGTATTTCGATTATGTCCGACTTGTAGTTCAAAAGTAATTACATTTTAAAGTATCCCCCTCCCGCCCCTTTTACCTACGTAATGCACTCCCAAAGTTGGTCCGGACAGCGCGTAGAGAGGGACAATATCATACCTCCCAACATTTCAAATTGCCAAAGAGGGACGCTTGTGTTTTAGGGGGTGTTGCTGGGGGCGTGACTGGTGGGTGGGACGTTACCGAGAATTTTAAGGCTATTTCTTGACCTATTGATACTTCCTTGTGTAACCAAATAAATGACTTATAACAAGATCTAAGTTTTTTATTTACACAGAATAATGTATAAACACGTATACTAACACTTAAACAAACAATAATGTGAATTTTATTGCCGTAGAGCAATGTGATACACTTATATACACCACACAGTATGATCTCCTAAAAAGAGGGACATCATGGTGGGAAAGAGGGACAGAGGGATTTGGGTCCAAAAGAGGGACTGTCCCTCCTGAAGAGGGACACTTGGGTGGTATGACAATATTCAGGGAGCATAAGGAAAATCCTGCCCTCTGTCATGGATTCCACATCTGCAGGGAGGTGCATACAAGACGTAAACGGTGTGGGAGGGGGACTCTTTAACCCCTTAAGGACCATTGATGTACCCGGACCGTTACGCTGGTCCGGCACTTAAGGACCAGTTATGGTTCTGGTACGTCACGTACTTTTACTCACCGCGCTCCTGCAGGAGCGCTGTGAGTAATACCGCGGACTGAAGCTGATCTCTCCAAGACCGGAGCGATCTCTTTCAGTCCCTCGTTCAGCGTGCCGGCACACATGATCAGTCACGTGGAGCGGCACGTCAAACTTCCCTATCTGGTCCTTAAACGACTGCACACCCCAGGACCGCTGGTCCTTAAGTGGTTAAAATGTAATTACTTTTGAACTCCAAGTCGGACATGACTTAAATACAGCGCTACATGAACAATAACGTATGAGCATTAATCGGAGCTGCATTTATTGGCATCCATTACTATTCCTTTAATACTAGAACGCACTTTATGTCTCTCCATAGCACACACAGGGAAATGGAGTACACCTAAACAAACCCTTATATGTTTTGTATAAAGGGGAACTTTCACCCCAAATAAAGCTAAGTTATATAGGTTGCAATTGTAGAGGTGATACGAATATCTTTATTTGTAAAATTTTAAGGATTAAAGGGAAAGTAATGTTTCAAAATAACAGCATCTCCAATTAATCTTCATAGTATTTGGGCCATGGAGAGCGTTATTTCAATACTGTCAGAGTTGTAGTACAAGAGTAATTGAATGATAAAGTATCCCCCTCCCGCCCCTTTTACCAAGTGTAAGCCACCTCCCCTCAGATGTGGAATCTGGTCCTGGGACCAAACAGCTCACAGCAAGGGACAATCTTCTTACTGTGATAACAATGAACACCCTGCCCTCCTTGACAGGTTTTTCCCTTATGCTCATTGAAGATTGTCCCTCTCTGCAATCCATCTGGACACCACCTTTATGTTCTGAGGTGAGCAGTGTTACATCAGTAAAAGGGGCAGGAGAGGGACACTTTATCATTCAGTTACTCTTGAACTACAACTCTGACAATATTGAAATAACACTTTCCATGGCCCAAATACTATGAAGATTAATCGGAGCTGATTTTATTTTTAAACATTACTATCCCTTTAAAGAGATATTTAGTCCATTATCTGTACTGTGTGACGTCAGCTGGGTTGTCCATGCGGTACAAAGTGTACTGAGGGGCTTATCAGGTCCTCTCCTATGCTCACGTATTCAGCCGTCCCTCCTCCTGACGTGTAGCTCTGACCTGAAGAACTCGCTGCACGTACGAGACAGAGAGAAAAATAAGGTGCTGTACTTACAAGGTCCTTGTAATGGGAGGGTGATGCCAATCATCCAGACCCGTCACAACCATGGCCGCACTTTCCCTGCCTACATCGCAGGGCCAGATTTGTCATAAAGAGGAGCATTCTGGGTCATTCTGCACTATAAGAGACAATATAAAAATTCTAAAAATCTCATTGATTTAAATGGTGCTTTTTACACTTGAATGCTCTCTAGCAGTTTAAATCAATCAAAACGTTTATTTTTCCCCTATAGTGATGATTTTAACCCCTCAAATGTCAAAGAGGTCTCCAATGCATTGATTTGGATATCTCTTCGGCATTGAAAGGGTTAAGCAAAAGACCTGTATAATTTGATGGGTATTTTCCTTTCTTTTGACTTTAGTGAAGTTGGTTTGCCCACAGATTTCTTTGACTTTATACATACGACCCAACATCTCCAGAAAGTTTAGCCTTGTTAGGGATTTTAGAAGCTGATGTACTAAGTGGAAATGGAGCAATTCTGGTGACATTTGCAAACCAACTACCCCATAGGGAACACCAGGTCTGGATATCTCAGTAGGCTGAGTAAGCAACTGCACAGAGATCCAAAGTTTGAGAGACTATGCCTCAGCGGTGCTGGCCACACCCACATTCTAAATTGTGGGTGTGGTAAAGACGAGTTCAAGCTTATTGCTTCAGAACACGTTGGAGTTCTCTCTTTGGCATTCAAGAGGTTCAATAAAAGATTACATACATTGATATGGATATTTTTGTTTGCTATGGCACAGTTAGTTTGACCTGGAACTGGTCCACTTTTGTCTTTATACATATGTAATTACAGGGGGTGCAGAGGGTATATTTCTGCTGTGCCCTGGCATCCAAGGGTATCCATCAGCTCCAGGGCCCAATAGGTTGTAGCTAAGCCCTAGAAGATTATTTGAGTTAGGGGCACAAAACAATCCTTGGAACGGGACTCTCTCATAACTAGTTATAAAACTGTAACCAGGGCCAGATTTACATCCCAGGCTCCCCTAGGCAAGGCACCCTAGGTACCCTTAGCTCCACCCATGGCCACACACACACACACACACACACACACACACACACACACACACACACACACACACCTCACATGCCCCTCCCTAAGTCCCACCCACTGCTTCCAGGTTGCCAACACACTGTAAAGCAATGCAGCTCCAGAAGTCTGTGTTCATATTAATTGATATAGAGGTTTATGAACTAAGATAAACTGTTAATCCAACAGCATCAAGTGGAATAAATAAACATTCACATTGATCTTAATTGGTATTTTAATCTATTGAATACTATAGAGTTCGCCAATGCATTAGGCTCTTTCGCATTCAAGGAGTTAACCGTTTGAGTTCCAGAGGGGTACACAACGCATTGCAGAGCAATGTGTTCTATACCCCTCTCTCACTCAAAGAGTTAAATAAAAGACCCATGTAAATATATAAATGACCTCCCTATACTCCCCCTCCCCCGGCGGGCTGGCCTGAGGGGATATTATGTGGACATCCATACAGGACAATCAATGGACTAAAAAAACTGGAGCAATTTTGGATCAAACCAACTGAAGCACAGGGGACAAATAAAAATATCCCAGACTCCAATTGGTTTAAATGGAGATTTTAACCTCTTGAACGCTAGAGAGATCTCCAACACAATAAAAGTTCCGATGAACACAATGCTCCGGATTTGCTCCACTTTGGATATTATGTTCACTATCCTGCATTTCCTGAATAAGGATTTACATCAGGAGGATCCTGGGGCTTCTTTTTGGATCCCCCAAACAAAAAACATATTTTCACAGAGGCATAACTAGATCCTATCGGACCCATGGGGAATGGGGTAGGGTTACCATCTATCTGGTTGTGGGCTCCCCTGTCTGGTTTTGGGCTCCTCTGTCTGATTTTGGGCTCCCCTGTCTGGCTTTGGGCTCCTCTGTCTGGTTTTTGGCTCCTCTGTCTGGTTTTGGGTTCCCCTGTCTGGCTTTGGGCTCCTCTGTCTGGTTTTGGGCTCCTCTGTCTGGTTTTGGGTTCCCCTGTTTGGTTTTGGGCTCCCCTGTCTGGTTTTGGGCTCCTCTGTCTGGTTTTGGGCTCCTCTGTCTGGTTTTGGGTTCCCCTGTTTGGTTTTGGGCTCCTTTGTCTGGTTTTGGGCTCCTCTGTCTGGTTTTGGGCTCCTCTGTCTGGTTTTGGACTCCTCTGTCTGGTTTTGGGCTCCTCTGTCTGGTTTTGGACTCCTCTGTTTGGTTTTGGGCTCCTCTGTCTGGTTTTGGACTTCTCTGTCTGGTTTTGGGCTCCTCTGTCTGGTTTTGGACTCCTCTGTCTGGTTTTGGGCTCCTCTGTCTGGTTTTGGACTTCTCTGTCTGATTTTGGTCTCCTCTGCCTGGTTTTGTTAACACTGTCAGGGATTCTGAGGTTTTGGAACCTGAACAGATTCAGTTTCAAGTTCTTTGCTCCCATTGGTCAGAGCGCACATCTAGCACCAGAGAGCTAATTCTAATCGATTAGTAGTGGAGCTGCTTGCTGATATAAATGTTGTAATTGGCCCTTTGAATGCTAAATAGGTCCTCAATGTATCCCTTGTTGAAAACTCACCTAAAGGGCATAAATTACGCTTCCCACTGAAATTATAAAGTTAGAAACTGGCCACCAAAAATTTGGCATATATTATTGTGTGGGGAGTGGATGTTGGGCCCTGGCACAACCGAACACACCCCATTAGGCAGATGCTCAAAAATGAACTGGATTGAAGCAAACCGTCTGCACCATAAACATAAAAATTCCCCATATTTACACTGATATTTATGTATTATAAAATGTTTTACCAAGTATGTCCTGGAGAATTTACAGTAAAGAGTTACATATTTACACAAATAGAGAAGCATTTTACATAAACATACATACAAACTAAAAATTATCTTCTTTCTTGTAGTGTGGAATAGTCAGTGAGTTGTTAGCAGGGGAGCAGAGGTTATAGTTAGTATGGAGAGCTGGAGTGATCATACTGCTCAGGTAGTGTGGAATAGTCAGTGAGATGTTAGCAGTGGAGTGGAGGTTATAGTTAGTATGGAGAGCTGGAGTGATCATACTGCTCAGGTAGTGTGGAATAGTCAGTGAGTTGTTAGCAGGGGAGCAGAGGTTATAGTTAGTATGGAGAGCTGGAGTGATCATACTACTCAGGTAGTCTGGTAGCTTTCTAGATATGTGGTTATAAACCACGCAAAAAAGTTGAAGGATATGTCTAGATTAGAGTGTCAACCAATTAATTCTTGACCTATCACAAGGATGGGTTGTGTAACTACACTGTAGGATAAAGTGGCAGAATGAGTTATACAGAGTGTTAAGTGGTCCTAGATGGATCTGTTGTGCAGGACCATATACTGCGTCCCCATAGTCTATTACTGGCATTAAAAACTGTTGAACAATACGTTTCCTTACCAGGAGACTTAAAAGGGATTTATTTCTTAACAGGGCACATACAGTGAGGGAAAACATGATTTCATCCCCTGCTGATTTTGTAGGTTTGCCCACTGACAAAGATATGATCAGTCTTAAATTTTAATGGTAGGTTTATTTGAACAGTGAGAGACAGAATAACAAAAAAATCCAGAAAAAAAGCATTTAAAAAAGTTATAAATTGATTAGCATTTTACTGAGTGAAATAAGTATGACCCCTTTGCAAAACATGACTTAGTACTTGGTGGCAAAACTCTTGTTGGCAATCACAGAGGTCAGACGTTTCTTGTAGTTGGCCACCATGTTTGCACACATCTCAGGAGGGATTTTGTCCCACTCCTCTTTGCAGATCCTCTCCAAGTCATTAAGGTTTTGAGGCTGATGTTTGGCAACTATGGTCTCAGCTGCCTTGAGATCATTAAAAAGATCCTCCTGTGTAGTTCTGGGCTGATTCCTCACCGTTCTCATGATCATTGAAACTCCACGAGGTGAGATCTTGCATGGAGCCCTAGACTGAGGGAGACTGTCAGTTATTTTGTGATTCTTCCATTTGCGAATAATCGCACCAACTGTTGTCACCTTCTCACCAAGCTGCTTGGAGATGGTCTTGTAGCCCATTCCAGCCTTGTGTAGGTCTACAATCTTGTCCCTGATATCGTTTGACAGCTCTTTGGTCTTGGCCATGGTGGAGAGTTTGGAATCTGATTGATTGATTGCTTCTGTGGACAGGTGTCTTTTATACAGAAGCAATCTTAGATCAGAAGCACTCCTTTTAAGAGAGTGCTCCTAATCTCAGCTTGTTACCTGTATAAAATACACCTGAGAGCCAGAAATCTTGCTGACTGATAGGGGGTCAAATTCTTATTTCACTCAGTAAAATGCAAATCAATTTATAACTTTTTTGAAATGTGTTTTTTCTGGATTTTTTTGTTGTTATTCTGTCTCTCACTGTTCAAATAAATCTACCATTAAAATTATAGACTGATCATTTCTTTGTCAGTGGGCAAACGTACAAAATCAGCAGGGGATCAAATCATTTTTCCCTCACTGTATTTTGGTATAAAGTTTGTATGTTAATTTATCAATATGAAGACCAAAACAGAGGCTGGGGTCAAGCCACATACCAAAATACTTGTAGGAGTCCACTGGGGCCAATTTAGGATTAGACTCTGTTACAATGGATAGATTGGTATTGCAGAGATTAAGCAGTTTGCACCATTGTGACTGTTTTGTCTGTGTTTAAGAATAGTTTGTTCATCTCTCAAATTCAGAAGAATCATGTTGTATTATGACCTTAAATTGTGATACGTTTAAGTTTCAGCATAGATTATGGTGCCATATGTGTACAGAAGATATTTTGCAAACAGTGGACAGATCATTTATAAAAAGAGAAAATAAAAGAGGATTGAAGAGGCACAATATTGTGTGTATCAGTATAAGGAATACCCTGCCCTCTTGACGAAGCAGAGCAGGATTTTCCTTCTGCTGACACAATAATGTCCCTCATTGCAGCCCGTCCGCACCAGTTTCAGATCTGAGGGAACTATAACTGATGTAGGTAAAACTGGAGGGAGATGAAAACTTTCAACTCAAATTACAAGGAGAATACAATGATAATGAAGTTGAAAACGGTACAGTGCATTATATCAAAATTATAATGAACAATCGAATATTACTTTATCTGTTGATATTACTATCCCTTTAAGTGTATGTAACCCCAGTTCATTTTAGATACTAGTGTTCCTTTAAAAGTTCAGTGTAAAGTGATAGTAATGTTTCACAAAAAAAGCAGCTCCAATTAATCTTCATAGTATTTGGGCCATGGAGAGTGTTATTTCAGTACTGTCAGAGTTGCAGTACAAGAGTAATTGAATGATAAAGTATCCCCTCCCGCCCCTTTTACCTAGTGTAAGCCACCTCCCCTCAGATGTGGAATCTGGTCTCTTGACCAGACAGCTCACAGCAAGGGACAATCTTCTTACTGTGACCATAAGGAAAACCCTGCCCCTCTTGACATGTTTTTCAGGTTTTCCCTTACGCTCACTGAAGACTGTCCCTCTCTGTGATCCATCCGGACAGTCTTGCTGCTCTGAGGTGAGCAGTGTTACATCAGTAAAAGGGGCGAGAGGGAGATACTTTATCATTCAATTACTCTTGAACTACAACTCTGACAGTATTGAAATAACACTCTTCATGGCCCAAATACTATGAAGATTAATTAAAGCAGCTTTTATTGCGAAACATTACTATCCGTTTAAATAATGGGAATATTTTTATTTGTCCCCTATGGTGCCATTTGGTTTGCCCCAGAATCTCTCTAGTTCTCCTTAATACAGCCTCATAGACGTCAACCTTCGTAGCTTCATAGACATTTTCTGCATTATATTGAAAGGGTTAATGGAATGAACTGCACAGACTAAATTTTAAAGCAATCAAAGAAAGCCAAAGTGTTTATAGCAGACAACCACATTCTGGTATTTGGGTCTGTGTCAAGGCATGGATGTGGAAAATTAAAGCCATACTGAAGAAAGAAATGAACCATGTCTAATATATCTCCGGCAATAAAATGGTTTCACTAGGACTGTAAAGCTTTGGCTTATATTAGAAGAAAGAAAATCAAACTCTATGTCAATTTCACATCATGGGCCATGAAGTGTCCACAAAAATTTATATTACTATTTAAAAGTGTTTCAGTCTGTTTTTTTATTGTGATTGGATGCGGCCTTTTCTGTATCTTTTGACTGGTATGAAAATGATTTGAACTACTTTTTTTTAGCATTTATTTTACATCTATTACCTGTTCTATTACTTTTTATTATTTTATTGTGCTTGTGTAGAGGATTTTGCACAGTTTTCATTATAATGTTACATTAAGCCAATTTATTTGTGTATTATAGGCTGTATAATTGCACCTTTTTCTAGAACAATTTGCTTTTCATTATCTAACAAATCAACACAGCTACATCCCTAAAAATGTTAGTAACCAAGGTCCTTCCATTAAAACAAAAGTTGCGTAATTCTGAGATGAACCAACCGCATTATAGGGGACAACTAAAAAATCCCATTGTTTTAAATGGGACATTTAACCCCTTAAATGCTGATGCGAAGCAATGCATTGGAGACCTCTCTAGCATTTATGCGGTTAAATGCCCAATTTAAGTCAATGGAAAATTTGGGAATTTATGTTTGTTCACTTATTGGGAAGTTAGTTTGCTCCAGAATTACTCATTTATTCTTTTGAAAATAGTGTGTGTACAAAGTTTGATTTCAAGGTCCATCGTGTGCCAAAGATTATATTTTTATTATGCTTAAAGGATTTAACAGAAGTGTATTGTATATATTTATTATTATTTTTAACATGTTATAGATATTACAGCTAGGGAGTGAATTGTGTAATATCAAATGTCCCAAAATTTCAAATGGCCAAAGAGGGACACTTTTGTTTTAGGTGGGGTTGCAGGGGGCGTGGTTGTTAAAGGGATAGTAATACTTCGTTTTATCTTTATTTTATTTTGTAGGCATTAAAAAACATGAAGAACGATATAAGTCTTATCTCTCAAACCTTTTTGGTTTGAGAGATATTCACAAGCAAAGTTTCCCCTCCCATCCCTTTTACCTAGTGTAAGCCATCTCTTCTCAGATGTGGAATGCAGTCCATAGACCAGACAGATAACAGCAGGGGACAATCTTCTTCCTTTGAGAACAATGGAAGCCCTGCCCCCTTGACAAGCTTTTCAGGTTTTTCCCTTATCTTAATTGAAGGGTGTCCCTCTCTGCAATCTACCTGTGCACCTCCCTTCTGCTCTGACTGAGCAGTGTTACATCAGTAAAAGGGGCGGGAGGGGGATACTTTATCATTCAATTACTCTTGAACTACAACTCTGACAGAATTGATATAACACTCTCCATGGCCCAAATACTATGCTGATTAATTAGAGCTGCTTTTATTATGAAACATTACTATCCCTTTAACTGAGAATTGTTAGGTTATTTCATGACCTACTGACACTTCTTTATGTAACTGAATAAAGGATATAGAATACAACTAATGTATTTTATTTGCTATAAACACATATACTGAAGTTTAAACAACATTAATGTGAGGTTTATTGCTGTGGATCAATGTCATACACATATATACACACCACACAGTCTGATCTACTAAAAAGAGGGACGCCGGGGTAGGAAAGAGGAACAGAAGGATTTGGGTCTCAAAGAGGGCTGTTCCTCCTAAAGAGGGACACTTGTGAGGTATGTAAAATGCTTGTACTCATTAAAGGCTTTACCCACATTACATTTTCTAGGGTATTAGGCTTCTTTCACAATGGTGACACAGTGATACTGTTCTAGTTTTGACACCTGGGTCTAGGCTGGGCAATGGTTCCTTTCACATGGTGACTATAGCCTCATATGAACAGACCAAAGTTCAGCAAGCTACAGCCGTAGTGCGTTCCAGAAGGACTACAGTAAAGTTGCAGTAGGGAAGGTCTGCATGGTGGCCTGTAGGGCCATGGGAAGACCTTTCACATGAATGTTATTGGTGATTGTGATGCTTTTCAGAAGGACTACAGTAAAGTTGCAGTAGGGAAGGTCTGCATGGTGGCCTGTAGGGCCATGGGAAGACCTTTCACATGAGTGTTGTTGGTCATTGCGATGCTTGTCGCAACCTCTAATGAATCTCTGTCCCACATGGGGGACAACCAGTAACATTGTCTGGTGGTCACATTGGCTAGATGTAAGGCACACCTCTCCTGAATCCAGACTGGTGATGGATTGCACGAGAAAGTGAATGAAATTATATGGGATGACAGAATGGTGAAAGCAGCTTTATAATCTGAGGCAGGAGCACTCAAACCTATCCTCAGTATCCCGCAATGGAGCAGGTTTTCAGGATATTCTCACATGAAGACATGAATCAGTGGTTCAATCATTCTGCATGCAGAATAATGGGGAGGAGCGGAGAGCCCGGATCTAGGATATGAGTGCTTAAGTCAAAGGACTCCCCCTCCTGTCCTGTTATGAGAAGTCAGACTGACCGCATGGTGTTCTCAGGTGGGATTTATGGGAAGTTACATTGCATGAGGAAGGGTGCAGGAACATAATTTAACTCTTTGCAAGCAATATGTTAACTGCCAGTGGGATAAGTAATGCATCTATGCCTTGCTCAGTCCCCTGGCACCCAAGGGGCTAAAAGAGATAGTGGAAGTAGAATCCATTCACTGTGTCACAGAAATCATAAAGGGGGGAGGTTTTTATATATAATAAGAGTTGTACACTAAGGGCCTGTGTTAAAACAAAACCTTTAGTAATTTCAAGGCGACCGTGAATGGGATAAAATGTATGCGATCGTTACGTAGGCGACATGACAATCGTGCGCTGTCATGCAGTGCAAGATTGTCATGTCTCCATTTTGATCATGGTGACATGGTGAAGTATTTAAGAGGTTGCACGATCTTTCGCGTGCGACCTTTTAAAAGGGGATCGAATCACATAGGTAATGGTGATTTTATTTCACTGGAAAAGTTACTGCCTCTTTATCACATCTTAATGTAGAAAGAAAAGTCAGAGATGCTCAACTAGGCTCATGAGCTAGCAAATACATGCAAGAAGCTCACTGGGACTGTGTCCTCGCGCCCAGGGTGCAATCTTTTTTAGCTCACCAGTGCCACACACAGAGAGGAAATTCTCTGGAGCATATTATACTGGTCCTGCCAAATGACAGTCCAGCTACGAAATGCCAGACAAGTCCTCTCTGAACAAGGGAAACAGCTAACCCCAGACGTACGTTTCAGCCTTCTTGGGCCTCGTCGGTGAGGTGCAGCTGATCCCTCTAGGCACTGTGATCAAGGGGTCCACGTCTGGATTCCCCTCATTACCCTTAGGGTGACCAACCCCAAGAGCAATTTGTGTATGTAGAAATAAAAGTCAGAGATGCTCAACTAGCCTCATGAGCTAGCAAATACATGCAAGAAGCTCACTGGGACTGTATCCTCACACCCAGGGTGCAATCTTTTTTAGCTCACCAGTGCCATAAACAGAGAGGAAATCTTCTGAAGCATATCTTACTGGTCCTGCCAAATGACAGTCCAGCCATGAAATGCCAGACAAGTCCTGTCTGAACAAGGGAAACAGCTAACCCCAGATGTAGGCACTAGTGAGCTAAAAGAGATTGCACCCTGGGTAGGATACTTATCCTATAGAGCCTCATCACTTTGAGGGCAGGCTCGTTCCTAGTTGAGCGTCTCTGACTAGCTCTTTGCATACTCAAAGGGTTAATACATCTCTCCCATGTAGTCTATAACTAAAGATCTCCCATAGAATAATGTAGGTAACTGGAGAATGTGTCTCAATGAAGAAGTTATCTCCTTTTTATCACACCTTAGTTCATCTCCCCCTGCAATCTATAACTAAAGCTCTCCCATAATCGCCCTGATGTGCCAAGAAGATTTGGAGTAATTCTGGAACAACTGCATGATAATGGACAAATAAGCATTCTTAAAATTTCAAGCGATTTAAATACAATTAGTTGAATCTCTCTCTAACACTCAAGAATTAAAACACCATTTAGACAAGTGGTAATTTTAGGATATGATGTGGTTTTCCCTAGAATTGCATTACTTTTTTTTTAACAGAAAAGCATATGTATAAAGTTTGATGATCAAGATCAAGCCTGCTTCAATGATTCAGTAATTCATTTATGATTAAATTATTTTAAATAATTCTACTGTGAGATTATTAAAAATATATTATAGCTCAATCTTGCATTTTATAGTGCAGTACTTCCTAAATACCAGCAAAAGCACCAGCCAAAAATGGCAAAATGGAAGTTTAAGATGTGTTATCTTTTAAATTTAAAAAGTTCCCTTGTTACTATCAGACGCCAAACAAAAAAGTATTGGTCACAAACGTTACAGACTTTCCAACAAGCAGCAAACATTCAGTCAATGGGGAGTCTTGTGGCTAGATACACCATATTAATGAGATGTCAGTTGGGGGGTGGGGGCAAGAATATTAGGACACTTCGCCTTCCTACATGAGGGATCTAAGGCATGTGATGGGACATCATCCTAGGGGAACACTTCTGGTACCTTGTGGAGTCCATAGCAGAGGAAGCCAACCTTGGTCCTTAACATCTTACAGCAGTGCACGTATCAGGATATCCCAGCTGGAACACAGGTAGACTAATTAGTAGCTTGGTCAAGTTAACTGGTCCACCTGTGTTCATTCAGCAATATCATGGACACTAGGGTTGGCTAACCCTGGTCTGTGCCTCAACTGGAGGCTGTTCTGAAGGCTCTACTGACTATTATGTCAGTGGCTACTTGGTGCAGGAGGCATAATTGAGTAATTCAAGGGTAAACCAGCTGCACCATGGGAAAGAAAAGCACATTTCCCAATTTACCAATGATTTAAAATGGGTCTATTTTAATCCCTTGAAAGCTAGAGACATCTCCAATGCAGTACACCGGAGACTTCTCTATGAGAAGTTAAATAAAAGACCCATTTAAATAAGAGGAATGTTTTTTGTTCTCTCTTGTGGAAGTGGTTTGCCTCAGAATTGGTCCTCCTTTGACTTTATATATATAATCTGATCCAACATCTCCTGAATGTTTGTGCTTGTAATATTACCTTAGAGGGGATCTTATCACAATGGACAGGTATATGAGAGGTCAATATAAGGATCTCTCTGGTGAGCTATTCATTCCAAGTCCTGATCAGATGACCAGGGGGCACTCCTTCAGATTAGAGGAAAGGAGGTTTAGACTTCAGCAGAGGAAGGGGTTTTTTTACAGTAAGGTCTGTTAAATTGTGGAATTCCTTGCCCAAGGATATGGTTATGGCAGATACAATGGATACATTTAAGAGAAGATTAGATACATTTATTTCAAGAGGGAACATGCAGGGTTATACTGTGTATTAGTAGGTGAAACAGGAAGGTCTGATAAAGACTAACTTATTTGGCAACAGGAAGTATATATAATCCTCATGTCTCTGGGTTATGAGGCAAAGGTTGGACTTGATGGACTTGTGTCTTTTTTCAGCCTAATTTACTATTTTACTATGTAGAGACTGGTGTATAAAGGAGTAATTCTGGAGCAAACCAAGTACAGCACAGGAGGCAAATAACATTTCCCCAAATTTCCATTTGTATAAATGGGACTTTTGACCCACAACGAGCTGGCGAACTCTCCAGCGTTCAAGGGCTAAAACCCCATTTAAATGGAGATATGGGACATGTTAGTTCCCTGTGGTGAAGTTGGTTTACTCCAGAATTAACTCTTTGTGCCAGAGGAGTTTGCAGTGCATTACTGAGCAATGTGTTGTGGACCCCTCTGATACACAAAATGTTAATCTATTTCTACACAGTGCATTAGCCTCCCTGCATTCTTCTCTACAGCACAATCATTCCACTCTTTCCTCTAATTGAATACAACATATCCTATTATAGTATTTATACACACTGTCAGCATTTTATTATAGCCTGGAGGAAGGATATTATAATATATACATAGCATATATTATTAATATTATTTTTAGTATTGTGTGGGTGTATTAACAAGCTTTGATTACAGTCCAGGAAATCTTTGGAATGCCAGCTGTTGGAGACTTCAACTCCCATCATCCCCCAACTGGCCAATGGCTGGTCTTCAGCAGTTGGAAGTCCAAAGACTGACCACCTCTCACATAAGCTTTATTTAGTTTGCCCAGACTAATTCATTGCCTGCCTCCACCCACTGCGGATGGGAGACAATCACACACTGAGGCCGATGTAGTAAGAGGAATTGAAGATATTCTAGGGCAATCCAATTGCAAAATAGAGGAGAAATAAAAATTGCCCAAATCCTCATTGATTTTACATTTAACTCCTTAGTGACGAGGGATTTTTTTAAACTAGAGGACATTGCAGTTTTATATGCAGTTTTATATGCCTTTGTTCAACCATATTTTTCCTCTAATTCATTTAGTAAACCCAAACAAATTCTATACCATTTTTACGCATAAGAATTGCTCTCTTTTGACACCACATTTATATTTTGAAAATAATATGAACAAAAATTAAAAAAACATTTTTTTATAAGGTTCGGTGATATGTTCAATTGTTTCATTTTTAACAGGAACTAGGTAAAAGGTATGATCGTACATACATATCTCCCATGTCCCTCTTTCCCACCCTGGTGTCCCTCTTATAAGACAGATGAGACTGTGTGATGTGTATATAAACGTATTACATTGCTCCCAGGTAATAAAACTCACATTCATTTTTTAAACTTAAGTACCATAAAATCTCAGGTATAATACATACCTATGTATAATACGCAGGTGTAAAATATACTCAAGATTTTAAGGGAAAACAAGAGTGACTATGTATAATATGCTCCCTTGTTTTCCCCTGTTTCAAGAAAATAAATGTACTTTATGAGCTCCGACTCCCTCCACCAAGTACAATCTGGTTCCCTTTGCCTCCTGCCCTGCTTCACCTCAACCTCCTCCAGAGTTGGCAGTGATCAGCAGTGCTCTGCGGGCAGCACTCTTGCATCTGCAGCACACTTCCCGCAAATCCCTGTAAGGTCCTTTTAATTTAAGCCAGTGATAATACCTCAAAGTGCTCGCAGGGCAATATAGTACATCCAATGCATAAATCTTTGCACATTGGATGTACTGTATTGCCTTGTGAGGACCTTGAGGTATTACCATTGGTGTAAATGAAAAGGTCCTCGCAGTGATATGCTGGAAGCAGATGGCAGATGCAAGAATGTCGCCTGCTGTGCACAACTGATCACAGCCAACTCTGGGAGTTAAAGCAGGGCAGGAGGCAAAGGAAGCAAAAAAAGGCATATTTTTAACTAGCGTATAATTGTCATGGTTTGACTGATCTGGTCTAACAGTCGCCTGTTGATTACTGCTGCCTTTCCTTCCCTGGGTCAGGCCGAGTCAGCTGATGCTTAACGAACCTCCTTGACCTCTCAGTCTCCATGGTTTTTCAGGTGACTGTTATCAGCCAACCCCTTCCAGGGTATTTATAGCAGCTAGGCTCACTTCCTCCTTGCCCTTGTGTCTGCTTCTGGCTGCAAGTGTGTTCTCCGGAGTTGCTGTTTATCCATGTATGACCTGACTTCCCTTGACATCCCTTCTGGCTCCTGTCTTGTTCCTGACATCGCTGATCTCCGTATTCCTGACTCCAGCTTGTCTGAGTACCTGCCTTGGTTCCTGACCCTGGCTTGTCTTTTGGTTTACGCTTCTGGATCACGATTTTGCTTTGTTTGCTTTTGTTATTTTAAATAAGGTGTTTTGCATTTTACATTTTTGTGTCTGTCTGGTTCCTGGTCCCTAACAATAATACACAATACCCATTTCACATATGGTGAAGAGGGGCAAAACTGTACGTATTATACGTAAGATTTTATCTGTTTATAAATTAGACTGTGTAAACAAAATATTTTTCTTGCTCTAAATCATTTATTCAGTAACACAAAGAGGTGGCAGTAGGTCATGAAGTGCTCAAACCTGCTCTACTTCTAGTACTGCCTTCAGCACCATCAGTTCAAATAAAGGTGTCCCCATCTTTGGGCATTTTGTATTTGTTAGCTGTGCTGTCGCTTCTCTTTGCCTCATGATCACAGTCAGGAGGAGAGAGGCAGAGAACAGTGACAGATGGAATATTTACGTACATTGCCTTTGTCATGTGGTTCCACCTGTACATATGGTTGCTTTAGCAGTGATCACATTTGAGGTGCCACTGAGGAAAGGCTGAAACTGACTGCTCTGGTACTGGAGCAGTCAGTTATAGCCTCCACAGCATGATAACAGCATGCACTACGGCGAGCTGAGATCATTAAGCTGACTTGCCAGGGCCGTGATCCATCATTTATGAATGGAAATATGTGACGGTCCTGTCACGTCACCCATAGTTAACAGATAAAATCAAAGGGTATGTTTATTTGTTCCTATGGTGCACTTGTTGCTCCATTTCATCTTAGTACACTAGCCTCAAATATATAAGCAGAGAAATCATCGTGGGACCTCTTCATAGAAAAGCAAAGTGGTGAAATGTATTCCCAGCGTTTCAGGTACATCAGTAACCTTTATCAAAATATCGTGATAAAGGTTATGGATGCATCCAAATCATTGACAAATTTCTCCACATAGCTTTCCTATGAAATCATTGGCTAACTGCAGGGATGATATTACGCTTATCCCTGACCCCTCCAGCTTGATGCTGATTGGCTGGGTAAAGAGGTTACTGCTCTGTGTAACACCACAGTCCCAGCCAATGGGAACTTATCTGAACACAGATGGCCATATGAAAGCAATTCCCTGTTTATATTTCCCTCATTCTGGCTCAGGCAATGGCTCAAGCAGGATGGCAGGGGGTGTAATTTATTACAGGTGGCAGTATAGGGGAAGATGGAGGTAGACTAGTGTGGGTTTTTAATCAGTTGACATCTTTTTTGTTACAGATGCTGGAGGACCAGGACAGTGAGGACACTGCTGGACCCCCAACATCAAGGTAAGTGTTATTACTGCTGGAGCATTTAGTTACAAATTTTGTTTATTATGGAAAATCTTCACCGACATTCTGACTAACTGAATGGGAGGTCGAAGTCATTCATTTAATCTGAATGAGGTAATAAAAATGTCCAAAATCATTCGGTCAAAACAAATTAGGCAATAACAAGAATGTGGTGCACTGTTGTCCCAAAGTTAGTCTGCCCAGTTTGCAAGCAGCTTGATACCCACCCCCCACTCCCAGAGAGTCTAAGGATGCATACATGCTTTTTTATAAGTGATATTTTCCTTTTCAGCATCATCCCAGTCTAAATGTAATTACACCTTATGAATAAGAAACCCAGAGCAAAATGATGGAGTTAAACAAGTTAAGTAGAAAAGTTGTAGGACAGTCCAGTAGGATACTAAATTGTATAAGAAGAAGCATTAATATCAAAGGTTCTATTGGCACATTAGAGACCACTAGTTATACTTCCCATAGAGTATGGTGCAGAGCCAGAATTCCTAGTAGGTAGAGTATGTAACTGCATAGAGCTCAAACTTTTGTGCAGAATCTTAGCTGTGCTGGCCACACCCACGTTCTGAATTGTGGTTATGGCCATCACAATATTAATGTCCCTACACCAGTGTAATAACTCTTTATAGGCAATTATTTAAATTTTCTAGCAACCAATGGTTAAATCTTTTTTACTTGCTTTTTATAGTATTTTTTGTGGCAGGAAACAGTGGATGGGATTGGGGGTGGCATCATGTGAAGAGCGAGAGTATGGAGCTAGATTACCTTGCCTAGGGGCTCCTGAAATGTAACTCTGGCCTTGGTATGGTGCAAAGCTCTGGAATGTGAATGAACAAAAGTGATTCAGGTACTGTAATTGAAATTATATCTAACAAAAGTCAATGTACAAACTATATATATATATATCCAAATTCCTCCCCTTAACACTGACAGCACCAAGGGGAGAATAGAGTGGGGGAGGGGGGTCTATGGCCATTTTGATGAGTTCCATTCCTCTACTACTTGTATATATAATATACAAGACATAGACTAAATGGCATGATTGTACACCATGTCACTGAACATGCTATGGGGCAGCTAAACTAGACTTTGTGGCATTCAGCCAACGTGCTCTGGAGGGGTTTACAATGCATTGCTCATTACTGATCATCAGTAGTTTACTACATTAATACTTAAAGGGATAGTAATGTTTCATAATAATAGTATTTACACTTTGGAGAGTGTTATTTCAATTCTGTTAGAGTTGTAGTTCAAGAGTAATTCAATGACAAAGTATCCCCCTCCAGCCCCTTTTACTGATGTAACACTGCTCAGCCAGATCAGAAGGGAGGTGCCCAGGTAGACTGCAGAGAGGGACAATCTTCAATTAAGATAAGGGAAAAACCTGAAAAACTTGTCAAGGGGGCAGGGCTTTCATTGTTATAACAGAAAGAAGATTGTCCCCTTCTGTTATGTGTCTGGTCTATGGACTGCATTCCACATCTGGGAAGAGATGACTTACACTAGGTAAAAGGGGCAGGAGGGGATACTTTGCTTGTGAATATCTCTCAAACCATAAAGATTTGAGAGATAAGACTTATATCGTTCTTCATGTGTTTTTAATGCCTACAAAATAAAATAAAGATAAAACGAAGTATTACTATCCCTTTAAGTGAGCACTTAAATTCACATATCACATATTACATGGGACTCATCACCATTTACTTAATGGATCACTCTGCTTAAAAAAGAAATTAATATGTTGCATTTCATATTGAATATAATTTCATCATCATCATCTTCACTAGTGTTGAGCGAGCGTGCTCGGCCGATGCTCGGATCGGCTCGAGCATCGCTCTGCTCGGCACATGGCGGTACTCGTCGAGTACCGCCATGTGCTCGCCCGCCATGTTCGGGTGGCGGGGATCTGTGCCGGAAGAGGCACAGATCTGAAGACGCTCCGCTGGACCACCAGGGACTGGAGGTACGGGGGCATTGCGGAGATGAAGGGGGCATTGCGGAGATGAAGGGGGACATTGTGGAAGAGGGGCATAGACTCTATGCCCCTCTTCCACAATGTCCCCCTTCATCTCCGCTATGCCCCTCTTCCACAATGTCCCCCTTCATCTCCTCTATGCCCCTCTTCCACAATGTGCCCCTTCATCTCCGCTATGCCCCTCTTCCACAATGTCCCCCTTCATCTCCTCTATGCCATAGAGGAGATGAAGGGGGACATTGTGGAAGAGGGGCATAGCGGAGATGAAGGGGCACATTGTGGAAGAGGGGCATACCGGAGATGAAGGGGGACATTGTGGAAGAGGGGCATAGCGGAGATGAAGGGGGCATAGCGGAGATGAAGGGGGACATTGCGGAGATGAAGGGGGCATTCGGAGATGAAGGGGGCATAGCGGAGATGAAGGGGGGCATTGACCAGGCACCCTCCCCTCATCAGAGCAGGGGGTGCCTGGTGTAATGCTCGTGTCGCCCCATTATATTCAATGGGGCTCGGGTGCTCGGCCGAGCACTCGAGCCTCAGGGGGTGCTCGGTCAGAGCACCCGAGCACCCGAGCATCGGGGTGCTCGCTCAACACTAATCTTCACCTGCATCTGCTTATTGAGATATGGGGCACAAATAAAATATTTACATATTGGCATTTAATCCTGTTTTAGTAGTGGACTAATTGACTGTGGTCCCCTACAATTTCACTTTATTGATGTGTGATAAGTTAGGAATGTTATGTATTATTCAGGATTGATTGATAGATATTATATAGTGGTTTTGTGTATTCCAGTTATTATCATGTCTCAGTCACTGGCTAGTTGGAGGGGTGAGTTTACCTGTATCTGTGATACCCTCCAGATAGATACTAATTGGCTGGGAGGTGAGGTTACTGCATGGCATGTTCCCAGCCAATGGAAGCTGGAGAATTTATTTGAACACGGCCTTAAAAAAGCCATTTCCTGTTCATTTTTCCCTCATTCTGGTTTGGGAAATTACCTGAGTAGGATGAAGATTTTTTTTTCTTTCTTTATAGGTGGCGGAAGGTGGCTAGTAGTTAACTTTTTTGTTGTAGAATCGGGGATGAGGACACTGTTGTAACTACGCCTTCAATGTGTAATTACTGCTGGGGGGGACTTAGAATTTCGGTGAACAAAAATCTTCACCGAAATTCTGTTTAAATGAATGGGGAGGGGGTGGACAACATTTGTTTCACCTGAATGTGAAATATAAGAAAATATACCTGATCATGCAGACAGTTTTTTGCCATGCATGGCTATATATATATATATTTATATAGTTATATATGTGCACTCACCTGACATATGTAGACATGCCTGTGTGTCCGTTCTTGTAGCCATGCATATAGTCCAATTGTAAAAAGAAAGAAAGCACTCACAGGACGTTGTACAGGTGAACAATCAGTGCTAATTTATTCCATCAATGTTTCGGCCCTGTTTTGGGCCTTTATCAGCATGCTTACAGAATAAACTGAAGTGAGCCCATATAAATACCTAACCCAGTGCTAAAATGGTGCCAAAATGGCATCATACCCTAGGGGATGGGAAACAAATTAACCAAAAAAATAAAATATAAAATAAACTAAGAATAAATGTCCATCATACCATACATTTTAGTGAACAAGTTTACAGTTACCTAATCACCACTGAAGTGTAATGTACAGGATAAAATGATAAACATATATCACAGTATAATTACAAGCATTTCATGAGTGTCAAAGGCTTTTATTGAAAATTACATTACGATTATGCAAAGAGCCAATATTTGCAGTGTTGACCCTTCTTTTTCAAGACCTCTGCAATCCGCCCTGGCATGCTGTCAATTAACTTCTGGGCCACAGCCTGACTGATGGCAGCCATTCTTGCATATTCAATGCTTGGAGTTTGTCATAATTTGTGGGTTTTTATTTGTTCACCTGCCTCTTGGGGACTGACCACAAGTTCTCAATGGGATTAAGGTCTGGGGAGTTTCCTGGCCATGGACCCAAAATTTCAATGTTATGTTCCCCGAACCACTTAGTTATCACTTTTGCCTTATGGCAAGGTGCTCTCTCATGCTGGAAAAGGCATTGCTCATCATCAAACTGTTCTTGGATGGTTGGGAGAAGTTGCTCTTGAAGGATGTGTTGGTACCATTCTTTATTTATGGCTGTGTTCTTAGGCAAAATTGTGAGTGAGCCCACTCCCTTGGCTGAGAAGCAACTCCACACATGAATGGTCTCAGAATGCTTTACTGTTGCCATGGCACAGGACTGATGGTAGCACTCACCTTGTCTTCTCCGGATAATGCTTTTTCCGGATGCCCCATTGGAAAGGTGATTCATCAGAGAAAATGACTACCCCAGTCCTCAGCAGTCCAATCCTTGTACCTTTTGCAGAATATCAGTCTGTCCCTGATGTTTTTACTGGAGAGAAGTGGTTTGTTTGCTGCCCCTCTTGACACCAGGCCACCCTCCAAAAGTCTAAGCCTCACTATGTGTGCAGATGCACTCACACCTGCCTGCTGCCTTTCCTGAGCAAACTCTGCACTGGTGGAGCCCCGATCCCGCAGCAGAATCAACTTTAGGAGATGGTCCTGGTACATGCTGGAGTTTCTTGAGCTTCCTGACGCATTCTTCACAACAATTGAACCTCTCTCCTTGAAGTTGTTGATGATCCGATAAATGGTTGATTTAGGTGCAATCTTACTAGCAGCAATATCATTGCCTGTGAAGCCCTTTTTCTGCAAAGCAATGATGACAGCATGTATTTCCTTGCAGGTAACCATGGTTAAGAGAGGAAGAACAATGATTTCAAGCACCATCCTCCTTTTAAAGCTTCCGGTCTGTTATTCTAACTCAATCAGCATAACAGAGTGATCTGCAGCCTTGTCCACGTCAACACTCTCACCTGTGTTAACAAGAGAATCACTGACATGATGTAAGCTGGTCCTTTTGGGGCAGGGCTGAAATGCAGTGGAAATGTTTTTTGGGGATTAAGTTCATTTTTATGGCAAAGAAGGACTTTGCAATTGATTGCAATTCATCTGAGCGCTCCTCATAACATTCTGGAGTATATGCAAATTACTATCATCTAAACTGAGGCAGCAGACTTTGAGAAAATTAATTTTTGTGTCATTCTCAAAACTTTTGGCCACGTGTGTAGTTGGCACATTACAATTTACATTTTCTAAAGAAGGGGTATAATAAGTACAGTGATTAAAGGGACAGTAATTTTTGAAAAAAACAAGATAGTTGAGTCTTCTTTATAATAAAAGTAACACGTTGAGCTATTTTAAGCCTTTGGGTGCCAGAGGGGTACGTAACGCAATGCATTGCGTAACCCTCTGGCACACAAATGGTTATAAACTTACATTTCTGCAGTTCATAAGACATTACAGACGTCCAGAAGGAGCGGAAGCGGGATCCTTCTACAGTTAATATCTTATTAACTACAGAAATTAAAGCTGTTTAAAACAGTGCAATGTGTTACTTTTATTATAAAGAAGACTCGGTGACCTTGTTTTTTGTCAAAGATTACTATCCCTCTAAGTGGTTATATAGACAATCATAAGGGGGGACACCAGGTGAGTATACATTAGGATAGGAGGACCCTGCCCCGTAGAGCTTACAATCTAAGTATGCCATCTTGTCGTTAATACTCTCCGAAGTTCATATTCATACCAGTAGATCTGAGATAAAAGTGGGGCTTTGTTTGGTTTGTCTCCTGGGTGCCGGAACATTCTTGTTATAAGTTGCTTGTTATACATAATACAGCTGCTCCTGCCGCACCCGACCAAACAAGCAGGTAGAGCGCAGCCCGAACGGTCAGAGCAGACCCAAAGGGAAAAGGAGCAATGAGGGCAGGAACCAGAACAGAAACACCGGACCACGGTACCGCTGACACCAGGCTAGTAAGCAAAACAAGGAGGAAAGAACAGGAAAAAGTTCCCTAAAGCAAATAAGGCAAAATAGAAGAAAATACCTAGGACAGAAGTCAAAATAGACAGCCCATTAACATGTTTAGAAACAGATTAACCAATACTGGGTAATACACACTGACCTGCACTGCTTGGATTAGCAGCAAAGAAAGAGGAGTCTGTGGAGTAAGGGTCTTATATGGCTGTAATGTCTGTTTTCTGATTGGTTATGTAAATGATCTGTGCTGCTATGGTTTCAAAGTAAAGAAAGTATAGCAAAATATGAAGCCTCCTGTCATGTAGTAAAATTTGGTTCTTAACCCTTTGAGTGCCTGAGGGGTATGCAACTCATTGCAAAGCAATGCGTTGCATACCCCTCTGGCACTCAAAGGGTTAATAAGGGGTTTACAGATATATATATATATATATATACACAAAATAACAGATAAAGCAAACTTCTGTATACAAATAATGTGTATATTTTCTGGAAAAAAACAGATACCAGGGCCGTTTTTTAGGCAGGTTATGGTAGGTGGATGACCTGGTACTTTATTTTGCATTTTGTTTCACCAACTAACCAGTCAGACATCAGAAAAAAGCAATCACATGATGTCTAGAAGAAACAATATAGCAGATTTGTTTACCTTCAAATGTCAGTCATACAATTTCCTGTCTGGGTCACTCGTGTGAACAAAGTAGGGGAAGGTCTTCAGCAGGACTGAGAGGCAACTCCCTCCCTCTTTCTCAGTCTACCCTGCTATGTTTCTCCACTCCTTCCCCTTTCTTTCTATCACTTTCTACTTCTCCCTTGGGGTGATTTCACAAACAAGTCAAAGCAGATCCACTGGGTGGCAGCACTTCAGGGTATGCACTTCAGTTTATGTCCACTGTATGGCATACAGGAAAACATACTCCACTGTTGTTACAGCTTGAATACAGCCAAGTCCCTTTGGCTACCCCATAGCATGTGCAAGAATTTGAGATAAAGTTACACCACTTCCTCTGAGCCTTGTTTAACCCCTTACAGACCAGCAGTCCAGGGAAGTTGCTTTCCCTTAAGGATTGCTTTGATCCTTTGCTAGGTGCCGGTACATGTGACTTCTTGTGTGTTCCGGAGTGCCGAGCGGAGTTTCTGAGAGATACCGCTCCAATCCTGGAGCAGTCAATGTCAGACCCCATCAGGAACGCTGTAAGTAAAAAGTATGTGACGTTCCAGGATCTTTACCTATACCAATCCACTTAATTCTTTCATTGAGCACTTTACACAAAATGAATACATTATCATTATATATATATACTAGCAATATGTGACGGCATTGCCCGTCATTGTAGTAGGGTATGTGTTACGTAGCATTTTTTGTTTGAAATGTTGTAGGTGGCATGTTGAAGGTATTTTTTAAGAATTTTTTGTGTTTGTATTGTACATTTCATTTAGCTGTATTGACTGATGATATTTTTTTTGTGTACTGTGTGAAGCAGAAAGAATCATATTGCACACATACATAGACACACACAGATACAGTGACATATACAGACATTGATCATACATACACACGTACATACACACACACACACACACACACAGATATTATTACGGTCCTGTAAGTGCCAGAGGGGTAGGCAAGGCATTGCTCATTTTGCTCACACACACACCCCACCCAAAATAGACTGACACACACACACCAACCACAATAGACTAACACACCCCACCCAAAATAGACTGACACACACACACACACACCACCCACAATAGATTAACCCCTTAGGGACCCTTGACGTACCAGGACCGTCACGGTCCTTGAACTACTCAAGGACCGATGACGGTCATGGTACGTCACGTACTTTTTACTTACAGCGCTCTACCAGGAGCGCTGTAAGTAAAAATAGGGCATGAAATAGACCGCTCCAAGATCGGAGCGATCTCTTTCAAGCCCCATAGTGACGCGCCGATACACGTGACAGGTCACGTGTACCGGCGCGTCAAAGTGCCCCTATGCGGTCGTTATGGGACAGAAATGTCCCATAACCTCCGGTCCTTAAGGGGTTAACACACCCCACCCAAAATAGTCACACACACACCACCCACAATAGATTAACACACCCCACCAAAAATAGACTGACGCACACACACACAACACGCACAATAGACTAAGACACCCCACCCAAAATAGACTGACACACACACACACCCCACCCAAAATAAACTGACACACACACACAAACAAACACAAAAACCACAATAGACTAACACACACACCCCACCCAAAATAGACTGACACCCACACACACACATCACCCACAATAGACTAACACACACAAACCACCAAAAATAGACTGCTGAAAGGGTTGTCATAAACCACATATACTGACTGAACGAGGCCTGGTAGTGGATGAGAAACAATAATGGGATATTCACAATAATATAGTAGGGTAAAACAAAGATAGTACAGAGTACAGATGTGCTCACACTTGTATAAAGCTGAATCAAGCTAGTATGAAATCAAGGGATTGTTGAAATCACATAAGTGCAGCATATAGTTAATATCAGCAAATGAGAAAATGAGCCACTTAACCCTTAACTGTTTGAGTGCCAGAGGGGTACGTAACGTATTGTAAAACAATGTGTTACATACCCCTCTGGCACTCAAACATTTAATGTACAGAAGGATCTGCCCATTCTGTTATGGTCTGCATCGATCCACAATCTACCACTCTGCTGGTCATCTTGAGCAGCTGTAGACTGCTTCAAGTCAAGATAGCACCCTGCTGGATAGTACAGCACCATTTAAGCAGCCCGCGCTGCTACCTGAGGCCAGCATAGCATATGGCTGCGTAACCTGCGTTTCTTCACCTCCTGCCTTTGGGAGCCTGTTCAGATGCAGGCTCAGTATAGCAGCCACTCACCTGCAGGGAAGAAAGTATTTACTGATGGGTCCTCCACTAAATACCTTCTTGGGGTGGCAAATTGCAGCCTGGGTCCTGTGGACCCACCGGGACCCATGTAGGGGGCCGACCCTGCACAGTGCACACATGCCATTTGCATGTACCAGGACAACTCAAAGAGTCCTGGCACATGAACATTCCTCAATTTGCTAATCAAGAGTAGTGTAGACACATCCGTGGCTGCCTGTAGATTTAGAAGTATGGAATGTCGCGGTCAACTTACTACATTTGCTGGTTATAGTAGGCCTCTTGGTCGCCTCGGCCCTTACCGAGTATGCACGGTCATCTTCTCCCAATCCCTGCTGCCATTGTGCACCTGCTGTCACAATAGAGTCTCCATCCAAAAGAGCGAACAAGGGGAGCTCTTCTGTTTCATAGTCCTGTTGCTAGACTTGTGCACGGGCAAAATTTTCGGTAAAATTCGAATTCGGACGAATTTTTTTTTTCTAATTCAGATGATCTTAATTTCGGACCAGGCCTATTCGATTCGGACGAAATTCTGATCCATTCCGAATTATTCGGCTGAATTTAACATGGGTTAAATTATAGCAGTGCGCCTCCGTGCACGCTGCTATCATTATTTGCAGACAGGGTGTGCATTTAGAAAAAGATCCATCCCAAAAATGGACATTGTCGTACATTGAAAGTCTGTGCATGTCACCTCTACTCTAGCATGGGATGCCAGTCACAATGCAAGCGTCGAACATCGAAAACCCATGCCTGTCATTCAATTTAGCATGTTCGAACATCGAAACCCCATGCCTGTCCTTCAATCTAGCATATGTTCGAACATTGAAACCTCATGCCTGTCATTCAATTTAGCATATGCTCGACATCGAAAACCCATGCCTGTCACATCCTACTCAACATAAGTGGTCGACTCGAACATGGACAAACTACATGCCACATTCTATGTTAGTACATGGGTAAAGAATAAGGTTTCATTTTCTGGTACCAGCCTCCTACCCTACTGTCCCTCTTTAGTACCCAAATTCCTCTCTCTTGTTTTCCTATCCTGATTTCCCCTCATATCAGATAACTCTATGTGTATATACATTGTAGAGTTCCATACTACATCAAGAATAAACATCAATGATTGTAATGTGATAGATGTAATGTGTTAACCCTTTGAGTGCCAGAGTGGTACGCAATGCATTGCAAAGCAATGCGTTGCATACCACTCTGGCATTCAAAGGGTTAAAAAGAAAAATTGAGACATTCTGTTGTGAACAAACTGCAACACAGGAGAGAAATAAAAAAAATGCTTGACATCTATACTGAAGAGGGGTCCACAGCATTGTCTTAGTATAGCAATATCACCGTTTTCCGTGAGTGTGCAATACAGGGCTCTACGATAATTGCTGGGCATTTCCCAATGTCATAATCAGGGGATGATGGGAGTTGTATTCTAACTACTGTTAGGAAACACATAAGTGATGCACATTCATCTCCCACCTAGAAATTATTTACACACGAGGCAACTCCCCCAAGTAATACCTAGCCCCTTTCCAAGTGAAAGGACTTCCAGAAAGGCTTCAGATCTCTTAGTGACTCACCTGTTATTGCCAGTCAGCGGGACCCGGAGAGTAGGAGGGGGTGATGCTATGGCTGCACGGCACGGTGCTCTTAGTTGGTCACTTGTCGCAATGTTGAAGCTCAGCCTAGCCAGCACCTTCTGGGTGGAGACACCTCACAGCAATCCTGTTCAGGACACATCATGCACTGTTGTGCACTCATACTAGGGATCCCAAATGTTTAGACTCATTCCGTACAGGGGGCACCCTCCTGTATTTGTAAAACCTCTCTAGCAAATCTGGGACGGTAGACCTATTTACTCAAGTCTTGACTTTAGGTGGGCGATAAACAATACAAAATAGGCATAATGTTTCACTATCACATAATTCACGTCACTGAAGCAGCCAGCAGGCATCACCACTGAGTGAGCATAGGGCTGCCCGGCTGCTGACAGTCACACTGATGGGATGGGACACCCTGCAACACAGAAATGGCGGAAGAGCACAAAATAAACATGCTATGGGATGGCAAATTGCCGCCCCTGTCAAAGTGCCGCCTGGGTCCATGGACCCACTGGGACCCATGTAAGGGCTGGCCCTGTATTCGAACAAATACCTAATATTTTTTTATATTTTGCACAGGAACAAATATTACTTGCTCTTGCAGTGGCAATAACTGGAACTAATGCTGGCTGCCTACCTATGCCTAGCCTAATGCTACCTGCCTGCCTACACAACAACTGTACACTCTCTAATCTCTTCTCTCTCTGAGCTCCAACAACGCAATGAGGAAATGCAGGCTGTCTGTCTGTGTGACTGTGTCATTAGTCCAACCCCCATCATGAAACGAAGAAGGCTATTCGAATACAGACAAAAGAGGGAAGTAGTGCATGAAACGGAGAATGGAATTGGACTAGAGACATGGAGGGAAAATTATGGAGGGAAAGTAATTGAGCGCGCACAGGAAGTACAAAAAAGTCCTGGTCAAAAGTAGTCAAAACTTTTGGAAATGTGTCGATTGGCGAAACTTCCGAAAGTTTCGACGAATTTCGGACCTGGGCTGTTCGGAGTCGGATCATTTTTTCCGAATGACCCTTGAGTTTCGGATTGGCCGAATGTCTCCGAATGACCCCATTTTCGACGAAATCCGAATGTCTCCGAATGAATTCGCACATGTCTACCTGTTGCCACAGCGACCATTCAGTCTGCTGCGTAACTCTCCCCATTACCCGATATGCGCATGTGTCTGGAGAACGGGAAGTCCTGACACATGCACACAGCAAATGCAGTGTCCAGATTGAGCAGGCGCGGTGACATCATCATTCACCATGGCACTGAGAGTGAGTGAGCACCAGTGAGGTTTCCGCATTTGACCGGGTGGCCGGGCCCAAGAGAGTCAGTGCGTCATAAAGAGTTAGGGGGACTTGGGGAGCACTGAGTAGAGTACAGGATGAGGTTTCTGGGCCCCCCTCATTTGGCCGGGCCCTAGGCAGGCGCCTTGTGCACCTTGCCTGTGATCCGGCTCCGCAAAACCTGCAGTAAGGCAGAGAAACACCATTTTTTCACACATATTTTAATGTTGCTCTGGATTTCAATTAGATGATATTTGCAGATTTTTTAAGTGCTTTACATTAGTGGTGAGTTACATCGTCTGAGTACGGCAATGCCCCATATGCATAGGTTTGTCAGGATTTGGGGGAGCTACTTGGCCCAGTATGGAACATGTGTGTTTCCATTATCAGAGATGGAAAAAAACTTAGGGTGCTTTGCTTCCCATTATATTTTGATAGTGTTAGATTTAAAGGGATAGTAATACTTAAAATGTAAAAAAAAATATGTTGTAGGGTTTATCCCCCTGAGTAAAACAAGAGTACTCCCACTGCTGAAAGGTGTTTCATTCAAAAGTTATTAATTTTCAAATTTGAATTTTTTAGGTGCAATATCACAGTGGCCTGAAATTGTACAGTGGCGCTGTTACTACACGATCCTATGGACAGCTCTGGTCCCGGGACCATAAATCTCCATAGGATGGTGTAGCAACAGCACTACTGTACAATTTCAGGCCACTGTGATATTGCCCCTAAAAAATTCAACTTTGAAAATTAATAACTTTTGAATGAAACACCTTTCAGCAGTGGGAGTACTCTTGTTTTACTCAGGGGGATAAACCCTACAACATATTTTTTTTTACATTTTAAATATTACTATCCCTTTAAGGAGGGATGTGTTTTGAAAAATAAAAAAACAGGATATTTCAGGGGGAAAAGTGGCCATATAATAAAATAAACTTTACAGCACTACTGCTTTGTGCCTGTGTGGTATTGCTTGAAGCAGTCACCCATGCAGAGGCCAGGTTTGAAAGGGCAATCGGGACGGTAAGTTGGGGTTTCTCTCTGTTTTCCCTTGCTGTAGCAAACCCTGCAGCACTTTTGTTGGTTTTTCCTTTGGGGGGTTGGGGGGATTTTATAAATAAAGTGTACTACCCTGGGTTTTTGTGGAGTTATTTCTGTTGCCCCTTGAAACAAAAATTGTGAAATAAGTTGGAGCTGATACTGCAGAAAACTAAGTTTTAGAGTGGGGTTTGCCAATTTGAAAATTAAAAAAGAATTGTGTACTGTAGTCTGCATCATGTAAATGGCAAACTTTTTGTACCAGTTCAACTCCCCCCATGTGCTTATTGTAGACTTTGATGCAGACTGGCTTTCTGCCATGAACAGAGACTGCCACAGTGTTGTCCTCATGCATGGTGCAAAGCATGTAAACTTCCTTTTTGTCTTAAACTTAACTGCCAGCAGCTCTTCTGGGCACAAAGCTGAGGATGTCCTGGTTTTTGGTCATCTCCCTGCAATTGCTCCTGACAGTGCCACAGGGCCCGGTGTCAACATGAAAAAGTGACTTAAATAAAAGGGGGCTGGTGTAGTAGTTGTCAATATATAAATTATATCCTTTATTTAATAAGGGGTAAATTAGATCCCAAACAATTTTCCCATTTGTTCCCAGAGATTTGGAGCAACCAGGAGGGTCAAGTTGGCTGTCCTTGCCCTCGTAAATTCAAAAAGCCTGGGTACAGCCTGTGCCACTTTCGTACAATTTATAAAATTTAACGCAGAATTTGGATCACTTGGAGGGGTTGTATTGCTTGAAACCTAACCTGCCTTTATATTTCATAAGGGATTCATCTATACTTATGTGTTTTTTGGGGGTATATACTTGGGCAAACTTTTTCTGTAAATGATTTATTAGGGGGTGAATTTTGAACAGTCTGTCATACTGGGGGTGTTCTTTTGGGAGGCACAGGGAATTATCACTAAAGTGCATAAAGTGCAAAATCATTTTGTATCTAGTCCTGGTCATTGTTTTGGCGAATATAGAGGAATCATATATTTTTTACTCCAGTATGATCTAATACTTGTTTTTTTAACTATTCCCATTGTAAGGGCCCAGAATTTCTTAAATTCTAAAAGGTCTGTGGGTTGCCATATTTCTTCCTTAGAAACGAACGCTGATGGGTTGGCGGCAATATACTGGGCTGCATATAAATTTGTTTGAGACCCGATTTCCCCCAAAATTTCTTCCCCAAAAAATGAATTAAAAAACTGAACATGGGTAAATCCTGCCACGTCCACTTGAATTCCTGGGTTGCCTGTGAATTCAGGAATTTGTGGGCATAAATTTGCTGATGATACCCATTCATCAGCATGAGTGGCAGTACTTGTGGCAGCTCTTGGGGCATTTCTCAGGGCAGATATTGGGGCATTTCTTAGGGCAGCTCTTTGGGAAGGTCTTTGGGCAGCTCTTGGGGAAGTTGCTGGGGCAGCTCTTGGGGCAATTGCTGGGGCAGCTCTTTGAGCAGTACATCTTTTTTTGATAGAAGGCCCTGCATCATCACTAGAGCTGTTCTCACTCTCAGAAAACTGAGTGAAGTTGAAGTGTGACGCAGTGTCTGTGGCTTCTGAGTCAGATGCCAAACAGTAATACGCCTCTTCTAAAGTGTACCTCCGCTGCATTGTACACACCTACTCTAAACTAAATAAATTACACACTTCTATACCTAACTATACCTAACTCTCACCCCAAACGGTCACTATTCCTATGATAATTTTTTTTTTAATTTTTCTTCCCTATGCTACTCCTAAACCTAAATCTATCCCTAAGCCTTAACCTAACACTTATTCCTTGAACCTACCCAACCCAACTACCTATCTAAACTAGCTTATATTATAAAATACATTTTTAAATAAAATAAACTAACCGAACGCAAAGTTCCCCCTCCCTCCCCCTTCCCTGAAGTCAGAGTTGTACTGACTGCAGGGATATGTGGTCTTATTTTCATCAGGTGGCTCTGCAGCTGACCCGAGATCGCGTTAGTAAAAAATAATTATTTCTTTGAAACGGTCTTCTATGTGTGCTTGGTTTGCAAGCACACGTAGAAGACCGTTTCAATAATATAATTATTTTTTACTAATGCGATTGCGGCTCTGCTGCAGAGCCGCCTGATGAAAATAAGACCGGATATCCCTGCAGTCAGATACAATGCTGACTTCCGGGAAGGGGGAGGGAGGGGGAACTTTGCATTCAGTTATCTCTCAAACCATAAAGGTTTGAGAGATGAACCTGGGGCAATTAAATTCTTTTTTAAAATGGCTACAATATGGGGATTAGTAATATTTAAGTATTACTATCCCTTTAAGGATAACTTTATTCGGGGGCACTTTTGAGAGATAAAATAATGATTATTAAGCTAGTTGCCACCTGCCTAAGTTTTGCAGGGCGACTTTAGTTGAGGTGGTAGATCTGCTTTAAACTGTCTTCTCCAAGTTTAGACAAGTTTTATCTTGCTGTGAAAAAGAAGATGGAATTTGGACAAAAAAATGACAGGTAGAGCAAAAAAATACAAATTTTTATCGAAAATTTCATGGTACTTTAAACAATGCCTGATTTGAAAGTGGCTTTATTTTTCTTGGACGGAGATGTTGGAATAAAAATTCTGGCATTAAAGAAAAATAAAAATGTCTTTTAAGGGCAGAAATCATCAATTTCATGTTACTGTTGTTAAAGGGTGACAGATTTACGTCTGCAAATACCATCCGCTTTTTATCACCAACCCATGATTTGACATTTTTCGCATTTCAATGACATTTTGAAAATGTATAACTGTTACTGATGATACTGGACATACATGTTTTTTTTTAACCCTTCAAAAACAACAGGGTTATGAAAAGCTTTGCAAATAATTACATTGTGCGCCCATCTGGCATTCCTTTAACACATTTCATTAACCTTTTAAGTGCCAAAGGAGAACGCAATGCATTGCAACACGTTGCATACCCCTCTGGCATTCAAAGGGTTACTATGGGAAACCTATTAGATGAAAAAAGGTTCACAATTCATGGTTGTATTTGCTCTCCTTCAAGTGATGTTCTTTATCACATTTTTAAGGGGTTAGGGACAAGAGTGCTGTGCAGCCCACAGAGGCGTAACTAGAAGCCTCCAGACCCTGGTACAAGAAGTGCCACGGGTCCCCCCCTCCCCACTACATTGGCCCCCCTGACCATATTGACCCCCCTCCACAATGCCCCCATCTCCTACCTGGACTTCCCGCGCGGTCCTCTTCTGTAATGCAGAGCGCTGGGAGATGATGTCATCTCCCAGCGCTCTACATTACTAGAGTGCCGGCGGGAGATTGCGGGCGCCAGGTGGAGGGGTCAGCGGGGGGGGGGGGGGTGTGCCCGTGCGACCCCTATAGTTACACCACTGGCAGCCCACTGTGAAGCTATATATTGCACACCTGTTTCTTAAAGGGTTAACATTACCATACGCAGTGAGTACAGTCTGAAGTCCTATGGTCTTGGTAGCAACTCTCATGTCCGCCTCCGTAGATATGACATCAAGGACTTCTTGAAGGTGTTATAAATGCACAAGGGCAAAATTCATAAAGGCCATTAGGATTTTCTGGGTGTAGTAAGGAGAGAGGGGGGTTATTATTAAACTGTGTTCTTCTGAAATACACTTTTTAACCCTTTGTGCGCCGAAGGGGTACGCAACACATTGCAGAGAAAAAAAAATGCAGTTTGAGGGGTGATGATGAGTGAAATCAACTCAACCAGAAGCAGCTTCTCTGAGGTAGATTTTATTAACCCTTGGACGCCAGGGAGGTATCTCCCTGGCACCCAAAGGGTTAAAGCAATTTTAAGTTTCCAGCGGTGCTTGCACGTATGTATGCCTCCTCTCTTGTGAGGAAGATGGAAGCTGACATTTCAGTGCTAAGCTTTGTCAGGAATATACATCTGCATGAAGAGAGTAGAGTTAAAAATTTAATCTGCAAAGCTATTTAGAGAGTGTATAGGTCTTGACAGGCCTCCCAGATGGATTAAGAGAACAAGAACAGCAGAGATATGGAAAAAAAGCTATTGCAGCAAATAGAATGAAACTAAGCTTTCTTGACAGAATCAGTTTGCCAAATGACTTTAAAATTGCACTTTGTCTCTTGTAGGATTTCTTAAATAGACGGCTTTTTAAACGTCTAAGAGCAAATAAAAGTTCATCAACTTCTGTGATTCTTGTTGTGCCCTAAAACTAACAAAAGAACTGTCTTGTGACACTTAACTGCTGTGCCAGTTTTGAAATAGGTGGAGAGTAAAATGTTAGTGATGCGGTCACGTCTTTGATAAGACAGAATGCAAGCATGTATGCCTTTTTCTTCAGTACCTTTATCTCCCACATGGTGGCACTATTCTGAGTGCAGGTGGTCTTTTAGATTGATTGACATGGGCCTAAAGTTTGGAGGTGCTTTTAAAGGAATAGCAACTAGGGTGACCACATTTACTTTCTGCCATTCAGGGACACACATTTTATGAACAAGTCACCTAAAGTCAGGCCCCATTCAAATATAATTCCTCTCTAAAATAGGACCTATAATCAATATAATGGTGCTGAGCCTGATATATATATGTGGTAGATACAATGTTAAAGGGATAGTAATGTTTCATAATAAAAGCACCTCTAATTAATCATCATAGTATTTGAACTTTAGAGAGTGTTATTTTAATTCTGTCAGACTTGTAGTTCAAGAGTAATTCAATGACAAAGTACCCCCCCGCCCCTTTTACTGATGTAACACTGTTCAACCAGATCAGAAGGGAGGTGTCCAGGTAGACTGCAGAGAGGGACAATCTCAATTAAGATAAGGGAAAAACCTGAAAAACTTGTCAAGGTGGTCAGGGCTTTCATTGTTCTCACAGGAAGAAGATTGTACCCTTCTGTTACCTGTCTGGTCTATGGACTGGATTCCACATCTGAGAAGAGATGGCTTACACTAGGTAAAAGGGGCGGGAGGGGAAACTTTGCTTGTGAATATCTCTTAAACCATAAAGGTTTGAGAGATGAGACTTATATCGTTCTTCATGTTTTTTTAATGCCTGCAAAATAAAATAAAGATAAAACGAAGTATTACTATCCCTTTAAACAAAAATTTGACATACCAGTCAAGCCATAAGACTTGCTTTTCCCACAGAAATCTCACATTTGCTGTTTTGTTACTTCTGCAAGGGATTCTGGGTAGACATACGCAAATAAGTTCAACAAAGAATGACCTTTTTGCCTCATAGCCAGTTTGCTCACTATGGTATATTTCAGCAGCGGGCTATCATGTTTTTTTGTTTTGTGTTTTAGTGGTTGGTGGTGGACCAGACAGTTTAAAAAGGATGTTTCACAGTCACAGAGAGTGTGAAGCAAGGCAGAAATAGGTGAGTCTTAAAAACCGGCTGCGCAGGCGCGTTGCGGTCACTAAAGGAAAATGGAGCATTTTTTTTGACGATTCAGATTCCAGACTCCCCCAACGGCGTGCAGCCACGGGGGGAGCCTGGAATTCCATGATGGTCATAGTACGTCATGGGTCTTTAAGGGTATATCAACCCATGACGTGCTATGACCGTCAAGGGTCGTTAAGGGGTTAATAGGGGCCACAGAGTAAAGGGTTAATGGTAATGGAAATTTGCATGTGCACCAATATTTTGTATATTTGCTTTTAGCTAATTTGGTCAAAATTGGTTGCACTCCAGCAAGTTTATATGTGTTTTTTTCCTTTGGGTGTGCTTACCAAAACCTGGACTGGAATGTTACTTCTGGAAGTTTTGACCAGCTTCTATTGGTTTAAGCACCCCTCCCACCCCCAGGTGCAATGTTCATTGTCTCTAGGACACTAGATAATGCCTGTCAGAGACTCTCTCTCCATTAATGAGTAAAGCTGACAAAGACTCAGGTCTCAGGATAAAGTAAATTAAGGTTAGTAAATACCTAAAGTAGGAGAGTGTCAACTCATAAGACAAAGCATATTAAGTTTAAGTACTTGCCAAAAATGAGGTACCTTAGCTTTGGTGGCAAGCTTAGCATTCTATGGCCATATGATGTGACTAAATCCTCATCTTTAATATAGTAGTGATGTGCAGGCATAATGCCGCAGAGTAAAGGGTTAATAATTATGAAAATTTGGATGTGCACCAATATTTTGTGTATTTACCACTGTAGAGGGACAAGGCTGCGGGGTCATTATGCGTAGTTCTATGAATACCAGTGCAGTGCAACAAGGCTGGAGTCCAGTATGTGTGGTTCTTAGTCTATCAGTTCAGTAGGACAAGACTGGAGGTTAGTATGTGTGGTTCTATGGATACCAGTTCAGTAGGACAAGACTGGAGGTCATTATGTGTGGTTCTATGGATACCAGTTCAGTAGGACAAGACTGGAGGTCAGTATGTGTGGTTCTTTGGATACCAGTTCAGTAGTGTCACGTGACTCTCAGTAAACAAACACACAAAACAGTATAAGTAAATTTGAACCAGTTTAGTGAGCAATAAATAATAAGAATACTAGTAGTAATAATGAACACTTCCTCAGTCAGAGGTGAGATAGACGTGAGGACAGTGTCTAGTCTACTACCCAGGAGCTGACACTGAAACACCGTAACTCTATGGTACTGAGTCTTAGAACCAGACTTGGCTCTACCACAACAGGAAGGAACAATAAGACTAGTACAGGAGCATACCCAGCGGAGGCGCAGAGTGTGAATAGACCCCCGATACCAATAGCGTAACGTAGCACCACTCGAGGCAGCAGAGTAGGTGCTTAGATATATGCAGCCAGATAGGAGCGCACTACTGAGGCAATGGGCGACACAAGCTGCACTCTATCTTACTGAAGGCAACTAGGAGGCACAGAGCGTAGGAAGCACCGCAAGTGCTAAGCCAGGCAACAGGTAAGCGTAAGAGGCGAGTGCCCACAAGTGAGACTAAGTTGCACTAGCTGCCCAGAGGCAAACGGAAGGTACCAAGCGGAGGCAAACAGCAAGCAACCAGCTGGTGGCTGAGCTATGCTGTAAAGGAGCATGCCCTGGAGGTCAGAATGTGTGGGTCTAAGGCTACCAGTTCAGTGGGACAAGACTGGAGGTCAGTATGTGTGGTTCTACGGCTACCAGTTCAGTGGGACAAGGCTGGTGGTCAGTATTTTTGGTTGTGTTGCAACCAGTGCAATACAACATGCCTGGGGGATCAAAATGTGTAGTTCTAATGGACTAGGAGGTTAGTATGTGTGGTTCTATTGGCTACCACAAGAGTGGGAGAAGGCTGGGAGGTCAGAATTTCTTGTTCTTTGGATACAGTGGAACAAGGCTGGGAGTCATTATGTGTGGTTCTATGGCTATCAGTGCAGCGGGACAAGGCTGGGTGGCTAATATGTACTGTATGGTTTGCTGGCTGCCATTGGGATAATATATTGGATAAAGTGGAAACATTGCACTTTTCTCTTCTTATGCAAAAGGTTTTGCCCATCCCTAATAAATACTACAGAAAAGGTCAGTATAAATTCATCTCCTGCCCTTTACTTGACTACCATAGTTTCATATTTCTTTATCACCTCCCTTACCCATTTTTGTCTTTTTAACACTTTTTTTTTTGTTTTGTGAAAGTATTTTTACCAGGAAGACTACATTGATATTGTCTCTCATTTTCAAGTATGTCCTGATCTCATTTTGTCTACCTCAGAGGAGTGAATGGCTGAGTTGACCTTGCCTGGAGTAGAACCTGCAACCTTGGGGTTTGAACAGATTCTACAGCTGGTACATTAACCAGCTGACCCATCTCCCCAGCAAGTCAACAATTCTCAAACTGGGTTCTGTGCATCATTAGGGTTCCCTGAAAAAGGACAAGCAGCTCCATGCAGAAAATGTAATAGTGGACAGTGGGACAAGGCTGAAGTGGAAGGTTCTATATCAACCAGTGGGTGAGTAGGAGACTGAAGCATTTTTGTTTGTTTTCTTTTAGATACCTGTTGTAATAAGTACTACCTAGTCTCTTGTAAGAAAACAATAGTATCTCTTACAATTATATGATATTTCTTGCCCAATGCACTGTAGCCTCATGGTTTAGTCTTAAATTACTTAACTTTCATACTAATACATTTAATACAGATACAATGTTATTATTACCTTTGGTGCTAGAAATGTCTCCAATGCATGATTCACTATGAATTGGAGACAAGTCTAGCATCCAAGGGGTTAATGTCTTTGCCATGGTTCTGAGGGAATTTAATTTGAAACAAAAATTTTTCAGCACTGCACAAAGCTTAACACCACTGCATTAAGGCTATGTTCACAAGAGGGATATCATTTCTTCAGTTCCTATGTTATTCTATGGAGCAATGCAATGAGATTCCTCCAACTTTGGAAAACTTAGTACATAGGGTCTATAGAATAACACAGGAACTGGAGAAGGGCTATCACTGGAGAGGTCATCTCCACTTTATCACCCTTGTGTTTTTAATATTTGTAAAACCACATTACTGTTATGATAAACATTGAATTTGTAGCCAAATCTTGATCAAAATAATGCTCCTCCAACATATAAAAAATAGATGTGCATTGATGCAAATTTGCATCAGCCTTGTTCCATTGCCCTAGTAGCTATAGAAAAAAACATACGGGTCCCCAGCCTTGTCTCACAATAGCCATAGAATTGCACACATAATGACCTCCCAAGCTTTGTCCCACAGTAATCACAGTACCACCCCCCCACACACACACAGACTCCCAGCCTTGTCCCACAGTAGCCTTCGAACCACACATACTGAACACCCAGCCTTGTCACACTGCATTTGTATCCATACATTCACATATACTGCCCCCAGACTTATCCCACTGTACTGATAGTCATAAAACCACAGATACCCCCACCAGCATTGTCCCGCTGTCCAGGTAGTGAACCACACATACTGAATCTGACCCCCCCAGAAGGAATTCTGAGGCATAGGTGAAAACAGGAAAATATATTGGGGTAAGCTAAAAGCCAGAAATGTTATGGGGTTAGTTTTCGCTAAAAAGCAGCACAGTGTGGATTTTCTGAGTAAATTCCCTTGGGGAAAAAATGAGAGTTTTTGCGCCATCCTATATAGCTGTTTGAGCAAGGAGAATATTTTTTATATATATTTTGTTGGGCAGAAAACAAAATATGAGCAATTCTGGATGGGGAAATAAGAAATCCCAAATTCCTACTGATTTAAATGGGAGTTTTACCAACTGAATGATGATTTGTGTGTCTGTGTGCAATAGAATATGTGTGTTTGTGTATGTTCGTGTGCATGTGTGTATTTATGTGTGTACTAGTTGAACAGCCCGTGTACACGGGCCACAGTGGCAGGAAGCAACGGCCGCGGTGAAGTCATGTGCAGTAGAGACTGCCCGCGCCACGCCTGATAACGGAGCGGGGTGCTCCGAAATCAGACCGTCTGAATTCAGAGTGCCTCGCTCCACTATCAGCTGAGGAGAGGGCAGTCTCTATTGCACATGACTGCAGTGCGAGCAGCCGTGTGTACTGCACATGTCAGCTTCTGACAAACATACATTAGCGAATTATTATATAGGATGTTTGCGTGTGTATGTTTGTGTGTGTATGTATGTGTGTATTTGTGTGTCTGTGTATTAGAGTCACCATACCTCACCTTTAACTGGGGACACATATGAAAAATGCATACTACAGGGCTGCTTTGATTTCAGTGTAGTCCTGAAATATGCCTATTTTCTATGTGTCCCCGATTAAAGGTGAGGTCTGGTCAGCCTACTGTGTGTGTATATGCAAATGAGTATGCAAATGAGTATTTCTTCAAAATTATCAGGACCTGTTCCAAAATGTTCACATTGAAGATTCATGAACACAATCACAGCATCTGTACTCATGTCTATTTGTGAACTTACACAAGTGTATGAGTACACAACACTAAACCAAAGGGCTCCTCAGCACTTTCACATCTTGATCCTAATTTTTCTCATGACACTGTGCAAGGCAGTGATATACACTCGGCTACTGATAAATACTGAAAAGAACTTATGAACCAACATGACCAAATAGCTGTGAGCAATGTACCAATTTAAAAAAATATGTGGTTCAATTTTGCATTTTAATAAATTCCAGTCTCATTGTATCAAAACCTGCAATTAGGGTATTTTTAATGCAAGCAAAGTGTGATATTGTACTTATACCACTGAATAAACATTTACAAAGTATAATGTGTGTTTATGGTATTGAACATATCTCTTACTTTAAATTATCAATGTAATTATTAATTAAATTAATATTTAGGGTTTATTAGTATATATATGATTGTTATAAAGATTGTACAGTCTTTGATTTCTGAATTATTGTTAAGCTCTTGGATTGCAGAGAGGTCACCAATACATTGCAAAGTAACGAACTGTAAACCTCTATAACATCCAACGGTTTAATACTGGATGAACATACACATTTTATCTAACTGCATTAAATCCTTTGAGTGCCAGAGGGGTACGCAACGCATTGCAAAGCAATGCGTTGGGTACCCCTCTGGCACTCAAAGGGTTAAAAATAAAACCGTCTCTTATCTGGAAGGCATTTGTGAATGTTAATATTCTGTCAATAAGATCAATAGCTTGCTGAAGCATGTTCAGTCTACTCTTCCAAACACCACCATTTTTAACTTAATTAGCAGCTGCTCAGAGATGGGAAACAGGTGCAGATCTAGAGACCAGCCAAATCAAACTGTCTGCAATTAAAAAGGAAAAAAAGGGTCCTGTATTGGAAAGCATATCAAATCTCAATCCACTGGGGTCTGCCATGCTGCCCTCATAAGCTTAGTCACCTGACATCTTAGGGATGCTAATGTAAATTATGCAAGCTTTTAAACAACATGGCTGTATAATCAGTTGGCAAGCAGGAGAGTGACTGTCTATTTCTTGTAGTTTTTGGACAGGAAAATGTAAGTCTGCCGAGGTACTACACCCACTTCAACTGGAAATACTGAAGCAACAGACGGTTTTATACTATATATATCTTGAATGAAACGGAAAAACAAATTAAAAATTCAAGACTGCGTGTGACAGTTTTAGTTGCAGTAGGCAATTAATTTCTTATTGAGATAATTAATGCCAGATATTTTTAATTCTTCATATTGCTAGTACTGTTGGGAATTCCAATATTCTCATTTGAAACTACAATGGAAGTCTGCATATTTTGTTAACGGACATACCACACCTCCCAAGTGTCCCTCTTTAGGAGGGACAGCCCCTCTTTTAGACCAAAATCCCTCTGTCTCTGTTTTCCACCCTGATGTCCCTCTTTTTAGGAGATCAGACTGTGTGGTGTGTATATAAGTGTATCACCCTGGTGTCCCTGTGTTTAGGAGATCAGACTGTGTGGTGTGTATATAAGTGTATTACCCTGGTGTCCCTGTGTTTAGGAGATCGCACTGTGTGGTGTGTATATAAGTGTATCACCCTGGTGTCCCTGTGTTTAGGAGATCACACTGTGTGGTGTGTATATAAGTGTATCACCCTGGTGTCCCTGTGTTTAGGAGATCACACTGTGTGGTGTGTATATAAGTGTATCACATTGCTCCACAGTAGTAAAACTCACATTATTGCTTTTTTTAAATGGCAGTATATGTGTTTATAAATTAGCCTGTGTAAATAAAATACTATGGTCTTGTTATAAGTCATTTAATAGGTTACACAAGTAGATGTCTATAGGTCATGAAATAGCCTAAAAATTCTTGGTAATGCCCCACCCACCAGCCACACCTCCAGCAATACCCCCTAAAGCACCAGTGTCCCTCTTTGGCAATTTGAAATGTTGGGATGTATGACATACACCTGTAATAAACTACTTACATTACTATGGCCAGAAAATCCTAATGTCCCTATGACCAGAAAATCCTAATGTCCCTTATAAATTGTTATATTTACCCATGACATCTTCTCTGTGACTTTTCCCTCTCTTTCATGTGCATTTGATGCCAGGTGACTATGTATATGTTTTTCTGGTGCATTCAGACATCAGTTCAGGCAGGTCTGGGTGCACATCTGTCTTTTCAAGTGGCCAATTTCCATACTGCCTTCATCTGTGAAAGGAGATTCCTACTGTTCTGTACTGCATTATTTCTGACAGATTTATAAATCTTATACACCTGTCCTGACCTTTGGCCATCTTCTACACTTGTCTGCCTGCCCTGACTCTGACTAGTTCTTTATCCTGACTCCAGACTACCGAAATAGTAAAAATACTAGAAATGTATATGGTACTCAGTGGCACTCTATCTGAACACAAATCAAATCAAAATAGATCCAGCTGCTATTATCCGCTGGGACCGAGGGGCCTAAGAATAAACTAGCAAAACAAATATGTGGGAGTAAGCTCTTGGATCTAAAATAAACAAATATGCTTAATGTAAAATTGGCACAAAAGATAATTAAAATATGTTATGTAATTTATTATAATCTAATCTAAAAAGCAATACAAATAGTAACATAAAGGAAAGTAAATGTACAATCCTTATATGAGACAGTCCTTCTAAAACACAGATTGTGCAGAGGATGAAATCTTCAAACTAAGAAATGTTACACTGAAATCTGTATATACCTATGTAGTCAGTTCCTTTTATACCTATTATATCTGTGCAGTTGGATATAGAAAGTAATATATATCTCCAATCATATGGGAGCGGGCAGGATAAATATCCTATTCCCCTGAGGACTCACTGTGAGGTCACGAGCAGGTAGCTGAAAGTGGCCTTCCTCTCGACTTGTAACCCCTCCACTCCTTCTTTGCAGGCAGGTTTCTTTATTCCCCCCGACTTTGGAGCAGGTACTCGTGAGATCTATTCTCCATAATAAGATATGCTTATGATGATATATATTGCTCCAATAGCGGGCAGGTTTCTTCGCTCCCCCCGATTGTTGAGCGGATACCCGTGGAGTCCTTCTTTCTCTCCGTAAAGATTAGAAGTTTCAGGTGATACGTACTGCTGAGATAACTAATGTTAATGGTCTCTTAGAACTGAATACTGGCTTCTTCCCTCATAAGACGTTGTAACGGAAAGTTTCTGTGTATCTAATCAAATTCTTTTATCAGCACAAATCTGTTTTTTTCCATCGTAAAGATAATAAAGATAAAATAGCAAAAACTTTCTTAATACTAAATATACTTTAGACACTTCAACTGAGTCCTGGTAACTTTTGCTGTTCATAGTTCTGATCAACTGGGACTGTATATCTAACATTGCTATCGATATATCTAGCACAGCATAGGCACACTTGTGGTTGCTGCTCCCCAGCATGGCTATCGAGCAAGTGTGCATCAAGTGCTCCCAGTCAGTCTCCTACAATTGCCTTTATATCCTTTAGACCTCATTCAGCTATCATTTCAGTTAAACAGGCTTAGGATGGATACAGCAGAGGTATCCTGAGTTCTGTTCTGGAAATATAGTCAGGAACTGATTTTGAACACCCGTCCCATGCTACTTCCTTGCAGAGCTTGGACAGAATAAACAACGCAGTCCTGAAGATACTGTGCAGCACTTTTATTTCACCTGCCACTCCAGCAATTACTCCAGCGACATCTGCTACTTCCCACTCTCTGCCTGTGTCAAATCCTTAGAACCTCCATAAGACCACTTATCTCAGTGATTCTCAGGGAATCCTTCTGAATGTTTAGGCTTCTTAAATCAGTGCCTGTTGCACTTCAGAAATCAGCCACACAGCTTTCACCCTCACTCCACTCACATGGCCTTCATAATTTCCTTGTTAAAAAGGGATGTGCTGGCTTGGGCCTCACCAAAAGTAGAGAAAATTGCACCACCGCCGCCCCAGAAGATTCAAACAATTTTGTCTACATATTTCCTTGCTCCTGACCACAAAACTTTACTGAAGCCACCACTTTTGAGATCGAGACAACTGAACAGTGGTAGGGATGGGCAAAAAGTCCAGTTTATGTTCACAAAGCATGATTTTCCTGCAGGAATTACTGCAAATGGAGAAACCTATAGATTTTCTGCCATTTTCGCTGACACCACAAATTTTCCCATGAGAATGGTTCCATTTCCCAAACCCAGAACTTCCTGCCACGCAGCATTTTATAGAATAGAGGAAATAAAATAAAATAAAATAAAGTTGTTTTCAGTGCTGGCTATTACAATGAGTGGTAGCAGAAGCTGGAGAGTCACTGCTGATGCTGTTGGAGCAGAAGTGGAGGAATCCAGCAACATCAGCAGTACAAGGAGCCCACTTCCCTCTGCTCAAATGATCCTCAGCCCCGCAACTGCTTCCTTCTGAGGAAGTAAAATCAATAAGGGGTCAACTGGCCATAATATGAGCAACACAGGTCTGCCGACTATGCCTGCTGCTGTCAGTGTACCTCCTTCTGAGGTGATGGCACGTGTGACAGCAGGGGACCCTATGTCACGTGTGTCATCCCCAACTAGTTCAAAAGAGCAGTAAGAGACTGGTGGTGGTGATGATGATGAGAGGGAGGTTGATGGTAGAACAGCTGGTGTGGAGGAGAGTAAGCAATAAGAAATGGGAGAAAGAGGTGCAAATGGGGATGGGCATCACCACCACCAGCAGCAGTGACATTCTAGAGTTTATTGCTGCTGTAATTCCTGATTATGATAAGTAGGCTATGACCATGGCGGCCATCATGACACTGGGTTCAGAAAGCAATGATATGGGACTAGGACAACTTCCACTACTACACATTCTACCACTAGTACTGATGCTGAGGCCCCAGCCAGTGAAGGTGATTCTGGAGAATAAGTAGAAGGCAATTTTCCTCCACCTCTCCCCTTCATTAAACCATGGGCGTGGGAATATCTTCCTTTTGTGGGAAGCACGGTGAAATCATCAGTGACTGCACTGTGCACTTTGTGTGATAAGGTAATGAAAAGGGGAAAGAGGGGACACACCTTGGCACATCTGCCCTCATAAAGCACATGCAACATAGACACCACAACATTTTGTTATGCATATGAAAGCCAACCCCGCCCCCCCCCCCCGAAAAAAGAAATAAAGAGCCACTGTCACTGTGCCCCTTGTCCCCTCTCAAGGTTACAAACAAAGGGAAAATGAGAAAATTCCAGATGAAGATGAGAGAAACCCAGCCTGGAAGTTTCATGATGAGCATAACACCTGTGTCAACATCATCCTCTTATGCTATGGTCTGGGTGTGGGAAAATGTACCCATTGTCCCTACCCCGGCACCTTCCGCATCCTCTTCCTCAACCTCTGGCATACCACCTTTGCCTCTGTTACCTCCCCCATCAGCTGATAGAGAGTCTGTAAATGTGAAGATATGGTAGTTCGTGTCCATCCATTGCATGTGGTGCACTGACCACACATTGCATTATAGTGGAGAGCAATGGAATGCAGGGTATCAGGGAGCATCTGCAGACATTCCATCTTGATGAATACGCTAAGCTGGTGGCATGGAGGATTCATTATTTTTATTAAGTCTTCTATACTTAGATCACATGTCCTTAGAAAAGTGGACAAAGAGCATAGTGACAGCAGTAATTAGCTTCCTGGGAGATGGTTTTACTTTGATGAACCAAGCACAATGGTGTTTGGTTGAAGTTGTGCCTGTTGCTTGATATGAGAGCAGATGTGTCAATTGTCATGATCATTTCCATTTCTTTGCACACACTGTGCAAATTGAAGTTACTGATGAAAGGAACAGTTCTTTCCTGCTCTCAAGAGAAAAAATAGTGTTCTACCACACCCATGATTTTAGAGGATTTGCAGGAGGAGAAGTATAATTCGCCGGCTTCATCTCTCAGTTACCAACCCATACTGTAGGAGAACGTATCATAGAGATTTGCCACCACCAGCACCACCACAAATGTTAGATTACCACTCCTGAGACACAAGACATGCTTTCTGTGATGTTGATGACGTGCTGGGAAATATTTTGGGATGTTCTTATTGATGTTGTTGCTGCTGTTATACAATCTTTTGCTGACTTTTTTTCCATAATGCTTTCACTTACACTTTTCACTTTTTCACTATGCTTTCTACCATTTTTTGAGCCCTAACATTCTCGGTCTCATCTTCCACAACATATCCCTCTATCTGATCTATAAGAATATCTTTATATTCTTTGACAGAATACAATTCCTCAGAGAGATGCCGCTGTTCATCATGCCTTTTGTAGGGTGGCACAAATTGATCATGCTTTGGCAGAAATTTAGAAATGTCATGTTTAAAGCGGTGGTCCAGCAAAGCAGCAATAATGTATTCCTCATTGCTTTTAATTGCTCAAAGCATACTAACATGTCCTTTACTAGTGCATGTCTGTGTTGTCATTTTTGCAATGTTTTTTCTGCAGTAAATATATCCATTGGAGAAACTCACTAATTCCTACCCCTACAAGACTAACCACCAACGTGGCTTCCTCAAATGGTTTCAGGAGTTCACATATATTACAAATTAGTTTCCATTGCCCAGATGACAAAGATGCTCCCGCCAAAGACTTCCAGGTTTTGCATTGTATACTCACTAACTGACTTATTCTGCTTATACAAATACTCTAGCATGTACAGTGTGTAATTCCACCTGGTAGTGACCTCCATTTTCAGCTATACCTAGTGCACCTCTGCTTGGTGGGCCCCATACGTGGGTACTGCCTGTAACCCCCTAATGGCAGTGCTGACTTCTGACCCATGACCTCTCTCAGGCAATAATTGGTTGGGAGAATTTCAAACTTGGATTCTTTAATAAAAAAGCTGGTTTGAAGTGGTGATGGTGGGGGGGTTGGGCAGTGTATTTCCTGGGAATTGGTCAAGATAGGACATCATCCAGCCTTGTCTTTCCTTCTCCTCACCCACCCTTACTTTGTATCCCTTCCCTTTGGTTCTTCGTTCTGTACCCCATACTTCTTGTTTGAAAATAAAAATTGCATTTAAAAAAAAAGATAGGAATAGACATACCAGTGCATCTTTTTCACTTTTTTTTGATTATATAATTTTTTAAATGTGGTAGAGAGTACAACCAGACTTCCTTCTTGGGGAGTAGAGGAAGCCATTCTTAGACCCCCATCCATGGGCAATATTTACCCCATTTTTTATTTCATTCATTCAGTAAGAGCAGAAGGTTGGCTCCTGTCCAATAAGAAAAATATGGGATCATAGACAGGCACCCATGTTATATCTTAATACTCTCCATTATGATCTCATAAGGATGGAAAGTTGGGTGTGGGTATTGTTACCCTCTGCTGCCCCCCTTCCCGCCACACACATACACACACACACACACACACACACAAAATATACTTAAGGCCATTGCGGCCTTGAATTAAAAAAAAAGTCACAAGATTAACCCCCACTGCCAAGGTGCCTGGAACACACACATTCCAAGACAATTGAGGATTAAAAGTAAGTCAGGTTTGCCTAGTGGGGGCTCGTTTATTGGTAATGTTATTCTATGTTAACCTCTCCATTGCCAATGAGTTTACAATGCATTAGTAAAGCCTCAGAGTTTTATACTAAATCCCAGGGATCTCAGTGTGAAAGGCCAAATTCTCAGTATCCAGGATTTCCTTCTACATGATCTGCAATGGCTGCTCTTACGACCCCCAGGTTGATAGCATATGAACTGGGCACACACAGAGATAAGCCCTGATTGTATTATTTATTTTTAAGCAGACATGTTGTGGTATCCCAGAGGACTGATTAGAGAACCACTAAGTAAGAACAAACTGTAAAATATCACCTACAATATAAATTGTGGGGGAATGAAAAAGTTAATATTTTAAATATGTCATGGGCTGTTCATTCCCAGGTATGATTACATGTCACATTGGTAGCACACATTACACATAGTTAAAAGGGAACTGTAGCCTAGGAATGGGGTTTGCAAATTTGCCCACAGTGGCAACAAACAGTGCATGATGGATATCCATTCCTAAGCAAAGACATGTAGTCTATGAATGAACCACTGTTGAACACATTTGTGTTTACTCAAAGATATTCTTCAATCATGCATTGTATAATTGATCCTTTGAGTGCTGGAGGGGTTTGCTAAGCAGTGCATAGCATACCCCTCCAGCACTCAAAGGGTTAACAATACAAATTAACAAATTAAGATGCACTTGTTCCTAGTCTAAAGAAACTAACAACTACTACAAATTAATAAGACAAAAAAGTAAAAAAAAACAGAAAAAGTGAATTCCAGCTAGACAATTAGAGGATTTTACTGGTACGGTGACTCACATTTTTCTTATGGTATACAACAGACAAAAAGAATGTTCCACATTAGCAATGTTTCAGCAAGAAATACATTTGTTTACTTGGCATGCTAAAAAAGACTGGCTATTGGAATTCAATGATCATGCGAATTGCCAGTCTAAAAATCTATTACCGTGTTTGTAAAGTATCTCAGTGTTTCAACAACTTATAGGCATTTAATATGGAAAAAAATATATACTGCAGATTTATCCTGCTGAGTAAAACAAGGGCACTTCTACTGGTGAGAAATGTTTTATTCAAACATTATTGCAGGTCAGACTTTCACTCTTTTAGTGCAATACATACGTGGCCTGAATTTTTTTGGTGATGCTGTTGCTATAACAGTGTGTCAACAACTATTGCCTGTGTTTATAACCATTTGAGTTCCAGAGGGGTACGGAATGCATTGCAAAGTAGACCTTGCTGGCAATGGAACCAAAGTAGATAAAATGTCACAATGACTCTTCAAAAAATGGGGGATTACACTACCCTCCATTCCCCTCCTTTTTTAGATGGAGCACCTTCATGTTTTGCAGATAATCCTTGTCATTAAAGCAGGCATAGACGGAATTGAAACTGCCCGCTTTAATGACAAGTATTATGTGCAGCAGACAGAGGCTCTCCAGCTGCAGCACACGGAGGCGCTCCATTAAAGCAGGCAGTTCAATTCCATGTATATATGCAACCATTAAGTAGGAGACATGACAATCTCATGCTGTCATGCAGTGCGAGATTGTCATGTCGCCATTTTGACTGGGGTTGGGGCCATGCATGCATGTACATATATTTATTTATATAGTGCCATGCATGTACACAGCGCTTTACAGGAATAGTAATTAGAGATGCACCGATACCGATTTTTTTAAGACCGAGTACGAGTACTGATACTTTTTTCACATACTCACCGATACCAATTACCGATACCTTTTTTTTTTTGCGGTAATTTGCCAGTTTTCTAAGTACCTATATGCTTTAGGTACTTGGAAAACTGGCAAATGACCACAAAAAAAAGTATTGGTAATTGGTATTGGTGAGTACTTGAAATATATACACACATACACACACACACACACACACACACACACAGACAGACATATGTACACACACCACCTCTTGAGTCTCCCCTTTTGACTCTTTCTCCACCTCTTGAGCCCCCTTCTTTTGCATTGGCTTTTCTCTCCCTTTTGATCCCCCTTTCTCCCCCTCCTTCTCCTTGACTCACCCTTTTGCCTCTCTCTCCCTCCTGATCCCCCCTCCTTTTGCCTCTTCTTGGCCGCCCTCCTTTTGCCTCTTTTTATCCCTCTTGACCCCACTCTCTGCCTCTTTCACCACCCGCTGCCCCATCTTGCCTCCATTACTCTCCTCTGCCGGGTGTTCACTGTTCTCTTGCGAGCCCCGGCAGAGGTTAGCGTCAGAGCGTTGCCATGGTAACCCGCGGCAATGATCCGACGCTACAGGAGTGAGAGAGGTGACCGGGGAGCATTGTGAGCAGCTCCCCGGGATCCCTCTCTGCAGCACCGACCCTGACACAGGGTATTGGTGCTGGCATCGGCCGCATTTGCGCGAGTACAAGTACTCGCGCAAATGCTGGTATCGGCACCGATACCGATACCAGTATCGATATCGGTGCAACCCTAATAGTAATAGTACAATAGAAGAAGATACAGGACAGGGATGAGACCATCAGTCTAAAGTGTCATCACTGCATTATTACCAGAGGATCTACCAGGCAAAAATGGAGTACAAAGGAGAAGATTTGAGCAATGGGAACTCAGCCAAGTATTTAACCCTTTGAGTGCTACAGAGGTGAGCAACGCATTGTTTTACAATGTGTTGCGTACCTCTCTGGTATTCAAAGGGTTAAAAGGTCTCGTAAGTATCCTATGTTATTACTTCAAGGAGATTAAAAAGTCCATTGAAGACAATCAAAAATTGGGGAATTTTCACCTCTCCCATATGGTGCAAATGGTTTGCTCCAGAATAATATTATTAGGGCCATATGTACAAAAGAAAAGTGGAGGAGTTCTGGGGCAAATCCATTGCACTATAGGAGAGAACTAAAAATTCCCCAAATTCCCCTTGATTTAAATGTGGATTTAACCCCTTGAATGCCAGAGCGGTACACAACGCATTGTAAATCAATGCGTGACGTACCACTCTGGCCAGTGGCATAACAATAGGGATTGCAAGGGTCACACCTGGCCCGTCACTCCAGTGGCCCAGCTGCCCCCTGCAACCCCATCCCCTGGCACCACGGACCTCTAGCAGCTGAGCTCTCCCTCGTCAGCAATTTAGTAATGCAGAGAGCTGGGAGATGACATCATCTCCCAGCGCTCTGCATTACTGGAGAGAGAACCATATTAAGAACTCCAGCTCTTAATATAGTCTGTGCCGAAGGAGGCACAGACCTCTCCTGCCATGCCGCTAGAGCACCAGGGAGGTAGGAGATGGACATTGGGGCCAATGTGGAGAGGAGGACATTGGGGTCAATGTGGAGAGGAGGGGGCAATGTGGATAGGAGGACATTGGGGGCAATATGGAGAGTTGGAGGCAATGTGGAGAGGTGGACACTGGGGGCAATGTGGAGAGTTGGGGGCAATGTGGAGAGATGGTCATTGGGGGCAATGTGGAGAGGTGGATATTGGGGGAAATGTGGAGAGTTTGGGGCAATGAGGAGAGGAGGACATTGGGGGCAATGTGGAGAGTTGGGGGCAATGTGGAGAGGAGGACATTGGGGGCAATGTGGATAGGAGGAAATTGGGGGTAATGTAGAGAGGTGGACATTGGGGGCAATGTGGAAAGTTGGGGGCAATGTGGAAAGGAGGACATTGGGGGCAATGTGGAGAGGTGGACATTGGGGCAATGTGGATAAAAGGACATTGGGGGTAATGTGGAGAGGTGGACATTGGGGGTAATGTGGAGAGGTGGACACTGGGGGCAATGTGGAGAGGTGGACATTGGGGCAATGTGGAAAGGAGGACATTGGGGGTAATGTGGAGAGGTGGACTTGGGGGTAATGTGGAGAGTTGGACATTGGGGGTAATGTGGAGAGGTGGAAATTGGGTCAATGTGGATAGGAGGACATTGGGGGTAATGTGGAGAGGTGGACATTGGGGGTAATGTGGAAAGGTGGACACTGGGGGCAATGTGGAGAGGTGGACATTGGGGGTAATGTGGAGAGGTGGACACTGGGGGCAATGTGGAGAGGTGGACATTGGGGTAATGTGGAGAGGTGGACATTGGGGGTAATGTGGAGAGGTGGACACTGGGGGCAATGTGGAGAGGAGGACATTGGAGGTAATGTGGAGACGTGGAAATTGGGTGCAATGTGGATAGGAGGACATTGGGGGTAATATTATGAAATACATATTTATTTACTTGGCGTGCTAAAAAAGACTGGCTATTGGAATGCAATGATCGTGCATATTGTCAGTCTAAAAAGCTAATACTCTTTTTGTAGAGTATCTCAGTGTTTGATTAACAGATAGGCATTTGATTTTAAAGGAATAATTTTGCTTAAAGGGATAGTAATACTTCGTTTTATCTTTATTTTATTTTGTAGACATTAAAAAAACACGAAGAACGATATAAGTCTTATCTCTCAGACCTTTATGGTTTGAGAGATATTCACAAGCAAAGTTTCCCCTCCCGTCCCTTTTACCTAGTGTAAGCCATCTCTTCTCAGATGTGGAATGCAGTCCATAGACCAGACACATAATAGAAGGGGACAATCTTCTTCCTATGAGAACAATGAAAGCCCTGCCCCCCATTGACAAGTTTTTCAGGTTTTTCCCTTATCTTAATTGAAGGTTGTCCCTCTCTGCAGTCCAACTGGACACTCCCTTCTGCTCTGGCTGAGCAGTGTTACATCAGTAAAAGGGGCGGGAGGGGGACACTTTGTCATTGAATTACTCTTGAACTACAACTCTGACAGAATTGAAATAACACTCTCCATGGCCCAAATACTAGGAAGATTAATTAGAGCTGCGTTTATTATGAAACATTACTATTCCTTTAAAGGGATAGTCTCCATTGGGGTAGTAGTACACCTTCCCTGATCAAGGACTGGTTTCTCAAAACCAAATACTACTGCGACACGGAGAGGTTACACATGCTCCCTCTACCCTCCTTCACTGGGAAGTATGGACCAACTACTTAGCGGCCTTGCCTTAACCGCATCTTTAGATATCCCCACCTCAGCTTCTTTCTCACTGTACAATTTCAGGCCACTGTGATATTTCACCTAAAAAATTCAACTTTGAAAATTCATAACTTTTGAATGAAACACCTACAACATATTTTTTTTTTTTACATTTTAAGTATTACTATCCCTTTAAAAAACCTTACTTACTGCCTTCCACTACAAGTCCTGGAAAAGTGCAGTTTTTCCATTTTTTTCTGCTTTTTTAATTGCATTGAAATCAGTAATGATAATGTAATTCTCCTTATGTATTCACAAAATGCTAAGGGGGTATCAGTTTACAACACAACAGACAAGTTTTAATGCTAGCTAGTGTACCAGAGGCGTAACTAGAAGCATCCGGGCCCTGGTACAAGAAGTGCCACGGGCCCCCCCAACCACATTGACCCCCTCCACAATGCCCCCATCTCCTACCTGGAGCTCCCGCACGGTCCTCCTAGTAATGCAAAGTGCTGGGAGATGATGTCATCTCCCAGCGCTCTGCATTACTAGAGTTCCGGCGGGTGATTGTGGCCATCTGGTGGAGGGGTAACAGGGGGAGAACGGACCCATGCACTCTCTATAGTTACGCCACTATAGTGTACAGACAAAGAAAGGGAGCATGATAAGGATACTGGTAGCCAGTTGTTCTCTGGACAAGTGCAGTGTGGTGGATGTGGTGTGAAGGGAGAAAGGAGAGTTAAAAAGAAATAAATACATTTGAATTTTTTTACTCTAAATGACAGTGAAGGTGACAACCAAACAGGCTGGTGATCCCCCTACCTGAGCTGGATGAGTCTGAAACTTGACTGAGATGCAGATACTATACAGACAGACATAATACATCATGTATTCAAGACAAGACAAACAGACAACAGGTACAACTTGACATATTGTATTATACACTTCTGTTCCTACATCCACACAGATAAGAATAAGGGGAACAAGCATACACTGTGTTATGGTGGACTCTGATGCTGCACCTGCTACTGGTCACATTATCCTTTACTGCAAGCTGCTGCTTATTCTGAAGATAACAGGTTAACCTTTGTCACTGAAAAACTAACAATGCATTCCTTAAAAAAAAAGAAAAAAGGCATTAACCTGATAACAATGCATTAAATTCCTTGGAGGAGCTGTTAAATGGAGGTCCATACAGCTAACACGTTTTTAAGTCTTATGTCGCTGAAGGACTCAGCTTGCTAACAATTGTTCAAGGCTTAGGTTGCTACAGACTTCAGCCAACCGTTTTTCAAATCTAGCAATGTATTACATTCCTTGCAAATGTGTAACCACCTGCTCCATCACCAGCTTACAACAGAGGTCCTTACCAGCCTACTAACAGTGTATTCAAAGCTTATTTATGTTACCATAGACCTCAGCCTGCTAACTCATTTTCCAGGGTGGATGTTGCCATGGGACTGATGACAAAGTTTACATTCAGTTGAGAATTTCTGTACTTTGTCATTTAAAAAGTATTGCTGCCATAGAAAGCACAGGATGAAACTGGAAAAGTTTGCATGGGAATTTCATTGACTTTAGAAGAAAGGCGGATATCTTAATGCATTTTTTATCCATGGGCATTGTCTAAAAAATAATTTTTTTTTCCTGCAAAAAATAAAGGTAAACAAAAACTGGACTTTTAGTCTATCCCTAGTGTGGGAAAACTCTGTTGTGCTGTAGAAATTACGATTTAGGTCTGAATAAAAGTGTTCCCATCTTTGAACATTCTTCATCTTGGGATGTGTCTTCTATTTCTCAATCTGCCTCATGGGCACAGTGAGGAGAGAGGCAGAGAGCAGTGACAAAGGTAATGTTTGACGACTTTGTCATGTCTGTTTGCACATGTGGGCAAAGTGGGCACAGTGTCAGAGACATTAAACTGACTGTACTAATGGGAAAATTTCAGAATCAGAGGGACACAAAATTATGAGAGGTAAAATTAATGCTACAATTTGACTCTTTGACCTATGGTCTTAATAGAGACAAAGAGTTTCTGTCACATTACCACACTGTGAATTAACTTTTACTACAGTCCCTCTGGGATCATAAATACCTGGACTCAGAGGAAGAATGCTATTTAAATCACATCCTCTACCATTGACTGATCAAGAAATCTGTATCTGGACTAATCTTCTATCACGGTGCCCGTGATTTGCTGCCTTTTCTGTCAGTTACCTGAAGGGATCTCCATTGGCTGTCTGCTTTCAACCCGCCCAGTATTGCCTATTTAGACTGGGCTTGGGCACCCTTTGGTTGCCCTTTCGTGGTGTCTCTATGTCACCTGCACCTGCATTGTGTTCCTGAGCTTCCTGGGCCATCTACTATCTATGCTCTCCAGTGATCGCCTGAGTTCCTGTCTGACAGCTTCCTCCGTTCCAGCTTCTGTTCCTGATCCGGTTGGGGTTGCTGTTCCTGCTGCAGTTCCTGCTCCGTTTGACTGCCATTGAGGGTCCTACTTCCTGTCCTGTACCGGCTGTGTTCCTGCTCTTGGATGCCTGCAGAGTGTCTCCTTCCTCCAGTCGCCTTTGGCAACATTTTCATTCACTTTGTTTGTGTATTCCAGTACGCGGGTACTGATTCGCTCCATGTTAACCGGCTGCTTGCTGCGTTCCTTACAGCACCGGTAGAGATTGTGTATTCCAGTACGCGGGTACTGGTTCGCTCCATGTTCACCGGCTGCTTGCTGCGTTCCTTACAGCACCGGTAGAGATTGTATTACTCCAGTAAGCGGGTACTGGTTCGCTCCATGTTAACCAGCTGCTTTCCTTACAGCACCGGTAGCACCTTTATGCCAGTCGCTGAGGCCATCTCTGTCTGTGTTCCAGTACCTGCAGCCTCCAGGCTGCCTTGCCCGGTATATTGGTAAGGCCGGTAAAACCTATTCCATTGTGTGCCAGTCTAAGGTTGCCTTGCTCGGTATATTGGCAAGGCCGGTAGAGCCTCATTCCTCGTGTTACCAGCCTCAAGGCTGCCTTGCCTGGTATATTGGCAAGGCCAGTAGAGCCTCCATCTCCTCGGTTGCTAGCCTTCCAGGCTGCCTTGCCCGGTATATTGGTAAGGCCGGTAGAACCTATTCCATCCTGTACCAGTCTAAGGTTGCCTTACCCGGTATTGGCAAGGCCGGTAGAGCCTGTCTTACATTCTGTGTACCACTACTCACTATGACTATGTATTATAGATATATGTTGCATGTGTATGCTAACCCACGAGGGTTCCCTTTAAGCTTTTCAATAAAGTTGTGTTTTTATCTTAACTCTGTGTCTGAGAGTCATAACAAACCGTGACATGTTCTTATCTGATTTCCATTATAAACAAAGTAATGTGTACTTGTATTTAAGAGAGAAGTTATTTATCTGTATAACATGCCTGAGGAAGAGACCTAAGAAGTCTTGAAAGCTTGCATTTTAAATTTGTTTAGTTAGCCAATAAAGGTATCAACTTTACAAAAAAATTCTGCATCCTGTGTGAATGAGTGACAGATACTTCATAGACAAACAAATATATAATACATTCACTACAAACAGGCACAGCATGTCACACTGTGTGTACTTACAAAAGGTAGAAGTGCCCATTGCATTTTCTCTGAAATGTGGGCAGTATGCATTCTTTCCAAAATTTAAAGAAATATCTCCATGGACACTTTTCCCCTGGACAGTGACATTACAGAGCATCACTAGTGGTCCATAGCCGTGTAGTGTAAGACCAGCGGAAAACCTCATATAACAGACTTAAATCTGCACTTCAATAATAGAACAGACATCACCCTCATCTAATAATTAAATTATATAAATTAGCAATAATAACCTAATAACTATTTAATGACAAGAACACAGAATGTAGGGTTTAAATTCAATTTTAAAAATGGGGACAAAGACAGGGACAGCAGGATCCAGGAATACAGAGCCCTGAAAAGTGTAAAAACTGCACTTTTTGCCTTCTGCTGTAATTCCCACAAAAAACTCAGTTTTTCCTCTTTTTTTCCAAAACAAACCCCCAGCCTTGTCACACTTCACTGGTACCTATATTGACCTCCAAGCCTTTTTCCATGGTAACCATAGTACCGCACATATTGACACCCAGCCTTGTTCAATGGTAGCCATAGAACCACATATACGAATCCCCCAGCCTTATACCATGGTAGTCATAGAACCACATATACTCATCCCCTAGCCTTATCCCACGGTAGCCAAAGAACCACACGTAAAGATCTCTTAGCCTTGTCCCACTGTAGCCATAAAAACATATATAGTGACCATCCAGCTATGTCCCACTGTATGGATTCTGCCATGATTTGCCACGTGAGGCCCTCCAGCTGCCATCAGATCAGACTTCATATTCTATTGGTCCCCACCAGCCAGAAACTGGTGGGGAATGATGGCAGTTGTCATCTGGCAGCAGCTGGAGGGCTGCATGTTTCCCACTACAACTGCAACCATGGCCACAGAACCACAAATACTAACCCTTCCCCCATCCTTGTCCTGTAGTAGCCAGAACCCACCCAAAAAAATAACCCCCCTGCAGTCAGAGAACCAAACATAGTGAACAACACATACTACTGACCTCCAACCTTGTGCCATGGCAATGATGTCCATAGAACCACACATTCCGATCTTCAGTCTTGTCCTACTGCACTGGTATAGCCAGAACCACACATACTGATTCATGGTGTTAGCAAAAAAGAGTATTATTGGGGAGTTCAATAGTTGGGAATTCTCATGGAAAATGTAGCAAATTGCTAGTTTTACCCAAAAATCCTACAGGAAAAGATTTTTACTTTTCCCCCATCCTTACAAACTATTAAGGTACGCATGCACAGTACTGTGCAAAAGTTGTAGGCAGGTGTGAAAAAATGCTGTAAAGTAAGAATGATTTAAAAAATAGACATGTTAATAGTTTATATTCATCAATCAACAAAATACATAGTGAGTGAACAGAAAAAAATCTAACTCAAATCAATATTTGGTGTGACCACCCTCTGCTTTAAAAAAAGCATCAATTCTTCCAGGTACACATGCACAGAGTTTTTTAAGCAATTCGGCAGGTAGGTTGCTCCAAACATCTTGGAGAACTAAGAACAGTTCTTCTTTGGATTTAGGCGCCTCAGTTGCTTCTCTCTCTTCATGTAATGCCAAGGGGCAGGGTTTTCCTTTTACTTACTGACTGAAGTGTGTCTGTCGCTGCATCCGTTCAGTCCTGGGATCAGATTGCAGCTCTAAGGAGAAGCAGCCAGAAGGGGCGGGCGGGGAATCCTTTACTCTTCAATTGCTTTTGAACTACAAATCTGTGAGTAAATATGCATAGCACTATATGTTAAAAAACCTGTACTTAATACTCAGAAATGAAGTGTAAATGAGGTATTACTATCTCTTTAAACTGTCTTCAGCAACCTCACCTTGTTAGCTGAGCTTGGCTGTTCCTCCCCCAGTTTTATTCCTCCTACACAGCTGTTTCTGTGCTTAAACCTACATATTAATTTGATGATCATTAGCACCTGTTTGGTATAATTGTTTAATTATGCAACTGGCTATATGCCTATAAAATCCTTGACTTTTGTGCATGTGTACCTAGAAGAACTGATGCTCTTTCGAAGGCAAAGGGTGGTCACACCAAATATTGATTTGATTTAGACTTTTTTTCTGTTCACTCACTTTGCATTTTGTTTATTAATAAAAATAAACTATTAACATGTCTATTTTTGAAAACATTCTTGCTTTATAGCATTTTTTCACACCTACCTAAAACATCTGCACAGTACTGTATACTCTGAAAAAGTTTCTTTTTACTTTTCCACTTAGGGGGATTATAAAATATTGACCACTAGTTTGCAGAAGGTTTTCACTGTCATTGTCTGATGCAGCATTTGGCATCACTGCTAAATTCTGCTCTGCTATGGCAACAATACTAGAATGTTACTCATTGTTCTCTTTAGTGTTAAAAGATTTAGGGTCGTAAGTTCAAAAGAAAAGTGGAAGAGTTCTGGGGCAAACCATTTGTTCTATAGGGAAGAACAAAAAATGTTAATTGTTTTAAATGGGGATTTAAAGCCCTTGAGAGAGGGGCCTAGAGAAGCCTACAACACATTGCGAAGCAATGCGTTGGAGACCTCTCCAGCTTTCAAGAGGTTAAAATCCATGTTTAATTCAATGGGAATTGTTTGGAATTTTTCATTCTCCCCTATACTGAAAATTGTTTGCCCAAGAACTCCTCCGCTTTTATTTTGAACATACGGCTCATCGTACTGCTGGTAGAACTTTTCATATAACTTTTACAAACAATCTTATTAGAATGAGGAGGATCACCATAATTTATTGTACAATCCCCAGCTACCATGGCCGCAGTCATTATTATTTTTGTACGACTTTAAAATCACCAACACATCTAGGCACATCCCTCATTCCTTTCCCCTTACCCCTGCTCCTAGAACATTTAATGGACATAATGATAGCAGTGTTGTTTTTTACCGTACACAACAGAGCTGGTAGTGTGTGGAATACTATTTTGTCTGTTGTTGTCTGACTGGAAATAAGGTATGTCCTATGTCTCTGTCGCCAGTATCTGTCACTGTTAAGCTCACTCTCATCTCAGGTGTAGGATTACCTGCCTTTCTGACAATTATGAGTCAACAGATATTTTTTAAACTGCCCTTGTCTGTCACAGTCACTGTCTACAAATCATATCCACACTCCCTGCCACCACAAGCAACTCCAACTCCCCTCTCTTTTGCCTGTCTGCCTCTACAATAGTAGCTAGTATCCACTTTTCAGAAGCTTTCTCTCCCAGGGGTTGTGGTTTGTAAGTAACACAGTATGCCAATGTGTACCTTTTGTCTGTTTGTCTTGAATGTATGATCTATTATATCTGACAGTGTAGTATCTGTCACTCAGTCAAGTCTCAGGCTCAGCCAACTCAGGCAGGAAAATTCACTGCCTTTTTATTTAAACACTCCCTTTTCCCTTCACACTCATACCCCCTGCACCCCACCTGCCCAGAGAACAATTGGCTACAACCAAAACTTCTATATCAAGCTACTCCAGCTCTCTCTAACTGTCTGCTCTACACTAGCAAACTTCAACTATTTAGATACTTTCTGCCTCTCTGCAGCACTGACTGACAACATATAGTAAACTGACACCTCTTTTATACATTAGAATGGTAGGAATAAATGGGGGAAACGCTCCACAAATTACATTAATACTAATTTCATATTTCTCTATTGAGACAAAAATTTATCATAACTACTGTTTACCTATAGTGTAAAATGATAATGATTCTCGAGTAAGATGCCCTGAAAAAATCAACTGTCAACATTTTAGTTTAAACTTAAAATGTATAATTTATGGGAAAATATATGTGAATAATTTTGTAATGCTCTAAATTGGAGTCTTGATTGTATCCAGACTGAGTGGACTGATCACAGTGCTATAATGAGTGGATACAATCAGAGCGATTCCAACTCCAACTGGGCAAGGATCCGAACACGTGGGATACCGTTTACTGTCGGCGTGACATCACCGGAGAGGGACGGTTGTGGAGTGTGAACGTGGAGGACGCCCAAGAGAAGTATAAGGGATCTTTACTCCGTGCCTACCCTGTGATTGCTTCTGGGATTTCTTTGATGAGTTCTGTGAGTAGATCCCCATGAAGGGGATTTTGCTGTTTTATGAGAATCGTGTAATAAAACATTAGATACTACACTTAGATCGATTTTCCTCTTTCCCTGTTTTTGCTTTCCATTCTTTTTAAATAAAACGATGGGCCAGAACTCAAAAAATATATGTCCAGAAATTCTGGTTTGAGGTTCAGTCAATTTTAGCATTACTTTTGTTTAGACTGGAATATTATGTTCAAAACCGTAAAGTCACTTCTGAACACATGAAGGGATTAGCATATTTTTTTCAAAAAATGGAGGAAACAACCATTCATCACACAGACATTTTACAGCTGTCTCACAGGGAAGAAATAAAACATCCTATTGATTTTTATGGGGCTTGTAGCCTCTTGAATGCTCTAGTAGTAAGAAGGTATTAAAAAATATGTTAAAATCCTTGGAAATTTGGAGAAATGTTTCTGCAATTGGTTTGCCTCATAATTACCCTTTTTTGGTGGTAATTTTTCAAGTTAAAGTTGTCAATATTCGCACGTATGATTTATTTTGACAGTAAATTTGAGTACACCTACTTTTAAGACTATTTCTATAAAATGTTTTTTTTTGGGATATTAAAGGGATAGTAATATTTAATTTTTACTAATCCCTAAATTAAAGTCATATTAAAAAGAAATGTATTGCCCCCATTGTAATCTCTCAACCCATTATGGTTTGAGAGATAATCACTCCTAAAGTTGCCCTCTCCCTTCCCTTTCCCCGAAGTCAGTGTTGTAGCTGACTGAAGGGAAATCCGGTCTTACGATCATCAGGCACCTCTGCAGCAGAGCCGAGATCGCATTAATAAAAATAAATCTTTCACTAAAACGGTCTTCTACGTGTGCTTGCAAACCAAGCACAAACCAAGCACACGTAGAAGACCATCTCAGTGAAAGACTTCTTTTTTATTAACGCGATCGCGGCTGTGCTGCAGAGTCGCCTGGCGGTCGTATGACATACTTCCCTGCTGTCAGCTACAATGCTGACTACCAGGAAGGGTGAGAGAGAGGGCAACTTTAGGAGTGATTATCTCTCAAACCATAAAGGTCTGAGAGATGACACTGGGGGCAATACATTTATTTGTAATATGACTTTAATATAGGGATTAGTAATAATTAAGTATTACTATCCCTTTAACTGTAAACAATTCTCTTTATTTCTTTGAAAATGTTTAAAATTAAAGACAAACTAAAAATCCTGATGTCTTTGCATTATGTGCTTCATACTTGTTTGGCCTTCAAGGAATTAAATATTACTTTTTATTTTCAATATAAGGGCCCCTTGACCTAAAGGGACATTATTGCCTACAATAAAGATCTTGTACTACTATAAAAATGATTTCCTAGGTGCATAAACCTCAAAATATGTTACAAACATACATTCACTTGTAGGTAGCTGTGTATGACCATATGACTCTCTTTATTTAAAATACAAGTGATTAGGGCACTGTTGGGCATGATTTAGGTAAAAAAAAAAATAGAAAGAAGACTTTCAGTGAAAGAAGGTGAGTTTTAATATTAAAATAATTATCATGTCATACATGACGAAATGTATGCCAGGCTCACATGGGTAACTATCAGCTTATTTCGAAACAGAATAGCCTGGCATGCCGCTACTTTCCTGTGTTTCCTCAGGAGTGCAAAAAGGGAGGTCTGCATGGTGACCTATCTGTCTGCATGGTGACCTATCTGGCAGGCCTTTACCATGAGTGTTAATGGTTGGGGGGATCATCTCAACCCCCAATGAATGGCAGACCCCCACAAGCACTCATGTGGGCCAGCCTTTAGACACATCTCTCCTGTGTCTGTGTTGACAATGGAATACACGAGACATGGGCAACAGAATGTTTGCAGTTCTGTCGCCCATTTTAAAGAGGCCTATTTTGAAAGACCACAGGAAAAGAAATGCTGAGTAGACGTACATAATACAGTCCCTTTAGGTGGGAAGAAAGTTTAATGTGTGTATATGTGTATGTGTGTGTATGTGAAATAGACTAATTCAGTTTTCTTTGCAAGCATTTTTCAGTGACTCTTTATTTAATATCTCAAGATGGTGTTTCTTCACTTATGAGCAGATGTTTAAATTCCTTGAGGAGATTTTTTTTTTATAAGACTATGGAAATGAACTTGGCATGGGTAGCGGTCTCCCAGGTGGAGCAGTGCACACAAGCCTTCTTAGAAGTCTTAGATCAAGGCTAGTCAGTAAGAGCAACAGAGCCCAGCCACCAAAAGCCGAGTGCTTTAGTGACTGACAGGTACAGGCTTCTTCTGAAGCATAAAAAGGAATCATAAATGATCTCTCTGACAGAATAAATCTTCTGTTTGTTTGCTCCCGACCAGATGTGCTACAAGCTGATGTGGAAATGTCTGCTAATGTCAATCTTAGTTTAAATCACAATTTGGCAGGAGGTTATCCCATTTACCACTTAAGAAAAAAATCTTAGACTAATGAAATCTTTAATTGGACGGGGAGACCTAGGGCCTTATTCATCAAGCGACAGAGGTGTGATTTTGGAGGAATCAAATTGTACCTTAGGAAAGGAGATGAAAATCACCATTGATTTAAATTGGTCTTTTAATCCCTTAAATGTGAGAGAGGTTTCCAACAGCCTTTAAAGGGATAGTAATGCTTAAAATGTAAAAAAAAATATTTTGTAGGGTTTATCCCCCTGAGTAAAACAAGAGTACTCCCGCTGCTGAAAGGTGTTTCATTCAAAAGTTATTCATTTTCAAAGTTGAATTTTTTAGGTGCAATATCACAGTGGCCTGAAATTGTACAGTGGCGCTGTTGCTACACCATCCTATGGAGATTTATGGTCCCGGGACCAGAGCTGTCCATAGGATCGTGTAGCAACAGCTCCACTGTACAATTTCAGGCCACTGTGATATTGCACCTAAAAAATTCAACTTTGAAAATTAATAACTTTTGAATGAAACACCTTTCAGCAGTGGGAGTACTCTTGTTTTACTCAGGGAGATAAACCCTACAACATATATTTTTTTACATTTTTATTATTACTAACCCTTTAAGTACCAGAGAGCAGTGCATTGCATACCCCTCGGACAGTCGAAGAGTTAAAAGTACAAATTTAATCAATAACAATTTGCAGCATTACAACCCTCTGGTTTTTTATTGATTTGCTCCATAATTGCTCCTCTTAATGAATAAGGCCTTCTGGCCCATATTTATAAAGCGTTATTCTGGAGTAAACCAACTGCAGCATTGGGTTAAAATAAAAAATCCTAAATTCCCATGCACTTGAATACAGCTGTTTAACCCCTTGAATGCTAGTGAGGTCTCCAATGCAATGGAGACATCTCTACCATTCAAGGGGTTAAACATCCAATCCAACCTAACAGACATTTTTATGTGTCCCCTGTGGTGCAGTTGGTTTACTCCAGAATAATTCCAGTTTGCTTTTATAAATACGGGCCAGAGGGCCTTATGTAGAGCGATTTTGGATCATACCAACCCTACCACAGGGGACAAATAAATATCAACAAAATCCCTACTGATTTTAAGTGGCACTTTCACCTTAATTCAAGGTCACATATTTGAAAACTGTATGAAAACTGCCTATATGTCATGTTAGCCAAAAGTCTGGCAAATGTGCAGATAAGGAGAAAGTCAATCTTCTTACATATGCTAATGTATGCTAATTTTTGGTACCCGTGCCTTACCAGTGACATTTGCATATGCTAATGAAGCTCTTCAGTGACATTTCATATACTAATTAAGCCTTTTCAGTCATGTCATATACTAAAGAAGGTTTCAATGACGTTTCATATACTAATTAAGTTTTGTGCAGTACCAGGAAATGTTCACTTTTACTTTGCCCAGAAATAAAAGTGGGAACTATACGTCTGATGGAAGCTTGCTTAACAGTTTTGAATACAGTTTTCAAATATGCAAACTTGAATTAAAGTGAAAGTTCCAGTTTAAATGGGGCTACTGACCACTTGAATTCTAGAGAGGTATCCTACACACTGAAAAATAATGCCCTGCAGACCTCTTTAGCAGTCAGATTAGAAGATGCATGTAATTACATTGGAATTGTTATTAGTTCCCAGTGGGGCACCTAGCTTGCTCCAGTTCTTAGTATATTAGTCTCAGTATTTTTAAAGATGCAGCAACCTCTTTTTTACATTACATTTTGATATATCTGGGTATTCCTTCAGGTCCATTTAACCCTTTGGGGGAGATTCACTAACCTGTGATGAAGTGGAGATGGCTTTACCAGTTCCAAAGTTATTCTATGGAGACTATGCATTCTAAGATCGCCAAAGATGAAGAAATCTTAGTGCATTGGCTCCATAGAATAACACAGGAATTGGAGAAGTGATAAACTGGAGAACTCATCACCACTTTATCCAGAGGCGTAACTAGAAGCCTCCGGGCCCTGGTACAAGAAGTGCCACGGCCCCCCCACCACATTGGCCCCCCTCGACCACATTGACCCCTGCACAATGCCCCATCTCCTACCTGGAGCTCCCGTGCGGTTCTCTTAGTAAAAAGCGCTGGGAGATGATGTCATCTCCCAGCGCTCTGCATTACTAGAGCACCGGCGGAGGGGTCGCAGGAGCAGGCCGGGCCCCTGGAGTGCACGGTCCCAGTCGCAGGTGCGACCCCTGCGACCCCTATAGTTACTCCACTGACTTTATCACCTCTTTATCACCACTTAGCGAATCTCCCCACTTGCATTGGATATCTCTCTGACACTCAAAAGTTTAAAACGTCTGAAATCACTTCTGGTAGACAGGAAAACTAGACAGAGAGAAGAGGATTATGAACTTTCTTTTATAATGCGCTAATTAACTCTTTGACGAACAGAAGATTGTGCAACACATTGTTTTATAATGCATTGTGCAGCGTTCTGGTCCTCAAGGAGTTAAAGTCCAGAGATGAGGATGGAGATTCACTAAGCGGTGATAGAGTGGTGATAACTTCTCCAGTTTATCACTTCTCCAATTCCTATGTTATTCTATGGAGCGTATGCACTAAGATTTCTTCAACTCTGGAGATCTCAGTGAATAGGCTCCATAGAACAACACAGGAACTGGAGAAGTGATATCACTGGAGAAGTTATCTCTACTCTATGACCTCTTAGTGAATTTCCCCCAAGAAGTCTCTTATTGCCATTCACTGATATGACAATTGTAACAACTACAATTTTTATATGTTATTTTTTTAATTACTGTTCTCATAATTCCTAGATGTTCTGCATCCCATTGGTTGCAATATATTGGCGACCTCTCTAGAATCCCAGAGATTATATTTTGTAGATGAGGTTTGGACAGATTTGCTCACGAAAATTTAATAAAACTTGTTTTAATCTGAAAAGTACATATACCATTTTAACTCCTTGGGGAGACTCACTAAGCGGTGATAAAGTGGAGATAACTTCTCCAGTTTATCACTTCTCCAATTCCTATGTTATTCTATGTAGCCTATGCACTGAGATCTCCAAAGTTGAAGAAATCTTCCATAGACTTACATAGGAATTGGAGAAGTGATAAACTGGAGAAGTCATGACCACTTTATCACCACTTAGTGAACCTCCCCCCCTCATCTCTGGGCTTTAACTCCTTGAGGACCAGAATGCTGCACAAGCATTGTAAAACAATGCACAATCGTCTGGTCTTCAAAGAGTTAATAGAATAACATAGGAATTGGAGAAGTGATAAACTGGAGAAGTCCTCTCTCCTTTATCACCTCTTTATCACCGCTAAGTCAGTCTCCCCTCTTGTATCCAAGAGAGGTCTTTATTGCCTTTCATAGCGATAAGATGAAGTTCACTTTTGCGTTGAATGATTTAAATATCAACCATCATGTGATAATAGCCCACAGGTAGGTCTGATTCTTCCGCCTATGGATCTGCTGCATTGTAAGCCCTGACAGATCAACAGGATAGCAATAACCCCTCACTCTCTCTCCAGTTGATCACGCAATCTTGTTTATTGGTTCTAGTTTCCACTGACTGGCAGTTCATGTGACAGGAGGCACTTACGCCCAACAGCACTTACTCCTTCTGTGTCAAAAATAACCTTCCTCTAGACTGTAAGCTCTCACCAGCAGGGGTCCCTCTGATCCTTATGTTTCTCCACATTTGATTGTACTATTTAATACCTCTGTATGTCTACTCCCAATTGTACAGCGCTGCGGAATTAGTTGGCGCTATATAATAAAGAATAATAATAATAATAATGTTCTAAAGTAAGGCAAGTGATACCATGTAGGTTACAATTACAGTGGGGCTACACTAATAATTCTACAGAGCTTACAGTTGAAATGTAGTTACACTAGTGATAACATATAGCTTAAGTGATAACACATAGCTTACAATTTAAGTAAACTTACACTAGTGATGCCATATAACTTACAAGGGAAATGGGCTATGTTACTAGTGTAACTTAATTTAGATTGTAAGCTCTGTAGTATCACTAGTTTAGCTCCATTTCAATTGTAAGCTCTGTGGTATAACTAGTGTAACTTTATTTATACCAGAAGAAGGCAGCTGAGTGAGGCAGGGGCCCACCGGCTCAGACATATGACCAGCCTAGAGGCAATTGCCTCCTGCTCCCAGGCCAACCCTCCCCTGATCCATGTGCTACATTTTTGTTCTGGTTTTGCTGTCCATAATCAGAGGTCAATTACACTGATTTTCCCGTGGGAAACCCGCACACAAGTAAAACAATTTTTCAGAACAGTCTGCATTTTAAGAAACCAAGGATATCTTGTTGAAGACCCCTACCATAGCAGAGAAAATGCATTTTTTATTTTAAATTCTAATAAAATAAATGACTTTGTTGAAGTGAATTTTTTACTCTGTGCTGGAAAATGGAAATATCCATAGCTTGGTATCTTTTCACATTTATAAAAAAAAAACCTACCAAATTAGACAAGGTTCAGAAAGAGAATATTTGCATTTTTCACCAAAACAGGTTTGCTAGGAGATCTCCAGATACTGAAATCTTTGAAATCCTTGGAATTTCTTACTGTATTCCATAGCTACTCACCCCTTGAGCTACATGGCACCCAGTTTGCATAGGGAAGGGAGTAAAAGGGGCACAGAATTGCACATAGTATAATCTTTTGTTTTCGTTATATTTGTGAATGCGATATGCCTGCATTAAAATTGTAAAAACAGCGAAAATACAGTTGTGCTTTAATCATAAGACTTGCATTAAACCACTAAAAAACGAAAGCCTAACTCTTTCAGTACCATTCCTGTTAGTTGAATGTGACTCAAGGGAAGTGTGGTCTCTCCCCTCACACAGATAAACCTGTACACCAAAAGGCAAAATAGAAAACAAGCTCATCTCGAAAGGTAACATGTCTTCTCAGAATTTCCACTTTACACTGCATGATAGTATTCAGCCTCCCACAAGGCTATGACCTGCTTCTAAGGGTGACTACTCCAGAGTGGATCCAGCCATTTTCCCAAATTTACTTTACAACCACAGGAAAACACATACACAAGCATACACATGCATACATACACACACAAATTTTTTACATGGTACTCTCTCCTAGCCACCAGTAAAATTGTATCCACCCTTCACCGACCTCATGTACATCATTTGGCCTCAGCCAGAGGTCATGGCACCAAAGGTAATACACAGGTGAGAAAGTAGAGATAACTTCTCCAGTGTTCTAAATGTTCCAAGTGCTATGTTATTCTATGGAGCCAATTCACTTGTCCCAAATTAAGCAGGTAGGGAAGTAGCAGCTGGTACTCTCTCCTACCCACCACTAAAATTGTATCAACCCTTCACCGACCTCATGCACATCATGTGGCCTCAGCCCCAGGTCATGGCACCAAAGGTACACTCCAGAATACCTCCAGCTGTCACTCCAGAGGAGAGATGCACTAAGGTGTGACAAAGAGGTAATAAACAGGTGAGAAAGTAGAGATAACTTCTCCAGTGTTCTAAATGTTCCAAGTCCTATGGAGCCAATTCACTTGTCCCAAATTAAGCAGGTAGGGAAGTAGCAGCTCTGACAGAACAACCCCCTTCTTAGCGATATATCAGTGATCATCTGAAAGATATAGTTCATAAAGTCCCCTTGTTTGAAAAGGAATACTCCCCACTCTCCATCACAATAAAATACAAATGTATATATGTATGTATTTGTTTATTTATTTGCCAATGATGGATGTTTGTGAAATCACCCAATATGTAACCTCTCAAGTCTGATATCGCTGGAAAGAGGAGAGTCCCACCCTGTATAATAATTTAATTTGGGTGAGTTTTTCATCCCCAGGGGGAAAGTTCTGGACTTCATTATTATATTGCCTCCTCTCCATAATTTGAATGTAACATTAAAGCTCTACTTAATGACAGGTGATTGGGTAACCCTCCACCATAAATCATCTCATGATGGATATAATCAGAAAAGGATACCTAATCAGAACAGGGAATGCTGAGATGTTTAGTCTGTAATACCTGGTGGTCCAGAGGTTGCTTAATAGTGACATCAAAATGTCCATGCCTGGTGAGATCCAAAGTGTGAAAGATCATTCTATGCCTGAGAACAAGGATACTTTCCGGAATAGCAAGTAGTTTTTAGCCACTGCAAAGTCCCGGATTCTCACATAGTTCTGGATGTCCCTAGGAGGCGGAAAAGAGCAAAAGTGCAAGGACAAAAATTATAGAGGCCATTAAGGTTTTCTGTCCATAGTAAGGTAAGCAGGAGCTATTATTAGTAGGAGTGAAAGCTCTCTTTTAATGAATAAAGATGTCAATAAATAATAAATACAAGGCTTACAGTAGAAGATACTTATCCTGTCTTATATATAGTTAACACAATCACAAGATTGTTGTACAGCAGCTTGAACATCATCTGCACATCACACAACATATGCAAGAAGGCCACTTTAGCCTTTATTTGCGTTGTACCTTTATGTTCCAGCTATTGGGTATCCTGAATGAAGAAATCCAGAGGGAAAGTGTGAACAAATCATATGGGGCCCATATTATATTTTTTCATGAAAGGAATATCCATTAGCTATCTCAAAAAATGACATGAAAAAAGGCACCTTTAACCTATCTGTTAATGTATTTTAAAACATTAATATAGGATACTTTAGGTAAGGGGGTCTTTATACCACCGAGTAATGGATTATAAAGCATCTGTCCCTGGTTGAAGAATCTTGTGCAGTTTTAGGAATATGAGCCAACAATCTGTACCAGTCCCTGACCTCTAGGGACATGCCCAGCTCAGCTTCCCATGCTAACAAGAAATGTATTTTGACATCAGCCGAAGTGGAATATTTTAGTAGTGTAGCTGGACTCTTAATTTGTGATATCAATTTTACGAAAGGAGAGGAAATATTAGAGGACACTTCTAATTAGTGCCAGTGTTGAGATTGGTCTAGAACAGATTATAATTTAACATTAAATGCCCAGAGGGGATTATCCCTGATTAATTTACCAGAGAGCCCAATACATAAATATTATTTTTCTTCCAGTTATCAAAGGAGTGCAAGTTAAGTCATGGTGGAAAAGCAGGGTTACCCAGGACTGAGTGGATGGGGGGTATGGGGATAGATTAAACTTTACACAGTCACAGTATATGCCCCAATATCGAGTAGGATTTGATAGATTGTGGAAGTTTGGAATCAGGACACCAGACCAACAGGGGAAGTTTATAAATACCAGAGATATGAGCTGCAGTTTTGATCCATTCAGTAAGTGGAACCTGGATGAGATCTGAAAGCAGAGAAAGGGTGGAGACTATATTGTATTTCTTTAGGTCTAGTAAACCAGCCCCTTCCATCGATGGCCTCTGTGAGAGTTTTTCAGAATTAATAAAAATGTTGTTTACATGCCCAAACAAAAGTATTGATGGATGCCAGGGGTCTCCCAAGAATGAACTTAGGAATATGTATTGTGAGGACCTAGTAAAAAAAAGTACAGGAATTTTGGCAGACCACCATCTTCATTATACTGACCCAACCAAACCCGGAGATAAACAGATCTGACCACTCACCCAGGTTCTGTATCACAAAAGACCAAGAGTGGAGGAATATTCTTTGTGAAATTAATTTTAAAGTTGAGGATGAGCAAAACTCCCAGATACTTCAGTTCGGAGTTAGACTAGTGGAGAGGGAAGAGCATCTTTAAGGCTGAAACCTGGGAAGGAGGAACATTAATATTGAGGATTTCAAACTTGGAATAGTTAATTTTGGATTGAGCAATAATGCTGTATTGCTGTAAGACCTGTAGAAAAGAGGAAAATGATAATTTAGTATCTGATAAGAATAGTAAAATGTCTATGCCAAAGTGGCCAATTTGAAACAGGAAGACCCACCCAGACACCTGTATTAGATTAGTGCAGTCCGATAATGTTCAGCAATGGTTCAAAGACCCAGGTTAACTGTCATGGGGAGAGTGGGTAATAGACGTGCATTTGTTTTGTAATGAATACAGCATTTAAAGAACATTACATGTTTCATGACATTTGGTTTAAAACGACAAAGAAATGACATGTAACAGGAGTTTTTAGAATAACAAGTTACACATTACATTCTTTCAGGCACATCCATACATTCATTCAGCCATGCACTTACACAGCACCCCAAGTCCAGGATACCCTGGTCCTCCAGTATATTCAGTATAATTAATATCAAAATTAAACAAAAAAGCCCTAGTACCCTGCTACCACCATTGCTGCCACCTCTAATAAATAACCCCTCCCCCAAGTCCTGTTTGGGCCATTGTATGTACTAGTATGAACAAAACATCAATAGGGATTGGCTTTTATGTGGCCATTGGATTAACCTCAGCTCCCAGCCAATCAGCATCTAGCTGGAGAGGTCACAAATGCTCAAACAATCATTCCTCCACCTAGCCAGTCAGTGAATAAGTGGAGGGGTTATGTTACATGCATGAGTGACCCCTCCAGCTAGATGTTGATTGCCTGGGAGGTGAGGTTAGTCCAGGGGACATTCTGTGCCCTGTGTAAGCACCCTTGCAAGCCAATGGGAGCATTGGAAATATTTTAACGGTGACTGGCCATATAAAAGCCAATCCCTTTTCATTTTTTGGATATACTGGCTCAGGGAATGGCCCAAGTAGGACTAAGGAGCGGGGGTTAATTTTATTAGAGGCTGTAGCAGAGGTGGTGGCGAACTTTTAAACTGTTTTCTAGGCTTTTGGTGAATATCTTGATAACAACATTTAAAATATGTGCCTCCAGTGCTTGAGTTGGCATAGGAGTTCCATCAGCCACTCTATTGAAGACCAACAACATGTGGGGAGCCAGGATGGCACTAAAAGTCCTATAGTTTCCCAAGGAAAATTCATCAGGACCCAGGCTTTTCCCTTGAGGTGTATCTTTAATAGCATCCTGAAGGTCTTTCAAGGTGAATTGAGGGCTGACATAGCACTTTCCAAGGTGGGTAACCATGATTCGGCTATCAATAACAGTCTGGGGATAAACAAATTTAAAATCTTTCAGATTATACAAGGAGGCAATTAACAGAAGATAAGGTACAAACAAACAAAATTTCATAAAAAAACATGTTGAGGGTATCTAAAGAGTCCAATGAATTACTCAATCCAAAGTGCACGGGGGTGGCCAAAGGCTGGGAGGGTGGGGTAAATGTCAAACAGTCTTGCAAATGGGATAACATTTGAAACACAATTAAGATGAGACTTTGGTACATAATAAAATAAGAGAAAACTTTAGAAGAACCATACAGCACCATCGGCACCGGTGCAGGGAAGCGAATAAAAAGGGTGTCTTGAAATGCTGGTGAATATTCTTGGCACTTAAAAACAGCAATTAAAACTCCCAAAGTCCCTGAAAACATAGTGCATTTTATATCTTACACCACATTATATCTAACAGCTTGAGTACCTGGCATTTCCAAAGCAGCATCTTTGTTGCAGCCAAGGGGAAGGAGGTGATGAGACAAATCCTGGAGCACAAGATGGTCTGAGGAACAGACTTATGTGATGGCCCCCATAGCGGCTTTCCTGCATCTGGAGGAGGCGTGAGCAACCAATAAAGGAGAGGCATGGATGCATTTTCACACTGCGTTGTTTATCCAGTATGAAATAGCACTGCATGGTGGTATGGGGTATATCAGTGCTGAGGTGATTAGGTCAAATAAAGACTTTTTAATTTCCCACCTGTCCAGATTTTGGAACATGTAAAGACTCTGCCACCAAATTTGATCTGTTTTTTTATGCTGCTTCCCAATACATTAGAGACATCTCTAGCATCCATGGATTTAACACATCTGAAAGTCAAATCTGAACTGTGACACACAAGACTGCCTTCATGTGACAAGAATGTTTATAACAGACCTTAGTAATCTAGTAAGAGAACATGTGCAAAAATTTGCTTGGAGGATATTATACCCAAGTCTAAAAACAAAACAGAAAGTGCAAAATAACACTAAAATGTTTTAAAAGTAAAATACTTCCTAAAAGCTTCTACCTATCAGAGGCAAACGTTCTTCTCTCAACAATCGCAAAAGCTGAATAAGCAGAGCAAAAGAAGAAGAAAAATGGTAGTGCATCACCCTGTAATATAAACAAATATGAATAGAATATAAAAGAGGTGTGTGGCAAGCTCACACTAAAACGAATTACAGTTAGTACTTTTTGCTGAACAGATACAATTTCTTATCCTTTGTGTCATTAGAGAAAAAAATGCCATAATCATATTTATCTGATCCCACCCACAGACATTCTGGGCAAATCCCCTCAGCAGAAGATAACAAGGAAAACCCTGACCTAAATCTTGACCTTTATTGAGCCTCCTCAGTGAGGTGCAGCTGCATCTCCCTAGGCACAAAGATACATACATTTAAATTGAACCCACAAACATGAGTTGGTATGAGGCATGTAGCTGCAGATATCAGATTCATAATTACTCTCTTATCCTATATAATAATTCGCTAGGATGTTTGTCAAAATCCGTCATGCTCAGTGGAGACTGCCCAAATGCACAGAATGCTGGGAGCACGGAATGCTGGGAGTTCTGTGCTGGGAGTATTCTGTGTGGAATGCTGGGAGTTCTGAGCTGGGAGCACGGAATGCTGGGAGTTCTGTGCTGGGAGCACGGAATGCTGGGAGTCCTGTGCTGGGAGCATTCTGTGCGGAATGCTGGGAGTTCTGTGCTGGCAGCATTCTGTGCTTTCGGGCAGTCTCTACAGTGCATGACTGAGTCGGCAGCAGAACGCAGAGCAGGACCGACCTCTTAACCCTTTGAGTGTCAGAGGGGTATGCAAAGCATTGCTTTGCAATGCGTTGTGTACCCCTCTGGCACTCAAAGGGTTAACATCTCCCGGACCTTGGCCCGTGTACACGGGCTTTTACGCTAGTATCCTATAAAACACAATATGATTGTTCAGATAATGATGTATTTGCTGAACAGTCATTGCAGCTTGATAACGTTTCTTTCCATGTGGCTCTTGCACTGCCTGTATAATCTGTTCCCAATATTCCAGGGCTGCTTTACATATGGACCCTTCTCTGCCTGGTCTCTCTTCCTAGCCCTGATGCTTTAATCCTTTGAATTCCAGAGAGGTATCCAAAGCATTGCAACACAATGCATTGGATTCCTCTATGGAACTCAAACTGTTTTAATAGCAACTTCCTTTGCATGTCTGTGCACATTCAACATGTCTTCTGATATGTTGTGAGACTGCTGTGTTCAGTGTTCTTCCATGTATAGATCTTGGCTTGCTCCCTTGCTTGTTTGTCACCTATCCTATTTTTGTAAATTCTTCATGTGCTGTAGCCTCCTGTATATTTTCAGTGGAAGTTGCTTGTACATCAATCCGTGTATCTTCTTTCTGCTGCATAAATATCTGCTTCATGCCTTTGGTTATCTGGAAACCTTCATCAACAAGCAAGTGCATCTAGAATCAAGCAAGTGATAGTAGCTGCAGCATTGCTCTTTAGCAACGCACCCCAAGCTTAGCTTGCAAGCATCAAGGAAGTAGGAGAAAGCTCAGTCGGGACTTTCCTCTGTCTTTTTGGGTCTGTAATATCACTGACCAAGTGTTACAGAGTCTCCTGGCTTCCTCTTCATCCAGAGGGATCAACCTCTAACTCCTTCAGTCTTCTTGTATTTGTTTCTGTCTTAGGGTTGTCTGCCACTTAATCCCTGAGGGAGACAAGTGTCATGAGCTGTAATATCTGTTGAATGAACCATCTTTAAAGGGATAGTAATGTTTCATAATAAAAACAGCTCTAATTAATCATCATAGTATTTGGACTTTGGAGAGTGTTATTTCAATTGTGTCAGAGTTGTAGTTCAAGAGTAATTCAATGACAAAGTATCCCCCTCCCGCCCCTTTTACTGATGTAACACTGCTCAGTCAGAGCAGAAGGGAGGTGCCCAGGTAGACTGCAGAGAGGGACAATTAAGATAAGGGAAAAACCTGAAAAGCTTGTCAAGGGGGACAGGGCTTTCATTGTTCTCATAGGAAGAAGATTGTCCCCTTCTGTTATCTGTCTGGTCTATGGACTGGATTCCACATCTGAGAAGAGATGGCTTACACTAGGTAAAAGGGGCGGGAGGGGGAAACTTTGCTTGTGAATATCTCTCAAACCATAAAGGTCTGAGAGATAAGACTTATATCGTTCTTCATGTTTTTTTTTAATGCCTACAAAATAAAATAAAGTTAAAACGAAGTATTACTATCCCTTTAAGTAGTCTCCTTTGAGTAGCACTGCAGTGACTACAAGGTAACTGGAAGGGACTGACGGTGCAGGTGCGCAGACAGGACTAACCTGCCTGTAAGTCTCCAAACAATCTGCTTTTTTTTTTAAAGGTAAGACGTGGATTTCCAAGCTAGTCGCCATGCGTTTAATGAATACATGGCGACTTAGTAATATCTGAAAGTTCCACTTTAAAGACCCCATTTATGCGATTGGGAATTTTGGGAGTGTTTGTGTCCCCATGGTACATTTGGTTTGCACCAGAATTCACCCTCTTGATGTATGGCCATGAGCAGAATGTGGTAGACAGACCTATCAAATTGTCCCAGTCACCAGGAGCATAATCACACGGTGCAGAGGCAACTGGTCCCAGCAACCAAGGGGGCCTTCAGCTCTAGACTGTCCAGTGACAATATACAATCAGACCAGCTTTGTACCTTTGCTGGTCGCCACTGCCATCATCACACACAGCCACTGCCATCCAGTCAGATAAGAAAAGGATCTGTGGGCCTATTGCTTTTTCCTCATTAAGAGGTTTCCAAAGCAATGCAATAAAATAAGGTCTCTGCCAGAGCACACTATTCAGACTTGCTCCGGTCCATGCAGGGGGCCAAAGCCTCAGATTTTGCCCCAGGGCTCAGTGGGTTCTGATTATGCCCTTGTCAATAATCCACAGCTACGGGCAACATAACCCCTGTAGCACCTTACATTTTCAATAGTTTCAAGTTTTTCTGTATTTTGTTCTATTTCAATATATGGGCAAAATCTTTAAAAAAAAAGATCTGGTATTTGGATGGACTCAGTGTAACATGTATTATTATTTATTACTACTACACACAGCCTAGATTATACTCAAGCTGACGTGTTCTACTGATAAATTAGTTTTTTTATCTGGGACTTTGCTGAGCACAACAAACATCAGAAAATGTATTCCTTAACCCTTAACATCCAGTGACGTGTCAGGACCATCACTGCTGTTTTTCCCTAAAGGACTAGCGACAGTCCTAGCACGTCACGTATTTTTTACTCACAGTGCTTCTGCGGGAAATCTGTGAGTAGTAGCGGGGACTGAAAATGAGTACTCCAAGACTGGAAAGATCCCTATCAGTGCCCCGTCACGTGTGCCTGCATGTTAAACTTAGCTATCTGATCCTTAAAGGACCATACACCCTGGAACCGCTGGTCCTTAAGGGGTTAAAGTGATGACTGCAAGTGTATAATATGTAAAGTCACATTGGCTATACTTTTTTCGTTTTCACTTATGTCTTTTACAGGAAGCTCTTGGAATTTGTTTCCAGAGAGTTTACTGTTAGGGACTGTAAAAGAGAGAGAGAGTGTAAAAATGTAAAAAAAAAATGCAGTGTAAAAAAGACAGTAGAACAGTGTAGAAAAGCCTGTCACTACAGCATAAAGAGCACTCGGTGTTCCAGGAAGTTTGCAACTTAGTTTCTGCCTGCTTTCACAATCCCAAACAGAAATCCAATGAACTCACTGCCACTTGTCAGGGGCATAAAAGTTAAAAATATAGGTAAATATGAAGAAAACAACTATAAGAAACCTGACTTTGCATCCTATTCACTTTCAGTACATGTAAGATCAAAAAGTTGACATTCTCTTTACACTTACAATAGTTCAGTGTGCTGAATCCAGTTATGGCCTAGATTACATTGCAGATGATTTTATTTTATTATTTTAAATTTTACAGTACAGATTGGATCGAAGAAAGAAGATGGAAGATAGACAAAAGAAGAGAGAAGATTGAAGAAGAAGATGGACAGCAGCTGACCAGGGTGCTGAAGATTCCGCTGGACATAAGAATTAATGGTAAGTGTTTCTTGTCAGGGGCTGTTTTTAAACTTAGTTGGATTAACCCTGTGAGTGCCAGTGGGATAAGCATACTCCCACTGGCACTAATAGGGTAAATTCTACTAACATTTCACACATTTTTGGATTGCTTTGCATCCACTGGTGACTCTTTTTTTTATGCTTTTTTCAGGTTCAGTGCACTTTTCAGATGCGTTAAGGGACTCTCTGCCCAGAAAGTCTGGGTGCAGATTTTTGCACATTACAGTGCGTCCCTTAACGTATCTTAGTGCTAACGCATGGGATTGAATGGCATATTTCAGCATTTTGTTGTGTTTCAATAGGCACAAACAACCGCAAAATTAGTGCCCAAGGTTGTTGTTTTTTTTAGTCGTATTTCTTCATAGCACAGCTAATTCAATTGCTTGCCGTACGTGAAGGAATGCCTTTGGGTGTTTGTTTTGCTGACCAGGGGAATAGAATCGAGGCCCCAATCTCTATTTCTCCTTTTATTGCCTTCCTTAAAATCTGTATCATGTCTTCTACAGTTCTGGTCCTAGCTTCATGGGTTGCTTACCAGAGGTTGCATTAATTATTACATTGTCTCTGCTAAGTTTCCAGATCCATCCGGCCGACTTGAGGAAAACTCTCATGATACTCTAAAAAAAACCAGAACAATATAGTGAAAGAAGACACTCAGCAACAGAATATATACAGTGGATATAAAAAGTCTACACACCCCTGTTAAAACGCCAAGTTCTTGTGATATTAAAGTATGAGACAGAGATAAATCATGTCAGAACTTTTTCCACCTTTAATGTGACCTATGGTGTGAACAATTCAATTGCAAAACAAACTGAAATGGTTCAGTGGAAAAATAAAAAAACTCACATTACCATTACCTGAAATCCAAGTATCCTGCTGTTAAAAAAGGTGGGACACTACATCCCATCGTTTGTGTGACCATTGTATGGATATCCAGTGTTGGCGTGGTCCATGTATGCAGTGGTGCCGGGGAGCAGCATGCTCCATGGGGTGGGCTTCCTTCCGGAGCGCATCCTCCATGCTGTAGGCAGGGTATATATCAATTAGCTTTTCCTGGTAGTTTACCTTTTCCCACATGTGGGCCCTTTATATGTAGTGCAGCAGGGATGCCCCTTATCACTATGGTGGTATTAGGGTTTGTGTGCCCCTGAGGCTCTTATATATGGTCCACATGGGGACATATTTATTTGCTTTATTATATACAGATTTTGTTTATAAATTTTATGACTCTGTGCTTGGAGGGATACTAAGCATGTAAGGGTTAACACTGGTCTTTTTAACAGCAGGATACTTGGATTTTAGTTGGTTACCCTTTTCATGTTAACCAGTATGGGATAGGCTGCTGCATAGCAGACTGACCGGAATGATCTTACAATGTTTTCAGGTGTTTCTGTAATTCACAGTATTAAGTAATGTTCATTGCTTCTGTATTGAGTATGATGGTAAAATAAACCTATATGAAATATAACTTTGGACCACAAGCCACCACCAACAGTAATGAGTAAAATGTTTCTGTGAGTTTGATATTCATACGAGACAGGCTGTTTTCAAGACCCAAATCATGTTCTGTGTTTCATTTCACTTTTTCTTTTTGCTGTTTGAATGAATTACATAGCAGAAGAAGAGATCACGTAATGTCCCAAAAAATACCAGGTTTGTTATTAATCTTAATAAGGTTGGAGAAGTGCTTCAATGGGTAATTGCCAATTACAAGGCAGGAATGCTGGAGGGGCCCTCTGTTCCTATTCCCCCATCTTTCCCTCCAAATCTCTCTCCTCCTCCTCTCTACCACTCTCCCCATTTCCTTTTCAACCAGTCTCAAAGTCCACTGAATTGATTTATGAAATGATATGCAGAAGTTTTGCTCTTCTCTGCCCAAAAGGTCAGTCACTAGATATTGTGAGTCCTCCTTGGGGAGTTGGTAAGTAACAGAGAATTATGGCTCCTGACCCTATGTTTACTTTCTAGAATGAATCTCACAGTTTATCACTACAAAATGTAATGCAAAGCGCTCAATATTACTAAAACTTTATTTTACCTGATTTTCCAGCATATGAACAATGGGAGCAAATGTTTATCACACTACATTATCCAGTTCGTATTGTACACCCCCAAAGTACAAAAAAATGTCCACAGGCAAAACATAACCCTTAGCAGTGCAGATGTAGTACGTTTCTACACATATAAAAACCACATACAGGCTAATTAAATAAGCAGCCAAAAAAGTCATTATATCAGCAAACCTAGCATCCCTTGCTCTACCTTCTGGGTGTTTATCAGTGACCTAGTTTAGTAATGTAGAGTCCACTGGTATTTGGTGTGAATTAAAGAAATGAGCATAAACAGGATTTTCCAGTTGGGAATTCAGCCTACACTATTGATACAAAACACAAGCATACTCAGCATAGTTATGCATGTGCTCGCTTCTATAGATGAACAGTGCCTTTGCTTTTTCAAATTAGGTGAAGACTTTTGGGTGTATTTGAGTGTATTATCCCTTAATTAGTTCACTTACAAATGAGCAATTACAAGAACATGGCTGGCTTAATAGTAAATCTGAGAAGTGAAAACATGCCATAAAATAACTATATTTTCAGTGATGATTTCAATTATACCTTACATTGGTGGGATATGCTGCACATTGCAAAGCAATTAACTTCACACTCTTCTGGTCCTTAAAGGGTTATGTGATGGAATGGTTGTCAGCCAGAGAATGAAATGTATCTGTTTTCAGTGATCGCCATTGTCTTAACTTGTGTTCCCATTCTTGAAACATTAATGTTCACTGTGTGTGCATGCATTAGAGAGTGTTGGTCATTTACCAGCATTGAATGGGTTGGTTAGTGTGTATGATGTACAGAGGAATGGTGCCATCCAGTCTAGCTGACCACAGAGATTGTGTTATGAGATAGTCTGTGTTGGTCAGATAGAGGGGGCTAGAGCAAATCTGTGTGTGGAATGTGTTTATCTTCCCCCTCACATCAGGCTAAGCAGAAAGAGACCTGGTAGATGGTACCTGTGACATCAGATCCTGTAGGGGGTGGGTAGAAAAAAGGCTAGGAAGAGAGAGAGAGGACAGAGTTGAAAAAATGTAGGAAGAGGAGAGGAGGCCTCTCCATAATGGTGGGAGGCCTAGGGTCCATGTGCTTACTAAAGGAGTACTGGGGAAACTGGGACTGGTGAGTGCCCTCACCAGAAGAGTTAGAGTGAGTGGGCACTGTAGTGGCCAGGTGCCCTTTTCAGTTGTGGGCTGTAAGTTAAGGCGGCTTCAGCCACAGATGTACCCTGATGTACCCACCACAAGGATCTTAGGATGTCTTCTCCACCTCCTCTGTCAGTACTAAAAGATACAGGGAAATGTCATGTAATCCTGCACCAGGCCCAGTGGGCGGGACACCCACTCTTTCTTATAGTGGGTCTATGAGTAAGCTCCAGCTTAAAGCTAAAATGGACTGGGAGTATTATTTGTAACCCCTGGCAATCTGTGCAACTTTGCTGACACATCAAGAAGAGAACAGCAGAAGTGTTTAGTTTTTATGTTTTACACCTGTTTTGTTTGCCTGTAATTGTTGTCCTATGTTTGTGTGCCGTGACCTCTCTAATAAATGCAATTTATTATCTTTTTGTCTGGCTGGATAAATCGCTTAACCCTCGGTCTACCAATCAGAAACCCCTGTACCCCCATCACAGGTTAAGCTTTAGCTGAGTCATAAAGATGTTGTATTGGCATAGACTGAACTGAAGACAATGGGAGAAGTCCTCTCTTCAGCAAAGGTAGGGGAAGTGGTGCATAAAAAGTTCATCACATTAAAGAGACTTCTTAGACATGATTCACGGTACAATTTCTAGAGACATTCTTGTGCCACATCCTTATCTCCAACAGGCATGGAGTATATGCCAAAAAGCAGCTCAAGCTATTCCACTCCCATTCCCGCTTCATATAATCCTTTTTCACTCCATTATACCATCACCTACTCTTTCCTTTCTTTCTTCAACTCTCTTCTGTTCTTGGTCTTCAACTTAATGAACTATCTTCCTCCATCTTACAGTGTCCTCCTCCTCTTCTTCAGCATCATCATCAGCTCTCTGTCCTCCTCACCGGTCTTTCGCCTCTTTACCCTATGTTCACTAGTCACCTTGCTGCAGCCTAGGCCAGGTTAGAGATGCTGTCCGCAAGGCCAGGTGTGTGCTGACAGGAAGAGCCGGCCCGCACCCTGGATGACAACCTAGAGAACAGCAGCTACCCACTGAGGTTGAAGTCCCAGAAGGACAATGGCTGTTTTAACACTTTTGCTGTGTTTGTGTTTAGCTGTAATTTTCTTCTTACTCATTTAATGTACCCACGTATATTATATACTGTTTTTCTTGCCATAATATGGGCTTGCTAAAGATACAATTATTCCCAGCAAATTTCCTGTAAAACAATTAATAAAATATGATGAGATTCATGGTCCCGGGACCAGAGCTGTCCATAGGATGGTGTAGCAACAGCGCCACTGTACAATTTCAGGCCGCTGTGATATTGCACCTAAAAAATTCAACTTGAAGCTGTAATAACTTTTGAATGAAACACCTTTCAGCAGTGGGAGTACTCTTGTTTTACTCAGGGGGATAAACCCTACAACGTATTTTTTTTCATTTTAAGTATTACTATCCCTTCAATAATCAATACTTTGACATCATAATTAACATATAGAGAATTATACATTTTAGAACTAATAGTCTTTTTCTATTCATTTTATATGTAACCAATAACAGTTTGTTTTATAATGTGAAGGATGAGAATGTGAAATTCATCCTTGGAATCAGCACTTATTAGCTTGTATATAAGAAAGTAAAGAAAGGGAGGGCATTTTGATGTTCAACAGTTACACATAGGATAAAAAAGAAGCTTTTGTGTCACATTCCTATAGCTGGGTTTTGGTAACATCCTATATAATAATTCACAAGGATGTTTGTCAGAAGCCGTCATGTGCAGTAGAGACTGCCTGAACGCACAGAATGCTGGGAGCACAGAATGCTGGGAGCACGGAATGCTGGGAGTTCTGTGCTGGGAGCATTCTGTGCTTTCGGGCAGTCTCTACAGTGCATGACTGTGTCAGCGGCAGGACGCAGAGCAGGACTGGCCTCTTAACCCTTTCAGTGCCAGAGGGGTATGCAACGCATTGCAAAGCACTGGCACTCAAAGGGTTAACATCAACTGGACCTTGGCCCGTGTACATGGGCTTTAACACTAATAAGATAATATATATCATGCTCAGAGTCTTAGACTAGTGCTATATAAAACACCAACTATGTTCATGTATGTGAGCATTGAATAAAACAGTCTTCTAACATCAGTACATACATGGTGTAATCTGTCATACACTCAAACCTGTGTCCCTATAAGAAGTTGCTTTACTGCATCATAGGAAAAAATTGATGCATCCCTATTCCGTTATCAGCATCGAGGATACCAGAATCTTTAACCAATAATAATAATTATAATAACCTACTTTATATAACATCTTTTTCCTCACGGTGACTCAAAATGGTTTGGAATCAACCAGCTGGCTGCAGCCAATAGACAGTTGTTTCTGTTACCCAACAGTACTCATTCTGGTGACTTGTTGCCAGGTACTACCAAGGCTGAGCTGGTGCTGCCATTTATTAACTAACCGAGCTATCTAGTTTAGGCTGACCATATGTACCACTTTAAACGGGACAGTACAGTTTTTTTTCATATTTCCAGACTGTCCCATCTTTTTAATATAAATGTAAATTTTGTCCCGTTTTTAATATAACTTATATTTTATTTTTTTGTAAAAAAAAACTGAACGTGGCTTGTTTATTTCTCATAAGATAAAGTAAATTGGAACTTCCTTTCGTCACACTAGTGGTTTTACTGTGGTTTTACTGTACACATTGATTACCATAGAGTCTTATGACTTGAGTGACTCATAACTGCCTAAGACTCTCGAGTCTATGGTAAATTACCATAGAGTCTCTTAGACGGTGATATGACAATGAGTCATAAGACTCTATGGTAATCAATGAGTACAGTAAACACAGTAAAACCACTAGTGTGAGTGAAGGAGAGAGGACATTCGGATTTACTTCAGGGGCAGGCTTTTTGGCCAGCGAGAGAGAACACCACTAGTAACAGATGGAGCAAACACATTCTTGCTGCTTGCAGCTTACTACGATCGGATTCAGAGTCCCACTGTCCATCTGTCCCACACCCCATCCCGTTTTTGTCTCAAGGAAATATGGTCAGCCTAATCTAGTTGAACCAAGATACACTCAGCCAGACATTACTAAGACTTATGCAATATATTCAGAGTTATAGCGTTATCAGCCAGGCTGGTGGCAAGAAAACACATTTAGTGGCTGCCAGAGGATTTCTCATGGCTGGCAAACTGTGCCCTGAGGTCAAATACAATCAAATGTCCCATTTCTGCTGTCATGCCAGCCAACTGCCCCAGTCCACCCCCTTTTGTTATTTTTAAAATCGGTATTAATGTTATGAAGTAAGGCATGTGATACCATGTAGCTTACAACTGAAATGGGGCTCCACTAGTGATACTACAGAGCTTACAGTTGAAATGGGGCTCCACTAGTGATACTACAGAGCTTACAGTTGAAATGGAGCTCCACTACTGATACCACAGAGAATACCATTTAAGTAAAGCTACACTAGTGATACCAAATACTCTATGTTACTAATGTAGCTCCAGGGCTGGCAACTTGTGGCCTGGAGGGCAACTACAATCAAGTGGCCCATTTTTACTATCATTCCAGCCCATTGTGCCAGTCCACCACTTTTTTATTAATTGTAAAATTGCAATTAATGTTGTGAAGGCAAGGAATACCACAAGACTTATAACTGAAATGGGGCTACACTACTACTACAGAGCTTACAGTTTAAGTAAAGCTACACTAGTGATACCATAGAGCTTACAAGGGAAATGGATTATGATATTAGTGTAGCTCCATTTGGATTGTAGCTCTCTGTGATAGCTCCATTGCATATTACTTGTGTAGCTCCATTTACAACAGCAAGAGGCAGTTGCCCACCAGCCCAGAAATATGACCGACCCAGGGTTGCAATTGCCCCCCAACCCCCCCAGGACAGCCCTACCCCAGTCTATCATCAAAAGGGCAGCTACAATCAGTGAGTGCTGACAATGAACAGTATTAAAAGCCGCATCACAAACTTCTTAAAACACTAATTTGCTCAGGGTACTTCTACTATTTATTTCCCAAAAACACAAATGAGAGAAAAAAATAGAACACAGTACCAAATCCTAATTCTATATGCTATCCCTCTATACTTGGTGAGCTACCTATATGCCCTCTGATGGCCTAAATTCCAGGAGAGGAAAAATAGAGCCCTGAAAACAATCCTTAGCTCTGCTTTGAGAAGGTCTCTTCCGCACTACCCGCTCAGAGGGTTGCCTGCAGCTGTATCTTTGGTCACCTGGTCCCATGACCACTAGAAGTATTCAACTGTATACAGAGAAAAGAAAAACAAAAATAGTGCAGCAGCTTTTTGGACTTGATCTCCTCTGAACAATACACAGCAAGAAATCTCAGCAGGCAGGTGACGGTGAAAAGAGAACAGAGAATCTAGGAGACCAGGCCTCCACTGGCTTCTGTTTTGGAAATCAGATACTCTGCTACTGACGAATGTTGCTGTGCTTCTGACTATTTGAAGGGCATTACCACTCAGAGGCTGGTTAAGCCTCAGACTCTTGCAAGTACGTACCCTGAAGGGGTTTCTTGCTGTATATTGTTTAGTGGAGATCAAATCCAAAAAGTCTGCCCTTAAAGGTGCTGTTACATTGTTTCTGTTTTTCTTTTGTCTGTGTACCATTTCCCATCATTTGTCTGTGTACCATTTCCCCTCTGCCTTCCTCGCCACCATCTGAATACCCGACACTCTCAGCTTACCCCTGCCACTCACTGCATTAATCTTTTTTACCTGTTCTTTCTGCCTTATCATCTCTGCCTCATTCTCACATCACCTGTCTTCAAATAATATACCAAATGCTTCTCTATAAATATAATCTCTTCTTCCTTTACTCTTGCTCTCAAATCCCCCATCCCTACCATGCTTTTTATCTTCTTCTTCAATCCCATATTTTATTACGTTATGTAATTATACAGCACATTGTCCGGGATTTACCTGCAATAAAGGAAATGAACAAGATACTATTAAAATAAATATTATGAGCCTGAGGGAGGGCTTTGTAAAGTTCCTCACCACTTCATCTGACCGGTACAAGAAAAGAAGGAATGGGCAATAAAAGATGTCAGTGAAGAGAGCTGGATCGTTTTTATTGAAGTGCCAGAGGAGTAGAAGCACAGTCATTTGTCATGCAATAATAATAAAAGCAGCTCTAATTTATAATCATGGTATTTGGACCTTCGAGAGTGTTATTTCAATTCTGTCAGTGTTGTAGTTCAAGAGTAATTCACTGACAAAATATCCCCCTCCCACCCCTTTTACTGATGTAACACTGTTCAGCCAGAGCAGAAGGGAGGTGCCCAGGTAGACTGCAGAGAGGGACAATCTTCAATTAAGATAAGGGAAAAAGCTGAAAAACCTGTCAAGGGGGGCAGGGGTTTCATTGTTCTCATAGGAAGAAGATTGTCCCCCTCTGTTATCTGTCTGGTCTATGGACTGCATACCACATCCGAGAAGAGATGACTTACACTAGGTAAAAGGGGCGGGAGGGGAAAATGTATCCTTCAATTACTGTTGAACCACAACTCTGACAGTATTGAAATAACACTCTCAATGGTTCAAATACTATGAAGATTAATCGGAGCTGCTGTTTTTGTGAAACATTACTATCCCTTTAATTAATCAGAAACTCTCACCTAGTTAGGTGTCCTTCAAACAGCAGTCACTTATTCATATTTACTGTTTTTATTTGCATTTGAACTGTTTTAGTCTCCAGCTAAAATCTAAGGTCCCTTATGAGTCATTCATATCTAAAAAAATAGCTATACCTTATTGCTTTATGTATAGGACACCTACATAGGTAGATCAACGTGTTAACCATTTGAGTGCCAGAGGGGTATGCAACGCATTGCAAAGCAATGCTTTGCATACCCCTCTGGCACTCAAAGGGGTAAGAGTGGTTTATTCCCAAGTTATTTTTCCCTTTTATGTAATTTTTTATTTATTGAAAATCGTTTTCATACAAACTGATGTAACAAAGCAAGATAAAACAGAGGTAGAACATAGCACTGCCGTAACAATGTCAATAGCAAAAGATGTAGTTGCGGCGGTCACCAGCTGGACCAACAGTTTGTGTTCATAGGGAAACAGGCCCAGCTATGAACGGGCTCAAACATACAAGGAGTGGGAATGGAAGGGATAGGAAAGAGGGAGGGAGAGAGGGAAAGAAAAGAAAAAGGGAAGGGGGAAACTATATGAAAATGAGGGATCCACAGAACAAGATAAGGAGGGACAACAAAAAGAGAAAAGTTAAAGACTAACAAAAATTACAAAGTGCAAATAAACTTAGACACATGACTCCAAGAGGTGGGGGTCCAGTCCAGGAGGAGATCAAGAGGGGAGACAGCACCAGCCACAATACAGGGGGAGCACAAGAACAGGCATATGAAGAGAGCAGAATTGTAGACCCTCAACCTCCACTGACTCCCAGTTGAGTGTCCACATGTCCCAGACCTCAGAATGACACGGGAGTGTCCCAGAAAGGATCGCAGGAAGTTTCTCCATCAAATCAATATGCATTATTCTGGACAAGATTTGTGCTAGGGATGGAACTGCCGGGGACCTCCACAACTGAGCTACCAGACAGCGAACTGCTGTAAGTACGTGCCTAATCAGAGTCTGTAAAGGATGAGGGGTGTCAGGATTGGGAGCACCCAGTACTAGAACCACCGGATCTTGGGGAAGAGAAATTGTGGTAATTTGGAGTATCAATACACGGACCCAATTCCAGAAGGCCTGAATCACCGGACATGTCCACCAAATGTGGAAAAGAGAACCCAAATCCCCACAGCCTCTCCAGCAAGAGGACAAGAGAGCAGGATTGTAAGAATGAAGTCGTACCAGGGTGTAATACCACCACAGAAGAATTTTATAGATATTCTCCCTTGTTGTAGCACATATAGAAGCCCGGGAGGCTGAGTCCCATATCGCAGTTCAAGTTCCATGCCTATGTCACTCTCCCATTGTACGGCATATTTGTGTTTTCGAGGCGAGTCTGGACCAAGAAGTTTGTTCAATCTGGAGATGGAACCCCTCGACAATGGAAAGTGTAGACAGCTCCTGAATATCGTCCAAAACCACAAATAGATTAGGCAGAGATATATGAGCGGAGGACAAGGTGAGAATAATGTCATCAGCAAAGAAGGGAGATTTTGTGGGGGATGCCACAATGTGTTATTCCTGCTATACCTGGGTGATGACAGATCTTAATGGCCAGAGGCTCAACTTCAAGAAAAAATAAAAGTGGGGAGAGCGGGCACCCTTGACGAGTTCCATTGTAAATAGACAGCCGAAAAGGAGAGACAGTCAGAAGTTTGAGTGTCAATGATAGAGAGATAGGACAGCCGAGAGAAAAGAGCCTCTGATCCCAAATCAGGTGAGAATGGTCTTCAGATAAAGCAAATCTACACGATCAAAGGCTTTCTCCGCATCTACCCCTAGAAGAAGCGAACCATAAGCAGAAAACGAAGCAGAGTGGAAAAGGCTAAGAAGCTTGTGAGTATTATCTCCCGCTTGTCTACATAGGATAAAAACTACCTGATCACTATGGACTAAGGCAGGGAGAAGCAGGTCTATTAGCTAGAATCTTGCTAAACAGTTTAAGATCAGAATGACCCTGGACATATCCAGGGACATTCGCTTGCCATCTATAAAAGCACTGAAAACCCGTACCAGCTGATCAGCCAGGGATGCACAACATTTTTTGTAAAGGACATTAGGCAGACCATCTGGGCCAGGAGCCTTAGCATTCTTCAAATCCTTAACTACTTTCAAGAGCTCTTCTCGAGTGATATGCATGAATAAGGTAGTCAAAGCCGCATCATCAATAGATGGGATCGGCAGATCCCTTAGAAACCCCTCTAGGAGGACCATGAACGTTGAGTGTGAGTCTCCAGCATTTGTACCAAGGCTATAAAGATCTGAGTAATACTGCAGGAACTCATCATAAATCTCAGAAGGGTCGTATAGCAGCCTGCCTGAACAAGAGCGCAAGGAAAGAATCTGGGATCGCTGACGAATTTCTCTCAGTTTCCTGGCCAAGATTCTAGGAGGCTTATTCGCATGTTTATAAAACAGCTGACGAGTCCATTGCATCTGACACGTGATATCCGCTGAGTCCAACTTATTAAGAACCTCCCTGGGTGCCAAAACCCTCCAGAGGCCAGCCAGTGAGGGATTCTCCTTATGAGCCCTTTCACAGGATTCCAATTGGGCCAAAGCCTCTGCAAGTTCCCATTGTTTGGATTTCTTCACTTTAGAGGCGAATGACAGTATCACCCCTTGAAGATACGCCTTACAAACATCCCAGAGAACCACCAGACTGGAGTCCGATCCTTCATTGAGGGAGTAGAACTGTTTGATGCGAGTCAAAAGGTGAGGTAGGCATTTCGGATTCAGAAAGAGAAAATAATTCAAGCACCACGAATAGGAATGTGGTAAAGGAAGCAGGAAGTCAAAAATACAACTCACTGGTATGTGATTCGACCACAAGATCGGAAGAATGCATGATTCCCGAAATCACCCAATAAGGTCCCGTCTTGTCTAGATATAGTCAAGATGGGAGTAAGAATCATGTACAGAGGAGTAAAAAGAGTAGCCTTTAGCTGTAGGGTAAAGGCAGTGCCATACGTCAAGCACACCCACACTAGCAAGAAAAGCGGCAAAGTGAGAAGAGAATGTTACATCCCAGCTTAATGGAAAATTGGAAAGAGAGAGAGAATGATCCAAATAGGGGTCCAGGACCAGATTAAAATCACCCTTCATAAGCAAAGAGGTGGTTCGGAAAGAAGAGAGTTTCGGAAAACATTTCTTCAAAAAGCAGATTTGATGAATATTAGGGGTATAGACAGAAGTGAACAAAACCTTGTGACCTAGAAAAGTGCCCTTCAAGATGATGAACTTGCCCCCTGGGTCAGAATACCGATCTTGAATTCGGAAGGGGAAATCCTGACGTAGGAGTATAGCAACCCCTGCTTTATTGGAAGATGTGGAGGCTAGGAAGACTGGTTGGAAACCTTTGCCCACCAGGTGTGGGGATATCAAAATGAGTCTCCTGAATGAAGTCAATCTAGACTTTAGTCCTCCTACATTCCTGAAGGGCGAGACGTCGCTTTCTGTCTGAGTTAAACCCCTTGACATTCAGAGTCAGACATTTAATCCCGTCCACGTAGTCACTTTAGAAAATATAAGTCTGAAAGAGAGCAAGCAAGAGAGAAGGAGAACAAAGGGAAGGGGAAAAAGGGGGGGAGGGACAAGAGAAGGGTAGGTGGGGAGAGGGAAACTAGAGGTGCCCAAGAACAGTACAAATCAGCAGTGAATCTAAAGAAGCAAATTATTAGGAAGATGTCTGGTATATCTTGTCCGCAGGGAAATGCACCTGAGGCCAAAAACAGTATTAACAAAATAAAAATAAACTAGACTGTAGATCTCCCCTCGTGAACCAATAGCATTAGGATGAAGAACGTGGAGAAGCCCCACTATATTAACTACTGGAGGCACAAAGGGTAAAGCGGCAAAATATAACAGAACTGAAAAAAATCACTGTAGTAGCAAAAATAAATAAAATATAATACAATAAGGGTAGCCTAAGCCACCAGGTAGACAAGTGCATAAACGCCTGTCAAAGGATAGGAACTGAGGAAAAAAAAGAGGAAGAAGAGGTGAAAGAAAAAGGTAGGAAATGGACAACCAGTGTCCCTCAGAGTCAAAGGAAAATAAATAGATCCCACTAAATGTAAGGTAATAAAAAGAAGCACAACAGTGATGCAGGCAGTGATCGAAGGCGGGGAATGGGGCCTCAGGACATCTGGAGGTAGAGCCCAGAGAACTAAAGCAAGAGCAGAAAAAACACAGAACAGAGCTAGGCAGAGGTCATATCAACCTCGAGAAGGCTACCCTACAGGAGGAATAATCAAAGAAGGTCCATTGGGAGGAAAAACAGCTTAAGAAGGAAAGTAGGAGAGCAAACAGCATCCCATTGAAATAGAGTAGGAAAGAGACTTCATCCCCACTGTATTCAGTAAGTATGTACATTTAGTATTGCCCATGAGTTGACCACAAAAGCAATAAAACATTGGGGCAAAATGAGGTGAAAGGGCAATAGGCCATATGCAGGCACAGGAGAGTAAACCAATGCCACCAGGGAGCTGGCAACAAGCTAAAGGAGGTCCTCACTGCATGCAGGTTGAAGAAGTCAGGAAATTGAACTAACTGAATGGCACAATAAGAAAATGGTTGCTCTCCTGCAGACGGGGATCAGAGGGACCGACCCAAGAGCCATGTCTCCCCTATATACTATAAACCAGAGACGGCACCCCAGAATACCTCAGGGAATGCAAAGAGAGCAGTAGCACACAGGAGAAGGTAGACTAAGACAGCACAAAGGAAGAAAGATGTGAGTGGTGAGGAGAAGACCAGAGGGAAGCCCCAGAACTAGAACTCGCACAATCGGCTCTGAGTCAGTCAATGGCAACTTTTCATTGTTGTCTCCCCGGAGGGGAGTCCTCTGCTGCCATGGGTGGTGTGAAGAATGACACCTATCACAGCAAAAAGGGGTGGGGCTTAACACAAGTGCCGGGTGGAGGGCTTAAAAGAAGCATGGGGGAAGGAGCAACACGGGGAGAAAGAGTGGAAGTGGGTAGAGTTTCGATAGAAACTCCCCAGATCCGGAGGACTCAGCATCTGCCCGGAGACCCGGTAAAACAGTGTCAAAACCGGAGTCTCTGGGGTAAATCCGGAGAGTTCCCAGGTATGCCCATGACCCAAGCGCCCAAATGAGCACACATACCAAAAGTTAAAACCAACAATTAAAAATAGAAAGCGTATAAACACAGTATATTTGGGGCAATAACTTGGTGTCCCAGAACACTGGAGCAAACCGCCTTCACCAAGCAGGACACCGCTAACTGTGGCTTAAAGCGGAACTACCAACTATTAGAAACATGGCCCCAAAAAATTAACCATCTGACAACTAGCTGCTCAGTAGCGCTAGTCACCAGAATTATTACCGCGTTCATGAGATTTACAGACTGCTCCAGGAATGACATGCAGGAAACCTCACAGATATCTTTCCATAGTGACGTCTGTGCACCTGCGCCGTCAGTCCCAGTCTGTTCTAAGAGGCGTTGCTAGGAGCGGTTCGGCTCCAAAAGGGACTGACAACACAGACACGCAGACGTCACTATGGAAAGATGTCTGTGCGGTTTCCTGCCTGTCATTCAAGGAGCAGTCTATAAATCTCATGAAGGCGGCGATAATTCTGGCGACTAGCGCTACTGAGAAGCTAGTCGCCAGATGTTTAATTATTTGGGGTCATATCTAATAGGTGGTAGTTCTGCTTTAAATAGCTGCTTACAAGCCACAAGAACGGAAGCTCAACATTAACGCGTCTGCTCACCACGGCTGCCAGGCCACGCCCTCCCATTGTTCCCTTTTAATATCACTCATGAGTGTGATTTTGTGCCGTATCAGCAGAATTAACATATTAAGAATGCCAGTGGAAATTGATGTAACATTGGTCAATTTTCCTTCTGTGCTATGGGGTTGGAACTCTAGACTAGCGAGGTATCCAATGCATTAGATACCTCCCTGTCACTCGAAAAAGACTTAACAATGCATGCGTACTCCAGCATGCATTAAAGTGCTATAAACGCTTTATTTCATACTGGGAAGTGCATGTATATGACTTGTATGCCAATGTCTAAATAAAAAAAAAAAATTAGCTGTGCTGGCAGATTCAGTCTAGGAAACAAACATGGAAAGCTGTTTTGGCATCCATTGGTTGTATACATTAAAGTGATACCTCATCATAACCCCCTCCTCACTTATGCTATTATAGCCAAAAAAAATATCTGACTCTGATCACTGCACATGGTAACCTTAACCCTTTAAGAACCAGAGAGGGGTGCAATACATTGCCTTGCAATGCGTTGCTTTCCCCTTTTTTTCCCATAACCCTTTAAGTGCCAGAGGGGTACCCGTCTGGCACATAAACTGTTAAAGGGATAGTAATGTTTCACAATAAAAGCAGCTCCAATTACCTTAATCCTGATAGACCCTATGATTTATTTTTCTTCGGAGTTTATTCAGATTAATTAAATGATAAAGTATCCCCCTTTTACTGATGTAACACTACTCACCTCAGAGCAGCAAGACTGTCTGGATGGATTGCAGAGAGGGACAGTCTTCAGTGATCATAAGGAAAAACCTGAAAAACCTGTCAAGGGGGCAGAATTTTCCTTATGTTCACAGTAAGAAGATTGTCTCTTGCTGTTATCTGTCTGGTCTTAAGACCAGATTCTACATCTGAGGGGAGATGGCTTACACTAGGTAAAAGGGGCGGAAGGGGGATACTTAATCATTCAATTAGTCTTGAACTACAACTCTGACAGTAATGAAATAATACTGTCCATGGCCCAAATACTAAGAAGATTAATTGGAGCTGTTTGTTTTGTGAAATGTTACTACCTCTTTAAAGGGGTTAAGTAGGCTCATGCACTCTGCTCACTTCAATTTGTGGAAAAAAAAAGCCAACAACTGTCATGTCTTCCTCCATGGGAACACAACTTTCAGGATGGATTGAAGATGTTAACGTTTGAATAAGCTCACAAGAAAAAAAAAAATCGTAGGGTCCATCAGGATTAAGGTATTAGGTACTAGGAGGCGTTAGTTCTCCTTTAAAGGAGAATTCATTTTAATGAATGTTTACTGTATTTTCTCACAGCACTGACTTAACTTAAACTCTACCCTACAAAAAGGCTAAAGGATACTTCTTTCTCAACATATCATTGATTATAAATGTTTAAAAAAATATATATGCCTTTTCTTAATACATCTGGGATAGTTTAAGCCACCTTAAATCAGTCAACCAACTATATATCTGAAATGTTAATTAAGTAACTTTTTCTATCCTCACCTCTGGTTTTGCTGGATTTAGTAAAAGCCTCTCTGCCAGTGTAACTCTCCACAGGTACCTCTAATTCTGTTTGATGTTAGTGATCCGGGCCTGGCAAATAGCATTCGCAGTAGATTCACCTGAAAGATCAATAACAGCTTGTTCAAAGCTAGATTGGCTTCATACAGTCCAGGATTTTATTAATTTATAGAAACTTCCTAAGACTTTCACTACAAAAGAAAAAGGCAAACTTGATTCTGTTCACAGTGTAGGTTGTGGAAATGCAACATGAAGTTAGTTTCTTCATTAAAAGTACAGTCTCTAAAATGTGTGCAGGATTGTAGAGTAAAAAAACTTATTGTGGGATATATGTTCACTTTAATCCATTGTCCATAAGAAACATGGTGCTAGGCCGGATTTTCCATTAGGCAGAGAGTTCCACATTTTGAAGGGAGGCTCTGCTGTGCTGACAATGCCCATTTCCCTAACTGTGGGTGTAATCAATGCAATGTCAATGTCCTTGCACCAGTTTTATACCTCATTACAGGCCTGGCAAATAGCATTCGCGGTAGATTCGCCTGACAGATCAATAACAGCTTGTTCAAAGCTAGATTCTCCTCATACAGTCCAGGATTTTATCAATTTGTAGAAACTTCCTTAGACTTTAACTACAAAAGCGAAAGGCAAACTTGATTTTGTTCACAGTGAATGTTGTGGAAATGCAACATGAAGTTACTTTCTTCATTACAAGTACAGTCTCTAAAATGTGTGCAGGATTGTAGAGTAAAAAAACTTATTGTGGGATATATGTTCACTTTAATCCATTGTCCATAAGAAACATGGTGCTAGAACGGATTTTCCATTAGGCAGAGAGTTCCACATTTTGAAGGGAGGCTCTGCTGTGCTGACAATGCCCATTTCCCCAACTGTGGGTGTAGTCAAAGCAATGTCAATGTCCTTGCACCAGTTTTATACCTCATTACAGGCCTGGCAAATAGCATTCGCAGTAGATTCGCCTGACAGATCAATAACAGCTTGTTCAAAGCTAGATTCTCCTCATACAGTCCAGGATTTTATCAATTTGTAGAAACTTCCTTAGACTTTAACTACAAAAGAGAAAGGCAAACTTGATTTTGTTCACAGTGAATGTTGTAGAAATGCAACATGAAGTTACTTTCTTCATTAAAAGTACAGTCTCTAAAATGTGTGCAGGATTGTAGAGTAAAAAAACTTATTGTGGGATATATGTTCACTTTAATCCATTGCCCATAAGAAACATGGTGCTAGGCCGGATTTTCCATTAGGCAGAGAGTTCCACATTTTGAAGGGAGGCTCTGCTGTGCTGACAATGCCCATTTCCCTAACTGTGGGTGTAATCAATGCAATGTCAATGTCCTTGCACCAGTTTTATACCTCATTACAGGCCTGGCAAATAGCATTTGCGGTAGATTCGCCTGACAGATCAGTAACAGCTTGTTCAAAGCTAGATTCTCCTCATACAGTCCAGGATTTTATCAATTTGTAGAAACTTCCTTAGACTTTAACTACAAAAGAGAAAGGCAAACTTGATTTTGTTCACAGTGAATGTTGTGGAAATGCAACATGAAGTTACTTTCTTCATTAAAAGTACAGTCTCTAAAATGTGTGCAGGATTGTAGAGTAAAAAAACTTATTGTGGGATATATGTTCACTTTAATCCATTGTCCATAAAAAACATGGTGCTAGGCCGGATTTTCCATTAGGCAGAGAGTTCCACATTTTGAAGGGAGGCTCTGCTGTGCTGACAATGCCCATTTCCCTAACTGTGGGTGTAGTCAATGCAATGTCAATGTCCTTGCACCAGTTTTATACCTCATTACAGGCCTGGGAAATAGCATTCGCAGTAGATTCGCCTGACAGATCAATAACAGCTTGTTCAAAGCTAGATTCTCCAAATGCAGTCCAGGATTTTATCAATTTGTAGAAACTTCCTTAGACTTTAACTACAAAAGAGAAAGGCAAACTTGATTTTGTTCACAGTGAATGTTGTGGAAATGCAACATGAAGTTACTTTCTTCATTAAAAGTACAGTCTCTAAAATGTGTGCAGGATTGTGGGGGTAAAAAAAACTTATTGTGGGATATTTCGTCACTTTAATCCATTGTCCATAGGAAACATGGTGCAGGGCTGTATTTTCCAATGATCAGAGAAGGCAGCTGCCTGAAGTTCTAAATTTTGAAGGGAGGCTTAGCTATGCCGGCCACGCCCATTTCCCCAGTTGTGGGAGTGGTCAAAGCAATGTCAATCTCCTTGCACCAGTTTTATATCTCATTACAGGCCTGGGAAATAGCAGTCACAGTAGTTTCACCTGAAAGATCAATAACCGCTTGTTCAAAGCTAGATTGGCTTCATACAGTACAGGATTTTATTAAATTATAGAAACTTCCTAAGACTTTCACTACAAAAGAAAAAGGCAAACTTGATTGTGCAGAAAGGGACAATCTCCTTGCTGTGAGCACAAGGAAAACCCCGCCCCTCTTGATGAAGCATGGCAGGATTTTCCTTATGCTCACAGTAGATTGTTCCTCGCTGCGCTCCATCCGGACCAGTTTGAAGAGTAAGTAAAAGGGGTGGGAAGGGGGATACTTTGTCATATCTGACATTATTAAAATACATGGGATAAACAGCATGAAGATGAATCTTAGCTGCAGTTTGTTTGAGGCATTACTATCCCTTAAAGTAAAACTTGTTATGGGATGTCTCCCTCACTTTAATTCATTTTCCATAAGAAAAATGGTGCAGGGCTGAATTTCCCATTAGGCAGCTACCTAGCACTGTTATGCATCCAGTTATTCTAAGGAGGAAGTGATCAACTTGAAAAGGTCTGGATGCCATGATTCCCCAGACCCAGTGATGGCCAGTCATCATCCCTAGGAATCTTGGGTAAAATAGTGTCACAGGTAGAGGAAGAAGATGGTAGCAGTGTGAGCAGGACAGGTCAGCTACATGTGTCTACTGCTAGTGCTGCCAGTATGCCTTGTGATTCTCAGGAGGGAAGAGGAGGAGATGATGACCCTAAGTCACGCTTGCCATCCCCAAGCAGTACTGCTACTACTACTCTGATCCAGTAGCTAGAGACTCAGAGTGTTGGGAGTGAGGGTGGGGGTGAAGCAGCTGGTGGGACTAGCGTGACTGTTGTTGATCCTCCTGCTGATGCTGTGTTGGAAGAGGATGTGATGTAGAGCGGCCAGACTAGCTGTCAAGAGAGCCTGCAACATCCTCCTGACCCTGCGATTCGCCTTCCCCCAGCATTGTGCCTCTGGGACATAATGCTGAAGAAGGCAGAAGGGTGGGTGTAAAGCCATAATATGGCTCTTCAGCAACCCCCATATGTTAATGCGGAGTGGGCATGTGTAAGAGGGGCAATTCCACCCCCTAGACGCCCATGAGAGGAAGTCATGTGATCATTATCAGCTTTTACACAATATACCTCATTTTGATAAGCATGTACAATGGAAGCTGGTGCCCATGCATATAGCTAATCACATATATACGGGGAAAGAGCAGAGCAAATCAGTGTAAAACCACAGAAATAATAAATTGGGCTTTTATCCCACTGAATGCTAGAGATATCTCCAATGCTTTGATGACCTCTGTAGCATGCATGGGCTTAAATGTCCCATTTACATTAAATGAACAGTAAACTTTTTTTATGAAAAAATATATATCATAGGGATTTTCCTATTGAGTAAAATAAGGGTACTCCCACTGCCTAGAGATTTATATTTCCAGAGTTATTACAGTTTAAACCCATGTTTTTTTACATTAGCAGTGCCCTCTAGTGGTCAAATTCTAATTAGATTTCCTGTCATATTCTAATGGAGAGGAAAGTCAGAAAATTCAGAGACATACAGTTCTCCATAGAATATGATAGAAACTGCCTGTCACTTCCTGTCAGTTAGAACTAACAGGAAGTAAACACAGTAAATTCACTTCCTGATTATTTAAACTGCTATAAATTTTGAATAAAACATCTGACAGCGATGGGAGTGACCTTGTTTTATTCAGCAGGAAATGCTCTATAAAATATGTGTTTTCATAAATAAAAGTTTACTGCTCCTTTAATGAGCATGATCACAGTGAAGTTGATTTACACCATAATTGCACCAATTGTGTCACTTGAGTGTTCAACCACATTTCCTTTGCCCTGTATACAAAAAACACCTTCAGGTTGTGCAGTAAAGTAAGATAAAGGGGTGATAAAGAGGAGATTACTCTGGGGTAATAAAAAGGGGTATCCTTTTAATTAGGCGACATGCAGTGCAAGATCAATTAGTTACATGGTCGCATGCGACCTTTTAAAAGTGAACTATAAAGAGGAGATGACTCCAGTGTGATAAACGTTCCAATTCCTATGTTATTCTACAGTGTCAAAGAACTAAGATCTCTCAAGTTTAAGAAATCTAAGTGCACTGGCTTCATAGAATAACTTAGGACTTGGAGAATTTATGACACTGGAGAAGTGATTTCCACTTTATCACCTCTTTATCACACCTTAGTTCATCTAACCTTTATCAGCGTAGAGGAATCCTCTGTTGGTAAGCAAGAAAAATCAGAAACTCATCAGTAGGTATGGCCACTTGGCTGATGTCAGGGATGGACTCCCCATTTATCAGAGCTGGTAACTGCTTACAGTGCCAAAATCTCAGTGATGCCTCTACTTTATTGATGCAAAGCACCAGTTGTGGGCATGTTAAACACAATCCTAATCCCCTGCACTCTTTGCAGTGGGTGGTCCATTTACAAGGTTTTGTATTGTTGTAATATCTAGTTTATATACTAATTTGGGTTCACACACAACTGTACTTGACAATTTAAGAAAATGTTTTTTGTTTTTTTTTTGCCCTTCAAAGGTTAAGTGTATTTTCGGTGTCAGGAAACAGTGGGAACATATTAGTGGGGGTGTGGCTAAAAGCACCTAAGTAGCCTTTCCGAAGGGCTCCTGAGATGTAAATGTGGGCCTGGAAGTGGCACACCCTATTGGTAGTTGTCCTGATGGCCACTGTAGCGTTACATAAGCCGGGAACTGAAGAACATGATACCATAGATACTAATTTGTCACATAATGGATCTGTACAGCATACTGAATAAAGCAAAGCAAAGAACAATTTTAGAGCAAATGAGATCCATGGGTGAGAAATACAAATTCCATAAATTCTCATAAATGTAAATGAGGCTTTTAATTCCTTAAATGTTAGAGAGGCCCACAGTGCAATGCTTCATGGTTAGTTTGCTACAGAATTGTAGCTCTTTAACGGGATAGTAATGTTTCCCCTTTTTTTCCCATATCCCTTTAAGTGCCAGAGGGGTACCAAATGTGTAAACGGTTAAAGGGATAGTAATGTTTCACAATAAAAGCAGCTCCAATTAATCTTCATAGTATTTGGGCCATGGAGAGTGTTATTTCAATACTGTCGGAGTTGTAGTTCAAGAGTAATTGAATGATAAAGTATCCCCCTCCCTCCCCTTTTACTGATGTAACACTGTTCAGACGGATCTCAGAGAGGGACAATCTTCAGTGATCATTAGAAAAAACCTGAAAAACCTGTCAAGGGGGCCAGGGGCCATTATACTCACAGTAAGAAGACTGTCCCTTGCTGTGAGCCATCCGGTCAAGTGACCAGATTCAACATCTGAGGGGAGGCAGCTTTCATTAGGTAAAAGGTACGGGAGGGCGATACTTTATCATTCAATTACTCTTGAACAACAACTCTGACAGTATTGAAATAACGCTCTCCATGGCTCAAATACTATGAAGATTAAATCCCTTTAATTTGTGCATACACCCCTAAGTATTATTATGTCTCCAAGTCTTGATAGCTCAAACTTCAACAACTGAAAAAAAATCAGCTGGTGTGAAAACTTTTTTAATGATCCATTCAGCCTAAAATGTCTAGTTTGTGGAGAAATGTCTCAGCTACATTGAATCTGGCCTCTAATCAGTATATCCACTCTTGACCTATCTGTTAAGTTCCAGTCACTGGCTTTTCTTCAGATTCCAATCAACTGTCATAGAATAAAAACAATGTACAATATTGCTAAGTGAGAATGTGCCTACATTATTTGTGTTTGGTCTTTAACTTGTCCATCCTCTGTCCTATGAACATCCTGGAGTTTGCACCAGTCCAATAATGCATCTCAGGATTTGCACAAAAATATGGCCCTCCAGCAATATGAGTAGCATATAATCCTTTAATGTCCCCAGTGACATGACGAAGTCTCTCTGTCCTCTATTGATTTGGCCACTTTTTTGACACTTTGACATTATCCAGAAAAAATCTGTTTTTATAATTCATATATAGATTCAACATGAAGAATATATATGTGTTGTTTCCAAAATCCTTCTCAACCTAGCTTTTACAAAGGTATTTACGAATTAAACAGTGAAAATCTCTAGCAGATCTATATATTGAAAAAGATTGAAAGTAACCACTTTCCTCCTGGCTTTGTCGATGTTCATTTCATTCCTATAGCCCTAACTTTCAGTGGAAGCTGATTTGAAAGTTTGTCATGGCTGTTTTGACAGCCCGGTCAGCTTAATCCAGGGATCTGGTCCCTGTGGTTTGTCAATTATACTGCTAACCTTACAGCAAGAGCAACACTCAAGGCACCAAACTGTCATCTATAACCAAGAAATACTGTCAGCTGCTAGTAGAAGCAGGGAATAGAATTTCTTGAGAACAATTGTATAGATTTTGCTGCAATGTATCTGAAAAGCTTAATTGAACATTTCAACAATTTAAGAAACATTTTTACAATCAAGTCAATCTATAAAATGGATATATGTAATAAATAGGCACACTAATAGATATTACTATACAGACTGTGGCATGTATTTAAATGTAATTCACTGTTACATTTATCTGTATTATGTACAGAGTAAATTCTGAGGCTGATATACTAAGAAATTTAGCAATTCAATGCAAACCAGCTGCATTATAGAAGAGAAATCAAAAATCGCACTGATTTAAAATGTCAGTTATCCTGGTATAAAAATACATTCATAAATGCAGCATTGGGGAACTTTTCCCTGACACTCCTAAATGGCCCCACAAACCTAAAAATGTACAGTCTCTGAATTTATTTTCTTTCCATTCCTTTATTCTTGTAATCCTTAAAGACCACTGAAGAAAATTTGAAGGAACAGAATGACTACCTCGGGCAGGGGAAATTGAGAGCAAGGACTCTCTCTGTTGTCATAGAAATACAAGCAGCTTGTTTGTCTTATTTTTTTGGTAATAAGAAATGTGAGGGCAAAACATAAAAACAAAGATCTTATTCAACCCTCAGGGTGCCAAGGGTGTACCTTGTAGGGGTGGACCTACTGTGCCAAGCCCATACTGTTCCATGCCCATGTACTGCCTCAATGCAGTCACTGCGTAAGCCGGTACTTCAACTTATGCTCCCCCATTTGCCAACCCTTCCATTATATTATATGTTTGGGGCATCAGGACCCCTCCTGATGTCTCCAGCTATCGATCTTCCACCTGGGAAATCAATAGTGACTGCAATAGATGGCAGCAAGACTCACAACTTAAAAAACTTAAAAAATATGTGTAATTAATCAGACCTAGTTGGGAAGTATCAGGACCTCTCCTGATGTTCCCCTAGATATTGATCTGCCAGTTAATAAAGCTGAGAGACCAATAGAGGTGACTGCAGATGGCTGGTGATGTGGATGCTTTTCCTAACTGGAAGTTCTGGTAGGAGTTGAAGCAGAGGAGCTAGCTCTCTTGCAGTTTCCTCTATTGATATCCCAGCTGTATGGGCTGGGAGATTAATACCTGTGGAACAGGAAGGGTCTTAGGGCCCCAACAAGGTGTCATTAATTAAATACATTTTAAAACATTCTGAAAGTCAGGGAGCCACTTTGCTATCCATGGCATTCATTACTGATCTCCCAGCCTATCTGCTGGGAGATTGCATCAGAAGGGGTCCTGATGACCCCAACAATGTTACAGGAAAAACAAAATAAGAGATGTGCCAGAGGGGTGTCCTGAAAACTGCTTTGTATGCATTGGACACCCCTCTGGAACTCACACTTTCCAAGCCTCCTGATCCACTGTCCACTGGTAGGCATACCCATCCATGCTGTCTGACCCCTGCCCCAATCTGGTTTAACTACCCACTGGCACTCACAGATCCCCATATACACTATCTTATACCCCACACATATCCCACACACACACTACCAGACCCAATCCTGATTCACTGCCCACTGGAAGTAACAGATCCCCACATATACTTTGTGACCCCCTCAGCCTGTTTCCACTGCTCACTATTAGTCACAAATTCCTGCATACAGTCTTTAATACCCCAGCCCTGCATACACTCATTAATCCACTGGTAGTCATTTTTCCACTGGTAGTCATGTAACTACAAATATACTGCTTGTTCCACCGGTAGCCATGCTTCTGGCAATCACAACGGTATGTCACTCCATACCAATGTGATATTCTTCCTCAGGCTCAACCCCCGGAACTGAATATACTATGAAATTCCATGGTGTTAAAAGACTTTAGTGTCTTTGAAGTAACTGAAGTATAAAAAAATGTCATGTTTCCTATAGCACCACTTTCTGAACACCAGCCCAGGGATAAAAGGCAAAAGACCCCTCATTTGATGTGGGTGAATGTATACTTTCTCTAATGGTATGCCTTACTAACCTTTAGGAACATTTTAGTTCAGGCAGGTCATACCAAAGAAGAAAATTGGCAAGTGTAGTTTTGTACTTCTGGCACCCCTACAGTATGTCAACTCATAACAGTGGGGTACCATTTTTCTTGGTATAGTAGAAAGAACCGAATACAGTAGGACATTCCTTGGATACAAAAGACTCTAGAATCTTTGAAGTGGTGGGAATGTAAAAAAAAAAAAAAAACAAAAAAAAAAGTTTCTCTATAGTGCCACTTTATGGAAATAATTGTGCATACCAATCTAGGGGTAGAAAGTAAAAAAATAGCCTAATTTGATGCAGGTGAATACCTACTTTCCAAAATAGCACGCCTTACATACTTTTCCTTCCTGTTTCTAATTGGTTGCCTTCACTAACACGGTCAGAGATTTTTTCAAAAATTGAAATAGGTAGGTGTAGTTTTGTGCTTCTGGCACCCCAAAGATTATGTGAACCATACCAATGAGGGTACCATTATACTGGAACGAGCAGTAACTAATGAACATAGCAGGAAATTTCATACTTATCAAAGTTTCAATACATCTGAAAGGATGTAAATATAAAAAAATGTCTAGTTTTTCCTTTAGCACTATTTCTGGAAACATTTGTGCATACCAGGTTAAGGACAGAAAGGCAAGTGACCCTTCATTTGATGCGGTGGGTTATCTTCCTTACAAAATGGTATGTTTTGTCTTTTTTTCTTCATTTCTCTAGTTGTCCATTTTAGTACAGGCAGGTCATCTTTGAAAAAATAAAAAAAATGAGAGACTGTTGTTGTATGTATGCCAGCTCCTACCAACGGGGTGCCATTTCTCTCTCAGTAGCAGTAGCTAATGAATACAGTAGGAAATTCCATAGTTTTCAAAAATATCACTACACTCAGCAGTGGGAGAACTGTTATTTTACTCAACATGAAACGCCATACAATATATATTTTTTTCATAAATAACTTCTTGAATTCTAGAAAGCATGGTGAAGCAATACACTGAAGACCTATTTAGCATTCAAGAAGCCAAAAGCCATATTTAAAATCAGTAAAAATGTGGGGAATTTTTATTCTTCCCCTATGGTGCAAGTTAGTTTGCTCCAGAATTATTCTCTGTTCTTCTCAGTACATCAGTCTTATTTTGTATAATATATGATACATTATACTCAGCATATTTTAAATATTGCATACTACTTAGTAGCTGATCTTCAGTAAGGAAACCAAATTCAAACGTGTTGTTCAAACAGCTGGCAAGGACACGGGTTTCATAAACTACTTCAGTGAACACTGAGGTTTTCTTTCTAAATTGGATGTCAAAATAACTAATCTATATTTTGCAAAATTGTTACTCTTTAAGTAATGACATATTTTAACATTCTGCAGGAAAGTTACATTGCCAACCAGAAACTTTAAACCCGGCAGAACAGCTCCCTGACATTTTGTCACTCAACCTCAGCAAAACTGTAGAGGAAAAGCAATGAATTAATGAATAGCAACAAATCCCCATGACAACATGGTACTTCATTAAAATTTTATCAGCATTCTTCCTAAGGAAAGCATGCCGTCTGTTCTATGTTGAGCTTCTTGTACAATGTTTTACAGACTATTCACAGCATGCTTGTGCTTTAAAATTAGCTCCTATGGAGATTCAACTACAGAGAACCTAGAATTTTTCACACTAACCTCTTGGGTTCTATAATGAAATATTTCCTACTTTTCTTGTTTATACAATTTTTCTTACATATTAATAAAGCATCTCATTTAATTTGGAAAATGTTAATTAGTTTAATTTGCAAACTGTATTTAACCACTTGAGGACCAGAATAATGTGAAACTCATTGTGAAGTAATTTATTGTACACCCCTCTGGTCTTCAAGGATTTAAAAGGAGCACCAACATATCCTAATGATAAACCTTCACCCATTATGATGTGGGCAGAAAATGCTAATGACACAAAGAATCAGAAATCAAGAATGAGTCTCAAATTATTTTTAACTGGAACAGGATAGCGTGTCCATTGAAACAGACATGATTCTTTATTGCAGGACTATAGGTCTCCAAACTCTTCCCACTACAATATTCCTTTCTTCCATGCAATGATGATGGTGGTGATGTTGATGACAATGGAGATGATGATGATTATGTTGATGCTTATGATGATATCAATGATGATAACGATGATCATGATTTCAGCGGCTGAAATTTGGAATCCAGAAGGAAAATGCACATAGGAGAGATAAGGTAAGATAAAATATCTGTAAAAGAACCGTAACTGAAGACTTTATCTCATTGGATAGTTTATCTCACTATTCAGTCACCATAATGTATACCCCCAGGAGGCCCACAAAAAGAATCATGTCTTCCTTAGCGGCTATCCAATACCAATAAAAATAATTCTGGCACAGAATTTGCGTATAGTAGCATTAGGATTTTCTGCCCAGATTAAAGTGTTTTTTGTTTTGTTTTTTATGATGTGTTAGAATTGCTTTAAAGTGGAATTAACTATACCCAATGAATAACTGTTACTTTGCTAATTAGTTGTCCTTCAACCAGCAGTCAGTTACGTACTATTTTAGTTCTTGTCAATCCCTTTTGTAGGCCACTGCTACTTCTGCTTACACTCAGGTAATAAAATTGTGTCTTCACTAAGTGAATTCAACAAATAATAAATCAAAACAAAAAATAAACAATACAAAAGATAATATATATTTAACAAGAAACCCCCCCAAAATGTAAAAAAACTTTGCTAATACAAACTTACACCCTATACGTATAGCAGTGCACAACAATGATCCAATTATTCCCTTTCCCTAACAATCCTTAAAGGGATAGTAATACTTCGTTAAATCTTTATTTTATTTTGTAGGCATTAAAAAAAGATGAAGAACAATATAAGTCTTATCTCTCAAACCTTTATGGTTTGAGAGATATTCACAAGCAAAGTTTCCCCTCCCTCCCATTTTACCTAGTGTAAGCCATCTCCTCTCAGATGTGGAATGCAGTCCATAGACCAGACAGATAACAGCAGGGGACAATCTTCTTCCTATGCAAACAATGAAGGCCCTGCCCCTCTTGACAAGTTTTTCAGGTTTTTCCCTTATCTTAATTGAAGATTGTCCCTCTCTGCCGTCTACCTGGGCACCTCCCTTCTGCTCTGGCTGAACAGTGTTACATCAGTAAAAGGGACGGGAGGGGGATACTTTGTCATTGAATTACTCTTGAACTACAACTCTGACAGAATTGAAATAACACTCTCCAAATTCCAAATACTATGATGATTAATTAGAAATGCTTTTATTATGAAACATTATTATCCCTTTAACTAATAGGAATAAAATTGTCACTAGGAGTATAGCATTACCTTACAATCAATTTTTACATATAGAAACACTGAGATTGTGATGTCATACAAAACCATGTGGACAGCTTTACAGATTGGGTTAATTAGATAATGAGTTGCACACAATGTTGCATATGCAGTCTATGGGTGGTTAATGAGAAGTCTACACAGTATTATTATGGTCTCACAACTTACACACATCTCTGCAAGCAACAGCTCATGGAAATAATGGGCAATGTCACATAACTGGACAACAATAGCATGCATGAGCATGTGTAAAAACAAATATTTGAACTGCTCTTGTGGCAATCTCATCCACCCATAGTCCTCCACTTAGAGATGTTGCCTCAATGTGCCTCTAGTGTTTACTTTGCATCTGAGATCTCCCTTACTCATTGCATTGTCCTTCCTTGGAGTTTGCTGCTTACCTTCTGTTTTGCAATATGCTGTCCAATTATATGACAGTTTTCTTTAAATGCTTTGTCTCCTTTTATTAAATAGACACACAGACATTCTTACTATTAGAACATTTAGAACTAGGGATAGCCAAATTGTAAAACTTTTCTTCTGCTGGAATTTTTAAAGAAAACTAGTAATTTGCAGCTTTTTCTGCAAATTATATATAGAACCCCCCAAAATGTTTACTAACTCAAGAAATTTAGCAAAGTCCCCATGAAATGTTCTGGCTATACTAGTGCAGAAGGACAAGGCTGGAGGTCATTATGTGTGGTCCTCTGGCTACTGTGGGACAAGGCTTGGCTGGTAGTGTGATTGGTTCTATAGTTACCTTAGGACAGTCCTTGGGGGTCACTATGTGTGGTTTCATGGCTAACATGGGACAAGGATGTAGGTCAATATGCATGATTCTATTGCTAGAGTTGCATAAGGTTGTGGGGCGGGTAGTGTGTGTGAGTCTATGGCTACTCAGGGACAATGATGGGGAGTTAGTGTGTGTGATGTACTGCTACTGTTGGACCAAGCTGGGTGGTCAGTTTGTGTGGTTCTATTGCGAACATGGGACAGGCTGGGGAGAGGGATAGGTGTAAATCTATGGCTACAGTGGGACAGTGTTGGGAGGTTAATATGTGTGGTTCTGTTGCTACTATGAGACTGGGGTCACTGCAGTTGACTTCACATATTTGTTTTTACACCCACTCATGCACAATATTTATGTAACAATGCCAATGTCCATCATTTGTTGTCTGCTCATTTGTGTGGAAGTGGTGAGACCATATTAATACCCCCATCTGTAACAAAGGAGTATAATCTCTTTTTAAAAGCCTGGATAATTGTAGTGCACTCACCTTATGGCACCAGCCTTTTAAGTAAGCTGGCTTTATATGGTAATAGGGTCTACATTAGTATGTTTGCACCATATTATTACATGTTTTTTAATCCATTTGTTTTATAATATATATTTCTCTCTCTCTTTCTCTCTCTCTATATATGCAGAAAAATGGTGTACAAGCACTCTCAGGATTTCTGCAAAAAATACATTTATTATCATGTCAGAGTTTCAATGCAAATCATGCATTTTCATCAGGACTAAGGAAACAATCACCATCCCCCTTCTTTATATACCCAAGCACCAGAAACACCCTCCAAGTACACTAGTAATGTCATCCATGACATCATCACGTGTCCCCCTTCTATACTAGTCGTAAACATATACATAAACTAAAGTGCAACATAAAGTAATACAGTGAATAGCACAGTATCATTGTGGTGTACAATATACAAGTGTGCAGAACGCAAGCCCGTATATGTAGGGTGCCTTGTATCTGCTTCATATGAATAGCACAATAGTCATCACTTCCAGTGGCTACACTGGGGTCTATATGCCCCACACTAGAACACACTTTATGATTTCAACTAATTATGCCCATGTATTGTATCGCAAAGCACCCTACATGGCAGAGGTTAATTTGCCAATAATCGGACATACACTGTATGGTCGCGGTTAACCCACAATTGAAAGTCAATTGTATCCTTATTCTTAACCTCATCACTGAGGGTGTCTCCAGTTCATCAGTTCAAATATTGGTGTACAAGTTCCACATGCGATAATGTTCAAATGTCACACAACCTGTAGTGTTACTATATAGACCGGTAGATATCCCATTGTATTCATGGGACAGCCGCACATCACAATGCATGCTGTGTTGTACAGCATGAGTGAGATTAACCTCTGTTGCTTGTTAATCACCATACCCATTCATGCCTATATTACCAATATTGATGTCATTAGGTACTTCTTCAACAAAAACCTCCATCAGGAACCCCAACAGGAGGGTAATGTATGCAGGGGTTTAGGTTATTTCACGTCACACGTTTAGCTAGAGCTCAACAATGAAACCACATATTGGCACTAATACATAATTAACCACTAGGGAAAGTGATTCCTCGTCTCAGAACTAGAGCACAGGCAATAGAGGTAGTGAGTTCAAGCCACCACTAGATGTCTCACCCATACCAGCACAGAGTCTAACACTGATGTGTGTAAAAATGTCACATAACACATATAGGGATCAAATCAAACCTAGTCTTCAGTAGAAACAGGAGTAGGATATCATTTCATTTAAACCATTTGTGGATACTGTGTTGAGTGTGTAGGTCCAATATGTTTTTCTCTGGGGCAGTAGGCGATCCGTGTTTCCTCCCCTTCTCAGTGGTGGCACATGGTCAATGTTAAGGTTTGTGACAGAGTGTCTATTCTCCAACCAGTGTCTGGCCACAGGTTTATCTGAGGTTTTCCTCTCCACTGCCTGTCTATTGATACTCCTGTGGTTGGCCATCCTTTCCCTAAAGGTAGTACTTGTCTTGCCCACATAATACAATTCACATGGGCACATGAGTATATATATAACAAAATTAGAAGTGCATGTTAGCCTGTGTTTAATCCTAATCCTCTTATTGGTGTGGGGATATCTAAACAAATCTCCTGATAACATAGTGTTACATGTCACACATACAGTGTATGTTCAATTATTGGCAAATTAACATCTGCCATGTAGGGTGCTTCACGACACAATATATTGGCATAATTAGTTGAAATCATAAAGTGTCTTCTCTTGTGGGGCATATAGACCCCAGTGTAGCCACTGGAAGTGATGACTATTGTGCTATACATATGAAGTAGATAAGAGGCACCCTACATATACGGGCTTGCGTGCTACACCACAATGATACTGTGCTATTCACTGTATTACTTTATGTTGCACTTTAGTTTATGTATATGTTCACGACTAGTACAGAAGGGGGACACGTGATGATGGCATGGATGACGTTACTAGTGTACTTGGTGGGTTTTTCTGGTGCTTGGGTATATAAAGAAGGGGGATGGTGATTGTTTCCTTAGTCCTGATGAAAATGCATGTTTTGCATTGAAACATTGACATGACAATAAATGTATTTTTTGTAGAAATCCTGAGAGTGCTTATGCACCATTTTTCTACATGTACAAATTACGTCCTATGCACTAGAGCACCCAGGTCAATTAACTTTTTATTTGGAGTGCTTCCCAACTGGTTGTGTATTTCTAGGGGATGGGACTCACCCCGGATAACACCAACACTACCACAGATATCACCATTTTGATACTTCGTTTTGAGTACCCATTTCCCAGCTGCAGCACTGAACACCGTTGACATCGTGACAAGTGATGGCATAATTTCTCTACACAGCAACTAAGGCTTTGGAAGCTGAAAATGTTGTTGCTTTTTCAACAGAACAGATAAACAAGATTCTATTTTCCACAAGTTCGGAAGAATTGATTGAAATAAAGGTACCTCAGAATCTCTATTTTGATTTACTTAAACTGAAAAAGAAAGAGGTTGATCTATATCCGCACGGATTGTACATCTCTGACTACCACAGGAGCCATCAGATCCCACGTGACTTTAGGATTAGGAACACTCCCACTATCGGCAGGAACAATTCAGAGTTTTGCAAGAGATGGTGTGGGATCCTCAATAAGTGTTCGTTCGATCTGATGGTTCTTGTGGTAGAGGAGGTTGGAAAACATTTGAACACGGTGAGACAAGATATCAGGAGAAATATAGGGAGACACTACTCAAAGACACCAAGACTGACTGGTTTAATAAACTTGAAACATCTATCAATAAATACAAACAGGAGTTGTTAAATTTTAAAAATAAAAAAATACAGAAAGTTAAAGAGGATTATCAGGATAAACGTGTATATAGGTGGCTGTTAGGCCAAACAGATAGACCGTTTAGGAGTAGACGGGCTAAACCACAGAATAGATTGATAAAGAAATTATCCGCTGTAGATGACAGCACATCCTCAGGATCAGAAACTGAAATAACTGAGAATAAAAGCTGTGTAACACAAGAAAGTGAGGACTGTAAAACCACTGACGCCCCTTTTTTTAGGGATACAAACCAGGTCCCAAGTGGGAAGAGATCCAAAAGGCCACACACAAGGAGGAGTGGGAGTGGTACCAAAAGACAAAAAAAGCATAAACCAAAAACCTTCAGTATGTCCCAGACAATAGTTCACAACATTAGCTCCAGGGTACTATCTCCAGCAGAACTATCTGTGTTAAATAGGGGACTCTCATTTGTGCCTACAACAGGATTTGACTCCTTCTCATTGCAGGTAGATATTCAAAGATTTCAGTACACACTGAAACTTAAGGATTACTTTAAAGATCAGGATAAAACAACTAAACAGACTCAATTAAGACCTAAAAGTGTATTTGATCCCCCCAATACGCACCCATCCATCAGAACCTACTTTAAGCAAATTACTGAAACCAGTAAAGATTTACCTAGATCTAAGAATCGCAGACCCAATATCTCTAGGGCAGAAAAAGCTGCAATAGACTCACTTGCAGGGGATGATAATATTGTGATTCGCTCTGCGGGTAAAGGGGGTGCGATTGTGGTGATGGATCTCCCCCAATACAATAACTGACTTTTTGAACAGCTTAATGATGCTAATACATACATGAGACTCACCTCTGACCCAACCAGAATGTATAAAATAGCTATAGATGAAAAACTACAGACTGCTTTAAATATGGGATGGATTAGTAGTAGCCTACACAAATTTCTATTGTGCCCACATCCACGAATACCTATAATATACACTTTACCTAAAATCCACAAAGATTCGACTGCCCCTCCCGGTAGGCCAATTGTATCTGGCCATGGCTCTCTCACACAAAACATTGCGACTTATCTTGACACTGTTTTACAGCCAGTGGTGACGAGAATGGCTTCCTATACCAAAGACACAACAGATATACTGAGGGCATTAAGAAATGTGATTTGTACTCAAGGTAAGACCATTCTCGTCACCATGGATGTGAGCAGTTTGTACACGATCATTCCACATGACGTTGGTATTCAGAGAGTTAGAGAAACACTCAGTGAATCAGGATATGGGGGCGATGCTCCGACTGAATTTATATGTGACCTACTGCATTTAACCTTGACCCACAACTACTTTAGGTACGATAATCAGTTCTATCTTCAGCTGACTGGTACTGCTATGGGCTCCAACGTGGCTCCATCATACACCAAAATTTTTAAGCTAGCGTATGAGAAGAAACATCTAGTCAACCCCAATATCATCTTTTATAGACGTTATATTGACGACCTGCTTCTATTATGGGAGGGAGATGTTGAGCAGCTCATAGTGTGGCACAGTCAGTTGAATTACCTGGAGAGCACAGTGAGGTTCAAGAATAGCTACAGTTTTGAGAGCATAGAATTCCTGGATGTCAAACTGTATATTAAGGACTCCAGAGTGTACTCTACCCAATTTCACAAACCTACAGATAGGAACTCATTACTCTCTGTAGACTGTGATCATCCACATGCACAGATTAGAGGTATACCATAGTCTCAATTCCTCCGTGTGACATGGAATAATACAGACAGAACACTCGCAGACACTCAACTGATTGAAATGTCCAATAAGTTTATGGAGAGGAAATATGATGAAGGACTGATTAAGGAACAAATGACCAGGTATGAAGGGCTAACACAAGAAACCCTACTGAGTATTCCTGAACAAAAAGTAGAAAATGAGACTTTGGCATTTGCATGCAATCATTCTGCACAAGGAAATAAAATTAGCTGAACCATCAGAAAATTCTGGTCTATTCTCTCTACTGATAATACTCTATCTTTTTATAATATGAGACCACCGTTTGTTGCCTTCAGGAGAGGGAAACGCTTGCGAGAAATGCTTATGAAACCTGAGGTTGCATGTATAAAAAAAGAAACCCCCATAAGTAAAACAAGTACTCGCTGGTTACCAAAACTAAAAGGAGGATGCTATAGATGCTTGAATTTTGTGAGATGTAACGACATTACTAGTCCACCTTGGTCTACCTAGTTATGCTAATATGCCTACATATGCAATTTTACCACATTCTTTTAACTTTATTTCCTCGTTTAATTTTATTTTCTCCCTATATCACTAGGGGACATTGTGATTACATCGGTACTACTTCACTGTTCTGTTGTCCAGTACCTAATGACAGCAATATTGGTAATGTAGGCATGAATGGGTATGTTGATTAACAAGCAACTGAGGTTAATCTCACTCATGCTGTACAACACAGCATGTGTTGTGATGTGCAGGTGCCCCATGAATACAATGGGATATCTACCGGTCTATATAGTAACACTACAGGTTGTGTGACATTTGAACATTATCGCATGTGGAACGTGTACAACACTATTTGAACTGATGAACTGGAGACACCCTCAGTGATGAGGTTAAGAATAAGGATGCAATTGACTTTCAATTGCGGGTTAACCGCGACCATACACTATATGCCAGATTATTGGCAAATTAACATCTGCCAGGTAAGGTGCTTCACGACACAATATATGAGCATAATTAGTTGAAATCATAACGTGTGTTCTCGTGTGGGGCATATAGACCCCAGTGTAAGTGATGACTATTGTGCTATACATATGGAGTAGATACGAGGCACCCTACATATACGGGCTTGCGTGCTTGTATATTCTACACCACAATGATATTGTGCACGTGTATATTATACATGACAATGATATTGTGCAATTCGCTGTATTATTTTATGTTGCAGTTTAGTTTATGTATGTGTTTACGACTAATATAGAAGGGGGACACGTGATGACGACATGGATGACGTTACTAGTGTACTTGGTGGTTTTTTTCTGGTGCTTGGGTATATAAAGAAGGGGGATGGTGATTGTTTCCCTAGTCCTGATGAAAATGCATGTTTTGCATTGAAACAACATGATAATACATTTATTTTTTGCAGAAATCCTGTGAGTGCTTGTACACCATTTTTCTACATGTACAAATTACGTCCTATGTACTAGAGCACCCAGGTCAATTAACTTTTTATTTGGAGTGCTTCTCAACTTGTTGTGTGTGTGTATATATATATATATATATATATATATATATATATATATATATTATATATATATATATATATATATATATATATATATATATATATTTTTTTTTTTTTTTTTGGTGGCATGTGTCACCCTGAACAAGTTTTCTGCCCCCCTTAGTGGGGGTATAGGACCATTGTGCCCAGGTAGGTTAGGTTTATGAATATCGGGGATGTCATTTTTGTGAAACTGTACAATCTGATAACAATTTGTGTGTCCTATATATAAGCCAGGGAAAGAAACTATGGAAAACTATTCACTCTATATCAACAATTTTGGAAACTCAGAGCAGACTATGTAATTGGTCAAACAAAATAACTAACATCATATTCATGGTTCAGACTCCACAGGCCCCAACTTCTCAGGCAAAGATCTAGAAAACCTCTCTTAGAAAAAGTCTCCTGGATAGATCTCTGTACGAACTATGAATCCTGCAGAAGTGTTGAGCAGCACATGTTTTCAAATGATTGCAAGGTATTTTATTAAAATACTCATTAACACAGTCTCCTATGCTTCTACGCATTTGCTCACACATTGTACTTTACAAACAGTGCATGAAACTATAAAAATGATGGATTTAGATGAAATTAGTGGCACAGTTTTCATGTAGTGTCATGCCACATTGTGTCCTTGCAGTATAAGACTCCACTGTTTTACCATACTGCAGAACCCCCATTTCTTACTTCTGCGGGGATACTTCCCCATGACATTAGGTACTAAGTCTCAATACTAATAGCTGCAAACAGAAATCAAAATATAAGTTCAATTTCTCACTGAGCAAATCAATCACAGAAGCAGATGCTGCATCTCCATATATTTTGGCTCTGTTTACATAATGATGTCTGCCAAAAATCCACTATACACAAGAGTGTCAAACAGGCGCTTGTATTTCCTAGTTGTCCCTAAACACTCAAAGAACAGCACACATAACAAAGATAAAACCAATCTGAGTGTAGTCATTTATTAAAACAGAACAAAGATTAAAAGATAAGTCGTGCACTCACATGTGCCCTTCTTGGGCTTTAAGCATATCAAACGGGTCTTTCCCCTTCTAGCCAAGACGTACTGTGTCCTCCTCCTTACAATCTAGCTGTTAGACTCTTTATTGATGGTCAGTCCTCTACATCAATCCGATTTGGAAGAGATATTAAAGTTCTGGTGAGGTTAAAACCTGATGAGGCTTAGAAAGCGTTCATAATATTTGGTACGCTACCTTGTGAAGAGGTGGGCCCGCTCTTTTTCAAAGGACCAAAAGTAATTGGACAATTGACTCAAAAGCTGTTTCATTTAATTTCATGGGCTATTACTTTGTTATCTCTTCATCAATTAAACAGGTAAAAGGCCTGGAGTTGATTCCAGGTCTGACATTCTCATTTGGAAGTTCTTGCTGTGAACCCACAACATGCGGTCAAAGGAGCTCTCAATGCAAGTGAAACAGGCCATCCTTAGGCTGCAAAAAAAAAAAAAAAAACATCAGAGAGGCAGCAGGAACATTAGGGCTGGCCTAATCAACATTTTGATAAATTCTATGATAAAACAAAAAGGACGCACAGGTGAGCTCTGCAACACAAAAAGGCCTGGACTTCCACAGAAGACAACAGTGGTGAATGATCATAGGGTCAACATTCAACCAAGTGAAGAACACTGACCAGGAGGTAGGCATATCATTTTCAAAGTATACCATAAAAAGAAGACTTTATAAGAGCAAATACAGAGGGTTCACCACAAAGTGCAAACCATTCATAAGCCTCAAAAAATAAAAAGGCCAGATTAGACTCTGCCAAAAAACATCTAAAAAAGCCAGCCCAGTTTTGGAACAGCATTCTTTGGACAGATGAAACGAAGATCAGCCTGTACCAGAATGATGGGAAGAAAATAGTATGAAGAAGGCTTGGAATGGCTTATGATCCGAAGCATACCACATCATCTATAAAACACAGTGGAGGCAATGTGATGGCATGGACATGCATGGCTTCCAATGGCACTGGGTCACTAGTGTTTATTGATGATGTGACAAAAGAGATAAGCAGCCAGATGAACTCTGAAGTGTATAGGTATATATTCTCTGCTCAGATTCAGCCAAATTCAGAGAAGTTGATTGGACGGAGCTTCACCTTACAGATGGACAATGACTCAAAACATACTGCGAAAGCAACCCAGTCGTTTTTTAAGGCAAAGAAGTGGAATATTCTGCAATGGCCAAGTCAATCACCTGATCTAAACCTGCTCGAGCATGCATTTCACTTGCTGAAGACAAAACTTAAGGCAGAAAGACCCACGAACAACTGAAGACAGCTGCAGTAAAGGCCTGGCAAAGCAACACAAAGGAGGAAACCCAGAGTTTGGTGATGTTCATGCATTCCAGACATCAAGCAGTCATGGTCTGCAAAATATTCTCTACAAAGTATTAAAAATGTTTATTTAGGATTGTGTTAATTTGTCCAATTACATCTGAGCCCCTGAAATAAGGGGACTGTGTATGAAAAGGGTTGCTATTCCTAAATGTTTCATATGATATTTTTTGTTTAACCCCTTGAATTAAAGCTGAAAGTCTGGACTTCAATTGTATCTCAGTTGTTTCATTTCAAATCCGTTATGGTGGCGTAAAAAAAACAAAATTATGAAAATTGTCTCAGTGTCCAAATATTTCTGAACCGAACTGTATATTTTTAAGCAATCAAACAACATATTTAGGGAATATTTTCTGGGTATGTATGGGTGATTAAGAGCCACTATCTCACCTTCCCCAACATTATTCGCTGTGATTTATGACAATCTCACATGCACTGCAGAAGTACAGGAGCACTCTCATTTGAAAGAGGAGTTGCCTTTTTTAAAACTTGGGTACAAATGCCTATCTTCTATTTTCAAGCCACTTGAATAAGTGATATTAAAAAAAAATAATTATAATAAAACAACGTATGCTCAACACTATATGAGTCGTAGCTCACACCAGTGTGGTACTGTTTTTCCATGTAATTCAGCTGTAATGATATATACTGTATACATATTTTAGCTATCACCACCTCTGAAAATATTTGTGCACACTAGCATTGGGGTAAAAATGCAAATTACACTTCATTTGAGGCAGTCATTTGTTTAATTTTTACAATCCCATGACTGGTCTAGCTTTTCTTCTTACCTGTAATTATGACCATTTTAGGTCAGGCATGTTATATTAAAAAGAAAATTAATAATGGTAGGTTCAGTTTGGTGCTTTTGGAACCCCATATAGTATGTCAACCCATACCAATGGGAAACATTTTTCACACAATGATAGTATCTATTGAATGCAGTAGGAAGTACCACGCTTGTAATATATTTTAGTATCTTTGAAGTGGTGAAATGTAAAGATATATATTTTCATATAGCACCATTTTCTGGAAACATCTGAGCACTAGTCTAAGTGTAAAAAAGGCAAGTAACTCCTCTTTTGATGTTGCTGGTTGTCTACATTCCAAAATGGTATGCCACGTCTACCTTTTCCTCAAATATTCAGTTTTTAAGAACAATTTTATCTAGGCATTTCCTATTTCAAATAAAATAAGTAACCTGAAAAATTGTTGTAGTTACAGTTTTTTCTTCTAGAACCCCCAACAGCATGTCAACTCATTTTTCTGGGAATGAAAGAAGATACTGAATACAGAAGATGAATCCTTATGTTTCAATGATTTTGGTATATTTGAAGGGTTGCAAATGTAAGAAAAAAAAAAAAAATATATATACATACACACACACACATTTATTACCCTAAACCAAAATCATCAAGAAACAGCCTAGGTTTAGAAAGACAACTGCTAATTATATTAATTACAGTTGTCTTAACTCCAAAATTATATGCTTTGTCACCCTTTTTTCATATTTTTTTTTATTTACAATCATTTGAGTTCTAACGTGACCCATTTCAAAAAAGGAAAGAAAACAGAAAAGTTATTTAGCTAGTTTTGTGTTGCTGGCATCCCCTGCTGTATGTTAACCAATACAAATGTACTTAGATAAGAATATCTACCTATGCTGACATTTTATGGTTTTCCAACAGTTCAGTATCTCTGCTTTAGGGGAAAAAAAACAATAAAAAAAAAATTTATTTTATTATTGCGCTATATTCTACAGACTTCATGGCAGTCCAGTTTTGAGATTCAAGCACAAATGACTACTCTATAAAACTGGAATTCTGTGTACTTTTCAAAAACATATCGCTCTGCAGGTTAATGCTAATGACTATGTGACTCATCCCTATTTAAATCAATGACAGTATAGACAGACAAAGTGTGTGTGCTTATACTTAAAGGGATAGTAATACTGTACTTGAAAATAATTTTATTTTATATTGTAGCCCTTAAAAAAACATTAAAAATTATATGTCTTATCTCCCAAACCTTTATGGTTTGGGAGATATTCACAAGTAAAGTCTCCCCCTGAGTGACGTCACCATTCTAGCTCTCAGATTTGGAATCCGGTCCCTTGACCGGCTGCGGCTCTCCAGAAGTGCCGAGATCAGGATCTTTAAAAATAATTTCTTCATTGTAATGGTCTACAAAGTGTGCTTGCAAGCCAAGCACACTTTGTAGGCAGTTCCAATTAAGTAGTTCTTTTTAAAGATCGTGAACTCGGCACTGCTAAAGAGCTGCGGGTTGCTCTGTGGACCCGGATTCCAAATCTGTCCACTAGATGGCAGACTTGGCCGAAACAGCCAGGAAAAGGGAATTTTATTTTACTTGTGAATATCGCCCAAACCCTAAAGGTTTGGGAGATAAGACTTATATCATTTTTAATGTTTTTTAAGGGCTACAATATAAAATAAAATTATTTTCAAGTATTACTATCCCTTTAAAAGGATTGTAATGCTGAAAAAAACCCAATATCGCCGAGTCTTCTTTATAATATAAGAAACACATCGTGCTATTTCAAAACACTTATTTTTGTGTACTTCTAAAGATATGAACTGTATAAGGATCCCCCTCACCTTCTGTCCATGTCACTCAGCAGCTCTGTCTGGTCCGGACAGATGTGGTGAGGGACAAACTTCAGTATGCAAAGGAAATCCTGCCCTCCTTCGTCAAGGAAGCTTGTCCTTCACTGCATCTGTCGGGTCGCACAACGCGATTAGACATTCAGTGGGAGGTGACCAGAAGGGGCAGGCAAGGGATCCTTATACATTTCATATCTTGAGAACTACACAAAAGTGATTTGATATAGCACAATGTGTTTGTTATGTTATAAAGAATACTCAGAGACAGGTTTTTTTCAGCATAAGAATCCCTTTAATATATTATTTCTATTTGTAATTTTTAGGCATGTGGTAAACATTAAAATATAATATAGTTATAAATAATAGTATGGTTGTATATAGTTATTAATATATCTATAAATATAGGATTTCAGTATTTTGTGCATTTAAGCCTTTTGATGCTAGTCATCTGTAATTGACCACAACACAAATATATACATATACACACACACACACACATATATATATATATATATTCAAGTGGATAAAACTGAGACAAACCGTTCAATTAATAAAATAAGCAAAACTGCTTATCACGTTAGACAGTGAAAAAAACATGGGTATTAACCCCAGGCAGACAAACATTTGTTTTATTATTTCTGTTATCTGAAAATCTATTTTACAAAGATATTCGTCATATATTATTTACAGCACCTTATTTATGAGATGAAGATTCACAAGACAACTGAAAACAGCTTACTCTAAGACACTTGATGGTTTAGAACCATTTTGTGAATGTGCGCTTTTTGTGTTTCTTTGTATTGTCAGGTAGTGTTTGATTTTTCTTTCTGTAGGGTGTCAAATTTGAATTATGCATCCCCTACCTAGATTCCATGTCTTATTACTTATTTAACACATTCCATGCTATAAAAATAAAAAGAAAAAGGAAGCCGAGATGTGTTCCAGAGCCTGGAATTTGACTGTGAGTGAAAATACAAGCGTTATTTTAAGAAGCCTGGACTTAAAGGAGAAGTATCACTTCTAAATAATAACCACCCACTTACTGTAGTATGGCCAGAAAATCTTAAAGGGATAGTAATGTTTCTGCATGAACAATGATGCAATCCTTTTTTGTAGTGCATACAACTAATCAGTGATGTTAGTAATGTTGAATTTGCTCTATATCCCTTGAAATCCTATATAATAATTCGCTAGGATGTTTGTCAGAGGCTGTTATGCGCAGTAGAGACTGCTGTACACGCTGCAGTCATGTGCAGTAGAGACGGCCCGCTCTGCAGTCATGCGCAGTAGAGACGGCCCGTTTTGCAGTCATGCGCAGTAGAGACGGCCCGTTTTGCAGTCATGTGCAGTAGAGACAGCCCACTCTGCAGTCATGTGCAGTAGAGACGGCCCACTCTGCAGTCATGCTCAGTAGAGACGGCCCACTCTGCAGTCATGCGCAGTAGAGACGGCCCACTCTGCAGTCATGTGCAGTAGAGACGGCCCACTCTGCAGTCATGCGCAGTAGAGACGGCCCACTCTGCAGTCATGCTCAGTAGAATCGGCCCACTCTGCAGTCGTGTGCAGTAGAGAGTGCCCGCTCTGCAGTCATGTGCAGTAGAGACGGCCCGCTCTGCAGTTATGCGCAGTAGAGACGGCCCACTCTGCAGTCATGCGCAGTAGAATCGGCCCACTCTGCAGTCGTGTACAGTAGAGATGGCCCGCTCTGCAGTCATGTGCAGTAGAGACGGCCCGCTCTGCAGTTATGCGCAGTAGAGACGGCCCACTCTGCAGTCATGCGCAGTAGAATCGGCCCACTCTGCAGTCGTGTGCAGTAGAGATGGCCCGTTTTGCAGTCATGCGCAGTAGAGATGGCCCGTTTTGCAGTCATGCGCAGTAGAGACGGCCCACTCTGCAGTCATGTGCAGTAGAGACGGCCCACTCTGCAGTCATGCGCAGTACTGACTGCCCGAATGCGCCACTGCTGATACGGAGTGGGGTTCTCCAAATTCAGAGAAGAGTCCACTCTGCGCACCTTACTGGGACCGCTTGGTCCCAGGAAGGTGCACAGAGATGACTACGGTCTCAATTTGTAGCGCCCCATTCCGTAACAGCCGCGGCACGTTCGGGCAGTCAGTACTGCGCATGACTGCATCACAACCAGTGAGAAGAGAGGCTCCGGGCACCAGCCGAGGTTGCTGGGTGGCACTGTGGCCCGTGTACACTGGATTTAAAACTAGTAATATTATAAATTGTCCCCCTCACTCCACTTTTCATAATGCCAGGCCACATCCCCTGAGATCTGAAATCCAGTCACTTAACTGGGCAGAGTTACAAGGCACAATGTGCCTTCATTCAGTATATGGAAACCCTGACTTCCCTTGGTGAAGGAGGGCAGGTTTTCCTGTATACTAAAAGATTGTCCCCTTTCGCCATCCGCTTCCAGCTCCAAGGCTCAAAACATGACGTAAGTATAAGGAGTGTGAGGGAGACCATTTATATTATTTCAGGGCATATATAGCGAATTCAGCAATGCTAACGTAACTGATCAGTTGTATGCACTACAAGGAAGGATTACAGCGCTGTTCATAAGGAAACATTACTATCCCTTTAAATGACCCTATGAATTTTGCCCTTATATCTTTGCTCAAGAGACATCTTCATATCAATCTTGGATGTTATGTTGATGGGGTGGGGGGGGGCATGACAGTTGCTGGCAATCTTTTTACATTGAAGCAGGCAGAGTGCATGAGCCTACTTAAAGGGATAGTAATACTTAACTCCTTAAGGACCAGTGGTCCAGGGAAGTTACCTTACCCTAAGGACTGCTTTGATCCTTGCCGACTCACCGGTACACATGACCTGTTACGTGTACCGCTTTGGGGCCTAAGAGAGATTGCTCCAGTCTTGAAGCGGTAACATTTAGGCCCAGTTTTTACTTACAAGCTCCTGGTAGAGGGCTGTAAGTAAAAAGTATGTGACGTGCTATGACCGTCACCGGTCCTTAAAGGTATAAGGACTGGGATGGTCATAGCACGTCATATAGTCCTTAAGCGGTGAAAAATGTAAAAAATATATGTTGTAGGGTTTATCCCCCTGAGTAAAACAAGGGTACTCCCACTGCTGAGAGGTGTTTTATTCAAAAGTTACTTAATCTCAAGCTTGAATTTTTTAGGTGCAGTATCACAGTGGCCTGAAATTGTTCAGAGGCGCTGTTGCTACACCATCCTATGGAGATTTACGGTCTACGGACCAGAGCTGTCCATAGAATGGTGTAACAACAGCGCCACTGAACAATTTCAGGCCACTGTGATATTGCAGATAAAAAATCAAGTTTGAGCTGTAATAACTTTTGAATAAACAACACCTATCAGCAGTGGGAGTGACCATGTTTTATTCAGGGGGATAAACCCTACAACATATATATTTTTTTTACATTTAAAGTACTACTAGCCCCTTTACTTTTTAACCCTTTGAGTGCCAGAGGAGTACGCAACACATTGCAGAGCAATGCTTTGTGTACCCCTCTGGCACTCAAAGGGTTAAGAACCAGAGGGGGGTGTGCCACATTATGAAGCAATGCATTGCACAGCCCTCTGTTCCTTAAACAGTTCTGATTACCGTGTGTTTGTGTCATATCGTCCTGCTAAAAACGCTCATGGTGACTGAAGATGTCATCTCTCGAACAACAGCACAACTTTTATAGGGGCCATAAGGATTTTAAAGGGGAACTACCACCGCTACAAAACTTCATCTCCAATAATTCCCCATCTGGCGACTAGCTGCTCAGTAGCGCTAATTATTATCTTTTGGAGCCAAACGGCTCCTAGTAACGCTTCCTAGAGCCTCCTGGGACTGACAGTGCAGGAGTGCAGACGTTACTATGGAAAGATGTCTACGCGCCGTCCTGCCTGTCAGTCCGGGAAGAATGGAGAATTCCATTTAACAAGGTAATAGCACTACTGAGCAGCTAGTCGCCAGATGGGGAATTATTGGAGATGTGTTCGTTCTGCTTTAAGTCATAATTAGTTGTGTATGTGCTATTATTAGTAGACGTTATGTATTGTTTTGAAGGGGCAGTAAACCTTTTTCATGGGAAATATGTTATAGAGCTTTTCCTGATAAGTAATAAAAGGCCTCTTCCATTCTTGGGGAATATTCCTTTCAAAAGTTATCAAATCTAATTTTAAATAAAAAAAAAATTAATAAACTGCAATGTTCTATTGTGATGCTCCTATAACTTACTATGGAGAGCTGTAGTCTATGACTTAAGCTATCCCATAGAGTTTATTATATAAAAAAGTGCAGTTGGCATTTTTGTTCAACAGTTTAAAAAGTTTGAGCTTTAATAACTTTTGAATAAAATATCTCTGAGCAATAGGGGCTGGCATAAATTGTACTTCCTCCTCTACCAGATTGAATCCAGTATGTCAGCCATCCAATATTTAGATAGTAAGCTATACGAGACAGGGATTTCCTATTATATGCATACATTGTGTACCCCTTAAGATCATTGTCTGTAAAACCACTTAAATGGATAGTAATGGTTACTTATAACAAATCTTAATAGTGTACATATTAAAGATATAAATGCAATGGCCTACCTCCGATCAAGTATAGTTTGAGAGATAAAAGCTGATAAAGATCCCCCTCCCACCCCTTTCACAGACATCAGCACTTTAGCCGACAGGAGATCCTTGTCCCAGGACTGGTAGGCGGCTCTTCAGCAAAGCCAAAATAGCGCTATAGAGAAAGAAATACTTAACTGGAACCAGGGGCGGACTGACAGGACCCAGGGCCCCTGGTCCAAAAAGAGGTCTGTGACCCCTGCAGAAATCTCCACAATGCCCCTTCCACCTCCACAATGCCCCCATCTCCACAATGCCCCCTTCATCTCATCTCCACAATGCCCCCATCTCCACAATGCCCCCTTCATCTCATCTCCACAATGCCCCCTTATCTCCACAATGCCCCCTTCATCTCATCGCCACAATGCCCCCTTCTCTCCACAATGCCCCCTTGATCTCATCTCCACAATGCCCCCTTGATCTCATCGCCACAATGCCCCCTTCTCTCCACAATGCCCCCTTGATCTCATCTCCACAATGCCCCCCTGATCTCATCTCCACAATGCCCCCTTCATCTCCACATTACCCCCTTCATCTCCACATTGCCCCCTATCTCCACAATGCCCCGTCCACAATCCCCCCTTCATCTCCACAATGCCCCCTTCCACAATACCCCCTTCATCTCCAAAATGCCCCATCTCCACATTGCCCCTTCCTCAATGCCCCCATCTCCACAATGCCCCTCCCACAATGCACCCGTCTCCACATTTCTCCTTCATCTCCACAATACCCCCTTCATCTCCACCATGCCCCTACCTGCAGTCCCTGGTGGTCTAGCGGCGTGGCTTAGCACTGCGATGTCCCGCGCGCCTCTAGTAATGCAGAGGCTGGGAGATGATGTAATCTCCCAGCGCTCTGTATTACTAGAACGGCGCGCCGGCGGCCGTTGTAGGAGAGCTGCGGAGGCAGCTCTAGAAGTGGTGGCGGCGGGCCCCCTTCGGTCACGGGCCCTCGGTCCGTGACCGAATGCCCGTATGGTCAGTCCGCCCCTGACTGGAACGGTCTACAAAGTGTGCTTGCAAACCAGCCAAAAGAAAAAAAGAAAGAAGAGGCGCCCAATAGTGTAACACTGTTGCAAAACACAATTGCAATGTGAATAGATACAGTATTACAAGTAAATTGGTTGGGCTGCTATCAGTCAGTCTAACACTTGTACATACGGACAGTATATACCTGTCTCCATTCGGGTCAAACATCAGTGCCTGGCTTGTTCCCAGATGAGCAGATATGAGCTTCACAGGCGGAGGCTCTTTCAAGTAGAAATGTATTTATTAAAATATTAAAATACAGGAGCTTAAACACTAACTACAAACAAAAGATTACCTCCACCACAAAATTAACCTCCCATATGACCTTCTATCCATCTCTAATTGGCTAGATTTTTAGTCTGATTACTAACCCTAAAACCCTTAAGGACCAGTGACGGTCCTGGTACGTCATGTACTTTTACTCAGAGCGCTCCTGCAGGAGCGCTGTGAGTAATACCGGGGACTGAAGTTGATCGCTCCAAGACCGGAGCGATCTCTTTCAGTCCCCCATTCAGCATGCCGGCACGTGATCAGTCACATGGGACGGCACGTCAAAGTTTCTTATGTGGTCCTTAAAGGACCACCCCCCGCTGGTCCTTAAGGGGTTAAAGCGGATGTTATTGATAATAATTGTCGGCATATATTAACCCCTTAAGGACCATTGACGTGGCAGGACCGTCACTCTGGTCCAGCACTTAAGGACTTAAGGTCCTGCCACGTCACGTACTTTTACTCACCGCGCTCCTGCAGGAGTGCGGTAATACCGGGGACTGAACTTGATTGCTCCAAGACCGGAGCAATCTCTTTCAGTCCCTCCGTTCGACGTGCCGCCCCACGTGATCAGTCACGTGGGACGCCATGTCAAAGTCTTCTATGTGGTCCTTAAGGGACAGCACACCCCGGGACCGCTGATCCTTAAGGGGTTGATATATCACACATTAACAATGTTAGACAGACAATATATAATTAAAAACAATATTCTTAGTGTACCATGGCATCATACCCATGGCTAAACCTTTTAGTTGCGAGATGTGGATACATGGGATCAAGTGTCTTTAGATTGTTGTTTATATTTATATGTTTATTCAATGGTTGTGTATTACATTGTATTCTGTGGTACATTGCATTATGTTGTAGTGTGGTGGCGAGATGTTTCGGACATGGCTGACAGGTGCGGAGGGGGCTATATTTATTGGCCTGTACTGTGAGCCCATCCCTGGCAGAGGCATGACGCCATGGTACACTATGAATATTGTTTTTAATTATATATTGTCTAACATTGTTAATGTGTGATGCATTAATATTTGTCGATTATTATTAATAACATCCCCTTTAAGGGTTAGTAATCAGGCTAAAAATCTAGCCAATTATAGATGGACTAGTGTAAAAACCCATCTACACAAGGTGTGCATTGTGTACCCCTCTGGCACTCAAAGGGTTAAATAACCTGCCGGAAAAAACAAAAGATCTTATGACAGTCTAAAATACGTAAAAATACCTGCCTCTTTGTATCTAATGCAATATGTAACTGTATGTCGTTTTTTGTATGTTAATGTGTATATGTGTATTTAGAGTTTTTCTATTCGTGTAAATGTGTAACGTTTTACTGTAAAAGCTCTTCAGGACATACTTGAAAGTGAGAGAAATCTCAACGTATTGTTCCTGGTAACACATTTTCTAATAAATAAATATTTGTTTTCTTTTTATCAGGCTGTAACTTGGTCACTTCCCTATTAGCTGAAGTAGTCCTTCCCTTCATCCCCATGTCCTCTCTCTAATCCCAGTTTCTCTTCCATACAGTCTATCTCATCCTGTGTAGACAAAATGAAAGCCTGTGCATCAGATCCTGACATTCTCAAATAAATATCCTGTGACTAACTATAGATAATAAACAGTGGGGTTTAGTTACAGGCTTCTGATCAAAAGCACAATAAGCTCTCATGTCCCATCAAGGCAGCCCAGATTTAGGCAAGTCCCTATCTGCCTCAAATCTGTGGACAAGTATTTAGTATAATGCAATTAATAGAGTGATACCACCTTACCTCTACTGTGAGGGAAATAACAGCTGTATTAGGGAATGTATAAATATATCCATCACCACTGTCTGCCGGTCATGGGGCAGTCATGCACAGTAGAGACTGCCCATACCGCGGCTGATACAGAGCCTTCAGAGCATTCCGCTCTGTATCAACCTCGTCACTGGAAGTCTCTACTGCGCATGACTGCGTCGTTACACACATTTTAGAAAATTATTATATAGGATGTGTGTAGTCAGGAGAGCAGCAAGAACTATATTTTGGCTACATATACAAAGTAAATGAAAGGAAGTCTGTGCATCAGATCCTAACCTTCACAAATAAATTACCTGTGACTTACTACAGATCATAAACAGTGGGTTTAGTTATATGTTTCTGGCCAAAAGCACAAAGAACTTGCCTGCCCCATCTAATCCTGTGTAGTTTTACCTCCTCCTTCCTTTCCCGCTATAAAGTCTTCTCCAACCCTCTGGCCATCTTCTCCTCTAGCACAACAGCCCACTGAGATACAATATATCTCGACCAAGTGAGCATACTGCACCAAGTGAACATACAGCCCAATTTTCTACAAATGGAAATTACTTCTACATGTGTCAGCTCTTTAGCCATGCATTTAACTCCCTAATATCCCTTTGCATTCCTGGTGTAGTACATGGCACTCGCAGTATTTCTGAAAATATGAACTTAGAGATCCTTTGCTTTGTGAAATCATTCTTAATGGCACTAATTCCCACTGACTGTCAGTGGTACCAATTTGAACTATGACAGTCTTGTCATGCTCAGCCCCCTCCCAATAAGCTGTCAACATGATCCACTAGATTCTAAAGCCAAGCACCCAGAGACAGCAAGCGTTTAAACTATAGCAAAAAATTATCCTGTTTTCCCTATTATAGAATCCACCACCACCACCAACTGTCTAGGCCTGACTGTGTCCTGGATGACATCAGTCCTCTCCAGCGAGACATTTCTGTGCTAACACTCCCAACATCATTATTCCAGATGTGCAAACATAGGGCAGATTGGACATTGAATTAGATTAGTGGTTCTCAACCAGGGTGTTGTGACATTTTGATGTACTGTGACACCAACTTAGGATGCCCCACTTTTTCTATGAAGATTTGACAGAAATGTTAAAGTTCTGTTACTAATGTATACTTTTGTATAATTATTATACACAATATGCTCTTTTTATGTAGTTTTGTTAGATATAAGAATAACTACATATTTATGTATTTTATCCTTCATTAAGATTAGGAGAAATGACCTATATAATATTAGGGGTGTCCTAAAAATTCTAGATTGCATGTTAAGGTTACCTTGAGCAAAATAAGATTCAGAATCTCTGTTTTGATTGATAGTGATGTTAACTCTCATTATCCAAGTTACTGCAAGTTAAAATGGCAGGCCAAAACATGTTCTAATGTAACAGTGTAAAGTTAATCAATGATCTTCTGTTACCCTGTTCAATCCCCTGTATTTCATTTCCATGTTATAAAATTCCCAGCACTTACCCCATATAATGGTGCCAGTGACTGCCTCCAGTGGGTAATTGCTGCAACAGCGACATTGTTACTTCCTGGCTGTCGCTCTATGCAAGTCGCTGTTCTTATAGGTCACTGTGGTTGTGATGTCATCTCTCTGCCCATCTGCCAGGCCTTTTAAACCTCAGCATGTCCTATTACCTGTGCCCTTTCGTGGTGTACCTGAGCCTAGTGCTGTGTTGGTCCATTGCCGTCCTGTGTATTACTTTGGCTCCGTCTGACTACCCGATCGGGCTCTGACTCCTGGCTACGTCCGACTACCCGATCCGGCTCTGACTCCTGGCTACATCCGACTACCCGATCCAGCTCTGACTCCTGGCTACATACGACTACCCGATCCGGCTCTGACTCCTGGCTACGTCCAACTACCCGATCTGGCTCTGCCTCCTGGCTACATCTGACCACTCTCCCTCTGTTACGTTCCATTTACGTTTGCTAGCCTCAGCTGTCTGGGCCTACCTTCCTGCGCTCGCTACCCTTTAGCAGTGCTTATCGGTCAGTCCGTGTAACTAACCTCCGTGAACTATCTAGTCTGGGCGCTTGCTTGTCGGTCAGTCCGTGTCACTGACCTCTGTGATCTATCTAGTCTAGGCGCTTGCTTCAGTCAGTCCATGTCACTGATCTCCTGTGTTCTGTCCGGTCCCTGTGTTGTCTCACCTAGCCTACTAAGTGCCATTTTGCCTTGCCTTTGGTATACCCTAGCGGTAGGGTACAGTTGCACTACGAGTCACCTGCTTGGTGTGACTAGGGAAGTGCCGTGCACTGTCCCTCTATCCTGCTGCGAAGGTTACCTAGGGCCGTTCAGTTACTGCTACACCTGCCTAGTGAAGGGTTGGGAAAGTGTTTTGCTCTGTCCTCACACCTGGCCTCGAGAAGGTGGTGGACTCAGTCACTACTGTGTTGCTCCAGAGTTCTGGAGATACTCGTTCTTGTTGCCTGGGTACTCTAGCATTAGGGTACAGATGAGAGTTACCACACTAGCCTAGTGAAGGGTGAAGTGTATACTGTTCTTCCCTGGACTCGTGAGAGTGTACTATGAGAGTGTACTATTCTTCACTGCCACTGTTATGTTTAAAATAAAGTTTATTTTAAATTTTATCTGTACTTGTCAAGTGTCGTTATTTCATAGTCACTCCGTGACACCCCACAGCTGAAGGATTAATATGTTGTTCACTCTTCCCCAGCTCTGCATACCAGAAGGCCTCCAGTTACAACCCAGCGGTTACAAACACCACATCCATCACACACATAATTTGCAATCACTTGCATTCCATAAGAGGATAAATACCCTTCTCTTTTCAAACCCTCTCTTACCATGCTAATCAAACACATAATAGAAAAATAATAATTCTAATTAATTCGCACAAAACTGTTCTTCAGCATGTCTTTTTTTTGCAAAAATAGAATCTCTGGCAGCAGAGCAGTATACAGTTAATGTTTATATAACTTGATTTACAGGTTTCCTTCTCAAATATTAAACAAGCACAATATTAACCCCTTGAAGTCCAGAGACGCTTTGCAACACATTGCTTCAAAATGTGTTGCATATCTCTCTGGCCCTCAAGGGAAACGTATGCGCCTGACAATCCCAATCGCTGCTCTCTTTACTTAGTTGAGGCTGTAAAAAAATACATGCATCCTTCAAGTCTAGCCTAAGAGATATGGCCCTTATTTATCCTGAGGAAGGAGGAAACACTGTTGAAGCCATTTCCAATTACACCTCCAGTTGGAAAAAAAATATTCCTGATGCCAAAAGTTACTTGGCTATTTCCCTCAATCAACATCCTGTCTGCACTGAAACCAAACTGTGAAAACATCTACAATATTTCCTGTCTTACTGTAAAAGTTCCATCTCTTTTAGTCAAAAGAGCCTTTCCTGGATAGCAAATAATTTCCCATTGGGATAATCCATCCCCTTACAGATGATAGGACAGATATGCATGGATACCAGTTTTCTTCTTTTTATCTGTTTTGGTGGTGAGTCTTTTTGAATGGGGTCCTTCCCTTTTCTCAATGCTGGGGTATTTACCTATCCGTGAATTTGCTGCTATGATGTCAAGGAAAGAACAAAATGTATTCATACCTAATGTACGTTTATTTTTCTGGACATTTTATGGTAACATTCACCAATATCCCATCCCTTGTTTTTGCTGTAGTAGTGAAAGGGTGGGGGTGGCTCTCTTACGCAGACTGTATTTTTTCTCTGCCCAATGAGTTGAAATGGGAGGAGCTAACCTACGTGTGAATGCTGTCATAACATATCCAGAAAAATAAAATTATGGCATGTATGGCTACTTTTTCAACTTTTTTTTTGTTTTTATTAGTGTTGTTTTTTTTGTCCAATTAACCCCTTGATTTCTAGATATGCCTTCACTGTGTAACTTAACTTCTTAAGGACCACGTGATGTACTATGGCCGTCAAACGTTTTTTGCCATAAGAACTGGTGACGGCCATAGCACGTCATTTACATTTTACTTAAGTTAAGTAAAAATGGGGTCTGAAATTGACCACTTCAACACACTGGATCATTCTCTGTGAGGCACACAGGTACACATAACAGGTCATATGTACCTGCACATCGTAAAGAATCAAAGTGGTCCTTAAGGGAAAGTTACTTCTCAGGATGTTGGTCCTTAAAGGGATAGTAATACTTAATTACTAATCCCTATATTAAAGTTATATTAAACAGAAATGTATTGCCCCCAGCGTCATCTCTCAAACCTTTATGGTTTGAGAGATAATCGCTCCTAAAGTCGCCCTCTCCCTCCCCCTTCCCCGAAGTCAGCGTTGTAGCTGACTGAAGGGAAATACAGTCTTACGTTCATCAGGCGGCTCTGCAGTAGTGCCGAGATCGCATTAATTTAAAAAAAATCTTTCACTAAAACAGTCTTCTACGTGTGCTTGCAAACCAAGCACAAACCAAGACCATTTCAGTGAAAGATTTCTTTTTTATTAACGCTATCTTGGCTGTGCTGCAGAGTCACCTGAAAGTCATATGACAGGCTTCCCTGCAGTCAGCTAGAACGCTGACTTCGGGGAAGTGGTACTGCCTCCATCTTGGACAGTTATATTTTATTTTAAGTCTATTCTCTGCTTCTCTCTCCCTCACTATCACAGTGAGGAAGCGAGAGGCAGAAACACTGACAAAGGCAATGTACAGAATACACTGCTTTTGTCATTCACTCAGCCGGTACATGTTATCTCTGTAGCAGTGATCACATGTACAGTAAAAACGGGGAAAGCCTGAAACTGACTGCTCTGGCACCACTCTTATTAGAAAAATGGTACCCCACTGGTATGATTTGACATAGTGTGTGTGTGTGTGTGGGGAGGGGGAACAGAAGAACAAAACTGCACAAGCAGTTTTCCAGAAGATAGCAAGAAAGCTTTCAAAAAAAAAATTACATTTCTACCCCTTCAAATGTACTAAAATCTTTGAAAACTATGGAGTGTCCTACTGCATATATTACCTACTGCTTGTCCAAGAGAACTGGAATCCCATTGTTATGGGATGATATACAGTAGGGGGTGCCAGAAGGACAAAACTACACCTCTGTTTTCTTTTTTGAAATAGGCTATCTGCACTAAAATGGTTATACTATTAGTGATATGAAGGAAAGCTATGAAAAGCATACAATTTTGGAAAAGAGATATCTAGCTGCATGAAGTCAGCATATTTTTACCTCTCTACCCTTAGCTAGTATACACAATTATTTCCATAAAGAGGTGCTATATATTTTTAACTTTCTACCACTTCAAAGGATCTGTGGAGGCAGTAGAAGCAATGCATTAGACAAAGCATTGAACACCCCTCTAGCACACTTTTTTTTATTTTTACTTATTATTTTTTTTACTTAATAATCTGATTTCATGGGAGGCATTGATTGTGGAGGGCAGCAACTGATCTCTCCGCTTACATTCCTATCTGAACTATAGGGTAGGAATGGGCAGGATCGAGGAGGCTTTGCACTATTCCTCCTACTTCTACCTATGGGCGTCCGGACGGGGGACACTTACCCTCCACTACAATTACCCCCTCCATATAAACAAAGGGGCTGGATGGGCTGGCCTGGGGTCATATTATGGCTTTGCCCCCCCCCCTCCGGAAACATTTCTACGGACACCCCTGCTTCTACCTGCAAGCTCGGGTAAGAGTAGAAGCAGGGAAGCCATGTTGTTGCCATGTCTCATGTGTATTGATCTCCCAGTGCTTTTGGCTGGGAGATCAATAGCTGGAGGGCATCAAGTAGTACTGTCTTATGTGGCAAACACATTTCAGCAGCATGGCATATGTGCTTGGCACAGCTGGCAAAGGCTGTACCCTGTATCACTGTGGAACTCTCTAGGTTAAACGTGATGACTAGATATATATATGAGCTGTCTCAAATTCTTTTCACCAGCCAATTCTATGAAAACATATAAAGGTTTCATTAAAAAAAATTGAAGAAATGCTTATGGAAGGTGTGCATTTTGGCAGATGACAAAGATATGTTACATGGTTGACATTTTCAGAGAGTTAACTCAAATTTGAAGGGATTTAAAAAATATGGGCATAGACAATTGTACGAGATATAACATATAGTGCGCATAGAGTACAGAAAAACCCAAAAACAGAATATAAACCAGATGGTACTCCGCTGACAACAATAGCAGGAAATGTACTTTGAAGTATTTATATCTGATAATTTAAAGGGATAGTAATGTTTCATAATAAAAGCAGCTCTAATTAATAATCATAGTATTTGGGCCTTGGAGAGTGTTATTTCAATTCTGACAGAGTTGTAGTTCAAGAGTAATTGAATGATAAAGTATCCCCCTCCCGCCCCTTTTACTGATGTAACACTGTTCAGCCAGAGGAGAAGGGAGGTGCCCAGGTAGACTGCAGAGAGGGACAATCTTCAATTAAGATAAGGGAAAAACCTGAAAAACTTGTCAAGGGGAGCAGGGCTTTCATTGTTCTCAGAGTAAGAAGATTGTCCCCTGCTGTTATCTGTCTGGTCCCAGGACCAGATTCCACATCAGAGGTGAGCAGTGTTACACTATGTAAAAGGGGCGGGAGGGGGAAACTTTACCATTCAATTACTCTTGAACTACAACTCTGACAGTACTGAAATAACACTCTCTATGGCTCAATTACTATGAAGATTAATTGGAGCCGCTGTTTTTGTGAAACATTACTATCCCTTTAAAGCAGAACTTTCAGGTAGTAATAAGCCACCTTTCAATAATTAAAGATATGGTGACTAGCATCATAATACATGTATTAACTCTCTAAAGTGCCACATTCTAAAGAAATCTTTAATCTTCCGAGACCAGAAGCCAGGCATCAGTGCAGACATCTTGTCTGAGCTCCTGCACTGTCAGTCCCAGTTTCTCAAAGAAGCATTGCAGATTGCCACAAGGTAACTGGAAGGGACTGACGGTGCAGGAGCGCAGATGGCACTAACCTGGCCGTCAGTCTCCGTAGATTAAGGATTTCATTCGAATGTGGCACTTTAGAGAGGTAATAGAAGTATTTTGATGCTATCCGCCATATGTTTAATTATTGAAGGGTGTAACGGATCTTATCCGTTACTTGGGCCCTTGTCTGGACCTCGAACGTTTTTCAAAAGACTATGGCCCTTTTGCCTCATTTGAACTTAGATGGGGGCTTTTTACTATCTTTATGTTAAGAGATTTATACTGTATATACTGTCGAATGTCGTACATTTCATGGGTATAGCATGTTATTGTCGTGTGTAATATGTGCGAGGGATACACGAACACCGAAGCCAGTGGTTCCCCGGTTCCTTTGTTCGAGGCATCAATGCCGCCTCGAGAGCGAGAAACCGGAGGCAGTGAGTCAACGCTGGATTGGCCGACATACGACTCACTGCGCACACTGATTGGCCAGGGTTGAAGCCACATATTCAAACTAGTGTGTACGTGCTTCAACCCCTGGCCTAGTCTCCTAAATGTGTATTCCCTCTAATCAAGCCTTTGTCCTTGTCTAGAATTAATCAGATCTGTTTGTATTACCCTTAGCAGTATTGTGTTTGTGAGGTCACTTGCCACTGGCCCTTTGTCTCCAGTTACCATTGGTCTTTTGTTCCCTGTGTCATAAGCCTATTGTGTCTGATTGGTCCCTGGGCCAAGATTGTATTAGAATACCTGGCCCTTCCAATTCCATTGTGGTATTGTGTTTTACTGTATAAAAGATGTGGGTTTTTGTTCAATAAAGTGTGTCATGTTTGGAGTGAACCAGAGTCCTGGAGTCTTTTGTGTTCCCATGGTTAAAGTGGCCACTCTGACTCTGCCGCCCATCTGAACCAGATTCCTGTATCGTTCGTCCGTCTGCTGCCAGGATCCCGCTACCGGACTTCGTATCCTGTCAGGTGGCAACGTGGACTCTGCCTTGTGCTTCTCCTGCTTCAGCTCAAACCTGCGATTCAAGCACCGGAGTGCTCGAACATCTTAACTACAGTTACTTTGGGTTCCTGCAACATTTTTCCTGCTCCAGCTCTGTGAACGCTCGACGGTGTTCGAGTGCCTGTGACCCCTCCGGTATCTGCATCCTTCGAGGTAGAGTCGATCATCACTGGGTTCGCCGCCACTTTGAGTCGACTACCCGAACGTCGATTTGCTCGACCGGTACATCCGACGGCGCCAGTCCGGCGCCGAGAAGGATAGACCCGGGAACGACGGCGGAAGGCGACCCGGTCCCTTCCTACCTTCCGTTACAAAGGGCGACTTATTACTACATGAAAGTTCCACTTTAAAGGTATGCAGGCAAATGCAGCAAAGAAATTGGAGAATCCATCAGGATACTGCTTTGCATATGAAGTGGCACTGGTAGCAGAAAAAGCAATGCTCTGTAGCAGTGATTCTCAACCAGGGTGCCGTGGCACTTTGGTGTGCCACGGACATCATCTTAGGGTGCCCCACATTTTCTATGAAGACTGACAAAAATGGACTTTTAAATAAAGATTAATAGAAATTGTTCTGCACAATATGCTTAGTTTAGTTACTATGATTGTAAGGAATAATAACTGCTGTATATTTATCTATTGTACCCTTCATTATGCCCTTGATAAAGTACATTAAATATGTTAGGGGTGCCCCAAATGTTCTAGATTATGTGTTAGGGGTGCCCCGAACAAAAAAAGATTGAGAACCACTGCTCTATAGATATACCTCACCCAGAGTACACTTTATCTGTATGGAGACTGAGGTTGATATACTAAGAGGAACTGGAGTAATTCTGGAGTGAACCAACTGCACCACAGGGGACAAATGCTCCCATTCCCCATACGGATTTAAAGGGTCATTTAACTCCTTTAAAGGGATAGTAATACTTAAAATATAAAAAAGATATGTTGTAGGGTTTATCCCCCTGAGTAAAACAAGAGTACTCCCACTGCTGAAAGGTGTTTCATTCAAAAGTTATTAATTTTCAAAGCTGAATTTTTTAGGTGCAATATCACAGTGACCTGAAATTGTACAGTGGCACTGTTGCTACACCATCCTATGGAGATTTATGGTCCCGGGACCAGAGCTGTCCATAGGATGGTGTAGCAACAGCGCCACTGTACAATTTCAGGCCACTGTGATATTGCACCTAAAAAATTCAACTTTGAAAATTAATAACTTTTGAATGAAACACCTTTCAGCAGTGGGAGTACTCTTGTTTTACTGAGGGGGATAAACCCCACAACATATTTTTTTTTACATTTGAAGTATTACTATGCCTTTAATGCTATAGAGGTCGCCTTAGATATCTCTCAAGCATTCAATGGGTTAAAAGCCCCATTTAAATTAATGGACCATTTACACAATAATACATTTGGCTTGCTCCAGAATTAATCTATTTCATCTTCGTTCATCAACCTCTCAGTGTCCAGTAGGACATCAAAACACTATAAACTATTCAAAGGAGGGCCACCATAGTGATGCTTGGTGTAAATAGCAAAACTGCCCAAAAAATACTCCAGGATCTTAGCATACCCCCCAACATTTCAAATTGCCAAAGAGGGACAATTGTGTTTTAGGGGGTGTGGATGGGGGTGTGGCTGGTGGGTGGGGCATTAATGAGAATTTTCAGACTGTTTCATGACCTATTGACACCTTCCTGTGTTACCTAATAAATGACTTATAACAAGACCAAAGTATTTTATTTGCACAGACTAATTTATAAATACATATACTGACATTTAAAGAAACAATAATGTGAGTTTTATTGCTGTGGAGCAATGTGATACACCTATATATACACACCACACAATCTGGTCTCCTAAAAATAGGGACATTAGGGTGGGAAAGAGGGACAGAGGGAATTGGGTCTAAAAGAGGGACTGTCTCTCCTACAGAGGGACACTTGGGAGGTATGTCTTAGTATTTATTGTGTGGAGGATAGAAGAAAGAGGATGTATATGACTGAAACCTTCAAATATGTTAAATGAGAAGCAAAACCTCCTAATAACCCTCCTCTATTTACCTTACTAAGGACAGGAAATCCTAATGGCCTCTATGAATTTTGCCCTTGATCCTTTGTTCAAGAGATAAAATCAATCAGTCCTGGATGTCATGTCCATGGAGGCGGACATTACAGTTGCTGGAAGGAGCACAAGATAGAAACTCCACCCACTGCACATGGTAATGATAATCCTTTAAGGACCAGAGGGGTAGGAAATGCATTGCTCCAGTCCTCCAGACCTTAAAGTGATAGTAATGTTTCACAAAAAAAGCAGCTCCATTTAATCTTCACAGCAATTGAGCCATAGAGAGTGTTATTTCATTACTGTGAGCATTGTAGTTCAAGAGTAATTGAACAATAACGTTTCCCCCTCCCACCCCTTTTACCTAGTGTAAGCCGCCTCCCATCAGATGTGGAATCCAGTCCATAGACCAGACACCTCACAGCAAGGGACAATCTTCTTACTGTAAGAACAATGTAAACCCTCCCCCCTTGACAGGTTTTTCAGCTTTTTCCCTTATCTTAACTGAAGATTGTCCTTCTCTTCAATCTCCTTGGACACTCCCTGCTGCTCTAAGGTAAGAAGTGTTACATCAGTAAAAGGGGCGGGAGGGGGATACTTTATCATTCAATTACTCTTGAACTACAACTCTGACAATTAAAATAAGACTCTCCAAGGCCCAAATACTATGATGATTAATTAGAGCTGCTTTTAGTATGAAACATTACTATCCCTTTAAAGGGTTAAGAAAGTTCATGTGCTACTGCCAGCAACTGTCATATGGATGTGACATCAAGAACTAATTGCTATTTCTTGAAAGGCACAAGGGCAAAATGCATTAATATAATCATATGCTCTAGTACATATTCAGGAAGTGCAGCCACACGTAATTTGATTATTGCTGAGAAGGAACTGTGCTGGCGGATGAGTACATCTCCCCATGTGTCAGCAGCAAATGGCACCATACTGGATAGGACAAAGCTTATACGTATTCTGTTTAATGCAGAGCTACTGCATGTGCATGCATTTTGCACAATTTAACTGATACTGAGTCATATGACTGGTTGGCAGAGTAGCATCTGCCCAAAGGTTAATGTGATTATAATAAGTCAAAGCATGGAAAGTCACATGTCCACTATGGAAGGCAATGCAATAAGACATGCTTATGTTCCTGACTCTTTACAAAGCTGTACTGTCAGTCACTTCTCTGGTTCTTATAGCTGGGTCCTAATACAGTACAACTCTTAGGATCATATGTAGAAAGTAAAAGGAGCAACTCTGTTACAAACAAACAGCATAATAGGGACCAAATAAACATCCCCATTGATTTAAAATGGTAATTTTAAAACTGTGATTTGTAGGGAGGCCTCCAAAGCATTACAATGTAACATAGCATTTAAGGGATTAAAAACCCCACACCTCCACACTCTTTTATCCACCTCCACAGATTCTCTTGTCCACCTCCACACACTCTCTTGTCCACCTATACACACACATTCCACACTATTGTCTACCTCCACACCCTCTCTTGTCCACCTATACACACACATTCCACACTATTGTCTACCTCCACACCCTCTCTTGTCCACCTATACACACACACTCCCCACTATTGTCTACCTCCACACACTTTCCAGTCCACCTATACACACACACTCCACACACTCTCTTGTCCACCTATACACACACACACTCCACACTCTTGTCTACCTCCATACACTCTCCTGTCCGCCTATACACACACACTCCACACTATTGTCTACCTCCATGCACTCTCTTGTCCACCTATACACACACTCCACACTATTGTCTACCTCCACACCCTCTCTTGTCCACCTATACACACACTCCCCACTATTGTCTACCTCCACACTCTCCAGTCCACCTATACACACACTCTTGTCCACCTATACACACACTCCACACTCTTGTCTACCTCCACACACTCTCCTGTCCACCTATACACACACTCCACACTATTGACTACCTCCACACACTCTCCTGTCCACCTATACACACACTCCACACTATTGTCTACCTCCACACACTCTCCTGTCCACCTATACACACACTCCACACTATTGTCTACCTCCACACACTCTCCTGTCCACCTATACACACACTCCACACTATTGTCTACCTCCACACACTCTCCTGTCCACCTATACACACACTCCACACTATTGTCTACCTCCACGCACTCTCTTGTCCACCTATACTCTTGCCCTGTGATTCCACCCGATCCTCTGTCACATTCCAGTTGACTAATAGCATTGTTTTCCTCATTTCTCCTCTTCCCGCTTGGCTTCTCTTCCACCCTCTGAAGTGGAAGTAACCCAAATCCTTTCAGACTCAAGACACACTAGTTTTTGACCACCTACCCCCTTCTCAAGCACCTGGAGGCCCTGTTCAAGGTGACGGGGACAAGGGCATGCATATTTCACAAGTGTGCCTCTTTAGGAGGGACAGTCCCTCTTTCCCACACTCTTGTCCCTCTTTTTATTAGATCAGACTATGTGGTGTGTGTACAAGTCACATTGCTCCACAGCAATAAAACTCACAATGTCAGTATATGTGTTTAGTCTGTGTAAATAAACTCTTTTGGTCTTGCTCTAAATTCTTTATTCATTTATACCAAGATGTGTCAAAAGGTCATGAGATAACCTAAAAATTCCTGGTTATACTCTGCCCACCAGACACCCCCCCAACAATATCACCTAAACCAGAAATGTCCCTCTTTGGCCGTTTGAAATCTTGGGAGGTGTGGGCAGGTACAGACTACACATGGACTTCACATTGTCACATTGTTCTTTCATCCACGGGCAACGACAAGCTTGATTTGTGCGCGTTTAGGTTTCATACATGTATTTGCTTTTTAGTAATACACTGATTTTGAGAACAGAAGCATTGCATTACATAGCAAAGCACTGTTTGAATCTTATTTTTGATCATCTATAGGATTTATTTAGAGTTTTAACTTTGCATTCAGAGGCGTAACTAGAAGTCTCCGGGCCCTGGTATGAGAAGGCCATGGGCCCCCCTGACCACACTGACCCCCTCCACAATGCCCCCATCTCCTACCTGGAGGTCCCGGGCGGTCCTCTTAGTAATGTAAAGAGCTGGGAGATGATGTCATCTCCCAGCGCTCTGCATTACTACAGCCCTGGCGGGAGATTGCGGGCGCCAGGTGGAGGGGTCTCAGGAGGAGGTCGGGCCCCTGGAGTGCACGGGCCCGGTCGCAGGTGTGACCCCTATAGTTACACCACTGTTTGCATTTTTTAAGAGAAATTAAGGAGAGTGTTTTTAAAGTGTCAGTAAAGAGTTACAAGATGGTATTACAGTAAAGGAATGTTGAATCTTTAACTAAAGAAGAGGTTATTTCTTTGAAGAAGCTTTCCTCATTCCCCATCTCCCTCTACATCTTTTAGTATTGTATGTGCAAATGGGAATAAATGAATTTATAATTTATGCCATGATATATTCTTTCAAAAAACATCTGTATCTCATGCGAGATGGATGTATCACTATGTGATTCTTTAGGGCTTATTCCTAAAACTGGAGCACATAGCAGATCTCACATAGTGTAAATATCATGAGATATACATTCTGAAGAATTACTGAACTATACATGGGAGACAAAATCCAAAATTACCACTAATGTAAAGGTTTAACCTCTCAAATGATGTAGAGGATTCCAACGCATTGGAGACCTCTCTAGCGTTCAAGATTATAATAGTGCCATTTAATAATCAATGCGTTGGATACCTATAAGAATGTTTATTTTTCTTTCTTCCCTATAGTGCAGTTGGTGTACTCCAGAATTTATCTAGTTCTTCTTAGTACATCGAATTCTATATCCTCTAAGGACTAATGTTATTTCTTGAATCAAGATGCAAGGAATAAAATCAGAGGGGGGGGTGTTAAAATGATAGTAATACTTGAAAACTTTTAAAGTTAATTCAATAGATATTTTAAAAATACATTAATTGTGCCATTTTCGATCTCCCAAACCTTGCCTGGTTTGCAAGCACACGTTGTAGACCGTTCAAATGAAGTATTTCTTTGTAACTACCGTGATCACGGCTCTGCTGAAGAGCCGCAGGACGGTCTATGGACTGCGATCTCTGTCTCTGAGTTTGAAAGCTGATGTCACCACGAGGGGAGGGAAGGGGAAACTTTGCAGACTTATATCTCCCAAACCGTAAAGGTATGGGAGATCGGAAACGGCACAATTAATGTATTTTTAAAATATCTATTGAATTAAATTTAAAAGTTTTTAAGTATTACTATCACTGTAAGGTTCTTTCTACCCTAAGGAGTAGTTACTCCAGAGTTACTCCTAGAGGGAAGATTCACTAAGCAGTGATAAAGTGAAGATGACTTCTGTGGGCAGCACAGTGGCTCAGTGGTTAGCACTGTTGCCTTACAGCGCTGGGGTCCTGGGTTCAAATCCCACCAAGGACAACATCTGCAATGACTTTGTATGTTCTCACTGTGTTTGCGTGGGTTTCCTACCACACTCCAAAAAACATACTGATAGGTGAATTTAGATTGTGAGCCCCAATGGGGACAGGAACCAATATGAGTGTAAAGCGCTGCGGAATCTGTGTGTGCTATATAAATAAAGGATTATTATTATTCTCCAGTGATATCACTTCTCCCCAATTCCTATATAATTCTACTAGTTGAACAGCCCGTTACACGTGCCGCAGTCACGTTCAGTAGAGACTGCCCGCGCCACGGCTGATACAGAGCTGGATGCTCCTTCGGAGCACCCAGCTCTGTCAGCTGCGGCGCGGGCAGTCTCTACTGCACATGACTGCAGCACGCGCAGCAGTGTCTACTGCGCATATTGCGGCGTTACACAGGATTTAGCGAATTATTATATAGGATGGAGCCTATGCATTAAGATTTCTTCAGCTTTGGAGAATAACATAGGAACTAGAGAAGTGATGAACTGGAGAAGTCAGGGGTGGACTGACCATACGGGCATTCGGTCACGGACCGAGGGCCCGTGACCGAAGGGGGCCCGCCGCCGCCGCCACTTCCAGAGCTGCTCAGCAGCTCTCCTACAACGGCCGCCGGCGCGCTGTTCTAGTAATACAGAGCGCTGGGAGATGACATCATCTCCCAGCCTCTGCATTACTAGAGGCGCGCGGGACATCGCAGTGTTAAGCCACGCCGCTAGACCACCAGGGACTGCAGGTAAGGGCATTGTGGAGATGAAGGGGGCATTGTGGAGATGAAGGAGGCATTGTGGAGACGGGTGCATTGTGGAAGGGGCATTGTGGAGATGGAAGGGGTCATTGTGGAAGGGGCAATGTGAAGATGGGGGCATTGAGGAAGGGGCAATGTGGAGATGGGGGCATTTTGGAGATGAAGGGGGTATTGTGGAAGGGGGCATTGTGGAAGGGGCATTGTGGAGATGAGGGGGCATTGTGGAAGGGGGCATTGTGGAGATGAAGGGGGCATTGTGGTAGGGGGCATTGTGGAGATGAAGGGGCATTGTGGAAGGGGCATTGTGGAGATGAAGGGGGCATTGTGGAGATGAAGGGGGCAATGTGGAGACAGGGGCATTGTGGAGATGAGATGAAGGGGGCATTGTGGAGATAGGGGCATTGTGGAGATGAGATGAAGGGGGCATTGTGGAAGGGGCATTGTGGAGATAAGGGGGCATTGTGGAGATGAAGGGGCATTGTGGAAGGGGCATTGTGGAGATGAAGGGGGCATTGTGGAAATGAAGGGGGCAATGTGGAGATAAGGGGCATTGTGGAGATGAGATGAAGGGGGCATTGTGGAGATGAAGGGGGCATTGTGGAGATGGGGGCATTGTGGAGATGAGATGAAGGGGCATTGTGGAGGTGGAAGGGGCATTGTGGAGATTTCTGCAGGGGGCCCAGACCTCTTTTTGGACCAGGGGCCCTGGGTCCTGTCAGTCCGCCCCTGGGAGAAGTTATCTCCATCTTACCACCCTCCTTATCACCACTTAGTGATTCTCCCCCCAGTTCTTTTTACTACATCAGGCTCATTATCAATATGTAGTTTTTTAGCATTTGAAGTTTAACCCTGTAAGGACTAAGCTATTTTCACCTATATGACAAATGGTAAAAATCAGGTTTCTAGTATACATCAATTAAAAGTACTAAAATAAACTTTTTTTCTTGATTCTGTTCAAGTTAGTGTAATCACTGTAGAATGGAGTTAATTAAATTTTACTATTTCTGTCATTAACAAAAAACATCAGAATCATTTTTCACATTTTTAGTTAATGGGACAGGGTAGCATTTATTGTTAATAAAAAAAGATGCATTAAAAAGATTAAATTGTTGTATGTGGCTTCCTTTTACTACTTTTCTTAACACTTTGAGTGCCAGAGGAGTGTGCAACGCATTGCTTTGAAATGCATTGTGTACCTCTCTGGCACTCAAAGGGTTATGTGGTACAAAATATAACAACAGCATGTACCCTATAATCTGGGTCATGCACTTAATGCATGACTGTGTCTCTTTAAATGTGCACACCAGGGGGACATGCTCTGAAGTTCAATAAGGGCTTAGAATGGCTATGCTGTGGCAGATCTGTGTCTAAGGCACACTGTCACTATAGACTAACATGTCTTCACCATCATATCTCCGTCAATCCGCCACCAATTTGCCCTCATCTCCGTTACTCTCTAATGTATTGTCGACTCTTCTGGCATTCAGAGTGTTAAAGGGATAGTAACCATGAAAAAAGTACAGGCGAATTTATAGGTACAATTAAAACATACTTACTGCCCTCATTCCCATCTCCCAAATGGTTATGGTTTGAGAGATGTAATAAAATAAAGGTCTCCGCTCCCTTCCACTTCTCAAGCATCGGCTGTATAGCGGACGTCATGAGTTCTTGCTTCCGGGACCAGAAGGCGGCTCTTCAGGAGCGCTGTCATCGAGATATATAAATATAATTATTTCATCAGTATGGTCTACAACGTGTGCCTGGCTTGCAAGCACACATTGTAGACCATTCCAATGAAGTAATTATAGTTAGATATCCCGATGTCAGAGCTGCCTACAGTTGGGCGACCGGATTCTGCCTCTGACAGCTTTACAGCTCGTCAGGCAGAAAGGGGAGGGAACGGAGGACTTTATTTTATTATATCTCTCAAACCATAATGGATGGGAATGAGGGCAGTAAGTATGTTTTAATTGTACCTATAAATTCGCCTGTACTTTTTTTTTCGAGGTTACTATCCCTTTAAAGCCGTGTCTCCCCCTCTTTAGCACATGCTTTCAATGACATCATTCCTGAGTAGTAGCAGGAGGCCAAGTACATTAATAAGAGGAAGGGGAGAAGAGGAGTAGAGGTGAAAGCGACTATGGAAAGGATATTGTGGATGGGTGGTGAGTTAAAGGGAAGGGCGGGAGAAGGGAGAAGCATTGAAGAGGCAAAGGTGTAAAAGGCAGGGAATGAGAATGAGTGTATGCTGCACCACTAGTTGAATTCACATCCCATTACAATGCCAGACACACTGGGCAAGCTGGTGATGTAAGGGGATGAAAGCACGGCGATGTAACAGCATAGCTTTTGCACATACAAACTATTACACTATGTTCAGTAACATGTCTTCTACTTTCTGTGTGCAGCTATACAGTGTCTGAATTCTTTAAAGTAGCAGTAAACTTTTTTTATGAAAACAAATATTTTACAGAGCATTTCCTGCTGAATAAAACAAGGTCACTCTCATCGCTGTCAGGTGTTTAATTCTAAATTTATAGCAGTTTAAATAACCAGGAAGTGAATTTACTGTGTTTACTTCCTGATAGTTCTAACTGACAGGAAGTGACAGGCAGTTTCTATCACATTCTATGGAGAACTGTATGTCTCTGACTTTTCTGACTTTCCTCTCCATTAGAATCTAACAGGAAATCTAATTAGAATTTGACCACTAGAGGGCACTGCTAATGTAAAAAAAAACATGGGTTTAAACTGTAATAACTCTGGAAATATAAAACTCTCGGCAGTGGGAGTGCCCTTATTTTACTCAATAGGAAAATCCCTACAATATATATTTTTTCATAAAAAAGGTTTACTGCTCCTTTAAGTAGGAATCCTTTCTTACCGAGTCCGCTCTTAATGAGTTCCCTATCTAACCTCTCATCTTCAGCTTTCAGGGGCTCAGGGATATGCAATGCACATCCCTATGAAACTGATAGGACTTGTAGTACTGTTTGTAGTGCTGACGTCTGAGTACATCCTCCGTGTTCCTGGAATTGTCAAATTGCTGGCGGTATGTGATGGAGGGCATCCCTTCCACATTGCCAAAAATTCTACAACCCTCCATGCTAATGAGGATATTCTCCTCCCCCCCCGCATCCCTAATTCTTGCGATTTGTGTCTCCATTTCCACACATTTCCACACACACATTGCCACAGCATCAACCCTTAGTGCATTTCCCCAGGTTACAGAGTGCACATAGACGTTTCCCATACAGCTCTCTCTAATGGGAACTGGATTAAACAGTCCCCAGTAGATAAAAGTAAACCACGCTGTCACTTTCAGCATGGTCCCCTTCCAGGGCATACAAACTATAATGCTCTGTCACAGCTGACAGCCCTCCTGGGAGTTTGCCTATATAATGCTTTGGATCACAATGAGTTAAGTTAAAGAAAAAAGTGCAAGGTCTTTGCGCAGCTCTCTGCATTACAGGAGACCTGGACTGTAATGCGTTAGCCTGCTCCAGTTTCCTGCAGACACAATGGGGAAGCTTACAGTCAGTACTATACATACATGGCACAATGGCCAAAAGACCAGCCAGTTATGCACTTTATATATGGCAGAAGGATGGTGCTAAAGACTGAAATATGGACAGTTAGCATAACTATGGATGGGTGAAAAGTTCTACTTCATTTTCACAATAATTTCGCACAAAAACATAATTTTTCTCTTTATCCAAAGGATACAAGAACATGACAATTTCTGCCTGTGCTTTCTGTGGCACAGAGAGCTCCTGCTATATAAAACCTCTAAAGTTCTGCTGCTCGGGAAATGTCAGTGGGATGTAACACATGACATCAGTTCTTGAAATCCTCTGTTTTCTACAAAAGTAAACAGAAGCAGGTTAACTAGAAATGGACAAAAGTCCCATTACTTTTTGTAGGATACTCATGAAAAAATCCCACAATTTTTCTCTTTTTCACAGAACTTCTAGCAGAGATAATAGCTTTTAAAATGTCCACTATCAGTGAAATGCCTCCCTTCAGTGGCTGCAGTAATTATGGCTTCAATACTATTTATCACTGTCAGTGTCACTGTCTACACATATTACCTATCACTGTCAGTGACATTGTCTACACATATTACCTATCACTGTCAGTGTTACTGTCTACACATATTACCTATCACTGTCAGTGACATTGTCTACACATATTACCTATCACTGTCAGTGTCATTGTCTACAAATATTACCTATCACTGTCAGTGACATTGTCTACACATATTACCTATCACTGTCAGTGTTACTGTCTACACATATTACCTATCACTGTCAGTGACATTGTCTACACATATTACCTATCACTGTCAGTGTCATTGTCTACAAATATTACCTATCACTGTCAGTGTCACTGTCTACACATATTACCTATCACTGTCAGTGTCATTGTCTACAAATATTACCTATCACTGTCAGTGTCTACAAATATTACCTATCACTGTCAGTGTCATTGTCTACAAATATTACCTATCACTGTCAGTGTCACTGTCTACACATATTACCTATCACTGTCAGTGTCATTGTCTACAAATATTACCTATCACTGTCAGTGTCATTGTCTACACATATTACCTATCACTGTCAGTGACATTGTCTACACATATTACCTATCACTGTCAGTGTTACTGTCTACACGTATTACCTATCACTGTCAGTGACATTGTCTACACATATTACCTATCACTGTCAGTGTCACTGTCTACAGATATTACCTATCACTGTCAGTGACATTGTCTACACATATTACCTATCACTGTCAGTGTCACTGTCTACACATATTACCTATCACTGTCAGTGTCACCGTCTACACATATTACCTATCACTGTCAGTGTCACTGTCTACACATATTACCTATCACTGTCAGTGACATTGTCTACACATATTACCTATCACTGTCAGTGTCACTGTCTACACATATTACCTATCACTGTCAGTGTCACCGTCTACACATATTACTTATCACTGTCAGTGACATTGTCTACACATATTACCTATCACTGTCAGTGTCACTGTCTACACATATTACCTATCACTGTCAGTGTCACTGTCTACACGTATTACCTATAACTGTCAGTGACATTGTCTACACATATTACCTATCACTGTCAGTGTCACTGTCTACACATATTACCTATCACTGTCAGTGACATTGTCTACACATATTACCTATCACTGTCAGTGACATTGTCTACACATATTACCTATCACTGTCAGTGTCACCGTCTACACATATTACCTATCACTGTCAGTGTCACTGTCTACACATATTACGTATCACTGTCAGTGTCACCGTCTACACATATTACCTATCACTGTCAGTGTCACCGTCTACACATATTATCTATCACTGTCAGTGTCACTGTCTACACATATTACCTATCACTGTCAGTGTCATTGTCTACACATATTACCTATCACTGTCAGTGTCACCGTCTACACATATTACCTATCACTGTCAGTGTCACTGTCTACACATATTACCTATCACTGTCAGTGACATTGTCTACACATATTACCTATCACTGTCAGTGTCACCGTCTACAGATATTACCTATCACTGTCAGTGTCACTATCTACACATATTACCTATCACTGTCAGTGTCATTGTCTACACATATTACCTATCACTGTCAGTGTCACCGTCTACAATGGCCTTATGCATCATTCTAAAGACATGCAGTTCTGGAACAAATCAAGTGCACCATTGGATTGAAATACAACTTTCACAAATGGCCAGTGATTTAAATGGGGGGGATTTGACCCCTGGAATGATAGAGAGGTTTCCAGAGACCTCTCCAGCATTCAAGGGTTTAAAAGTAACAGTAAAAAGAATGTGACTTTCCCTCTCTGCTTCATGATCTTGTGATATGTGATATGATTACCATTTACAAATACCTTCAAAGTCAATACAAATAACTATCCAATGATTTATTTATACAAAGAGCTGAGCCAAGAACAAGAGGTCATCCATTAAAACTAGAGGAAAGGCACTTTCAACTAAAACAAAGGTAGGGGTTATTTACAGTAAGGGTGGTAAATCTATGGAATTCTTTGCCTCGGCATGCTGTACTAGCAGATAATGCAACTGCTTTCAAAAAAGCAAATGATGCCTATCTAGCACAGAACAATATTGAAAATTATGACAGATGGCTTCAAAGCAGATAGGATGTTGATCCAGGAATCTATCTGACTGCCATCTGGAATGTTTTTACCCACTTGGGGACTAGATTGGAAATGACTCCAGAGGGCTTTTTTTGACTTCCTCTGGATCAGCAGGGGTGTTTTTAGCATGGGCTGGACTTGATGGACACATGTTTTTTTCCAGCCTCATCAACTATGTTACTATGTTATTGGTTTTCTCTAAAATTACTCCTCTTTACCTTTACCCTTTGAGTGCCAGAGGGGTACGCAACGCATTGCAAAGCAAAGAGTTAATTATTATGAGTCATAACCCTTAGTGACAACTTGATTTGTTCCCAATCGCATAGCATCCTACAGGACATTTTCGTTTATGAATTGCTCTCACGCTGGGTCCCATGAAGCTGAGTGACTAGATCTTTACAATCCAATCAGCAGGGGGGGGTCAGCCTCTCGCCCCAGTGGTATTCTATATTCCTATCTTTCTTACAGATACATTCCTTTGAACTGTGCGTTTTTTCTGCAGTGTTTGAAGAGCATGATGTCTTTCACTACTTCATGTTTCTGTAACAGAGCATATCCCTCATTCAATAGGCTGCTTCTCACATTCTGCTGTTTGTTAAAAACATATGGACCCTGTATTTTCTTATAAATAATGATCATAGTGCTAACTGACTGATATAATTAATGCAAAAATAATGCGTGTATTGCTATAACTATTGAAAGGCAGAAAAAATAGATACCACTCTATATACAATTTGGATTTACTTCCTGCTGCTAAATCCTCAGATTACATTTAACCCCTTAAAGACTAGCCCTCCTGGGAAATTACCTTCCCTTAAAGGGATAGTAATGGTTAATTTTAAGTTGATTTAATATTGTAGGCATTAAAAAAAGATTAACATCAATGTAAGTCTTATCTCTCAAACCTTTATGGTTTGAGAGATATAATTTGCTAAAGTTACCTTTTCCTGGCTGTTTTACTCAAGTCTGCCATCTAGCTGACAGCTGCAGATTCCAGTCATTTGACCAGACAGAGGCTCTTCAGCAGAGCTGAAATCACGCTATTTAGAAATAAATACTTCATTGGAATGGTCTACAAAGTGTGCTTGCAAGCCAGGCACACTTTGAGGACCATTCCAAATTAAGTTTTTAGCTTTAGATATCGTTATATCGACTCTGCTGAAGAGCCATATCTGGTCAAGCGACCGGAATCTGCTTCTGACAGCTTTACAGCTCGTCAAGCAGAAAGGGGAGGGACCAGAGAACTTTATTTTCCGATATCTCTCAAACCATAATGGTTTGAGAGATACAAATAAGTGCATGTACTCTCTTTTAATTGTATCTACCATATAGCTAATACTTTTTTTCTGACATTACTATCCCTTTAAGGACCGATTTGATATATGCCGATGTGCCAGTGCACTAGCGTCTTGGTGCCGTCAACACAAAGAACGTGATGTGCCAGGCCTCGCACGTCACTGGTAGTTACAATTTTAAATGGGGATCTCTTGGCTGTGAATGCATTAACCTCTTGAATGCCTGTATGGTTTGCATCGTGCTTGGCAATCCCATGCACACTCCTCTGGCATTTAAAGGGTTAAGACATGTTATATACAAAAAAAAAAGACAAAAAAGTGGATTCTATACAGGCACATATCGCCTCAAAATAAATATGTATGTAAATCTGTAATATAACAAAGTAATTAAACAGATGAAATATCTTATAAAAATACAAAAAACTTTATTGTATGGAATAGATATCTGCCTCCTAAAAAGAAGCGCACATCAAGCAACACATAATCCCCCATCCTCCCACCCCCACATATAAAAAAGCAACGTTGTGCTTAAAAACAAAAAAAAACCCTACGCGATCTCCTAAATATAACTACTAACTGTGAAAAAGTGTACAGTTCCGTGCACATTGATAGTAAGTTCAATTAAAGTGTAGGCTGACACAAAGTACCTTAACGCAATCACTGAAACCCTGGTTTCCTTTCCAGTCCCAGTTCAATAGTTAACATTCTGCCACAATGTATATTCATGAACCTGATCATAAATCGGAGACCACTATCCAGATGTATCCACTGACTTGACCAAAGATAAACCGCTGGTAGTTTAAACAGGCTACTTTGTACCGCATTCAACTTTATTATTCTACTCACACTGGGATCTGAAGTTTAGCTCAAAGCAAGAAGACATGTTATGTAAGAATAATTTAACTTAAAGGAGAAATAACTCCTACTAATAATAATCCCCCACTTAATTTACAATAGCCAGAAAGGCCTAATGGCTTCTATGATTTTTCTCCTTACACCTTGGTTAAAATGGTAACACCTTCAATTAGTCTCGGATGTCATGTCCATGGAGGCAGACATGATGGTTGCTGGACAAGGCCACAGTCTCTGCTCACTGCACCTGGTAATCTTAAGTAGGATCATACACTCTTCCTGCTTCAATGAGAAACAACTGTCAGCTACTGCCACGCCCACCTCCATGGTTATGACATCCAGGATCAACTGAAGATGTTTTCTCTTGAAGAAAGGCCAAAACTCATGGTGGCCGTAATTATTTTCTAGCCATAGTAAGTGTGTGTTGTGCCGAGGGAGGAGGGGACGGAGAATACAGGTACAGAATAGGGTTCCATCCTGTTTATTGTTGCAGATACTGTTAGGGTGACCATATTTTATTTCTGCCATTCAGAGACACTGCGGAGAGAAGAACACACCACAGATTTCTAAACACTATAGGGAGAACTGCCTGTTGACTGCTGTGACAGTAAGTGATGCGTCTGGTAGGGTAAAAAATAATATACATCACAGCCAAATCCTTAGACTAGCATTACACTACAACAACATTGCACTACAGCTCCTGTTTCATGTCAGAACCAATGCTCAGTTCTTTCTCTGGTGTTTAGAGCTCTGTCTGGAAGCCATTTTCTTGTAGCCCAGCAGAGACATCACTTTGTGTCACAGTAGACAATGGGCAGTTCTCCTAGTGTTTAGAACTCTGTGTTCTGGAGTCATCATTTCGGGACCTTGTACCGTCCCAGAAGAAGGCTGCCCGGGACAAGGGACACACATTTAAAATCCGGGGCTGTCCTGGCCAATCAGAGACACGTGGTCAACCTAGATACTGTCAAGTTAATTCCTTAGAAAAGGGCTATCCAAGTTCAGTCCTTAAGGGCCACCAACAGGCCAGGATGTAAGGATTTCCTTGATTTTTTTATTTCATTTATTAAATTTTACAAGAAGAATAATAATTAAATTTCAATAAATATGAATAATAAATTAGATAAACAAGATGACTAAATTAAGTTAACTGGAGTATTTGAGGATACCAGGAAGAGATATAGGCATTATACCCTATTAAGAAAGGAGCAACATTTACTGTTTAACCAAGGGCCCCAGATGTAGAGGAAGACATTATAATTAACTAGTTCTATTGATCTCAGATATTCATGGCTGCAGATAGAATTAATTTTGTCCAAGATATTGGACCAGGGCAGGTCAGAAATTGTCCATTGTAAGCCAATGCTTGATCTCACAGCAGAAAAAATTCTAAAAATGAGCTTGTCTTGAGACTTAGTGGCTGACTCCAAGAAGAGCATTGCAGCTTCCAAGTAAACAATTTTGTGAAGAATCTGGGAGAGGAGATTGTTGGCCTTATCCAGGATCATCTGAGCTTAGGACAGGACACCACATATGAAGAAAGGATCCAGAATCCTGACAACCATGAAAGCATAGATCTGGAACATTTTTATACATCAGCCCAATTTTTGCAGGGGCTAAATTATAAATATATAACATTTATTGTTCGATTAAGTTGAGATTTAAAGGGATAGTAATGTTTCATAATAAAAGCAGCTCTAATTAATCATCATAGTATTTGGACTTTGGAGAGTGTTATTTCAATTCTGTAAGAGTTGTAGTTCAAGAGTAATTCAATGATAAAGTATCCCACTCCTGCCCCTTTTACTGATGTAACACTGTTCAGCCAGAGCAGAAGGAAGATGCCCAGGTAGATTGCAGAGAGGGACAATCTTCAATTAAGATAAGGGAAAAACCTGAAAATCTTGTCAAGGGGGGCAGGGCTTTCATTGTTCTCATAGGAAGAAGATTGTCCCCTGCTGTTATCTGTCTGGTCTATGGACTGCATTCCACATCTGAGAAGAGATGGCTTACACTAGGTAAGCCAGGTACACTAGGTAAAAGGGGCGGGAGGGGAAAACTTTGCCCACAAAATAAAATAAAGATAAAACGAAGTATTACTATCCCTTTAAGTTACTCTTATGAATTTGTGAGATTATCTTCCTCCATTCTTCTTCAGACCACGACTGTTGTAACATTAACTCCCAGGAATGTTGGCAGTTGAGTTTCGTTGAGTCTTACAGAAGAATTTTATAAATTTGAGAGAATGAATTTGGGGCAGAGTTCCACACTTAAAAAAAAAAATTTGAATCTGGTGAGGGGAATTCCGATGGAATTACCCAGAAATTGGGAAAGAACCATCTGAACAGAGTTATAAATTTCATCATCGTCTTCTGAGCCGTCAATTACGTCTTTTAGTGTTGACCCGTCCAGAAATTTCCCTGATAAAGCACTGGTGAGTTAATCACTGGCTCATTCATTCTGACTGACTCACCTGTCCTTAGTCAGAGAAATCCTTACATCCTGCACTGCTGGTGGCCCTTGAAGACTGAACTTGGACAGCCCTGCCCTTGAAGAATTGATTGACCTTCACCAATTGAGGATATTGTTGCAGTATATCAGTAAATGCAACAAAATGTTTCTCCTAGAACACAACAGTGTTACATAGGATCTGTCCTCACATTTGGTAAAGAAATACAATAATTTCAGTGTACAGGGTTAATTTATTTTTTTTAGTTTTCACATTATAATTCTTACATATATTTTAATTCCCCCCAAATAATTTCTTCACTGTATTTTTTTATTTAAAGTATTGGGGTATTTACATTACAAAACAAGTAAAATAACATAACAGTATAAAAACAAATACATTGGAATGCAATTGTTAAAGGGGATATATCACATTATAAAAATGTGTTACCATATGTTTTGTTAATAAAAGTAGTAATAGGAATGCTGTTAATGTAAGTACGTACAAAGATATTCTATCTTCTGTGCTGTGCACTTCTGCATAATAACAGAAAAAAAGAAAGACAGCGCACCAATAGTCTAAGTGTAGTAGTTTTAACTCCTTAGCAAAAGAATAGTTAATATATAAAAATAAGATGAAGGGAAATAAAATCTATAGGACAAAACACCATATGCAATCTTTAATAAATATAAACAGTATGAATAATCACTGCATAAAAAAAAAATATAAACTAAAAATAATTAATTCCAATATGACAGAACATATAATTCTATGTGGATAAGGATAGGACAGGATCTACAAGGTAATACACAAAGGTGTATGTATAACTGGTTCTCAGCCTAGGTGTATGTATAACCGGTTCTCAGGCTAGCATCATGCTGACAGTATGATCAATGATGAGAGGTCATTAGTTCATATGCGCTCACCAGAAGCATGAAATAGTCAAGTATATAGCACAGTTACAATTGCCTGCTCACCGGATTTCCCCTGGAAGACTTGCTCATCGAATATCGTAAGGACACCTCGGATCTCCTTGCAGTCCGTCGAATGTTGCCGTTCTCGAAGGTTGTTATTCGAGGGGTCCAGGTTCGATGGTCCGCCCCAGGTCTCCCTTGAAGGGCTCGTATGTAGGTCTCCTTATAATCTTTCGAGGGTGGCTGTTCTCGAAGGTTACTACTCGAGGTATTCAAATCTGACAGTCCACGGCAAATCTTCCCTAGGGGACTTGCTTGTCATCCGGTGTAAGAGCACAATGAATCCACTTGTAGTCTGTCGAAAGCTGTCATTCTCGAAAGTAATCAATCGAGGGATTCGAGTCCGGTAGGCCGCAGCTGAATCAGAAGCTGCTACGATATTATGATAACCACCTATTCGACTAGTATATAAAAACAATAAAAATAGATATATCCTAATGTATGTTCATCAACGCGTTTCTGGGCTCTTAGCCCCTTCGTCAGGATAGTTCAGGAATATCGTAATATATATATATATATATATATATATATATATATATTCCCTATTAGTCACTTCTGCATAATGTGCACAGCACTTCTTCATATCCTAATTCTTCTCCATCCTGCCCCACGGAGCGCGTTCATGCTTCCCTTCAGTGTGCTGTGAATGGCGACTATCATTATATCAAGCTCCGGTTGGCAGTATACTGATGTTGCAACCTCGGTATAATGCTAACCGCAGTTTGATGTAATGATTGAAGCCATTCACAGCACATCAAAGGGAAGTGTGGACATGCTCCCTGGGGCAGCTGGGAGGGAGGTGGGAGGAGAATTAGGATGTGAAGAAGACCTGTGCCAAAGAATCAATGTGCCCCATTATGCTGACCGGCACAGCTTGAATATACAATATCTTTGTAAGTACATACATTGAAAAAAAAACAGCTTTCCTATTATTATTTTTATTAACAAAACAAATGGTAACAATTATTTTATAAGGTAATACATCCCCTTTAAAGCATATCTTTTATAGAAACATGATGTTGCTCAGTGTATGAGTAATCTTTAAAAAAAAATAGAATACTTTATTCATTATGCTGTTTAAAGTAAATGTGATGTTTATGTATGACATCGATATCTCCTATGAAAGTTCTTTGAATGAGCAGGTGGTTTTGGACCTTGCCTCCAGCCATATCTTTTGAACACTTAGAAAGCTACTGATGTAATTCATGCATCCCTGGCAAAATGGCTATTTGTAGTTTTTTGAAAGCATACCTTTATGATCGCTTTTATTCTATTTGCACATATTATGAACTCTCAGTATGTAACGTTTAAAAGTTTTTTTTGTAAAAGATATTGTCAGAGTTATACAGCTTAATTACACTAAATACGCTTATTGAAAAATGTGGATGTGTGCAGGTATTCTCTCTGTATTTAAAGGAGCAGTAAACTTTTCTTATGAAAACACATATTTTACACAGAATTTCCTGCTGAATAAAACAAGGTCACTCCCATCGCTGTCAGATGTTTTATTCAAATACTAGTTGAACAGCCCGTTACACGGGCCACAGTGCCTCTGGCAGCCGGTCGCGGGGCAGTCACACGCAGTAGAGACTGGCCGCGCCGCTGCTGATACAGAGCTGGACGCTCCTTCGGAGCGCCCAGCTCTGTATCAGCTGCGGCGCGGGCAGTCTGTACTGCGCATGACTGCCGCACGCGCAGCAGTGTCTACTGCGCATGTCGGGCGTTACACACAACTTAGCGAATTATTATATAGGATTATAGCAGTTTAAATAGTCAGGAAGTGAATTTACTGTGTTTACTTCCTGATAGTTATAACTGACAGGAAGTGACAAGCAGTTTCTATCACATTCTATGGAGAACTGTATGTCTCTGACTTTCCTCTCCATTAGAATCTAACAGGAAATCTAATTAGAATTTGGCCACTAGAGGGCACTGCTAATGTAAAAAAAACACGGGTTTAAACTGTAATAACTCTGGAAATATAAATCTCTCGGCAGTGGGAGTACCCTTATTTTACTCAGTAGGAAAATCCCTAGAATATATATTTTTTCATAAAAAAAGTTTACTGCTCCTTTAACAATGTGGATGGTAGAGACATTTCTAAATCTTTGCTTTCAAGGGGGTTAACCCTGTTAATGCCAGAAAGTTGCCCCAAATGTTGCAATGCTTTGGATACATCACTGGCACTTACAGAAAAAGGCTGAAAAAAATGGAACTGAAAATATTGAAGGGATAGTAATACTTCGTTTTAACTTTATTTTACTTTGTAGACATTATAAAAACATGAAGAACAATATAAGTCTTATCTCTCAAATCTTTATGGTTTGACAGATATTCACAAGCAAAGTTTCTCCTCACTGACCGAAACGGACAAGTCTGCCATCTAGCTGTCAGATTTGGAATCCGGTCAGCGGACCGGCCGTAGCTCTACAGCGAAGTCGTGAGCGACAGTTATAAGAAGAACTACTTCATTTGAATAGTCCTGGTTTGCAAGCACACTTTTTAGACCCTTCCAATTAAACAGTTATATTATATCTTGCGATCGCGGCTCTGCTGAAGAGCCACCGGTTGATCTGCGGACCGGATTTCAAATCTGACAGCTAGATGGCAGATTTGACCGTTTTGTTCAGTGAGGGGGAACTTTGCTTGTGAATATCTCTCAAACCATAAAGGTTTGAGAGATAAGACATATATCGTTCTTCATGTTTTTTTTATGCCTACAAAATAAAATAAAGATAAAACAAAGTATTACTATCCCTTTAATGATGGAGTTCATTTCTCATTGCTTTGAATATCAATATTATTAGGACACAAAAATTGTTTATAAGATAAATTATCAGTTGCAATCAATAAGATTTTACTAATACATCTGTGTGATAATACCAGCAATTTGCAGTTTCTCATTAGGTTACATGTGATTAGAATTAGTATAGTTTCATAATAACCCCTCTGGCACTCAAAGGGTAAAATGTGTAGCTATGAGTGCGAGGCCTGCTTCAACACGAATTAGTGAGGTGCCCCCCAAATAATTAATCATATCGTGATAAGCATAGTATTATCCAGTATAAGTCCAGGGTAATTAAGAAAACCTACTTGATCCGAGACTGATGGGCAGGCTTTTTCCTGTAGGGGCATCTGTGTGCCTGCACCGTCAGTCACTTCCTGTACCTTAAGGTACAATGCCACTCCCACTTGCCAATCCTGGAGAAGACTGGGACGGACAGTGCAGGCAAACAGCTGTCTCTTTGGCAAGATGTCTACATTGATGACTGCCTGTTCTTTTTGGATCAAGTAGGATTTCTTAATATTGCTGGACTTATTATGGGTAATACTAGCATTTCCATGAGTATCGTTATATGAATAATTATTTGGAGGGCACATTATTTGGAGAAACAGTTCCGCTTTAATTTAAAATAAATAGAAATCTTTATTTGACCACTATAATGCAACTGGTGTGCCCAAGATTTCTAGAAAAACATCATCCTCTCTCTCTCTCTCTGTGTGTGTGTGTTGGCTGTAGAATTTGTATCCAGCGTGTGAGGCCTGCTTCAGTCCAAACCATAGCGTGTTTCCTCCCTTATTCCCCAAAGCATTTTCATATACCCTCAAACATACACAGCTCAGGGTAATATCTCTCCAATATGATAAAATCAATGAAAAAGCAGCCTTTTTTTCCCCCTGACAGTGTTGTCAGGGTATATTATCTGGTTTAGGTTGTGGCTTCCGTTCATAGAAGTCGTCAGTTAAATTTCCCTTTCTGAAGCTGAGCAAAATGTGGTAATGTCACTGCCACAGGCGACTGGCATTCACAGACTGGTTTACCGGTGAAGCTTAGCCTCCTGGCTTGTCACACTGTATATATCTCAGGTTTTCCTTCTGCTTCCCAGGCAGAGGTTTCCAAGAATGTTGCCTGCAGCAGTCGTGGGACACAAAAAAGAGATTTTTGTTCTGCACTTAGTAACATTACCACACTTCACACTCAGTTTCACATAAGGGGAAATTTATCTGACTGCTCTGAACTCTATAAATTAGATAATATGCTATGACAGGGCTGTGGATAAAAGCCGTAAGAACCTACTAATTTATATTTAATTAATGCTGCTCTTGCCCTCTTATATTCCAACTAATTATTTGAAACACTAAAACACCAGAGGTCACGTTCAGGGCTGTACGCACAAAGTAAGAGGAGCAATTCTGATGTAAATCATTGACTTCTAAGACGAACAAATGGAAATTCTCCAAATTTTCTCCAGAATTGTTCCTCCTTTGCCCTGTACATATGGTACTTAGGTCCGTATTCAAGATAATAAAAGAGGCACAGATCTGGAGCAAACCAACTCAATGTAGGAGACAAAGAAAAATTCCCTAAATTCCCATAGATTTAGATACGACTTTTAACCATTTGATTGCCAGAGGGTTGTGCAATGCATTGCTTCGCAAAGGGTTAACTCCTTGAATGGTAGAGCGGTCTCCAACACATTGCTTCTAAGGCACTGGTGACCTCTCTAGCATTCAATGGGTTAAAGGCCCCATTTAAATCAATATGAATTTATATTTGTCCCCTATAGTGCAGTTGGTTTTCTCCTGAAAGGAACATAAAAGTGACCTCAGTCTATTCATGAATCACAAACAATGTATAGAGTGAAGACAGTGAGTCATACATCTTTGGCGTGGTGCCGAACCTTAAGCGTCTCCAAAACCCACCACAATGCTGAACACTATATGGTCGTACACATTCATGGAGACGGATTTATCCCTTAAGGACCCCTGACGTGCCAGGACCGTCACGCCTGGTCCGGCACTTAAGGACCAGAGACAGTCCTGGCACGTCATGGGATTCCAGGTTCCTGTGCGGCTGCACTCCACTCAGCGACCCCAGATTCCAAGGCGTAATAGCAATTGTTTATTGTAGAAAGACACAAATAGACACTGAGCACTACATAGTGCTATGTTCATTAAGCCTATGATTAAGGGATTGTTTCCCGCAACGCATTAGGGCGGGTTGACCTGCCGGTGCCCGTGCCTTTGTTCATTTAATGTTGGAGATTTTATCTTGCAAAATAAAGTCAATTATTTTATACTCTGATCGATTATTTTGGCACATAAAGCTGAGTGGATCCGTTTGAGCACTCCCGACCTGTGTCTTCTTGTTTGCTGAAACCCGTGCCAGGGGTTGTTGGGAGTTGCAGCCGGGTCCACGTGGGCCTTTGAGGCCGGGTGAGTGTATATATTTTAATAATTAAGAAATGATTTTTTAGCAACTGTAGCAACTCGATTTTTGTTTTGGGTTACTGAGCACATTGTAGTCTAGAGTGTTTCGCACAAGTTGCAAAATTGTGCTAGATTACAATGTGCTCAGTGTCTATTCTACAATAGACTACAATGTGATCCATGTCTATTCTACAATAGACTACAATGTGATCCATGTCTATTCTACAATAGACTACAATGTGATCCATGTCTATTCTACAATAGACTACAATGTGATCCATGTCTATTCTACAATAGGCTACAATGTGATCCATGTCTATTCTACAATAGGCTACAGTGTGCCGAGTGCCTATTCTAGAATAGACTACAATGTGTTCAGTGTCTATTCGACAATAGACTACAACGTGCTCCCTGTCTATTCTACAATAGACCACAATGTGCTCCGTCTCTATTCTACAATAGACTACAATGTGCTCCATGTCTATTCTACAATAGACTACAATGTGATCAGTGTCTATTCTACAACAGACTACAATGTGCTCCGTGTCTATTCTACAATAGACTATGATGTGCTCCCTGTCTGTTCTACAATAGACTATAATGTTCTCCGTGTTTATTCTACAATAAATTACAATGTGCTCCGCCTCTATTGTACAACAGACTACAATGTGCTCCATGTCTATTCTACAACAGATTACAATGTGTTCAGTGTCTATTCTACAACAGACTACAATGTGCTCAATGTTTATTCTACAATAGACTACAATGTGCTCCATGTTTATTCTACAATAGACTACAATGTGTTCAGTGTCTGTTCTACAATAGACTACAATGTGCTCTGTCTCTATTCTACAACAGACTACAAAGTGCTTCCTGTCTATTCTACAATAGACTACAATGTGCTCCTTGTCTATTCTACAATAGACTACAGTGTGCTCAGTGTCTATTATAATAGACTACAATGTCCTCTGTGTCTATTCTACAATAGACTACAATGTGCTCTGTGCGTATTCTACAACAGACTACAATGTACTCTATGCATATTCTACAACCGACTACAATATGCTCAGTGTCTATTCTACAATAGACTACAATGTGCTTAGCTTCTATTCTATAATAGACTACAGTGTGCTCAGTGTCTATTATAATAGACTACAGTGCGCTCCCTGCTGATCTCCTGTGTTTGACCCTTGGCTATTCCTCTGAGCACTCCATTAGTGCCTGCTGATATCACTTAGTGGATCTATGACCCTAGGCTATTTTCTAGACCACTCCACTTAGCCTGCTGATATTATCTACTCTATGAACTGTGTATGACCCCAGCTATTCAAGTTACCAGATTGCAAGTGCTTGATCTTTGGCCTGAACCTGACTCTTCTCTGCTTGCTGACTTGGTTCCTGTGTTTGGCCTTCCCGGGCACTGACCTTGGCCGTTCCCTCTGTGTACAGTCTCCATCTAATACTATCAGTTATACTATCCTTACAGCTGTGTTGGGTTTCCTAAGAGAGTTTGTCTTACTACTGTAGCCTACGGTCTCACGTCCTGTAACCTAGTCTCCTTTCTCTAGCCTTCACTTTACCCTGCAGGAGAGTAGGTGCTGTGTGTAGGAAGGCTATCTTGTACTCACTTCCATCTCCTCTGAGGTTTTTTTTTTTTTTTTTTTTTTTGTGTGTGTGTGTGTGTGTGTGTGTGTGTGTGTGTGTGTGTGTGTCTGCCTGTGTACGAGTACATTAGTTTGGCATGATCTATCCTTCGTAAAACAATGCTGACTCTTACTAATTATGTTGCTGGTTGCCACATAATCCTAAATAGTGCTGGTTAGTAATCCTTCTAGTTTGTTACTCATTGGGAAAGTCAGGCTCACAGGTCTATATTTTCCAAGTTAATATCTTGACCTTAAAGGGATAGTAATACTTCATTTTAACTTTATTTTATTTTGTAGGCATTAAAAAAACATGAAGAATGATATAAGTCTTATCTCTGAAACCTTTATGGTTTAAGAGATATTCACAAACAAAGTATCCCTTCCCTGTTTAATCAGATCAGAAGGGAGAAGCCCAGGTAGACTGCAGAGAGGGACAATCTTCTATTAAGATAAGGGAAAAAGCTGAAAAACTTGTCAAGGGGGGAAGGGCTTTCATTGTTTTCATACAAAGAAAATTGTCCCCTTCTGCTATCTGTCCTGTCATACAACCAGACTCACATTTGAGAAGAGATGGCTTACACTAGGTAAAAGGGGCGGGGAGGGGAACTTTGCTTGTGAATATCTCATAAACCATAAAGGTTTGAGAGATAAGACATATCATTCTTCATGTTTTTTTAATGCCTACAAAATAAAATAAAGTTAAAATGAAGTATTACTATCCCTTTAAGCACGAACAATAAATTCAAATACTCTCTTTATACCACTTACTTAGAGCAGAATTATCACTGAATATAAAGTGTCCCCCATTATGCATATAGCAATAGGCATATCCATACTAGTATTACCCTGAATAATCTGGCGTTATTGGTAAATCCAGCTTGTTCCCAGAGGCACAAGAAGGCATCTTACTATACAGGCATCTGTGCACCTGCGACCTCAGTCCCTTCGTGTACTTAAGGTACAATGCAACGCCTCCTAGAGGAGACTGGGACGACAGCCCAGGCACACAGATAACTATTTGGCAAGATGACTGTGCTGTGCAATTTGCGTTCCCATAGTAGTTCCAGTCTTTTGTATGTAAAGTTCTTGCCCAAATGTGAAATAATTGTGTATAAAAAGTGTATTAGTTGGGTTACAGGTTCTGTGGGTAAGTCCCCTTGTTCTAGGAATGTTTTGCAGGATGCAATGCCATCTACATGAGAATATTGGTGGAGTGATTCTACATTCATGGTGGCTAGAATAGTCAAAAAGTTTAAGAGATTGGTTGTGTCCTATATATAGCTGTGTGTTTTTTTGACCAATGGTTTGAGGATCCCCTTCACCCGGCCAGCTGTACCACATATTATCAGCCTTCCAGGGTTCCTTTCCTTGTGTATTTTAGGAAGCATACTGAAGTATCCAACCCTTGGGTCTTCAGGAATGAGGGACTCCAGGTGATCATTAGTGTTAGATGTCCTTTCATGATTTATTAAGCTCTTTGTGTAGTTAAATGTGGGATATTATTGTAGACTGCTGTAGTATGTTTCATCCATAAGTTGCCTCTTCTATATAGTCAGTTGTGTTCATAATCACTGTAATGCCACCTTTGTCTGCTGGTTTAATGACTATGTTTTTGTTGTCCTTTGGTGACTGTATTGCTTTTTTTTCCTTAGTAGTTAAGTTGAGTGCCAGTGTGAATTGTTTGTCAAGGATAGTTGATGTAACTATTTCTGAAGCTCTCTATATACCTGTCCATTGTGGGGTTGCGTCCTGGTGGTGGGTCCATGTTCATCTTCTTGTAGGTAAGTTGTAGTGGTAACAAGGAGGGATGAACTCAAGCTGGCTGGGTGCCCCACTCCTCACACCCTTATCAGGGCCCTTAGAGTCATGCTTTCTGTCTGCTGCCAGCTTTGAATCTTTTTTGTCATGTGTTTCAGCTGCTCAGTAATTAAATTTTTGCTTTATATTGTAGCTCCCACAGTCTCAAGTGTCACTCTTTAGGAGGGACAGTGCCTCGTTGAGATCCAAATCCTTCTTTCCCGCTTTGGTGTCCCTCTTTTTACAAGATCAGACTGAAGGAATGTATCTTCAGTTATACAGTTCCATACCTGTACATAGTACTTTACAGAAATACCAATGTCATAGTATAATAAAAAATTATAGGACAAGGTTGAGAGCATCAGGCTAAAGTGTGATCGTTGCATTATTAAAGGGGGCAAAAGTGCAGCAATAGGAATCAAACATTAGGAAAGGGACCCTGCCCCACAGAGCTTACAATCTGATCAGTAATTGAAACTACATAAAAAGACAGTAGGTGGAGGTTCATATGACGGTGTGGTATGTATTTTTTAACTTAAAGGGATAGTAATACTTCGTTTTAACTTTATTTTATTTTGTAGGCATTAAAAAAACATGAAGAATGATATAAGTCTTATCTCTCAAACATTTATGGTTTATGAGATATTCATAAGCAAAGTTCCCCTCCCCGCCCCTTTTTCCTAGTGTAAGCCATCTCTTCTCAAATGTGAGTCTGGTTGTATGACAGGACAGATAACAGAAGGGGACAATTTTCTTTGTATGAAAACAATGAAAGCCCTTCCCCCCTTGACAAGTTTTTCAGCTTTTTCCGTTATCTTAATTGAAGATTGTCCCTCTCTGCAGTCTACCTGGGCACCTCCCTTCTGATCTGGCTGAACGGGGGGGATACTTTGCTTGTGAATATCTCTTAAACCATAAAGGTTTGAGAGATAAGACTTATATCATTCTTCATGTTTTTTTAATGCCTACAAAATAAAATAAAGTTAAAACGAAGTATTACTATCCCTTTAAGTATTGTGTAAATACAATAATTTGTCCTGATCTAAATAATTTAGTCAGTTACATAAAGAGGTCATAAGACAGCCTAAAAATTCTCGGTAATGCCCTGTTCACCAGTCACACCCCCAGGTAAAACAACCTAAAATAAATGTGTCCCTCTTTTGTCTGTTTGACATGTTGGAAGGTGTGCTATATATTAACCCCTTAAGGACCGGCCACACGAGCATGCGTCTGGCACTTAGGGACCACGAACATTTGTTTTTTTTTTCCGATCCCGTTCGGGGCTCCCTCAACGGAGCCCTGAAATCCATGACGGTCCTGGCATGTCATGGGTCCTTATCGCATGCTGGATCCATGACATGCCAGGACCATCATGGGTCCTTAAGGGGTTAATAATACAGAGCTGCCTCAAGTATTGATCAACAGTGGTTCTTAAGTTAGAACAAAAAAAACGACAGGCTTTGAACATAAAATGGCTTCTTTAAGGGATAGTAATACTTCGTTTTAACTTTATTTTATTTTGTAGGCATTAAAAAAACATGAAGAATGATATAAGTCTTATCTCTCAATCCTTTATGGTTTATGAGATATTCACAAGCAAAGTTTCCCCTCCTGCCCCTTTTACCTAGTGTAAGCCATCTCTTCTCAGATGTGAATCTGGTTGTATGACAGGACAGATAACAGAAGGGGACAATTTTCTTTGTATGAAAACAATGAAAGCCCTTCCCCCCTTGACAAGTTTTTCAGCTTTTTCCCTTATCTTAATTGAAGATTGTCCCTCTCTGCAGTCTACCTGGGCACCTCCCTTCTGATCTGGTTGAACAGGGGGGGATACTTTGTTTGTGAATATCTCTTAAACCATAAAGGTTTGAGAGATAAGACTTATATCATTCTTCATGATTTTTTAATGCCTGCAAAATAAAATAAAGTTAAAACGAAGTATTACTATCCCTTTAATTTGTTACATTGCATTATAATTAAATCAGTAAAATAAACAGTTACATTGTGAGAGAATAACCCACTCTCCGTCATTATCATCACTACTGCGGGCGGCAGTTGCACTGTTGAATTCTGCTCTAGCCCCAGATCTTTTTGGAACCTAGCAACACCCCTGGGGAGACAACTACATAAATGAAGAAAAGGTAGACAAAGCATACAATTTTGCAAAGAAGATAACCTACCAAATGAAATGAGGGGTGGCTTGCCTCCTTGCTGCCCCTTAGCCTGATGTGCACAAATGTTTCCAGAAGGTGGTGATAAAGGATAAAATGGAATTTTTTTTTACATTTCCACCCCTTCAAATATACCGGAAGCTGTGAAAGCTAGGGAATTTCCATCTGTATTCATTAGCTAGTGCTCTTAGGAGAAAATGGAACCCCACTGGTGTGAGTTGACCTACCTTAGGGGGTGCCAGAAGCACAAATCTACACCTACCACAACCTCTAATTTTTCTTACAATTTTTCAAACATGACTTGCCTATAATAAAATGGTTGAAACAACTACATAAATGAAGAAAAGGTAGACAAAGCATATCATACCGGAAAGAAGATAATCTACCAAATCAGATGAGGTATCACTTTTCTTCTTACCACTAAGTTAGTGTACACATAGCGTGGAACAAGGAAGCAAACAGTGTATGTGTGACTCTATGGCTAACAGTTGAAACAGGCTAGGTAAATGTGCCAGTGGAACCAGAAGTTGGGGGGGGGGGGGTAAGAAAATGTGGGCATCGAATCAAGGCTGGTGGGGGTGAGGAGACAGTCGTATAGTTCATATGGGTGGGATCTGTGACTTCTAGGGGATACAGTATGTCCCCCACATACACTGTTTGTTTCCCAGTCTGAATCCAGCGCACATCTGTAGTCTGTGTCTACCAGGTGTGGAACCAGGCTGGGGATGATAGTGCATGTGCGTGTGTGTGCGCGTGTGTGTTGGGAAGTTGGAGTCAGTTTGTGTGCATCCAAACAGGATATCCCCTGTGTGCCACGGGGGTGTCTAGGACATTGCAAGGCAAGTTGTTGACCGACCCCCCCCCCATGGCACACACAGGGTGAATTGTTTCCCATTATATTTTATTCAGACCTTGTTGGGGGGTGGGGTCCTGATGCCCCATCAACAAGACCTGAATAAAAAAAAAAAAATTATAATAATAATAAAGCAATGCACTGGACCCTCTTACAGACACAGGGGCATTGTTTTTAATTGCTATTTTTTATTCATACCCATAGCTGGGAAATCTCTGGCTTTGTCCAGGAGACTCTGTTTTTTTCATGTAATTACTGGGTCTCGGGGGAAAGAGCTGATTCGCAGGTCGCGGGGAGTTTTTATGAGACTCCACCCACTTCTCCTCTTTCCCACCCTGTTCCTCGCATTTCCCTCCCTGTTAAAGCCACTTGCCGCCCACTATGACAGTCAATTAAGCTTCGCCCCCAACCCACGATTAATCCCTTCAGGACCAGTGATGTGTGCTCACAGTGCTCCATGACCGGAGAGGTCACTGTCAGACCTCTGTTTGGCACACTGGTACATGTGATCAGTCATGTGTGCCAGCGTGCTGAACACTGTCAATGTAGTCCTTAACTGGAAAACAACTCCAGGATCAATGGTCCTTAAAGGGTTAAGCCCCATCCCTTTGTGACGCAAATCGTGTCATTTATATCCTGCCACCGGCACCATATGAGTCCTCTCCAGTGACTCTACACGAAAAAGTTCCCAGGCCCCTCCTGATGCCCCCCTCCAGCAAGGTATAAAGAAAAAGTAATGAAAAGAAAAAATAATAATTATGTGTGTGCTACAGAGAGGTCTGTGTTTGTACCACAAGTGGCACACACACTGGGTGAAATGTTTTTGTTGATGATTTATTTAAGCCAGATAATGTTTGTGGTGATAAGGACTATTCCTGATACCTTCTGATACCATCCTGTGTGTGCACTATAGGGATGTCCAGCGCATTGCAAGCAAAGTGCTGCACCTCCCCGTGGTTCCTTTTTTATTTTCTCCTTTATTCTTCATCACTCCTCATGAGGAGACATCAGACCCCTCCTGGAGCCCTTTTCAGTTTTTAATCTCCCAACCGATCGTGCTGGGAGATCGATATTGGCAATGTAGGAGAGCAACATACAGGTACAGCTGTCTGAGCTTGTAATTGTATGATCTTGGGGTTTAAAGAGTTAAAGCACCTGGTAAGGATGGAATAGCTTTAACTGGTTACATAGTAACTTAGTAAGTTAGGTTGAATAAAGACACAAGTCCATCAAGTTCAACCTTTACCTCATACCCTAGTAATTTTATAGCTTTTCTGCTACCAAATAAGATAGACTTTATCGGACCTTCCTGATCTGCCTACTAATAAACAGTATAACCCTGTATGTTCCCTTTGGAAAGAAATGCATCTAATCTTCTCTTAAATATATCCATTGTATCTGCCATAATCACCTCCTTGTGCATGGAATTCCACAATTTAACAGACCTCACTGTAAAAAAACCCTTCCTCTGCTGAAGTCCTTTCCTCTAATCTCAAGGGGGGTCCCCTGGTCATCTGATGAGGCCTTGGGATAAATATCTCACCGCAGAGATCTTTGTATTGACCTCTAATATATTTGTACAATGTGATAAGGTCTCCTGTTAGTCGTCTTTTCTCTAGAGTAAATAAACCAAGTTTGTCTAGTTGTTCCTCATACGTCAAGTCCTCTATTCCCTTAATTAATTTTGTTGCTCTTTGCTGTACCCTCTCTAGTTCTAGTATATCCTTTTTCAGAACTGGTGCCCAAAACTGCACTGCATACTCAAGGTGAGGTCTTACCAATGATTTGTACAATGGCAAAATAATGTTATCCACTCTTGCTTCAATACTTCTTTTTATGCAAGACAGGATTTTGTTTGCCTTTGCTACTGCTGTTTGACACTGGTCACTGTTTCCAAGTTTGTGGTTGACAAGGATACCAAGGTCTTTCTCTAGCAAAGAGCCCCCTAAAATGATTCCATTAAGTTCATAAGTAGCCTTGGGATTATTTCCTCCCAAATGCATGACTTTACACTTCCCCACATTAAAGTGTTAGTAATGTCCAACAAAAAGTTTTTTGCATATAGAAGAGCTTAAAAAGCTGAGCTACATGCAACAAACCGTATCTCTCAAACTGCTATGGTTTAAGAGATACAGGCGTTCAAAGTTTGATCTCTCCTACTGACAGCTGTAAAGCTGTCAGCAGGAGATCCGTGTCGGTCGACACGGAGGCGCTTGAGAAGTGCCGCAATCTCGTTACTTACAAGGAATGCCTTCGTTGGAATGGTCTAAAATGTGTGCTTGAAAACCAGGCACACGTTTTAGAACATTCCAATGAAGGGATTCCTTGTAAGTAACAAGATCGCAGCACTTCTCACTTCTCCACTTTTTGTTGGACATTACTAACACTTTAAACTTCATATTCCATTTGTTTGCCCAATCTGCCATTTTATATAAATCCCTCTGTAGAGAGCAATTATCCTGTTCTGAATAAATTACCCTGCATAATTTAGTGTCATCTGCAAATATTGATAATTTGCTTTCTATAACTATTTCTAGGTCATTTATAAACAGCAGCGGACCTAATACTGAACCCTGAGGTACTCCACTCTCCACTTTAACTGTATTGGAGAATTGTCCATTTACAACCACACACTGTTCCCTATCCTTCAACCAGTTTTGTATCCAATTGCAAAGGTCATCTCCTAGCCCCGATTTTCTGATGTTCCCTCACAGGTGAACATAATTATACAATTCAAAGAAATTGTGTGACTTTGGCTCCCTGGTAAAGGAAGCCATTCTATCCTCTATGGATGTGGAATCACTCTATACCAGTATTCCGCTTATAGATTGCAGCCTGCAAAGCATTCCTAGAGCAAGACGGCTTACCCACAGTACCTGTAATCCACTTTATACTTATACACAATTATTTCACATTTGAGTGAGAACTATACCTACAAAAGACTGGAAATGCCAGGGAGCGCAAATGGTGCCACAATACTCTAACCTATTCAGGGCAGAAATGGAGGAGGATTTCTTGTCCACATGCCAAATGAAGTCTCTGGTCTACCTGCGCTACATAGATGATATCCTAATTATTTGGACTGCCTGTGCAGATGAACTTTTGTAATTTCCCAACAATTACAGTATTTATTACAAACTGCTCAATCTGGACATCTCTGCACCACAAACTAATCTCAGAAATGACAGTTTCCATCCCAGACACACAAAAGAACTCTATTGTTTATAGACAGGCCCTAAGGTATAACCGCATATGCTCGGAGTCTTCTGCCCTTGATAAAACATTTAAAAATCTAAGAAGATATCACACTAAGGTTTGTTATTTTAGAAAAATAAATAATGTTTAACTTTCTTTTGGAGTAAAGACACCATAGCTTTTTGCAACATGCAAAATGTATTTCATGTGAGGCACCATGCAAAAGCTCAATTCATTCTGAAAAAAATAGGATTTTAGTCTTACCTGTTAAATCCTTTTCTCTTAGTCCATACAGGTTACTGGTGACTTTGGGTAGGCACTCCATCCCTTTAAGTAGGCAGGAACGATTCCGAGAAGTGAGTGCAGGGGTGCAGCCTACCCTCTAACCTTAGCTGCAGCTTCCTGTTTCATCTTCAGTAAGTTTTGGAACCAACTACTACAAGTAGTCAGCAAGGAAACAGAAGACTCCAGTGAGCATGAACCCAAAAGTGGTCCCCCGTGTTTTGTCGCAGGAGTGCCACACATGGTCCCTTGACAGGGAGGGAGACCAGTAACCTGTATGGACTAAGAGAAAAGTATTTAAACAGGTAAGACTAAAATCCTATTTTCTCTGTCATCCACTACAGGTTACTGGTAACTTTGGGATGTTCAACCATTAAGTTCCCCAGGGCGGGAAGAAAGGCAATGACCAGGCGCAGGCCCCCAAAGTCACCAGAGCACCAGTGAACCAATAGATCATAAGTAGCTCAACACTAACCGCAAAGTGTCAACGGACACTGAACAGGGGTAAAACAAACCCCAGGAACTGTACACAGCACACTGAACCAGAGTCAACAGGGCTCAAAAGTGAAGAGTACTGAGAGACTAAGAGATCCTAGATGGGCAAGGCTGCCTCCAGGATCTTCCTCCCAAAACTGTCATCAGCCGATGTCAACACATCCACACGATAGTGTTTAGAAAAAGCGTGCGCAGATGACCAAGTAGTTGCACAACTTATCAGCTGAGGCCTGGTTCTTGTAGGCCCAAGAATCCCCAATAGACCTCACAAAATGAGTTGTAACCCTGAAGGTAACAGGCGTCTTCCAAAGTTCGCAAGCCTTATGAATCGTGTACTTGATCAAAGCGATGGTAACCTTGGAAGCAGGGTTCCCTACCCTAGGATCCTCAGGAATGACAGACTGCCAGACTGCCTCATGTACACAGTGCTATGCACACAGAACCTGAGACAACGCACAACATCCAACAGATGAAGATCCCTCTCTTTGTCAGAAGTAGGGTTAGGACAGAAGGAAGGAACCACAATCTCCTGATTGATGTGGAATTCAGACACAACCTTCAGGAGAAACTCTTGTGATGTGCGAAGCACCACCTTGTCCTTGTGAAAGACCAAAAAAGGGTGGTTAACAGGACAGGGCATGCAGCTCTGCAACTCGGTGAATGGAAACAATCGCCAGGAGAAAGGCCATCTTTGGAAAGGTAGCCAAAGACTCAAAGGGAGGATGCCTAAGCACTCCCAAGAACAGTTAAGATCCCACTGAGGAGCAGGGGACTTAAACACCAGACGGGTATGAGCAACAGCCTGGAAGAAAACGATGACATCAGGAATGCTAGCAAGACACCTCTGAAAAAAGACAGAGAGCGCAGAAGTCTGAACCTTGAGAGAACTTAAACTGAGACCCTTATCCACACCATCCTGGAGGAAGGAAGGTCAAAATCCTGACATAGGACTTTGTCAGCACACCAAGCCAGGAGGGTAGACCAAACTCGATGGTAGGCCTTAGAGGAAACAGGCTTGCAGGCACTAAGCATAGTAGCCACATCACCAGAAGAAAATTCTTTCTTCTTCAAAACTGAGGATTCAATCTCCATGCCGTCAAAGCCAGAAGATGAACGTCTTCTTTCAGAGGTAACCCTGTAGAAGGAGGTCTGGACTGGAGGGAGGTCGAAGAGGTTCCAGATGCTCTGGAAACCAAGCCTGTCGGGGCCAGTACGGAGCAATCAGAATGACTGGGCAGAGCTCCAGTCTCAGCTTCCGAAGAATTCTGTTCAACAGGGGAACAGGAGGGAAGATGTAAGCCACAGGATCGACAAGGCATCTACTGCCAGAGCCATGGGATCTGCCCAGCGAGAGCAGAATGTTGGAACCTTCCTGTTGTGTCCTGCTGCCATCAGATCGTTGAATGGGATACCCAACTTCTGAACTACCAGACTGAACACCTCTGGGTGAAGTTCCCACTCTCCGCTGACCACTGTATGTTGACTGACGTGGAGATGGCAGGGACATGGTCCTCTGCCCAGAACAAAATAGCCTTGACCTCAAACCAAGCTGCAAGACTACTTGTGCCGTCTTGGTTGTTAATGTAAGCCACTGCCGTGGAGTTGTGTGCCTGGACAGTCCTCCAACTAGAGTATCCCATGGCGCAGGGCATGAAATATCACCCAAAGTTCCAAGACATTGATGGGAAGGAGAGATTCTTCCAGAGACCACCGGCCCTGAGCATTCAGATGCCCCAGAACAGCCTCCCCATCCTGAGAGGCTGGCGTCTGTAGTCACCATCGTCCAGAACAGTATGAGGAAGGGCTTGCCCTTCAGGAAATTGTCCAGGTTGAACCATCATGAAAGATTCAACTCAACATGAAGCGGGAGAGACAGAGACTCCTCCAGATGATCCGGTTGACCTTGCATGCCAAGATCAGAAACCTCCGAAGCTACCTGGCATGAGCCATGGCGAATGGGACTGCTTCTAATGTGGAGATGAAATTCCCCACTAGAGAGGACAATTTCGTGGCAGGAATCGAATCCTGGCTCAGAACCGTATAGACCTTCTGAGCCAGCTGATGAGCCACCTCGTCTGTGAGAAAGACCATTCCACTCTGAGAGTCGAAGAGAAGGCCAAGGAAAACCATCTTCTGGGAGAGAACAAGGTCCGACTTGTCCAGGTTGATGATTCACCTGTGAATGGATAGTATCTGAATGCAGGCTTGAGCCTGCTGGTGAAGAAGGTCTGGATATGAGGACTTCAGAAGAAGATCATCCATGTATGAAGTAACCCTGATGCCATCTCGATGGAAACCAGAGACTAAAGCTCGATTGAAGACTTGAGGAGTGGTGGTCAGGTCGAATGGCAGGGCAGAAAACCGAAATTGACCCCTGTCGCAGGCAAATCGGAGATACTGTCGGCTCTCTGGATGAATGGGGAAGTGCAAATACGCATCTAGAAGATCCAGAGATACTAGGAACTACCCAGGAGATGCAGCCGCAATCACTGGTCGCAAGGACTCCTGATGATAGTGAGATCGGACCACAAATTGGTTGATATCCTTCAGATTCAGAATAGGACGACAACCTCCACCTTTCCTGGAGACCACAAAGAGGTTAGAATAGAACCCCAACACTGTCTCCGTAAGGGACCATCTCCAAGACCCCATTGTCTAGAAGGGCTTGGATAGCACCCTGCGCCCAGAGGAGAGTGAAAGGAAAGTGCAGGAGGAGGAAGAGAGGTAAAAGGAATCTTGTACCCTTCCGCCACACTTGCAAAAACCACAGGTCCACCACAGATTTTTCACAGATGGAAAGGTAGTGGCTCAAGTGCCCTCCCACCTGAGGGTGGGGACCTGGAATTGGAGATCATGCCAAAAAAGGTTTGCAAGCCTTGGGCTTGTAGGGGGACCCATGGAGTACCTTCACCTCCAGTGGCTCCGTCTAAGAGATCAAGCCTCAGGAGATCAGAAGTAGAAGTCCCTTGGCGAATACCCAAGGTAAGCTGTACAGTCGAGATGGCCACGGCCCTATTCACTCACGTAGCGGCCAATGCCGGGCGTAAGGCAGAACCAGCCGAAGCAAAAAATAGCCTTGAGAGAAGTCTCAAGCTTTTTGTCAGTCCAGTCCTTCATAGCAGAAGCATCTGCTACAGGCAAGGCAGTAGATTTGTACAACCTGGACACAGGGGCGTCCACCTTGGGTGGATGTAGCCATAGAGCTACCGCTGCTTCAGAAATGGACAAAGCTTAGCAATTTTCTTAGAGACAGATGGCTTTCTATCTGGAAACTTCCACTCGTCAGAGACCAGACATTCAAGGGTGGGATTAGGTGGGAAACATGTATAAGGGCGCTGAGGCTCCTGAAACACATCTGAAGGGGTCCGAAGAGGTCTCCTGTACCAAGGGAATATTCAGGGTGGTCAATGCAGCCTTGACTAGGCCCTCAGCAGAGGGGACAGGATCAGCTTCAAAGGGATCCCCAAGAAAAAACTGAGAGGAAAGTACTGCAGAACAGCTTTCATCATCATAATCCACCAACAGCTCCTCATCAGAGGAATTAGATAAATCAGGGACACCCGGTGGTTTAGGCAGGGAAGACCTGATGTAAGAGGGGGCTTGATATGATTGAAAGTCCCCCTGTAAGGTGGATGGAAGGAATTGTAAGGTAGACTGGAGGTCCCTGTATAAGCCTTAAACTCTTGCATCCATACTGGCTCTAATGTATGGCTGGAGGTCCCTGCAGCAGATTCAGGGACAGCAGCACATGTTGGGCAAACATGACCTGAAAACTCTCTAGGTAACCCTTCATGACATAAGGAGCAATGATTAATGGGAGACACAGACACCCCATATTCCTTAGTTTTAGGTCTAACCCCAGACTCCAGTGGAATAGACATTCTCACAGAAATCAACTAGTCAAAAGTACACTAATCACCCATAAACAGTGTTTAAAAGTGATAAAATAGCACAGAAAAGGTTATTATAAACTTATCTGGCAATGAAAGGGTTAAGGAGCTGAGGAGAGAAGGAGAGTCCAGGCCCTGCATAGGATACTCATTCACAGAAAGGCACAAAATGGCTGCCGCAATAGGAGCCAATCAGAAACGAGCGTGCAAAGCGTTCCTGGAAGTGTAGTTTTTCTGTAAAAAGTACCCCAACAGTGCCAGAAGCCCCCCCCAGGCCCCCAGCATGTTCAGAACATTGACCGGATGACTGAACAAGGGTAGACAAGCAAAAGGAGCCATCTCTGACCTCTCTGCGTTAAGCAGTTGCAGAGATATGTCCCAAACTGTACAGTCCTATTGAAGTGAATGGAGCAATTCGTCTGTGCAGTAAAAAGCGCACCTTAAAGGCGCAGTACATAACTTCACCAAAAACTGAATGAAAATAAAATTCAACTTAAAAACATACTAGAACATGTAGTTAAACAATACAAACACCAAACCCAGTAGGGAAAGTGTCCTCAACCTCCACAGCATGCCAAACCAGCAGTGAAAAGGTTAATTTACCACAGACACTTGCTCCAAACACCCAGACAGACATACAAATAGACCAAATGAGTGCTAGAGTATGCAATAAGAACTCAGTAACAAAGACTCCTGTGCGGAGGGGAAGAAGGCAAAATACAAGAGATTAACCGGTAAATGTTCCCTGCGGGCGGCATGCTTCCATTCGCCGCCTGCTTCCTTCATTAAGCTGTCAGGACCTTCCGCCTATGGTATTTCCCTGTGAAGTCCTTGAGAGCCGCACAGGGCATTACTATTGGCTGGAGGTGTAAGGTCCTGACAGCTCAATGAAGGAAGCGGGCGGCAAATGGAAGCATGCCGCCCGCAGGGAACATTTACCGGTACATCTCTTGGATTTTGCCTTCTTGGATGTAGACTTCAGTGGGGGCTTAAATGAAACATAGTAAGTCTTATTTTAAAAGCTAATTGTGCCAGGGGAGGGAGGGATCGTATCTGCCAAAACTATTATTATTTTTTTTTTTTTTTTTAATACTCTTGTGTATAATACGCACCCCCCACTTCACATAAGGTGAAGTGCGGTAAAATTGTGCGTATTATATGCAAGATTTTACGTTACCTTACCTAAAATGGTATCGCGTGGTTTCCAGCAGTTAAGTATACCTGGAAAAGTGTCAATTTGAAAACTAAAATGTATTTATTTTAATTTTTGCTTCAGCTCCTTCTTTTGGCAGATTCACTGCAAACCAACTTGGGGTAGGAATGCATTTGACCAGTCCCTGAAATTGAACATGTAAAAAAATATATATCACATGTAGGTTTAGACCGTTTATTTCTCTTTATTTTGTACCTGAACTACAGAACGGTGCAAAATGGGAAAAAAATAGAAATTTTAAATTTTCTTTATTGATAATTTTTATAGGAAGACCTAGACATAAAAATACATATTTTTGAAAGGAAAGATACATTTATAATCATAAGTATTTGCTAGTGAAAAATAGGAAAAATACACTGCAGGATAGTTATTTGTCATTAACATTATTGGAATTTCAACAAAAAAATATTTTGGCATTCAGGGTATGAATGAATGTGCAGGATCTTGCGAATGAAAATTGTGTATTAAGTGTGGATTGTTCACGGAAAAGCACCTAAAATTGTAATTTCACTGTCAGTTGTAACAGAAGTGTGAAAAGGCTCTGTACAGGTGAGCTTAAATAGTGTTTATTAACAAAATTAGGAAAACAATATGAGAATGTAAAAATAATTTTAAAATATGAAAAGTGAATTGTCTTTCTGAAGGGTCAATACCACTGTATGTTTATTTATTATTATATTGTACGGTGCTGCGGAATTAGTTGGCGCTATACAAATAAAGAATAATAACAATAATAATATTTATATCAGGTATACATTATTGTGGTAGGTAGAGATGCACCGATACCAATTTTTTAAGACCGAGTACGAGTACCGATACTTTTTTCAAGTACTCACCGATACCAATTACCGATACCTTTTTTTTGCAGTCATTTGCCAGTTTTCTAAGTACCTATATGCTTTAGGTACTTGGAAAACTGGCAAATGACTGCAAAAAAAAGTATTGGTATTGGTGAGTACTTAAAAAAAAAAAAAAAATTATATATATATATATATATATATATATATATATATATATATATATATATATAATACACACACACACACACACCACCTCTTGATTCTCCCCTTTTGACTCTTTCTCCCCCTCTTGATTCCTACCTTTTGCTTCATTTTACCCCTCTTGAGCCCCCTTCTTTTGCCTTTGCTTTTTCTCTCCCTTTTGATCCCCCTCCTTCTCCTTGACTCACCCTTTTGCCTCTCTCACTCTCTCCTGATCCTTCCTCCTTTTGCTCCTTTCTTGGCCCCCCTCTCTGCCTCTTTCACCACCCGCTGCCCCATCTTGCCTCCCTTACTGTCCTCTGCCAGGTGCTCACTGTTCTCTCGTGAGCCCCGGCAGAGGTCAGCATCGGAGCGTTGCCATGGTAACCCGCAGCAACGCTCTGACGCTGCAGGAAGGAGAGAGGTGACCGGGGAGCATTGTGAGCAGCTCCCCGGGCTCCCTCTCTGCAGCACCGACCCTGACACAGGGTATTGGTGCTGGCATCGGCCGCATTTGCACAAGTACAAGTACTCACGCAAATGCTGGTATCGGCACCGATACAGATACCAGTATCGGTATCGGTGCAACCCTAGTGGTAGGTATTTAATTTTTTCTTGACACACATTTTTAATATTGGTGAAATAAAAAAAATCATCTTTTTTAATAAAAATATATTCAGGGACTACAACTAAACATTGTATAAACTATTTTTTTCTAATTTCCAAGCATTTTTAAGGTTAATGAAATTACCAAAAAGTAAGTTTTTTAATTAAAAAAAATAGTATCATAGTAACATAGGTGATGAGGTTGAAAAAGACATGCGTCTATCAAGTCCAGCCCATGCCAAATCAACCATGTTGGTCCAGAGGAAGGCAAAAAATACAAAGAAAAAACAAAACAAAACATTGAAGCTATTTCTAATTAACTCCAAGTGGTTCAAAGAATCCTTCAATACTCCAAATGGCAGTCAAATAGTTCCCTGGATTAACAACCTATCTGCATTGAAGCTATATGTGATAATTACCAACACTGTTCTGTGCATAATATATATCCATTGCTTTTTTGAAAGCAGTTACAGTATCTGCAAGCACCACCTCCTGAGGCAAAGAATTCCATAAATTTACCGCCCTTCCTGTAAAAATTCCTGCCTTTGTCTTAGTCGAAAGTGCCATTCTTCTAGTCTTAATGGATGACCTCTTAGCTCGGCTCTTTGCGTAAATAATTAATTGGTTAGTTATTTGCATTGACCTCGAATATATTTGTTAACCCCTTAAGGACCGGCCATGCATGCATGTGGCGGTCACTTAAGGACCGGGGACCATTTTTTTTTCTCAAATCCAATTCCGGACTCCCCAAACGGCGTTCAGCCGCGCGGGGAGCCCGGAATTCCATGATGGTCCAGGACTGTCATGAGTCCTTAAGGGGTTAATTGTAATCATATCACCCCCCCTTAGATGTCTCTTCTCTAATGTAAACAAACACAGTTTGGCTAGTCTCTCTTTATAACTCAGATCCTCCAATCACTTTAGCGTTTTTTTCATGTCTCTGCACCTTTTCCAGTTCACTAATGTCGTTTTTCAAGAACTGGTGCTCAAAACTGTACTCTGTATTCTAGATGAGGCCTTACCAAGGATTTATATAGAGGTAGAATTATATTAGTATCCCGTGCAACTACACCTCTTTTATGCAGGATAGTACCCTATTTGCTCTTGCAGCAGCTGAGTGACTCTGCACACTGCTGTAAAGTCTATCATCTATCAGCACTCCTAAATCTTTCTGTAATGAGGATTCCCCAAGTTATTTCCCATTTAGTGTATATGTAGCATGTTTGTTTCTACAGCCCAAATGCATAACCTTATGTGTGTCTACATTAAATGTCAACATAAGTGCTCGATCTGTTCCCCTCGTATTTGTAAAAAAACAGTTAACGGTGATTTTGACAGCACAGTTTGCTATTCTATTAACAGCACAGTCAAAAACCACTGCCGAGCAAAAATGTCCAATGGGTGCAAGATTTGCGTCTCTTGGATATCATGTAAAAGAAGTAGAATTTGTTGCGCTATTCCATGCGGTGGCTTCACCGCATTTTAACCCCTTAAGGACCCATGACGGTCCTGCACCGTCATGGGTTGTTATACCCTTAACGACCCATGACGGTGCAGGACCGTCATGGCCCAAATTATAGCAGCGTGCCTCCGTGCACGCTGCTATCATTAATTCCAGGCTGAGACTGAGCGCTCCGTGACCGGGGCGTTCAGTCTCAGCCCTTCCTGCTTGTGCCAGTTCATGTGATCGCTGTAGCAGCGATCACATGAACCGGCATAGTGACAGACAGAGACAGCTTGCAAAGCATGCTGTCTGTGCCTGTCTCGTCTGCCTCTGTCTCCCTTGCTATCAAAGTAAGGGAGACAGATGTAGATGGGAGACACCTAGTGGTTAAAAAAAATACAGCAGCTGAGGGTATTAACCCCTTCACTGCTGGCGCAGGAGGCTGGCTAAATACAGGTCAATTTTTGACCTGCAATTATATACTTAAAAAAAAACAAAAAAAAAAACAACCCATATAATTAAACAATATTGCAAGTGTGATTGTTGTGGAGTCATATAATACACTTATATACACCACCAAATGCCAGGGGTAAAAAAGTGTCAAAATAGGGTGGGAAAAAGGGACATGGGGATTTTCACCCAGGGGGGACAGTGGCCACTTTAAACTGTGCATTTTGTAGGTATGACTGACCGGTCATCCTTTTCATGCAGTCTCCATAAAAATGTAACCCTTTGTGGCCAATTGATCCCAAGAGAAAAATCAAAAATGTTTATTTTTTTTAATTTTTTTTACCTTTTTGTTAATTTTTTGTAAAGTAAATGGTGGGTTATCCCTTTAAATAGGGTATCAAATGAAAGCCCTATTTGTGCTTAAAAAACAGTATATAATTTATGGAGGTGGATTTTCCCGGTCCTTAAGGGGTTAAGGAACACACTTATCATGACGCCACAAACTGCACCACAAAAAGGAGGAGCAGAGTCTCTAACGTGCACTGAAAACCCCAGGTATGTGTTAGGGAACTGGTTTCCAAAAAAAATTAACCCTATGAGAGTTAGTGGGGTATGCACCGCATTTCACACCGTTGCATACCTCACTGGCACTCATAGGGTTAATTTCCCAAGAGTTAACACACGTCCTGAAAAATAAACACTTACATGTAATCCTGATGTCCAGTGGGATCCTGAGCATCTTCTGTCCATCGTCTATCTGTTTTTTTTTTTTAAATAAAAAAATAAAGCCCTCAAAATATGCCACAGTTCACCCTTTGAGTGCCAGAAGGGTACCCCCAGCATTCAAAGGTTTTAAAAAGTTTGGCAGCTGTCCTCTGATTATATTTTCTTTTTGGGCATTTTTTTTTTTTTTTAAAAGGCCTTTCATTGGGGGCGTGGCCGAACCTGGGATGGAGACAGACGCATGATAGCTGAGCTCCGTGCGCTAAGGGACAGAAGAAAGCTTACTTTATTGATTTTGGGACTTTTCAGAGTGTTTTGTGCCACTTTATGACTCACTAAATCGGTGGTGATTCCCGGATGACAGGCAAAAAACAGAATTTGCGGAAGTCAACCGTTTCAGTTAGACAAGACATTGCTCCCAGGCCTTTTTGTGTGTCGGCTCCTCGGCAGATTCCACCCCGCCCACTCACCCAAGGTGGGAAAACACTATTGGAGATACGCCACCGCTGCCGTCGCAGCCAGACACTGCTCTGCTACCTGCTCTACTACCTGTTGACTCGGTTTGTCTGGGGGCTATGTCACAACAACCTTCGTCCCCATCCTTTGACACTGCAGCTATGCTAGCTGACTTACCCGCTAAAACGGATCTACATGTACTTCTCACAGATGTGAAAGATACTCTGCAGGAGAACTTTGCTAAGTTGTCGGCGGATGTTTCCCAACTTGCTAACACAGTTCATCTTCTTGAGGAGGAAGGAGTGTCTAATGCTGAACGATTTGACTCCCTCACCCACTCAATGGACGAGCAGAGAGATACCATTCACCAACTCACTCTAAAGTTGGATGATCTCGACAATAGAGGCCGAAGGAATAATATTTGGATCAAAAACATACCTGAGACGATTGTTGCACAAGATTTGCGTCCCATGGTAAAGAAATTCTTTAAACAATTGTTGGGAGACGCTATTACTGATCCTATTCAGATTGAGAGGATACACCGCTCTCTTCGAGCAAAAGACCCTGATTCCCCACGGGATGTGATCCTATGCCTTCAGAGATTCGAAATAAAGGAGTTGATAATGAGGAAAAGCAGAGATCACCCTTCGCTAACTTGTGAGGGAGCTACTATACATCTATATAATGATATCTCTCCATACACACTCCAGCTGCGGAGGTCCGTCAGACTACTCACGGATCATCTCAGAAACATCCAGGTGAAATATCATTGGGGCTTCCCTTTTTCACTCACGGCCACTCAGAATGGCAGAACGGTGACTCTCCGCTCTCCAGAGGAGGTACCTGTCTTCAGCACAACACTTGGCATATTGATCCCCCAAGCCCAGATGGTGCCACTCATTCCTCCACAACAGAAGACGCCGAAGCGTCTGGATTGGTCTCCGATTTCACCAGCTCAGAAAAAGAAACAGAGACGCCTAGCTATGCCTGAACCCATGTTACAAGGACTGCCTGATCTTGCATCTCGCATGGTGGAGGCTACCTGAAGCTACCTGAGCTACGTTTGTCTAGGAGTTTATCCTCCGGTAATTCTGACTGTTCTTGTTTGTTGGCTTACCACAATGTGACTTTTTCTTGCCCATGAGAGGCCCCGTTTGAATCTCTTTCATACAATATTGGGTATTGTATAGGTTGTTTTGTTGAAATATAGATTTATGCATTTATTGTATTTTGTTCAGTGCTTACATATTTACCTGCTCTCTTACACAAGGGGCTGAAGGAGGGATCAACGCCGTTTCTGGTGTAGAACTAGTTCTCATCTACCAGCGTTAATAACATGGGAATTGTTTTATTGGTGGTCAGTGGAATGCCCAACACTTTTAGTGATTACTTTTTTTTTTAGCCACCTAGATGACTGAGGTCACTTTGTGTGTGGGGTAGAGGTTCTCCTGTTTCACACTGTAATCTTTCACAATTGAAGATCATAGAGATATGGGGTTTCTGGGTGTAAGGGGCTTGATTCTCTGTTGGCTAGGGGTGGACTGGGGGGGAGTGGCGAGGAGAAAGGTCTTGCAGCGGCTTTACTGGTGTGAGGTTATTCTCCCCTCTCACTTAAATAATTAACAAAAAAAAAAATGTTCAGCTTTCCATGAGATTTATATCCCCTCTGTATTACATGACCCCCTTCCTCGTTCCCCCGTCTGGATGATTATTCCATAGCACCCTCTTTTTGAGGCTAGTCCGACTCACTGCCCCAGAGTCCCACTTTTCTACCTTACTATTAGATGATTTATTATGTCCGCATCGATATTGTTTAGGACAATAGTTCTGAGATTTCTTGAGCGATTGAAAGAATATGAAGAAGTCTCCCAATCCAAAATGAATCTCTCTAAATCGGAAGTTTTAAATATCAACCTGAGGGAGTCACAGGTAGCCCACCTTCAATCTAGTTTACCATTCAAGTGGGCGTCTCATGCCATCAAATATTTGGGCATTTTTCTGTCTCCTGACATTCTTCAGATGCCTGCTTTAAATTTTACACCTCTCCTCAGTTCTATACAGACTGATTTAAACCATTGGCGACACTTATATCATTCTTGGTGGGGCAAGATGAATCTGATCAAGATGATGGTTTTGCCCAAACTTCTTTTTACCCTTAATTCTCTTATCATGCCTATACCTAAGAAATACCTAGATGAAATTAAGAAGCTCACGTCTTCCTTTATTTGGTCAGATTCATCACCTAGATTACGAAGGTAAATTCTCACTAGCCCTACCTATTGGGCTGTTGCCCGAGTCATACTGCAAGAATTTTGAACAAAGACTAGCTTTTATATGCCAGTTTCTGTTCAAATAATTGGCAGCCTCCAATTTGCTGGGATGTGTGCATACACACCTCCCAACCAATTAGCTTCTACTTGGGGGGGAATGACAAAATGCCCTAGAAGCTTCAAGGTCTTCAAGGTAAGGTATGCCTTTTTGTAGATGATCAAGATTTGCAATAGGGTAGACATTCCAGGGTGAATAAGACAAATGACAAATTATTTAGGTAAATTAGAAGAATGGTCAAGAGTGTGGCAGATGCAGTTTAATTTTGATAAATGTAAACTAATGCACGTGGGACATAAAAATCCAAAGGAAAAATATACTATTAAGGGTACTGAAAGGCATTTGGGAGTAATTATCTCTAATGACTTAAAGGTAGGCAGGCAATGTAATAAAGCGGTGGGGAATGCAAGCAGGGTACTGGGCTGTATAGCTAGGGGCATTAGTAGTAGAAAAAGGGAAGTGGTCATGCCACTCTACAGATCTCTAGTTGGACCTCACCTAGAGTACTGTGTACAGTACTGGAGACCCCATCTCCAGAAGGATATAGATACTCTAAAGAAAATTCAAAGAAGGGCTACTAAAATGGTGACTGGTTTGCAGGAAAAGATATATCAGGATAGACTAAAGGATCTGAACATGTATAGCTTGGAGGAGAGAAGAGTGAAAGGGGATAAGATTGAAACATTCAACTACATGAAGGGATTGAACAAAGTGCAGGATGGAAGTATATTTCAAAGGAGTAAAAATGTTAGGACAAGAGGCCATATTCTAAAACTAGAGGGACACAGGTTTAGATGTAATGTAAGAAAGTTTTACTTAACTGGGAGGGTAGTAGATAAGCGGAATAGCCTACTAGCAGAAGTGGTAGAAGTTAATACAGTGACATAATTTAAGCATGCAAGGCATAAGCATAAGGCTGTCCTTAACTTAAGAAAAGACCAAGAACCAAAAAAGGTTTGAGGTTTTTACTGTAGGAAAATGGGCAGACTAGATGGTCCAAAATGGTTCTTATCTGCCGTCAAAGTCTATGTTTCTATGTTTAAGCTGATTGGCTGGGAGGTGGGTAAGCATACATCCCAGCCAAATGGATGCTACACATTATTTTGTCAGTCTCTATTCAAAATTCTCACAGTATGACTCGGGCAACATCCCGACAGGTAGGAAGGTGGGGGTTTTGTCTATCTAAATGCCTGTCACCAGCAGTGGAGACAACAGTGGCGGCGGAGGCAAGGGGACATATGACCGGCATTCTATTTTTTAATACAAATGGACAATTAAAAAAAAAAAACATTATCGAAGACATACGCCACACTTTTTAAACCCTTTGAACGCCGGAGGGGTATCCCTTCGGCACTCAAAGGGTGAATGTGTCATCTTTTGGAGGCTTTTTTTTTTTTTGTAAACATAACTACTCATTCAATTTTTTTTTTAACATTGTAAAAATGGAAGAAGAGAAAAAGAAGACAGAAAGAAGACTGAAGAAGACAGACAGTGGATGACAGGTATGTTGCAGTTCTGGGTGTTAGGATAGTGTTAGGGGTAGTATTATTTAGTGTCATGTTAAGGATAGTGTAGGGTTAGTGTATGGGAGCTGGGAGAGGGGGACTGTTTTGAGCTCGCGCCAGTTGTTTCACACGGTAAATTTTTTTTCCTTTGATGTTCATACATTTTGCGCTATTTAGTTGCGAGTTTTTGGAGCAAAAACTAACAATGAGCATTTAATGCTGGTTGTTCCATGTACCTCGTCAGCTATAGAATAGCTGATGTACCCAGTTGGGTTTGTCACTCTGTGTTTTTTTCCCCTTAGCAGCTGTTTTACCACGGGGAATAGAATTGAGCCCTAACTGATGAAGATTATCGTAAATGTAGTAATAGTTCTAAAAGTTCTATGTATCTGTACCACAGAGATAGTGCTACAATGGAATCTCTGCAGTACTGACTGCTGTGTGTTGGCGGCAGGTTTCTGTTGCAGGGATAGTGTTACATTGTATCACTAACCCCGCTTTCATAGCCCCTGACTAAGAAAGCTCTCTGGAAACAGGGATGCAGGGAACACGTTGCATAATATGCACTTGCAGAAAATATAAAGTTAAAGGGATAGTAATACTTAAAATGTAAAAAAAATATGTTGTAGGGTTTATCCCCCTGAGTAAAACAAGAGTATTCCCACTGCTGAAAGGTGTTTAATTCAAAAGTTATTAATTTTCAAAGTTGAATTTTTTAGGTGCAATATCACAGTGGCCTGAAATTGTACAGTGGCGCTGTTGCTACACGATCCTATGGACAGCTCTGGTCCCGGGACCATAAATCTCCATAGGATCGTGTAGCAACAGCGCCACTGTACAATTTCAGGCCACTGTGATATTGCACCTAAAAAATTCAACTTTGAAAATGAATAACTTTTGAATGAAACACCTTTCAGCAGTGGGGGTACACTTGTTTTACTCAGGGGGATAAACCCTACAACATATTTTTTTTTACATTTTAGGTATTACTATCCCTTTAAAATGGAGGTTGATTTTCAGTTTAACCTTTTGAGTGCTAGAGGGGTGTGTGATGCATTGCAAAAGTAATGCATTTCACACTCCCCATGGCACTGAATGGGTTAACACTTTGAGTGCCACAGGGTATGGAACGCATTGCTTTGCGCTGCGTTCCATACTGCTCTGGCACTCAAAGGGTTAAAAGAACTGCAGATGTGTCCGATCTTTTGCCTTTTCCTTCACCTCCCAGACAGTAACCCACGTATCCCACAACCTACTCGCTCTTGTATTCACATTTTACTAAATGCAGCCAAGTCTATTATCCCCCTTCACTGGGGAGTAGCACTTCTCCCCAAATCACGGATTGGTTCCTCAAAACGAAACACTTTTATACAATGGAAAAATTACACGTGTTTTCTTCTATGCAAGCTCCTTCTTCTCTTCCTGCCTGGGAAGTATGGGTTAACTATTTAGCAGCCATATTTACTACCTCATTTTAAGTTAATTCAATCTCCACCTTTTATATTCCCTACATTCCCCCTTTGCCCTTTATACCTCTCCTTGGATTGTAAACTTCTTCTTTGTAAGACTATTTCCTTGCCTACTTATAAGATATCCAGGTTGAGGTTATTGGACCGCAGTGTTGGGGAGACCGGTTGCCCACCTGTCTGATCCCGTTCCTCCTCGGTGAAAGTCCCCGGCATTTCATTTAACCCTCATCCCTTCCCTGCCCCCTCCTTTTCACTTCCGATCTTCTCCCCTGCATATCCGAGTTGTCTTTTCTTTCTTACCATGTGTTCATTAACACACAGTAGTTCCTATCTATCATTCCCACAGCACTCTACTTCCCTTCTCAGCACCCAAACCTCATCTCCACACCATTCATACACCATTCACACACGCCAATGTGAATAAGGATTTACCACTGGACATCTTCTTATCTGTTGATGTCCCTCTGATATCGTTCTGCTTGAGCTATTATGCTGAAGAACAATCTATCGTGATAGCTCCTCACTATATCCTCTCTTTACATCTTTGCACTGCTACAAAAGAATGTATTATGCTTCATAAGTTTCTGTACAATTGATTTTTTGGACCAATGGTCCTTTGTTTATTCTCTGTATGTTTCTTATCTTCCAATAAAGCTTTTTACAAATTAACCGCAGATGTGTTAAATATAAGACAATTATATATTTATTGTTATTTTCCTGCTCAGTAAAACAAAGATGTTTCCAGTGTTTTGAGATTTTTCATTCAAAAATTATTACGGCTCAAAGTATTTATTATATATTTTTTTTCAATAAACCGCAGTTTCCTATTGTAGTGGTGTTCTTCTTACTGTCTATGCAGAGCGGTAGTCTGTGACTCAAGCTAACTCTCTGAGAGTGTTACAGAAAACACGTGTCTTTTGGATAGAGATGCACCGATACCGATTTTTTTAAGACCGAGTACTAGTACCGACACTTTTTTCACGTACTCACCGATACCAGTTACCGATACCTTTTTTTTTGAGGTAATTTGCCAGTTTTCTAAGTACCTATATACTTTAGGTACTTGGAAAACTGGCAAATGACCACAAAAAAAAGTATTGGTAATTGGTATTGGTGAGTACTTGAAATATATATATATATATATATATATATATATATATACACACACACACACACACACACACACAGACAGACATATATACACACACCACCTCTTGAGTCTCCCCTTTTGACTCTTTCGCCCGCTCTTGAACCCCCTTCTTTTGCATTGGCTTTTCTCTCCCTTTTGATCCCCCTTTCTCCCCCTCCTTCTCCTTGACTCACCCTTTTGCCTCTCTCTCCCTCCTGATCCCCCCTCCTTTTGCCTCTTCTTGGCCGCCCTCCTTTTGCCTCTTTTTATCCCTCTTGACCCCACTCTCTGCCTCTTTCACCACCCGCTGCCCCATCTTGCCTCCATTACTCTCCTCTGCCGGGTGTTCACTGTTCTCTTGCGAGCCCCGGCAGAGGTTAACGTCAGAGCGTTGCTATGGTAACCCGCGGCAACGATCCGACGCTACAGGAGTGAGAGAGGTGACCGGGGAGCATTGTGAGCAGCTCCCCGGGATCCCTCTCTGCAGCACCGACCCTGACACAGGGTATTGGTGCTGGCATCGGCCGCATTTGCGCGAGTACAAGTACTCGCGCAAATGCTGGTATTGGCACCGATACCAGTATCAGTATCGGTACAACCCTATTTTTGGATACCAGCCGGAGCAAATGCCTACATTTTTACAACAAAAACAGTCTGAACTGCAGTAACTTTGCATGAAAAACATCCCAGTAGTGAGAGATCCACTATGTTACTCAGCAAGAATATATGGATAATTTTCTGTAAGAAAATAACTGATCCTTTAAATGAAAAAATAATGAGTTCCAGGTAATAATCAGCATGATTTCCGTATTCGGATCCTCAGTTATGTACTGTTAAAATTATATTGCTTTGTTTTATATTAAGATATTACATAATAATAATAATAATAATAATAATAATGGATAGGTGAGACTACTTTACATATTAAGGTATGACATAATAATATATCATACCTCCCATTTTCTCTAAAGCATCTTGTGTTTCACCTCATTCCAAAGACTTTCCCCAATGTCTATAACCCACTATGTCCTCTGCAACATTTTTAATAATTGTTTTTGCAGATGAATATGATAGTTAATTTTAGTATTTTTTTTTAAGATTCACATCCAATTCTACTCTATTATCTCCTTCCCATAGTAAATCCATTCAATGGGGAAAATTAATTGTCCACTTTGAGCCAAATGGTTTGCTACAGTTCCACTTATTTAATCAACCTCAGTGAATCCATGGTTCAGTGTGAAGCTGAGCTGCTGGTAATGCATTGTGACATCACAATGCATTGGTAATGCTCCCAGCTCCAGGGATGTCAAATTCAACAGTGATTCTCCCAGCTACTGTGATGTCACAATGCACCAGTGATGCTCCTCCCAGCTACAGTGATGTCATAATACTCAATTTTGCTGATATAAAGTCTCAGACTGCAGTCTGAGCCAAACTTGGTGTTTGACTCTTACTGATCAACACTTAGAGCTTCTAACTCAGAGAATTATTCTGAAATCAACTTTCGCTTTATTCCTGGTTATTACCTGGAAGTCCTCATACAAACATAACTTCTTTTCTACTAATTATCATCTAGAAAAAGAAGGAACCTCTGTGAACTCCTATATACTGTAATGGACATCTACCTGTCCACAGAGATGGATCCATTCCAGTTTCTGAACACACTGGAACTGCTTAACACCGGGTTGGGATGGAGGTGTGTCCCAAGAATGATCAGATCAATGAACAACAATACTTTAAGGCTCAGAATTAATATGTTATCACAGGCTCTGAGCACAAATCAGATTGCTCTCTCTAAACGTCTCGCAGCTTATAATTTCCTGTGCACTGTTGCTTATAGCAGAAGTGAGGCTACAGAGTTATTTACTGAGGTGCTGATCCCAGTCGCAGTTCTGGACATGACAGAGGCAGAGCTGAATGGACACAGTGACCTACAGCGTGCAGCTCGTCACATCATCCTCCATCTCAGCTCTCACTACTTCACCCTGGTGATGCATGAACTCCGCAACCAGCTGAAACCTCAGAGTAGCCCCAAATACTCTGTTCTGCGGATGCTACAGACATTAGCATGTAATAACATGAGTGCCTCAATCCCACACCTGATGCCTATTGTGAAGACTTTGCACCAAATGCTGAAGGTTGCTGAGGACAGTCAGGCCAAGAAGATAATCTTTGCTGTATTGAAAAGCTTCTGTCAGACTATCAAACAAAGTGTAGCGTGGATGGAATCTGAGAAACAGACACTTTCCTCTGACATGCAGGTGTTCTACAAGCTTTTTACTGACACCTGGCACAATGATCTAGATGAAGATGATGACTTTAAAGACTCTCTCTCTATGGTCCAATGTGGGAGTGATTACGACACATTGATTTTACAGTCACAAGTAATGTGTAGAAGGAGACTGGAAGAGATGGAGGAACAGGGTCGCCAGAACGAACAAGCAGAGATCAGTCAGCTTGTCAGATCTGTTGTGACATCAACAGATGTAAATGACATCACAAACAGTTTCTTAAAACTCCTGGATTCATCCAACACAGAGGACAGCAAGACTGGTGCAGCTTTCTTTAATGAAATCTTAAAATTTCCAAATGTCCTGGAGGAAAATATGCTGGACAGCATAATCAATATTTTGACTACGAAAACCCAGGACTCTGACTTTGTCCTCAGCTGCCTGGCCATTGAGGCTTTAGGAAATGCAGCTGTTGGAGCACCAAAGCAGGTGATAAAACATCAGGACATCGTCATCCAAAGCCTGAGAATGGTGATCACTAGTCTGAGGAGTATAACATCGTGCTCTAAAATCGCAAGGCACCTGAAGAAGGACCTGAACAAGAGAAGCGTGCAAAAGATGATCCCACCAACTTACATCCTGACTCACAAGGACACCAAAGTGAGATCTGCTGCCATTGTGCTAATAGGAGACCTGGCACAGTGCAGCAGTGCCCTGCCTTGTGGATACTTTGCCCACTGTATCCGTGAAAAGCTAGTCTCACTACTAGTAAACCTCCACAGTGATGATGAGAGGATTGTCTCGGTAACAATGAACACTCTTGCTCGATGCCTTCCCCACCTGGGCATCTGGAATGCACTAAGAGCACGGCGATCCCAGATAGCCCCCCATCCTGGCAGTGACTGGAAGAGGCTGTATAAAATTTTGACTCGAGGGAGCAAAAGCTACAGGAAGAACTTGCTATTCCAGTCTCTCAGTCTCCTGCCCAGCACTGGGGACTGCAAGGCATTCACTAAACACATTGCCTATCTTGTGGAAGCCATGAAACATGCAGATGTAGATGGGACTGCCATGACGGACCTATTTTTGCATATTGTAGATCTGACGCATTACCACTTCAAGTCAGTTCGGGACACTGCAATTTCCACCAAGAGCATCCTAGCAACAAAGTGGAAGTTCATGAAGACTGACCTGGCTCCCAGCTCCCCTAAGCGCAGTTACAGAAGAATGTATTGTGTTTGAATAGTTAGTAATATTCATCTGTGTTAAATAAAGGACAAAGTAGGAGATTGTATAGCCTCTGTGTGATGTTGTTTGAGTTACACTATCTGAAGGAGTCTTCTAACATTAAGTAAACTATTTCTTCTACAGAGAAGCTGGTTATGGCAGTCTCTACTGCCATGAAGCTGCATTCTTATAATCACACTGGATGAATTCACAATACCCTCTATAAATGATGCCCCTAAACCTAATCATAATGAATTTATCCTTATAAATCTATTACATACTATTAATAATAATTATCCAGGTTAGCTTATTTTTGGTGGGCAAAAGTGTCAAAAAAACATGTACAGAGGGCACTGATAAAAGCTAGAAGATCACCAACATAGTGTATTGGGACACTGACCTGGCATGGCCTGACGGAGAATCTGCTCTGAATAATCATCCAAAAAATAATAAGGAATGGGGTGAGAGCACTTTACATAATAACCTATTACATCATAATAATAACGATCCTAACAAGAGTTGGGAACAGCCAGCCATAAACCTATTCAGCTCTGTATCATTGTTCTCAGTTGTAGTTTTATATAAAATACAATTCTCAAACAGTGCTAAAACTCAGCTTTTATTAGTTAATTTCAAAATGTAACCCCGTTATTTGTTCTCCTTGTTTGTGATGTCAAAGCCGAATTTTATTAAAAATACTGCAAGCGCACTGCAGTAATTTCATGTAAAACTCATTATTAGTAAAGGGTTCTGGTACCAAAACTGCTCATCTAGACTAGTAAAAGAAGACAATATCATATGGACCAAAATTCTGTGTTCCTGGCGCACACACACACCCCATTAGTCCAACCACAGGGGCGTGATTTGGGCAGGAGTGGCCAAGGGGGCATAGGGCCACCTGGCCACTTCTATCAAAATCTCTGGAAGGAGATGCAAGGGCTACAATGAACACACACATACACACAAACGCAGTGCACACGCATGCAGTGTACACACAAACACAATACGTACAATATCCGCACACAATATACACAGACAAAATTTATACGTACACGTAATATACACAATACACAAATATACACTCACGCTATATTAAGATATTACATAATAATAATAATAATAATGGATAGGTGAGACTACTTTACATATTAAGGTACGACATAATAATATATCATACCTCCCATTTTCTCTAAAGCATCTTGTGTTTCACCTCATTCCAAAGACTTTCCCCAATATCTATAACCCACTATGTCCTCTGCAACATTTTTAATAATTGTTTTTGCAGATGAATATGATAGTTAATTTTAGTATTTTTTTTAAGATTCACATCCAATTCTACTCTATTATCTCCTTCCCATAGTAAATCCATTCAATGGGGAAAATTAATTGTCCACTTTGAGCCAAATGGTTTGCTACAGTTCCACTTATTTAATCAACCTCAGTGAATCCATGGTTCAGTGTGAAGCTGAGCTGCTGGTAATGCATTGTGACATCACAATGCATTGGTAATGCTCCCAGCTCCAGGGATGTCAAATTCAACAGTGATTCTCCCAGCTACTGTGATGTCACAATGCACCAGTGATGCTCCTCCCAGCTACAGTGATGTCATAATACTCAATTTTGCTGATATAAAGTCTCAGACTGCAGTCTGAGCCAAACTTTGTGTTTGACTCTTACTGATCAACACTTAGAGCTTCTAACTCAGAGAATTATTCTGAAATCAACTTTCGCTTTATTCCTGGTTATTACCTGGAAGTCCTCATACAAACATAACTTCTTTTCTACTAATTATCATCTAGAATAAGAAGGAACCTCTGTGAACTCCTATATACTGTAATGGACATCTACCTGTCCACAGAGATGGATCCATTCCAGTTTCTGAACACACTGGAACTGCTTAACACTGGGTCGGGATGGAGGTGTGTCCCAAGAATGATCAGATCAATGAACAACAATACTTTAAGGCTCAGAATTAATATGTTATCACAGGCTCTGAGCACAAATCAGATTGCTCTCTCTAAACGTCTCGCAGCTTATAATTTCCTGTGCACTGTTGCTTATAGCAGAAGTGAGGCTACAGAGTTATTTACTGAGGTGCTGATCCCAGTCGCAGTTCTGGACATGACAGAGGCAGAGCTGAATGGACACAGTGACCTACAGCGTGCAGCTCGTCACATCATCCTCCATCTCAGCTCTCACTACTTCACCCTGGTGATGCATGAACTCCGCAACCAGCTGAAACCTCAGAGTAGCCCCAAATACTCTGTTCTGCGGATGCTACAGACATTAGCATGTAATAACATGAGTGCCTCAATCCCACACCTGATGCCTATTGTGAAGACTTTGCACCAAATGCTGAAGGTTGCTGAGGACAGTCAGGCCAAGAAGATAATCTTTGCTGTATTGAAAAGCTTCTGTCAGACTATCAAACAAAGTGTAGCGTGGATGGAATCTGAGAAACAGACACTTTCCTCTGACATGCAGGTGTTCTACAAGCTTTTTACTGACACCTGGCACAATGATCTAGATGAAGATGATGACTTTAAAGACTCTCTCTCTATGGTCCAATGTGGGAGTGATTATGACACATTGATTTTACAGTCACAAGTAATGTGTAGAAGGAGACTGGAAGAGATGGAGGAACAGGGTCGCCAGAACGAACAAGCAGAGATCGGTCAGCTTGTCAGATCTGTTGTGACATCAACAGATGTAAATGACATCACAAACAGTTTCTTAAAACTCCTGGATTCATCCAACAGAGAGGACAGCAAGACTGGTGCAGCTTTCTTTAATGAAATCTTAAAATTTCCAAATGTCCTGGAGGAAAATATGCTGGAAAGCATAATCAATATTTTGACTACGAAAACCCAGGACTCTGACTTTGTCCTCAGCTGCCTGGCCATTGAGGCCTTAGGAAATGCAGCTGTTGGAGCACCAAAGCAGGTGATAAAACATCAGGACATCGTCATCCAAAGCCTGAGAATGGTGATCACTAGTCTGAGGAGTATAACATCGTGCTCTAAAATCGCACGGCACCTGAAGAAGGACCTGAACAAGAGAAGCGTGCAAAAGATGATCCCACCAACTTATATCCTGACTCACAAGGACACCAAAGTGAGATCTGCTGCCATTGTGCTAATAGGAGACCTGGCACAGTGCAGCACTGCCCTGCCTTGTGGATACTTTGCCCACTGTATCCGTGAAAAGCTAGTCTCATTACTAGTAAACCTCCACAGTGATGATGAGAGGATTGTCTCGGTAACAATGAACACTCTTGCTCGATGCCTTCCCCACCTGGGCATCTGGAATGCACTAAGAGCACGGCGATCCCAGATAGCCCCCCATCCTGGCAGTGACTGGAAGAGGCTGTATAAAATTTTGACTCGAGGGAGCAAAAGCTACAGGAAGAACTTGCTCTTCCAGTCTCTCAGTCTCCTGCCCAGCACTGGGGACTGCAAGGCATTCACTAAACACATTGCCTATCTTGTGGAAGCCATGAAACATGCAGATGTAGATGGGACTGCCATGACGGACCTATTTTTGCATATTGTAGATCTGACGCATTACCACTTCAAGTCAGTTCGGGACACTGCAATTTCCACCAAGAGCATCCTAGCAACAAAGTGGAAGTTCATGAAGACTGACCTGGCTCCCAGCTCCCCTAAGCGCAGTTACAGAAGAATGTATTGTGTTTGAATAGTTAGTAATATTCATCTGTGTTAAATAAAGGACAAAGTAGGAGATTGTATAGCCTCTGTGTGATGTTGTTTGAGTTACACTATCTGAAGGAGTCTTCTAACATTAAGTAAACTATTTCTTCTACAGAGAAGCTGGTTATGGCAGTCTCTACTGCCATGAAGCAGCATTCTTATAATCACACTGGATGAATTCACAATACCCTCTATAAATGATGCCCCTAAACCTAATCATAATGAATTTATCCTTATAAATCTATTACATACTATTAATAATAATTATCCAGGTTAGCTTATTTTTGGTGGGCAAAAGTGTCAAAAAAACATGTACAGAGGGCACTGATAAAAGCTAGAAGATCACCAACATAGTGTATTGGGACACTGACCTGGCATGGCCTGACAGAGAATCTGCTCTGAATAATCACCCAAAAAATAATAAGGAATGGGGTGAGAGCACTTTACATAATAACCTATTACATCATCATAATAACGATCCTAACAAGAGTTGGGAACAGCCAGCCATAAACCTATTCAGCTCTGTATCATTGTTCTCAGTTGTAGTTTTATATAAAATACAATTCTCAAACAGTGCTAGAACTCAGCTTTTATTAGTTAATTTCAAAATGTAACCCCGTTATTTGTTCTCCTTGTTTGTGATGTCAAAGCAGAATTTTATTAAAAATACTGCAAGCGCACTGCAGTAATTTCATGTAAAACTCATTATTAGTAAAGGGTTCTGGTACCAAAACTGCTCATCTAGACTAGTAAAAGAAGACAATATCATATGGACCAAAATTCTGTGTTCCTGGCACACACACACACCCCATTAGTCCAACCACAGGGGCGTGATTTGGGCAGGAGTGGTCAAGGGGGCATAGGGCCACCTGCCACTTCTATCAAAATCTCTGGAAGGAGATGCAAGGGCTACAATGAACACACACATACACACAAACGCAGTGCACACGCATGCAGTGTACACACAAACACAATACGTACAATATCCGCACACAATATACACAGACAAAATTTATACGTACACGTAATATACACAATACACAAATATACACTCACGCTATACATGCACACAATAAAACACACACAACACAATACACACACAACAATATGGAAAAAGCTACAAGCAATACGGAAAACACTATATGCTATATACAACTGCTATAAGCTATACGTCAGTAGCTGTATGCACAAAGTCAAACGCTATATGCTATACACAAACGCTATATGCTATATGCTATACAGCAAAAGCTGTATGCACATCACCAAACATTATATGTACATATAGATACACACAATGCAATACACTATATGCCAAAAGCTATACGCCATACACCAACATCAATATGCAAAACACAATATGCCAAACTCTATTTGCCGTATGCAATATGCTACATACTCCATAGGCAAAACTCTGTACTCGATACGAAAACGCAATATGCTAAATGCCAAACATTATACGAAATCCATCAAACGCTATACGCCAAACACTATATGCCTAATGCTCTACTCACAAAGCTATAGGCAAAATGCTATACCCAAAAACACTGTATGCAATATGCTAAACACAATGCACAAAACATACTTCAAACTCTATACATTATACACAACACGCCAAACACCATATGTAAAAATTATATACGGAAAACATAATACAGTATGTGTCAAATGCTATACACCTTACACAATACGCTATAGGCAGAATGCTAGAAGCAATACAAAAAAATGCTACATGTAATAGGCAAAAAAGCATTAGGAAAAGCTATATTCAATGCACAAAACACTGAACACAATACACTGTACTCTACACGCAAAACGCAATATGCTATAGGCAAATCGCAACACAGGCAAAACACACAGTACGTGCAAAACAAATGTTCACACACACACACACACACACCTGCTCACACACACACACATGCTCTCACTCAAGCAAACATGCTTTTGCTCAAACATGCTCACACATGCTCGCTCACACACACTCAGGCTAACTGATGGTGAGTTGTGGAAAATTACCACATTACCGTGTAGAATAAATCTAAAAATGGGTTTGGCCACAAGATGGGGTGGTTAAATGAGAAGGTGTGGGTAGGGGTCAGGCCAAGGCAGGGCTATGGTCACCAGAGGGTGCTGTGCCTAGGGCAACTTGAGATGTAAATCCGGGCCTGCCGTCTTTTTATCAGAGGTAAAGAAGTTCTGCCCCCCATTTAATAACATGACCTGTGTGGCTTGACGAGTGCTGCAGTGACCCCCCATTGTTCCAGGGACAAGAAATGCTGCTGTTCTAATGGTGGGTGTAAATGCATTTCCCCTGTGCTAGGGAAAAATAACACCGTTCTGGTAAAGAAGACTGGCCCACACACCAAGGGCCTTCTGTACAAGGGAAAAGTGGTTCACTTCTGGGTAAAACACAGGTAGAGAAATAAAAATGTCAATTTACTTAAATGGAGCTTTAAATCCCTATTCAAGAGGTTAAGCTGACAAAGACTCAGCTCTCAGGATAAAGTAGATTAAGGTTAGTAAATGTATATAGTAGGGGAGATTCAGCTTATAAGACAAAGCATATTAAGGTTAGGAACTTGCCAAAAATGAGGTACCTTAGCGCTGGTGGCAAGCTTAGCATTCTATGGCCATATGATGTGACTAAATCCTCATCTTTAATATAATAGTGATATGCAGGCACAATGCCTCAGAGTAAAGGGTTAATGGTGATGAAAATTTGGACGTGCACCAATATTTTGTATATTTGCTTTTAGCTATTTTGGTCAAAATTGGTTGCACTCCAGCAAGTTTAAATGTGTTTTTTTCCTTTGGGTGTGCTTACCAAAACCTGGACTGGAATTGTACTTTTGGACGTTTTGACCAGCTTCTATTGGTTTAAGCACTCCTCCCACCCCCAGGTGCAATGCTCGTTGTCTCTAGGACACTAGATAATGCCTGTCAGAGAGTCTCTCTCTATTAAGGAGTAAAGCTGACCAAGGCTCAGCTCTCAGGATAAAGTAAATTATCCTAATGCCTAAAGCAGGAGAGTTTCAACTCATAAGACAAAGCATATTAAGGTTAAATACTTGCTTTTAGCTATTTTGGTCAAAATTGGTTGCACTCCAGCAAGTTTAAATGTGTTTTTGTTTTTTTCTTTGGGTGTGCTTACCAAAACCTGGACTGGAATTATATATATATATATATATATATATATATATATATATATATATATATATATATATATATATATACACAAACAAGGAGAACAAATAAAAAAGGTTACATTTTCAAATTAAATAATAAAATTTGAGTTTTAACAGACTACGTACCTAGTACAGGTTACTTACGGTCTTTGTATATGTGCCGTACATACCCCATCGCTATTTATAATATTTTCATCCACTTCTACACGGTAATGTGGTAATTTTCAAGAATAAATCTAAAAATGGGTTTGGCCACAAGATGGGGTGGTTAAATGAGAAGGTGTGGGTGGGGATCAGGCCAAGGCAGGGCTATGGTCACCAGAGGGTGCTGTGCCTAGGGCAACTTGAGATGTAAATCCGGGCCTGCCGTCCTTTTATCAGAGGTAAAGAAGTTCTGCCCCCCATTTAATAACATGACCTGTGCGGCTAGACGAGTGCTGCAGTGACCTCCATTGCTCCAGGGACAAGAAAAGCTGCTGTTCTAATGGTGGGTGTAAATGCATTTCCCCTGTGCTAGGGAAAAATAACACCGTTCTGGTAAAGAAGACTGGCCCACACACCAAGGGCCTTCTGTACAAGGGAAAAGTGGTTCACTTCTGGGTAAAACACAGGTAGAGAAATAAAAATGTCAATTTACTTAAATGGAGCTTTAAATCACTAAATCAACAGACATTTTTTTTCCATGGTTCTACCCAGACTTCCCTCTGGTTTTCTATGTACAAATGGCCCTTTAAGCTGATCTGCTACTTGAGAAAATAGTTTGCCTATTAATTAACCATTTTCTTTCATTACAATTTAAAAGCTGAACTTTGGATGACATCTCAGATATCTGTCCTAAGGAGCCTGACTTGTTGCACTGCCTAGTACCCCCTGTGGGCTGAACACCTGTACTGCAAGTGCTTCTTAAAGGGACCGTAATGGCCATTACAAAATTATTCTTGTTTTATAAAGGTTAAAAAAATAAATTATGTTGCACAAATCCCATCTCTCAAACTTTTATGGTTTGAGAGATATTCGCCTGTAAAGTTTCCCTTTTCTTGTCAGCTGTAAAGCTGACAGCAGGAAATTCGTGTCGGCTGACATGAGGAGGCTCTTCAGCAGAGGCAAAATCACTTTATATAAAAAGAACTGATTCATTGGAACGGTCTACATAGTGTGCTTGCAAACCAGGCACACGTTGTAGACCTTTCCAATTAAGTAATTATTTTTACATAAAGCAATTTCGGCTCTGCTGCCGAGCTGCCGGCTGGTCCTCGGACTGGGATCTCCTGCTGTCAGCACAGCGCGGACGTCAGGAGAAGGGGAGGGAGAGGGGGTACTTTCAATGTGAATATCTCTCAAACCATAAAGAGATGGGATTTGTGCAACATAATTTATTTTTTTAACCTCTATAAAACAAGAATAATTTTTATGGGACGTTAGTGTCCTTTTAATATAATGGTACATTAAAATGACATATGCAGTTCAGCCAGTAGGGGGTGCTAGGCAGTCTAAAACAGAACTGCACAGAGGATGTCCAAATTTCAGCTCTGGAAATGGTGCATTTTAGATAAAAAAACACAAAAAGGAACACATATAAAATTAAAAGTGGAGCAATTCTGTGAAAGACAAAGAGCACAAAAAGGAACAATTAACAATTTCCACTGGTTTAAATAGGACTTTTAACATATTTGTAGGGTTAGGAATAATGTTAGCTTCAAAAGAAAAAAATCAGGGAAAACATCTGTGGGAATTCCCACAAAAAGTACTATTATATCACTTTACTCTAGCGCACATCCTGATCCACTCCAGTCTTTTTCCACATTAAGAAAAGATCCACACATACTGACCCCTAGCCTTGAACCACTGCACTGGTATCCACAGACCCACACATACTGACCCCTAGCCTTGTACCACTACACTGGTATCCACAGACCCACACATACTGACCACTAGCCTTGTACCACTGCACTGGTATCCACAGACCCATACATACTGACCACTAGCCTTGTACCACTGCACGGGTATCCACAGACCCACACATACTGACCACTAGCCTTGAACCACTGCACTGGTATTCACAGACCCACACATACTGACCCCTAGCCTTGTACCACTGCACTGGTATCCACAGACCCATACATACTGACCACTAGCCTTGTACCACTGCACTGGTATCCACAGACCCACACATACTGACCCCTAGCCTTGTACCACTGCACTGGTATCCACAGACCCACACATACTGACCACTAGCCTTGTACCACTGCACTGGTATCCACAGACCCACACATACTGACCCCTAGCCTTGTACCACTGCACTGGTATCCACAGACCCACACATACTGACCACTAGCCTTGTACCACTGCACTGGTATCCACAGACCCACACATACTGACCACTAGCCTTGTACCACTGCACTGGTATCCATAGACCCACACATACTGACCACTAGCCTTGTACCACTGCACTGGTATCCAAAGACCCACACATACTGACCACTAGCCTTGCACCACTGCACTGGTATCCATAGACCCACAAATACTGACCACTAGCCTTGTACCACTGCACTGGTATCCACAGACCCACACATATTGACCACTAGCCTTGTGCCACTGCACTGGTATCCATAGACCCACACATACTGACCACTAGCCTTGTACCACTGCACTGGTATCCATAGACCTATACATACTGACCACTAGCCTTGTACCACTGCACTGGTATCCATAGACCCGCACATACTGACCACTAGCCATGTACCACTGCACTGGTATCCACAGACCCACACATACTGACCCCTAGCCTTGTACCACTGCACTGGTATCCACAGACCCACACATACTGACCACTAGCCTTGTACCACTGCACTGGTATCCATAGACCCACACATACTGACCACTAGCCTTGTACCACTGCACTGGTATTCACAGACCCACACATACTGACCCCTAGCCTTGTACCACTGCACTGGTATCCACAGACCCACACATACTGACCACTAGCCTTGTACCACTGCACTGGTATCCATATATCTATACATACTGACCACTAGCCTTGTACCACTGCACTGGTTTCCACAGACCCACACATACTGACCACTAGCCTTGTACCACTGCACTGGTATCCACAGACCCACACATACTGACCCCTAGCCTTGTACCACTGCACTGGAATCCACAGACCCACACATACTGACCACTAGCCTTGTACCACTGCACTGGTATCCACAGACCCACACATACTGACCCCTAGCCTTGTACCACTGCACTGGTATCCACAGACCCACACATACTGACCACTAGCCTTGTACCACTGCACTGGTATCCACAGACCCACACATACTGACCACTAGCCTTGTACCACTGCACTGGTATCCATAGACCCACACATACTGACCACTAGCCTTGTACCACTGCACTGGTATCCACAGACCCACACATACTGACCACTAGCCTTGTACCACTGCACTGGTATCCACAGACCCACACATACTGACCACTAGCCTTGTACCACTGCACTGGTATCCACAGACCCACACATACTGACCACTAGCCTTGTACCACTGCACTGGTATCCACAGACCCACACATACTGACCCCTAGCCTTGTACCACTGCACTGGTATCCACAGACCCACACATACTGACCACTAGCCTTGCACCACTGCACTGGTATCCACAGACCCACACATACTGACCACTAGCCTTGTACCACTGCACTGGTATCCACAGACCCACACATACTGACCACTAGCCTTGCACCACTGCACTGGTATCCACAGACCCACACATACTGACCACTAGCCTTGTACCACTGCACTGGTATCCATAGACCCACACATACTGACCACTAGCCTTGTACCACTGCACTGGTATCCATAGACCCACACATACTGACCCCTAGCCTTGTACCACTGCACTGGTATCCACAGACCCACACATACTGACCCCTAGCCTTGTACCACTGCACTGGTATCCACAGACCCACACATACTGACCACTAGCCTTGCACCACTGCACTGGTATCCACAGACCCACACATACTGACCACTAGCCTTGTACCACTGCACTGGTATCCACAGACCTATACATACTGACCACTAGCCTTGAACCACTGCACTGGTATCCACAGACCCACACATACTGACCACTAGCCTTGTACCACTGCACTGGTATCCATAGACCCACACATACTGACCACTAGCCTTGTACCACTGCACTGGTATCCACAGACCCACACATACTGACCCCTAGCCTTGTACCACTGCACTGGTATCCACAGACCCACACATACTGACCACTAGCCTTGTACCACTGCACTGGTATCCACAGACCCACACATACTGACCACTAGCCTTGTACCACTGCACTGGTATCCACAGACCCACACATACTGACCCCTAGCCTTGTACCACTGCACTGGTATCCACAGACCCACACATACTGACCACTAGCCTTGCACCACTGCACTGGTATCCACAGACCCACACATACTGACCACTAGCCTTGTACCACTGCACTGGTATCCACAGACCCACACATACTGACCACTAGCCTTGCACCACTGCACTGGTATCCACAGACTCACACATACTGACCACTAGCCTTGTACCACTGCACTGGTATCCATAGACCCACACATACTGACCACTAGCCTTGTGCCACTGCACTGGTATCCAGGGGACACCTCTTGAGATTAGAGGAAAGGAGGTTTAAACTTCAGCAGAGGAAGGGTTTTTTTACGGTAAGGTCTGTCAAATTGTGGAATTCATTGCTCAGGGAGGTAGTTATGGCAGATACAATGGACACATTTAAGAGAAGATTAGATACATTTCTTTCAGAAGGGAACATACAGAGTTATACTGTTTATCAGTAGGCAGATCAGGAAGGTCTGATAAAGACTAATTTAATTGGTAGCAGGAAAGCTATAAAATTCTTAGTTACTGAGGTATGAAGCGAAGGTTGAACTTGATGGACTTGTGTCTTTTTTCAACCTAATTTACTATGTTACTATGTTACTATCCATAGAGCCACATATACTGACCACTAGCCTTGTACCACTGCACTGGTATCCCTAGACCCACACATACTGACCCCCAGCCATGTCCTACTGCACTGGTATCCATAGACCCACACATACTGACCCCCCAGCCTTGTCCTACTGCACTGGTATCCATAGACCCACACATACTGACCCCCAGCCTTGTCCTACTGCACTGGTATCCATAGACACACGTACTGACCACTAGCCTTGTACCACTGCACTGGTATCCATAGACCCACACATACTGACCCCCCAGCCTTGCACCACTGCACTGGTATCTATAGAATCACATCCATACTGACCCCCCAGCCATGTCCTACCACACTAGTATCCATAGAACCACACATACTGACCCCCCAGCCTTGTCCTGCTGCACTGGTATCTATAGACCCACACATACTGACCACTAGCCTTGTACCACTGCACTGGTATCCATAGATCCACACATACTGACCTCCAGCCTTGTCCTGCTGCACTGGTATCCATAGACCCACACATACTGACCCCCCCTAGTCTGGTCTCATTGCATTTGTATCCACAGAACCACACATACTAACCCACCAGTATTGTCCTACTGCACTGGTATCTATGGATCAACACATAGTGACCCCCAGCCGTGTCCCACTACGCTGGTATCCATAGACCCACACATACAGAACACCAGCCTTGTCCTACTACACTAGTATCCATGGACCCAGACATTCTGACCCCCCCAGCCTTGTCTCACTGCACTGGTATACACAGAACCATATATACTGACCTCCATCCTTGGACTATTGCCATGGGATCCGCAGACCCACACATACAGACCCTCAGCCTTGTCCCACTGAACTGGTATCCAAAGAAGCCCAAACTTGTCCTACTGCACTGGTAGATATAGAACTGGCCATACTGACCCCCAGCCATTTCCTACTTCATGGGAATCCATAGAACCACAAATACAGAACCCCAGTCTTGAGTGACTGCTCTGGTATCCACATACCCACACATACTTGAACCCCCAGCACTAGTATCCATAGACCCACAAATACTAACCCCAATCCTTTTCCCACTACACTGATATCCATAGACCCACACGTACGTACCCCCCCAGCCATGTCCCACTGCAATAGTATCCATAGACACACAAATGCTGACACCCAGCCTTATCTAAATGCACTGATATCCATAGACTAACACACACTGACCACCAGCCTTATCCAATTGCACTGGTATCCATAGAACCACATATACAAACCCCCAGCCTTGTCTCACTTCTCTTGTATCTATAGAACCAAACATACTGACTCCGATAGGTTTATTCCACTGCACTAGTATCCATAGAACAACATATACGGACCCCATATCCTTGTCCCACTGAAATGGTATCCATAGAACACCAGAACTGTCCCACTGCACTGATAGCCAATGAACCACACGTGCTGACACCCAGCCTTGTTCCACTGCCCTGTTAGTCATAGAACCACACATATAACCCCCAGCCTTGTGCCACTGCATTGGTATCCATAGACCCACACATACTGACCCAAAGTCTTTTCACATTGCACTGTTTGCCATGGAAGCACACATACTGACCCTCAGCCTTGTCCCACTGCACTGGTAGGCATAGACCCACATATACTGGTGACCACACTTGTCCTACTGCACTGGTATCCAAAGACCTATGTATACAGACACATGCCTTGTACCATGTACTGGTATACATAAAAAACATACATACTGACCTCCAGTCTTGTCCTACTGCCATGGGATCCACAGACCCACACATACTGACCCTCAGACTTGTCCCACTGAACTGGTATCCCTAGAACCCCACCTATGTCCTACTGCATTGGTATCCATAGAACCACACATACAGAAGTCCAGCTTTGTCCCACTGCACTGGTATCCATAGAACCTTCCATACTGACCCCTAGCCATGTCCTACTTCACAGGAATCCATAGAATCACACATACAGGCCCCCAGCCTTGTCTTACTGCTCTTGTATCCATAGAACCAAACATACTGACTCCTCCAGCTTTTTTCCACTGCACTAGTATACATAGAACAACATATACTGACCCCCATCCTTGTCCCTCTGCATTGGTATCCATAGAACCCCAGCACTGTCCCACTGCACTGATAGCCAATGAACCACATGTACTGACACCCAGCCTTCTTTCACTGCCCTGTTAGTCATAGAACCACACATATAACCCCCAGCCTTGTCCCACTACATTGGTAGCCATTGGTATTCCTGCCTCTTTAAAAGTCCAGTGAGTGCAGTTCCTTGACTTTATATACAGTATATATATATATATATATATATATATATATATATATATATATATATATATATATTTTTTTTTTTTTTTTTTTTACATACACAGACACATACATTTCCATTTAGAACAGGTTATACCTGACATTAATATTTAATCACTAACCTTGTGTGTATTTTAGTTGCAGTCTGTTAATTTATGTATAAGTATATTGCAAAACAATCTCATTTGGACTGCACCCCTTTCTTTTCCACTTTTCCTAAAAAGTCAACCCACTGGCATTAGTACTTGGTGAAAATGTCACTAAATGTTATCTATATCCTTGTACCATTTTGCTACAATTTTGACCCAGAATTGGTACACCCTTGCCTCTGTGCTCTGCATTGACTCAGGTCTCATTTTTAGCCCCACAGACCAATATCACTTCCCCGGCTGCTGTCTGCATCCTCCTGGGGGCATGCTGTTCACTTTGGGCACCTATGCACCCAAATGGGGCCATGGTCAGAACAGACACCAATTTGGCCTTAGCCAGTACTCAAGCACGCCAGTGCGGCTATAGCCGGGACTCACACACACCAGTGCAGCCATAGCCGGGACTCACACACACCAGTGCAGCCATAGCCAGGACTCACACACACCAGTGCGGCCATAGCCAGGACTCACACACACCAGTGCGGCCATAGCCGGGACTCACACACACCAGTGCGGCCATAGCCGGGACTCACACACACCAGTGCGGCCATAGCCGGGACTCACACACACCAGTGCAGCCATAGCCGGGACTCACACACACCAGTGCGGCCATAGCCGGGACTCACACACACCAGTGCGGCCATAGCCGGGACTCACACACACCAGTGCGGCCATAGCCGGGACTCACACACACCAGTGCGGCCATAGCCGGGACTCACACACACACCAGTGCAGCCATAGTTGGGACACATGCACACAACTGCAGCCATAGATGGAAATTAAATGTGACCATATCCGGAACACACGCACATAAGTGAGAACATAGCCCCAAGGCCATCCCTACTACGTGAACATGCACACAAGTGTATCCATAACATGTACACCATAGAGAAATCAAAGCACCTGCGCATGCACACAGTGCAGTCACATACAGATCCCATGCACAAGAATCAGAAACTGGATCTGCACACCCCAGGTGTATAGGTATAGTAGATGAAGATGAGAACTAAGATCCTAGAACAGACTTCTCCAACAGATGGAATAATAAAGCATCTGGAAGACAAGCTGCCCAGAATGAAGAAAGTACAAGGTCCCAGAACTAGCCATAAAATAAGCCCCTTAACCCCTTTAATGCCAGAGCATTAGGCCAATTTCTGAACCCTGTACAGTTTTAGCATTTTTGGAATCCATCGGTTTAGGCTTGATTTCTGCAGGTAATTTTCTAGTTACAAATGGAAAGCTACTTATGGTTTTTTTCAGAACGAATTGAGCTGTTGCATGGTGCCCTTACATGAAGTAAATTTTGCATGGTGGCAGAATTCCCCCCAAAAAGTTAAACATTACTTATTTTTCTAAAATAAAAAACTATGGGCTTGATTCAATAACTTCCGATGCAAAAAAAACCAAAAACAGGCAACAGCATTATTTCAAGCATGGTAAGCTTGCCGGCCGCTAAAGATAGATGCTTTTTAGGCCATTAAAACACCACAAGTTGCAATTCAATAGACTGCATTAGCCATTAAGATCTGATAAGGGCCTAACTTTAGTGCTGAAATTTAACCCCTTCGCGTCCGATGACGTACCCGGACTGTCACTCTGGTCAGGCAATTAAGGACCAGTGACGGTTTTGGTATGTCACATACTTTTACTCATCTCGCTCCTGCATAAGCGCAGTGAGTAAAACTGGGATCTGAAGTTGATAACTCCAAGACTGGAGAGATCTCTTTCAGTCCCTCTTTTGGCGTGCCAGCACACATGATCAGTCACGTGGGGCGGCACGTCGAACTTTCCTATCTGGTCCTTAAAGGACCACATGCCCGGGAAACGCTGGTCCTTAACGGGTTAAGACCCAGTTTTTTTTCTGACTAAAATCTCTTATTGGATCTTTAATCAGCCGATGCAGCAATTGAAAGAAGAAAAAAAAAAAAACACCTACGTCTCCAATGAATGTATTGATTTTCTGCCCTAAGCCCCATAGCAATACTAAAAAGTGTTTGATGTTAGTAGAATTAACCCTATGAGTGCCAGCAGGGTAGAATTACCCTGCCGGCACTCATAGGGTTAAACAGACTAAGAAAGAAAGCAACAGCCCCTGCAAGGTAACACTTATCATTAATCCTGATGTCCAGCAGAGTCTTCAGCATCTTGGTCAGCTACTGTCCATCTTCTTTCTTCTCTCCTTTCTTCTCTCTTGTATCTTCTCTTATTTCTTGTCTCTTCTATCTTCTTTCTTCTTGTATCGTCTCTTCTTGTAGCTGTAAAAAAAATGTATGAATAAATGTCTCCTGACAATAACCCGCAGCTTTATACATAGTTTAACCCTTTGCGTTTCAGAGGAGCATGCAACGCATTGCAGAGCAATGCGTTGCGTACCTCTCTGGAGCTCAAAGGGTTAAAATGATTACAGAAGGAAGAAACCCTGTATTACTATAGCACTCTATCAAATTGTCACCACTTCAGTTCATCATATATAACATGGATGAAATGGGAAACGTAAACCTTAACATTTATTGTTATAGTTAAAAATTACCTTAACAAGGATAACCTAATACTAATAATTTAAAATATACACTGTGATATCATATGGACTCCAAGATAGTTTGGATTATTTCATCCGCTTAATATAATGCTCATTAGATAGAGCAGTTAGCAAAAAAGTTTAATATGTTAGTCATTTTTGAAAAAAACTGTTATCTGCGCAAAAAATTCAAGTTTCAAACATGGCCAGCAGCCTACTTCCTGCTTGCAGCACTGTCTCTGCTCCCGTCCCACTACCCAGCATCCTCCAATGATGGAGGCTTTCTTTCTCTAAGGTGGAGCGATCTCATTGGCAGAGATCGATATCTAGCCAATGAGATCGCTCCAGCTTAGAGACAGACATCCTCCGTCATCGGAGGATGCTGGGTAGTGGGACGAGAGCAGCCTCTATACGGCAAGCAGCCTGCCATAGCGGCAAGCGGAAGTAGGCTGCTAGGCACCTTTTAAACTTGAATTTTTGCATCGATAACGTTTTTTTTTCAAAAATGACAAGCATATTAAACTTTTTCGCTAAATGCTCTATCTAATGACCATTAGATATCTATATGTGATAGATCCGCACAAGCACATAAAGCTGGTTATTATGATGTTTCACACTTGTTTATTATTTGTTGATCATAATAGATCCAACAGGTTAGCTACTCTTGTTAGTATAAAATAACAGATCTTATATTACAGACATATATAAGGTTGGTATATCCAAAAAAATCTTGAATAACCAATAAGCACCCAGTATGTTAGTGGAGTACTGTGTGTCTGTACCCTAGATATACTGTTACCGGGGCATAATCCGGATTGCCAAATTTCTATCCAGAAACTTAAGTTCTCCTGAATCATTGAATGAAAAACTAAAGGTTCTTTAGTAAAAACAATCTTGGGTTCGAAGGGTTAATGCATGCCAATCTCCGGTTAATTGATCAACATTTATATAGCTTCATACCTACAAGCAAATATATTAGTTAACCCTTTGTATCCCCATACATATGGCAGCTCATCTGCAGTCCGGGATATATCTCGATCCTTAAAGGGATAGTAAGGTTTCATAATAAAAGCAGCTCTAATTAATCATCATAGTATTTGGACTTTGGAGAGTTTTATATCAATTCTGTCAGAGTTGTAGTTCAAGAGTAATTCAATGACAAAGTATTCCCCTCCCGCCCCTTTTACTGATGTAACACTGCTCAGACAGAGCACAAGGGAGGTGCCCAGGTAGAGTGCAGAGAGGGACAATCTTCAATTAAGATAAGAGAAAAAGCTGAAAAACTTGTCAAGGGGGGCAGTGCCTTCATTGTTCTCATAGGAAGAAGAATGCCCCCCTCTGATATCTGTCTGGTCTATGGACTGGATTCCACATCTGAGAAGAGATGGCTTACACTAGGTAAATGGGGCAGGAGGGGAAACTTTGCTTGTGAATATCTCTTAAACCATAAAGATTTGAGAGATGAGAGTTATATCAGTCTTCATGTTTTTTTAATGCCTACAAAATAAAATAAAGAGAAAACAAAGTATTACTATCCCTTTAATATCAAAAGAATGCCACTGTTACTGTATCAGCAACCAGACATACCTATATGTCATAAAGTCTAATTATGTAGTGTGTTTATGACCAGCTAAATATCTGTACCCTGGTTTTCATGTTACTGGGGCATAATCCGGATTGCCAGAAAGTCTGTCTAAAGGCTATAGCATACAGTATATTGCCTAAAAATATAATGTAAACCAAAGCGTTCTTGTATCACTAGTTCTCAAAAGCTACACTTAGAGTCTCATTCTACTTTAAAGTGTTAGTAATGTCTGATACATTTTTTTTATAGATTTGTAGAGGGTAAAAAAAGAATCTCATTGCCACAAACCCCATAGCTGTTTGAGAGATATTGAAAATCAAAGTTCACCCTTCCCTCCCCTTCTCTTGGTGTCAGCTGTAGACCTTTCCAATGAAGTAATTATTTTCTAATAATGGGATTTCAACTCTGCTGCAGAGCCACCAGCTGGTCCCTGGCCTGGGATTTCCTTCTGTAAGCTAGATGCTGACGTCAGGAGAAGGGGAGAACTTTAGAAGTGAATTTCTCTAAAACCATAGTGGTTTGAGAGATGGGCTTTGTGGAAATTAGATTCTTTTTTTTACCCTCTACAAATCTATAATCTGCTGTGTGAAACTGAGTTGCTGCAGAGCCCTCCTCTTTTAATTTATGGGCCAGTGCGCATTCCACAATGAGGGAATTTGAACAGAGACTGCCTTTATATCTAGGCAGTCTCTGTTCAAATTCACCTCAAAAAAATTAGCTGGGAAGTGTGCTTACACACCTCCAGCCAATCAGCTTCAAGCACCTCCGCTTGGTGGACATTGTGGTGTAACTAAACTATTGTGAGGAACAGGGATGTATGTGCAGATCCATGTGACATACAACCACCCAGTGCATGCTGGGGTTTTCTTTATCACTAGGGCATAGCTGCCAACTGTCCCAGGCTTCTACTCCTCTTGACTCTAACCTACTCTACTCTACTGCCTGTCTGTCTGCCTCAAGCCATATGGTGCGTCCCATAAATTCCCTTCTATAGAGGTGCGTTAGCAAGCTCGGAAGACACCCCCCCTGCCCTTGTGTTAGGAGCCAGGGGGGCACCTGGCCTTGATGAGAGCATCTCCTATGGTGCCTGCTCACGCGGAGGATAAACGCAGAATAATAAGCTTGGCTGCATGTGTACGATATGCACACGCACGTAGCATAAGCCCACTCTTGCGTCCTCATTAATAGCAGCACGCTGCACTGGAGGAATGAGGCTGTGGCGGGGAGGAACAAGGCAAAGCTGGAGAAGTCCTGCACAAGGCCCGGAGACACTGGGTAAGATTTGGGTAAGGAAGGGGTGTGCAGTGTTACTCAATAAAACCTAGGATGAGAGAGATGTCTCAATGCTTTGCATTTATCTCTAGAGTCCAAAGGGTTAAAGGGGGATCAATTCCAGTTCAACATAATTAACCTAGAATAATTATACTGCAACTACATGTATTAATGTGCAAGATGTTAGGCTATTTAACTCACCGAGTATTTTGCTTATTTTGGTGTGTATTTAAGTGTATCACCCCGGTGTCCCTGTGTTTAGGAGATCAGACTGGGTGGCGTGTATATAAGTGTATCACCCCTGTGTCCCTGTGCTTAGGAGATCAGACTGTATGGTGTGTATATAACTGTATCACATTGCTCCACAGCAATACAACTCAGTATATATGTGATTATAAATTAGTCTGTGTAAATAAAATCCTTTGAGCTTATTCTAAATCATTTATTCAGTCATGAAATAACCTAAAAAATTCTGGTCAATGCCCCACCCGCTAGCACACCCAAGCAATATCACCTACACACTTTCACACAATAAGTGTGAGAGTGGTGCCCTGAAAACGACGACAACCCCAGCATGCACCGGGTGTCTGTGTGAACTACCTGAGCCCTGTGCTTAATTACTCACAGCAGCATTATGGGAGTGTCTTAACCCAGCAGCACTACCTGAACCAAGTGAGGAGAGAGGAGCAAGAGATGCCTATAAGGTGAACGTGACTTCTCTGCCTGTACCGCTCACTCCTGTCATATAACCAGAGACAGAGGATAACACAGTGGGTATGTGGAGTGATCCAGCACATACAGTTACATACCTCCCAACATTTCAAATGGCCAAAGAGGGACACGTGTATTTAGGGGGTGTTTCTGGGAGAGTGGCTGGTGGGCGGGGCATTACAACAAAATTTTAGGTACTTTCATGACCTATTGACTCCTCTTTGTGTAACTGACTAAATGACTTAGGGCAAGTGCAAAGTATTTTATTTATACAGACTAATGTATTAACCCATATAATGAAGTTTAAACAAACATTAATGTGAGCTGTATTGCTGTGGAGCAATGTGATACACTATATACACACCACACAGTGTGATCTCCTAAACACAGGGACACCAGGGAGATACACTTATATACACACCACACAGTCTGATCTCCTAAACACAGGGACACCAGGTGATACACTTATACACACACACCACACAGTCTGATCTCCTAAACACAGGGACACCAGGGTGATACACTTCTATACACATACCACACAGTCTGATCTCCTAAACACAGGGACACCAGGGTGATACACTTATATACACCACACAGTGTGATCTCCTAAACACAGGGACACCAGGGTGATACACTTATATACACACCACACAGTCTGATCTCCTAAACACAGGGACACCAGGGTAATATACTTATATACACACCACACAGTCTGATCTCCTAAACACAGGGACACCAGGGTGATACACTTATATACACACCACACAGTCTGGTCTCCTAAACACAAGGGACACTTGTCCCTTATATACACACCACACAGTCTGACCTCCTAAACACAGGGACACCAGGGTGATACACTTATATATACACCACACAGTCTGACCTCCTAAACACAGGGACACCATGGGTGATACACTTATATACACACCACACAGTCTGGTCTCCTAAACACAAGGGACACTTGTCCCTTATATACACACCACACAGTCTGACCTCCTAAACACAGGGACACCAGGGTGATACACTTCTATACACACCACACAGTCTGGTATCCGAAACACAGGGACACCAGGGTGATACACTTCTATACAAACCACACAGTCTGATCTCCTAAACACAGGGACACCAGGGTGATACACTTATATACACACCACACAGTCTGACCTCCTAAACACAGGGACACCTGGGTAATACACTTATATACACACCACACAGTCTGACCTCCTAAACACAGGGACACCAGGTGATACACTTCTATACACAACACACAGTCTGACCTCCTAAACACAGGGACATCAGGTGATACACTTATACACACACCACACAGTCTGACCTCCTAAACACAGGGACACCAGGTGATACACTTATACACACACCACACAGTCTGATCTCCTAAACACAGGGACACCAGGTGATACACTTCTATACACACCACACAGTCTGATCTCCTAAACACAGGGACACCAGGTGATACACTTCTATACACAACACACAGTCTGACCTCCTAAACACAGGGACATCAGGTGATAGACTTATACACACACCACACAGTCTGACCTCCTAAACACAGGGACACCAGGTGATACACTTATATACACACCACACAGTCTGATCTCCTAAACACAGGGACACCAGGTGATACACTTCTATACACACCACACAGTCTGATCTCCTAAACAGTGGGAATGAGGGATTTGGGTCTGAAAGAGGGACTGTCCCTTCTAAAGAGGCACTCTTGGCAGATATACAGTTACAGTATGGTTACTCTGCCATCAGAGAGCACTATGTTGACCCCTTTCAGTGTGAGAGAGATATCCAAGGGGGGATTTGGGTCTGAAAGAGGGACTGTCCCTCCTAAATTGGGTCACTTAGCAGGTATGCAGTTACAGTATGGTTACTCTGCCATCAGAGAGCACTATGTTATGTAGCTCTCTTTCAGTGTCAGTGTCTTTGGCATTCAAAGGGTTAAAACTGCTGTAACTAACACATGTATGTACAGTAAAAGGTTTGGACTCATAGAACCAATAGTATAATATTTACTTACTCTGCCTGCTGGTGGAAATGGTGTAACCAATACCTCTGGTAACTAGGAAGTAGAAATGTTTAAAGAAGAAAAAAACCAAAAAACTCTGTGATTGGTTACTCTTGCTAAGATTGGCATAGCATTCAACCAATCAAAGGAACTAATACAACTTTGATTCAGCAATTGGGCAGGAACATGCACAGGAGTGATTGGTTTTCTATGTAAACAGTAAAAGAAGTCAGTGAGATGCACCAACCAGTGCCTTTCAGTGATCCTCTGTGATCCCATCAGTGCACTGCAGGGGAGGACACCTTATGTGTGGGTAAAGGACACCTGACTTGTATTGCCTAGGGGAGACACACAATGAACAGTGTGGAATTGTTGGGGAGGTGCACAGGCATGTGGCTGGGGGAGAGTTAACCCTTTGAGTGCTAGAGGTATCCAATAAATTGTAGTGAATTTCATACCTCTATGACACTCAAGGGATAAAGGAGCAGTAAACTTTTTTTATGGAAAAATAAACATTGTAGGGAGCTTCCTATTGAGTAAAATAAGGGTACTCCCACTGCCAGGAGATTCATGTTTCCAGAGTTATTACAGTTTGAACCCATGTTTTTCTCTGTGTCCAATCCACGGCAATGACTGTGGGTGTTAGCTCCTCCTCTCAGCTGGTAGGACCAAATCAAAAAATACAAATATCCGGTTCCTCCTTCTCTCTCTCAGTTATTTTGGTCCTACCAAGCTGGAAGGACGGAGGTATTCTATACCTTTCTGAGAAGTTCTTCTATTTATTGTTTTGCCCAGCTATATACTGCACCTATTAACGTGCAATATATTTATTTATCTGGCCCGAATATCCTCCACCAGCGGAGGTTCGCATGGGGCTCTCTCTTGCCTGGATTAAGCAAGTTGATTGTGCTTGCCTCTCCTGTATGAATTAGGACGCAAGCCACATGAAGGAAGCCGCCAGAGTGTTGGTACCAGCATCTTGCATCTGCTTGGAACGCAATATCTATTCCTGTAGTCAGACAGGCGGGATTGGCCTTCAGTTACTCACTGCTGGAAATACTTACCTCTGGGGAGGACCGTGGACGCAACTACTTTAGAAGACTCGGCGATACTGATGCCTCAATATCTTAAAGGGGAACTTTCACCCCGCAATAACTAAATCTCCACTTACTGCTCACCTGGCGACTAGCTGCTTAGTAGCGCTAGTCGCCAGAAATCTTACCCGGTTCTCAAGATTTCGGCGTTTTACAGGAGCAGGAAGCACGGACGTCTCTTCACAGTGACGTCCGTGCGCCTGCGCTGTCAGTCCCTTGTCAGTCCGTTGTGCACCGTACGGTGCACAAGGGACTGACAGCGCAGGCGCACGGATGTCACTGTGAAGCCTGTGTCTATCACTTGCTGGGAGTTCCTCATTGGCTGTCTACTATTAGCCTACCTCACACAGCCTTTTTAAACCCAGTTTGGGCACTCCCAGGTTGCCCTTTCGTGGTGTTTCTGACCTCACTTGTCCTGATCTGCTTGTCAGGCTCTTGGGCCTGAAGTTCCTGCGTTCCGGTGTTCCAGTGATCCATTGTTCCAGTGTGCTGTGTTCCGGTGTTCCAGTACTTCGCTAGTTAATCGTTCCTGAGTCTCCTGCCTGCTTGTCTCTCCTGCCGGTTTCGGTCTCCTTCCGTGGCTGCAGTGGTTCCGGTCATCTGTCAGTGCAGCAGTACTCGCTCCGGTGGATCCTCCGCTTGATCTCAGGGCTCTCGTTCTCCACTGTCGCGCAGGCGACATTGTTCTTATTTCCCTTTGGCAATTTACCTTTTTGGTCCCAGCATGCAGACGCTGGTTTACTCCATTAAACCTGGTTGCGTTCATTACTGTTGGTCCCAGCGTGCGGACGCTGGTTTACTCCATTAAACCTGGTTGCGTTCATTACTGTTAGTCCTAGCGTGCGGGCGCTGGTTTACTCCATTAAACCTGGTTGCGCTCATTACTGTTGGTCCCAGCGTGCAGATGCTGGTTTACTCCATTAAACCTGGTGGCGATTATCACTGTTGGTCCCAGCGTGCGGACGCTGGTTTACTCCATTCAGCCTGGTGGCGATTATTACTGCTGGTCCCAGCGTGCGGACGCTGGTTTACTCCATTTAACCTGGTGGCGCTAGTTACTGTTGGTCCCAGCGTGCGGACGCTGGTTTGCTCCTTGTCTACTCAAGTACTGAAGACAGGTTGCTGTCCATTTCCTTATGCAGTCGTCCGATATTCTCTGGCTAGAGACTTCTGCTGAGTGAGACCATTGTTCCTATTCCACACTACTGTCATGGTCATCTGACAGCCGGGTCTCCTCTCTTGGGCTGCCCTGCCCGGTATTGGTAAGGCCGGTAGAACCTATGTACGTTACCATCTTTAAGGTTGCCTTACCCGGTATGGTAGGGCCGGTAGAGCCTACTAACAGTGTTTCCTCAGGCTGCTCTGCCCGGTATTGGTAAGGCCAGTAAAACCTGTTCATGCTGCCATCCTAAGGTTGCCTTACCCGGTATTGGCAGGGCCGGTAGAGCCTACACTCAGTACTCCTTTGGGCTGCCTTGCCCGGTATTGGTAAGGCCGGTAGAACCGGTACATTTCATCTCACGGTTGCTTTACCCGGTATAGGCAAGGCCGGTAGAGCCTATCGTTATTGCTACTGTCACTTGGGTTGCCTTGCCCGGTATTATTGGCAATGCCGGTAGAACCTATTCTATTGTCAATTATTGTTGTATTGTCTATATGTTTAACCCTATGGGGATTGCCTTAACTTTTCAAATAAGTTACGTTTTTACCAAACTTTGCTCCTGAGAGTCATAACAAACCGTGACAGTACGAAAGGGCCATGACCTCAGACACTAAGAGTGACGGTAACACACAGAATATCCATTGGAGGATGGATATGCACGAGCAACGTTTGGATCAGCTGGCGGTTGCTATCCAAACTATTCTTGAACGCACGGTACTTGCTGATAAGTCCTGTTCTAGCCCGGTGGTCTCGCCAAGTCAGACACCGGAGAATGAGTCTAGGCCCTCAGGGGCCGCAGTCAAAGGGTTAACGGCTTCTGCACCCTTGCCGCTGAGATATGACGGTGACCCTCAACTATGCAGAGGGTTCATCAATCAACTTGAAATATTTATGGAATTGACGGCACACGCATTTCCTAGTGATCGCAGCAAGGTTGGGTTCATGATATCCCTGCTGACCGGTAGAGCATTGGCCTGGGCTAGCCCACTTTGGGAAAACGCTAAATCTTGCACTAAAAATTTCTCTGATTTTGTGCAATCCTTTCGGAGAGTATTCGAGCCTCCTGGTAGAACCACCTCTGCTGCTAAACGTCTTATGGAGATACAACAGGGCAGGCGCACGGTTGGCGACTATGCCATTGAATTCCGCACCTTGGCAGCAGAGGTAGGATGGAATAACGAGGCTCTGTTGGCAGCCTTTGCCCTAGGCTTGAGTGACCAGATTAAAGACGAGATTGCAGCAAAAGATTTACCTAATGACCTAGATGATTATATTGAATATGTGATTCTAATTGACTCCAGAATACGTGAGAGATTAACCACCAGAGAGCGACGAGCACGGTTAAAAAATAATGGGTCCAAGAGCATATTTTGCCCACCTAACCCTCCCTTGGCATCCAAAACTAGTGAACCAATACAGGAAACTGGTGAACCTATGAAGGTGGGTTTCACTAGGTTAACCAAGGAGCAGAGAAGGTATCGCAAGATACAGGGATTATGTTTGTATTGCAGTAAAAATGGTCACGTGTTAAGATCTTGTCCGGTACGTCCGGGAAACGAACACACCTAGGGTACCTTGGGGGACAGGGCCTAGGTGGTGTCCAATCGTCCCCAGTGTTGGGCACACTTAAACCCGCCATACAGGTGGTATTGTCATGGGCACAACGCTCAGTTGAGGTTTTGGCCCTGGTTGATTCTGGTGCAGCTGGGTATTTTATGGACAATACCTTTGCTGAATTGCATGGGGTACCACGCATTCAGAGAGAAACCCCTCTTGCTATTGAAGCGATTAATGGCAGACCTTTGGAACCCGCCCAGGTTACTTTTGAAACTATGCCTTTGTCCATGACTACTGGGGCTCTTCATAAAGAAGAGCAGCAGTTCCAATTAATTAACTCTCCTCACCATGCTGTGATTTTGGGCTTTCCTTGGTTACAGTTGCACAACCCACAATTCGATTGGCAGAAATGTGAGATTGCTGCTTGGTCTCAGTTCTGTATGGATAAGTGCGTTACCCATCCTGTTAAGGTCTTGTGCACCTCCCCTTCAATACCTGATGTCTACCAGCAGTTTAGCGATGTTTTCAGTAAGTGAGAGGTTGGCGCCCTACCTCAGCACAGACCATACGATTGTCATATAGAACTGAGTCCCGGAGCAGTACCACAGAGGGGACGCACGTATCCATTGTCTTGTGAGGAGAACCAAGCTATGGAGGAATACATAGCTGATGCCCTTAGTAGAGGGATCATAAGGAAATCTACTTCTCTGGCTGGGGCCGGGTTCTTTTTTGTCAAGAAAAAAAGTGGCGAACTGCGACCATGCATAGACTACCGTGGGCTGAATAAGCTGATGGCAAAGAATGCTTACCCAATACCACTCATCACAGAGCTTTTTGATAGACTTAAGGGGTCCTCAATTTTCACCAAATTGGACCTACGGGCAGCCTACAATTTGATACGTATCAGAGCCGGTGATGAGTGGAAAACTGCCTTCAATACGAGATCTGGGCATTATGTATACCTAGTCATGCCATTTGGTCTATGTAATGCTCCTGCAGTGTTTCAAGAACTGATCGATGACGTTCTTAGAGATATGTTACAATCATGTGTCGTAGTCTACCTTGACGATATACTTATCCACTCCAAAGACTTGTCACAATACATTAAGTATGTGTCTGATGTGTTGCTGCGCTTACGCAAAAACAGATTATTCTGTAAACCGGAGAAATGCGAGTTCCACAAAACCAGTGTACCGTTTCTGGGGTTTATAATCGTCAAAGACGGCATTTCCATGGCTAAAGAAAAATTGACGGCAGTCTTACAGTGGCCTAAACCTAAGAGTCTTAAAGCCATCCAACGATTTCTGGGCTTCGTCAATTATTACAGGAAGTTTATTAAAAACTTCTCCTCTATCGTGAAACCTCTGCCTGACCTCACGCATAAGGGCGCTAATCCATCTCTCTGGCCGGTGGCTGCTGAGGAGGCCTTTGAGAAATTGAAGATAGCCTTTGCTGACGCTCCTGTGTTATCCCACCCTAATCCACTACTTCCCTTTACATTAGAGGTTGATGCCTCAGATATTGGGGTTGGGGCAGTACTTTCTCAACGACAGGTTAAAGGCGGTACACTCAGACCCTGTGGGTTATTTTCTAAGAAATTGACCGGAGCCCAAAGTCATTATGAGATTGGTGATAGAGAATTACTGGCCATTATCCTTGCTCTCAAAGAATGGCGTCATTTACTTGAAGGCACAAAAAATCCAGTTTTGATTCTGACTGATCACAAGAATCTGACTTATCTCTCTGAGGCCAAGAGATTGTCTTCTCGCCAGGCCAGATGGGCATTGTTTCTATCGTATTTGCCGGGATCAAAAAATGTTAGGGCTGATGCTCTGTCTAGACAATTTGAGGCGGAGGTTGACAGAGAAGAAGCACCAGCACCTATCACTCAACCTGATCGAATATTGGCCACCATACGTACTAGTATCACTTCAACACTAGGGGAAGAGATTTTGGCTTCCCAAGCCTCTGCTCCCCATGAAACTCCAGCGGACAAATGTTTTGTCGCTGAACCATTCCGTACTCGATTACTTGAAACCTACCACTCCTCTAACGCTGCGGGACATATTGGTAGAGATCAATTGTTTTGGTCCCTCTCTCAGTTATTCTGGTGGCCTTCTATGAGAGCAGATTGTGCCAATTTTACGAATGCCTGTGCTACCTGCGCTCGTGCCAAAACCCCTAGACATCTCCCGGTGGGCTTGCTTCAGCCGGTGCCTAATGGTGAACGCCCTTGGTCTCACGTCTCTATCGACTTTATGGGAGAGTTGCCCAGGTCTAGAGGGTATTCCTTCATATTGATGGTGGTAGACAGGTTTTCTAAAATGGCTCACTTCGTACCTCCCCGTGGCCTTCTTTCGGCTAAAGAACTGGCAATGGTATTTGCTCGAGAGGTGTTTTGGTTGCATGGAGTACCCAGGGTGCTGGTGTCCGACAGGGGGAGCCAGTTTGTGTCCAGATTCTGGAGGGCATTTTGCGAACAGATAGGCATACAGCTGTCATTCTCCTCTGCATATCATCCCCAGACTAATGGGGTCGCTGAGAGGGCCAATCAAGGTTTGGAACAGTTTCTGCGCTGTTTTGTGACTGACCATCATGATAATTGGGCCGACTTGTTGCCTTGGCCAGAGTTCGCCAGGAACTGTGCAGTTAATTCTTCCTCTGGGAGCTCTCCGTTTCGGATCAATTATGGGTTCCAACCCTGTCTGCTCCCGGATTCCTTTCAGACACAGCAGATTCGAGCTCTGGATGAGGATATAGAGCAACTCCGTTCCACATTGGCACAAGTTCAGAGGGCATTGGGCCAGTCTTTTCAGCGACATCAGCGTCATGCTAATCGCAGAAGGCTTCCAGAGGTTTCCATCCAAGTTGGGGATAGAGTATGGCTGTCCTCTAAGAATCTGAAGCTCAAGGTCCCATCTAATAAGCTGGCACCTCGGTTTATTGGTCCTTACAGAATAATTTGCAAGATTAACCCTGGTTCCTATGCTTTGGAATTACCTGCATCCATGCGCATTCATAATGTATTCCATGTGTCTCGTAGGCATAGAGGAGGGGTACAGTATCTGGTGCTTTGGAAAGGTTATGGTCCTGAGGATCGTTCCTGGGTAGATAGTAAGGACCTACATGCACCCAAGTTACTACGAATATTTCATACCAAATACCCTCAGAAGCCCAGACTATACTCTAGGAGAGGGGGTCTTTGAAAGGGGGGTACTATCACGGTGCCCGTGATTCGTGCTAGCCTGTGTCTATCACTTGCTGGGAGTTCCTCATTGGCTGTCTGCTATTAGCCCACCTCACACAGCCTTTTTAAACCCAGTTTGGGCACTCCCAGGTTGCCCTTTCGTGGTGTTTCTGACCTCACTTGTCCTGATCTGCTTGTCAGGCTCTTGGGACTGAAGTTCCTGCATTCCGGTGTGCTGTGTTCCAGTGTTCCAGTACTTTGAAAGTTAATCGTTCCTGAGTCTCCTGCCTGCTTGTCTCTCCTGCCGGTTTCGGTCTCCTTCCGTGGCTCCAGTGGTTCCGGTCATCTGTCAGTGCAGCAGTACTCGCTCCAGTGGATCCTCAGCTTGATCTCAGGGCTCTCGTTCTTCACTGTCGCGCAGTCAACATTGTTCTTATTTCGCTTTGGCGATTTACCTTGTTGGTCACAGCGTGCGGATGCTGGTTTACTCCATTAAACCTGGTTGCGTTCATTACTGTTGGTCCCAGCGTGCGGGCGCTGGTTTACTCCATTAAACCTGGTTGCGTTCATTACTGTTAGTCCCAGCATGCGGGCGCTGGTTTACTCCATTGAACCTGGCTGCGCTCATTACTGTTGGTCCCAGCATGCGGACGCTGGTTTACTCCATTAAACCTGGTTGCGTTCATTACTGTTGGTCCCAGCGTGCGGACGCTGGTTATTCCATTAAACCTGGTTGCGTTCATTACTGTTAGTCCCAGCGGGCGTGCGCTGGTTTACTCCTTTAAACCTGGTTGCGCTCATTACTGTTGGTCCCAGCATGCGGGCGCTGGTTTACTCCATTAAACCTGGTTGCGCTCATTACTGTTGGTCCCAGCGTGCGGACGCTAGTTTACTCCATTAAACCTGGTTGCTCTCATTACTGTTGGTCCCAGCGTGCGTGCGCTGGTTTACTCCATTAAACCTGGTTGCGTTCATTACTGTTGGTCCCAGCGTGCGGGCGCTGGTTTACTCCATTAAACCTGGCTGCGCTCATTACTGTTGGTCCCAGCATGCGGACGCTGGTTTACTCCATTAAACCTGGTTGCGTTCATTACTGTTGGTCCCAGCGTGCGGGCGCTGGTTTACTCCATTAAACCTGGTTGCGCTCATTACTGTTGGTCCCAGCGTGCGGACGCTGGTTTACTCCATTAAACCTGGTTGCGCTCATTACTGTTGGTTCCAGCGTGTGGACGCTGGTTTACTCCATTAAACCTGGTGGCGATTATCACTATTGGTCCCAGAGTGCGGATGCTGGTTTACTCCATTAAACCTGGTGGTGATTATTACTGTTGGTCCCAGCGTGCGGACGCTGGTTTACTCCATTTAACCTGGTGGCGCTAGTTACTGTTGGTCCCAGCGTGCGGATGCTGGTTTGCTCCTTGTCTACTCAAGTACTGAGGACAGGTTGCTGTCCATTTCCTTATGCAGTCGTCTGATATTCTCTGGCTAGAGACTTCTGCTGAGTGAGACCATTGTTCCTATTCCACACTACTGTCATGGTCATCTGACAGCCGGGTCTCCTCTCTTGGGCTGCCCTGCCCGGTATTGGTAAGGCCGGTAGAACCTATGTACGTTACCATCTTTAAGGTTGCCTTACCCGGTATGGCAGGGCCGGTAGAGTCTACTAACAGTGTTTCCTCAGGCTGCTCTGCCCGGTATTGGTAAGGCCGGTAGAACCGGTACATTTCATCTCACGGTTGCCTTACCCGGTATAGGCAAGGCCGGTAGAGCCTATCGTTATTGCTACTGTAACTTGGGTTGCCTTGCCCGGTATTATTGGCAAGACCGGTAGAACCTATTCTATTGTCAATTATTGTTGTTTTGTCTATATGTTTAACCCTATGGGGATTGCCTTAACTTTTCAAATAAGTTACGTTTTTACCAAACCTTGCGCCTGAGAGTCATAACAAACCGTGACAGTAAGCCACATTAAGGAAACCCTATACATACAGCTCCGCGAACACGCAGTGAAACCGAGGTCGTAGGTTAAACGCACTCTTTGGTTCTACAGTCAAGGCAGGGTAGGAAAGCCTTCTCTCTGCTGCCCGTAGTTGCTCTCTCCCATTTGAATCCGGGATGCAAGTGTCATTAGGAGCCTTGCGGTACTAGCACAACGATCGCTCCCTTAATTTCAGTGAAAAAGGCACTGCCTATTTCTTCAATTGAACAGGCCTGAATCTCAGGTAAGCCTTGGTGAAGGGATACAAGCCGGATGTGTCTATGCGTTCCAAAATTTGGAACACACACCTATGCAACGGAGACTTCCGGTGACAGCACGTTCGGGTAAGGTAAGCAGCATTTCTGTTTTCATGCTATTGGGCAGGTTCTGTAAATTTGCTAACAGCCTTTTCAGGTAGATACTATGATGAGGTCAATTGCTGAGGTTCCTTACCAGCTAAGAAAGGTGTGGAATGATTCTTTCTCCAGACTACAGGGAAGAGGCTCAGACCTATTGACCCATGACAGGGTCTTTATAACATGCTTTATTTGGGGAAGAGGCGGACAATCTCTTAGTAACAATATCCTCCTCCTCCTTGAAAGAGCTAAGTGCAGCTGTCTAAAAGGGTAACTTGGTTACATCAGTTAGGTAACCTCAAGGTTGCAGGTTTGAATCCCGGCAGGGTCAACTCAGCCCTTCATCCTTCCAAGGTCGATAAAGGAGTACCATTCTTTGGGTAATAATAACATCTGTTATTTCTGCTGCCGTTTTGGTTAATTCTGTGAGCATGCACTGATTAACTACTTTGAGTCCCAGTGGGAGAAAGGCTCTACATAAATTCTAGTTATTATTACTAGGTATATGTATTCCTCGAAATAATGTATCTTGTCTTTCTGTTTACATTATATTTGCTATAGCAGCATCTCTTACTCTGGACTTCACTCTATTTTCCTTTCTCTGTTGATACAGAAGTTTCTCTTCTTCTGCTTTCAGTTGAGTTTCTTTGGTCAATTACCAACCTCAGAGGGATATCTATGGTTTAGATACATATCTCAGTTTCCTCCTGATTAGGATCTCTTCTTTCCATTTTCTCTCCAGCGTCATAGCTAGTTTTCGCTAGTTGTTCTTTTCAGTCATCTAGCCCTCCTTTTCCCTTTCATTGCTTCCCCTATTCAGACTTTGTTTTCTTCAGATCTGGTGTCTCAGCTCTTTCTCCTGACTAAAATTGATGCTCTTTCAGCCTGAATGAATCAGCTAGATCTTAGTAGCCATTCTTCCTTTCTTGGGTTACAGACTATTAGTGAAAATGGTCATTATCTTTAAACGGAGCATACTTTAGTCCTCGGTATCTCTTTGGTTTATTTCATCTAGGTTGGACATTGACTATGTCAGATGTCCAGGTAGCAGCTCTGTCTGCTTCCTTGGACGAAGCATCCTTTCTACCATTCCTTCAAGTTGTTTCAACTGGACGATGTATCTGGATCCAGGTCAGGGAAGGCTCATTGCCTTTCTCTGAGCAGGATCATATTTATTCCATATTAGTTTAAACCAGATTGACAAGGTAAATTAGGTAACTTTCTAAAGGGAAAGTTTCTCTGACCATCTGGAAGATGGGATATATTTATCCCTATAGTTAGGTTCTGTCTCTAGGTCCTAAAGACCTTTCTTTTAGTAGTATAGCATCTAGTTAGGCTATTGATCCCTTTCCTTTAGAAATTTAGGCTCTTCTCCTCATTCTCTTGAAGCAGTCTGGAACTTTTTAATTTCAGACCTATGAATTGGTCTTGCTGGTCCTCTGAGACTGCGATCTTGGATAAGGCAGATGATTTGTGATACCTGCTCGATTACTTCACAGTACATAGGTCATGGGGTGAGCTTGGGTGGCTAGACCTCTGACCTACTCTTTGCTCTTTAATTCTTTGGGACTGCCTCCCATCCTTCTCAGCCTCTGACAATTTGCCTTGGCTGCCCCTCAGTAGAGAGGATTAGTTCTACTCCTCCTTTAGGCTATTCCACTTGTAGAAAGAATGGTGGCACAAAAATTGTGTCTCCAGGAGTTTTAATCCTCTAGACAGCCTAGTCCGGTCCACTATTCTTTCTAGAAGCCAGTTATTGCAATCCAGAGGCTTGTTCATCTGGACTTTTAGTTTGGCAGGTTGCTATTCTATCAGTTCTCTCCACTTACAGACTACCATCTCCTCTCCGGAGCCTAGTTCTTCCATATCAAAATAAATACAGACATCCAGAGATTTCTCAGAGTTTCTGGGAAACTTCTCGCTAGCTAACTTGTGATACCTTGGTCATGTTGGCACAGTTTTCCATTGTTAGCACAATTTCTGTGCTTTATTTGTAGGATCCATTCTATCCATTACAGAGATACACTTTCGCAGACGGCATATATCGGATGATGTTGTCAGTCCTGTCCTCTATATAACAATCCTTCTAGACCCCAAATGGCTGAGATGCCAGATATTTTCTAATGGGGAAGCATTTGGAATCCAGGACCCGTGTGGGGATCTAGAATTGAGTCTGATTTACCTACACATCAATCCTCTAGAAATGACTGCAGTCTGGAAGTCCCTTCAGGAGGTGTCTCCAAAGGAACATCACTACTGCAATATGGGCGGAGATATGTGTGTATGTTATATATGTTCAGGTTCATGCATGGGTATATGTGTGTATGTATGGATGTGTATATATATGTATGTGTGTGTGTATATGTGTATATATGCATGTGTGCATATGTATATAAGTATATATTTATGTTCAATATATAGGGAGGAGGTGGATTCTTGATCCATTTCCATTATCAGCCATTCAGATCCTATTGTTACAGGGATTGTCAGTTTATCCTGCATTCTTAAGCTGAATGCATTAAAGGGATAGTAATACTTAAAATGTAAAAAAAAATATGTTGTAGGGTTTATCCCCCTGAGTAAAACAAGGGTACTCCCACTGCTGAAAGGTGTTTCATTCAAAAATTATTAATTTTCAAAGTTGAATTTTTTAGGTGCAGTATCACAGTGGCCTGAAATTGTACAGTGGCGCTGTTGCTACACGATCCTATGGACAGCTCTGGTCAATTGACCATAAATCTCCATAGGATGGTGTAGCAACAGCGCCACTGTACAATTTCAGGCCACTGTGATATTGCACCTAAAAAATTCAACTTTAAAAATTAATAACTTTTGAATGAAACACCTTTCAGCAGTGGGAGTATCTTGTTTTACTCAGGGGGATAAACTCTACAACATATTTTTTTTTACATTTCAAGTATTACTATCCCTTTAAGGCTGAGAGCAGCTTTCTTAGCTTAAAGGGTTTTTTTCTTCCTTACAAACAAATTATACAGGTTATCTGCTCCAGTCATCGCCCCCTCCAAACAATTTCTATAGGGCTCTGTTTTTTCTCCAGCCATGGCTGGGATAAGATATCTTGACTAAATTCCAGGTCTTACCTGAAAATATCTTTGCACTTCCTCCAGGAAGGATTAAGGAAGAGTTTAATTGTTGCCGTTACATTGTTTTTTCCCACCATCAGGGAAATATTCTTACGAGGGATGTGAGCCTCGTACTAAGACACATAGGCTTCCTCATCCAGAACCTTGGACGGATATCTGTATGAATCTCTTAACCCTTAAGCAATTCTGCCCAAGGCAGATACTTTGGTTTTTATGAAAGGTAGGCTGTACTGTGTACTCCTCCAGGGGGTGTCTCTTCAGCACAACATTGTTATTCAACCTAAATATCTTTATCGTTCCAGGGTAAGTATCTAATTCCATTTCAGACAGTGTTTTCTTCCATTTTCTTTTTCTGGGATACTCTGTTAGAGGACGCTGAACTACCTTTGCTCAGTCTGACCTAGGCAGAGGTTCGACAATAGATATGACAATCTAATCAATTCAAGACACATCTCTTGTTTGTTAAATTCTCCATAAAGGAATTGCAGCATCCTTTTCCTTCGCTAGAAGGATTTACGACTAAGTTAGGCTGGCTTATACATTAAGCAACCAGACTACTCCTGTACAGATTAAGATGGTTTCTTCAGGAACCATTTCAACTACCTGGCATAAAACAGTAGTTATTCCGGCTGAATCTGCATGCCACTAAGTGGTCGTCAGTCTTCACCTTTATTGTAATTTTATAGTATTCTGGCCTCAGCAGTCACCAGGTTCGACAAGAAAGTGCTAATTCTGCACTTCCTGTTTGGATATCCATATTTATTCCCTCCCTATAAGCTGGGGTACTGCTTTGGTAAGTCCCACAGTCATTGCCGTGGATTGGACACAGAGGAAAAGGTGAAATTTACTCACCGATATTTTGTTTTCCTCTGTGTCCTTTCACGGCACCCCTCCCTAGGATACGCGGTACAGTATCGTTCCAGTCTTCCTCCATATTCCATTGTATATGATGTTCTTAGGCTTTAAGATGTATTTGTAAAAATTGCAGTTTCCGGTTAATAACCTTTGGTATTTTTCAGCTTGGACAATAGTATAACTGAGAGGGAGAAGGAGGAACCGGATATTTGTATTTTTTGATTTGGTCCTACCAGCTGAGAGGAGGAGCTAACACCCACAGTCATTGCCGTGGAAGGACACAGAGGAAAACAAAATATCGGTGAGTAAATTTCACCTTTTCCTCTGTGTCCAATCCACGGCAATGACTGTGGGACTTACCAAAGCAGTACCCCAGCTTACAGGGAGGGAATAAATATGGATATCCAAACAGGAAGTGCAGAATTAGCACTTTCTTGTCGAACCTGGTGACTGCTGAGGCCAGAATACTATAAAATTACAATAAAGGTGAAGACTGACGACCACTTAGCAGTGCCCTCTAGTGGTCAAATTCTAATGAGATTTCCTGTTAGATTCTAATGGAGAGGAAAGTCAGACATACAGTTCTCCATAGAATGTGTTAGAAACTGCCTGTCACTTCCTGCCAGTTAGAACTATCAGGAAGTAAACACAGTAAATTCACTTCCTGATTATTTGAACTGCTATAATTTTTTAATAAAACATCTGACAGCGGTGGGAGTGACTTTGTTTTATTCAGCAGGAAATGCTCTGTAAAAATAGGATTTTAGTCTTACCTGTTAAATCCTGTTCACTTAGTCCATACAGGTCACTGGTACTCTGGGGAGGCGTCAGTCCCCTTTAAGTAGGCAGGAACATTCTCTAAATGTATGCAGGGGGTGGAGCCTCCCTTCCCACTCAGGCTGACTCATCCAGTCTGCTCCTCAGTATTGTTTGTGAACAAAGAAGACTAGATAGAAGAAGGAAAGAAGACTCCTGTGAGCATGCCCCGAAGGTCTCCCACAGAATGCCACAGGAAAGCCAAGCATGGCCCCTTGACAGGGTGGGAGACCAGTGACCTGTATGGACTAAGTGAAAAGGATTTAACAGGTAAGACTAAAATCCTATTTTCACTGTCGTCCAATACAGGTCACTGGTACTCTGGGATGTACAAACATTGAGCTGACCCAGATGTGGGAAGAAGACAAGGGCCAGGCGTAAGGCCCCTAGAGTCACCAGAACCTCTATGAACCAATGAATCATAGAGCCCAACGACAGAAGTGTCAACGGACACCAACCAGGGGTAAAAACAAACCCTATGAACTAGCACAGCACACAGAACCAGAGCCAACAGGACTCAAAAGTAAAGAAGCACTGAGAACATCAGAAGAAGAAGATCCTAGACAGGCAGAACTGCCTCCAGGACCTTTCTCCCAAAGCTGGCATAAACCGAGGCCAGCCCATCCACATGGTAGCGCTTCGAAAATGTGTGCACAGAGAACCAAGTGGCCGCCTGGCACAGCTGATCAGTAGACACTTGGTTTTTATAAGCCCAAGAGGCCCCAATTGATCTGGTAGAATGAGCAGTGACCCGAAAGGGCACATGCTCATTCCGCAGGTCGTAAACCTTACGAATGGTAGATTTCATCCAAGATGCAATAGCCACCTTGGATGCCGGTCTCCCTGCCCTAGGCCCCTCAGGAATGACAAGCAGAGAGTCAAACTTCCTGATAGACTCAGTGCGATAAACATGAAACTGGAGAGAACGCACGACATCCAACAAAAGAAGATCCCTCTCCTTGTCAGAGGGAGGGTTAGGGCAGAAAGAAGGCACCACAATCTCCTGATTGATGTGATATTCGGAGACCACCTTAGGCAAAAACTCCGTATAAATGTGAAGCACTGATCCTTATGGAACACTAGATAAGGTGGTTCACAAGGCAGAGCCTGGAATTCCGCCACCCTGCGAAGTGAAACAATGGCCAGAAGGAAGACTATCTTCCAAAACAACGGCGTAAAGGAATAGTAGCCAAGGACTCGAAGGGGGGCGCTGAGGAACCCCCGAAACCAAATAAGGTCCCACGGAGGAGCCGGACTCCTAAAGACAGGACGAACATGAGCCACACCGTGGAAGAGAATCCTGGCAGCAGGAAAAACAGCAAACGCTCCTGGAAAAAAAAAAAGAGCGCACCGAAGTCTGGACTTACAGAGAACTTCAGACGGAGCCCCTTTCAACACCGTCCTGCAAAAAGGCCAGGACAGTAGGAAGAGGAAATGCATGAGACAGATCCCTGTCAGCACACCAGAGCACAAGGTCGACCAGACTCAGTGATAGACCTCGGAAGAAACAGGCTTACCAGCGCGTAGCATAGTAGCTACCACAACAGGAGAAACCCCTTTCATCCCAAAATCGAGGATTCAACATATAGGCCAACAATTTGAGCCGAAGAACATAGTCTTCCACAGAGAACCTTGAGAAAAAGAGGTGGACGAGCGGAGAGCCAAATGACTCCACCACAGATAGGGTCAAACCCCCAGATACCATGGATGACAATGTTAATCCAGAACGATCGAAAGCACCGGACAACATGACAATTACAATGTCCGTATGCCCATGTAACATAGGGAGAGAAAGAAAAAAAAAAAATGACCAGAGAGGACGTCCAAAGATGGACATTACATCAGCGTCAGAATTAAGGAGTCTCTCAACAGAGAGCAAAACGGCGTAACCTTCCTGTTGCGACCCATTGCCAGCAGATCCATTGGGGAATTCCCCATCTCAAATTAGGAGATGAAACACCTCCTGATGTAGGTCCACATTCCAATGTCGACTGCGTGACGACTGAGGAGTCTGACAAGACGGTGTCCACTCCTGGAATGAGCACTGCGGAAATGACAGGAACAGGAACCTCTGCCCAGGACAGAATGGCCTAGACCTCTAACCAAGTGGCGAGACTTCGTGTCCCTCCGTGACTGATGAAGTAAGCCACGGCCGTGGCAATGTTGGACTCGTCCCCCAGGTGAGGCACACGAAGATGGGAAGAAGGGACTCCACATGAACCACTTCCCCTGTGCGCTGAAGCAACCCAGAACAGTTCCCCAGACCAGGAGGCTGGCATCCAAGGAGACCTCGGTCCAGAGGGAAGTAGGAAGGATCTTCCCAGTAGTAGATGGAAAAGGCCAAACCACTACTCCAAGCTCAACTCAACAGGAGGAGGGAGACAGAGCAGAAGCTTCAGAAGATCTGGTCGGTCCTCCATATCACAAACCTCGAAGTTCCCTGGCATGTGCCATGGCAAATGGAACCGCCGCAATCATGGAGATAAACCACCCCATCAGAGAAATAATCCTCAAAGCCAGTATCCGATCGGGGGACAGGATCATAGGGGTCCTTCGAGTAAGTTGATGGTTACCTAATCTGGTAGAAAAACCATGGACCTCTAAGATCGAACAGAAGACCCAGGAGCTGAAGTGGAACAGGGTCTGACTGGCCCTATTTCACATCCTAACCATGAAGGGAAGGAACAGAATACAGGCCTGGACCTGACATAAATCTGCGAACCACATATTGATCTGCGAAGGGAAAGGCTAAAACTGCAGATAAGGCCGATAATTGCACCTTTAGAGATGCAGGGCGAAGGCCTTTGTCAAAGCCTTCCTGAAGAAATTCTAAAATAACTGCAGCATTGATCAAATCTCTATTCAAGTTCTTAGATGAGCACCATCTATGAAAAGTAGACCATACTCTATAATATATTCTGGTGGAAGATGATCTGCGACCAGCCAGAATAGTGTCAATGACAGAGTCTTTGAGACCCTTGAGTCTTAATGAGCTCCGCTCAGCCGCCAAGCCTTCAGTTTCCAAAAGGAGGGATCTGGATGGCAGATGGGTCCCTGTGTCAACAGTTGAGGATGTTGCGGGAGACTGATTGGAGGAATGGTAGACATTCGGAGAAGGTCTGGATACCATATCTTTCTTGGCCAATCTGGGGCCACCAATATTACTTCTGCTTTGTCCCTCTTTATCTTCTGTATCACCTTGGTCAGAAACCTCCAAGGGTACTGAAGAGCATCCTGTCCCATCGAGCTCTGGGACTTCCATCTGGAGAAGAACCTTGGACACTTTGTGTTTTCTCTTGTTGCCATTAGATCGATGGATGGCTTTCCTATTTGAGATATGATGTCCAGGAATATCTGTCTGTTCAAGGCCCATTCCCCTGGGTCCAGGCTTTTCCTGCTTAGAAAATCCGCCTCCCTGTTGAGGTTTCCTGAGATGTAAGTTGCTGATAGAGATGCTAGGTGAGATTCTGCCCATCTGAGAACTCTGATGGCAAGGTCGTTGAGTTTCCTGCTTCTTGTCCCTCCTTGATTTAGAAGATACCGTACAGCTACTGTGTTGTCTGATCTTATTAGGATGTTTAAACCTCTGATCTCTTGTCCTAGAAGCTTTAGGGTCTTCCAAATGGCCAGGAGCTCTAGAAAGTTGATGTGATGGGTCTGTTCTTCTTCTAGTTGAGTTCCAAACAACTTTAATCCTGAAAAAGGAAGTGAAACCAACTTGTTTTTAGAAGTGGCATCAGCCTCCCAGGCTTTTATCCAAAGGGCTCTTCTTGATGAAATAGATAGAGCTGAAGATTTTGCTAGACTTCTGATATTATCCAAAGTAGCGTCACAAGAAAAGCTAATAGCCTCTTTGATTGGAGTAAGTTCTTTCAATAGGCGAGATCTAGACACAGACGAGTCTATCTTCTCCTCAAAATCGTTTAACCAGATTCTGAGGGTACGAAAGACGCATGCCATAGCAGTAGCAATTTTAAGATTTTGACCAATTATTGCGAACTGCTTTTTCAGAGCTGAGTCAGCCCTCTTGTCCATAGGATCCCGAAGAGTAGTACCATCCTCCAGCAATAAGGTGGTTCGCCTTGATATGTGAGCCACTGCTGCGTCCACTTTAGGCGACGTAATCCATGAACTGATGTCTTCCTCCTGGAAAGGATACATCTTTTGCATTCTCCTGGTGTTCTGAGGGCGTTTATCTGCCATTTTCCATTCTTTAGTAATAATATCCTGTATGGAGCTATGCACTGGAAAGGTTGGAGCTTCTTTCTTGTATCCCACAAAAGCTGAATCCATCACGTTCAATTCTTTCTGGGTATCAGTCAGGCCTAGTGTTTTTCTCATAGCCTTGACTAAATTATCTATTTTATCAATATTGAAAGAGGTAGCTTCTTCAGTAAGCTCCCCTTATCTATAGATGAGCCTGCTGACTCCATATCCATGATACTGGCTGTATCCTCATCCTCCGCGTATGAGGGTCCTTCCTGGGGGTCTGCCACTCTAGGTCTTTTTCGAGATGCCTCTTGCATAGACTGGAATGTCTCCTGCATAGAAGACTTCATCCAGCCTAGGAATTCTGAGAACTGAGCTGGAACCTCAGGACTGGCTATCTTTTTTAGACAGTCATTGCAGAGCTTAGAAGAGTCAGCAACAGGAATCTTAGCTTCACAACCAGCACATCCCTTAAATTTTGGAGCAGATTTATCATCTTTAGGGGTATCTGAAGAAACCTTAGTCTTGTCAGCTTTGTCCTTAGACATGGTGTAACTAAGCAAAATAATACAGGATTAATGTAACAAGCAAAAAAAGAGAACTTACATATCCACCGAATGTAATTCGCCTGCTTCTTATATACTCCTGAACCGCCAGACAGCGGTTCCCTTTCCTGCGTTCCACCTGTGGAACGCACGCGACGCTTCTTCCTGTTAGCAGAGGAGAAAGCGTGCGTTCCTATTGGAGCCTCTGGTTTGGCGCGACGCGTCCCAGTAAGTAATCCTACATTGCCGAGGAGGGCGGAAGGCTCACCTGGTGCCACCGAAAGAGCCCCGCATTCTCACAATTAACCCGGCGTCCTGCAAGTCCGGTTGGAAGTGGACCCAGAATGCTGCCGGTAAGCTTGAAAGAAAATGTATGCTGCGTTAATAGGCAGCATACATGAAAGCCGCATTTCTTTTCTTAGTTCCCTGTCCATCCTACTGAAGTGGAGCTGAGGGCATAAGCCCCGTCCTCCAGCTTGGTAGGACCAAAATAACTGGGCAAGGAGAGGTGGAGCATTTAATTTATAATTTGTTTGGTCCTACCAGCTGGAAGGCAGAGCCTATACCCACAGTCCATTGCCGTGGTTTGGGCACAGAGGAAAAGGAACTAAACTTGATTGAGAGATGCTCTCCACCTGTGTGTCTTACACAGGAACAAACAATTCTGAGGCAGTCTGGGTAACTGCAGCCTGAGAGGGAAGGGAGGCTCCACCCCCTGCATACATTTGGAGAATGTTCCTGCCTACTTAAAGGGGACTGACGCCTCCCAGTGTACCAGTAACCTGTATTGGACGACAGTGAAAGCTAATTATGTTTTTTTCAGAACGAATTGAGCTGTTGCATGGTGCCCTTACATGAAGTAAATTTTGCATGGTGCAAAAGATATGTGGCAGAATTCCCCCAAAAAAGTTAAACATTACTTATTTTTCTAAAATAACAAACTATGGGCTTGATTCAATAACTTCCGATGCAAAAAAAAAAAAAAACAGGCAACAGCATTATTTCAAGCATGATAGGCTTGCCGGCCGCTAAAGACAGATGCTTTTTAGGCCATTAAAACACCACAAGTTGCAATTCAATAGACTGCATTAGCCATTAAGATCTGATAAGGGCCTAACTTTAGTGCTGAAATTTAACCCCTTCACGTCCGATGACGTACCCGGACCGTCACGCTGGTCAGGCAATTAAGGACCTGTGACGGTCTTGGTATGTCACATACTTTTACTCATCTCGCTCCTGCATAAGCGCAGTGAATGATACCGGGATCTGAAGCTGATAACTCCAAGACTGGAGAGATCTCTTTCAGTCCCTCTTTTGGCGTGCCAGCACACATGATCAGTCACGTGGGGCGGCACGTCGAACTTTCCTATCTGGTCCTTAAAGGACCACACGCCCTGGATCCGCTGGTCCTTAAGGGGTTAAGACCCAGTTTTTTTTTCTGACTAAAATCCCTTATTGGATCTTTAATCAGCCGATGCAGCAATTGAAAGAAGAAAAAAAAAAAAACACCTACGTCTCCAATGAATGTATTGATTTTCTGCCCTAAGCCCCATAGCAATACTAAAAAGTGTTTGAGGTTAGTAGAATTAACCCTATGAGTGCCAGCGGGGTAGAATTATCCTGCCGGCACTCATAGGGTTAAACAGACTAAGAAACAAAGCAACAGCCCCTGCAAGGTAACACTTATCATTAATCCTGATGTCCAGCAGAGTCTTCAGCATCTTGGTCAGCTACTGTCCATCTTCTTTCTTCTCTCCTTTCTTCTCTCTTGTATCTTCTCTTATTTCTTGTCTCTTCTATCTTCTTTCTTCTTGTATCGTCTCTTCTTGTAGCTGTAAAAAAATGCACAAATAAATGTACCCTGACAATAACCCGCAGATTTATACATAGTTTAACCCTTTGCGTTTCAGAGGAGCATGCAACGCATTGCAGAGCAATGCGTTGCGTACCTCTCTGGAGCTCAAAGGGTTAAAATGATTACAGAAGGAAGAAACCCTGTATTACTTAGCACTCTATCAAATTGTCACCACTTCAGTTCATCATATATAACATGGATGAAATGGGAAACGTAAACCTTAACATTTATTGTTATAGTTAAAAATTACCTTAACAAGGATAACCTAATACTAATAATTTAAAATATACACTGTGATATCATATGGACTCCAAGGTAGTGTGGATTATTTCACTCGCTTAATCTAATGCTAATTAAATAGAGCAGTTAGCAAAAAAGTTTAATATGTTAGTCATTTTTGAAAAAACCTGTTATCTGCGCAAAAAATTCAAGTTTCAAACATGGCCAGCAGCCTACTTCCTGCTTGCAGCACTGTCTCTGCTCCTGTCCCACTACCCAGCATCCTCCAATGATGGAGGCTTTCTTTCTCTAAGGTGGAGCGATCTCATTGGCAGAGATCGATATCTAGCCAATGAGATCGCTCCAGCTTAGAGACAGACATCCTGCTTCATCGGAGGATGATGGGTAGTGGGACGAGAGCAGCCTCTATGCGGCAAGCGGAAGTAGGCTGCTGGGCACCTTTTAAACTTGAATTTTTGCATAGATAACTTTTTTTTTTTTCCAAAAATGACTAACATATTAAACTTTTTCGCTAAATGCTCTGTCTATTGAGCATTAGATATCTATATGTGATAGATCCACACAAGCACTATTACTTGTTGTTCATAATAGATCCAAAAGGTTAGTGCTGTATATTAGAGCCAATTATATTCATAATCATTTTGGATCAAGGGGAAGACATATTTAATCCACTTATCAAGTGAACATCTAACAAAGATCTATTGATTCTAAAGTTTAGCAGATGCATATCAAGTCGCTTCTGTGTCCTAACCTAAAGAAGCTAGCTACTCTTCTTGGTATAAAATGACAAATCTTATATTATAGACAAATATAAGGTTGGTATGTCCAAAAAAATCTTGAATAACCAATAAGCACCCAGTATGTTAGTGGAGTACTGTGTGTCTGTACCCTAGATATACTGTTACCGGGGCATAATCCGGATTGCCAAAATTTCTATCCAGAAACTAAAGTTCTCCTGAATCATTGAATGAAAAACTAAAGGTTCTTTAGCAAAAACAATCTTGGATTCAAAGGGTTAATGCATGCCAATCTCCGGTTAATTGATCAACATTTATATAGCTTCATACTTACAAGCAAATATATTAGTTAACCCTTTGTATCCCCATACATATGGCAGCTCATCTGCAGTCCGGGATATATCTTGATCCTTAAAGGGATAGTAATGTTTCATAATAAAAGCAGGTCTAATTAATCATCATAATATTTGGACTTTGGAGAGTTTTATATCAATTCTGTCAGAGTTGTAGTTCAAGAGTAATTAGAGCCAATTTGTTTTTGTGTTTAGGAGATCAGACTGTGTGGTGTGTATAGAAGTGTATCACCCTGGTGTCACTGTGTTTAGGAGATCAGACTATGTGGTGTGTATATAAGAGTATCACCCTGGTGTTCCTGTGTTTAGGAGATCAGACTATGTGGTGTGTATATAAGAGTATCACCCTGGTGTCCCTGTGTTTAGGAGATCAGACTGTGTGGTGTGTATATAAGTGTATCACCCTGGTGTTCCTGTGTTTAGGAGATCAGACTATGTGGTGTGTATATAAGAGTATCACCCTGGTGTCCCTGTGTTTAGGAGATCAGACTATGTGGTGTGTATATAAGTGTATCACCCCTGTGTAGGGTTGCCACCCAGCCGGTAATTTACCGGCAGGCCGGTAAAAAATTGTCTTCTGTCCAATGTTAAGTCTTTGGAGAGAATGCCAAGGCCGGTATTTTTTTGAGGAAAAGGTGGCAACCCTACCCCAGTGTTTAGGAGATCAGACTGTGTGGTATGTATAGAAGTTTATCACCCCGGTGTCCCTGTGTTTAAGAGATCAGACTGTGTGGTGTGTATATAAGTGTATCACCCTGGTGTCTCTGTGTTTAGGAGAACAGAGTGTGTGGTGTGTATAGAAGTGTATCACCCCGGTGTCCCTGTGTTTAGGAGATCAGACTGTGTGGTGTGTGTATATGAATATCACATTGCTCCACAGCAATAAAACTCATTATAAATGTGATTATAAATTATTCTGTGTAAATAAAATCCTTTAAGCTTGTTCTAAATCATTTATTCAGTCATGAAATAACCTAAAAATTCTGGTCAATGCCCCACCCAAGCAATATCACCTACACACAACAAGTGTGAGAGTGGTGCCCTGAAAACGACGACAACCCAGCATGCACCAGGTGTCTGTGTGAACCGCCTGAGCCCTGTGCTTAATTACTCACAGCAGCATTAGGGGAGCGTCTTAACCCAACAGCACTACCTGACCCGAGAGAGAAGCAAGAGATGCCTATAAGGTGAACGTGACTCCTCCTTTCACTGCACGCTTCTCTGCCTGTACCGCTCACTCCTGTCATGTAACCAGAGACAGAGGGTAACACAGTGGGTATGTGGAGTGATCCAGCACATACAGTTACATACCTCCCAACATTTCAAATGGCCAAAGAGGGACACGTGTATTTAGGGGGTGTTTCTGGGAGTGTGGCTGGTGGGCGGGGCATTACAACAAAATTTTAGGTACTTTCATGACCTATTGACTCCTCTTTGTGTAACTGACTAAATGACTTAGGGCAAGAGCAGAGTATTTTATTTATACAGACTAATGTATTAACCCATATAATGAAGTTTAAACAAACATTAATGTGAGCTGTATTGCTGTGGAGCAATGTGATACAATATATACACACCACACAGTCTGATCTCCTAAACACAGGGACACCAGGGTGATACACTTATATACACACCACACAGTCTGATCTCCTAAACACAGGGACACCAGGGTGATACACTTCTATACACAGCACACAGTCTGATCTCCTAAACACAGGAACACCAGGGTGATACACTTCTATACACACCACACAGTCTGATCTCCTAAACACAGGGACACCAGGGAGATACACTTATATACACACCACACAGTCTGATCTCCTAAACACAGGGACACCAGGTGATACACTTATACACACACCACACAGTCTGATCTCCTAAACACAGGGACACCAGGGTGATACACTTATATACACACCACACAGTCTGATCTCCTAAATACAGGGACACCAGGTGATACACTTATATACACACCACACAGTCTGGTCTCCTAAACACATGGACACCAGGGTGATACACTTCTATACACACTACACAGTCTGATCTCCTAAACACAGGGACACCAGGGTGATACACATATACACACCACATAGTCTGATCTCCTAAACACAGGGACACCAGGGTGATATACTTATATATACACCACACAGTCTGATCTCCTAAACACAGGGACATCAGGGTGATACACTTATATACACACCACACAGTGTGATCTCCTAAACACAGGGACACCAGGGTGATACACTTATATACACACCACACAGTCTGATCTCCTAAACACAGGGACACCAGGGTGATACACTTATATACACACCACACAGTCTGTTCTCCTAAACACAGGGACACCAGGTGATACACTTATATATACACCACACAGTCTGATCTCCTAAACACAGGGACACCAGGGTGATACACTTATATACACACCACACAGTCTGATCTCCTAAACACAGGACACCAGGTGATACACTTATATACACCACACAGTCTGATCTCCTAAACACAGGGACACCAGGGTAATATACTTATATACACACCACACAGTCTGATCTCCTAAACACAGGGACACCAGGTGATACACTTATATACACACACCACACAGTCTGATCTCCTAAACACAGGGACACCAGGTGATACTCTTATATATACACCACACAGTCTGATCTCCTAAACACAGGGACACCAGGGTGATACACTTATATACACCACACAGTGTGATCTCCTAAACACAGGGACATCAGGGTGATACACTTATATACACACCACACAGTCTGATCTCCTAAACACAGGGACACCAGGGTGATACACTTCTATACACACCACACAGTCTGACCTCCTAAACACAGGGACACCAGGGTGATACACTTATATACACACCACACAGTCTGATCTCCTAAACACAGGGACACCGGGGTGATACACTTATATACACACCACACAGTCTGATCTCCTACACACAGGGACACCAGGGTGATACACTTGTATACACACCACACAGTCTGATCTCCTAAACACAGGGACACCAGGGTGATACACTTCAACACACACCGCACAGTCTGATCTACTAATCACAGGGACACCAGGGTGATACACTTATATATACACCACACAGTCTGGTCTCCTAAACACAAGGACACCATGGGTGATACACTTATATACACACCACACAGTCTGATCTCCTAAACACAGGGACACCAGGGTGATACACTTCAACACACACCGCACAGTCTGATCTACTAAACACAGGGACACCAGGGTGATACACTTATATACACACCACACAGTCTGATCTCCTAAACACGGGGACACCAGGGTGATACACATATACACACCACACAGTCTGATCTCCTAAACACAGGGACACCAGGGTGATACACTTCTATACACACCACACAGTCTGATCTCCTAAACACAGGGACACCAGGGTGATACACATATACACACCACACAGTCTGATCTCCTAAACACAAGGACACCATGGGTGATACACTTATATACACACCACACAGTCTGATCTCCTAAACACAGGGACACCAGGGTGATACACTTCTATACACACCACACAGTCTGATCTCCTACACACAGGGACACTAGGGTGATACACTTATATACACACCACACAGTCTGATCTCCTAAACACAGGGACACCAGGGTGATACACATCTATACACACCACACAGTCTGATCTCCTAAACACAGGGACACCAGGGTGATACACATACATACACACCCCACAGTCTGATCTTCTGATCTCCTAAACACAGGGACACCGGGGTGATACACTTATATACACACCACACAGTCTGATATCCTAAACACAGGAACACCAGGGTGATACACTTCTATACACACCACACACAGTCTGATCTCCTACACACAGGGACACCAGGGTGATACACATCTATACACACCACACAGTCTGATCTCCTAAACACAGGGACACCAGGGTGATACACTTATATACACACCCCACAGTCTGATCTTCTGATCTCCTAAACACAGGGACACCAGGGTGATACACTTCTATACACAGCACACAGTCTAATCTCCTAAACACAGGGACACCAGGGTGATACACTTCTATACACACCACACAGTCTGATCTCCTAAACACAGGGACACCAGGGTGATACACTTATACACACACCACACAGTCTGATCTCCTAAACACAGGGACACCAGGTGATACACTTATATATATACACCACACAGTCTGATCTTCTAAACACAGGGACACCAGGGTGATACACTTATATACACACCACACAGTCTGATCTCCTAAACACAGGGACACCAGGGTGATACACTTATATACACACCACACAGTCTGATCTCCTAAACACAGGGACACCAGGTTATACACTTATATACACACCACACAGTCTGATCTCCTAAACACAGGGACACCAGGGTGATACACTTATATATACACACCACACAGTCTGATCTCCTAAACACAGGGACACCAGGGTGATACACTTATATATACACACCACACAGTCTGACCTCCTAAACACAGGGACACCAGGGTGAAACACTTCTATATACACACCACACAGTCTGATCTCCTAAACAGTGGGACACCAGGTGATACACTTATATACACACCACACAGTCTGATCTCCTAAACAGTGGGAATGAGGGATTTGGGTCTGAAAGAGGGACTGTCCCTTGTAAAGAGGAACTCTTGGCAGGTAATCAGTTACAGTATGGTTACTCTGCCATCAGAGAGCGCTATGTTGACCCCTTTCAGTGTCAGAGGGATATCCAAGGGGGATTTGGGTCTGAAAGATGGACTGTCCCACCTAAATTGGGTCACTTGGCAGGTATGCAGTTACAGTATGGTTACAGTGTCTTTGGCAATCAAAGGGTTAAAAGTGCTGTAACTAACATGTATGTACAGTAAAAGGTTTGGACTCATAGAAGGAATAGTATAATATTTACTTACTCTGCCTGCTGGTGGAAATGGTGTAACCAATACCTATGGTAACTAGGAAGTACAAATGTTTAAAGAAGAAAAAAAAAACAAAAAAAAACTCTGTGATTGGTTACTTTTGCTAAGATTGGCATAGCATTCAACCAATCAAAGGAACTAATACAACTTTGATTCAGCAATTGGGCAGGAACATGCACAGGAGTGATTGGTTTTCTATGTAAACAGTAAAAGAAGTCAGTGAGATGCACCAACCAGTGCCTTTCAGTGACCCTCTGTGATCCCATCAGTGCACTGCAGGGGAGGACACCTTATGTGTGGGTAAAAGACACCTGACTTGTATTGCCTAGGGGAGACACACAATGAACAGTGTGAAATTGTTGGGGAGGAGCACAGGCCTGTGGCTAGGGGAGAGTTAACCTTTTGAGATCTAGAGGTATCCAATACATTGTAGTGAATTTCATACCTCTATGACACTCAAGGGATAAAGGAGCAGTAAACTTTTTTTATGGAAAAATACGTATAGTAGGAATCTTCCTGTTGAGTAAAATAAGGGTACTCCCACTGCCGAGAGATTTATATTTGCAGAGTTATTACAGTTTAAACCCATGTTTTTTTATATTAGCAGTGCCCTCTAGTGGTCAAATTCTAATTAGATTTCCTGTTAGTCTCTAATGGAGAGGAAAGTTAGTGACATACAGTTCTCCACAGAACGTGATACAAACTGCCTGTCACTTCCTGCCAGTTAGAACAATCAGGAAGTAAACACAGTACATTCACTTCCAGATTATTTGAACTGCTATAATTTTTGAATAAAACATCTGACAGCGGTGGGAGTGGCCTTGTTTTATTCAGCAGGAAATGCTTTGTAAAATATGTGTTTTCATAAAAAAAAGTTTACTGCTCCTTTAAATACCCTTGGATGTGGGAAAAAGTATATGTGGGGACGAGAGAGGAAGAGCTGGAGACCTGTAGTGACTTAACTAGGTAAGTTTTTCAATTCTGGTAATTATATAGTTCTGCTGACTACTGTATGATGGACTCCTACCTAGGTAAGTGCTTCTGTTACACACAGTAATTATACAGATACACCTGACTGCTGTATAATGGACTCCTACCTAGGTAAGTGCTTCTGTTACACACAGTAATTATATAGATACACCTGACTGCTGTGTGATGGACTCCTACCTAGGTAAGTGTTTCTGTTACACACAGTAATGATATAGATGCACCTGACTGCTGTATGGAGGACTACTACTAGGTAAGTGCTTCTGTTACACACAGTAATGATATAGATGCACCTGACTGCTGTATGGAGGACTACTACTAGGTAAGTGCTTCTGTTACACACAGTAATGATATAGATGCACCTGACTGCTGTATGGAGGACTACTACTAGGTAAGTGCTTCTGTTACACACAGTAATGATATAGATGCACCTGACTGCTGTATGGAGGACTGCTACCTAGTTAAGTGCTTTTGTTACACGCAGTAATTATACAGATATACCTGACTGCTGTATAATGGACTCCTACCTAGGTAAGTGCTTCTGTTACACACAGTAATAATATAGATGCACCTGACTGCTGTATGGAGGACTACTACCTAGTTAAGTGCTTTTGTTACACACACACAGTATACATTAGATTGGGATCTGTAACATAACTGAAGTTTTGGACCAAGCCAATTGCACCATAGGAAAGAAATAGCCACTCCCCAAATTCATATACATTTAAATTGAGTGTTTAACAGAGTTCTCCAGTGCACTTTGAAGCAATGTGTCAGAGGACTCTCTAGGATTGAAGGAGTCAAAGGCCCCTTTTAAATGAATGGGAAATGTTATTCCTCCCCTATTTTTCTGTTGGTTTGCCCCAGAATTGTACCTATGCCCCTGTACAATGAATCAGTTCTATAAGCAACAGAATAAACACACTGTAACCCTTTGAGTGCCAAAGAGATATCCAATGCATTGCTTTTGCAATGAGGCAGGTGCACTAAACAAAACTAGAGCAATTCTGGAGCTAACAACTGCACCGTGGGGAACAAATACAACTTCCTAAAATTCCCATTGATTAATATGGGGCTTTTAACCCTATGTATGCTAGAAAATTTACAACACATTGCAAAGTGATACTTTCCAGACCCTTCTAGCATTTTCTTTTTTGGGAGGGATTTAGAAAATATTTTATATTTCTCTATGAAATAGTTGTTTTACCCCAAAATTGATCCACTTTGCTTGCGCATATGGCCAAAAATAAAATTTTTAAGTTCTGAACCTGAAGGGTTAATAGAGATTATGGAATAGAGACCTCTACATTCAACACAAATGTTGAGAATACCCTATAGATTCCATACAGGGATAGACCCTGGGATTGCACAGAGATTAGAATTGGGTTTGTGTAATTCTGCATCCAAAAACCATTGCAGCTTCTTGTGCATACATCAGTGATGGGCAGCCTATAGACCTCCATCTCCTTTCTGACTACAACTTCCAGCATCCTAAGACTATAGTTAGCTGTGTGAGGATAATAGGAGAGGTAGTACAACATCAACTGGAGGTCTACAGGTTGCCCATCTCCTGCATAGTTATATTCATTACAGTTCTAGTTATTGTGGTGCTAAAACTTTATCACTCTGATTTCTTATAAATAATATAATTCAGGAAAAGTTTCTGAATTGTCCTTTGCACAGTGCATTGCAGGGGCATTTCTAGGTTCCAAAAATATCCACTGCAAAATTCCACTGTGTGCACCGCGCCCACTTCCCGTAGTATTGACGATAACCACATGTGCACACATAAATTATATCATGGGTTTTTTTTAATGTACAATATGGGTTATCTTATCACCTGTAAAGGCCAATTGGCTAATCGCTCTATTTTGGTGGTTACCCTGACACATATGTGCTTAGTGGCTTGTTGGGCATGTGGAGGATTCTTCTGTACTCACTCATTATTGGAAGCTTGGGTTCACCATGAAAAAGTCGACCACTATTGGACGACTAAGAAAACGGTGCATTACACATGTCACCACAATGAAAAGGATGAGATTCTGATATTGTGGGCTTAAACTGCTGCACATTCTAATAGTTAACGTTTCAAATTATAACCTACACTCTGCATATGTTGATGGACCTCAGAACAATGATTTTAATGGATGTAGGAATCACACATCCAACCACTGCTAGTGCTTACATCCATGACTGCTAAGCCTTTGAGCGTGAGAGTGCTTCCAGAACAAGTGTACCCCTCTCGCGCTCAAAGGGTTAGCAAACATGGATGTAAGCACTAGCAGCGGTCGGATGTGTGATTCCTACATCCATTAAAATCATTGTTGTACTGAATCACTCTGAGGTCCATCAGAGTGTGCAGAGTGTAGGTTATAATTTGAAATGTTAACTAATACAATGTGCGATGCATTAAGCTCGCAATATCAGAATGTCGCCCCTTTTGATGCAGGTGAGATTCCGGTATCACCCTTTTCATTGTGGTGACATGCTTAATGCGCCATTTTCTTTGTCGCCCAATAGTGGGCGCCGTTTCAAAAGGATACCAGAAGCTTGAACACCAACTCTCCTTTCTATTGGCATGCTCAGTCACATCTGAGTGAGTTCCAGAATGCCAAAGGAAAATAACTAATGGTGTCCTTACCCACTACTAAACTGACTAAATGACTTAGGGCAAGAGCAAAGTATTTTATTTATACAGACTAATGTATTAACCCATATAATGAAGTTTAAACAAACATTAATGTGAGTTGTATTGCAGTGGAGCAATGTGATACACTATATACACACCACACAGTGTGATCTGCTAAACACAGGGACATCAGGGTGATACACTTATATACACACCACATAGTCTGACCTCCTAAACACAGGAACACCAGGGTGATACACTTATATACACACCACACAATCTGATCTTCTAAACACAGGGACACCAGGGTGATACACTTATATACACACCACACAGTCTGATCTCCTAAACACAGGAACACCAGGGTGATACACTTATATACACACCACACAATCTGATCTTCTAAACACAGGGACACCAGGGTGATACACTTATATACACACCGCACAGTCTGATCTCCTAAACACAGAGACATCAGGGTGATACACTTATATATACACCACACAATCTGATCTTCTAAACACAGGGACACCAGGGTGATACACATCACACAGTCTGATCTCCTAAACACAGGAACACCAGGGTGATACACTTATATACACATCACACAGTGTGATCTCCTAAACACAGGGACACCAGGGTGATACACCTCTATACACACCACAGAGTCTGACCTCCTAAACACCGGGACACCAGGGTGATACACTTATATACACACATCACACAGTCTTATCTCCTAAACACAGGGACATCGGGGTGATACACTTATATATACACACCACACAGTCTAATCTCCTAAACGCAGGGACACCAGGGTGATACACTTATATATACACACCACACAGTCTAATCTCCTAAACGCAGGGACACCAGGGTGATACACTTATATATACACACCACACAGTCTAATCTCCTAAACACAGGGACACCAGGGTGATACACTTATATACACACCACACAGTCTGATCTCCTAAACACAGGGACACCAGGGTGATACACTTCTATACACACCACAGAGTCTGACCTCCTAAACACCGGGACACCAGGGTGATACACTTATACACACACACCCCACAGTCTGATCTCCTAAACACAGGGACACCAGGTGATACACTTATATATATACACCACACAGTCTGATCTCCTAAACACAGGGACACCAGGTGATACTCTTATATATACACACCACACAGTCTGATCTCCTAAACACAGGGACACCAGGTGATACTCTTATATATACACACCACACAGTCTGATCTCCTAAACAGTGGGAATGAGGGATTTGGGTCTGAAAGAGGGACTGTCCCTTCTAAAGAGGCACTCTTGGCAGGTAATCAGTTACAGTAAGGTTACTTTGCCATCAGAGAGCACTATGTTGACCCCTTTCAGTGTCAGAGGGATATCAAAGGGGGATTTGGGTCTGAAAGAGGGACTGTCCCTCCTAAATTGGGTCACTTGGCAGGTATGCAGTTACAGTATGGTTACTCTGCCATCAGAGAGCGCTATGTAATGTTGCTCCCTTTCAGTGTCAGTGTCTTTGGCAATCAAAGGGTTAAAATTGCTGTAACTAACACATGTATGTACAGTAAAAGGTTTGGACTCATAGAACCAATAGTATAATATTTACTTACTCTGCCTGCTGGTGGAAATGGTGTAACCAATACCTATGGTAACTAGGAAGTACAAAAGTTTAAAGAAGAAAAAAACCAAAAAAACTCTGTGATTGGTTACTCTTGCTAAGATTGGCATAGCATTCAACCAATCAAAGCAACTAATACAACTTTGATTCAGCAATTGGGCAGGAACATGCACAGAGGTGATTGGCTTTCTATGTAAACAGTAAAAGAAGACAGTGAGATGCACCAACCAGTGCCTTTCAGTGATCCTCTGTGATCCCATCAGTGCACTGCAGACGAGGACACCTTATGTGTGGGTAAAAGACACCTGACTTGTATTGCCTAGGGGAGACACGCAATGAACAGTGTGAAATTGTTGGGGAGGAGCACAGGCCTGTGGCTAGGGGAGAGTTAACCCTTTGAGAGCTAGAGGTATCCAATACATTGTAGTGAATTTCATACCTCTATGACACTCAAGGGATAAAGGAGCAGTAAACTTTTTTTTATGGAAAAATACGTATAGTAGGGATCTTCCTGTTGAGTAAAATAAGGGTACTCCCACTGCCGAGAGATTTATATTTCCAGAGTTATTACAGTTTAAACCCATGTTTTTTTACATTAGCAGTGCCCTCTAGTGGCCAAATTCTAATTAGATTTCCTGTTAGATTCTAATGGAGAGGAAAGTCAGAGACATACAGTTCTCCACAGAAAGTGATAGAAACTGCCTGTCACTTCCTGTCAGTTAGAACTATCAGGAAGTAAACACAGTAAATTCACTTCCTGATTATTTGAACTGCTATAATTTTTGAATAAAACATCTGACAGCGGTGGGAGTGGCCTTGTTTTATTCAGCAGGAAATGCTCTGTAAAATATGTGTTTTCATAAAAAAAAGTTTACTGCTCCTTTAAATACCCTTGGGTGTGGGAAAAAGGATATGTGGGGAAAAGAGAGGAAGAGATGAAGACCTGTAGTGACTCAACTAAGTAAGTTTTTCAATTCTGGTAATTATATAGTTCTGCTGACTACTGTATGATGGACTCCTACTGAGGTAAGTGCTTCTGTTACACAGAGTAATTATATAGATATACCTGACTGCTGTATGATGGATCCTACCTAGGTAAGTGTTTCTGTTACACACAGTAATTATATAGATATACCTGACTGCTGTATGATGGATCCTACCTAGGTAAGTGCTTCTGTTACACACAGTGATTATATAGATACACTTGACTGCTGTATGGAGGACTACTACCTAGGTAAGTGCTTCTGTTACACACAGTAATTATATAGATGCACCTGACTGCTGTATGGAGGACTACTACATAGTTAAGTGCTTTTGTTACACACACACAGTATACATTAGGTTGGGATCTGTAACATAACTGAAGTTTTGGTCCTTATATGAAAAGTAAGTGATGAGCAATTCAGGACCAAGCCAATTGCACCATAGGAAAGAAATAGCCACTCCCCAAATTCATATACATTTAAATTGAGTGTTTAACAGAGTTCTCCAGTGCACTTTGAAGCAATGTGTCAGAGGACTCTCTAGGATTGAAGGAGTCAAAGGCCCCTTTTAAATGAATGGGAAATGTTATTCCTCCCCTATTTTTCAGTTGGTTTGCCCCAGAATTGTACCTATGCCTCTGTACAATGAATCAGTTCTATAAGCAACAGGATAAACACACTATAACCCTTTGAGTGCCAAAGAGATATCCAATGCATTGCTTTTGCAATGAGGCAGGTGCACTAAACAAAACTGGAGCAATTCTGGAGCTAACAACTGCACCGTGGGGAACAAATACAACTTCCTAAAATTCCCATTGATTAATATGGGGCTTTTAACCCTATGTATGCTAGAAAACTTACAACACATTGCAAAGTGATACTTTCCAGACCTTTCTAGCATTTTCTTTTTTGGGAGGGATTTAGAAAATATTTTATATTTCTCTATGAAATAGTTGTTTTACCCCAAAATTGATCCACTTTGCTTGCGCATATGGCCAAAAATAAAAGTTTCAAGTTCTGAACCTGAAGGGTTAATAGAGATTATGGAATAGAGACCTCTACATTCAACACAAATGTTGAGAATACCCTATAGGTTCCATACAGGGACAGACCCTGGGATTGCACAGAGATTAGAATTGGGTTTGTGTAATTCTGCATCCAAAAACCATTGCAGCTTCTTGTGCATACATCAGTGATGGGCAACCTATAGAACTCCATCTCCTTTCTAACTACAACTTCCAGCATCCTAAGAGTACAGTTAGTTGTGTGCGGATGATAGGAGAGGTATTATAACATCAACTGGAGGTCTACAGGTTGCCCATCCCCTGCATAGTTATTCATAACAGTTCTAGTTATTGTGGTGCTAAAACTTTGTCTCTCTGATTTCTTATAAATAATATAATTCAGGAAAGGTTTCTGAATTGTCCTTTGCACAATGCATTGCAGGGTCATTTCTAGTTTTGAAAAATATCCACTGCAAGATTCCAGTATGTGCCCGGCGCCTCTTCCCGTAGTATTGACGATAACCACATGTGCACATATAAATTATATAATGGTTTTTTTTAATGTACAATATGGGTTATCTTATCACCTGTAAAGGCCAATTGGCTAATCACTCTATTTTGGTGGTTACCCGGACACGTTTATGCTTAGTGGCTTGTTGGGCATGTGGAGGATTCTTCTGTACTCACTCATTATTGGAAGCTTGGGTTCACCATGAAAAAGTCGACCACTATTGGACGACTAAGAAAACGGTGCATTACACATGTCAACACAATGAAAAGGATGAGATTCTGATATTGTGGGCTTAAACTGCTGCACATTCTAATAGTTAACATTTCAAATTATAACCTACACTCTGCATATGTTGATGGACCTCAGAACAATGATTTTAATGGATGTAGGAATCACACATCCAACCACTGCTAGTGCTTACATCCATGACTGCTAAGCCTTTGAGCGTGAGAGTGCTTCCAGAACAAGTGTACCTCTCGCGCTCAAAGGGTTAGCAAACATGGATGTAAGCACTAGCAGCGGTCGGATGTGTGATTCCTACATTCATTAAAATCATTGTTGTACTGAATCGCTCTGAGGTCCATCAGAGTGTGCAGAGTGTAGGTTATAATTTGAAATGTTAACTAATACAATATGCGATGCTTTAAGCTCACAATATCATATTGTCACCCTTTTGATGCAGGTGAGATTCCGATATCACCCTTTTCATTGTGGCGACATGCTTAATGCACCGTTTTCTTTGTCGCCCAATAGTGGGCGCCGTTTCAAAAGGATACCAGAAGCTTGAACACCAACTCTCCTTTCCATTGGCATGCTCAGTCACATCTGAGTGAGTTCCAGAATGCCAAAGGAAAATAACTAATGGTGTCCTTACCCACTAGTTCTCCAAAAATGCTGAATTACCTCAAGGATAATTATATGGCTTCATCATCATTGCATAACTGGCATGTTGGGCCAGAACTTTGGAATTATGAGTCATAGTGTCCAGTACAGGGGCATCCAAACTCATTTGTTATTGAAGGGATAGGAAACTTTGTCTCTGAAGCAGTTGGAAATTAGAATTCCCACCATCCCTGACCAGCTGATAGCAGTTAGCTAATAAGAAGTGATGGCAGTTATAGTACCCAGCAGCTGGTGCACCAAAGGTTGCCTACCCCTTCTCTAGGGCCATATACAGGCCAGGACTTGAGCATAGGTGGATTAGTGAAAAAGAAGGAGACACTGATTAACTGACATAGAAATATACAGTACCCATGTCGTAATTGATTTTAACGAGATTTAAAGTCTGCCACTATATGGATGCTAGTCATATGTTTGACATATAAATAAGTGAATACATTATGCCAGTGTGCCACGTTATGCCAATTTTTCTGCCTGTGTTTCCAGGCACTGTAATATGACTGACAGAGCTCACATACTAGGATCATGTCTAACAGAACATCAAACAATAAGTTTGGCCTCAAACAGAACTAAATCAAGGCCAAGGAGTTTGCAAAAAATGCCACAATGGGCCACAAAAACATAATGTCTAATTTCTCAAAATATGAAAATTGAAAATATTGGCAGATTTTAAACTTTGTAACACTAAGTAAATGTTTAAATCAAAACCTCTGTGTAGCTCTCAAGTTCAGGTTTAGAAATAAAAATGACTGCAAGGGAAACAGAGGTTCAGGCAATTCATCTAATATAGGAAGCTTCCTGCGTGTCTGGTGAGGAGCCAAACTTCAACATTTCTGTAGTGTAGATGTCGCCACATTGGTGACAAGTTGGATGTCTATCCCATCATACGTAGGATTCCTGACAGGGTTCATGCAGCAGGGCTTCTATATGAATAAAAACAAGTGCAGGATGGCATATCTAGGTACAGCAGAGTCAATATGTGGTGGTCTGTAGACCTGTTCAGTTTTAAGAGCTCCCTCAGAGAGGTCTTGCAGCATCAGAATGTCTTGTTAGTTCAATAGCTGGTCCTGTTTTACTTACTGTGATATTCCTTTTAGCCATAGAATATTTCTGCAGGACCTATTATTCAAGTATCTTAGAGCTTAAAGGGATAGTAATACTTTGTTTTATCTTTATTTTATTTTGTAGGCATTAAAAAAACATGAAGAACGATATATGTCTTATCTCTCAAACCTTTATGGTTTGAGAGATATTCACAAGCAAAGTTTCCCCTCCCGCCCCTTTTACCTAGTGTAAGCTATCTCTTCTCAGATGTGGAATCTAGTCCATAGACCAGACAGATAGCAGAGGGGGACAATCTTCTTCCTATGAGAACAATGAAGGCCCTGCCTCCCTTGACAAGTTTTTCAGGTTTTTCCCTTATCTTAATTGAAGATTGTCCCTCTGTGCAGTCTACTGGACACATCCCTTCTGCTCTGTCTGAGCAGTGTTACATCAGTAAAAGGGGCGGGAGGGGGATACTTTGTCATTGAATTACTCTTGAACTACAACTCTGACAGAATTGAAATAACACTCTCCAGAGTCCAAACACTATGATGATTAAAGGGGAACTTTCACCCCGCAATAACTTAAGGCTAACTTATTGCACACCTGGCGACTAGCTGCTTAGTAGCGCTAGTCGCCAGCAAAATTACCCGGTTCTTCAGATATCGGCGTTTTACAGGAGCAGGAAGCACGGACGTCTCTTCACAGTGACGTCCGTGCGCCTGCGCTGTCAGTCCCTTTTGCACCGTACGGTGCAAAAGGGACTGACAGCGCAGGCGCACGGTCGTCACTGTGAAGAGACGTCCGTGCTTCCTGCTCCTGTAAAACGCCGATATCTGAAGAACCGGGTAATATTGCTGGCGACTAGCGCTACTAAGCAGCTAGTCGCCAGGTGTGCAATAAGTTAGCCTTAAGTTATTGCGGGGTGAAAGTTCCCCTTTAATTAGAGCTGCTTTAATTATGAAACATTACTATCCCTTTACGCTTAAAGGAGCACTAACAGTTAAAATGACCTGTCGTTATATACACTTAAACTACATGTATGTTATGCTAGCAGCTGTAAACATTCTCTGCTTTTTTTTCTGAGGCCTAAAATCTCATGTAAACTGTGAGTGAGCAGACTTTCCTATCTCTTTCAGGACTACAGGGCTCCCATTCCTGATGTCATATGCAGGTGCATAGTATCAATAGGCTGTGAGGCTCAAGGGAGCACATTATGTACAGAAATATGCTCCCACATTTGTCCACCATTCTCCTTCTGAAAAGGTAAAGCTGGAGTGGAACTCACAAGTGTTTTATTCTGTTACTTTTCTGAAAATTGGCAAAACAAAGTTTGTGGGAAAGAGAGGACAATGGGGATAGAAGAGAAAGAGAAAGGGGAGGGATTTTCAAGAAAAAAGAATTTGATAGTAATACTAGTTTTATGAAATATTTAATATTGTAGTTATTAAATAAACAAAGCAAAGCATATGTCTTTTTTGCAATAATTTGATAGTTTTAGTGTAATATCGGTGTAAACTTTACATCGATATTACACTAAAACAATCAAAGTTATAGCAAAAATATTTTAATTATTTAATAACTACAATATTGAACCTTTCATAAAACAAGTATTACTATCCCTTTAAAAAGAAAAAGGGAGTAAGAGAGGGAGTGAAAGGGTCAAGGGGATGAGATAGCAGGAGAAGGTTTGATGAGGAAGAGAGAAGTAGATGAGTGTTAAAGCAGAACTACCACCCCACAAAATCTTTTGCTTAACTAAGTCCCCATCTGGTGACTAGTTGCTTAGTAGCGCTAGTCGTGAGAATTATTACCTTATTAAATAGATTTATGCTCTCTTCTATGGCTGACAGTAGCACAGAGCATAGACACCTGACCATTGTGGTAATTCCGCTTTAAGGTGAGAAAGAGGAAGACAAAGTTTAAAGAGGTTTGAAAGGTAGACAAGAGGATAAGAGGAAAAGAGTGGTAGACAAGGGTTAAGGGGTATAGAGGTGAACAAGGGTTAACCCTTTCAATGCCAGAGTGGTACGCAAGGCATTGCAAAGCAATGCCTTTTGTATCCTCTGGCACTGAAAGGGTTAAAGTGGGTGAAGAGAAAGACAGAGGTGCACAAGCTTTAAGTGGGGAAAATGGTGCACCAGGATTAAGTGTAGAGAGCGATGCACACAAGGGTTAAAGGAGGGTAAAAAAGCATTAAAGAGGCTTAAAGTGTTAGTAATGTCCAAAAAAAAGTTTTTTTTTTGCATTTAGAAGAGCTTAAAAAACTGAGCTGAATGCAAAAAAAACGTATCTCTCAAACCCCTGTGTTTTAAGAGATACAGGTGTTTAAAGTTCGCTGTTTCCTACTGACAGCTGTAAAGCTGTCAGCAGGAGATTCATGTCGGTTGACACGGAGGTGCTTGAGAAGTGCCGAGATCTCGTTACTTACAAGGAATCCCTTCATTGGAATGGTCTAAAACGTGTGCCTGGTGTTCATGGAGCATGGAGTTTGTCAAGGTCAGCCAGTCATTGCAGTGCTTAGGTTACTGATGGAAAGGAGCCGCAGCAGTATGCACAACACAGTCATACTCACATTGATGATGATGTGATGAAAAGGAAGTTGCCAGAATGCCATGATCATATATTTACCTGACTTGGTAGTTGAGACAGTGCTGAGGTGTGGCTGGGCTGAAATCAGACCACCTCCTCCTCTGGTTCACGTACTGTGTACTCCTGCTGCCAGGCCCTGCAGTGACGCTCCACTCTTTGATCATCTGATCAAGACTCTTTCCATCCGCAACAGTGTGCGCCGCATCACATGCACTCAACAGCCAATGAGAGAGGAGTATCCTATCAAAACACTCCTCTCTCATTGGCTGCAGTGTGTTACAACATGCTGGAAGGAACTGGACGGCAGGGCACATTCTAGGAAATGCCATCCGTACCTTGCTTCTTATTTTATTTTGTTTATTGTTCCAGGCCAGTGCAGCAGTATTAGATTGGTGACAAATTAATTAAATCTGAACTTGACTAGCCATAACATTCAGGGTTGCCCACAACTACACCTGTCCATAAACTAGAGTAAAACGGCACACTGTGTCTCAAACAAATTATGCACTTTGCATACATGCAAGACAGAGAGCCTGTATGCTGCAGCTGTACCCTTACCCAAGCTGTACCCTTACTCAACCAAGGATATGGGTAAAGTGTGGTGGGATATGGGTAAATTGTGGTACCATGTTAGCTATTTGATTCAGGTAGACAACTTAAAGAAAGAAAAATAAAGTGTTGTTTAGTGGTACTGACACCACATACAGTGCATAATATAATATAGAATATTTTCTTCCTATAGTGCCTTATTCTGTAAACAATGGAGCACACTAGACTAAGACTAGGAAGGCAAGTTACCCCTTATTTGTTGCAGTGTGCTGCTTTCTTTCCAAAGCACCTTGTCTACCTTTTCTTCATATCTGTAGTTGTTACTGCCATTTTAGTAATGTCAGATAACTTCATCATTTTCAAAAATGTCAGTACCTTTGAATGAGTAAAAATGAAAACCAAAAAATGCATATATTTTACTTTAGCTCCACCTTCTGCAAACCTTTGTGCACATTGGATCAGGGTCAGAAAACCAAGTGATCCCTCATTTACTGCAGTGGTTTGTTTTCTTTTCAAAATGGTCCGCCTTGTCTACCTTTTCTACAGTTCTATACTAGTTAAAAACATTTAAGTGCAGGCATATAATATAAAAAAAAAACTGACACATTTTGGTCCATGCAGTTTTATGGTCCTGGCATCTGACATGTCATGTCAGTGGGGTACCATTTTAATCAGGAGGCTTCTAACTACTTAACCTTATATGGTATTGCATGATTTTCAGCAATTTCAGTATACTCGCAAAATCTAAGTAAAAAAAATAATAATTATTTATTTTAATCTTCTTCTGGCCAATTTAATGCAAACCACTGCAAAATGACCAGTCCCTGAGATGAAAAGTTAAAAGGTATATATATTTCTTCTGTGTCCCTATCCACGGTGATAGAGACTAATGGGATATGCCAATGCCCCCCAGCTGGAATAGGGCCAAACTTAAAGTATAAAGGGAAGCCCCCTGCAGCAGTCATTTTTGTCCTACTTCAGCTGGGGTAGGGCGCATGGCAGTTGCTCCTACCTTAGGATCACATTTTGGTTGCCTTTCTGTTGGTTGGCCGCCTTTATGCTGCCTGGTCCGGGAGAATACCTCCTGAAGCCCTTGCTCCGATCTCGATATGGCAAGGGATGGTTGCTCAGCTCTTTACCGCCTTGAATCTCCCTGTCTCAAGTTGAGATTCGGCGGGTGTCCTGGCGCACAGATGACTTAATCGGAGTGTACTTCATGCTGTACCAGGTCGAGTGGCCTGCACTGAGAGGATCTAATACAGACAGCAATGCTGTGGAAGGGTCCCGTGGGACAGATTAGCAACGTGTTCCTCCTTTTACAACCAGGGGAAAGGTAAGGGCCGAGTACCAGATCTTTTTTATCAGCTCCTCTTATTAGAATCTGGCAGGGCCTATGCGTGAAATGCACACCCAGATCCCAAACTATTTAAAGCTGTTCCAGGGGATGATCTGCTTAATGTCTTCTAGGATTGTTTAAAAAAATTTTATTTGTTATAGTAAAAGTTACATTTTAATTCTGTTTATCAGTATCAGTCATGCCCTCCTCTGCTAAAAGCATTCCTCAAGGAAAAACATAAGGAAAAAGAAAAAGTCAATACTGATAAAGAAGACAAAAATCCCCAAAAACAAAAGTCTTGTATAGGATGTGAGAATAAGCTAGGTGCCTCAGACTTTGCAAAGTTATGCCCTGATTGTCTAAAGAAGGCTGCAAATAAGGAAATACCATCTCAATTCCAAGATTTTTTATCTTGGATGAAAAGCTCTATGCAGGAAACCTTCACTTCCTTCCAAGCATCAGCCACTTCAAAGAAAAAAAACAAGATTAGAAGACCCTGAAGAAGGCACTTCATCAAGACCTAGGGGTGTTGATGAAGACAGTCTATATGATAATCTATCTGAAAATTCATCAGAAGAGGAAGGTGAGATAGTAGAAGAAGACGAGGGCACCTTTAATGTAGATAAAATGGAGCCACTTTTGAAAAGTATGCGAAAGACCATAGGTTTAACTGAAGCAACCAAAGAACAAGGGATTTTGGATGTTGCCTTTCTGGGTAAGAAAAAAGAAGCCGCAATTTTTCCGGTCCATCACTCTGTATCGGATTTAGTCAAATCAGAGTGGAAGAAAGGGGACAAGAGAGTAACACCATCCAGAAGATTTCAAAGAATGTACCCCTTTAAAGAAGAAGATTGTGCCACATGGGTAACTTCTCCCAGGATTGATGCATCCATTGCACAGTTGGCAAACAAAACCACCCTTCCCATGGAAGACGGCTCTTCACTAAAGGATCCTATGGATAGGAGAGTAGAGGGAACCCTAAAAAAGCAATTTGCCATTCTGGGTCAGAACATGAAAACAGTAACAGCTCTAGCATGTCTCTAGAACGATCAGAATATGGCTATTTGAACAGGAGGAAAAAATTGAGTCCTCAGTATCCAGAAGCAAATTGATGAAGGAAGTCGCCTATATGAAAGAAGCTATAGGTTATTCATGTGACGCCTCATGGGACATGATTAGATTATCAGCAAGATCTTCCTCCCTTTCTGTTACAGCCAGGAGAGCCCTGTGGGTCAGATCTTGGGGAGCTGATCCTTCCTCTAAAAATAAGTTAATGTATCTGCCTTTCTCAGGAACCACCTTGTTTGAAGATCAATTGGAAGAACTAATTAAAAAAGTCACAGGAGGTAAAAGTTCCTTCTTACCTCAAGATAGGAAAGATCCTTTTTGTGACTCAAGGCGCTTCCAGTCATCAAGAACATATGAATAGAGAACGAACTCTAACCAATCCTCCAGAGGATCATTCGGAAGACTTGGACCCAAAGGTAACCAGTTTAAAAAAGAGACCTCACGAAGATCTTCGGGCCCTGCCTCCAATTCCAGTTGGTGGTCAACTGGAAAAATTCCTGCAGGTCTGGAAAAACCTAAAATGTCCAGACAGATGGGTAATACAAGTGTTGGAGGGCAGGATGCCCTTTAGAGTTCGACCAAATTCCTCAAAAAGACATTTTCAGGACTTCAAGGATCCCATAAGTTCCACAGAGCTAAGAAGATCCATACAGGATTTATCTCTAAACAGATTCATAGAACCAGTACCTCATCAATTAAAAAGGGGCTTCTTCTCGACAATATTTACAGTCTATTCTAGACCTAAAAACTCTGAATCAATTTATAAAACTAAAGACCTTCAAGATGGAAACAGTATCCGCTATAATACGGATAATACGTACTGTGACATTTCTCACAACAATAGACCTCAAGGATGCATACTATCTTATCTGAATAGCACCTTGTCACCGCATGTTCCTGGTATTTTGCTTCATTGATCAAAGCTGGCAATTCATAGTTCTACCATATGGGATGTCCTCAGCTCAAAGGATTTTCTCAAAAATCCTAGCAGTAGCGCTAGAACCCTTGAGACGGAAGGGAATATCAGTTTTACCCTACCTGGACAACCTCATTATATCGGAAATCAAGACCAAGGCACTGAACTACACTCAGACAACATTACAGCACCTCCAGGAACTGGAAAGGTTGATAAATTACCAGAAGGGCCATTTATAGCTTACCCAATGTCTAGCTTTTCTATGAATGATTTTCAACACCCACAAGAATACAGTAACTCTCTCCCCTTCAAGAATGGAAGGGATAATTAACCAAATCAGAAAGTTCAGTCGACACTACATACATACAGCCCATGAATACATGAAGATTCTGAGCATTCTGAATTCCTCCATTCACATAGTTCCATGGGCAAGAATTCACACAAGGCCACTTCAAAACCTTTTTCTGACTCATTGGAACAGAAATCCGGACAACACCTCCCAGAGAGTACATCTGACATCAAGAGTAAGAAGTCAATTGAAATAGTGGATGAAACTAAAAAATCTACAGAAGGGAACTCCTCTTCAAGACCTCCAGTGGCAGAAAGTATCGACAGATGCAAGTATGACAGGATGGGGAGGATGGTAGAACAACCTCTCCCTACAAGGATTATGGTCCCAGCAGGAAAAGGGCCTTCACATAAACCTTCTAGAACTAAGGGCAATATGGCTGTCCCTCAAAGGTCTGAAAGAACATATCAAGAACCAACCAGTGCAAGTAATATCAGACAGCATGGTTGCATTCCTTTATGTAAAAAAGCAAAGCCCCAAACAGAGAAGCCGAATGGATACTGAGATGGGCAGAGGAGAACCTTCAAGCACTATCAGCCCTCCACATCGCAGGAAACCTAAACCTCCAAGCGGATTACCTGAGCAGGAATCAAGGAAATCTAGTGAAATGGTCACTCAGCATGGACGTATACAATCAAATCACCGAAAAGTGGGGAATACCAGTGATAGACCTTATGGCGACATGGGAAAACAAGAAGTACAAGAACTTATTTTCCAGGACAAATCATCCAATGGCTCAAGGAGTGGATGCCATGATCCAACCCTGGAATTTTCCTCTTGCATACATCTTCCCTCCAATCCCGCTGACCCCGAGAGTGCTCAGAAAGATCAGATACGAAATTGCAAATATCATTCGCAGACCGAAAGACCTCTACTTCCAAAATATATTATAGAATATGGAAGACGTTTTCAAATTGGTGCAAGAATACAGAAGTGTAAAGACTAGCTATTAAAACCACTCATATTCTGAGTTTCCTTCAAGAAGGATTTGAGAAGGGCCTGTGACCATCATCATTAAAGGTACAACTTTCATCATTGTTAGCCAGCCAATATGCGGACGATGCCCTGGATAAAAGATATTTAAAAGCTATAACCAAGGTCAGACCAAGAATAAGAAGTATAGTTCCACCCTGGGACCTGAACCTGGTTCTGAACCAGCTATCCTCATCATATAGGTTTGAACCTCTAGAAGAAGTTCCATTAAAGAGGCTCACTATAAAAGCAGTATTCCTTACAGCAATGACTTTGGCAAGAAGAGTATCGGAAATTCAGGCGCTTTCAGCTAAACCTCCACCAAGACAAGGTTGTCTTAAGAACTAGACTTACATTTAGATCGAATGTAGTATCTGACTTCCATCTTAATCAAGATATTATACTACCCTCCTTTTTGCCCAGATCCTAAAGGAATTAAAGATGAAAAATAACATAAACTAGATATGGTCCGATGCATTTCTATTTTCGCTTCTAGCTCAGTCAGCCAAATGCACATTGTACGAAAAATAGAGGCCATTGCTGTGGCTGTCTTCAGGTTTTGCCCAATAGTAACAAATTGTTTTTTCAGAGCACTATCAGCCCTCTTGTCCATGGGGTCTCTTAGAGTAGAACCATCCTCAAGTAGAATAGTTGTTCATCTGGATGTTTGTGCAATGACAGCGTCCTTCTAGATTCTTACCTGGGCAAGGGCTCATGCCCATGAAACTTTTACAAAAAATATCCACTCAACCCCAACCTGAAAATCCCTGTTTTTCAGAGTACAAAAACAGAGTTGCTATGATGGACTCAGCCAAAACATCTTTCAAGGGGCAAACCTCTGTGGGAGCCAGAGTGGATCATCATATGCACGGATGCCAGCAATTCAGGATGGGGGGGAATCTGGGAGCAACAGTCAGTTCAGGGCAGTTGGTCAGCTCAGGAATCATGCCTTCATATAAACATGAAAGAACTACTAGCAGTATGGAAAACCCTCATGCATTTCAGCACCCTTCTGAAGAAGAAGGCAGTTCAAATCATATCAGACAATGTGTCTGCTGTCCAGTACCTTATGAACCAGGGTGGAATCAGAAGCAGGCAATTAAACATTCTATCTCAAAAGATATTGTATTGGGTGGAAAAGAATCTTATGGCTCTAACCGCATTCTTCCTGTCGGGGAAACTAAACATCAGGGCAGACTTCTTAAGTCATCACAAGCTAGATACAGGAGAATGGAGTCTCAGCACCAAAGTATTCAATCAAGTGGTGGAACATCTGGGGCAACCGTCAGTGGATCTCATGACGACCAGACAAAACACAGCGGGACCCTTGGGCGTTTGCTCAGGATGCACTAAAAGTCCAATGGAAGTTCCATCTAGCATATGTGTTTCCACCCTTACCTCTCATCATGGATATGCTCAGCAAAATAAGAAGATACAAGGCAGAGGTGATACTCATTGCACCAAACTGGCCTTGAAAGCCTTGGTACACAGACCTCCTTCAACTGTCAGTTCTAAAACTACTTCCTCTACCAGTCACCCAGGATCTCCTCACCCTTAGTTCATCCAGATCCGGCTTTGTTCAAGCTCAGGACATGGAGGCTGAGCGGGAATCCCTAACACTTAAAGGGACATCGGAAGCAGTTATTGACACTATATTACAGGGACGTAAATCTTCTACTACAAAGATCTACTACAGAGTATGGTCCATCTTTTACAACTGGTGCACCAATCGTAACCTAGATCACACCTCTCTGTCTTCACAAAAAATCCTGGACTTCTTGCAGTCAATAAAAGGAAAACTAGGACAGGACATGTACTAATATTGGACAGTGGAAACATAATAGGACGTGTAAGAAAAAACTACTTCACTGGAGGGATGTCTGACATATGGAGTTGACTCCCAGCAGAAGTGCTAAGGGATAATATAGTAAATAAATGTTATAACTCTTGGGATAGATATATAGTTTTCATAAGCATTAAAAATTACAAGCTGACTATATAGGGAAATGGGTAGTTGGTTCTTATCTGCCATCAAATTCTTTGTATCTAGAAGTGTAGAAGAAATTTACTCACAACACTGAATATATCCATCTTCATATTTCAGTGAGACAAGACCGCTGTGCCCCATACTGGAAAAGTATACAGACTCTCTCGCATCTCCAAAGTTTCAGAGCAACCGTGACTGCCCAAATAAACAAAAGTATCCTAATATCTGAAGAGCTTCTGGGACCCTGAACCAATCAACAGGTAATAGATATGTATGGTTGGTGTCTGCCTTCTTTACACACGTTGCTAATAACACAGTTAATTACCCACATTTTCTTAAAACCTGCATATTTTTGTATTCTCTGCTCTTGGAAATCAATTTTCAACCTTTTATATTACACTGTCCTTTCTGTACAGAGCCTTATGGAGTTTTCCCTGTAACAGTGATGAAGGAAAATAAGGATTTACAATGCTCATCTGTACATTGTAGCCAGGATACAGACTGTGCAGCGGAAGAGAAGTGCTGCTCGTCTGGAGACACACATAAATGTATAAAGTCTTATCCAGGTAGGACATAGTCCAGCCAGTAGAATAGGAGTATAGGTGCACTTTGGCACTCAAGCTTTTGGGGACTACAACTCTCATTATCCCCAGAGGTATCCAAGTGTCAGACATTGTCTACACCTACAACAGAACTTTTCCTGAAATGTTTTATCACTGTTATACCTGACAGTGAGCTGTTTGGATCCTGTCCATACAGAGGCTTTCTCTGAGCCCTTGGGCTCCTGCACTCATGTTGGGTCTTCTTTTGATTTAGGGCAAAGAGGGCTGCAGCATTCCAGTGTTAACCCCTTCACTGCTGAGTTTCACTTTGAGGGTATTTTTGTCTACAATTCCACTTTTTTCTTATCTGGGGTCTATTTTTAGGTTGCCTTCTCATTTTCCCTGGGGTATTTGGGTATCTCCTTAGTGTTGACCGAATTTATGCTATGGCTTCTTTACGAATGGGTGCCTGTGCCACCACCATTGACTACTCTGGGACATAATTCTGGACCTGTTAGACATACAGAGGTCAGAATGGGCTCTTTCTTCTTCTCTCCTCATGCCCTTTCTTCTGGTTCATCTCTTGCGTTTCTTGGAGGCCCATGACGATCCACAGCCAGAATTTTAAGAGTTGCTAGGCAACAGCAATTGAAAAGAATATGTTTCCCAGAAGGCCTGTTTCACAGGATTTCTTCCTATTGGAGTCACTACTTTACTTCTCTGTTGCTTATCCCATGCAGAGACAGACTCTATGGATGTCTTCCAGAGGCGTAAAAAATCTCAGCCATTTTTTCCCTTAATGCCACTACTGACCAGATCCTTCTGGATGCGTTGAAGACCCCAGACAAACGTCTGTCTGTTACCAAGAGGTTTTTTTATACTGTACCCCTTTTCAGTGCTGTGAGCCTCTCCTCCAACCGTGGATCCACCTTTCTCCAGGTTGGCTAAAACTACTGCCTTGCCTTTGGCAGATGCGGCTGGACTTACCAGCAGATAAGAAACTGGATTCTAGTCTCTAGGCCAACTTTACGGCCACTGGTGTGGCACTTAGACCTATCTTTGTCTCTGCCTGGGATAATAGGGCAGTTTAGGGATGACCTGTTGGTACTTTTGGAGATCATGAATAAACGCCCTGTGCGCGAAAAGTGTTGATCTGTTTGAGATGTGGACTTTCATGTAGCTGAGTGCTTATGTTATACTAGTCTCTCCTTGTGTCACGGGCACCCAGGAATGCTCAGAACTCAGTACGGTAATATAATGCAAAATATTTATTAGAATAAATCACAGCGATAAATAAGTGGTACAACAAGCAAAGGGTTACTGGAAATAGTAGGCCTCTCGCTAGACCACAATGCGAGAGACTGGGCCGAAGCCCCTGTTAGTCTCAGCAGGATACAGGAACGCCAACTCTTGATCCGTCGACTGGAACAGGCGAACACTGTGAACACTGGCTCAGCAATCTTGATCCGACGAACAGGAACACAAGGACTGCTGGACTGGAGAACTGACCCACGCCTGCAATCAGTCAAACCAGCAACACCACACCTTTGCAGCAACCCGGTGACCCACGCCTGCAGTCACCGCTAAGAGACCCTGTGACTGTCACTATATCGGACCCCTGTGACTCACTCCTGCAGTCACATATAAAGACCCTGTGGCTCACGCCTGCAGCCACCACACAAGACCCTGTGACTCACGCCTGCAGTCACTACACCAGACCCTGTGACTCTGCCTGCAGTCACTATATCGAGACCCTGTAACCCATGCCTGCAGTCACCAATCAGACCCTCTCCACAACAGTGGTCTGTCTTAAGCCAATAGCACAAATTGATCACAGTAAGGGATACTCATGATCACTGGGTCATACACAGAGAGGGTTCTCATACTTAGCTGGGTCATACACAGAGAGGGTTCTCGTACTTATCTGGGTCATACACAGAAAGGGTTCTCTTATTTAGCCGGGTCATACACAGTGCGGGTTCTCATAAATAGCCAGGTCATACACATTGCAGGTTTTCGTAGATAGCCAGGTCACACACAGAGCCCAAGTACTTCACCTAATAACAACAACGCAAGGGTGACTGAGTCAGGACTCAGTCTACATTTTAAACCCCTCCACAGGAAGTAGGAGGAGCAGCTCAGAGGGAGGAAGTAGGTAGGAGGAAACTACAGGAAACAAACAGATAAAACAGAGGCCTGCTGCATGCTAGAAGCCTCGCGCCTGTAGATGCTGCTGGAAACAAGGTAAGCTGAAACTGTAACACCTTGTCTTAGCATATGTTCAGAAGACTCCAGGTACTTTTTATGCTGTAAAGAATAAATCTTGATGTTTTATGAACTGTGTTTTTTCTGTCTCTCTGGGATAGAAGTGCATGAATCTTCTAAGTTTTATACTGTTGGTTCTTTTGGCCAACAGTGAAGAGGCCAACACTTATGTCTGAGGCTTTTTTGAGGTCATCAGGTCCGCTAAGGCCTCAGCCTTTTCTGTTGCTACTCTTAAGATTTGGTGTGTGGATCAATCTTCTAAAAAGTCACAGGTTGCATTGCCTTTTCAGTACAAGTCCCTGTGTTGACCTGAATTAAAGCAGATCATTAGTGATGCTGCCACTTACATTCCAGGGGTAGAAAATGTTCTGGTTGACTAACTATGTTGACAAGACGTGGATCCCGGAAACGCAATCCGGAGGTTGTTTACCTGATTGTGCTACTGTGGGGAGTGCCACTGACAGATCTCATGACCACCAGAGAAAACAAGAAGGTCCCGACCTTCTGCTCCCAGAGGGAGAACCTCTCCTTCTCCACGGACTCCATGTCGATTCTGTGGAACTTCCATCTAGTTTTCTTTCCTCTACTCCCTCTCATATCCAGGGTTCTCCGGAAGATCAGGATGGACAACACAACTGTGGTTCTGGTCGCTCCTTACTAAACCTGGAGAGTGTGGTTTGTAGACCTGGTCGGTCTTTAAATTCAGGACCCACTTGTCTTCCCTCCCAGACTTGACCTCCTTCTCCAGGGTTACCTTTGGAAAGAGGATGTGGAAAAGATGGCTTTGATGGCATGACTGTTGAAGCCCACATCTTGAGGAGAAAAGGGTTTTTCACTGAGGATATTTCCAGTATGATTCAGGCCCGCAAGCCTGTCTCTTGCAAAGCCTATGACATGGTCTCTATTTCATTCTTGGTGCATGGACAGGTATGTGTCCTTGCAGGAGTTTGCCCTTCCTTTGGTGTTATCCTTTATCCAAGATGAACTGAACAAGGGACTCAGATTCAGCTCCTTGAAGGTTCACATTTCAGCATTTTGTATTTTTTCAGAGATGTATTGCCACCGTTTCTGATGTCAAGGTGTTCATTCAGGGGGTGGCTCATGCCTACCCTACCTTTAAGGCTCCTACTCCTCCGTGGGACCTTAATTTGGTTATGGGAGTCTTACAGAGACCTCTCTTTGAACCCCTTGCTACCATTCCACTGTTTCCGCTGACTCTGAAGATGGCTTTTCTTTTGGCAGTAGTCTCTGTTCACAGAGTTGCTGAATTGCAGGTGTTGTCTTACAAACCGCCCTTTCTGGCCTTTCACAAGGACAAGGCGCTGCTTTGAACCTCTCAGGAGTTTCTTCCTAAGGGGATTTCTAAGTTTCACATCAATGAGGAGGTTGTGGTGCCTTCTTTCTGCTCTGACCCTAAGTCTGACAAGGAGAGGGATCTCCATTTGTTAATGTAGTGTGTTGCTTTAAATTTTATGTGCACCATACTGAGCCTTTTAGTACAGCTGACTCTATTTTTTTGGTCATACCTGAGGGACCTAGGGCTGGGTGGGCTGAATCCAGGGTTACTAGTGCCACTTGGATTAAGGCTACCATACACCAGACATATGAAATCAGAAAGAAAACTGTTTTCTTCAAGGTCACAGCACATTTCTCCAGTCCTGTGGGAGACTCTTGGTCAGGTCTTGTCTTAGCATTTTGCAAGGCAGCAACTTGTCCTCTGTGCACTTTTGCAAAACACTATCATGTTGATGTTCTGGTTTTGGCTGCAGCCAGTTTCGGCAAGAAGGTCCTTCAGGCAGTCTTACCTGTCTATGAACCTTCATTATTTATTGCCTTTACTTTGTTCAGACATTTGAACCCTGTTTGGACTTGTTCTTATGTGCTGTATTTGTTCAGTGTCTGTTGACACTTTTTTCTGTTTGTGCTGTTCTGATTCTGGATAGTCCTTGGGAATTCTGGTATCATGGGACAGTCGTGAGCTCCTTTCTCCTTCTTCCCACCCTGGGAGCTTGGTGTTGGTATATCCCCATGGTACCTGTGTTCCATATTGGACATAAGAGAAAATAGGATTTTAGTGTTCTTACCTGTTAAATCCTTTTCTCTTTAGTCCATATGAAATATAGGTCTACCACCCAGCGAAAGGGACTTCTATTTGGTCTTTCCTGTCTGGGATGCAGAGTCCTTTCTTCTTACAGTCGATTTACTTCTTCTCTTGCTTACCCTGTAAATGTGACTTTGGGCACATTCATATTGGCTAGTGTAGGATGGGACAAGGGTTGAGCTGGAGGAGTGACAGGGAATCTCCACCTACAAGTATCTGTCTTATGATATGTATCCACATGGACTAAAGAGGAAGGGATTTAACCTGTAAGAACACTAAAATCCTGTTATATTTATCATAGTCCTTTTCCTGCTGAGTAAATCATCCTTGCTTTGAATGTTTGGAGATTTTTCATTCAAGAATGATTAATGCTCAAAGTATTTTTATCTAATAAACTGCAGTTTCCTATTGTGTTCACTAGGTGGTGCTGTTCTTCTTACCACCTATTCAGAGCAGTAATCTATGATTCAGGTTCTCCCTCTGAGTGCATTATAGAAAATGTGTCTTTTGGATATCAGTTGGAGCAAATGCCTACAGTATTATAATAAAAACAGTTTGAACTTCAATAACTTTTGAATGAAAAACATCCCAGTAGTGAGAGCTCCATTGTGTTAATCAACAAGAATATATGGCTTTTTTCTATAATAAAACTGTTTCTGATCATTTAAAGTGGAACTACCACCTTTAAGAAAGATACCCCCAAATAATTCCTCATATGGCGACTAGTTGATCAGTAGCGCTAGTCACCGGAATTATTACCTCCTTAATGCGAATTATCCTCTGCTGCGGGACTGACAGGCAGGACGGAGCACAGACATCTTTCCATAGTGACGTCTGCACGCCTGTGCTGTCAGTCCCAGCCAGCTCTAGGAGGAGTTACTAGGAGCTGTTCGGCTCCAAAAGGGACTGACAGTGCAGGCGTGCAGATGTCGCTATGGAAAAATGTCTGCGCTCCGTCCTGCCTGTCAGTCCTAGAGCAGAAGATAATTTGTATTAAGGAGGTAATAATTCTGGCGACTAGCGCTACTGATCAGCTAGTCACCAGATGAGGAATTATTTGGGGACATCTTTCTTAAAGGTGGTAGTTCCGCTTTAAATGTGTTCTCCAGGTAATAATCAACATGATTTATGTAATCGGATCCTCAGTTATGTACTGGTAAAATTATTTTTTATATTAAGGTATTCCATAATAATAATATAGGATAGGTGAGACCACTTTACATATTAAGGAATGACATAATAATGTATCATACCTCCCATTTCCTGTCTAGCATCTTGTATATCTGTTCGAACCTGAACTGCTGCAATAGTGATGTTGCAATGCAATGGTAATGCTCCCAGCTCCAGTGATGCTCCTTTCAGCTCCAGCAATGTCCTAATACTTCATGTTGCTGATATAAAGGCTCATACTGCAGTCTGAATCACACTTGGTTTTTGACTCTTAGTGATCATCACTTAAAGCTTGTACCTAAGAGAGTTGATCTAAAACCATCTCTCTCTCTCTCTCTTTCTGGTTATTACCTGGAAGAAACGTTGTTTCTACTAATTACCAACCAGAAGTAGAAGGAACCTTTGAGAACTCCTATATACCATACAAGATATCTACATTTCCCCAGAGGACATACTGGACCTGCTTAAGACCAAGAGGAGGTGGACGTGTGTGCCAGGAATGATCACATCAATGAACTACAACACTTTAAAGGGATAGTAATACTTTCATATTACTAATCCCCATAGTGTAGCTCTTTAAAAAAGAATTCAATTGCCCCCAGGTTCATCTCTCAAACCTTTATGGTTTGATAGATAACTGTAAGCAAAGTTCCTCCCTCCCCCTTCCCTGAAGTCAGCGTTGTACTGGCTGCAGGGGCAGTCTGTCGTCTGACAGGCTTGCGGCTCTGCAGCTGAGCCGAGATTGCGTTGGTGAAAAATAATTATTTCACTGAAACGGTCTTCTATGTGTGCTTGGTTTGCAAGCACACGTAGAAGACCGTTTCAATGAAATAATTTTTCTTTCTGGCTCTTTTGCAGAGCCGCCTGATGAAAAATAAAACCGGATATCCCTGCAGTCAGTACAACGCTGTGGCTAGTGACTTATTCATCGGTCTTAGTGCTCACTATTAGACTCTGGTTTTGCACAAGCTCCACATCCAGCTGAAACCTCCATTCAGTCCCAGATACTCTGTTCTGCTAATGCTACAAAGATTAACATCATGTGAAACCTCCATCCCATACCTGATGCCTATTCTGAAGACTCTGCACCAAATGCTGATAGTTGCTGAGAACAGAAAGGCCAAGCAGATAATCTGTAATGTGGTAAAAAGCTTCTATTAGACCATCACAGGAAATATAGAGCTAATACCATCTGAGAAACAGGCACTTACCAGTCAAATGCAGGTGTTCTACAAGCTTTTTACTGGCACCTAGTACAAGGATTCAGTTAATGATGATGGCTTTAAAGATGCCATTTGCTGCATTGGCAGTTTCAGTTTGATTATGACACACTGATTTCACTCTCAGAATTAATGTGTACAAAGAAAGTGGCAGAGATGTTATTCCTCCTGGAAGAGGCGGAAGGGGATCACCAGAGAAGCCTCCTTGCACCCACTGTGTGCCAGACTAACCCACAACAGAATGAACAAGCATATATCAGTCAGCTTGTCAAATCGTTTGCAACATCAACAGATGTAAATGAAATCACCAACAATTTCTTGAAACTTCCTAATTCTTCATACAGAGCTGGCAGCAAAACTAGAACAACTTTCATGAATTAAATCTTACAATATCCTGATGTCCTGGAGGAAAATATGCTGCACAGCATAATACATTTTAAGAATACCCAAGATTCTGACATTGTCCTCCACTGCGTAGCACTCGAAGCCTTAGAAAATGCAGCTGTTAGAGCACCAAAACAGGTGATAAAACATCTGGATATCCTCATCCAGAGCCAGACAATGGGAATCACTTGCACAATGAGCCTAACGTCATGTTCTAACGTTGCACGACTTCTGAAGAAGGACCTGAGCAGGAGAAGCTTACAACAGATGCTCACAGCCTGACTCACAAAGACACCAAAGTGAAATTTGCTGTCATTGTGTACTAAGAGATCTGGCACAGTGTAGCACTGCCTTTAGGGAACTTTGCCCACTATATAATTAAACAGTCGGTCTCTCTACTTTCAAACTTTCACAGTGCTGATAGTCTTGGCTGCAAAGAACACTCTTGCTCGATGCCGTCCCCACCTGGGCATTTTGAAAGCACTAAGAGCACGGCAGGCCCAGATCACCTTTCCCCCTGGCAGTGACTGGAAGAGGCTGTATCAAGATTTGAATTGAGGGAACAAAAGCTACAGGAAGAACTTGTGCTTCCAGTCTCTTACATTACTGTACAAGACTGTGGACTGTAGGCCAACTACTAAACATTTAGCCTATCTTGTGGAAGCCATGAAGCATGCAGAAATAGCTGGGACTGCCATGAAGGAGCTGGTTTTTAGATGTTTTATCTTTGCCGCATTACAACCTCCAGTCAGTCCTGGACGCTGCAATTTCCACCAAGAGCAGCCTCACAGCAAAGTGGAAGATCATGGAGACTGACCTGTCTTACATCTCTACCAACCGCTGTTACAGAAAGATGTATTTTTTTTTTGAATAGTTAGTTAATAAATAAGTAAGTTAGTTAAGTACATTGTTAGTAAGTTAGTTAATATTTAAATTAGTAAGTATATAGCAGTTAGAAAGTTAGTTAAGAAGTTCTTCTCCTAGCATTCCTATGTTGTTATCGCACTTCTTTACTTCCTGATCCTGCCCACAAAACTCTTGTCAAATGACTTGAGCCCTGGATCCATTTTGTTTAGTCCTGATAACTCCATTTTAGTCTGTATCATCTGCTCACTGAGTGCATCTCTCAAGAGAGAATATTTTTTTTGAAATAATAGTATATTTGCAGTACATTCATGTTCAGTCTGTATCAAATAAAGGAAAAATTAGGAGACTGTTTAACCTCTGTGTGATGTTGTTTGAGTTCCACTATCTGAAGGAGTCTTTTAACAGTGAGTAAACTATTCAATCTACAGAGAAGTTGGTTACTCCTTAGACATCACTCATTATTACTGATTATCCTTGTTGTCGTATCGCTTAGTTACAGACTTGCAGCAGCCTTTCCTAATATCTTTGACACCTATTTATTTGTTATTGCAGAGACAGCTCTTCTGCAATATCAAGTAAATAAGTGTCAGATATATTAGGAAGGTGTGCAGCAAGTCTCTAACTAAGCAATACAATAACAAAGATAATCAGCAATAATGTCTAAGGAATATCCAAGGGCATCAACCTATTTCTCAAAAGATACAAGTGCAGAACAGCTCTCTTTACCGGAACAGGTTGATGCTTTTGGATACTTATTAGGCATCATTCATTACTTATTGCTGATTATACTTGTTGTTGTATCTCTTCAGCAAGGAAGCTGTTTACTTATAATCACAGCAGATTAATTCACAATAGCTCCTATAAATGATGTTCATGTGCCTAATAATAATGAGTTCTATCCTTATTAAGCTATAACATCATAGTAATAATAGTCATAGGACTGGGGTGGTTATTTTGTTTTTTTTAAATAAAATTACCAGGTCAATGATAAAAGCTATGAGATCATCAACATAGTGTATTGGAACACTGACCTGGCATGGCCTAACTGAGAATCTGCTCTGATTAATCATAAAAAAATTAATAATGACTGGGGTGAGAGCACTTTACATAATAATATATTACACAAGAATAATAATAAGATGAACTAGGAGCAGTTTCCCTATTTATCTATTATATATTAATAAGAAATGCCATGAGGTGAGAGCTGGCTGGTCCCTGCTGTGGAATGTGCCTTTTTTTGTGCAAAAAGAAGTGCTGTGTAGTAGCAAATTGAAGTCTTAAATTGTCGTATATGTCTTTCCCCTGCTATTGGCCTCTTCCTCGGGGTGTATAATGTTTTTACTCTTCTCGCTAAATCTGAAAGAGTGTCCACCCTTTTTTTGGTATGTCTGGGTCTCTAAAACACCCATTCAATACTTTTTAGTGGTATCAAAACCCTTTACTACTAATGAGTTTTAAATGCAATTACTGCAGTTGTCAGAGACTTTGCCCTAGCGAAGAGTAAATGGTTAATTTTACAACCAGGATTGTCTGAAATTCTGTTTTAAATGTGTTTAAATTATCTCATTTTTAGAAAAAAATGAGCCTCTTTGCCTAAATGTATATAAACCTGCAACTGGGAACAATGATACAAATAAATCAAATGCAAAAGAAAGGAAAGACTAATTAGCACCATACAAACCCCAACCGGAAATTACTTGGAATGAATCCCCTCCCAGTGATAATGCCGGCAAGAAGGTTAAAACTTAACTTTTATTGATAATACAATTAATAGACCTTCTAAAAGTTATAGGCAAATTTAAAATACAAGTAAAAACAAATTGTATCCGTGGCCAGACCGAACCGTACTGTGGTGCTGTTTGTCACAGACTACAACAAACAATATTGCAACATGAGTTCTTTGTTGATAAAGTTTAACCCCTAGAGTGCCAGCTACTTACGCCGTACGAGTGGACACAGCTGTACCTGCTGTGCCACGCTCGTACGGCGTAAGAGTGAAATGCGGTCACTGCATGAGCCGGTATAACCGGCATGCAGTGGCCGCATTAAAAAAAAAACAAAACTCCTGGCACTCTTGGGGAGGCATGAGGATCACTCCCGATCGGCTGGGAGATCAATAAACGCAAAGGAGAAACAGAGTTTCTCCTTCCCCCTCTCTCCTACCCGAACTTCCGGGTAGGAATGGGCGGGACCGGGGGAATCCTCCCAACGTCATCAGTGACATGGTCACCGATGACGTTAGGGAAGTTTCCCCGGTCCTGATCACTCCTACTGGTGGTAGGAGAGAAGGGCAGGAGAGCTTTTGCTCTCCTGCGGTCTCCTCATTGATCTACCAGCCTATCGGCTGGGAGATCAATGACTGAGGGGACACCAGGAGGGGTCCTGATGTCCCCTACGAGGTCTGAAAAGTTAAAAAAAAAAAAATAATAATAATAAAAATAAAAGTAACCCTGTGAGTGCTGCAGGGGTCCCCAGCACATTGCTGGCACTCACAGGGTCAATTCTTTGGGGGGGATTTTTTTTTTTTTAAAGACCTCATTGGGGGGATCAGGGGGGATCCTGATGACCCTCAATGAGGTCTATAATTGCAAAAAAAAAAAAAAATTTAACCCTGTGTGTGCCACGGGGGGGGGGGGGGTCCAATGCGCCCACCCCTCCTGTGGCACACACAGGGCTTTTATCATTATTTTATCAGAGATTGTTGGGGGGGCATCAGAATTGGTCCTGATGGCCCCCCAACAAGCTCTGATTACAAAGTAATGATAAAAAAAATTAACCCTCTGAGTGCCACAAGGGTCCAATGCATTGCTTTGCAATGCGCTGGAGACCCCTGTGGCACTCACAGGGACACTTTTTTTGATAACTTTTTTTTTTTTTTTTTTTGGTAAGACCTCATTGGGGGGATCAGAGGGGTTCATATACCCCTCAATGAGGTCTATAATAAAAAAAGTAAATAAAAAAAAAATTAACCCTGTGTGTGCCACGGGGGGGGGGCAATGCAGCCCCCCTTCTGCGGCACACACAATGCTTTTATCGTTACTTTGTTATCAGAGATTGTTGGGGGGGGTCATCAGGATTGGTCCTGATGGCCCCCCAACAAGCTCTGATTACCAAGTAACGATAGAAAAAAAATTAACCCTCTGAGTGCCACAAGGATCCAATGCATTGCTTTGCAATGCGCTGGAGACCCCTGTGGCACTCACAGGGTCACTCCGTTTGTGGACATATATATTTGGGGGTCCTGATGCCCCTCAATGAGGTATATAATAAAAAATAAATAAATTTAAAAAAATGTAACCCTGTGTGCGCCACTGGGAGAGGGGTTCAATGCAGACCCCCTTCCTGTGGCACACACAGGACTTTTTATCATTACTTTGTGATCAGAACTTGTTTGGTGGCCATCTGAATACAAAGTAATGATTAAAAAAATTAACCCTTTGTGTGCCACAGGGGCCCAATGCATTGCTTTGCAATCCACTGGACACCCCTGTGGCACCCAAAGGATTATTTTTTTTTCCCCTTTTATTTTTTATTTAGACCTCATTGTATGGGTTCTGATGCCCCCAACGAGGTCTACACAAAAATATTGGGGGAAAAGCCCAAAAAAATGCACGTGCCACAGGGGGGGTCCAACGCAGTGCTTTGCAATACGTTGGACCCCCTGTAACACACACGCACTTTTTTTTTCATTATTCTGTTTTTAGACCTGGATGGGGGACACCAGGAATGTTCCTGATACCGCCTCCCCAACGAGGTATGAATACAAAATAATAATTAAAAATAAAAAACTCTTTGTGTGCAACAGGGGGTCCAACGCATTGCTTTGCAGTGCATTGGGCAACCTTGTGGCATGCACAAAAAATGCCTCAGATTTCCCCCCCCCCACATACACGTACCGTATTCCCCTGCCTGGTTCCACAGCCAACTGGCAGTCCCATTCCCCAGCCTGTTTCCACTGCCTATTGGTAGACTCAAAGTACCAGTATGCACTAGATTCAGGCTGGGAATCAAACTTTGTATGAGGGGGACATACAGTGCACACTGGTAGTCACAGATCTCCCATACACACTCTCAGACACTGCCCCACCATCTCCACCATCCTTGCTCCTCTGCTCCTACCCACACACACTGCCTAATCCCTCACCCTCCCATACTGTTACACTGGTAGTCACAGGTCCGAGCGTACACTTGCTGACGCCCTAGCTTCTTTCATCTGTTAGCCATAAAATCACACATACACTGTTTGCTTTCCCATTCCTGTTTCACTGGTAGCTACGCTCCTGTCACTCAAATTGGTATGTCAACCCACAGCAGTTGAGTACCATTTTTCATAGGCTGGCAAGAAGTCCTCCTAGGAAATCCCACGCCATTGAACCATTTTAGTATCTTTGAAATGACTGAAGTGTAAAAGAAATGTTTGTTTGTTTTCCTGTAGCACCACATTCTGGAAATAGTTGTGCCAACTAACTTAGGGGTAAAAAGGCAAGTGACCCCTCATTAGATGCGGCATGTTGTCTTCTTTCCAAAATGGTATAGTTTATCTACCTTTTCTTCACTTCTGAAGGTGTTATAGCCATTTTCATACAGGCAAGTCAGGTTTGAGAAAATGTTAGAAACATCAGTTTGTAGTAGGTGTAGTTTTCTACTTCTAGCACTCCCTAAGGTAGTTCAGCTCATACCAATGGGGTGTCGTTTGACTCCTAAGAGCACTAGCTAACGAATGCAGTTGAAAATTCCATGGTTTTCACAGAGCTCCATACATTTGAAGGGGCAGAAATGTAAGAAAATGCCTGGCTAGTGGGAGTGTTTATGGGTGGTTGGCATGACAAGCCACTGCAACATGCCCCCAAATATCTGCCAGCGTAGGGAAGTGCCTAGTTTGCGTATTGCTAAATCCAGCCTTGCTCACTACATCTGAAAACGTACCTGCTTTTTTTTGATTTTGACATAAGAAAATCAAATGTTTATTTAAAATCCATTATCTCACCGAGTTGTTTACCCAAACCTGTCTTGTACTTCGATATCCTGATTATTAATCCCCACATGGACATAAGGACGGTGCACATGCATTGATTAAATATAGTACTTATTTAGTATATGTGTATATATATATACAGTATATAAAAACACGCACATCTGTCTGGGAATCTTATACACTTAATTACCTATTTACGTTTTTACTACTACTCATGATTTTTAAATGCAATGACTGCACAAACATACTGACCCCCCACACCCCCTTTTCAGGCTCCCACCAGGAATTCGTGGGCATAAGCGCAAACCAAATACCTTCTCTCTGGAAATTATGTGGGGTTACAAAAAAAAATGTTCAACTCTTTTCTTTTCAAATGTACTACTAACTCCTGTGTTCTTCAACAGGATTAATTTGTTTAATAAGCAATTTTATGAAAAGCAATAGTAGAAAATACAATGAATCTACTGGATGCTAGAGGAGTCACCAGTATATGATCCATCCCCAGGATATCCGTGATACAGGAGAGGGAACCCCGGTGTATGATACATGCCCAGTATATCAGTGATACAGGGAGAGGGGACCCCAGTGTATGATACATCCCCAGGATATCAGTAATACAGGGAGAGGGGACCCCGGTGTATGATCCATCCCCAGTATATCAGTGATACAGGGAGAGGGGACCCCTGTGTATTATCCATCCCCAGATATCCGTGATACAGGAGAGGGAACCCCGGTGTATGATCCATCCCAGTATATTAGTGATACAGGGAGAGGGGACCCCAGTGTATGATACATCCCCAGATATCAGTGACACAGGGAGAGGGGACCCCAGTGTATGATCCATCCCCAGTATATAAGTGACACAGGGAAAGGGGACTCCAGTGTATGATCCATCCCTAGGATATCAGTGATACAGGGAGAGGGGACCCCAGTGTATTATCCATCCCCAGATATCAGTGACACAGGAGAGGGAACCCCGGTCTATGATCCATCCCCAGTATATAAGTGACACAGGGAGAGGGGACCCCAGTGTATGATCCATCCCCAGATATCAGTGACACAGGGAGAGGGGACCCCAGTGTATGATCCATCCCCAGATATCAGTGACACAGGGAGAGGGGACCCCAGTGTATGATCCATCCCCAGATATCAGTGACACAGGGAGAGGGGACCCCAGTGTATGATCCATCCCCAGGATATCAGTGATACAGGGAAAGGGGACCCCAGTGTATGATCCATCGCTAGGATATCAGTGACACAGGGAGAGGGGACCCCGGTGTATGATCCATCCCTAGGATATCAGTGATACAGGGAGAGGGGACGCCAGTATATGATCCATTGCCAGGATACCAGTGATACAGGGAGAGGGGACCCCAGTGTATTATCCATCCCTAGGATATCAGTGATACAGGGAGATGGGACCCCAGTGTATGATACATCCCCAGATATCAGTGATACAGGGAGAGGGGACACCAGTGTATGATCCATCCCTAGGATATCAGTGATACAGGGAGAGGGGTCCCCAGTGTATAATACATCCCAGGATATCAGTGATACAGGGAGAGGGGATCCCAGTGTATGATCCATCCCTAGGATATCAGTGACACAGGTAGATGGGACCCCAGTGTATGATCCATCCCCAGGATATCAGTGATACAGGGAGAGGGGACCCCAGTGTATGATCCATCCCCAGGATATCAGTGATACAGGGAGAGGGGACCCCGGTGTATGATCCATCCCCAGATATCAGTGATACAGGGAGATGGGACCCCAGTGTATGATACATCCCCAGATATCAGTGACACAGGGAGAGGGGACACCAGTGTATGATCCATCCCTAGGATATCAGTAATACAGGGAGAGGGGACCCCAGTGTATGATCCATCCCCAGGATATCAGTGATACAGGGAGAGGGGACCCCAGTGTATGATCCATCCCCAGTATATCAGTAATACAGGGAGAGGGGACCCCAGTGTATGATCCATCCCCAGTATATCAGTAATACAGGGAGAGGAGACCCCGGTGTATTATCCATCACTAGGATATCAGTGACACAGGGAGAGGGGACCCCAGTGTATGATCCATCCCCAGGATATCAGTGATACAGGGAGAGGGGACCCCAGTGTATGATCCATCCCCAGGATATCCGTGATACTGAGAGAGGGGACCCCTGTGTATTATCCATCCCCAGATATCCGTGATACAGGAGAGGGAACCCCGGTGTATGATCCATCCCAGTATATTAGTGATACAGGGAGAGGGGACCCCAGTGTATGATACATCCCCAGATATCAGTGACACAGGGAGAGGGGACCCCAGTGTATGATCCATCCCCAGTATATAAGTGACACAGGGAAAGGGGACTCCAGTGTATGATCCATCCCTAGGATATCAGTGATACAGGGAGAGGGGACCCCAGTGTATTTTCCATCCCCAGATATCAGTGACACAGGAGAGGGAACCCCGGTCTATGATCCATCCCCAGGATATCAGTGATACAGGGAGAGGGGACCCCAGTGTATGATCCATCCCCAGGATATCAGTGACACAGGGAGAGGGGTCCCCAGTGTATGATCCATCCCCAGTATATAAGTGACACAGGGAGAGGGGACCCCAGTGTATGATCCATCCCCAGATATCAGTGACACAGGGAGAGGGGACCCCAGTGTATGATCCATCCCCAGATATCAGTGACACAGGGAGAGGGGACCCCAGTGTATGATCCATCCCCAGATATCAGTGACACAGGGAGAGGGGACCCCAGTGTATGATCCATCCCCAGGATATCAGTGATACAGGGAAAGGGGACCCCAGTGTATGATCCATCGCTAGGATATCAGTGACACAGGGAGAGGGGACCCCGGTGTATGATCCATCCCTAGGATATCAGTGATACAGGGAGAGGGGACGCCAGCATATGATCCATTGCCAGGATACCAGTGATACAGGGAGAGGGGACCCCAGTGTATGATCCATCCCTAGGATATCAGTGATACAGGGAGATGGGACCCCAGTGTATGATACATCCCCAGATATCAGTGACACAGGGAGAGGGGACCCCAGTGTATGATCCATCCCTAGGATATCAGTGATACAGGGAGAGGGGTCCCCAGTGTATAATACATCCCAGGATATCAGTGATACAGGGAGAGGGGATCCCAGTGTATGATCCATCCCTAGGATATCAGTGACACAGGTAGATGGGACCCCAGTGTATGATCCATCCCCAGGATATCAGTGATACAGGGAGAGGGGACCCCAGTGTATGATCCATCCCCAGGATATCAGTGATACAAGGAGAGGGGACCCCGGTGTATGATCCATCCCCAGATATCAGTGATACAGGGAGATGGGACCCCAGTGTATGATACATCCCCAGATATCAGTGACACAGGGAGAGGGGACCCCAGTGTATGATCCATCCCTAGGATATCAGTAATACAGGGAGAGGGGACCCCAGTGTATGATCCATCCCCAGTATATCAGTAATACAGGGAGAGGGGACCCCAGTGTATGATCCATCCCCAGTATATCAGTAATACAGGGAGAGGGGACCCCAGTGTATGATCCATCCCCAGGATATCAGTGATACAGGGAGAGGGGACCCCAGTGTATGATCCATCCCCAGGATATCCGTGATACTGAGAGAGGGGACCCCAGTGTATTATCCATCCCTAGGATATCAGTGACACAGGGAGAGGGGACCCCAGTGTATGATCCATCCCTAGGATATCAGTGACACAGGGAGAGGGGACCCCAGTGTATGATACATCCCCAGGATATCAGTGATACCGAGAGAGGGGACCCCAGTATTTGATCCATCCCTAGGTTATCAGTAATACTAAGAGAGGGGACCCCAGTGTATTATCCATCCCCAGGATATCAGTGATACCGAGAAAGGGGACCCCAGTATATGATACATCCCCAGGATATCAGTCATACAGGGAGAGGGGACCCCGTTGTATGATCCATCCCCAGGATATCAGTGATACAGGGAGAGGGGACCACGGTGTATGATCCATCCCCAGATATCAGTGATACAGGGAGAGGGGACCCCGTTGTATTATCCATCACCAGATATCAGTGACACAGGAAGAGGGGACCCCAGTGTATGATCCATCCCCAGATATCAGTGATACAGGGAGAGGGGACCCCGGTGTATGATACATCCCCAGATATCAGTAATACAGGGAGAGGGGACCCCGGTGTATGATACATCCCCAGATATCAGTGACACAGGGAGAGGGGACCCCAGTGTATGATCCATCCCTAGGATATCAGTAATACAAATAGAGGGGACCCCAGTGTATGATCCATCCCCAGGATATCAGTGATACAGGGAGAGGGGACCCCAATGTATGATCCATCCCCAGTATATTAGTAATACAGGGAGAGGGGACCCCAGTGTATGATCCATCCCCAGTATATCAGTAATACAGGGAGAGGAGACCCCGGTGTATTATCCATCCCTAGGATATCAGTGACACAGGGAGAGGGGACCCCAGTGTATGATCCATCCCCAGGATATCCGTGATACTGAGAGAGGGGACCCCAGTGTATTATCCATCCCTAGGATATCAGTGACACAGGGAGAGGGGAGCCCAGTGTATGATCCATCCCTAGGATATCAGTGACACAGGGAGAGGGGACCCCAGTGTATGATACATCCCTAGGATATCAGTGATACCGAGAGAGGGGACCCCAGTATTTGATCCATCCCCAGGATATCAGTGATACTGAGAGAGGGGACCCCAGTGTATGATCCATCCCTAGGTTATCAGTAATACTAAGAGAGGGGACCCCAGTGTATTATCCATCTCCAGGATATCAGTGATACCGAGAAAGGGGACCCCAGTATATGATCCATCCCCAGGATATCAGTGATACAGGGAGAGGGTACCCCGTTGTATGATCCATCCCCACGATATCAGTGATACCGAGAGAGGGGACCCCAGTGTATGATCCATCCCCAGATATCAGTGATACAGGGAGAGGGGACCACGTTGTATGATCCATCCCCAGATATCAGTGACACAGGGAGAGGGGACCCCGTTGTATTATCCATCACCAGATATCAGTGATACAGGAAGAGGGGACCCCAGTGTATGATCCATCCCCAGATATCAGTGATACAGGGAGAGGGGACCCCGGTGTATGATACATCCCCAGATATCAGTAATACAGGGAGAGGGGACCCCGGTGTATGATACATCCCCAGATATCAGTGATACAGGGAGAGGGGACCCCGTTGTATTATCCATCACCAGATATCAGTAATACAAGGAGAGGGGACCCCGGTGTATGATCCATCCCCAGTTATCAGTGATACAGGGAGAGGGGACCCCGTTGTATTATCCATCCCCAGGATATCAGTGATACCGAGAAAGGGGACTCCAGTGTATGATCCATACCTAGGATATCAGTGATTCCGAGAAAGGGGACCCCAGTGTATGATCCATCCCTAGGATATCAGTGATACCGAGAAAGGGGACCCCAGTGTATGATCCATCCCTAGGATATCAGTAATACTAAGAGAGGGGACCCCAGTGTATGATCCATCCCCAGGATATCAGTGATACCGAGAAAGGGGACCCCAGTGTATGATCCATCCCTAGGATATCAGTAATACTAAGAGAGGGGACCCCAGTGTATGATCCATCCCTACGATATCAGTGACCCATGGAGAGGGGATCCGAGTGTATGATACATCCCAGGATATCAGTGATACACAGAGAGGGGATCCCAGTGTATGATCCATCCCCAGATATCAGTGATACAGGGAGAGGGGACCCCGGTGTGTTATCCATTCCCAGATATCAGTGAAACTGAGAGAGGGGACCCCAGTGTATGATCCATCCCCAGGATATCAGTGACACAGGGAGAGGGGACCCCAGTATATGATCCATCCTCAGGATATCAGTGATACCGAGAGAAGGGTCCCCAGTGTATTATCCATCCCTAGGATAGCAGTGATACAGGGAGAGGGGACCCCAGTGTATGATACATCCCCAGGATATCAGTGACACAGGAAGAGGGGACCCCAGTGTATGATCCATCCCCAGATATCAGTGATACAGGGAGAGGGGACCCCGGTGTATGATACATCCCCAGATATCAGTAATACAGGGAGAGGGGACCCCGGTGTATGATACATCCCCAGATATCAGTGATACAGGGAGAGGGGACCCCGTTGTATTATCCATCACCAGATATCAGTAATACAGGGAGAGGGGACCCCGGTGTATGATACATCCCCAGATATCAGTGATACAGGGAGAGGGGACCCCGTTGTATTATCCATCCCCAGGATATCAGTGATTCCGAGAAAGGGGACCCCAGTGTATGATCCATCCCTAGGATATCAGTGATACCGAGAAAGGGGACCCCAGTGTATGATCCATCCCTATGATATCAGTAATACTAAGAGAGGGGACCCCAGTGTATGATCAATCCCCAGGATATCAGTGATACCGAGAAAGGGGACCCCAGTGTATGATCCATCCCTAGGATATCAGTGACCCATGGAGAGGGGATCCGAGTGTATGATACATCCCAGGATATCAGTGATACACAGAGAGGGGATCCCAGTGTATGATCCATCCCCAGATATCAGTGATACAGGGAGAGGGGACCCCGGTGTGTTATCCATTCCCAGATATCAGTGATACAGGGAGAGGGGACCCCGGTGTGTTATCCATTCCCAGATATCAGTGATACTGAGAGAGGGGACCCCAGTGTATGATCCATCCCCAGGATATCAGTGACACAGGGAGAGGGGACCCCAGTATATGATCCATCCTCAGGATATCAGTGATACCGAGAGAGGGGTCCCCAGTGTATTATCCATCTCTAGGATATCAGTGATACAGGGAGAGGGGACCCCGGTGTATGATACATCCCCAGGATATCAGTGATACAGGGAGAGGGGACTTCAGTGTATGATCCATCCCTAGAATATCAGTAATACTAAGAGAGGGGACCACAGTGTATGATCCATCCCTAGGATATCAGTGACCCATGGAGAGGGGATCCTAGTGTATGATTCATCCCAGGATATCAGTGATACACAGAGAGGGGATCCCATTTTATGATCCATCCCCAGATATCAGTGACACAGGGAGAGGGAACCCCGGTGTATTATCCATCCCCAGATATCAGTGATACAGGGAGAGGGGACCCCAGTGTATAATCCATCCCCAGGATATCAGTGATACTGAGAGGGGTCCCCAGTGTATAATCCATCCCCTGGATATCAGTGATACTGAGAGGGGTCCCCAGTGTATGATACATCCCAGGATATCAGTGATACAGGGAGAGGGGACTCCAGTGTATGATCGATCCCTAGGATATCAGTGATACCGAGAGAGGGGACCCCAGTGTATGATACATCCCAGGATATCAGTGACACAGGGAGAGGGGTCCCCAGTGTATGATCCATCCCCAGGATATCAGTGATACTGAGAGAGGGGAACCCAGTGTATTATCCATCCCTAGGAAATCAGTGACACAGGGAGAGGGGACCCCAGTGTATGATCCATCCCCAGATATCAGTGATACACAGAGAGGGGACCCCAGTGTATGATCCATCCCCAGGATATCAGTGACCCATGGAGAGGGGACCCCAGTGTATGATCCATCCCCAGATATCAGTGATACCGAGAAAGGGGACCCCAGTGTATGAGCCATCCCCAGATATCAGTGACACAGGGAGAGGGGACCCCAGTATATGATCCATCCTCAGGATATCAGTGATACTGAGAGAGGGGACCCCAGTTTATAATCCAATGCCAGGATATCAGTGATACTGAGAGGGGACCCCAGTGTATGATCCATCCCCAGGATATCAGTGATACAGGGAGAGATGACCCCAGTGTATGATACACCCCCAGGATATCAGTGATACCAAGAGAGGGTACCCCGGTGTATGATACACCCCCCAGGATATCAGTGATACCAAGAGAGGGTACCCCAGTACATGATCCATCTCCAGGAGACGTGCTACAGAAGGAGGGGATCCAAGTGTATGAGCCATACCCAGGATATCAGTGATACAGGGAGAGGGGACCCCAGTATATGATTCATCCCCAGGATATCAGTGACCCATGGAGAGGGGACCCCAGTGTATGATCCATCCCCAGATATCAGTGATACACAGAGAGGGGACCCCAGTGTATGATCCATCCCCAGGATATCAGTGACCCATGGAGAGGGGACCCCAGTGTATGATCCATCCCCAGATATCAGTGATACCGAGAAAGGGGACCCCAGTGTATGATCCATCCCTAGGATATCAGTAATACTATGAGAGGGGACCCCCGTGTATGATCCATCCCTAGGATATCAGTGACCCATGGAGAGGGGATCCGAGTGTATGATACATCCCTAGATATCAATGATACAGGGATAGGGAACCCTGGTGTATGATACATCCCCAGATATCAGTGATACAGGAAGAGGGGACTCCGTTGTATGATCCATCCCCAGGATATCAGTGATAGAGGGAGATGGTACCCCAGTGTATTATCCATCCCCAGATATAAGCGACACAGGAAGAGGGGACCCCAGTGTATGATCCATCCCCAGTATATCAGTGACAGAGGGAAAGGGGACCCCAGTATATGATCCATCCTCAGTATATCAGTGATACCGAGAGAGGGGTCCCCAGTGTATAATCCATCCCCAGGATATCAGTGATACTGAGAGGGGTCCACAGTGTATGATACACCCCCAGGATATCAGTGATACCGAGAGAGGGGTCCCCAGTGTATAATCCCCAGATATCAGTGATACAGGGAGAGAAGACCCCAGTGTATGATCCATCCCCAGGATATCAGTGATACAGGGAAAGGGGACCCCGGTGTATTATTTATCCCCAGATATCAGCGATACAGGAAGAGGGGACCCCAGTGTATGATCCATACCCAGGATATCAGTGATACAGGGAAAGGGGACCCCGGTGTATTATCCATCCCCAGATATAAGCGACACAGGAAGAGGGGACCCCAGTGTATGATCCATCCCCAGTATATCAGTGACAGAGGGAAAGGGGACCCCAGTATATAATCCATCCTCAGGATATCAGTGATACCGAGAGAGGGGTCCCCAGTGTATAATCCATCCCCAGGATATCAGTGATACTGAGAGGGGTCCACAGTGTATGATACACCCCCAGGATATCAGTGATACCGAGAGAGGGGTCCCCAGTGTATAATCCATCCCCAGGATATCAGTGATACCGAGAGAGGGGACCCCAGTGTATGATCCATCCCCAGGATATCAGTGACACAGGGAGAGGGGAACCCAGTGTATGATCCATCCCTAGAATATCAGTAATACTAAGAGAGGGGACCCCAGTGTATTACCCATCCCCAGATATCAGCGACACAGGAAGAGGGGACCCCAGTATATGATCCATCCCCAGATATCAGTGATACTGAGAGGGGGCCCCAGTGTATGATCCATCCCCAGGATATCAGTGATACAGGGAGAGAGGACTCCAGTGTATGATCCATCCCTAGGATATCAGTGACACAGGAAGAAGGGACCCCAGTGTATTATCCATCCTCAGGATATCAGTAATACTAAGAGAGGGAACCCCGGTGTATTATCCATCCCCAGGATATCAGTGACACGGGGAGAGGGGACCCCAGTGTATGATCCATCCCCAGGATATCAGTAATACTAAGAGAGGGGACCCCAGTGTATGACCCGTCCCTAGGATATCAGTGACCCATGGAGAGGAGATCCGAGTGTATGATACATCCCCAGATATCAGTGATACAGGGAGAGGGAACCTCGGTGTATGATACATCCCCAAATATCAGTAATACAGGGAGAGGGAACCCCTATGTATGATCCATCCCCAGATATCAGTGATACAGGGAGATGGTACCCAGGTGTATTATCCATCCCCAGATATCAGTGATACAGGGAGAGGGGACCACAGTGTATGATCCATCCCTAGGATATCAGTGACCCATTGAGAGGGGATCCGAGTGTATGATACATCACCAGATATCAGTGATACAGGGAGAGGGAACCCCTGTGTATGATACATCCCCAGATATCAGTGATAAAGGGAGAGGGAACCCCGGTGTATGATACATCCCCAGATATCAGTAATACAGGGAGAGAGAACCCCGGTGTATGATACATCCCCAGATATCAATAATACAGGGAGAGGGAACCCCGGTGTATTATCCATCCCCAGGATATCAGTGATACAGGGAGATGGTACCCCGGTGTATAATCCATCCCCAGATATCAGTGATACAGGGAGAGGGGACCCCAGTGTATGATCCATCCCCAGGATATCAGTGATACAGGGAGATGGTACCCCGGTGTATTATCCATCCCCAGATATCAGTGACACAGGGAGAGGGGACCCCAGTGTATGATCCATCCCCAGATATCAGTGACACAGGGAGAGGGGACCCCAGTATATGATCCATCCTCAGGATATCAGTGACACAGGGAGAGGGGACCCCAGTGTATGATCCATCCTCAGGATATCAGTGACACAGGGAGAGGGGACCCCAGTGTATGATACATCCCCAGATATCAGTGATACTGAGAGAGGGGACCCCAGTGTATGATACATCCCAGGATATCAGTGATACTGAGAGAGGGGACCCCAGTGTATGATACATCCCCAGGATATCAGTGATACTGAGAGAGGGGCCCCTAATGTATGATACATCCCCAGGATATCAGTGATACCAAGAGAGGGTACCCCAGTACATGATCCATCTCCAGGAGACGTGCTACAGAAGGAGGGGATCCAAGTGTATGAGCCATACCCAGGGTATCAGTGATACAGGGAGAGGGGTGATATATAGATCAGTGCTACTATGCCATTATCAATCACCTGCATATATACACAATTGCAAAAATGGATCCGGCAGCACTCCGAGGGTTAAATGTGCAAACAAACAGCACACAAATTCCTTAAAATGGAAGCTTTATTCAATCAAAATTAAAAAGAAACATGGAACCGCATATGTAGAGCATGACACAAAACAGATGAAATAGGTTGGATCACAAATATCCGATAAACTTCCCTTGTAGATAACTTAGCATCTATGTCACCTTTTCTTACTCCCAGAGTAACCCTTTCTCTACCCTGTATAGTAAAGTTATCTACTGTACAATTTTCAGATTTAAAATGTGTTGCTACATTTGATCTAAATTAATTTTGTCCGATATCACTTTGATGTTCATTAATGCGATGTCTAAAAACTCTTGTTGTCTTGCCAACATATTGGATCTTGCAGGCTTTACACGTGACAAGGTATATAACCCCCTTTTGTTGCACAGTTGATATAACTTCTCATTCTAAAGGTTTCTTGTGTTACACTTGAAGTAAAAACATTTGAAACATTTATCAACCTGCAGCATCCACACCAGGAACTCACACATCTAAAACTTCCATTAACTGATAACCAGTTAGTACACTGTGATCTTTTTTGTCTATAGTAAATAGACTGGGAGAAACTGCTGTGGATATAGCGGTTGCCTTCCTTGACACAAACCTAAAACCTGCAGACCCCTCTCCCTGTAGTCATTTGTCCCCATTAGAACAGGCATATGTTTCTTAACCATTCTCTTGATTTCATCAAACTCCAGACTGTAGGGAGTAAAGAAGATGAGCTTAGCCTCTTTTTGAGTTGGTTTCACTGACTGTTGTGGAATATCTCTATCTCTTTTATAGATTAGGAGGTCATCTCTCTTCTTCTCTCTAGCAATCTGTGTAGTCCTCTTCAGCAACCAATCGGGATATCCCCTTTGGAAGATCTTTAGCCTGCGACTCAAATAAATCATCAGTGGTACAAATACTTTTCAAGTGTATAAACTGTAAACTGGATGGGGTATGGAAATTGTGTGCGTGGAAGACAACTATCGGCTTTAAGTAAACTGTTTCCTGCAGTAGGTTTGCCGTAGACCCTGGTCATGATCTTACCAGTTTGTAAATCTTAGAATATGTTAAAATCCATAAAGTTTATTGAAGTGTAAATGCAAGATTTAAATCATTGTCATTCAGTTATTTCAAAAAAGATTCCATCTCCACACTGTCACCACACTGTCCAACTTCTACCCTGTATCGTGCAGAGGTGGAGTGTTGGATATTTTTCAGGATTTGATAGAAAAGGATTTGATAGCTTTAAAGGAGCAGTAAACTTTTTTTATGAAAACACATATTTTACAGATCATTTCCTGCTGAATAAAACAAGGTCACTCCCATCGCTGTCAGGTGTTTTATTCAAAAATTATAGCAGTTTAAATAATCAGGAAGTGAATTTACTGTGTTTACTTCCTGATAGATCTAACTGACAGGAAGTGACAGGCAGTTTCTATCACATTCTATGGAGAACTGTATGTCTCTGACTTTTCTGACTTTCATGTCCATTAGAATCTAACAGGAAATCTAATTAGAATTTGACCACTAGAGGGCACTGCTAATGTAAAAAAACATGGGTTTAAACTGTAATAACTCTGGAAGCATAAATCTCTCGGCAGTGGGAGTGCCCTTATTTTACTCAATAGGAAAATCCCTACAATATATATTTTTTAATAAAAAAGGTTTATTGCTCCTTTAAGTTATAATCTGTGTAAAAAAACTCTGAATATCATCAGAGAAGAAAACTTAGCTCTACAGAATTTAGCCAAAAGGGATGATATTGTCATAAAAAATGCTAATAAAGGGGATCTGTGGTGACTTGGGATGCAGCTTATTACCAAAAGGAGGCATTAAGACATCTAACAACTGTGCAGTCCTATACCAAACTGCATGCTGGTCCTACACAAGACTATGGCTGCGTTTTGGGCTCCATCATTGATAAAGGGATTGCTTTGGGTATTTTGAACAACATGGAAAGGGATGTAACCCAATCATGCCCATTTTCCATCATTTACCCAAGATCCACAAATCTTTGGTGGAGCCTGAAACAATAGCTATTAGAGTTTAAATTATCTAAAGTTAAGAGACTTTTTAACTCTGCGAGTGTGGGTAATATAAGAGTCCCAGAATACTATCTGGATGACACATCTAGTCCCGAGATTATACATATATTGCTTGATTGAACTGATCAAATCTATTCAATGTGATCTCTTAGCATTGTCTACAATGTAGCAATGATCACTCTATGCTTGGAGCAGTGGTTCTCAATCTTTATATACTCAAGGTACCCCTAACATTCAATACGGAGTTTTTGGGGCACCCCTAACATATTTATTGTAATTTATCAAGTGCATAATGAAGGGTACAATACATAAAAATACAGTTATTATTAGATCTCACAATCAGAATAACAAAAATAAACACATTGCGCATAACAATTTCCATAAATCTACAATTAAAAGTAAATATTCACATTTTTGTCAATGTCTTCATAGAGAACATGCAGCACCCTAAGCTAATGTCCATGGCACACCATAGTGTCACGGCACCCTGCTTGAGAATCACTGGCTTGGAGTTTGTGTTTTTGTGTAAATGTGGCCAGTTTGATCTTTTTGTTGCACCCTGTACATGAACATCGGAGTCTTCACATATGCTCTGCAATGTGTTCCTTGAATGCTTTCTGAGTCTGCGTTGGCATGGGGTGTGTAGCGTCCTGGTCTGTGTTTAGTTCATCTGACTATTGTGTTAGTCAGTTTGAGCGGATGGACTGAGACATCGGCATACATCTACCAGCATGCTCTCTTATTTTCCTTGTGATAACATGTGTGGCATAGGCTTGACTCCTCAGGTATTCCGTAACAGGTATTCCGTGGATATTTGAGGTGATGACCATGGAACATTTAAAGTGGCAATACCATCCTTAAAAACATTGTCCCAAATAATTCCTCATCTGGAGACTTGCTGCTCAGTAGCGCTAGTTGCCAGAATTATTACCGCATTCATGAGAATGAGACACTACTTTCGGGACTGACAGGCAGGAAGGAGCACAGACATCTTTCCATAGTGACGTCTGCGCGCCTGTGCTGTCAGTCCCTTCCGGAGCCGAACAGCTCTTAGCAATGCCTCCTGGAGCCGTCTGGGACTGACAGAGCAGGCGTGCAGAAGTCACTATGGAAAGATGTTTGCACTCCTTCCTGCCTGTCAGTCCCAGAGTAGTGGCTCATTCTCATGAACGTGGTAATATTTCTGGTGACTAGCGCTACTGAGCAACTAGTCGCCAGATGGGGAATTATTTGGGACAATGTTTTTTAAGGGTGGTAGTTCTGCTTTAAATTCACGATTGTGGGTAAAGGTAACTTTATGTTGATCATGAATAAACATTGAATATGTGAAACGCGTTGATCTATACCACAATGGCATGTTCTGCTGATTGTCTCCACTTTTAAGTCTCTCCTATTCATATATCACTGAGGTACTGTTCAACATTTATCATATGCTTCAATAAAGTAATTGCTATTACAATTCCGCATATTTTAATTATTCGTGATGGTGCACCTTTCTACATTGTACAGGGAGAGGGTTCCCCAGTTTATGACTCATCCCTAGGATATCAGTGACACAGGGAGATGAGATCCCAGTGTATCATCCTTTCAGAGGATATCAGTGTTACAGGGAGATGGGTTCCCAATATATGATACATTTCCAGTGTATCAGTGATACAAATGGAGGGGACCCCAGTTTATGATCTATCCACAGGATATCAGTGATACAGGGAGAAGGGACCCCAGTACATGATCCATCCCCTGGATATCAGTGATACAGGGAGAGGTGGCCCAGTACAGGATCCATCCCCTGGATATCAGTGACACAGAGAAAGGGGACCCCAGAAGATGATCTATCCCCAGGATATCATTGATAGAGAGAGAGGGGTCCCAAGTACATGATTCATCCCCAGGATAACAGTGATACAAGGAGAGGGGACCCAAGTACATAATCCATCCCAAGGATATCATTGACACAGGGATTGGGTACCTAAGTAGGGCTGGGTAAATTTTTTTGCCTCAAAAGAGAAAAATGGGAAATATATCACAAAAGTGCTGTTTTGCTGTTTTTTTCTCACCTAGCTCATTATGTAGAAATCATTCGAAACACTGAATTTCTACTGACCACATGGCAAGTTTCCTTTATTTTCTGGCAGGGATTATAGAAAAGGGGTGGCATTGCCTTAAATTTGATGTGCACTGTACCGAGCCTTTTTGCGAGGCTGACTATGAGTTTGTCAGAGGGTCCTAGGGCAGGTCAGGCTGTGTCCAAGATCACTGTTGCTTCTTGAATCAAAGCTACCTTACACCAAGCATATGAAATTTGGAAGAAATCTGTTCCCTTCAAAGTCGCAGCACCTTCCGTTAGGATGTGGGGGCCTCATGGGCCTTCAAAAATCAGGCCTCGGCTGAGACGTTGTGCAAGGTATTGATTAGGTACTCTTTGCTTACCTTTGCTAAACACTACAGTGTCAATGTACTGGCTTTGGCAGAAGCTAGATTTAGCTGGAAGGTCCTACAGGTGGCACATGAATACTGAGTACTAGCAGGGCAGGGGAAGGTTGACCTGTAGGACAAGGAGGGAGTCTCCACCCATAAGACTGTCTTTTTAGATGTGTCCTGCCCTCCAAGAGGAGGGACTCATCCCCATGGTACCTGTGGAGAAAGTAATTTAACAGAAAAAACACTAAAATCCTATTATTTTAAATAATTTCACTTGATACAGCTTACATATAGTTGATTAACAGGAATTTCAGTACAGTTGCCAAACACCATTTGATAATGGAACCCTCTTTAGAACTGATCTTTGTCCTTTTGGCCTTCTGATATATTGTGCACATACTATACAAGAAGTTTCCACTTCCTTATGTTCTGTGAAAGAAAGGGTGAAACGAGGTTCTCCTGCATAAAAGGAAACAATGTTAGTAACCAATTCCATGAATATTGAGATTTAAGGGACAAAATGACCATTAAAAATATTTCCTTGCAACTGAGTGTTGAATTAACTCTAGGCTTTTCCATTCAGTTTCTGATTGTTGTTGTTGTCTGTAAGAGCTGCCTCTATAGCTGCTCTGTCAACAATATTGATACCTGTAGTGTGTATATCTGTTTCTTCTTTCTGATGGGCCTTCATTTTGGTCAAAGAAACCTACCACGTGATTACTTTCCATCATCATAGAGTTTTTGTAAAATGGGGTGATGTTGTGTGGGCTTATTCTGTGAATACAGCATTTTTCTCTTATTCCAGACTGGCAGAAAAGAGGTTAAAGCTCTAACAACATATAAACATACCTGGGAACTTCCAGTTGAGGGCTACCCGGAGGGTAGTCCTCTGTTCGCCAGGGGGTGACAAAAATGACGCTAATCGCGTCAAAAAGGGGCGGGGCTTGCCGCGAGTGTGTGGGGGGAGACACTTAACCCTTTGAGTGCCCGAGTGGTACTGAATGCATTGCAAAGCAATGCATTCCTTACCACTCTGGCACTCAGAGGATGTCACACAGAAGGCTGGGGACTGAGTATCAGAGGGAGAAAAAGCGGATGTGGCAGAGTTTCAATAGAAACTCTCCACATCCGGAGGAATCAGCCTCTGCCCCGGAGACCCGGTAAAGCTCTGTCAGAACCGGAGTCTCCGGGGCAAATCCGGAGAGTTCCCAGGTATGCATATAAACTGTCACTCACAATATTTACTGGAGCTGAAGTAAGAGACATGGCCTTTTGTACTGCTGGGAGTTTGTACTGTACAATACTATGGTCTGTAGGATTGTAAATTGCAAACCCAGTTCTAAACGAGCCATCAAAAAATAACTTAGCACCATCTCCATACAAATAAGATGCTCTTTCCTGTGGCAAAGGTGAGGAAAGGTGATATGGTCTCTGACTGTATTTCAGTTGTGCAGTCAGGCTGTTTCTCTTCACAACCTTCCATGCTTGTGATAGCTTGAGAGCTGTTACTGCACAAGAAAGTACAGGGGAGATCCCAACTTTGCCAACCTCAGGCAGGCGAAGTTGAGACTGTGAACTCCGACAGCAGAGGCTGCTACCGGTATTTAGTGAATGTGATGAAGTGCCACATTAACATATCAGCACATCTCCTTGCATAAGATAATGACTCGTTAGAAAAGAAGAAACCGCTCCAGCTGATCTCTTAAAATATAAATTTACTAGTTGAACAGCCCGTTACACGGGCCACAGTGCCTCTGACAGCCCCGGTCGCGGGGCAGTCATGTGCAACAGAGACTGCCCGCGCCACTGCTGATACAGAGCTGGACGCTCCTTCGGAGCTCCCAGCTCTGTATCAGCCGTGGCGCGGGCAGTCTCTACTGTGCATGTCCGGCATTACACCCAACTTAGCGAATTATTATATAGGATTAAAACAATAAAAACAATCTATGTATCTTGATAAAGCAGCATTTGTAGGAGTTTACATACACATAGATACTATGTTTTTATTGTTTTAATAAATTAATGCTTTAAGAGATCGACTGGAGCGGTTTCTTCTTTCCTATATACACTTTTGTTTCCTGTGATCGCTGGCTCTATAAGGACAACATGAGAGGTCTGCTGGAAGCATTGAACAAAGACAGTGACTGTCAGATCCATAAGGACAAGAGTGGCCTGTTAGAGACACAGAACAGGGATGGTGGCAAGATCTCTGTAACCCTGTTTTGCTGTGGATGTATATATACATATATACAGCATTATGAAAATGTGAGTGTACTTTTTATCTGAATTTTATGCTGTAATATACCAGCGTGATAGAGGCACTATTGGCGCCTCCTTGTAGGTTTTGTCTTCTGCATATACATTGGCTCTGTGAGTGGAGACTGGGGGAGAGCAGCCTGCTGATTAAAACATTAAGAAGCTGAAGTGATATAGCTATATATATCCAATGTACGAATAGCTGGCTGGTATATCATTTTGTGAGTACCATTCTTATGGTGGTGGTGTGGTGAAGAACACTTTGAATAGGAAAGTATTGCACAAAAAGAAGCACCTCTTTTTATTTTCTTCTATATTGTATAAAATAACTCAACACACTGGAATTACTACCCATAGAGAGACCTATAGATTTCCAGCTTTTTGACCAACACCACAGATTTCCTGAACAATTCTATTTTCTGCCTATGTTTTCAACAGTGGCAAAGGTTCCCTCTCCCATACTATTAACACACAGAACCTCTCTCCAAGTCGTATGTTGTAGAATAGAAGAGAGTAAGAGAGGAAGAAGAGAGAGAAAGAACACAATATGAGTGGCATTAGTAGCTGGAGGGCTACTGCTGCTAATGCTGAGGAATCAGAGGTGGAGGAATTCAGCAGCAGTGAAGGGAGCCCACATCCATCGGCCCAAGGAAGCCTAGTCCCCCAACATATAGAGAAAGAACAAAAACACATAGAGGGGCGCCTATAGTGTATTATCCAATGTACAGTAGATAAATTAACCAATATCAAATACGTTCACAATATAACAATGTTGAACGACAAGCTTACGCCAGAAATCAACAAATCTCACGTGCTGGGTACTTTACCAGTACCTGCTTGGGTGTAGATGGATTGGGTGTAGATGGATTGAGTGTAGATGTATTGGGTGTATATGGATTGAGTGTAGATGGATTGAGTGTAGATGTATTGGGTGTATATGGATTGAGTGTAGATGGATTGGGTGTAGATGGATTGGGTGTAGGTGGATTGGATGTAGGTGGATTAGGTGTAGATGGCCTGGGTGTAGATGGATTGGGTATAGATGGATTGAGTGTAGATGGATTGGGTGTAGATGGATTGTGTGCAGATGGATTAAGTGTAGATGGATTAAGTGTAGATGGATTAAGTGTAGATGGATTGAGTGTAGATGGACTGGGTGTAGATGGATTGAGTGCAGATGGATTAAGTGTAGATGGATTGGATGTAGATGGATTGAGTGTAGATGGATTGAGTGGAGATGGATTGGGTGTAGATGGACTGAGTGTAGATGGATTGAGTGGAGATGGATTGGGTGTAGATGGATTGAGTGTAGATGGATTGAGTTTAGATGGATTCTCCTTCACTGTCCTCCAGATGATGGTCCAGAAATATATCCAACAATAAAAATTAATAAAAAAATATATAAAAAGCAAAAACAAACAAAGTAGCCATTCCAATAATGTACAAAAAATGTATTAAAACCAGTCCAGGCACATTGGTATGAGTTTCGCAGGACACTGGCTGTTTTGTCAACCAATAAAACCTGTAATAGTATACAAAATCAAAGAGCCCTCTTTTTGCTACCACTAGATGATGGTCACTTACATTGTTAAAACGATTTAAGCCTGAGCAGACAGTGAATATGATTTTATTATTTGCAAGTATGAAGTTGATTTCACTAGTATTACCATTAGCACTTTTCCATGTCCATTTTTCTCAAGGCCTTTTTTCCTATGAACTGAATTCATGATCTACAAATTTGTGAAAAATTGGATGTTAGTTGTCTCTTTCATCTCTTTTTCCAGTTCTATGTGATCCAGTACAGTTTCACCATTTTGGATCTTACCAATTCTTGCATTGAAATCTCCCATTATAAATTTGTAGTGGTAATTGTCCTGTTTTAGAGGTCTCATAAATAATCATACCATTTTTCAACTTCATCTTCACTGTGGCTACTTGTAGGGGAATAAACTTAAATGGTTTGAACAACAGAGCGACCGTTTAGTATGATAGAACATGAAGTGATTTTTTCAGAAATACTTTCTACTTTTATGACTGAGTCAAGAATCCAATTCCTCCACATCATCCATCACTGGGTCCTTTATAGACAAATACAAGAATGTGTATCAACTAGAAATAGGCAAGAAAAATCTTCTGCAGTGCTGCTTAAGAAAAATGTTATCCTCACCACCTGGACCTAAGAACATTTATAGAAAAATTTATCAAAAGTGTTACTGCTTGAAGAGATGAAGAACAGAGATATCAAAATATGATAAACCTCTTTGAAACATATAAATATGATTGTCTATATCCCCCCCAGACCAAAAGCAATATATGGAAAGATATATCCAAAGCACGCCTACCCACAAAGAGATAAAGATCAAAAATATCAGAATGTAATATAACCTCTTGGTTCCGTTATAGTTTAGCCAGTGTCCATCTTTTCATTTGACTAAATTTTCATATTTTTTTTACAAGTTTTGCATGATGTCTCAATTGATGTTATTTAGTTCTTGTACTAGTTTCTCTAAGAGTGAAACAGTACTCTTAGATTGAAAATTAAACATTCCAAAGTCTAAAGATCAAAGGCAGCCTGATAAAACCCAGTAATTTTTAGCACCTTCTGACAATCAGCTGGACTCCCTGCTGCTGTAGAGACATTGTTTTTGTTGTGAAGCCATGCTGAAGGAATGTTACAGTGCAGGATGGCAGATTTTGGATAGATTTTGTCTGTTGTATTAGCTTTGATCTGTCCACCTTGGGCGACCCTGCCAGGAATATATGCTCAGATGGCATAGTTCTCGGCTTCATTGACACACACAAACACACCCTCCACAATAAGGCATTTATCCATGGGAATTATATATATATATATATATGTATATATAAAATTTCATATAGCCGTTATCACAAAATCAGCTTTCAAAGAGTGGGGTACAAGTCATTCCTCTATCATGTGCTCTAGCTTCTTTAACACATCTATAGATTTGTGAGATTGTCTCTTAGAACTCTGCATGCACAAAGTGGCTGGCCAATGGTATGAGCTACCTTCCTGCTGTACTTAATAATGCTACCAGAACCAGGGACAAGATTACCTGTAACCTTCTATTCCATGCTGTGCCCGCTGATGGGAGGGAAATCCAGTGTGATGTGAAAGTCATATTGTCTGTACTCTGCCAACCTGTACACATATCTGTTGTTAGGTGAATTATCTTGCCGTATGAGGTTTCCAGCCCTTTGTCTACTATACTAACCACCTGCTTATACAAATCTAGCACAGCCATGCTTGAAAAATACCTGGAGCTTGGGGTATGCCAGGGAGGTGCAACACATTATATTAACTCTTTAAAATCCCTGTTTTCCACAAAAGTATAAAGCAGCATGTCAACTGCCATCATTTTGGCAACTTTGCCATTCCACAGCCATAGTTTGAGATTATTTTTCTGCAGGGTTTGGCTCCTTACTAAGCAGTGTGGAAGTCATACTACTCTGTGTTGTGCAATTGAAGAACAGCAGCAGGCGCCATATGTGTTATTGCAAAATAAGTAAATCTTGACACACTCTGACACATCTACAGCACTAATATTATGTGCCCCAGAGACATGTGAACATTTAGAAGTACTTCTCTAGTTGTGGCACATGTTGCTGGTATGTCTCCCAATCAGGCATGTGGATGTGCTTCAGCAGGGATTTCAATTAGGTTGTGCTGAAGTGTAAACCTGCTTTCCCCCGCTCACATGCTTTTTACACAGACAACACATAGCAACATGTTTAGCCTTTGGGTCATGGGTGTAGAATTTCCATATTGTAGACTTTTAACGTCTAGTCGTTAGGTGATATGCGGTTATTATAATCATTGTTGTATGGAAACTCCGCTTTTTAAAGTTTTCCTCAATAAAATATTTGGATTTTAAACTGGCTGTGGTCTTTGGAGCGGATCTGCGCGCGCCCCCGTCCTGTGTCTTCTTGTTTTCTTTCTATTCACAAGAATTCCTGCAGCTATGCAGACTTGTGTGTGTGTGTGGTCCTATGGCTAAGGGGTCACTTTTAAAAGGTTACATCGGAAATATTGTGCAGCTGCATGCTGCAATCAACATGGCGCTTGGATGAAAAGGGCAACATGAGAATCTTGCCCTGCATTTAAGTGTGAGATTACCATATCACCCCCTTAAATGCTGCAGAAAATATACTGGCTGCCTGATTAAATGTACAGCATAAGTCTGAGCAGCAGCCGAAAACAGTATATGCTTCTGTGAAGAAAAAAAAAAAGATACAATAACACTGCATATATCTATATTTTGTGTGTCACCGATTAAATATATATGTTAACTTCAAGTCCAATATTATACATAAAAAAAGAATATCAGTGCTGCTCCGGGCTCTGCGTGCTCAGCTCCGCCCTGTCATTCTGCACGCAGAGAAGAGGAAAGAGATCCCGGAGAAGCACTTTGTATGTATAATATTGGATTTGAAGTTAACATTTAATAGGTGACACAAAAAAGAATAGATATATCCAGTGTTATTGTATCTTTTTTTCCTTTTCAAAGAATCAAATACTTTTTTTGGCTGCTGCTCAGACTTATGCTGTCCATTTAATCAGACAGCCAGTATATTTTCTGCGGCATTTAAGGAGGCGACATGAGATTCTCGTGCTTATATGCAGGGCAAGATTCTCATGTCGCCCTTTTCATCCAAGCGACAAGTTGATTGCGGTGTGCAGCCACACAATATTTCCAATTCAACCTTTTAAAAGGATACTATGACTAAGAGTGAGATGGACAAGGTTTGGATTCCTGGGAGGTCAGCATCTGTGATTCTTTAGCGACCACTACCAGTGGACAAGGCTGGGAGGTCAGTATGAATGATATTATGGCTACCATGGGGCAATGCTGGAGGGTTCATCATGGCTTTCTATGGCTTTCAGTGCAGTGGGACAGTGCTGGGAGGTCATTATGTGTTGTTCTCTGGCACCCATGGGACAAGGCTGGGATGGTGGACAATGAGAGGCCCTCAAGCAGTTTCCAGACTATTACTCCCACCATTCCCTGCAGCCCACAGCTGCTGAGGAATAATGAAAATTGTAGTCTGGCAGCAGCTGGAGGGCAGGTGATTTCTGATCATGCTCTAGGCCACTGAGGAACAAGTCTGGGGTCAGTAAGTGTTTTATAGCTATCAGTGCAGTGGAACAAGGGTCAATATGTGTGGTTATTTGACCATTGCAGTGGGAGAAGGCTGGGAGATCAATATATATTGTTCTGTAGCTACCATGGGACAAGGTGGGGGGGCATTATGTGTGTTTCTATGGATACCAGTGCAGTCTGGGGGTCACTAAAGGAAAAAAATAACACAAAAAGTCTCTTTTCAGGAATTTCCCATCCTTTGGTGGGGGTTGGCCTTGTAAGCAGTGAAGATAATGATAAATGACAGGATAACTGTATTTTTAGGCCCCTGTACTTGTCCAGAATCAGACTTTCCAATTGATCTCACAAAGCATTTATAGACAGACACGGTGCCCCTTTTCAGTGGTAGAAGACTGAGTCTTTTCCTTTCAGCTAATTTTCTGGCCACATCATCATCTCTCTCAACGTTATCTGTATGAAAAGAAAAAGAGGGATATATTCTAGATCAACAACAACATCAACAATCATCAGCATCGCCCTACACTTCCACCCCTTTACTTTCCTATTCCTCTAGGCTTTTCGAAGTCTTAAACTATTTATTTTTACTTTTCCCCTTAGAGGGATTTTTGGAACATTTGCCATTACTTTGAGGACGGTTGTTCTTACTTTCGCCACCACGAACAGCAGCTGGTTTAACTGCTGAGTCCTCCCCGCCTTCAGCAGTAGAATGTGACTCATTGTCTTCAATGTTCTTAAAGGGATAGTAATAGTTGAATAAAAATGCAACTCCTACAGATTTTCATATAACGTGGGTCATGTATTTCCGTATTTTACGTTTTGTAGTTCAAGAGTAATTCAATTCTAAAGGATCCTCCTCCCTTCCCTTTCATGCTGCCTTTCTGAGCAGGCCAGGTGGAGGCCAGTGAAGGACAATCTTCACTGAGCATAAGGAAAATCCTAACCTCCTTCGTCAAGGGGGCGGAGCTTTCCTTATACTCATTGGATGAAGATTGTCCCTCACTGCGTGCTGTCCGGTCCCAGGGTTGGATTCCACACCTGAGGGGAGGTGGCATACAAGAGGGGATACTTTAGAATTGAATTACTGTTGAACTACAAAATGTAAAATATTGAAATATAGCGCTACATGACCCAGTTACATAGTAACATAGTAAATTAGGTTGAATAAAGACACAAGTCCATCAAGTTCAACCTTCTCCTCATACCCCAGTAATTTTATAGCTTTCCTGCTACCAAATAAGTTAGTCTTTATCAGACTTTCCCGATCTGCCTACTGATAAACAGTATAACTCTGTATGTTCCCTTTGGAAAGAACTGTATCTAATCTTCTCTTGAATGTATCCATTGTATCTGCCATAACCACCTCCTTGGGCAAAAAATTCCACAATTTAACAGACCTCACCGTAAAAAACCCCTTCCTCTTCTGAAGTCTAAACCTCCTTTCCTCTAATCTCAAGGGGTGTCTCCTGGTTATCTGATCAGGCCTTGGAATTAATAGCTCACCACAGAGATCCTTGTATTGACCTATTTGTACAATGTGATAAGGTCTCCTCTTAGTCTTCTTTTCTCTAGAGTAAATAATCCAAGTTTGTCTAGTCGTTCCTTATGACGATCAATTGGAGCTACATTTTTTTCAACAATTAATATCCCTTTATATACTTTATTAATACGACTTGTGGTGGCCATAAAAATCCATATTGATTCACTGGGTAAAAAGCCTTTTTAATCTAATGGTAATTTGAGGATTTTATTTTGACCCCAGTGGTGCAGTTGGTTTGCTTCAGAATTGGTAATCTTTTAGTTTTTACATAAACCCCATATTGGCCAACTCCATTATCATGTGTTATAACGGTGACTTGGCTTGAATAGACTGCAACTGCACACATCAACATTATGGTGAAAAGAAAGCCTAAAAAAAGAATTAAAGTTAGTTAGACTAACCTTTGGTAAACTTTCTCTTTAAAGGTTTAGTAATGTCTAGTGATGAGCGAGCACCCCAATGCTCGGGTGTTCGGGTGCTCTGACCGAGCACCCCCTGAGGCTCGAGTGCTCGGCCGAGCACCCGAGCCCCATTGAAGTCAATGGGAGGACTCGAGCATTACACCAGGCACCCCCTGCTCTGATGAGGGGAGGGTGCCTGGTCCATAGGAAAAGGGCAGAAAAGGATGGAAACACCACAGAAATGGTTCAGGGACAGCATAGGGAGGATGTCTGGATGCATCTTGGACTCCAACATTGCTGCTGGGAACGATCTTTCGCCCGTAGTACGCCATTTTTACAGACTGACCGTAAAACACACAAAAAGGAAAATAAAAACGACTTTAGGCGAAAAATTGTTACCAAACAATATTTGCTGTATATTTACTTGTATATCATCTGCAAATTCTCCCAAAAATTTCCTCGATTTTTCTGAACTGAGGCCATGATTAAGAGGGAAACGTGCGCAGAGGCAAATTCTCCCAAAAATTTCCTCGATTTTTCTGAACTGAGGCCATGATTAAGAGGGAAACGTGCGCAGAGGCAAATTCTCCCAAAAATTTCCTTGATTTTATTGAACTGAGGCCATGATTAAGAGGGAAACGTGCGCTGAGCCGACCATCTAAAACATTATGGGTGAGGGTCTGCTGCGGAGCTGACCATCCTAAACATTATATGCGAAGGCCCGCTAGTGAGCTGACGCTATAAAACATTATATGAGAGGGCCCGCTAGAGAGCTGACCCAATAAAACATTATATGAGAAGGCCCGCTGGTGAGCTGACCTATATAAAAATTGTCAAACAGGGCCCGCTGGTGAGCTGGCCCTATATAAAAATTATATCACAGGGCCCGCTGGTGAGCTGGCCCTATATAAAAATTATATCCCAGGGCATATGGAAGAGGAGGAGGAGGATGAGAAGAGTCAACCATATACCCGTTTTTTGGGTGGAAGGGGTGAATGGGAATACAGAGTATTCCCATCATTGTAAATAACATATATAAAGTGAGTTTATGTTCCCCCGGGGCTTTCCTCCAGTGGAGTGGAGAAGTCAGGGGAAATCCAGGCCTTGTTCATTTTTATAAGTGTCAACCTATCAGCATTGTCGGTGGAAAGGCGGATACGCTTATCTGTTATGATGCCACCAGCAGCACTAAATACCCGCTCAGACAGAACGCTGGCGGCAGGGCAGGCCAGCACCTCCAAGGCGTAGAGTGCCAGTTCATACCACGTGTCCAGCTTGGACACCCAGTAGTTGTAAGGCACAGAGGGATCATTGAGGACGCTGACACGGTCTGCTATGTACTCCTTCACCATCTTCCAAAACTTTTCCCTCCTTGTGACACTAGGCTGCGCATCAGGGTGAGGGTGCTGGCGGGGTGTCATGAAGGTGTCCCACGCCTTGGAGAGTGTTGCCCTGCCTTTGTCGGAACTGCTGTGTGCTCCCCTTTTCTCCCCTTCTCGGTTGGCCAAGGTAGCACGTACTCTGCCGCCAGCGTTGTCAGATGGAAAATTTTGGAGCAATTTTTCAACAAGAACCTTCTGGTATTGCACCATTTTGCTTGTCCTCTCCACCGGAGGAATGAGAGATGAGAAATTCTCTTTGTAGCGGGGTTCCAGAAGGGTGAACACCCAGTAATCCGTGTTGTCTAAAATGCGTACAACGCGTGGGTCACGGGAAAGGCAGCCTAACATAAAGTCAGCCATGTGTGCCAGAGTACCAACAGTCAAGATTTCGCTGTCCTCACCAGGAGGATGACTCTCAATCTCCTCATCCTCTTCCTCCTCTTCTGCCCACCCACGCTGAAGAGATGGAACTAAAGTTCCATGGCTACCCTCTGTAGCGGAGGCAACCGTGTCTTCCTCCTCCTCCGCCTCCTCCAATTGTCGCTGAGAAGACGAAGTGAGGGTGCTCTGGCTATCACCTTGTGTAAGCTCTTCCTCCCGCATTTCCACCTCTTCCACATGCAAAGCGTCAGTTTTAATTGTGAGCAGCGAGCGTTTCAGTAGACACAGAAGTGGGATGGTTACACTGATAATAGCGTTATCGCCGCTCACCATCTGTGTCGATTCCTCAAAATTGCGTAAAACCTCACAGAGGTCTGACATCCATTCCCACTCCTCACTTCTGATTACAGGAAGTTGAACGGAGAGGCGACGACCGTGTAACAGCTGGTACTCCACTACTGCCCTCTGCTGCTCACAAAGCCGGGCCAACATGTGGAAGGTGGAGTTCCAGCGCGTGCTCACGTCACACAGCAGCCGGTGAGCTGGCAATTGTAAGCGCTGCTGCAGCTTCAACAGGCCGGCTGAAGCTGTAGATGACTTACGGAAATGTGCACACACGCGGCGCACCTTGGTCAAGAGATCATGCACATTGGGGTAGGTTTTTAGAAATCGCTGAACCACTAAATTAAATACATGCGCTAGGCATGGTACGTGTGTGAGCTTGCCGAGCTCCAAAGCCGCCACCAAGTTACGCCCATTATCACACACAACCATGCCTGGTTGCAGGTTGAGTGGCGAGAGCCACTGCTCGGTCTGGTGACTAATCCCCTGCAACAGCTCTGAGGCCGTGTGCTGTTTGTCCCCAAGGCAGATCAGCTTCAGCACGGCCTGTTGACGCTTCCCCACTGCAGTGCTACACTGCTTCCAGCTACTGGCTGATGGGGGAGTGGCGCTGCGTGTAGAGAATTCGGAGGTGGAAACGGAGGAGGAGGAGCCAATAACGTAGGTGCTGGCGGAAACCCTGATGGAGGTAGGGCCCGCAATCCTCGGCGTGGGTAGCACCCGTGCCATCCCAGGGTCCGAGTCGCTCCCAGCCTCCACGACATTCACCCAGTGTGCCGTCAGGGAAATGTAGCGTCCCTGGCCACAAGCACTTGTCCATGTGTCAGTCGTTAAGTGGACCTTCCCAGTAACTGAGTTGGTCAGGGCACGGGTGATGTTACGGGACACATGGTGGTGTAATGCGGGGATGGCACACCGGGAAAAGTAGTGGCGGCTGGGGACCGCGTACCGAGGGACAGCTGCTGCCATCAGGCTGCGGAAGGACTCAGTGTCCACAAGCCTAAATGGCAGCATTTCGATGGCCAGTAATTTGGAAAGGTGTGAGGTTAGTGCTATGGCCTGTGGGTGGGTGGCTGGGTATTTTCTCTTGCGCTCAAATGCCTGGGGTAACGACATTTGGACGCTGTGCTGGGACAGGGAAGTGGATGTGGTCGCTGATGGTGCTTCAGATGGTACAGGTGCAGGGCGGGAGGTATGCGGGCCTGCGCCTTCGACAGGCGATTGGCCGGCACCGAAAACAGGGGAAGAGGAGGCAGTGGTGTGGCCTGCAGACACAGATGGGCGATCCAGGCGTTCCTCCCACTTATTACGGTGCTTGGATGCCATGTGTCGGATCATGCTGGTGGTGGTGAGGTTTCTAGTGTTCATGCCTCGGCTCATTCTGGTGTGGCACAGGTTGCAAACTACAATTCTTTTGTCGTCCGCACTTTCCTTAAAAAAACGCCATACTGCGGAACACCTACCCCTTGGCAAGGGAGATTTACGCAAGGGGGTGCTCCGTGGAACATTTGCGGGCCGGTTTGGTGCGGTCCGCCTTCTTTCTGTAGCCACACCACTGCCTCTTCCAGCCTGTTGCGGTGCTGCAGATGGCTCACCCTCAGGACTGCTGTCATCGCTCGGCTCTACACCTTCCCAGGTGGGGTCAGTCACCTCATCGTCCACCAAGTCCTCCTCCACTTCCTCACTCTGATCATCCTCCTCATGTCTTGATCCCACCACATACTCAGTCATTGACAACTGTATAACATTCTCCTCAACAAGGTCTTGAGACAGTAATAGTGGTTGATTTAATGGCAACTGTGTCTCATCATCATCATCATCATCCACTACTTCCTTTGACCTTAAATGCCGTTCACATCTGTCATCTTCTTGTGATTGGGTACCCTCTAGAGGTTGTGAATCAGGGCACAAGATGTCATGTTCCTCTGCAAGCGTGCTTGGAGAGAGGGTCAAATGAAGGATTGGTGATGAGACGAGCTCCTTACTATATCCCAGTGTGGGATCACTTCTTTGACCAGACCGTCTATGGTGGGAGGAAGGATGATCAGAGTGAGGATTATGTTGACCAGACTCTTGGCTACTGAGAGTGGACTTGGTGGAAGACAGGGTGGTGCTTAACCGACTGGAAGCAGTATCAGCTGACATCCAACCGACCACCTGTTCGCAGTGGTCGGACCTCGAGAGTGATGTCCTGCGACGTCCTGTAAAATTAGACATGAAGCTAGGTATGGTGGATGTCTTTCTTTCTTGTGCTCTGGCACCAGGCACAGTTTCTCCGCGTCCTGACCCGCGCCCTGAACTATCAGGATCACGTCCACTTCCCCGTCCCTTTTTACCCGCCTTCTTCATCTTACACGGAATATGTGACTTTGATATTTTAGTTTGAAGACTTAACAGTATTTCTTCCTATTCTGCAACTGTGCAGAGTACACAGAATAGGCTGCTAAACTGCGGTGACGCACACTGAATATAATATGTGACTTTGATATTTTAGTTTGAAAACTTAACAGTATTTCTTCCTATTCTGCAACTGTGCAGAGTACACAGAATAGGCTGCTAAACTGCGGTGACGCACACTGAATATAATATGTGACTTTGATATTTTAGTTTGAAAACTTAACAGTATTTCTTCCTATTCTGCAACTGTGCAGAGTACACAGAATAGGCTGCTAAACTGCGGTGACGCACACTGAATGGAATATGTGACTTTGATATTTTAGTTTGAAAACTTAACAGTATTTCTTCCTATTCTGCAACTGTGCAGAGTACACAGAATAGGCTGCTAAACTGCGGTGACGCACACTGAATATAATATGTGACTTTGATATTTTAGTTTGAAAACTTAACAGTATTTCTTCCTATTCTGCAACTGTGCAGAGTACACAGAATAGGCTGCTAAACTGCGGTGACGCACACTGAATGGAATATGTGACTTTGATATTTTAGTTTGAAAACTTAACAGTATTTCTTCCTATTCTGCAACTCTGCACAGTACACAGAATGTGCTGCTAAACTGCGGCGAAGCACACTGAATGGAATATGTGACTTTGATATTTTAGTTTGAAGACTTAACAGTATTTCTTCCTATTCTGCAACTCTGCACAGTACACAGAATGTGCTGCTAAACTGCGGCGAAGCACACTGAATGGAATATGTGACTTTGATATTTTAGTTTGAAGACTTAACAGTATTTCTTCCTATTCTGCAACTCTGCACAGTACACAGAATGTGCTGCTAAACTGCAGCGACGCACACTGAATGGAATATGTGACTTTGATATTTTAGTTTGAAGACTTAACAGAATGTGCTCTAATCTGCAACTTTGCACACTAAACAGAATGTGCTCTAATCTGCAACTTTGCACACTAAACAGAATGTGCTCTAATCTGCAACTTTGCACACTAAACAGAATGTGCTCTAATCTGCAACTTTGCACTCTAAACAGAATATATGAAATTTTTTTTTTTTTTTCCCCCCACACAAAATAACCTGCTGCCCCCACACACAGTAGTCCTAAAAAGGACTTTTGGTTCTTTTTTTTTCACAATTTTGCTTTTTTTCTCCCTACACTGACTTTCCCTTCCTATCCTCAGCTCTCCCTGGCTAAGACTGAGCCGAACTCGCTGGTCAGGTGCTATACAGCACCCGACCACGGGTTCTGGCCAGCCAGTCAGTGTAATGCCAGCAGCCAACATGGCTGCTGGCATTACACTGATGTCAGAGCCTCCCTGCACGTTTATTGGCTGCGCAGCAGCCGCAAAACGTGCGGGGAGGAGACCCGAACATGGCGGGCGAGCACATGCGGTACTCATACGAGTACCGCCATGTGCCGATCCGAGCGATGCTCGAGCCGATCCGAGCATCGGCCGAGCATGCTCGCTCAACACTAGTAATGTCTATATTTAATTTGATACAGTATTTGCGATGTTAATAAAATAAAGCATCTAGAGAAAGTCCCTGAAACCTTTATGGTTTGAGAGATATTCGCAGCTGTAAAGCTGACAGCAGGAGATTGTAGTTGGCCAACTCAAGGAGGCTCTTCAGCAGAGCCAAAATAGCGATATTTAAAAAGAACTACTTCATTTGAACGGTCTACAAAGTGTGCTTACAAACCAGGCACACCTTGTAGACCGTTCTAATGAAGTAGTTCTTTTTAAATATCGCTATTTAGGCTCTGCTGAAGAGCCGCTGGCTGGTCCCAGGACCGGTATCTCCTTCTGTCAGTAGAGCGCTGACGTCAGAACAAGGGGAGGGATGGGGGAATTTTAGCTGTTAATATCTCCCAAACATCTGCAATATTACATCAATATTACATCAACTTAAATACAGCATTACTAACCCTTTAACCCAGTGGTTCTCAACTCCGGTCCTCGGGACCCACCAACAGGCCAGGACTTAGGGATTTCTCTGCTAGAGCACAGGTGTGGTGATCAGAAGCTCATTCACATTGATTAACTCACCTGTGCACTAACAAGGAGATCATGTGATCAGAGACTCATTCATATTGATTAACTCACCTGTGTTCTAACAAGAAGATCATGTGATCAGAGACTCATTCATATTGATTAACTCACCTGTGCTCTAACAAGGAAATCATGTGATCAGAGGCTCATTCACATTAATTAATTCACCTGTGCACTAACAAGGAAATCATCAAATCCCGGCCTGTTAGTGGGTCCTGAGGACAGGAGTTGAGAACCACTGCTTTAACCCCTAGAGTGCCAAATAATGCGTTGCGTACCCCTCTGGCACTCAAAGGGTTACGTGTTTAACCCTTTTTGTGTCAGAGGAGTATCCAACGCATTGCAGAGCAATGCGGTGGATACGCCCCGGTGCTCAAAGGGTTATTAACCCTTTCAGTGCCAGCGGGGTGCGCAACGCATTGCTTCGCGATGCGTTGCGCACCCCTCTTGCACTGAATGGGTTAACGGGCAACTCAGATTCAGCTGTTGATTATGAATAGTTTATATAGACTTCCTGTTCTGCTGTGTTTTTTTCCTGCTGGAGAAGACGCAGAACATTTCATAATGCTTCTTTCACTGTGACTCAGAGTAAAGATTTTTTTTAAATAAATAAATACATTTATGTTGGGCATCTTCTACTTGAAGGGCTAATGATTATTGACTGCCCTCCAGCAGGCATCAGGGAGTCTAGCCTGAGGCCCTTCAACTAGCCCCCAAACATGCCGAATGTTAACACATGTTTCTAGATTCTGGCAGGGATTGGACACAAACAAGGCAGTCAGAATGGACCATTTAGTGTACAAGTCAATATGACAGATCCCTGCTTAATAGTAGGAAGACAAAAAATTCTCATCTTATTGAAAAAGGCAGGCGAGCCTGGGGTGTTTTCGCTTTGTGATTCACTTGCAAAAAGTGGGTTGTGTCAATATAAGTCTATGTCACTAACTCACAGCTGCCACTCTGAATTGACCTTACAAACTGCAGATTCATAGGCCTTCAATTTCTAAATTTTCTCAAACGTTCCCTCTGTGAAACAGAGTAGAACATGGAAATGAGCCAGACTGTATTTTTCACAATTAAATGAATGCACTAGACAAACTGCTTTTGTTGCCAATAACAATAAATAATGGAAAATGACTTGAAATTTATATAACATGTTTGAAATGTAATGATTTAACCTGTTGTATACCAGAAAGGTCTCCCACAAATTGAAAAACTATTTACTGGAGACCTTTCAAGGTAAAACAGCAGTGAATTGGTTAAACAGGGATTTACCCTCTAGAATCAAAGGAGTTCATTGCATGTCACCCTCAAAAAAATAGGATAAAATTGTCTATTTGTAAATTGTTGATATTAAAATAATAAGTATCATTGATCTGGAAAGTCATTTATGTTATCAGTAATATTGACCCTTTGAGTGCCGGAGGGGTATCCAACACATTAATGCACTCTCACAAAGGGTTAATTAACCTTGTAAAATACTGTGATAAGGAGAAGGTTAAAATATTAATATTTTTTCACGATTTGGGCGGCTACACTGAGAGAGATGTGATTTGTTTTCTTCATTTTAATTCACAAAACCTTATTACATTTGTTTAGCATTACATTTTTGATAAATATGTCTTGAAATTGTAGGAAATTTGCTCATATACAGGATTTTCACTGATTAGCAAAAATTAAAGCAAAACTATCATCAGAATGAAATTGCCCCCCAAATCCTTATTAACATAGTGATACGCATATACATACTTTTATTATGTAGAATAAGTCCGGCATTAGAGAGAAATACAACTCGTTCAGCAGGCATTAGAGGGCAACAGCGCAGCCATCTTGCAGAAAAAGGCATCTGTGAGTGTGCTCCGTCTGTCCAATTCACCTCCAGGATTGGTGAATGGAATCCCTTTGTATCTTAAAGGGATAGTAATACTTCGTTTTAACTTTATTTTATTTTGTAGGCATTAAAAAACATGAAGAATGATATAAGTCTTATCTCTGAAACCTTTATGGTTTAAGAGATATTCACAAACAAAGTATCCCCCCCTGTTCAACCAGATCAGAAGGGAGGTGCCCAGCTAGACTGCAGAGAGGGACAATCTTCAATTAAGATAAGGGAAAAAGCTGAAAAGCTTGACAAGGGGGGAAGGGCTTTCATTCTTTTCATACAAAGAAGATTGTCCCCTTCTGTTATCTGTCTGGTCTTACAACCAGACTCACATCTGAGAAGAGATGGCTTACACTAGGAAAAAAGGGCGGGAGGGGAAACTTTGCTTGTGAATATCTCATAAACCATAAAGGATTGAGAGATAAGACTTATATCATTCTTCATGTTTTTTTAATGCCTACAAAATAAAATAAAGTTAAAACGAAGTGTTACTATCCCTTTAAGGTACTGGAAGGTACTGGCCGCGCAGGCGCAGAGAGCAACAACAGCAAGTTGTATTTCTCACTAATGCCGAACTTATTCAGCATAATGAAATTATGTATATGTGTATCTCCATGTTAATAAGGATTTGGGGGGCAATTTAACCTCTTAGTGACAGACGTCATTCGCTATAATGGAAAAAAAAAAACCTCTGGCATTAAGGGGTTAATTTGGTGATAGATACACTTTAATAAAGCTAAAAAAAAAAGAAAAAGTTAAGACCTATTATTGCTTAACCCCTTAACGACCCATGACGGTTAAGGACCGTCCTGGGTTGTTTTCCCTTAAAGGGATAGTAATACTTTACTTTTACTAATCCACATTTTATACAACTTAAAGACTGTTAATACCCCAAATCGTATCTCTCAAACCTTTATGGTTTGAGAGAAAATCAATTTCAAAGTTTCCCTCTCTCTCCTCTTTCCCCGATATCAGCGTCTTGCTGACTGCCCGGGAATCCGATCCTGGGGCCATCTGGCGGCTCTGCAGCAGTGCCGAGTTCTCGTTAATGAAGAAAAAATATTTCACTTCAACTGTCTTCTACGTGTGCTTGGAAGAAATCTTTGACGTGAAATCTGTTTTCTTCATTAACGAGATCTCGGCACTGCTGCAGAGCGCCGGGTGGTCGTACGACAGAACACTGCTGGAGTCAGCTAGAACTCTGATCTCCGGGAAAGGGGGGGGGGGAGACTTTGAAATTGATTTTCTCTCAAACCTTAAAGGTTTGAGAGATACAATTTGGGACATTAACAATCTTTATTTAAGTTGTATAAAATGGAGATTAGTAAAAGTAAAGTATTACTGTCCCTTTCAGGACCCATGACGGTCCTGAAACATTATGGGTTAAACTCTCCCATCGATGCCGCAAGGAGCGATGAGAGAGCGCGGGATGGCTGTAACTAAGTGATCCGGTACTGGGGCACTTAGTTACGGCCAGCTGCAACAATGTTGCAACATGCGATTAGCAAATGACATGTTGAAAAAGCCAAATGACAGGGACAGTATTTGTAAATACTGTCCCTGTCACATCTCTCTGCCTCCCTCCATCTTAGACACTTCTGAGGTGGAGAGAGACAGATTGTGAGATCGTTACAGAGCCGTTACAGTGTTCCTGAAAAAAAAAGTTTAAAATCAGAATTAACTCTTTGATCACTGTTTCTGCAGTGATCAATACAGTTCCCCCCATCTGATCACTCTATTGGTGATCAATTTGCTGATCTGTGGTACATCCCCCATATTGATTTTTTTTTTTTTTTAATACAATCTGATTATTTAGTGAATTTTAGGTAGTTTAGGTAGATAGTTGGGTAGGTTTAGTCGTGCATTAGGGAAAAAAACAAAAAAAACAAAAAAAACCACAAATAAAATATAATTATAGTTTAGATAGGTGGTTGACTTGGGCTAGGTAGGTTCAGGGTATACGTGGGTTAGGGTAAGGTTTAGGGTTAGATTTAGCCTTAGGGGTAGTGTAGGAAAAATGTTTTTTTAAAAATCCCCCCAAAAAAGATTATTTTATTAAAAAATGTATTTTATATTATAAACTAGAATAGATAGGTAGTTGGGTTGGGTAGGTTCAGGGAATACGTGTGTTAGGGAAAGGCTTAAGTATAGATTTAAGTTTAGGAGTAGCATAGGGGAAAAAATTATCGTAGGAATAGTGACCGTTTGGAGTGAAAATTAGATATAGAAGTTAATAATTTATTTAATTTAGAGTAGGCGTATACAATGCAGCAGAGTCACACTTTAAAAGAGGCGTGTTCTTTTTTGGTGTCAGACTCATAAGCCACAGACACTGCGTCAGACTTCGACATCACTCAGTTTTCTGAGAGTGAGAGCAGCTCTAGTGATGACGCAGGGCCTTCTGTCAAAAAAAGACGCACTGCTCCAAGAGCTGCCCCAGCAATTTCCCCAAGAGCTGCCCCAGCAACTGCCCCAAAGACCTTCCCAAAGAGCTGCCCTAAGAAATGCCCCAAGAGCTGCCACAAGTACTGCCCCAAGACTTGCCACAAGTACTGCCACTCCTGCTGATGAATGGGTATCATCAGCCAATTTATGCCCACAAATTCCTGAATTCACAGGCAACCCAGGAATTCAAGTGGATGTGGCAGGATTTACCCATGTTCAGTTTTTTAATTATTTTGGGGGGAAGAAATTTTGGTGGAAATCATATCTCAAACCAATTTATATGCAGTCCAATATATTGCTGCCAACCCATCAGTGCTTGTTTCCAAGGAAGAAATATGGCAACCCACAGACCCTGGCCCCTAACAATGACAATGGGAATAGTAAAAAAAACAAGTATTAGATCTTACTGGAGTAAAAAACCCATATATGATACCTCTATATTTGCCAAAACAATGATCAAGACTAGATACGAAATGATTTTGCACTTTATGTACTTTAGTGATAATTCCCTGTGCCTCCCAAAAGAATATCCCCAGTATGACAGACTGTTCAAAATTCGCCCCCTAATAAATCATTTACAGGAAAAGTTTGCCCAAGTATATACCCCCAAAAACACATAAATGAATGCCTTATAAAATATAAAGGCAGGTTAGGTTGCAAGCAATACATCCCCTCCAAGCACTCCAAATACGGCATTAAATTTTATAAATTGTGTGAAAGTGCCACAAGCTGTACTCAGGCTTTTCGAATTTACGAGGGCAATGACAGCCAACTTGACCCTTCTGGTTGCCCCGAATCTCTGGGAACAAATGGGAAAATAGTTTGGGATCTAATTTATCCCTTATTAAATAAAGGATATAATTTATATGTTGACAACTACTATACCAGCCCCCTTTTAAGTCACTTTTTTATTTTGACACCGTGAACTGTGGCACTGTAAGGCAGCTTTGTGCCAACAAGAGCTGCTGGCAGTTAAGTCCAAGGACAGAAAAGATGTCTACATGCTTTCCACCATGCATGAGGACAAAACCGTGGCAGTCTCTGTTAGTAGAAGAGGGGTACTAAGAAAGCCAGTCTGCATCAGAGATTACAACAAGCACATGGGGGGAGTTGATCTGTGTGATAAACTCATGCAGCCGTACCTCACCATGAGAAAGTGTAGGGCATGGAACAAAAAGGTTGCAATTTACATGATGCAGACTACAGTATATAATTCTTTTTTGATTTCCAAATTGGCAAACCCGCACTCTAAAACTTCATTTTCTGCAGTATCAGCTGCATCTTATTTCCCAATTTTTTTTTCAAGGGACAACAGAAATAATTCCACCAAATCCCGGGGCAGTGCACTTTATTTATGAAATCCCCCCAACCCCCCCGAAAGAAAAACCCACAAAAGCGCTGCAGGGTTTGCTACAACAAGGGAATAGGACAGAAACCCACACTTACTGTCCTGATTGCCCTTCCAGACCTGGCCTCTGCAAGGGTGACTGCTTCAAGCAATACCACACAGGCACAAAGCAGTAGTGCTGTAAAGTTTATTTTATTATTTGGTCACTTTTCCCCCCGCAATATCCTGTTTTTTTTTAATTTTTCAAAACACATCCCTCCTTAGATCTAACACTATCAAAATATAATCGGAAGCAAAGCACCCTGTTTTTTCCATTTCTGATAATGAAAACACACATGTTCCCTACTGGGCCCAGTAGCTCCCCCAAACCCTGACAAACCTATGCATATGGGACATTGCCGTACTCAGATGATGTAACTCACCACTAATGTAAAGCACATAAAAAATCTGCAAATATCATAAAATATAAGTGTGAATAAATGGTGTTTCTCTGCCTTACTGCAGGTTTTGGGAGGGATTGCTGATAGGGTGGCAGCGAAAACATTGAAAAAGTGCAAATAGAATGAAAGCCAGGGTTGTCTACTCTTCTCATATACTTTTGGGGGTAAAATTCATTGCAGCATTGCCAAACAGTCCGAAATAAGACAAGGCACCTGCTGTAAAAATGGCATGTCTGTAAAAGGAAACTCACATGTTTCAACTGGGCCCAGTATCTCCCCCAAACTCTGACAAACCTATTAACATGGGGCATTGCCATACTCAGAAGAAGGACATGAACAATAATCAATGCAGTTTATAAAATCTTCACCTATCCTGTGCTTGAAATTCCCATCAACATTGAAGCAGTTTTTTTTACTTACGTCAAGGTGTATGAGGGATTGGTGGTAAAATGGCTGTGTATAAATTTTGAAAACACACCTAAACTGAAAGCCTGGGGTATCTGCTTTCCAAAAATATACACTTTTGAGGGGAAATCTTAGAGTGGAGCACTGTTACACAGCCCCAAATGAGAAATGGCACCAGTGACGCATGCTGTGAAAATTCAAAGTGTGAACCTGGAAACGCGCATGTTCCAGTTTGAGCCCCGTAGCTCCCCCAGTCCTGACAAATCTATGCATATGGGGCATTGCTGCATTCAGAAGAAGGAGCCGAACACTAATCAATGCAGTTTATAAAATGTTCACCTATCCTGTGCTTGAAATTCACATCAACGTTGAAGTCAAAGTGTGAAAAACGCTGAATTTTTTACTTACATCAAGTTTTACGAGGGATTGGTGGTAAAATGGCTGTGTAAAAAAATGTGAAAACATACATAAAATGAAAGCCTTTTGGATCTACTTTACAAAAATATACACTTGGGGGGAAATTTTAAGGTGGAGCACTGTTACACAGCCCCAATTGAGACATTGAACCAGTAAAGCAAGATGTGAAAATTCAATATTTGTTTAAAAGGCATACCCCCTTTTATTAACCTATCCCTCCTAAAAAGTGAATAACCCTCTAGATTGACTGCTAAGTCATCATCTATGTATCATCTAACCAGGTATCATCTTACCAGGTTTCGGACATACCAGTTAGATCATGCTACTCATACATTACAATAATTTCTAGTTCCCCCATATTTCCAGCTAGACTACAAGCATTGACATGTATGCATTTTATCTCTTTACCATTCTGAAAAATTGAATTTTTGTAAAATGTATTTGCCTTTTCATCAGGCTGTAACAATTATACCTCCTTATTTGATGAAGTAACCAATTCCCTCTCCACGCCATGCCCCATCCAATCTCCTCTATTATACTACCTTCTCCATCCTGTGTTACATCATCCTCCCCTTTTCTAGTCTAAAGTCTCCTCCAACACTCTAACCATCCTAACTCCTAAAACCATGGCCCCCTTTCCTCTAAGGTGCAATCCATCTCAACTATAAAGACAACACCCAAGAGAAAAGACTGCCCCAGTGCTCTAGGAACCCAAACCCCTCCTGCTTACATCAAGTCTTTTGCCATGCATTTAACTCCCTAATCCCCCGTTGCCTTTCTGATATAGCACATGGAACAGGTAGTATTTCAGAAAATATTACCTTAGAGGTACTCTGTTTAATCTTAGGTCCTAAATCCCTGAAATCTTACTTAAGGGATCTCCATTTTCCACTGACTTTGTGGTTCCGTCATCACCCCCCCAGAAGCTGATTGGCTGGGAGGTGTGTAAGCAGACATCCCAGCCAATTTTAGGCTGGAATCAATTTTGAACAGAGAATGGCCATATAAAATCCAGTCTCTGTTCAAAATCCCCTCATTTGGACTTGGGCAATGGCCTGACAGGTATGGAGGTATGGGGGGGGGGGCTGTGTTACTGTGCATTCCTACCGCTGCCAGCTGAGCCTGCAGAGGTGATGAAGGTGGCGGACAATTATTAACCCTTGAGATGCCTTGAACATATTTGAGTCAACAAATGCCTTAACATTTTTTTTAAATGGAATGACTACATATTATTCAGAACTGATATGCCAGACTGCATTTAACTCTTTGAGTGCTAGAGGGATTAAGTCAGGCAGATCTTTGGGGCATTTTTGTTTAAAAAAAAACATCTTGCATTGACATTTGACAAAAACAAGTCAGTTTCTGTGGCCCAATGTTTGTTGTGCTTTCAGTTAATAGGACAATTGGAAACCGACTTAGACATTTTGTTTTGTTGGCCATTAGCCAATTTTGCCCTACCACACTTTTTAGCAGAAATAATTGAATTAAGGCCAAAGAGTGCTGGTTGGACACATGGAATATTCTAGCCCAGTCATGGACTTTAGCACAAGCCAAGACAAGCCATTGACATTTTGATCTGGTGGGGGTTGTCTAATCAGGCATTTTAATATGGAGTTTTGGGTCACATTTTCATTATTGGAGATGGACAAAAGGCACAGTGACAGCACCTGATTTCTGGGGGAAGACTTTGCATAGTCCACATAAACCTTAGGGTGGTTATGTTGGATGTGCTTAATTAGAGCTGACATGCAAACAGGTAATCTCTTCTCCACCCTCTTCGCAACCTTTGCACACAATGTGCACATTGCAGATGTTGTTAGATGCATCATCTTTTCCCCCCTAGTGAAATATTCCCAAACTCAGGTTATTTGGGAGAGGTAGAGGAAGAGAAAGGTTTGGGGGCTGTTGTGGTGCTGTTGTCACTTCAGTAATGAGAGGACTAGTAAGAACCACCACCACCTGTCCTATATAACCTTTGGTGCTTGTTCCACCACCATAGTCTATGGAGATGATGATAACTGTCCCACTCCCACCACCACTACTACCCATGGGCATGGTGAATACACCAGCCGGATCCGACATTTGATGCACTATCAATGAAGTAAATTGCTGAACGCAATAATGCTTGTGATAATGATTCCCATTTGCACATCTGTCTCCCACTTTTTTTTTAAGCTAAGAACATTCTTGTTTTACTCTCTTCACAAACCTCATCCTCATCAGCACCACCATAATTTCCTCTCTCTCTCGGTGGGTGTATTACAAAAGGGTGTACCTGGTGTCACACTCACAGTCACAGAAACATCAAGTTCAGGCAGCTACACCTCTGTGTTTCTACTGCACACACCCACTTGGGGAAAAGCCATTTTTAGAAACACCACAGGTCCCTGGGGGTGTGGTGTCTGCAGTATCTGAGGGTGCTATGTTTCTAGTACTACTACTACTACTACTACTACTATTACTACTACTACTACTAATACCAGTACTTCTGCTTGTGCCAGTGAATTTATCAATCTCCACTTTATCAGTAGCTGCCCTCAACTCCTCTTTCTCATATCCACACAGTGCAGCTTGGAACAGCAGCAACACAAATTGAAACTCTATCAATACTCCTGCAAAATATCTACTTTTTTTTAATATCTTTCTCTCCTTTCACCACTTTCTCTGATTACAATTAAATTCATGCTGCATGCTAGAGAGTTCTAGGCTTTTCTAGTAATCATACGCATGGAAATCATAGCTGGAAATTGTCAAGTTCACATGGGAATTTTTTTTATGATTAAAAATTTTTATTCAGTATGCAGTGTACATACATAAACAATTAGTAATAATAACATCCGACATATCAAGCAAAATACACATTAATACTTAAATAATGTCTAAAAAAATAATTAAATACTACTTGAGAACATTCAGGATATGGACATCAGTTGGAATGTAACAGTTAAGAAAAAACAAACAAAAACAACAAAAACAAAACACTACTATATTTATGTTATGAGAAGAAGAAAAAGGGAAGAGATAAGAAGAGAGGAAGGAAACTAGCAGGAGAAAGAGGGAAAAAAGAAAACACAAGTTAGAAAAAGTTGACATGAAGGAATGAGGGAGAAAAAGGGAAAGAGAAAGGAGAGACGAAGAGTGAGGAACAAAGGGAAATCAAAGAGGAGATGACTAAGGGTGGGATGGGAATTGAGCTATCATCAATTCAGCTCCTAAGGTTACTTCTATCAACAAATATTTATGAGATCAAAAAGGGGAGAGGGCAACAACATTAGAACAAAGCAAATTAAAGAAATAGGTAAGTGAGGGGTCAAGACCCTCCCCCACAATTCTATAAAAGATGAATCTCAACAATTGTCTATAGCACTATAGAATCCCACCGATCAATGAAGCTGGAGATTTCTATATGTCTTGTCTATTGCGCAATCTGGCCAATCTATTAAACTACAGGTGATCCTTAACTCTTGTGTGCCATTCAGTCAGTGTAGGAGGCACAGTATCTTTCCAGTGCAATGGAATAAGAGATTTAGCAGCATTTAAGATAGTTAGTATTAGACTCTTATGATATTTGGAAATAATTGGAATATCATGGTAAAATAATACATGTAACAGATCTCTCAGTAGATTTATTTGTAGAATGCAATCTATATAAGAAATGCAGTCAGACCAGAAGAAGCGTATCATTGGGCAGTGCCACCAAATGTGTAGATATGTACACCTGTCCTTGAAGCATCTCCAACAGAGATGTGAGGAAGCAGGAAAAATTTTAGGTAATCTGGCTGAAGTATAATACCAACGGTTCAAGAATTTATAATTGGTTTCTAAGTGTTGAGCAGATATAGAAGAGGAACATGTAATTATCCATATCTTTCACCAGTCATCTGATGATAAGTAAGAACCTAGTTCCTCTTCCCAAGCTTTGGCTTAACTTGGGAGCGAGGAAGCATAGGCCTGTGAAAGAGTGCCATAAATTCTGCCTAAAAATTTGCATTTGGGTCCAGATTGTGAACATAAATGTTCAAATCGGGATAGTTGACTTATCGCTCCTTTGTGTAAAACAGGTTGGCTCAAAAAAAGCTTAATACGCATATATTTCCATAATTCACAATTTAGAAAAGAAAGTTGACCCTGGAAACGGGAGGATGGATGAATTAAGGATTGCGAGAAACAATCTCTTAATGCTAAGCCCTTAGAGGTAGTCCAGTTAGGAAAAGAGTCTTGGAGCAAAGTATATGAAGACTCCCTAGAATAAAAGACAGGAGATAATGGTGATGGTAGATTAACTAAACGGTATCTAGATAACCACCAAATCCAAATATGTAGTATGGGGCCAATAATAGGATGAGCTCTTAAGGTTTTGATGCAAATTTGTTTTGGAAGAAACAATTCAAACAATGCATCACAATTTGAAGGTGGATTATTGTACCAATCTGGAATGGGAAATAATAAAGCAGAGTGGTAATAATTTTGGAAATTAGGAATTCCCAACCCCCCCAAATCTCTAGGCTATAAATAGTGTCTCTTTTAATTGTAGGGGAACGAAAGTGCCAATGAAAATATGATATTATTTACATTTGCAAAAAAAAGGAGGAATGTGTACAGGGAGGGTTTGAAAAAAATATAGTATTCAAGGAAGAACATTCATTTTGATTACATTAATCCCTCCCAACCATGATAAATATAGAGAATCCCATTTCCGTAAATCATCCCGAATAGAAGATGATAAACCCGGGAAATTGTTCATATATATAGAATCCAAGGTTGTAGTAATTTTCACCCCCAGATATTTAATAAAGGAAGATGCCCATTTAAAGGAAAAATTTGCACGTAATATAGGTAAAGAATGTGGGACATGTAATGGCAAAGCTTCTGACTTGGAAAGGTTAATTTAAAATTTGACAGAGAGGAAAAGATATGAAATTCTTCCATGAGAGCAGGAAGAGAGGTAGATGGGTGGGAGATTATAAAGAGCACATCATCCGCAAATAAAGATAGCTTATGTTTGTTAGAAGGACCCATAATTCCACTAATCTTTGGGTTCAATCGTACACGTTGTGCAAAGGATTCCATTATCAAAATGAATAATAGAGGTGATAGAGGACATCCCTGTCTAGTACCATTTGAAATTTGAAACGAATTAGAAAGATAACTATCAGTCTTAATTTTCACTGAAGGACAGTCATAGTGCAAATATATTTGAAATAGATGTGGTGCCAAGACCAAAAGCTTGTAGTGTGTGGAAAAGAAACAGCCAACTAACTCTATCAAATGCCTTCTCTGCATCCCTTGAAAGAAAAACGGTGGGCAGAGAAGACCGAAATGAGATGTGTAGAAGGTTCAGTGGTTTCCTGGTATTATCCCTGGCTTCGCTACCAGGTGTAAATCCTGCTTGATCAGGGTGGATAAGCAAATGAAGATGAGTTTTGAGTCTGTCTCAGGGCCAGATTTACATCTCAGGAGCCTGTAGGCACAGAAATCTGAAGTGCCCCCCCATTGGCCATCTCCACTGGACACCTCCACAATGCTCCTAATCTCCACATTACCCCCCCATATCCATATTGCCCTCACATTGCCCTCGATCAGCTCCAACTTGTCCCCATCAGCTCCAACTTGACCTCACATTACCCCCATCATCTCCACATTGCCCCATCAGCTCCAGATTGCCCTCACATTACCCCCATCAGCTCCAGCTTGCACTCACATTACCCCCATCATCGCCTACTTGCACCATCAGCTCCACATTTCCCCGCTTCCTACCTCCCTGGTGGTCCAGCGGCAGGTAAAGTCTGTGCCTGCTTCTGCACAGAACTGTAACTCCTGTTGCTCCCGCGCGGTCTTCTCTTTACGAATGCAGAGCGCTGGGAGATGATGTCATCTCCCAGTGCTCTGCATTACTAAAGAGCCACCGAGGGAGCAACAGCAGGATCTCACTGGGCGGCAGGCAGCGGGTAGGGTGAATGAAAATATTCAAAAAAAATAAAAAAAAAATTGATTCCAATGACAGGCGCCCCTCTGTGGAGTGTACCTGTAGGCACATGCCTACTCTGCCTTATGGCAAATCCGGCCTTAGTCTGTTTGCTAAAATTTTGGCATAAATTTTGACGTCAACATTTAACAAGGATATTTGTCTATAATTAATACACATGAGTTTTTCTTTATCTGGTTTAGGAATAAGTGTAATGCGTGCTTCCAGAGCTGCAGGATGGTTATGAATCTGTGTCGGTGTTAATATTTGTCTAAAAATCTTATAATATGCTTGAGAAAAGGCATCTGGGCCAAGGCATTTCCCATTTGGCAAATCATGTATTGTATTAATTATTTCCTGTTCTGAGATGGGAGAATCCAATGCAGATTTGACTTCCAAAGGTAATTGTGCTTATTTAGCATTGTCTAAATAGGATTTACTATCAGCATCACACGTTAATTTAACAGGAACTGTTTTATCACATGAGAATTTCATTTGTACTAGTGAATAGTTGGAGATTTTAATGGATTTTTTTTATTGAAAAAGAAAAAAAACATTTTTTCCATTAAAATTCCTGAGAATAGAAATAGGAACTTTTTGTCCATTCCCACTTTGGAGAAGCGAGGAAATGCTGCGATTGACCCTGACACTCTAGATAATATTGTGAAGAACTGCTGGTTATCTTCTTTTATTGCTATAGAAATGGAGTGTGGTTTTAAAGGGATAGTAATACTTCGTTTTATCTTTATTTTATTTTGTAGGCATTAAAAAACATGAAGAACGATATAAAGGTTTGAGAGATATTCACAAGCAAAGTTTCCCCTCCCGCCCCTTTTACCTAGTGTAAGCCATCTCTTCTCAGATGTGGAATGCAGTCCATAGACCAGACAGATAACAGCAGGGGACAATCTTCTTACTATGAGAACAATTAAAGCCCTGCCCCCCTTGACAAGTTTTTCCGTTTTTTCCTTATCTTAATTGAAGATTGTCCCTCTCTGCGGTCTTCCTGGGCACCTCCCTTCTGATCTGGCTGAACACTGTTACATCAGTAAAAGGGGCGGGAGGGGGATACTTTATCATTCAATTACACTTGAATTACAACTCTGACATAATTGATATAGCACTCTCCATGGTCCAAATACTATAATGATTAATTAGAGCTGCTTTTATTATGAAACATTACTATCCCTTTAAGCATCTGAATGATATCATAAAATCCAGACATGCAAAGTGTTCAGAGCTGGATGATATCCTACACAACAGTAAACATTAAGTCATGGGAAGGCTAGTCAGCTTAGTCTATTTCCACTATAAAAATGCAATGAGGGAAACTGCTTGTGTGAACAATAATGTTGTCTGTCTACTTTATATCTATTTTCAAAGCTCGTTTCACAACAAAATGGAACAGGGCACAGAGTTATAGCATTCTTCCTTTTCTGTTCTCCTGCTATATTGAAAGATTTAAGAGTTGTTTGCATAGAGCGGATTCAATGGAGGACCTTTACATGAAATGCATATGTAAGCATATATTAATATACTAGCAATGTGGGATGGCGTTGCCCGTCATGTTATGCAGGGAATTTTTTTTTTTTAATAAATGAATTATTATAAATTATAAATTATTAGTTTAATATGGCGTAGGGTGTACGTGTCAGAAAGTGTCAGGTTCACAGGTAACTGAGTGACGGGTGAGGTCGTGAAAAAATATAGTCCCTGGACCCCAGATTGCAGAGGAGGCAGAAGCAGGCTATGACTACAGGAAGGGATGTGCCAGTCAACCAACGACAACCACCAAAAGAAGATGGATGCCGTGGAAGGAAAGGCAGTGAAGAAGCCACCGAGGAGCGGGAGGCCCACCTTGGTCTATGGAGGAGAGAGCAAATGGAAGACCACACCACAGTGGAATTCCGAGAAGCCCCCCTCTAAGGGATGGAGAGGATACAGGGAGGAGGCAAGACCACACCCCACCAGCACTGAGACCCCCAAACAGGGACCCGGCTGGAAGACTGCAGAAAACCCCCCACCCAGGACCCCCACCAGAACAGGCAAGAGACTGACAGGGAGCAAAACCCCTGTCCCCCAGGCAAAAAGGGCTACTGGCACGGCCAGAGGAACACCCACCCCTCTCTCCCCTATCTCTACAGAGAACTGGGGTAGGAGGACTGAGAAGAGCCCAAGGCCTACCCAAAAATAGACCACCAGCCTACCAGGGAAACAAAGGAAAAGAAACTCAGTATGTGAATCACTTACCCAACAGGACCCTTGAAACAGGAGCCAGGAACTGAAGACAAGATGACTCCCAGGAACAGCCAGCTAGGAAAGGTCTTGGAGACAAGGGAACTCCAGGCCTGGTGGCAAGCTGCAAAGCCCGGAGCCCCCACCCAGGGACCGGTAGAGACCGTCCGGGAGAGGCACTGTCCGACCCTGTAGCAGGGAGAGGAAGGACTGCCTATCCCGGGTGGCGCCGCCGGACCACCGGAAGGAACAGACCCCTGGCCAAGAGCCAACCAGAGGACGCCCAGGGAATGCACCGCCCGGCCGCCCGAACGGATATCAAGGCCGTCCGTCAGGACTGCAACGCTGGGAGGACTGAGGACGGAACCAACAGGAGGCCGCAGCAGGCAGTCCGGCCCGAGACGCCCCTGGGCCAACGGACAACACTAGCAGGAGGGAGGAGACACAAGGAGGCGGACGCCCGCCACAAAACAGAGCCAGGAGCAAGGTACCGCCGGCAGGAAGGAGATACGCTGAGCCGACAACCGGAAGAGAACTGGATCCGGAAGCAAGCAGACCTGAATAATCGGGCAACACAGGTAAGGGCTCCCACCCTTAAATAGGAGGAACTCAGGGACGGAGATGAGGGCGTGACAGTGCCCCCCCACTAAGGAGAGACCTCCGGGCGATTAGGCTTGTCAGGATGATCCTCATGAAATCTCTTCACCAATGTTGGAGCATGGACATGGGCTGCCGGAACCCAAGAACGATCCTCAGGGCCATAGCCTTTCCAATCAATAAGATATTGAAGACGGTGACGGAACAGACGGGAATCCAGAATCTTGTTTACCTCAAATTCAGGTTCACCATCAACCAAAACTGGAGGCGGAGGAGGAGCCCGTGAGGAATACTTGTTGCGACAGGCAGGCTTCAACAGGGATACATGAAAAGCATTATGGATGCGCAGTGAAGGTGGCAGAGACAAAGCAAAAGTAACAGGAGACAACTGATGAACAATCCGGTAAGGACCGATGAATCTGGGCCCAAACTTGGAGGATGGCAAACGTAAGTGTAGGTTCTTAGTGGAAAGCCACACAGAATCCCCAATGGAATACCGAGGGCTAGGGGAACGTCTCTTGTCAGCAGCATTTTTCTGAAGCCGAGCCGCCCGCGTGAGGCGAGACTGGATCATAGACCAAAGTTGCCGGAGGTCATCCACCATTACATCAGCTACTGGAACATCAGATGGCGTAGAACATGGAGAAAACCTGGGATTATATCCAAGGGCAGCAAAGAATGGAGAGCACTGGAGAGAGTCATGAAATCTATTATTAAATGCAAATTCCGCCAATGGCAGGACATCCATCCAAGTATGCTGATCGTGCTCCATAAAATGGCGTAGTAATAATTCCAAAGATTGATTGGTACGTTCCGTGAGGCCATTCGTCTGTGGGTGATAGGCAGAGGAAAACTGGAGGCGAGAACAAAAGGCTTTCCAGAAGCGAGCCACGAACTGAGAACCTCTATCGGAGATGATATGTGAAGGACAGCCATGAATCCGGAAGATGTGTAACAGAAATATTTCTGCCAAAGCAGGAGCAGTAGGCAGACCAGGAAGGCCGATGAAATGGGCTTGTTTAGAAAATCTGTCAACAATGACCAGGATGGTGTTACACCCCTTGGAGACTGGTAAGTCCACAATAAAGTCCATGGATAGATGCGTCCAGGGTGATGATGGAATAGGTAGGGGGCACAACAATCCTGCTGGATGCTGAAGAGAAGGCTTGTGACGAGCACAAGATATACATGCCTTGACAAACTCGGAGACATCCTGACGAAGAGAAGGCCACCAGAACTGGCGTAATAAAAGGTCTATGGTTTTACGGACTCCAGGATGGCCAGACATAGGAGAGGAATGAATCCACTGGAGAACCTCAAGACGAAATCTGGGAGGCACAAACCAAGTTCGTGGAGGTTGTGAAGCAGACCGAGTAGTCTGAGCTTTTTGAATTTTCTCCAGAATAGTGGAAGAGATGGGAGCCACAATTCTATCAGCAGGAATGATAAGTTCTGGGGCTACCACAACCCCTGGGTCAAATTGGCGGGACAAGGCATCCGCTTTGGTGTTCTTAGAGCCAGGCCGGTATGAAATTATGAAATTGAACCTGGTGAAAAACAGGGCCCAGCGAGCTTGCCTAGGAGTAAGACGACGGGCCGACTCCAGAAACTGCAAATTCTTATGGTCAGTAAGTATCAATACAGGGTCCACTGACCCTTCTAGGAGGTGATGCCAATCTTGAAGAGCAAGTTTAATTGTCAGAAGCTCTCTGTTCCCAACATCATAATTGCGTTCTGCTGAAGTAAAACACTTGGAGAAAAAGGAGCAGGGGTGAACCCTGTTGGAGGCTAAATCACGCTGAGACAGAATAGCGCCAGCACCTTGTTCAGAAGCGTCCACCTCCAATATAAACTGGCGTGAGGGATCCGGAAAATGCAGGATGGGTGCCGTGGTGAAAGCCTCTTTCAAGGTATTGAATGCTGACACCGCTGCAGGGGACCAATGACGGGGATCAGCTCCAATCTTAGTCAACGCAGTAATGGGGGATATGATGGAAGAAAAGTTCTTAATAAAACGTCTATAATAATTGGAGAATCCCACAAAACGCTGAATACCCTTGACGTCGGTAGGAATAGGCCATGAAGTGACAGCCTTCACTTTAGCTGGATCCATAACAAGGCCTGATGGAGAGATGATGAAACCCAAAAAGGAAACAGATGGTTGCTCAAACATACATTTTTCCAACTTGACGTACAATGAATTCTCTCGAAGACGAAGGAGGACAGCCCGGACATGATCCCTGTGGAGACTTAAACTGGAGGAGTAGATAAGGATATCATCCAAATAAAGAAGGACATGAGAGAGCAGCATATCTCGAAAGATGTCATTTACAAAACTTTGAAAAACAGCTGGGGCATTACATAGCCCAAAGGGCATCACAAGATACTCGTAATGCCCATAACGAGTATTGAATGCTGTCTTCCACTCATCCCCGATACGAATGCGAATTAGATTGTACGCTCCCCGCAGGTCCAATTTCGTGAAGACTACTGCTCCCCTAAGTTGTTCTAGGAGCTCAGGTGGTAGAGGGTATCTATTCTTGATAGTTATGCGATTAAGCCCTCTGTAATCCACACAAGGGCGGAGAGAGCCATCCTTTTTAGTAATGAAAAAGAAACCGGCCCCAGCAGGGGAAGAGGAGGGCCGAATGAACCCTTTAGCCAGATTCTCCTGAATATAAGTAGCTAAAGCCAGGTTTTCAGGTCCAGACAAAAGATAAGTCTTCCCTCTAGGAGGCGTGCAACCAGGAACCAGGTCAATTGGGCAATCACAGGAGCGATGGGGGGGAAGGGTGTCTGCTAATTTCTTAGAAAAAACATCCTGAAACTCCAAATATGCATCAGGAATGATGGTGGATGTGGCCGTCTCTGCTTGAATCGTAGAAAGGGCTGGAAGCACTTGTTGAAGGCATGTTTTAGTACACTCAACACCCCAGGAAACCAATTGACCAGAAGTCCAATCAAAGGTAGGGTTATGGGCCCTAAGCCAAGGCAGTCCAAGGATAACAGAAGCTGTAGGTGAAGAAATAGCATCCAAAACAACAGTTTCTGAATGTAGAATGCCTGTATGCATAAGTAAAGGCGAAGTTTCCCATAACACCAGTCCATTACCTAAGGGTCTGTCATCCACTGAAGAAACAAAAAGAGGGGTTTGTTTTCGAACCAGAGGGATGCCCACCTTGAGGGCCCATTGGAGATCAATAAAGAAGCCTGCCGCCCCGGAATCAATAAAAGCTTGGGTCTTCACAATGCCTGAGGACCAGACAATCTGAATGGGCACCATTACTCGAGATGAGGTAGGAGATTGACAAGATCTTGTGCTTAGTGAGTCTCCTACATTGGTCCCTAAGCTTTGGAGTTTCCCGGACGAACCGGGCATTGCCGTAAAAAGTGGCCCTTACCACCACAATACAAACACAGGCCTTGTGACCGACGTCTGCGTCTTTCAGCATCGGATAATTTATTGATGGAACCTATTTCCATGGGTTCCTCTTGAGGAGGAACAACAGAGGGCGGGAGGGTGGGACTCAAGAATCCCCTAGACTGACGACTGCGCTCCCTCTCCAACTGACGTTCCTGAATGCGCATATCTAGTTCTAAACACAAAGATATGAATTCTTCTAGATCCTCCGGAATGACTTTACAAGTCAGAGCATCCTTCAGTTTCTCATTAAGCCCCCTGCGGAAAGCTGCAATCAGTGCTCCAGGATTCCAATTTGTTTCATAAGCTAGAGTGCGGAATTCCACCGCATATTGTCCCAAGGGGCGACTTCCCTGCTTAATATCGAGGAGTGCAGCCTCAGCTGAGGCTTTTCGGCCAGGCACATCAAACACTAATCGGAAAGTCTTGATAAATGCCTCAGAGTCCTCAAGTAATGGGGAGTTCTGCTCTACCAGGGGCGATGCCCATGCCAATGCTTCTTCCTTCAGCAAAGAAATAATAAACGCCACCCTAGATGCGTGAGTGCCAAATGATGCGGGGGCTGATCTGAAGTGTAGTGCACAAAGGTTCAAGAACCCTCTGCACTCAGATGGTTTACCTGCATATTTCTCTGGTATAGGCAATTTGGGAGGAACAGGGGACTCTGTCCATGAAATTCCTGAAGCTGAAGGTGCTGCCGCTGCCGGTTTTGCAGACGTAGTAGGGTTTGAAGCTATAGTTGAACTCCTCAGCAATTCCAAAATAGCATCAAGCTTGCGGTCTAAGCTTTGGAGGTGAGCCTCATGTGAAGCCAACACCTGCTCCTGATGACCCACCATTTCCGCCATCTCTGCGGGGTCCATCTCTTGGCCCGATTATTCTGTCAGGTTCACAGGTAACTGAGTGACGGGTGAGGTCGTGAAAAAATATAGTCCCTGGACCCCAGATTGCAGAGGAGGCAGAAGCAGGCTATGACTACAGGAAGGGATGTGCCAGTCAACCAACGACAACCACCAAAAGAAGATGGATGCCGTGGAAGGAAAGGCAGTGAAGAAGCCACCGAGGAGCGGGAGGCCCACCTTGGTCTATGGAGGAGAGAGCAAATGGAAGACCACACCACAGTGGAATTCCGAGAAGCCCCCCTCTAAGGGATGGAGAGGATACAGGGAGGAGGCAAGACCACACCCCACCAGCACTGAGACCCCCAAACAGGGACCCGGCTGGAAGACTGCAGAAAACCCCCCACCCAGGACCCCCACCAGAACAGGCAAGAGACTGACAGGGAGCAAAACCCCTGTCCCCCAGGCAAAAAGGGCTACTGGCACGGCCAGAGGAACACCCACCCCTCTCTCCCCTTTCCCTACAGAGAACTGGGGTAGGAGGACTGAGAAGAGCCCAAGGCCTACCCAAAAATAGACCACCAGCCTACCAGGGAAACAAAGGAAAAGAAACTCAGTATGTGAATCACTTACCCAACAGGACCCTTGAAACAGGAGCCAGGAACTGAAGACAAGATGACTCCCAGGAACAGCCAGCTAGGAAAGGTCTTGGAGACAAGGGAACTCCAGGCCTGGTGGCAAGCTGCAAAGCCCGGAGCCCCCACCCAGGGACCGGTAGAGACCGTCCGGGAGAGGCACTGTCCGACCCTGTAGCAGGGAGAGGAAGGACTGCCTATCCCGGGTGGCGCCGCCGGACCACCGGAAGGAACAGACCCCTGGCCAAGAGCCAACCAGAGGACGCCCAGGGAATGCACCGCCCGGCCGCCCGAACGGATATCAAGGCCGTCCGTCAGGACTGCAACGCTGGGAGGACTGAGGACAGAACCAACAGGAGGCCGCAGCAGGCAGTCCGGCCCGAGACGCCCCTGGGCCAACGGACAACACTAGCAGGAGGGAGGAGACACAAGGAGGCGGATGCCCGCCACAAAACAGAGCCAGGAGCAAGGTACCGCCGGCAGGAAGGAGATACGCTGAGCCGACAACCGGAAGAGAACTGGATCCGGAAGCAAGCAGACCTGAATAATCGGGCAACACAGGTAAGGGCTCCCACCCTTAAATAGGAGGAACTCAGGGACGGAGATGAGGGCGTGACAGTGCCCCCCCACTAAGGAGAGACCTCCGGGCGATTAGGCTTGTCAGGATGATCCTCATGAAATCTCTTCACCAATGTTGGAGCATGGACATGGGCTGCCAGAACCCAAGAACGATCCTCAGGGCCATAGCCTTTCCAATCAATAAGATATTGAAGACGGTGACGGAACAGACGGGAATCCAGAATCTTGTTTACCTCAAATTCAGGTTCACCATCAACCAAAACTGGAGGCGGAGGAGGAGTCCGTGAGGAATACTTGTTGCGACAGGCAGGCTTCAACAGGGATACATGAAAAGCATTATGGATGCGCAGTGAAGGTGGCAGAGACAAAGCAAAAGTAACAGGAGACAACTGATGAACAATCCGGTAAGGACCGATGAATCTGGGCCCAAACTTGGAGGATGGCAAACGTAAGTGTAGGTTCTTAGTGGAAAGCCACACAGAATCCCCAATGGAATACCGAGGGCTAGGGGAACGTCTCTTGTCAGCAGCATTTTTCTGAAGCCGAGCCGCCCGCGTGAGGCGAGACTGGATCATAGACCAAAGTTGCCGGAGGTCATCCACCATTACATCAGCTACTGGAACATCAGATGGCGTAGAACATGGAGAAAACCTGGGATTATATCCAAGGGCAGCAAAGAATGGAGAGCACCGGAGAGAGTCATGAAATCTATTATTAAATGCAAATTCCGCCAATGGCAGGACATCCATCCAAGTATGCTGATCGTGCTCCATAAAATGGCGTAGTAATAATTCCAAAGATTGATTGGTACGTTCCGTGAGGCCATTCGTCTGTGGGTGATAGGCAGAGGAAAACTGGAGGCGAGAACAAAAGGCTTTCCAGAAGCGAGCCACGAACTGAGAACCTCTATCGGAGATGATATGTGAAGGACAGCCATGAATCCGGAAGATGTGTAACAGAAATATTTCTGCCAAAGCAGGAGCAGTAGGCAGACCAGGAAGGCCGATGAAATGGGCTTGTTTAGAAAATCTGTCAACAATGACCAGGATGGTGTTACACCCCTTGGAGACTGGTAAGTCCACAATAAAGTCCATGGATAGATGCGTCCAGGGTGATGATGGAATAGGTAGGGGGCACAACAATCCTGCTGGATGCTGAAGAGAAGGCTTGTGACGAGCACAAGATATACATGCCTTGACAAACTCGGAGACATCCTGACGAAGAGAAGGCCACCAGAACTGGCGTAATAAAAGGTCTATGGTTTTACGGACTCCAGGATGGCCAGACATAGGAGAGGAATGAATCCACTGGAGAACCTCAAGACGAAATCTGGGAGGCACAAACCAAGTTCGTGGAGGTTGTGAAGCAGACCAAGTAGTCTGAGCTTTTTGAATTTTCTCCAGAATAGTGGAAGAGATGGGAGCCACAATTCTATCAGCAGGAATGATAAGATCTGGGGCTATCACAACCCCTGGGTCAAATTGGCGGGACAAGGCATCCGCTTTGGTGTTCTTAGAGCCAGGCCGGTATGAAATTATGAAATTGAACCTGGTGAAAAACAGGGCCCAGCGAGCTTGCCTAGGAGTAAGACGACGGGCCGACTCCAGAAACTGCAAATTCTTATGGTCAGTAAGTATCAATACAGGGTCCACTGACCCTTCTAGGAGGTGACGCCAATCTTGAAGAGCAAGTTTAATTGTCAGAAGCTCTCTGTTCCCAACATCATAATTGCGTTCTGCTGAAGTAAAACACTTGGAGAAAAAGGAGCAGGGGTGAACCCTGTTGGAGGCTAAATCACGCTGAGACAGAATAGCGCCAGCACCTTGTTCAGAAGCGTCCACCTCCAATATAAACTGGCGTGAGGGATCCGGAAAATGCAGGATGGGTGCCGTGGTGAAAGCCTCTTTCAAGGTATTGAATGCTGACACAGCTGCAGGGGACCAATGACGGGGATCAGCTCCAATCTTAGTCAACGCAGTAATGGGGGATATGATGGAAGAAAAGTTCTTAATAAAACGTCTATAATAATTGGAGAATCCCACAAAACGCTGAATACCCTTGACGTCGGTAGGAATAGGCCATGAAGTGACAGCCTTCACTTTAGCTGGATCCATAACAAGGCCTGATGGAGAGATGATGAAACCCAAAAAGGAAACAGATGGTTGCTCAAACATACATTTTTCCAACTTGACGTACAATGAATTCTCTCGAAGACGAAGGAGGACAGCCCGGACATGATCCCTGTGGAGACTTAAACTGGAGGAGTAGATAAGGATATCATCCAAATAAAGAAGGACATGAGAGAGCAGCATATCTCGAAAGATGTCATTTACAAAACTTTGAAAAACAGCTGGGGCATTACATAGCCCAAAGGGCATCACAAGATACTCGTAATGCCCATAACGAGTATTGAATGCTGTCTTCCACTCATCCCCGATACGAATGCGAATTAGATTGTACGCTCCCCGCAGGTCCAATTTCGTGAAGACTACTGCTCCCCTAAGTTGTTCTAGGAGCTCAGGTGGTAGAGGGTATCTATTCTTGATAGTTATGCGATTAAGCCCTCTGTAATCCACACAAGGGCGGAGAGAGCCATCCTTTTTAGTAATGAAAAAGAAACCGGCCCCAGCAGGGGAAGAGGAGGGCCGAATGAACCCTTTAGCCAGATTCTCCTGAATATAAGTAGCTAAAGCCAGGTTTTCAGGTCCAGACAAAAGATAAGTCTTCCCTCTAGGAGGCGTGCAACCAGGAACCAGGTCAATTGGGCAATCACAGGAGCGATGGGGGGGAAGGGTGTCCGCTAATTTCTTAGAAAAAAACATCCTGAAACTCCAAATATGCATCAGGAATGATGGTGGATGTGGCCGTCTCTGCTTGAATCGTAGAAAGGGCTGGAAGCACTTGTTGAAGGCATGTTTTAGTACACTCAACACCCCAGGAAACCAATTGACCAGAAGTCCAATCAAAGGTAGGGTTATGGGCCCTAAGCCAAGGCAGTCCAAGGATAACAGAAGCTGTAGGTGAAGAAATAGCATCCAAAACAATAGTTTCTGAATGTAGAATGCCTGTATGCATAAGTAAAGGCGAAGTTTCCCATAACACCAGTCCATTACCTAAGGGTCTGTCATCCACTGAAGAAACAAAAAGAGGGGTTTGTTTTCGAACCAGAGGGATGCCCACCTTGAGGGCCCATTGGAGATCAATAAAGAAGCCTGCCGCCCCGGAATCAATAAAAGCTTGGGTCTTCACAATGCCTGAGGACCAGACAATCTGAATGGGCACCATTACTCGAGATGAGGTAGGAGATTGACAAGATCTTGTGCTTAGTGAGTCTCCTACATTGGTCCCTAAGCTTTGGAGTTTCCCGGACGAACCGGGCATTGCCGTAAAAAGTGGCCCTTACCACCACAATACAAACACAGGCCTTGTGACCGACGTCTGCGTCTTTCAGCATCGGATAATTTATTGATGGAACCTATTTCCATGGGTTTCTCTTGAGGAGGAACAACAGAGGGCGGGAGGGTGGGACTCAAGAATCCCCTAGACTGACGACTGCGCTCCCTCTCCAACTGACGTTCCTGAATGCGCATATCTAGTTCTAAACACAAAGATATGAATTCTTCTAGATCCTCCGGAATGACTTTACAAGTCAGAGCATCCTTCAGTTTCTCATTAAGCCCCCTGCGGAAAGCTGCAATCAGTGCTCCAGGATTCCAATTTGTTTCATAAGCTAGAGTGCGGAATTCCACCGCATATTGTCCCAAGGGGCGACTTCCCTGCTTAATATCGAGGAGTGCAGCCTCAGCTGAGGCTTTTCGGCCAGGCACATCAAACACTAATCGGAAAGTCTTGATAAATGCCTCAGAGTCCTCAAGTAATGGGGAGTTCTGCTCTACCAGGGGCGATGCCCATGCCAATGCTTCTTCCTTCAGCAAAGAAATAATAAACGCCACCCTAGATGCGTGAGTGCCAAATGATGCGGGGGCTGATCTGAAGTGTAGTGCACAAAGGTTCAAGAACCCTCTGCACTCAGATGGTTTACCTGCATATTTCTCTGGTATAGGCAATTTGGGAGGAACAGGGGACTCTGTCCATGAAATTCCTGAAGCTGAAGGTGCTGCCGCTGCCGGTTTTGCAGACGTAGTAGGGTTTGAAGCTATAGTTGAACTCCTCAGCAATTCCAAAATAGCATCAAGCTTGCGGTCTAAGCTTTGGAGGTGAGCCTCATGTGAAGCCAACACCTGCTCCTGATGACCCACCATTTCCGCCATCTCTGCGGGGTCCATCTCTTGGCCCGATTATTCTGTCAGGTTCACAGGTAACTGAGTGACGGGTGAGGTCGTGAAAAAATATAGTCCCTGGACCCCAGATTGCAGAGGAGGCAGAAGCAGGCTATGACTACAGGAAGGGATGTGCCAGTCAACCAACGACAACCACCAAAAGAAGATGGATGCCGTGGAAGGAAAGGCAGTGAAGAAGCCACCGAGGAGCGGGAGGCCCACCTTGGTCTATGGAGGAGAGAGCAAATGGAAGACCACACCACAGTGGAATTCTGAGAAGCCCCCCTCTAAGGGATGGAGAGGATACAGGGAGGAGGCAAGACCACACCCCACCAGCACTGAGACCCCCAAACAGGGACCCGGCTGGAAGACTGCAGAAAACCCCCCACCCAGGACCCCCACCAGAACAGGCAAGAGACTGACAGGGAGCAAAACCCCTGTCCCCCAGGCAAAAAGGGCTACTGGCATGGCCAGAGGAACACCCACCCCTCTCTCCCCTATCCCTACAGAGAACTGGGGTAGGAGGACTGAGAAGAGCCCAAGGCCTACCCAAAAATAGACCACCAGCCTACCAGGGAAACAAAGGAAAAGAAACTCAGTATGTGAATCACTTACCCAACAGGACCCTTGAAACAGGAGCCAGGAACTGAAGACAAGATGACTCCCAGGAACAGCCAGCTAGGAAAGGTCTTGGAGACAAGTGAACTCCAGGCCTGGTGGCAAGCTGCAAAGCCCGGAGCCCCCACCCAGGGACCGGTAGAGACCGTCCGGGAGAGGCACTGTCCGACCCTGTAGCAGGGAGAGGAAGGACTGCCTATCCCGGGTGGCGCCGCCGGACCACCGGAAGGAACAGACCCCTGGCCAAGAGCCAACCAGAGGACGCCCAGGGAATGCACCGCCCGGCCGCCCGAACGGATATCAAGGCCGTCCGTCAGGACTGCAACGCTGGGAGGACTGAGGACGGAACCAACAGGAGGCCGCAGCAGGCAGTCCGGCCCGAGATGCCCCTGGGCCAACGGACAACACTAGCAGGAGGGAGGAGACACAAGGAGGCGGACGCCCGCCACAAAACAGAGCCAGGAGCAAGGTACCGCCGGCAGGAAGGAGATACGCTGAGCCGACAACCGGAAGAGAACTGGATCCGGAAGCAAGCAGACCTGAATAATCGGGCAACACAGGTAAGGGCTCCCACCCTTAAATAGGAGGAACTCAGGGACGGAGATGAGGGCGTGACAAGAAAGGTACACACAGCAATGCACGCATATACAGGGGGACACATAGTGATAGACAGAGACACATGCAACACACATACGTACACACACATGCACTGACATACACAAACAGTGACACACAGATGCAAAGCAGAACATACATACAGTGTAAGCAGTGTAAGTAACATACCTCCCAACATTTCAAATGGCCAAAGAGGGACACTTGTGTTTTAGTTGGTGTTACTGGGGCGTGGCTGGTGGTGTATGTTAGATCATTTTTAACCCTTTGAGTGCCAGGGGGTAAGCAATGCATTGTATCCCCTCTGGCATTGAAATGGTTAAGTTACTCTTTCTGCAAGTGAATGATTTAGAAGAAGATGAAAGTATTTTTTTTACACAGACTAATTTATATATATACAGAAGTTTATACCCACATTACTGTGGGTTTTATTGATGTGGAGCAATCTGATACACTGGTATATACACCACAAAGTGTAATCTCCTAAATAGTGGAGCAGAGGGATTTGAGTGTCAAACAGGGACTGTCCCTCCTATACTGTATAGTGGTGAACACTGTCTGCCATCTCAGGGAGTGCTGTGTCATCTGCTGTGGTCTTAAGTCAGGGTCTATGGGCATTAATGTTGATTTGTTCCAGTCCCAAGAAAGGACCAAAATCTCAACAATGTCCAAGAGTGTAGATAGTGAAGAGGAGATGTTCCGAAGGAATGTAATCAGAGTATAACGCCATTTTTTCTACTCTGCATCCCACCCTGAAGCCATGAATCCCTCATCTTCACTAATGAGTTCAACCAGGGGTTCCAGTGCTAGAACCTTGTGTAAAGTTAATGTCACTGACTGAATCTCACCTGTCCAGACCCTAGCTGCGGGGAAACATCTAACAGCTTCACCCATTCAATGTATGTGTCTCTGAAGTCATGTTTTTTTAAGAACCTCCCATAGATATGCCCACTCCACAAAGTTGAACACCTTTTCAGCATATAAGGATTCTATAGCACTATGATAAGGGGCTGATCGAGGTGATTGTAAAAGAGTAAAGAGACACCCGATGTTATGAGACGTGGACTTTTTGGGCATAAACCCAGTGTGATCAGGATGAACTATTTTGGACATGACTACGTTAAGCCTCATAGCCAGGATTAGATACTTTGTTAAGGGGAGATCATGGTTGTCAAAGACTTCTTAATAGGTGTTTAACAGCTGCAGAGCAAGGACATCCTCATACCATTGATACCACTCAGTCGGGAGCCCATCAACCTCCAGGCCTTCCCTAACAGCAGTGCCTTAATGGCATCAACTACCTCCCTGACAAGTACTGGAGGATCTAACATATGGGTGTATTTGCCTGACATAGTATGGAGTTGTAAAGTTATTTATAGTATTGTGGATATCTACCATTAAAAGATTGATATTTTTTACATAATAACTCATTGCTTTGCCTTCAAATGAGCTTTCAGTGCTATTACGTATACTATAGTTTACTGCGCACATGTAATTCGTTATGAAGCAAGCTGTACCAGAAAATGAATACACTATTGTGAACTCTATATTTTGTTCCAGTGTAAGAGAAAGTCTTTTTTACTTTGAATCTGCCAGTCAAAAGTGCAACTAAAATAAGGAAGCAACTAAAATACATGAGGCACATTTGCATAGATATGATGTTTATTTGAATGCACATTAACACCTAAAATAAAATGGGATTATATAATTGTAATCACATTTCCATAAATATATTAAATAATTTCATTTAGCTCAGTTTTTTTCAGAAATGAGGTTTACTAGAGCAAGAGAACTTGATCTAGAGTTATAAGTCTGAAGACTCTGAAGTATTGTGCATAAGAAATACTTTACTGAAATCTTGATAGACTCCACAGAGGTGTAAGATTCTGTATTTTATTTAGATAGGACAGTTGACATACTGGATGGGCCAGTTGGTCCTGTCAAAATCTATGTTTCTATGTTTAACCACTGTGATGCTCTGATCAAAGAGTGCCCAAAGCTAGCTGGATGTTCAACAGAAGGGCACAGGGGAACCCTCAGAGTTGAAGGAAGTATGATCGACAAGCAGGGTCGGTAACAAACGAGCAGAGATGGTAACAAGGATGAGACAAAAGAGAAGTTGAACAAGCTGGGGTCAAAACCAGTTAGGTAATAGCAGTACACAGGGAGCAGGCAGACGAGGAGTTGAAGAAACGGAGCCGAGGTTAAACCAGAAACTAATGCAGAGCCAAATCAGGAAACGTAAGAAGAGTGGAGGGAAAGCCGGGTCAAACACTGGGATCGCAGGAAACACTGGAACAATACTGAACTAGGTCACAACAGGAACACTTTGACTGCATACCGACACAAGGTGCTGGCGCAAGATAAAGGCCCAGCAAGAGCATCGGAGAACAAGACAAGGAAAATGAACCAGGAGAAAAACAGAATATCCATCAAGAAATGCCACAAAAAACCCTGAAAAGCAGGGAAGGACAGGGCACCCACCAAAGAAACTCTACTACCTTATTCATAAGGATGAATCTGTTTGAGCAACATCTGAAGGTAAGCAAACTCATTGTTTTATTTTCCTGACATCATGCAATCACCATAATCAACTACAAGAGAAACATGGAATAAATTACGTGTTACACAGGAAGTATTTTGAATTTTGTGAAACAAATTGTTTTGTACGAATTCCAAACTTACAAAATCATATTGCTCATTCCTAATGAAAGTGGAACTATCATCTTCATAATATTGCCCCCAATACATCCTATATAATAATTTGCTAAAACGTGCGTAACTCCCCAGTCATGCGCAGCAGAGACTGCCAGTGACGAGGCTCCGAAGGAGCATCCCGCTCTGTATCAGCTGTGGCATGGGCAGTCTCTACTAAGCATGACTGCACCACAACCGGCTGGTACTGTATCAGACACGGGCAGTCTCTACTGTGCATGACTGCCCCACGACTGGCTGGCAGTTGCACTGTGGCCCGTGTAACGAGCTCTTCAACTAGTTACTAATATAGCGTTAGGCAAAGGAACAGTTGTATTATGATGTATAAATACACATTATTGAAGTAATCCATCATCTTCTGCATTCATCCAGCAGACAACAACGCAGACATTGTAGAGGAAAGTTGCCTCTAAGTCTGCGATGTATGTCCCATGCACTGCCCGGATTGGTGATGATGTCCATTGGTTACCTTAAGGTAATGGAAGTTACTGCCTGCGCAGGTGCACAGAGCTTCTCTTGTAAGCTCTGTGCCCAGGATGCCTGCAGAAGAAGCTGGATTACTTAAAGGGAAACATTCACATCCCCAAAAATTTTCACTGCTGCTTTTAAAATATAAAGCAATATCAGCGCTGGCTTTATTTATTTTCTCCACTGCCTAAGAGTGGAGATATTAATCGTTGAAATGTGGCACTTCCGCATTCTAGGGAACCAAGTATAAGTGGCAGGACTTCCCACCTCCCTCCCAGCAGCCCCTGAGGCGTGCGTTCGCGCTTCTCTTCGGAGCTGCATTTTTCTGGGCTAACGTGACAGCAAGCTCCGTTTACCATGCTATTGAGTTTGCAACCTCATTAGCATGGTAAACGGAGCTCGGTGTCACGTTAGCCCAGAAAAATGCAGCTCCGAAGAGAAGTGCGAACGCGCCCCAGGGGCTGCTGGGAGGGAGGTGGGAAGTCCTGCAGCTCCATGCCACACATACACGGTGCCGCAGACCTGGAAGTGGCATATTTCAAAGATTAATATCTCCACTCTTAGGTAGTAGAGAAAATAAATAAAGCCAGCGCTGATATTGCTTTATATTTTAAAACCAATGGTGAAATTTTTTGGGGATGTGAATGTTCCCCTTTAAATAACAATCATTTATTCAACATAATACTAGTATTCCTTTGCCTATCACTATTTTAGTAATGTATTGGGGGGGCAATATTATGAAGATGATAGTTCTACTTTAAGAGCGTTATCCATAAAAGAAAAGACGAGCATTTCTAGAGGAAACCAACGGCACCATAGTGGAGTAATAAAATGGTGAGCTTATTTAACACTTTGAGTGCCAGACAGTCTGGCACACAAAGAGTTAAACAGGACTTTAATCCCCTTGAAAGCTGGAGGGGTTTAAAAGACTCTAGATATATGAATTTAAAATGATATAACTACATTTCATTTTTAACCCCTTAGTGATAGCCGCGTGTGCACACAGTTGTCACCTTAACGCCCGTCTAAGAAAAAACATTTTTTTACTATATGATTCCAGAGTCCCTGAACGGCGTGCAGCCACACGGGGACCCGGACTTCCAGACTACTTCTGTGACTTACCAGGTACGCCCTCTGTCACTAAGTGAGCGTTTTTGGTGGACTTACCTGGTAAGTCCTTTGTCATTAAGGGGTTAACTCCCCTAATGTCACTTGCAGCAGAATCTTGTGGAGTTAGATATCCAACATTGTAATTTACCTTACAACACAATTGGTCTGATGTACTATGTAATGTGATGCAGTTCTCAAGTGAACCAAGTGTACTTTAGGGAACAAATAAACAATTCCTCAAATTCCCATTTGATTTAAATGGGACTTTTAACTCCATAAATGAGTAGCAAACTTTTCTTATGAAAACAAAAGACAAATATTGTAGGGCATTTCCTGTTGAGAAAATAAGGGTACTTCCACTGCTGAGCAATGCATATTTCCAGAGTTATTACTGTTCAAAACATTTTTTTTTACAATAACAGTGCCCTCAAGTGGTCAAATTCCAGTTAGTGACACACAGTTCACAAAATGTGATAGAAACTGCTGAATCACTTCCTGTCAGTTAGAACTATCAGGAAGTAAACGCGCTGTAAATTCACTTCCTCATTATTTGAACTGTATCAACATTTGAATAAAACATCTGACAGCAGTGGGGGTGGCCTTGTTTTACTCAGCAGGAAAAGCTCTATAAAATATAGGTTGTCATAAAAAAATTCACTACTCCTTTAACCCTTTGAGTGCCAGAGTGGTACGGAATGCATTCAAAGCAATGCATTCCGTACCACTCTGGCACTCAAAGGGTTAAATTCTAGAGAGGTCTCCAATGCATTGCTTCACAATGCATCGGCGACCTCTCTAGCACTTAAGGGGTTAAAAAGACCCATATAGATCAATACAAAATGTTATTATAAGTAGAGCTGTTTTGCCCTAGAACTATACCAATTTGCATAGTATATCAGCCATAATACGTTACTATACTCGATGAGAGCTTTAGAAGGCAGTGTGATTAAAAACATATTTTTTCTGATTATTTTAATTTTACTAAATATTCTTGCTGACAGCCGTGCCTTACTTTGTAAAATCTAACAACTGCCTTCTTTTTTTCAAGGAAAGAACAACCCATTGAGTTTTATAGTCTGAGAACTTATTTGAGCAGACAGGAGCTTTTTTTGTTACATGGATTTCATGTAGAGGGCTCCGAGCTTCATGCTTCATTGGTAGCAGTTTAATGCTGCCAACTATCTCGAGGGGCTTGTCCCATGTGGTTGTAATTAACTTTTAATGTATATCTTTAGGGCAAAACACTTAAGGGGTTAACCAGTTGTCTCTAAAAGAATGAATACTTAAATGCTGACATACGGCCACCTAGAAACAACTGTTGGAATTATCGCTATATTTTTGCAACCACAATAACATGTTTCAAATACTGATACTTTCATTTTGTAGGCATCATATATGATATGTACTTACTCTATGCCCTTGGCAAAGCAGTTCCTTAGTGCTAAGTCCTCTTCAGGTGCCCATTTGGCAAGCTGGAAACTCTTAAAAATGTCTTAGAAAAGAGGAAAACGCTTGGTACTCTAGGCACCAGGTAACACAGCTCATTGATAAATGGAGACATGAGCATCTTGATGGCTTAGTACATAGTACATGTGTATACAAGCACCAGTGGGGACAGGAAGGACCTCAATGGTGTAGAGTAGATATATGAAGTCCCCTAGGATCAGTAAGTGTGTCTAGGAGACCAGAATAAGAACAAAAGCCCATATGCATAGCTGGAAACTCTCCAGATCTGCCCCAGAGACTCTAAGTTTCCAGGGTACAGAGGCTAATTCTCTGGCTTGGTTAGTCCCTAATTACTTTGCCCGATTCCATGCCATATGCTGTCCTCTTCACCCCATTCTACCTTTGTCCATCCCATTTTCAGGGCAAGCCCCCTTTCCTCTTCCCAATCCCAATCATGATGTTTAAGCACCACCCATATTATGACATGAGTTATGTCATTTGGACACTCCCAGCTGTAGCCCTTCCTAGTACTCCAGGAGCAGGGGATGAGAAGATTTCCAGGTATTCCAGAATTCATAGTGCTGAACTCTATGCATGCTGTGAGCACTGGAGGATTTGATGGCATTGTCACAGTAACAATAAATGGTAGAAAAGGGTTCAGTGTTTAAATAGATCAAATTAAAGCTATCACTTAAAAAAGATCAAATATTCAACAATCAGTACAGGGTGAAGTAGACAAATTACTCCATTTATCATGTATCAGTCTGCATTATTCCTTATTATATGAAAATTCATATTTTAACATCAATATTTACTTAATTCAATCACTTGATTGCTCATGGGGTTTATAACACACAGATGGTATGTACCAAAGGAACAAATAAGTATTCTCCAAGTTGCATTGATTAATTGGACCTATAGCTTCTGCTGAGATGTCTCCAACTCATTACGTGGAGACCTCCCTAGCATTATATGGAGTAAACATCACATTTCTATAGGAATTTGGGGGATTTTTACATGTTCCCTGTTGTGCAGTTGGTTTGATCCAGAATTGCACTATTTTTAGTATTTTGAGGCACCATGGCATTATCTCTTTCTGTGGTTGTGAGAGCTAGAGAAAGCAACACAATTTTGAGCTAGTTGGGATATGCAAATAAAGCAAAGCTAGAGTGTAGTTTAGGTAGTCTTGTGGCCAGGCAATTTGTTCTTTTTATTAGTGGAGTCTAGGGGACTTCGGGGAAGTGAGAAAAAAAGAGTGAGAAAGGAGATTTACCCCAAATACCCACAACTCTTGACTGACTGAAACAGGCAGGTTTGATCCTTCTTGATATTGCCATTATATGTGGGTTACAGAAGTCTGGGGAGGGTGTGAAGGAAGCCATGGAGATTTACCCCAAATACCCCAAAATGTGGTGTGACTGACTAGGAAGACACAGACAGCCATGATCCAAATTCCTTCCTGATTTGGCTCTTATCTCTGTTTTAGGGAAGTCAGGGTAGTGTGCAAGAGGAACAAAGGAGATTTACCCCAAATACCCCAAAGTTTTGTGTGACTGAGATGACAGAGGCAGCTGTGATCAAATTTCTTTCTGCTGGCTGTTCCCTGTCTTAGGTGAGTGTGTGGGAAGAAGCAGTCGCATGAGGAGTGTGTGTTTTTTCTTTTTTTGACACAGATAGGGACAAATAAAAAAGAAAAACAAAAACTAAACAAGTTTGACTGACGTAAGCAGTGACTGAGGCATTTAGATCAGTGTTTCTTAACTCCTGTCCTCAGGACCCACTAACAGGCCAGGGATTTCTCTGCTAGAGCACAGGTGTGGTGATCAAAGGCTCATTCACATTGATTAACTCACCTGTGCTCTAACAAGGAAATCATCAAATCCTGGCCTGTTAGTGGGTCCTGAGGACAGGAGTTGAGAAACACTGATTTAGATAGTAGAATAGAGAGAGTGAGACATCACACACACTCAATTCAGTTGAGTACTTCACTATGTAATAATGTCCAGCTAATGTACCTTGGGCAGGGGTAGGGAAAAGGAGTTGTAGCTGTGCCTCTTTATCACACCTTAGTGAATCTCCCCACAGTTGTTCCTATCACTAACTATGGAGAACCATATTCTCCTTCAGAGTGCATTTTAAAAATGCCTTATGAATACCAGTTAGTACTCTAACAGTTTCATTAAAAAATAACAAATCTAAGGTATTATAACACAGGAATGATGGATCATTGGCAAGTGAGCCCTCCTATTTTATTCAAATAGAAAAGCACCATAACTTTTCATGATGAAAGTTTACTTATTTAAATGCATCCACTATCCACTTCTAAACACTTTACTCACTATATTATTGCTGTATTCTGTGTTTGAGAATGTGCAACATTTTTCTCCTCATTTGCTTCACAGTTGGATGCATTTTCCTCAACTAGTGTGGATAGTAAAACAAATTATCTTTGGTAGGCAGTCATAAAGTGCTGGATTTTCTTTGAACCAGTGCACATTACCTGAAACATATTCACTTCTCACACAGAAAGGGCTGCAGAGGAATCCAAAGCAATTTGATTCTGTCCATAACATTTTAAGTTTAATCTGATGATAGGTGTACTGTGCTTGGAATTGTTTAATAACATATATTTGATGGCAACAGAATAAGTAACCACATAAACACTGGGCTATATCACATAAAGAACAGATTTTCCATGTATTGTTTATGCATATATTTTTATGATGACAATTTCTGAGGTTATTTGATATTTTATAGAAGGATTCAGACTGTGCTATTTTATATCATATTTTTGTGATACAATACAAACTTCAACTACCATTTAACAACTAATGGAATTTGATATTAACCCTTTGAGTTGCAGGGGGTGCCTATCTGTTTTGGCAGTTTTATTGAAACATTTTAAAGGGGAATTATGATGTTTTATTGGAGGAACAGATTTAGAAACAGACCTGGGTTTGTGAAAAAACATCTGTCAGGTCTGTTATAATGCCTTGTCATACGCCGGAGGCCTCAGGCTTTGGGAAGACCTCCACATGGCACAATCTTTGGCTTTTTTAAAGTAGCAAGTATCCCTATTTCATTGAGGTAAGTTTCTTCTGAGGCTTACCTCCTTTTGCAGGAGCTTCAGCTCTGCTCCGGTCCATCTTGCCATGCTGTGGCAATGTTCCTGGTTCAATGCGGGAACATGACTCCTTGTGTCAGTCATGTTTTCAGAGTAGTGTGGGTGGGAGGTATGAGGGGGCTGTGAAGATGTTGTGAGCTCAGACGATGCACAGAGAGATGCATATTGAGTGTCTGCCCTGCGGGGTAGTGTGGGTAGGAGGTGGGAGGTGTGAGAGGGCTGCAAAGATCTTGTGAGCTCAAACGATGCTCAAAGTGAGGCATAGTGAGTGCCTGACACTTTTCTTCTTGTGGTGGCTGAGATTTGAGCCACATTATCATCAGTGAGTGCTCTGATTTTGCTGAGGGCCTCACTAACACAATATATATATATATATATATATATATATAAATATATATATATATATATATATATATATATCCTATATAATAATTAGATAAAATGTGTGTAACGCCGTGATATGCACAGTAGACACTGCTGCGCGTGCTGCAGTCATTCGCAGTAGAGACTGCCCGCGCCGCGGCTTATACAGTGCTGGGCGCTCCAAAGGAGCTTCCAGCTCTGTATCAGCCGTGGCGCGGGCAGTCTCTACTGAGCGTGACTGCCCCGTGACCGGGTGGCAGTGGCACTGTGGCCCGTGTAACGGGCTGTTCAACTAGTATATATATATGGGACCTCCTTGTACATATATTCCAGGGGGCCTCTGTAGGTCTAAAAACAGTCCCTTCTGGTGTCGACAACGTGGGCAGATTTTCAGAAAATGAATCCCCTCAGCCAACAGGTTGGCTCAGTACAGCTGGACAGTTTGTGGCTTATTGCCACAACCTTTACTGACGTGGGCATACAGCCCCATAGACTGTTACAGTTCAGTTAGAAAACATGTTCATAGCAGTTTATAAGGCTCTAATCAGAGATCAGGAAGTGGTCACATGTTACACGTGTGATCCATTTTCCTTATTCCTAATGGGCTGGGAACAAAAAAACACAAAGTAAAACCCTTAACTACCTTTCTACACTTACCATGCTGTTCTCTACACTACCACACTCACTGTAAGGATATACCAATACCAATGTGACAACTAACCTTTCGTTTACTCCTCTTTCCCTCTCACTCATCACCGCTGTCATACACTTAACCTTTTGTTTATTCCTCCCACCCTCTCTTTTGCTGCTTTCCCTCCTCTGCTCTCATCTCATGTGATCCACTCCATGCATTATATGTCTGGACTGGGAGACACAGGTATATTGGGAGTGGATGTATTCCATTCCATATGTGTGCTTGTGTGTGTAATCTTTTCAGTGACGGACACAGAGATCTTTACCACTCAGTGGGTTAATGCATGGGTAACCCCATTTCAACTTCGTTAATATATTTGCATATTCATGTGCTGGGTGCTGCAGTAGTTAGCCACACAGGAAATAAGCTGCACACTCTCAGATACTTAATCAATATTCTATGTAGAAACAAGCAACGTTTCAATCCAGAGCTGGCCTGACAAAGATCCCTAGTTGTTGATTGAAACGTTGCTTGTTTCTACATAAAATATTGATTGAAGTATCCGTGAGTGTGCAGCTTATTTCCCATATACATATATATATATATATATATATATATATATATATATATATATATATATATAATTTTTTGATTATTATTTATTAACTATTTTAACATTTATTTGTTCTAACCTATGCATTATAAAAGTCTGGTTTATTGTAATTTAATTTCCATTGTCACTCAGCACCACCCAGAGATGACACTTTGGGGAATGGAATATGTCAGTAAATTCACAGGTAAAGGCGAGATACTCAAAGGTAGACATAAGGATTATTTTTTAACTACCCATGCATCATTAATACATGTTGCTAATGAAAGCAGAGTCATTTTTTTAAAATAATGCATGTATAATTTCCTAAAATACATCCTGTCTTGTTGTAACCATACCAAATGACTTTAGACATACATAATGAATTATTTATATTATTCATGAAATCCAATTTAGTTGGATTTCTAATTTTAAGATTCATCCTCTATGAAAAGGGTTGCATCATTTCATACTGTTTCTTGACCATAGCACACCTGAAATAATGACCTGTCAAATGTATCAGGGTCTTACTCTTTCAAATAGCATATGACACATTTAATTCCTATTTAATAGCATTATCATCATTGCATTAATTGTGATAGACTGTCAAAATGTTACCATCTATTAACACTAGTAAATGGGGGGTTAATAAGAGGACAGAGATGTTCTGCTAAACAAACCCATACAAATGTCATAATAAATGCTGTAAAATAACATTTGGGTAATGTTGTTAAATATAACATAGATTTAAATTTGTGCAAGGAATCCAAAAAGATCCAATTTAAAAGTATATCCAGAGTTATAAATGTACAGACCAAAACTGGCCAAATTTTAGGGGAAATAATGAACGTTTGATCAATATGTCATACTGATTTTTGAGTGATTCTAGTTAAGAATAAATGAAAATACCAATATAAGGATACATTAACAAGATATATAATTACATGATTTAAATCCGTTTGCTGATGTAACAATTTGAGTGCCAGAGAGGAATTAAACACATTACTTGGCTATGGCACTCAAAGGGTTAATTCAATTATGTTTATCCCTACTCATTGCACCACAGTTTGCTAGGGCCATATTCATTTTTAATGCCTTAAAGGGATAGTAATACTTCGTTTTAACTTTATTTTATTTTGTAGGCATTAAAAAAACATGAAGAATGATATAAGTCTTATCTCTCAAACCTTTATGGTTTGAGAGATATTCACAAGCAAAGTTTCCCCTCCTGCCCCATTTACCTAGTGTAAGCCATCTCTTCTCAGATGTGAATCTGGTTGTATGACAGGACAGATAACAGAAGGGGACAATTTTCTTTGTATGAAAACAATGAAAGCCCTTCCCCCCTTGACAAGTTTTTCAGGTTTTTCCCTTATCTTAATTGAAGATTGTCCCTCACTGCAGTCTACCTGGGCACCTCCCTTCTGATCTGGTTGAACGGGGGGGGGATACTTTGTTTGTGAATATCTCTTAAACCATAAAGGTTTGAGAAATAAGACTTATATCATTCTTCATGTTTTTTTAATGCCTACAAAATAAAATAAAGTTAAAACCAAGTATTACTATCCCTTTAAATAAGTTTTTTTAATTTTTTTGTAAAAAGTATCTTTATTGAGTCAGCAGATTATGAAGGAAATCGGTAAAAACAGTTGACAATCATAGAGTGCATAAACTTGTATGTACAGTAATAACAGATATGAGGCATTAACCTATGAGACACAACTTAATAAACATGGTGGTAATGCTTTGGAGAGCTCTTCTGCATCCAAGGATTTAAGCAATAACTACACTTGTTTTTCTCTTCTGCTAAAAGTCAGTACGTAAAGGAGCAGTAAACTTTTTTTTATGAAAACACATATTTAATAAATCTTTTCCTGCTGAATAAAACAAGGTCACTCTCACTTCTGTCAGATGTTTTATTCAAAATTTATAGCAGTTCAAATAATCAGGAAGTGAATTTACTGTGTTTACTTCCTGATAGTTCTCACTGACAGGAAGTGATAGGCAGTTTCTATCACATTCTATGGAGAACTGTATGTCTCTGACTTCTCTGACTTTCCTCTCCATTAGAATCTACCAGGAAATCAAATTAGAATTTGACCACTAGAGGGCACTGCTAATGTAAAAAAAACATGGGTTTAAACTGTAATAACTCTGGAAATATAAATCTCTCGGCAGTGGGCGTACCCTTATTTTACTCAGTAGGAAAATCCCTATGATATATGTTTTTTTCAGAAAAAGTTTACTGCTCCTTTAACCACAATTTTGAACTCACATTAAGGCTTGGTGTAAGAACACCAAGGCCTAGATTCACTAAAATTCAAAAAGATCTGAAAATGTCGATGTCCTGTCGGAGCAGTGTCAAAGGCACATTTTCAGTATTCACTAAAGTGCCTACGACATCACATCACCATCACTTCGACAAAAATATGCCCACATCGACATCCATCCAACAGGTTTATGAATTTTCATCGACAATGGCCTATTTCCATATTGTAATGAGGCATGAGGACTCATTTCCATATGGAAATACTGAATAATGAGACAGTTTCGTATGCAAGGGGGTGTGTTGATATGTTAATGTGACACCTCCACACATTCACTAAACTCTGCTCTGCTGTTGGAGTTCATAGTCTCAACGTAACCTACCTGAGATTGGCGAAGTTGGGATCTCCCTGTACTTTCCTATGCAGTAAAAGCCCTGAATCAATCACAAGCAGGGAGGGCTGTGACCTGTTGTCGGTGTGGAAGGGATTTCCTCCCTCACACATCAACAACATACGACAATTCTGAAGTTGAACAACATTCTCTCTGCTCCCCTACTTGGCCAGTAGGGGGAGTAGAGAGGATACTTTCAGCCCCATGGACAGCACTGAGTGCCACAGGAATGTGCATTGCTCACCCCTGTGGCACTCAAAGGGTTAAAAAATTAAAAAAATTAGTACATCAAGGACTACACAAATATCTAAATCCTAATCTTTACACAACCCCTCCAGCGCCTATTTTATATTTAAATCTAATGGCTGCTCACAATATAATATCAGCACTACACAATATACTACAAAAATCCTTGAATCTCCATACAAATTGGAGAGCCAATCCTATGAACATATATAAAGCCAAATTGAAATGTATCAAATGGGTATTTATTAAAAACAAAGGTTAAAAACCACCTATAGGACTAACATATCCCTTTAATAGAACAAATATACCCACTTTTTTGATTAGCACCCGTGAGCACCCACTATAATGGTGCCTTAGCTTGAGTGCACAAGTCTCCCCTCTCCAAGTGCAACAGTATCCAAATCTCACAGTATAAACATATGGACCAATAGTACTATAAAAAATACATTTTCTTCAAAAACTCAATATTATGAAAAAATAACTCAAATCGTGTGATATCTTAAGTCCCAAAAAATTCCACTGTGTACTCCTTATAATATACCAATAATTCACAAAAATTATACTGTATGTTTCGTGTGATGTAGTGTTCAATCAAAATCATGTTACAATAAATAAAAATAATCACCACTAGTGTTGTATACCATATATCCAACTAAAGGTTGTCTTCCATATGTTTTCCTAAATAAATTACTCTGGCTCGGGACTTATGGCCTCCTTTTATACCAGGGAATGGAGACTAATATATTCATATGGTCCTTCCATCCAGGTATAAACTGATCTTACCCTTCGATCTCTTCACTCCTTTCCTCCCGATCTCTCTACGTGCAATTTTTAACCAGTATTCACCGCTGGTTCTTTTATATCTTGTCGGTGGATGGAGACTAGCGATCTCCAGGTTTCAATTCCTGGTTTGTTTGATCTCCCTCACCCCTTCACTCTTTTCACCTGGTGTATTAATAGTCCTCCGGCCACTTGGTATCTTCACCCGGCTTTAAGAGTATAAGTTCTTAATCAGTTAGTGTTCTCGTGGTCAATGTGTCCTTCTAGGCTCCTCCCTCCAACGCGTTTCAAAGATCACGGTCTCCTTCTTCTGAGATTGAAAAAAAATAATACATACCCATCTGATACATTTCAATTTGGCTTTATATATTTCATAAGATTGGCGCTCTTATTTGTATGGAGATTTAAGGATTTTTGTACTACACAATTATCCCCTAACCTATGTATCATATATTACACATGCTGTGCACTCCCAGGGGAAAAAGACTGATGGTCACACAGTATCTATGGGGATTTGTGGCTACCACTTGCCCCCCCCCAGCCTTGTTCCCTTGCCCAGTGATAGCCATAGAACCTTATATACACTGCTTGGCCTCCACACTTGTTCCCTTGCCCAGTGGTAACAACAGATCCCTATGTACACTGTCTGACCCATTCCAGCCTTTTCCCCTTGCCCACTGCTAGCCACAAATCCCCATGGGCACTGCCTGGACAAGGAAAAAAGGCTGGGGGATGTCAGGCAATGTATATGGGGCTAACACACAATGGTGTTGTTCCCCATACTATACAACATGTTAGAAGTCTGACATACAGTGCCCCCCTCTGACATATTACCCACCTTTGTAATTTGAATAACTGCTCCCTCCAACATACTACCCCCCCCGACATAAACTGCTCAATCTGACATTCTGCATCCCTTGGATATGCAGTTCAGAGTTAAACCTTTGAGTATCAGAGAGGTTTGCAAGCCATTGCTTTGCAATGCATTTGTGTAGCCCTCTGGTACTCAGAGGGTTAACAGGCAAGGTATGCGACTGCACACCATTTCCTTTATATGTTTAAATGTGCTTTTTAAAAAATAAATATTTAATATACTTCAGACCTCGCTGGGGGGGGGTATCAGGACCCCTCCTGATACCCCTTATCAGGGCTCAAAATTTCCACTCGCAGCGCTGCACTTTCATGAATGAATCAATCACCCGGTCATTCAAAAACCAGGTAATTGATTAATTCATGAAAGAGCAGCAGTGCGCTTCTAACGAATGAATGAACCCAGTGACTGGGTTCACTACTACGAGTGCTACTGGAGCCAGCTTAATAGCAGCTCCAGTAGAGAGCAAAGGAAGGCAGCAAATGCTGGTGGTAGCCAGAAATCCCCATAGATACTGCATCTTGTTCTCCTTGGCGTGTACAACCTGTATAATATATACTTAGTCAAGGGAATAATTATGTAGTGCTTAGTGTACTATTTTTTATTTTAACCCATTGAGTGTCACAGGGGTGAGCAATGAACATACCTATGGCACTCAGTGCTGTCCATGGTGCTGAAAGCATTCTGTTCACTCCGCTACTGGCCAAGTAGGGAAGCAGAAAGAATGCTGTTAAACTTCGGAATTGTCATAATGTTGAAGATGTGTGAAGGGAGGATATCCCTTCCACATCAACAGCACTTCAGCAATCCTGTATGCTAATAGGTGCCATCTCCACCCCTCCCCTTGCATCTGAGAATTTTAGTGAATATGTCTATGTGTGTGTACATAGAAATGCCGAAGTGTTTTGAACACATCGACAAGATCATATCAACACAGCATCGATCTTTAGTGAATCTAGGACCAAATATGGTACAGTGCCCAGCTCCTGTAGACATCTCAAACACTATGAAGAGCAGTTTGAGAATAAATTCGACAACTATTATATGCTATACCATCTGGTCAATTGTTTAAAGTTACATTTGCAGCCTGTTTTATAAAATAAAGCTGGAATTGTAACCATTTGTGCTCATCTCATCCTCACTGACAAGGGGGAAATTAGTTTTATCTAGGGCTTAACTCATGTTCAGAAGTCTGGATACTTTTAAAGTGTTTTTTTTCATTATATTTGCTAGTTACATGGGTTTCAAAAGGGGCATATCCTCTAGTGATATCTCTCATATAGAGAAGTGAAAGGATGTAATAGGTTATTTGTGTGGAGAGATAACAATTCACTTTTAAATCTTCCAGGGTAACCCGACCACATTCAAATGGTAAGGATGCTTAAATTGTATATGTTGTATTCTACCCAAGAGTGTATGTATGCCTAATGGGGAGATTTGGAGAGGGGAAAGGGGGCCAATTCATCAAACCTATTCCATTTACACCAAATTTGTATTACATTGCTCATTATTGGGTGTCCTTTAATCTATGCTGGAACTGCCTCGTATTACAACTACAAAATATTTAGTGATTTAATCCCTGGGCAATAGTCTTCTATCACATGGACCAAAGACTTGGGAGAGGATACTATACATTCAATATGTTTTGCAATTGAGGTAGAAGCATAGTACTTGCTGATGTCAGGAATGCTAAGAACCCCCTTGTTATGATGCCTATCTAAATGAGAAAATGTTAACCTTGACTTTTTGGAGGACCAAATTCTGACCCTATCAAAGATTTTCTCTGTGTCCATTATGACTAGTAGAGTGGACATGCTTTCATTTGGGTCTATGTGTGTTAAAGCTATGACCTTCATTCTATTGTTTGATTTATCTTTGTTGGATAAATCCTGCTTGGTTGCATGATTCAAATATTTGAAGTGATTTAAGCCTAGTATCTAGCGTTTTAGAAAGAGTTTAGTGTCTATGTTTAACAGTCATTTGGTTCTATGGTTTCCACATGATAGTGGGTCTTTCCTTGTCTTATGAACAATAGTAGTTTGAGCCTCTAGAGCTTGTTTGTGTATTGAGATGACCTGAGCTATTGCCTTATACAATGTGATCAAATGTGGATGAGCGTATCTTGAATTTTATGATAGTAGATCAGATGGAACCCTTCAGGACCAGGGCTTTTGTCCTGATGGTGACTAAGCTGGAGGTCAGTAGAATATGTGGTTCTATGGCTACAGTGGACAAGGCCGAGAGGTCAGAGTGTGTGGTTTATGGTTACTGTGGGACAGGGCTGGGGGTTTAGTATGTGTGGCTCTATGGCTATCATGTCACTTGGGATCATAGGCACAGCAGTGGAGGGCCACATGAGGCCCTCCAGCTGCTGCCAATTGGTCCATGCCATCCATTATAGATGCGCGTTGTAGTCTGTCAGCAGGTGGAGGACCTCATGTTGCCCATGGGTACAGCTACCAGGCAACAGGACTAGGTGATCAGTATATGTGTTTCTATGACTACCATGTTGTGTCCGTATGTGTGATTCTATGACTACCATGGGAAAGAGCTGAGGTTAGTATGTTGCTGAAAATATGGGGAAAGAATGCTGTTTTGTGCAAATTACCACAGAAGGAGAAAAGTGCAATTTTTTGCCAATACCCTAATTTTGTCTGCTGGTGGTACTGGTGCCAAATTTGTCTGTGACAGTACTACTAGTATCCTGGACTCCAGGTCTAGGTAATGAAGCCATGTGACACTGTCAACATTCTGATCTGGTGAGGGTTTTGTGTGGTTTCATTGAGTTACATTGCTATTGATGGTGGTGTTGGCAGACAGGAGGGCACATCATAGTAGCACCTGATATTTTTCTTGGGTGTGGCTTTCCGTGTTCCACATGAATCTCAGTGTGATTGTGTTGTCAAGGGTTGACCCTCTCTTACCCCTTCTTCACAACCTTGTCACAGACAGTGCACATTCTAGTTGGGGATGACTGCACACACCCTGTCCCCTAGCAAAAATATTCCCACACCCATGATTTTGGTTGGGGCAGTAGAGAAGAATGTTGACTGCATACAATCTCCTGAAATGCATCTGAATTGGCTTGTGGTGCTTCTGCTGTCTCATCTCTCATCATCAGCACTAGCAGTAGGAAGTGGAATATCAATCTCACCAATATCACTGCTGGTACTTCTACCATCCGACAGTCTGATGTAGGTATGACCCGATTACCACTAGCATCCAGCATGGTGGATACGCCAGCTTAATCTTGTTCTAACAATTCATGATACTGGTAGGACTGGCAGTCAAACAAGTGAGCAGCAGAAACTACATCTGCAATGCCACCACAACAACGTAATTTCAATGGTGGGGGTGATGAGAACCATTTCCACCATGTCTCTTGACCACTCCTTGCTTTAAGTCTAAGTCTGGCTGAGTCTGGCCGAAACATTGACATGAGATCTTTGTCCTGTGTGCGCTTAATGCCAATATCTTATTATATATATATTATATATACTTGTCTGCTGTAACATAAGCACTCACAGGACTTCACAGGAAAATTTTAAATAAAAAAAAATTATTGGATCAACGTTTCTGCTGCATCTCGTCAGCCTTCCTCAGGCTGATGAGATACAGCTGAAACGTTGATCCAATCATTTTTTGTTTTTATTTAATATTTTCCTGTGAAGTCCTGTGAGTGCTTATGATACAGTGGACAATAATATTATTGCTCCTCTTCATCAGTACTCAGGCACCAGTGAGCGCGAGTGCTTCTTAGATCATATATAGGATTTTCAGCCAGGTTATGCCAGGTATATGATCCAGTACTTCTTTTATATTGACCTACTTACCACCAACAAGACAGAATGTAGAAGACAGTGTAGAATGTAGACTACAACTCTCAACCATCAGGGGTTGTCAGTCAGGTCTAGTTAATCCCTTCCATCTTAAGGGAGTCAATATTTGGTCCTCCAACAACAACTTATATGACTACCAGTCAGTCATTGTGGATCATGGAAACTGTAGTTCCCACCAGCTGGACATCCAGGCTGGTTGAGGATGTGGTTGGGGATGATTCCCAGCAACTGGAGGTCGAAAGATTTGCTGTCCTATAATGTACAGAATGAGTTGACCTGGTAATTTTCTTTTTAGAAAATCACAACTAATAATTAACATTGGTTTGTATTTTGTAGACTATTTGTTTATTAAACAAATCTTAGAGGCAAATGAAGCAACAAAACATTTATTCCCTAAGAACAGAAAAATGTTTGATTTTATTGCATGAAGAATGTTAATAGTGGGTTGGTATTCTCAATGCCATTTTAGAATTCTGACATTTATTAGTGAAGCCGCCTTGCACCTAAGCTGGAGTCCTCAAAGATTTAAGGAGTTTTATCACCATCTACCTTTTAGAAAACATCAAATGAGTGGAATAAATTCCTTTTTTTTTTTTTTTTTAACAATGCTGTTTTTTCTATATCATGTAATTTGCATTAATTATTGAAACTAAAACCTATGAAATGTCACATTCATGAATGAAATATGCAAAAATCATTTGGGGATGTTGAAGTTTTTTAACCAAGATCCCAAAATGGTGCCCACTGGGCTTCATAATGAAAACAAATATTCGACACTTCCACTGCATGAAAATACTCTTATCTTAAGAGATTAAGCTGTCAGACTAATTATACTTTTATGAGACTGGAGAGAACAGTGGGGATTCATACTCAATGCTTTGGAGAAATAACAAACATAAAAACAGACAAATAAAAGATACAACCTTTGCTCACTTTGAACGCAGAAAATGCATTAAAGTTTTCTATCTTTATAGTTTGAATCGATCATCAGCTCTGAGACATTCATTAGTGGTGATGGTAATAATTATTGTATTATATGATGGTGAATATCAGAGTGAGCCAGCTAAAATGCTATTCATCAAAATACAATCAATATATATATTGTATATACTTATAAGCACTATTCTAAAATGCAATGTTCTCAAGGGCCTTAGCCACAATGTTCTTAACCCTTTGAGTGCCATTCTGGCACTCAAAGGGTTAAAGGCAGTGATCTTAACCTTTTCAAATGCTGTTCATGCAATATTTAGAGGGCAGGTCTTCTATACAAAGTTGTTTAAACAGTTTCCTCCATGTATATGTGTGTGGACTATATGATCCTGCTTGTTCAATTATTAGTAACAGGGATTCTTTGTTACCTTGGGTCTTCATTTTGATTCCGCTTGTTCTCTATTGCGACAATCACGATCACGACTTGTTCTCCACAATGTGGTAACTCATATGTGGAATCTCCAAACTGTTATTTAGTCTCCACAAGCTGAATGGCAGGAATCACTCCATTTCATGTCGTTACGGACTTACAAGCCTCACCACTTTGGGATCAACCTTTAAAGGATCCAACCGCCTCTTCAATATATCACCACTCTAGATACTTTATTGTCACCATTCAGGAACAATTACATGTGGTATTTCAATTAGTGTATTCGACTGAAGAGGACCACCAACGCGTTTCATACCTCCGATGCTCCCTGATGAAGTACCTGTAAAAGGTATGAAACGCATTGGAGGTTTTCTTCATTCGGATACACTATCTGAAATATCACATGTTATTGTTCCTGAATGGTGATCTAGAGTGACGATATATTGAAGAGGCATTTATATTCTAATTTTATTTTCAGTTACAGTTTCATATTTTAATAAAAGCTGAGTCTGATAATAATTCATGTTATTTTTCAATAAATAATTGTAAGATTTTTCAACTGTTTCTATGATCTAAAACACACATTCTCAAAATATATTCCACTGGCTCATCCTACAGTCAATCAATTAATCTTATGTCTACAACTTGTGTTGCAGTGTTACTAGGATATAGGCATCCAATGTGCGACCCGTGGACCAAAAAATGGCCCGCCTGACCCCAGGTGTGGCCTCCCTGAGATTTTTTCAAAACTATTGTTATACCAAATGAACTAGCCCACATAAACTAGTAGGCCATTAAAACCTAATCCACTGCTTGCCAGTACCATACAGTTAAAAATAGATGCCTGTTATATATCAGTACTACAATTAACTGGAACAATAATTAAATAAATCCATATTATTGAACCGCTGACAGGCTATAACTCACAATCATTATCAAAAAGAAAAATAATATGGTCCTCACAGGTAAGTCTTTCTGATGACATGACCTACAAATGAAAGACCTCGGACGTCCCAGGTCTAGGGTAAGAGTATGCAAATGAGGCTACCATGACACATGAATGATGCGTTGCTGTTTAATGATGATGCAAATTGTCTTAATTTTGTTAACCTGCAATCACCTAATGACATTTTTTGCACCTAGAACATGCGTGCCTCACAGCAGTTCCAAAAAACTGTCCACATACTGTGATCTGAAAAAACCTTTCTAATGACACCTTGAGTATTCAGTATCAGTGTTTGCATCCACGTAAAAAAGAATTCACGATCAAGAAATTCAGTATTTTTGTATTCTATTTTATATGTCAGTAGTATCACAGTATTAGATATATGAATATAATGTGGTCAATGAAATCCGATAGAAACTATAAATATAAAATGGGATGGTAGATGAATATCAAACCCACAATATGCAGTAAAATCAACATAAAGAACTACATCCTCAGGGCTTCTGCTAGCTATATCCCATTTTAATAGTAATTCAACAAGACATCATATAATGTAATTACTTGAATTCAAGATAATATGTACAGTAATACACATTGCAGCCACAATTATAGCATATATTACACAGAGTGTATAAAAAAAGATAAAACCGGAGTATATCCATAATATAACATGACAGTTAATCATTTTAATTTAAAAAAGCTCTGATATAGCACCTTGTGACTAGTACCTTTAGTCCAGCTTCGGCCATAACATAAATGTTTTAGGGTTAATCCACACTAGCCAGGAACTTTACACTATTGATGTTACAAAGCTGAAAATTAGAAAATAGAAATTGAGCTACACTAGTGATATCATAGAGCTTACATTTGTAATGCAGCTACATCAATGATTTCATGAAGCTTACAATTGAAATGAAGCTACATTTGTAATACCACAGAGCTTACAACTGAAATTGAGTTATACTAGTGATACCGTAGGGCTAACAATTGATATCATGAATCTTATAACTGAAATGGAGTTATTTTAGTGATACTGTAGAGTTTATTATTGAAATTGAGCTACAATAGTGATATCACATAGCTTACAACTATAATATAACTACATCAGTGATACTCCAGGGATACAATGAAGATTACACTTGAAATGGAGCTACAGTAGTGGTACTACAATGCTTATAACCGAAATGATGCTGCACTAGTAAAACCACAAATCTTACAATTTTCTTGGAGCCACACTTGTAATACCACAAAGCTTATAATTGAAATTGATTTACACTAGTGATAACATAGAGCTTACAGCTGAAATGGATCTATACTAGTGATGCCACAGAGCCTAAAATTGACATTGAGCTACCATAGTGATACCACAGAGCTTATAATTGTGTGGAGCAACCCTTGTAATACAACAAAGCTTACAACTGAAACTTAGCTACATGTGAGATACTCTGAACTTTCACCTTAAAGGGATAGTAATACTTAAGTATTACTAATCCCTATAGTAAAGTACTACTAAAAAAATGTATTGCCCCCAGTGTCATCTCTCAAACCTTTATGGTTTGAGAGATGATCGCTCCTAAAGTTGCCCTCTCCCTCCCCCTTCTCCGTAGTCGGCATTCTAGCTGACTCAGGGAAATCCGGTCAGAGATCATCAGGCGGCTCTACAGCAGAGCCACGATCGCGTTAATTAAAAAAAAAACTTTCACTAAAATGGTCTTCTACATGTGCTTGCAAGCCAACCATTTCAGTGAAAGTTTTCTTTTTTAGTAACGCGATCCGGCTGTGCTGAACAGCCGCCTGAAAGTCGTACAACTTTCTTCCCTGCAGTCAGCTAGAACGCTGACTACGGGGAAGGGGGAGGAAGAGGGCAACTTTAGAAGCGATCATCTCTCAAACCATAAAGGTTTGAGAGATGACTCTGTGGGCAATACTCTTTTTAAGTAGTACTTTGCTATAGGGGTTAGTAATACTTAAGTATTACTATCCCTTTAATTCAAGTTTGCATATTTGAAAACTGCATTAAAACTGTCTTTGTGTCTTGTTGGCCAAAAGTCCAGCAAATGTACAGTAAACAGTTGTTACCATATGCTACTGTTTGCTAATTGCGGAACCTGAGTGGTACTAGTGACATTTCATATGCTAACTACGCGTTTCAGTGACATTTCATATGGTTATGACTTAGCCTTTTCAGTGACGTGTGAATGATGTTTCACGTGCTAATGAAGCTATGTGCAGTACTAAATGTTTAGTGTCACTTTTCCCAGAAATAAAATCTCCTAAATTATACATCTGCTGGACTTTAGGTTAACATGACAAATGGGAAGTTTCTAATGCAGTTTTCTTATATGCAGACTTGAATTAAAGGGACAGTAATGGTTACTTTTAAGATTAAGTTTAATATTGTAGATATTAAAAAAAATCAATTGATGAAAGTCTGATCTCTCAAACTATAAAGGTTTGAGAGATATAAACTGCTACAGTTCTCCCCTCCAGCCCCTTTCACAGACTTCAGCCTCTAGCTGACAGCAGGAGATTCTGGTCATTTGACTGGCTGGTGGCTCTTCAGCAGTGCCGAAATAGTGATATCTAGAAAGAACTACTTAACTGGAACGGTCTACAAAGTGTATCTGGTTTGCAAGCACACTTTGTAGACTGCTCCAATAAACTATTTGTTTTTAGATAGCGCTATTCTGGCTCTGCTGTCAACTAGAGTTTGACATATGTGAAATGGGGCAATTTTAGCAGATTATATCTTTCAAACTATAAAGGTTTGAGAGATTTGACTTACATCAAGTGATTTTTTTTAATATCTACAATATTAAATGATATTAAGAATAACCATTACTATCCATTTAAGGTGAAAGCTCCACTTTAAAATTAAAAGGCAGTCGGGGTGATGTAAACCAGCTACACAACATGGGGGGGGGTAAATATTCCCACATATCCAATTTATATAAATGGGGCTTTTAACCCCTTGAATACTAGTGTGGTCTCCAAAGTATTAAAAACAATGCATTGGAGTACTAAGTAACAATTGCATTGGAAATTTCATATTCAGAAGGTTATTTGGGGTCATTGGTACCGTTAAGCATAATGCCAGCAAAACCCTTGTACTGCAGACTTCAACTCACACTTCTGCAGAAAAAAAGACCTTGCCTGCATGTAAATACTACCCAAAGTCCTATAAATAAACAATATCAGGATGTTTGGAAGCTCACAATCTATTAACCCCTTAATGAGTGCCCGATCCGGCGAGTGAGCGGTCGTTAAGGACCACGGTGCTTGTTTGCTTGTTTTTTTTTTTGTTATTTTCTCAATGAATTCTGGGATGGTGCAGTGCAGTGTGTAGCAGCTTTGCCATCCCATAATTCCATGATGTGCCAGGACTGTCACCAATTTATGGTCCTGGCACGCCATTTGTCACTAAGGGGTTAACCTTTTAATGGCAAGCACAGAATATGGGTTTAAAATTACATTTTAATACCTGGGACAAAAACAGGGACAGAAATATCTAAGAAAAAAGTACCAAAACCAGGAACTGTCCCTGGAAATCAGAAACAATGGGCAGGTAAGTGTTCCTGAAATATTTGCCACTTTTTATGAATTTATGTTTCCTGGCAACCAGGTATTAATCCGTCCTTATTGGCATGTACAACACACAGGCCTTGAACTAAAGAACACAAAGGACCCAAAGAAAATCAATGCACTGTTGAAAACAATGACAATGAAGTAGATGAACTGTCCAAGGAATCATATGTATCCTGAGGAGTGGGAATGGCATGAAGGGGGATTGGTGTAGTTCGAGGCCATAGTGTTGTTGCTTCCTAGGCCTATGTGTTTTGTATGCAATCGGTTAGTCTCAGTTGAACTGTGATGGTTAAGCTTTGGTTATCACATGTATCCTGAAGAGTGGGGATGGCAAGGAGGTATTTCAGGCCATCCACTCTTGCCAGGACACATATGATAACCAAAGATCAACTATTGTAGGTTTCTTACATTATTGTACAGAGGGCTATCTAAGATTAGTTCTCAAGGGCTACCAACAGGCCAGAATTGAAGGATATCCCGCACAGGCGGGTCAGTCAAAATGAATGAGCTACTGATTAAATCACCTGTGCTTAATCAGGGAAATCCGTAAATCCTGTCCTCTCGGTGGCCCTGAGGACTGAACTTGGACAGGCCTGATGTAAGGGACCCTGTCAAACTCATAAATAATTGGTTGCCAGTGTGGTAACCCATGCATTGCAACACAGTCTACTGGATACCATCCTGCCACTCAAGGGTTCACACGTCAGTGTCATTGTCAGTGACTTCCCCCTTGAGGAGCCAGGAGAGGGGATAAGCAGGTGGTCACCAGCACCACCAACACCAGCGCAACAACCACCTCCACCAACCATGGGGTTCAGCTGGCCACCCACTGCCATCACAGACTGGATGCCTCCTGGCAGGTAGATGCCTCCATCAACCTCGGGACTTTATTGGATGGCCCCACCATCACCTCCACTGGGAAGACACTGGATGATCACTTTGGCAGCAACACCACACTATGGGGCATATGGCCCTACTTACAGACAGTAGTCACCCACATGGATGCAGTTGAAGCCCACCCATGCTCCCACACCCAGCTGGGGCAGATCAGTATATCAGTGGCCATGGTATGACCCATGGCCACTGGACTATGAACATTTGGGTCTGATTGGAGAGTCACAGTGCCCTCAGCAACAGGAAGACTTCATACCTCCACCACATCTGCAACCAGAAGAACAGAAATCAGTTGCTAGTACGGAGTCCACAGATGTGGTGGGGACACATGCATCCTCTATGTCCCCACATGGTGGTCCCCCAACACCTGTCCCTGAGCACACCTCCCCACTAACAATGGTAGAACCCCAACACCCTGAAAAACCAAGTGGCCAAGATGAAGAGCCAGAGAATTTTGCAGAGCCATCACCAGCACCTGTGAGTCCACCATCTCCAGCCACAATCCATTCCACAGGTACCCAGACTTTTTCAAGGGATGAAGAGTGCCTGAACATCCAGAGGAGGCAGCTCAGGGAGTACAGGTGGACAAACAGGTACCTGAGGAGGTGGCATGGAGATGCACGGAGGAACCTTCCATGCACTGGAATCCCGGGTGACAGAGAAAATACAGTTGCGGACAGGTATAATGAACATGTTGGGGGACACATTGGCAAAAATGAAGGAAAGCAATCACAGGGAGAACCTGCTAATGGAGAGGAAGCAGAAATCCACAGAGGGCTCCACCACACCAACCCCCCTAGTATGGCCCCTGCATCAACCCAAGGAATCCCCAGAGTAACCAGTCATTGAGAGCATCGACCTCTGCAGCCCCTTCCATAGACCCCCCACCAAAAGAAAAAGAAACAAAGGCCCATTTGTCATATTTTCCCTAAATAAATTTGCACTTATTCATCCGATTCATGTCTTGAATGTTTCTGGTTTCTATAAGTAAAGTGGCAGATATGTCTCCAAAGCATTGCAATGCAATGAACACAACTCCTGCGCATATTACTTGGTTGTAAGGTGTTTGAGCACGGGTAACAACACACAACACAAACACTGTTGTGCAATTTCAACAAGTGACACCTACCCCTTAGCATACTATGTGCCAGACTGTTCCCATTTAGTTTCATCCACTGGTATTTGTGTAAAGTATTCACTGGTAGGATATTTCATCAAAAACAACATATGCTGGGATGCACACTCTGATGAGGGATAATTCATCACACACCTAGGAAATCAAGGTTAATTATGTAGATCAATGTTGTGTTTGGCTACAGGACAGAAGCATGAAGATGGGGTCAATTCATTACACAATGCAGGGAAGAAATTGGGTGTTATCCACTAAAGTGTGATAAAGGGTTGATAAGGTGAAGATGAAGTATCCAGTAATATAATTTCTCCAGTTCCTTTGTTATTCTATGGGGCCTATGCACTAATAGCATTACAAGCAGACCAATTACAGTGCATTGGCTCCATAGAATAACATAGGAACTGGAGAGGTGAGATCACTGGAGAAGTTATCTCCACTTTATCACGTCTTTATCATACCTTAGTGAATCTCCCCCATCATCTCCTTGTATCAATACATTTCAAACTCTACATTTCATTAGCAAACCACTGAAATTAGGGACATCCCTTTATAGGCATAAAGGATACATGACTCATAAGTATGTTGCTATCTGGAGAAATACATAGTAACATAGTAGATAAGGCTGACAAAAGACATGTGTCCATCAAGTCCAGCCCATGCCAAAAACATCCCTGTTGATCCAGAGGAAGGCAAAAAAAGCCCTCTGAAGCCATTTTCAATTTAGATCCAAGTGGGTAAAATAAATCCTTCCTGACTCCAAATGGCAGTCAGATATTTCCCAGGATCAACAGCCTATCTGCATTGAAGCCATCTGTCATACTTTTCAATATTGCTCGGTGCTAAATAGGCACCCATTGCTTTTTTGAAAGCAGTAGCATTATTTGCAAGTACAACATTCAGAGGCAAAGAATTACATAGCTTTACCTCCCTTACTGTAAAAAATCCCTGTCTTTGTTTTAGTCAAAAGCACCTTCCACTAGTCTTAATGGATGACCTCTTAGCTCAGCTCATTACGTAAATAATTAACATATTTGTTAATGATAATCATATCACCCCTTTGACGTCTCTTCTCTAATGTAAACAAACCCAGTTTGGCTAGTCTCTCTTTGTAACTCAGATCCACCAGTCCCTTACATAGCTTAGTGTCATCAGCATTACTTTCTATTCCCACTTCTAGATTATTCATAAATAAATTAAAAAGCATTGGGCCCAGCACTGAACCCTGTGGCACCCTACTTATAACTTTAGACCAATTTGAAAAGGTTTACAACAACTATCTGCCATCTGTCATATAACCAGTTCTCAATCCATGTACAGATAACACCACCCAAACCAAAACCTTTTAATTTATGCAGTACCCTGTTGTAAGGCAATGTATCAAAGGCTTTTGCAAAATCCAAGTATATTACATCAACAGCAATTCCCTTGTCCAAATTACTACTTACTCTTTCATAAAATGCAAGTAAATTAGACTGACACAATCTATTCTTCATGAATCCATGCTGATTTCTACTAATAATACTGTTTATCTTCAAATAGTTATGAATAATGTCAGTTAGTAACCCTTCTAGTATCATACTCACTATGGAAGTGAAGCTCACAGGTCTATAATTTCCTGGTTTGGATCTTTCCCCCTGTTGAGCAATGGAACTACATCAGCTTTCCTCCAATCAAAGGGCATCATGTCTGATGAAAGTGAATCAATAAATAGTTCTATAATAGCAAGACCATTATACTGAATACATTCCTTAAGTGCCCTTGGGTGTATACCATCAGGTCCAGGTACTTTATTCACCATAACCTTTTCCAATCTCTTTTGGACTTTGTCCATGGTATACCATGTACATGATGGAGGAAATTCTGTGGTTTTGTCTATTTGCCCATAGCTTGTCATCATTGCTTCCTTTGTATATACTGAAGCAAAGAATGTATGTAAGTTGTCAGCCATTAGCCAAATGGCTAATACAACAACAAAATCAACATTACAGCACAAACATGTATGTATTGTACAGAAGTTCGTTGAAGACTTCTAAAAACAACCAAAGGGTACGTTAAACATAACAATTGGCTACTGAAAACAAGGTATTTGAAGAGCAGGATTGCTAGACAGGTTTTCCTCTTAGATTTTAGGCAACTCATACAAATAATCTTGAGCAGTTTATTCATTTGTGAAAGGTTTTGCAATGTTTACTAACAACTTAGTTTCACATTGAATAAACACCAGCACTCGAGTACAGCAAGAGGTGGACTTCATGGAGGTGGAGTCAACATTTACTAGGGTCACTTGGACATTCCTCTGTTCCAAGATGGGTCATGCCATGAATGCCTGTGGGAAGGGATGGCAGGATTTCATACTGTGCCATCTAAATGTCTGTCATGGAATAGATGAACCATCATTATCTTATTAACCTTTTGCAATCCATAGCATTGCATAGTGTTGGCCACTCCTCCGGAACCAATGAGGTTAGGAACAAGGGCATGACAACCAGCCATATGTATGTGTGACAGTGACATTGGAAAATACATCATCTAGTATATAAAACAAGGCCCATAACACAGAGAGTGGTGGTGTGGCAATGTCATTGCGCTGCACACACAAACACACAGGTCCGCATGGTGTGCTTTGCAACCTGCATCACAAATAGTTACTCCAATACTGTAGACAACCCTAACACAACATATCCATCCTTATTCTGCTCTGTTTGGCTTTGCACAACTATTGTTCTCATTGGATACCCTCTATTACTCCAAGGGTTCTATGGTTGATATGGCTATCCTCAACTCAGTAAATGTTGTTTGCTGTCAATTCAACTTAGGGATATGATAAACATGGGCAATGTGGTGTACCTTTGTTCTCAGGAGGATGGATGGTATCCTTGAAGTCATCATGTTATAATGGGTGAAGGAATTGTCAGTTGAATTTGCACCCTTATTATGACACATCCATGGAATAACTGTGGTATTAGTTAGTCATGCATGCTCTTATCCTTTCTCGCCTGGACTACTGCAACTCTTTACTTACTGGTCTTCCTACTAACCATATCGCTCCTCTTCAATCAGTTCTTAATTCAGCCACCAGAATACTCTTCCTCTCCTCCAGAACAGTACTCACCCCACCACTCCTAAAATCACTGTCATGACTTCCCATAATGCAGCGTATCACATTCAAAATCCTCCTCGTCACCTTCAAGGCTCTCCATCACTTGTCCCCGCCTTATATCTCATCCTTGATATCCCACCATATTCCTGCACGTCCACTACGCAGCACACATGGTGGACGACTCACTGCCCCTTTAACCGCTATCGCTGTTTCACAATTGAAAGCTTTCACACATGCTGCCCCCTACCTCTGGAACTCCCTACCACCCAGCATTCACCAAGCCTCAACCCTCAACAATTTTAAATCTAAACTAAAAGATCACCTATTATCTATAGCAATATCATAATATGGAAACGTTATCATTATTATCATAAGCCAAACACTGCACTTTCTCCTCTACCAGCTTGTATCTGTATGTCACCCATCCTATACATAGATTGTAAGCTCTACGGGGCAGGGACCTCTTATCCTAATGTATACTCACCTGTCGTTCCCCTTATGACTGCCTATATAAGCACTTAATCACCGCACTTATTGTACCCCTGCTGTATTAAATGTAATCTGTAAAGTGCCAAGTACACCGGTTAGCGCTATATAAATAAAAATATACAATACAATACAATACAATTAGACACTGTACCAGCTATGTGTTTGTGATGTTGCAGGGGCCAATATCAGGGCTGTGTATGTGAGTAATCCTGTGGGGTGAAACAGATCATTATGTATTGTGTAAGTGTGTTTGCACACACTCCCCAAGACTGATCATGTACATACATGCATTGTGTTTGATTCCTGTATTATATGCACAGGTGAAGAGATCCCTCATGAGCCTGTCTTGTATCTTGGCCCCTCTCAGCATCCTCATCCTGTGCCCGTGGAAGAGATACCTTCACAATGAGAAGATGCTCAATCTCGTCCATTAGATGCACAGGCTAGGATAATGTTACATGCCTTGCCTGGTGCATATTGCAGAGCTTCCCCTGAGTGATCCAGGCACCGGAATCTGGATTTGAGCAGGCTAAAGGTGCTCTGTTCATATGTGTGCCTCATTGTAGTGCTCCTGTACAGGGGATTTGGTAGTGGTGTGAGGAGCCGGCATCCCCTGTGGAAAGAGAGTGACATGATGAGACAGGGACCACATGTTATGTGAATGATGTGGTGTAAGGGACTACTTGTGTGTCATAACCATGCTAAGCTGTATTTAACCCCTTCGTGTCCGGTGACGTACCTGGACTGTCACGCTGGTCCGGCAGTTAAGGACCAGTGACGGTCCTGGTACGTCACGTACTATTACTCACCGCGCTCCGTCACGGTTTGTTACGACTCTCAGACACAAAGTTAGGTAAAAACAACTTTATTGAAAAAATAATTAAAATGATCCCTTAGGATTCCAACACGTACATACAACATTTAATAATAGAAAAGCACAGATAATATAGGCTTTACCGGTCTTGCCAATATACCAGGCAAGACAGCTTGAGGATACAGGGACAGTAGGCTCTACCGGCCTTGCCAATACTGGGTAAGGCAACCTTCTGATGGAATAATGTACCAGGTTCTACCGACCTTACCAATATACCAGGCAAGGCAGCCCAAGGTACTATACATATAGGCACACCGACAGAAAGTATGACCTAAAGTACTTTTGGAGCAAACCAACGTCCGCACGCTGGGACCAACAACTGATCTGTATAGCCACAAGGCTTGGAGGATAACCCAACGTCCGCACGCTGGGACTAACAACTGATTTGTATAGCCGCAAGGCCTTTGGAGCAAACCAGTGTCCGCACGCTGGGACCAACAACTGATTTGTATAGCCGCAAGGCTTCTGGAGCAAACCAACGTCCGCACTCTGGGACCAACAACTGATCTGTGTAGCCACAAGGCTTGGAGGATAACCCAACGTCCGCATGCTGGGACCTACAACTGATTGTATAGCCACAAGCCTTCTGGAGCAAACCAGCGTCCGCACGCTGGGACCAACAACTGATTGTATAGCCGCAAGGCTTCTGGAGCAAACCAGCGTCCGCACTCTGGGACCAACAACTTATTTGTATAGCCGTAAGGCTTGGAGCAAACCAGCGTCCACACGCTGGGACTGCAAAATGTCATCAAGGCAACCAAGCTAACGAGTCGTCAGGAACACAGAAGGCAGGACAGGAGATGACAGGAACCAGCAGGGTGATCAACCGGTCAGGAAGCGGCAATGAAAATGATCAGCAGGAAACTGCAACCTCCAAGGACTAGGCCGGAACCAACACGGGAACAGCACTGCAGACAGGAGAATCAGGAACAAGGTGCAATCTGGAACTCTGGAACACAGCAACAGGCCCAAACGACTACTGGAACAAGGTGAAAGCGAACGTGGTCAGAGACACCATGAAAGGGCAGCCAAGGGGTGCCCAAACCAGGTTTAAATAGGCATCATGAGGCGGGTTAAAGGCAGACAGCCTTTAACCCGTGATCAGTCACGTGGGGCGGCACGCCGAAATTCCCTATCGGGTCCTTAAAGGACCACACACTCTGTGACCGCTGGTCGTTAAGGGGTTACGTTAGTTGTGTGAGCGCACCTGTGGATGTGGTGTGATGTTTGTATTGTTGACTCACCTAAAAGCCATCCCCTGTGTAGGTTACATTCTGAAAGTCCCTGTGGATGGAGGAGTGCTTGAGGATGTAGGAGTCATGACAGCTCCCGTTCATTGATGAAGTGGAAATTCTTCCTGTTGATGAAGAGATGTCCCTCACGTGTTGTAGGTCTTATGTGCACATGTGCAGTCTATGACACCCATGACCCGGGGCAAGCCTCCCTTGTGTAGACGTCCTGTTTTACACCTGTCCATTCCATGTTGGAAGTGGATGTACATCCTGGCCTTCCTCTTGAGGGCTGGCAACACCTGAGCCAGTACTCTTGAAAATGTGGACTGGAACATACCAGATGCATATTCTTCTGTGGACTGGAAGGATCCACTTGCCATGAAATGTATGGCACACATCAACCTCTGCAAGTAAGATAGGGCACGGTTGGTGCTGTATATGGGGTCAACATCATCTTTGATCACCTCATATAACTGAATTATGTTAAACAACGTCAATCTTTAGCAGTCTGTGACTTCAGCATCCGTCATTCTGAAGATCATGACCCTTGTGTGGAATATCCTAGGTCTGCGCAGTTGTCTGTCATCCCTATGCTGCTCCACAGGTCCCTGTGACAGCTGTGGGTGATCTGGTTGCAGCAGCTCGGGTGCCACTGACTGGTGTGGTCCCCCAGTTGGAGGTGGTCTCCTGTCTGCTGTCTTGGTGTGCATCAGTGATTGAACAGCCAAAGATATTTTTTCAAGCACCGTAAGCCATTCAATCACCTTTGCTTTGAAAAAATACAGGTTGAAAAAACTGCACGCAGTGAGATAAAGTTTGCACCCATTTGACCCATTAAAATATGTTTGAATTTCCCTTTCACTTTTATGTATTAGGTATAAACATGCGTTAAGGGACCCACTTTAACGGCTGAAAATGAAGGCTGTTCAGCAGGTGTGCTTGGGGTTTAATAGTGATCCCCAGCTCTTCGTCTCTGATGTTGTCACAGGGATAGTTATGCAAACATACTGGTTATAATCTCTCTCTCTCTCTGTATTTCTCTCTCTGTCTGAGTGGTCTCACTGTAAATACACCACATCTGAGGATGGTGAGATGTCCCTTTAAGACACTGGTGGGGTGTTGTCCAGGCACAGTTATGATGTAGGGTGTGACCAATGGGAAAGTATGTTGTCCAGGGAAGTGTTTTGTGGTGCGGATGTTTTGTTTGTGTGATTAGTTGTACTTTCTTTGTACCTGTCAGCTGTGTGTGTATGACACTGTCAGATGCACCTTGGGTCTCCATTGGCTAGAGTTGTTGCACAGGTGAGCTTGGGTTGCTTTGGGCTTGACAGGGCTTGATAAGTGCATGTGTTGTTTTACATTTGTATTGTTGAGTGTTAATCCCTGTTGTTCTGGGGTATGGTGTATGGGATTGTGTTGTGTTGCATAGTGAAGCCCTTGTTCCTGGGGGGATGAACGGTTTTTGTTGTTTGTCCGTGACTTGTTTGTAGAACATGGACATTGTTCATGCATTTGCTTAGCTTTGCAGAGGTTAATGATGCTATTGGTGTACTTGTGCTGGCTGTTGTGTGTGCTGATTTTTCCATTTTTCCCTGCATTGTTTTGTCCGACTGTTTTTTTTTTTTTTCCCCTTGTGTGTTGTATGGCCAGAAAATATGGGTGCAGATTTTCATCTGTTAAATGTATCAGGTTATCGTCAGTTGGCACCACCGCAAAGGATTGAATGGCTCTTAGGTATAGCTGTTCCATTGTTTTCTATGGCCAAAATGTTATTATTGTTTGTGATTCCAAAACTGAAGTAAGATGGCTATTTGGATGGCTTGCAGTGCTTTAAAAACTGCCGGCAGCGAGAATTGGATTGAGGTCTGTATGTCTTAGCCTGTCAGTCTTAAACTCATGGAGACGGCGAAGTGCAGAGCTGGCTGCAATGTGCCAGCCCAGCAGGTCTCTTGATACTGAGACTGTGGCCTCAATTCAATTGGCCCTGTCGGCCAAAAAACAGCCAATTACCTTTGCTGTGAAAAAATACAGGTTGAAAAAACTGCACACAGTGTGATAAGGTTTACACCCATTTGACCCATTAAAATGTGTTTGAATTTCCCATTCACTTTCATGTGTTAGGTATAAACATGCGTTAAGGGACCCACTTTAACGGCTGAAAATCTGCACCCAGTCCTCTAACGCATGTTTAAATCTGTTGATGCATGAATTGAAGGGGAAAAAAGCCAGAAAAAAACCATAAGTGACCAGTGAATGTATCGACATGGGGCCTTAAGCTCCATATCAACACATCCAAAGTCCTCAAATAAATGTGTGAAATGTGAGAGAAAATTGAGAGATTATGAGATCCAGTGGGGTATGCAATGCATTGCACAGTGTTACATACTCCACTGGCACTCACAGGATTAATCTAAGTAAACAACATCCCTTGAAAAGAAACACTTACTTGTAATCTAGATGTGCAGCAGGGTGTTCAGAACCCTGGTTAGCTACTGTCTATCTTCTTCTGTAATCTTCTATCTTCTTCTTTCTCTTCATCTTAATATCTTCTGTCTTCTGATCTTCTTCTTTATTCCAATGATGTCTCTGAAAAAAAAATCCACATTAAATATGCCCTCAAAAAGTATTGTCGAGAGATAAAATCACAGTGATAACAGAAGATCGGCAGTTTTTATCTCTAACATAAGATCAATAAACAATATAAATAAATTTGAGATCTTGCACACAAACTAGGTATGACACTTTTTCACAGTGAACAGAATTGATAAAAAGAATCAATTACTCATATTCTTGAAACAATATATGATATATAGAACTATAGTAATATGTGAATTGGGAAATAGAGATATGCAAACTTGACTCAGCAATACATATCAAGCAACATTCTAGACTATATATATATATATATATATATTATTGCATGAGAAAATATAATACAATAGAAAATATCAGATAACTTCACACACAGACACTTATAGGGTTAACCTGTATATGAATATAGATATCCAGTGGTATAAGCTAACAATGTTTGAATCCAGCAGTAGTAAGGGTTAATAATTCCTACAATTTTAGACAGTACTGTGACGGCCCGCCACCCGCGGCAGGCACCCGCCCCTGTAGCGTTAGGGGGGCGCCTACCAGGTCATTTACACCGGACCGGCCTCAGAGGACCACCGGACAGACCTGGGCCATTTGCTACTGGATCTAGCTGCACTATCCAGAGGAGGAGCGGTCAACCAGATTGGAAGACCTCCAGGTGCAGCCAGCCCAATGGGGAGCAGTGACCTGGGTAGGGACTCGCACTTCTACCCACTGGAACAGGTCACCGCGGAGCAGGTATCGTCCCCTCTGCTGCGTAGTCTCTGCTGGGCAGGCACTAACCCCTCTGCCTTGTCCTGGGGAACAGGTTCAGGTCCCTCTGCAACAATGGCGCCTCCTCCTGGCAGGAACTCACCCCTCTGCCGAGATAAAACTACACCGCCTTTATAAAGCAGTGTCCATTAACAAAGGGGCCAACTTAATGGGGCTGCTGGTGAGCTCACTCCCACTCACCAGTTCAGGGATCACAACACAGGGGGGCTGGTGGGTTACCTTAAGATCCATTACTGTTCCGCTGCTTCTCCAGGACCTAACATCAAGAAGGGATCTACTATTGAACCTTGTGTCTCCTGCACGGTCTAGCTCTGCCCGAACCTGCCGCGTTATCTCTCTTATGGCGCCCTCAGAGACAGGTGGGGTCAAGTAAGCAAGTCTCTCCCGCATCCTCTGCTGAAAGAGGGTTTCTGTTCTTTGCTGTGGAGCTGGGGCCTTAGCTATGCCAGCCTCCACATCCATCTTGATCAGCTGAAGAACAAGCTCCGGCTTACTGCGTTGACCATGATCAGACCCTCGGGCGATGATCAGCTCCTTCAGCGATGCGATGCTCAGCTGCTTGTATACGGCTTCCATCTCGGGAGCTGGCTGTGCTCTCCTCTGAACCTCCCGATGGAGGTGAATCCCGGTGGTGGTTTGGACTCTGTAGTGCAGAGATCCCACCGCTGCCACCAATGTGACGGGCAGGCACCCGCCTCTGTAGCGTTAGGGGGGCGCCTACCAGGTCATTTACACCGGACCGGCCTCAGAGGACCACCGGACAGACCTGGGCCGTTTGCTACTGGATCTAGCTGCACTACACAGAGCAGGAGCGGTCAACCAGATTGGAAGACCTCCAGGTGCAGCCAGCCCAATGGGAAGCAGTGACCTGGGTAGGGACTCGCACTTCTACCCACTGGAACAGGTCACCGCGGAGCAGGTATCGTCCCCTCTGCTGCGTAGTCTCTGCTTGGCATGCACTAACACCTCTGCCTTGTCCTAGGGAACAGGTTCAGGTCCCTCTGCAACAATGGCGCCTCCTCCTGGCAGGAACTCACCCTTCTGCCGAGATAAAACGACACCGCCTTTATAAAGGCGCTTTTGGCTACACGGGCCTAGTATCAAATATCCCCACCTCTCCACCCAATAACAGAGCCTGAACATCTGCTTTAGGAGTAGGGACACACACCTAAGTTTATTTAAATGGAATACCAGACCTTTCACAGCCTTCATTCAACTTGAGGTGACATGAATATACCAAAATATCAGAATACACAGAAGACAAGACATATAACAAACATCACCTGGTATAACAATTTTAGGATGTAAGATGGGGGAGTATAATTAAAACATTGGAGAGAAACTGACAGTCCCAGAATGCAACAGTGCCATATTTGCATACTCACAGCAATGCTGCAATGTAGGTCACCAACCAACAGATGGCAGTGCATAGTACAATGCTGCAATGCAAGATTCAACCAATAGATGGCAGGGCATAGCTCAAGGCTGCAATGCAAGCTTCAACCAATAGATGGCAGGCATAGCACAATGCTGCAATGCAAGATTCAACCAATAGATGGCAGGGCAGAGCACAATGATGCAATGCAAGTTTCAGTCCAATAGATGGCGAGGTTGAGGTCGAAGGACTTGAGACAGGAAAAGTCCATAGCAGATGTATTGCTGGAATGTCCATGGAATCCCACAGTCCTCATATCACAGGGACATAAAAGTTCAACCTCCTGTTCCGTCACAAGTACAATAGGTGGCAGTGTAACAACACCTGCCCCACCCGATGTACTAAGGCAATTTAGTGGCAGGGAACTTGTCACTTGACTTGTGCTCAATAGGTCCTAGATCAAGTGGCAAACCTTGATATCCATGATGCACAATATTGCAAGAAATATAACACTCTATCTGAAAGACATAAGGTCCCAGATATACAAAAGAAAAATATAACGATATGGCTGCTGGTTTCAATGTATGCATACTTCTGAAGGAGCACAGAATAATGAAATACATTTCCTGGTAAAAATATGCATTACCGCCTTTTAATCATAAACAATAAAAGTAAGGTATGGGTATAGCAAGAAAAATATATGTGAAATATACCAAAGCATGTGAACCCTAAAAGATTATAAAGACAAATTCATGTCTGCACACATCAGCGCAAGGGGTTAACCAGAGTTATAGGCAGAAGAGATCAACCAAATACACACTTCAAGGTTTTTGTCCCTTCAAGATTTTCACAGATGTGACTATCTCAACGATACAACCTACGCTAGATGTCACAAGCAGATAAAACAATATAGAATGGAATCAGCCAAATTCACAATTAAAGACACAGAAAGATTCAGAACACAGAGAAATAGAGCACAATGACTCTCAGAGTATATTATTGTGAGTTCTCTATGACCGTTTACGGTGATAACAAATGCACCTCACTACAACCCGGCAGAGGTATTTTACATGCACAACAAACAATTGGCTCTTCAGGTAACTATCACGTTGCCCATGCTCCCTTGTTTTTGTTTTCCTGTCAGTTATCCTATGTAGTGCTCCCATTGGCTGTCCTGTGTTGATCCCGCCCAGTATGGCCTTTATATACTGGGCTCCTGCACCCACACGGTACCCTTTCGTGGTCTTCCTGAACCAGTGCTACCTTTCTGCTAAGTGTTTCCCAACTTGGCCTGCCTGACTACTCTTCAGTTTCCAGCTCCTATGTACCGACCCGGATTGCCTGACTTCTCCTCAGTGCCTGCTCCTGTGTATCGACCCGGCCTGGCTGACGTTCCTGCTCCCGTGTATCAACCCGGCCTGGCTGACGTTCCTGCTCCGGTGTACCGATCCAGCCTGGCTGACGTTCCTGCTCCCTTGTACTGACCCAGCCTGGCTGACGTTCCTGTTCCTGTGTACCGACCCGGCTTGATTGACGTTCCTGCTTCTTCAGCTAGTTGTCGCCTCGGCAACATTCTTACTCTGCAGGCAATTCAGTTGCACTTGCTTACTAGCACTTTAGTCCTCCGTTACTGCTCTGGCAGTGCGCCTTTGGCCTAGTCCTATGTTACTGTTCATACCGGTTGCAAGTGTCTGCCTCCATGATTGCTCCGGTAGTCGCCATTGGCTTGTCCTCCGTTACTGCTCCTGCAGGTTGCTAGTGTGTGCCTCCGTTACTGCTCCAGCAGTTTGCCTTTGGCCTAGTCCTCCGTTACTGCTCATACTGGTTGCAAGTGTCTGCCTCCGTTATTGCTCTGGAAGTGTGCCATTGGCTTGTCCTCCATTTACTGCTCCTGCTGGTTGCAAGTGTCTACCTCCGTTACTGCTCTGGTAGTGCTCATTAATCTATATCTGTGGTACTCTGGCAGTTCACATTGTTCTGATAGCCTTGGGCAACCTGAAGCTCTCTATAAAGTGCCATCTCAGTACCTTCACACATGGGACTGTTCACACACATTGATGAACTTTAACTCCTGCAGTACCAGAGTCCTGGGAAACTTATTCCTCTTGTCTGACCTGTGACACAATATACTGTCTGTACCTTTATTTTGTACTGGACCTGTGTGGGCAATTGTATGATTAACCTGTCATGTGTCTGTATTATACTGTCTGTATACTACAGGACCTGTGAGGGTTCTTATTGTATTGTGAATTCAATAAAACTGTGTTTTTATCCTAAACCATTGTGTCTGTGAGTCGAACAAACCGTTACAGTATCAGCTTAATAGCTAATCTGTAACTCCCAATGATCTAAAATTTCTATCAGTCTGATCTGTACCCTATATTAATGTGATTTAACTGTATAATTTGCAGAAAGTTATACTAAACTTTACAGCCAAACGGCTACTGCATTACATTAGTTCTGCCGGTCGAACTGGGAAATAAAAAATACTAGTTAAACCCAGAATTCACTGGGTATGATAACTTTGGAAGTGTATACAGTGTAAAGACAATAACTAAGTTATACTTTACCATTCATAAATTGGGTGTGGTCTTAGGCACGGCAGCGTACTGTTCAATTCAGGACTCAGGAAGGCAGCAACCCTCAGGAAACTCTCTTCCAAAACCCAAAACAATGGTTATATGACCCAAAGCCCCCCTTTACAGAAGGATACGCTTATTCTTCTCTCATAGGTCACCCCTCAGAGAATTAGCATATGAGGTAATATTCATTAGTAAAACATATATATAAAATATATTTGAAACATAAATCTCATGTCGCCAGGTGTCAGTATAGTACCAAGAGAGCAGATGGCATTCCAAAACTACATCAAATGAAAAAAAATTAATGCTTTTCTCTCAAACAATAGAAGCAGCAAAACACTATCGCTGTGAAGGATGTGTGTCCGGAATTTCTTACTCCAACACATAGTTGCAGTTTATCTACATTAACCGGCTAAGGGGAGTGAAACCCTTCTGTCCCAACAGATAACTCTATTACAAGGATGTATTCATGAGAAAGTCTAAGGTTTCTCTTTCTACAAAATATTGCTTAAAGATATAGTCTCATATATACACAGACAAAATAGTTACTGAACAATTTCCATTTCTTTATGGTCAGAGCAGATTCTCTGACAAAATACCTCCTTTTTAGCTTAATATAGTAGACTTGGCGAAAGTTCTAAAATATTGTCGCTAAAAAACTGGAAGAGAACGTCTGTTACATCCTTACACCCATGACTGGGGTTGTTTCTGGAGTAGTAAAAGTTCCCTCCATTTCATCAACTGGATTACGGCATAACTTGCTCCTAGAAAAAGATGTCTTTATTGTTCTTAAAACTCACACAATAGCTCCTATCCGGGATCAATAAACCCAGTTGGTTGATGAATAAGAGAAATAATATATGATATGAATAATTGTTTAGCCTACTCAAGGCTCTCCTTAGTCTTGGCTTGAGAAAACTTGGCTTGCACAGCATATCAGCCTTCCAGCCTTCCAAGACTGGATGTGAGAAATATTACATTTCTTGTTAATGACAATCCTTGGATACATACGGATAAAATCCTCTGGGATATGAATGTTTCCTTTGTGAGGATGAATCCTGGCATCTTTCGTCAAATGATCCTCGACGACAGCCTTGGAATCACAACTGGCTTTGTCCTGTCCCAAAGAAAGAATGCTTACCTGTCCAGTGACTGAATTAGGATCCTTGTTCTCCTTCAGCTTCTCCCCCAATAACCTGTAACTGAGATTTAGGGTGACAAGCATGTAATTGGTTTATATGAACCCACTTTTCTAAAATCTCACCATTAGTAGGGATAGAAACCTTATAAGCAACTAGAGATATTTTATCAGTTATGATATATGGTCCCTTCCATGAGGGTAAGAACTTCTTCTCTTTTACCTGGTTTCTATCAAAATTATACAGATAAACTGATCATTTACCTCATATTCCTTCTTGGTGGTCTTTAGATCGTAGTAAGTCTTAGTACTTACTGCTGCTTTTTCCAGACTTTTCTGGGCAAATGCATGTTGTAAATGTTTGCGGAGGTCGTCTATGTATTGATGTGTAGTAGAGGCATTTATTAGGTTCTGATCATACGTGCTGTATAGCAAGTGTTGGGGTAGGGTCATCTTTCTACCTGTCATCAACTGAAACGGTGACATGTTCGTGGCTGCTCTAGGTGTAGTACGAATAGCCATGAGGACTAAGGGTAGCTTAATGTCCCAATCCTTACCTGATTCCTTAACAAACTTTTTAAGGATGTTGACAATGGATTGATTATACCGCTCCACCCCTCCACTTGAAGCAGGACGGTAAGCGATATGTAATTTCCTCTTTACCCCTAATATCTTCCAGAGTTTACTCATCACTTCACTGGTGAAATGGCTACCTCTATCAGATTCAATCCACTGAGGTAGGCCAAACCTACCACATTAAACACATTAGAGCATCTCCCCCAATGAGTTGTTAGCAGTAGAGCGGAGGTTATAGTTAGTATGGAGGGTTGGAGTGAGCATACTGCTCAGGTAGTCTGATAGCTTTCCAGAGACATGATTATAAATAAGGCAAGAGAAGTGAAGAGTATGTCTAGATTTCAGCGTTAGCCAATTTAGTTCTTTAAACATATGATGGGTAGGACAAAGTGGCAGAATTAATGAATTATATATAGTGTTGAGGTTGCTAAGATGAATTTGCAAAAGCATATACTGTATCACCATAGTTTATGACTGGAATTAACATCTCTTGAATAATATGTTTTCTTATCAGGGGACATAGACAAGATTTGTTTTTAACCCCTTAAGGACTACATGACGTACTATGACTGTCATGGTCCTTATACCCTTAAGGACTGATGACAGTCTTAGTATGTCACATACTTTTTACTTACAGTGCTCCACCGGGAGCACTGTAAGTAAAAATAGGGCCTAAAATTGACCCTTCCAAGACTGGAGTGGTCTCTCTTAAGCCCCAAAGCGGCACGCCGATACACGGAACAGGTCACGTGTACCGGCGCGTCGGCAAGGATCAAAGCGGTCCTTATGGGACGGAAACGTCCCAGGACCGCTGGTCTTTAAGGGGTTAAACAGAGTGCCTATTTTAGGATAAAGTTAGAATATTAATTTATCAAGGTGAAGACCAAATATGCGGTTTGGGTCAAGTCATATACCCAGATATTTGTAGGAGTTAACAGGAACTATGTTACTATTAGACTTTGTTTCAATGACTAAATGGTTATTGCAGAGTTTAAATAATTAACTCTTTATACCAAATACCATTGCTACCATTTTATGGGTGGTTAGGAACAGTTTGTTTGTAGAGATCAATCTTTCAACTTCAGAGAAGTGCAATAGAGAAGTGCTGGACTGTCTTTCATACACAATATGCAGCACAAACACTCACAGATTTTAAAATGATGCTGGGGGCCATCCAAGCATTTGAAAACTTTGGACAGATTCTCTCTGTTCCAAGTTTCCCTCCTTTTCAGCAGGTACCCAAAGGGGATTCTTGTACCATAGGTTGAGAAACTAAGGTTTAGTGAAGTAGCTGGATATTTATGAAGAACTGAACTTTCTTCTGAAAGACATGACTGGAAAAAAGAAAGCTGCAATATTCTGAAAACTCTGTCATTTTATGAAAGCCTATATGTTATAGTGATTCTAGATGAGTAAAACAAGGGGAGTATCACTACTTGCAGCTGTTTTATTCATAAGTTAGAACATTTCAAAACTATTATACTCTCCGTAAACAAAGATCCATTGAGTTTCTCTCCTAAAAGTTCAAACTGACAGAAAGTGACTGAGTAGTTATTATCACATTCTATGGAGAACTGTTGTCAGTGACTCCTCTGCTCCATAAAATGAAACAGAATAACTAACTGAAATCTGACTATTAGATGGCAATGTTAACATAACAAAAAAATAATGTATTTAAAATATAATAATGTATTCTTAAACATTATAAAAGACACTTAAGGCCTTGTTTCCTTTTCCTCAAGGGCCAGACTCAGAAAAGAACATTGAATTGAGTGCCAGATAGCAATAAATGTAGTAGAATTAAAGACAAGCATGTACAAAATGAGACTTTATGCCAGTTATTATATGAAATCCATATCTTAGTTAATAATCTACCGTACATTTTGCTACACACACAATATTGTTACAGATCAGGTAAATATTGTTATGCAGTAGGCACATTTTTATTTCATTGAATTTTTATAAAGGGCTGGATTGACCATGGCCAATGGCTTAAAATTGCCCTATGGCCTTAATTTATACATCCCTGGCCTAATGATTCGTTAACTAAATATTAGAAAATGGAGAGTACTGGATATAGCAAACAAAGGGTATAGCTGAAGCACTCTTTTATGGTGCTGTCATCCAAGATCACATGCTTGTTGTGCAAATCAGCTGATGGAGGGGTAGTTGCAAAACGTGCTGTAAAAAATATTTGCTTAGGCCACATTTCAGTCTCATTACAAAACTTTCTTCAAGGACTGACATGGAGATTGAATTGTTGGACCAGATGGTTGTGTCTTATGTAAAGAAATGTTTATTTTATTGCAATTTTTAAATGTTCCCATCCTCCAGGTGATTTATTTGGGGTACCACATATTCACAAGGCCAGATTTACTATTAGGAAGACTAGGCAACTACACGGAGCTCTCTTTCAGGGGATTGTAAGTTTAACTGACACACCCATATTCAGATTTGTTGGTGTGGTCAGAGAAATATCAGTGCTCCTGCATCTGACATCATCTTCAGTTCTCCAGGTTGTAGTAACATAGTAGACAAGGCTGAAAAAATACATGCTTCCATCAAGTCCAGCCCATGCCAAAAGCACCCCTGTTGATCCAGAGGAAGGCAAAAAAAGCCCACTGGAGCCATTTCCAATCTAGTCCCAAGTATGTGGGGGGGGGGGGGGATTATTCCTTCCTGACTCCAATTGGTAGTCAATTAGTTCCCTGGATCAATATCCTATCTGCTTTGAAGCCATCTGTCATAATTGTCAGTACTGTTCTGTTCTAGATAGGCATCCATTGCTTTTTTGAATGCAGTTATCTTGCATTATCTGCAAGCACAACATCCTGAGACAAATAATTCCATAGCTTTACCGCCCTTATTGTAAAGAATCCCTGCCTTTACTGTTCATTAATTAATCACTTGAATGTTAGTGATGTTATTGATTACTCCAGTGCCACCCTGCTTTCTAAGATACTGGGGTCCTCTCCAGTTTTTTTTGTATGTTGTACTATTTTCAGTGCCAAGCACCAATGGATGAATCTGTGGACATGGCTATGTTTCCATAGACAATGCTAGTTGGCCTTTTGCCTAGGTAATCGTTCATGTAAATCTGGCCTAAGATATGTTGCTTTCCTTTGAAATCTTTGAAACATCAATTAAATGTTTCTTTTGTGCTCTAGCATCTACACATGTTGCTACTTCACAATATACATAAGATATATGTATACTTAAGAATACATACCAATTCCAGTGAAAAAAACACATGCACACACGTGGTTTGCATACTTTTTACCCTAAAGATGTAGATACATGGTAGGTGATAAATGTTATCACTGGTTTTTATCTTACAGATTCCAGCTGAAGTCTATGGTGAAATTTGTAGATAAATCCAGTGATAACATTTACAGCTGAAATGTAAATTAGGCATGAATTGGTTTATACCTGCTGAAAACAGGTGTAAATTTCTTGGGGATTTCAGTTATGTTCCCTTATACTTGCTATACGATTAATAAGAGCTTATATGCTTACATCTGTGAATTGATAGATTTCCAATTCACTTTTTATTAAATGAGCCCCAAAACTCAGGGTTAGAAAGAATCTATCAAAGAGGAAAAACCTTCTGTGCTCAGTGATTGTACCTGCACAGATCAATAAGCTTGAAGTAGTTCAACAGTATCTATAATTTTTTTACGTTTATACTTATGGGGCATAAACAGGCAACAATTCTGGGCTGATCCAAATAAACTAAAAGCAACAAGAAAAACTTTTATTTGGTTTAAATGGGGTTTTAACTTCAACTTACATTGGTTTAAATGTGGTTTTTACCCCAACACATTTCAGACAATTCGACAAACCAAGTAGATGAAACATAGGAAGATTTACACATCTCCAATCACTAACCAACTAATTAGTCTCTAATTTAAATGATGTCATTTATCTTCACAGAGACACTAAAGCAGAACTTTATGTGGTTAATTAACTAAGAAGAACTCTGGCATTTTTACAGCAAACCAGATAAACCAATGCATTGGAGTGCTTAAAAGCCTCATTCACTGAGTAGTTGGTTATTTAGTTTATTGTGTACGAATGGCATTCGCTTTGCGGAGATGCATTTTTTTTTTCTTTTAAAAAGCTTTATTGAAGAATAACGAATACAAAGGAAACAATAATAACAATAGGATCTCGCAGGATCCAATAAAGAAAGATACAAAATATATCAAGGTACGTAAGAATTCCAACGTGATGAAGAACATGGGTATGGATCATACCAATATTGACAGATGCCAATGATACTGATTAGTGTCTACTGCGTTGGGAAAGGAAGGAAAATTAACAACTGAACAGGTCGAACTCCAGACGAATCACCTGGAAGTATAGCTCAGAAGAGGAAAGCGAGAAAATAGATCAGGGAACAGGAAAGAAAGAGTTGAAGGGATCGGAAAGAAACAAGGCGGCGGGCTCCGGCACCTGACAGGGCGAGAGAGAAACAAGATGAACAACCACAGGAAGGAAAGGAGGGGAGAGAAGTAAAAGAAGTGAGATGGAGAACAAATAGTAATGCAGAGGGAATGCAAAGGTAGAGGGCAGAGAGTAGAAAGGATGGAGACCAGGCAAGGGCATCACCCAACTGTAGTACCTGCCAGCGAGGCTCGATAAGCAAACCAGGGATGCTAGATAACCTGAAATCTAGTAAAAGTACCAGTAGCTAATGCATGTAGTCTTTCAGCTTGTGCCCTAGTGTCAACCTTAACTAACCATTGTGAGAGAGGGGGAGTATGTGAGGACTTTCAGTGCAACTGGATTAAGAGCTTAGTAGCATGTAGAAGATGATTCAACAATAATTGTTGGATTTTATCAACCAAGACTGAAGGGGGAAAAATATAGAAGAACAAGAGAAGAGGATCTAATGGAAATGATTTCTTAAATATAATTCCCAGAGCACTACATATCTGCAACTAGAAGGGCTAAATCAGAGAACATTCCCACCATAAGTGGAATAAGGAACCATCTGCCTCATGGCACTTCCAAAATAAGGGAGATGCTGAAGGGAAAATAGTAGCCAAGGTCTTCGATGTGTAGTACCATCTCGTCAGGAGTTTATATATGGCCTCCCTAGTAGAGGTATCCACTGCTATAGAGGAAAGTTGACAAAAGAGAAAGTACCATTGGTGAACTGGCAAGGTAAAGGAAAAGTCACATTCCCAGGATATTAAAAAGGATGGTTTGACCGTAGAAGCTGGCTCAATCAACAGTCGATATATCTTAGAGAGTGGCTTGGAGGAATAGAAGCCAGTTAGCAATACAGACTCAAAATTAGTCAGTTGTCTCAACTGAGATCCAGACTTGAGCAAGGAAGTACGAAAATACAAAACCTGTAGAAATTGCCAGTAATGCTCCTTAGTAAAATAATGAACATAGAGCATCAAATGAGAGAAGACCTGTCGGAGATATCAGTCTCTGGAGGGTATGTGCACCCCTGTCCTTCCAAACTTGAAAACGGCCTCCTACTACTCCCGAGGAAAGTCCGGATGTCCAAAAATAGATAGAAGAGGAGAGGGAAAGGGGGATAGGAATGTGACAAAGTTCATATAATTCCACACCTGAACAAACCTCTGTAAGATAGGGTGAGTCCTAATGGCAGGGTAACGAGCTCCAGGACTAAGCCATAGAATATTGTATGGGTCCAGGAAAGGAAAGTGGACATTCACCTCCCTGACCTGTTCCCTCCTGGGGTCGTAAAAACAGTGCAACATAGTAGAGATTGTAGAAGCATAATAATATTTAGCAACATCAGGAACAGCCAGACTGCCAAAAGCTTTAGGGAGAGTCAACAATGATGATGCTAACCTGGGTTTCTTATAGGCCCAAATAAAGGAAAAAATAGATGAGTAAAACTTGGAGAGCCATGCACGTGACACCAATAGACGAATAGCATTAAAAAGGTAAAGTAATTTCAGCAACACGATAATTTTTTTACCAGACTTGCTCTCCCCATCCAGGAAATATACAGAGGGTTCCAATGAGTGAAATCAAGTTGCAAAGAGTCCCATAAAAGCAAAAGGTTGAGGTCCATCAATGAACTGAGCGAGGAAGTGAGATGAATACCCAGACAGGAGATTGAAGTCTCAGCCCAGCAGAATGGGAAAGAGACTTTCAAAGAAGCAGCCAGATCATGAGGGACATTAAAATTAAGAATCTCAGATTTTGAGTAATTAACCCAAAATCGAGAAACAGCACTGTAAGATCATAAGATGTCCAATAAAGACGTAAGAGAGGAAGTCGGAGAAGACAGAGTCAGTAAAATATCATCCGCAAAGCATGCAATCTTAGAGTCATCATTTAAGAGAGGAAGTCCCTTTATATCGGAGCAGGACCTAATCATATTCTCAATGGTTAACACAAATAATATGGGAGATAATGAACAGCCCTGAAGTGTGCCATTGGTTATTACAAAGTCGTCAGATAAATAATCATTGATCTTCAACTGGGCAGAAGGATGATGATACAGACTCATAATGCTGTTAAGGCCCTGTGGCCTCAACCCCAAATAGTGAAGAAGATACTCGAGAAAGGTCCAGTCATCCCGGTAGAACGCCTTCTCTGCGTTGATAGAGACTAAGAGGGCAGGTATTTTACACGTCAGGGCTGTATGAATAAGAGCGATGGCTTTGATTGTGTTGTCCTTCATCTCTCTAAGAGGCACAAACCCTGCTTGATTGCTATGTATATAGGTAGCAAGACAGGGTTTAAGATGATTAGCGATCATTTCCGCGTGTAGTTTCACATCACAATTAAGGAGAGAAATTGGCCTATAGCAAGAGCACTCCTCAGGATCCTTCCCTGGTTTGAGAATAAGGGTGATATGAGCCATGAGGGCACCAGGGACAAATTGAGCTCCAGCATGCACAGCATTGAGGACTTGTAGAAGGAATGGGGAAAGAATGGAGAAGCATTTTTTATAGTAAGACTGTGATCCAACCAAGTAATTGGTTCTATTGCCGCAGAGTACAATAAGTGCGTTACATACTGTCCCAAAAATATACAATCAGGTCTAGAATAATGGTTGTGCCTATGGGAAAAGAAAGTATAGTCCTTAGTAATTGGAAACAAGAGGTGCCATGTATCAGTCAGGTGATATTCTGATAACAAAGCATGCCAAAGCTGAAGAATCTGCGGTTCGACAGAGGATGTACCAGCAGAACAGTCCAAAGAGGAGTCAGAGGAAATATTAAAATCCCCCCCTAATATAAGACACCCAACCTTAACCTGAAATAGCAACTTAAAGGTTTTACGTAGAAAGCGAATCGGATGCCTGTTAGGAGAATAAATGGAAGCAATAGTAAAGGGGCTATTATGGATCAAGCCTTTAAGGAAAAGATAGTGACCTGCAGGATCGTCCTGAACCTCATGTAAAGTCCATGAAAGGTCCTTCTTAAGCAAGATGCAAACACCCCTGGTTTTAGAGTAATCCTGACTATAAGAGTGCCAAGTAGATGGAAAGTACTTACTAGAGAAGGAAGGGTGTTTATCCCATTGAAAATGAGTCTCCTGCACCATAACCACATCAGCATTTAGAGAATGTAGCTCTCCTCAGAGCACGAGCCCTCTTCTCAGGGATATAAAGGCCACCTGCATTTATAGTGAGTACTTTCAAAGGAACCATAGGGACCGCCATCACATCCTTTTAAGGAAAACAAAGAGTCCCAGGAAGCTGTCTTCCCCCTCCCACACCCCAACCAGGAGAAGCCAGAACCCGCCGTCCAAAAGAAAGAAAAAGAAGAAAGCAGCAAGAAGAGAATGAAAAGCAGCAAAGGTAGGGGAAAGAAAAAGAGAAGGAGAGGAGAAGGCAGTAGACACAAATGAGTAAGCAATACGGTGCAAACAAGGCACAATAGGCATTCATATCGCATAGTTCATCTTTGGTATCAGAAAGAAATCAGTTCTCAAAAGGAGCACATGCATACATATTGCAATAATTAAAAAGTGAAATACACAATGGATCATCGGGGTCAATGTGAATTTTCTCCACACACTTAATCATAGCCATAAATCAAAGTAGCTGGAGACAACCACAAACAAAGGGTTAGAAACAAAAATATACCCTAACAAGTGAAAAGGGAAATGCCAACAGATACTGGACTGAACAAGGGAGCAATGTCAATGAGAGTTTCCAAGTGTCAGGAGACTAAAGTCAGCTAGGACATAAATTGGAGGAAGGTGGCAAGGTATAGTTGAAAGGGAACGTCATGAGGGTCAAAGGGGTATACAAAAGGGGCTCATATAGTGGCAGCAGGAAGGCATCAAAGGAAAAATAAAAAAGGGGGAGACTAAAAGTAGTGAGCGGGAGGCATGCATCCCGCTAGCCACAAGAGGAGTAATACCAGAAGGGAGGGCAATGGAGGAGAAAGGGGCAAAGGAAAGGAGTCTAGAGTAAGGCAGCGGAGAGAGCAAAATAATGCAGACATACATCAGGAAACCTCATGAAGAAAGGAGCATAAAGTGTGGGGCAAAAAAAAAAAAAAATAATGGACACATTAACCCAATAGACCCAGACCCCCTCCTAACCCCAGTTGTGAGAACAGCAGAGACCAGAAATCCAGGCCCACCACCAGCCCCACAAACAGGTACACAGCATACCCAACAGCTGCCCCCCCCCCCCCAGACAAGCATATCAGGGGAAGAGCACACAGTCCCCATGAATCCATCACCCCAGCCCTATTACAATTAGACAGGTCAGAAACACAGCATAAAGGGAGAGGAGAAGGAAGGGGGCAAGAAAAACAAAATATAGCAAAACAAATGCAAATGCACTGCAACGTAATAAGAGGGAACTGTATGGTGAGAAGGGAGGGAAACCTAAGGGAATATCCCACCCAGGAATATCCCACCAAACCAACCCAGGTTGTAAGGCCAACAGAGGTCCAGAATACAGACCCACTCCTGACCTCACAAGCGGCTGAATCAAGGAGCATTATAGGACCAGAAGGGCTCCCCGCTCACAACAAGAACGAGACACTCTAGGGAGGGAGCGGAGAGATCCACCAAGCATTCCCGACAGACCCACTCCCACCCCAACACCCATATATAATCATAAAACAAGTGACATTGTAAGATGATAAAAAAGAGATTACCCAAATACCGGTAAAAACAAAGAACTTTCAGTCCAAACAGTTGCAAAGAACTAGCGCAGATCCAATCCAGAAAACAGGAGCTGAACAGAAAAGTCCAACAGGAAAATCTGAATCAACGGTCGCCGTTCACATGGCTCCAAACAGGGCCTATCTCAGGCAGGGGGCTCAAGAGCAGGCAGGTGCAGACGCTTGCGACCAGGACCCACTGGATCACTCCAACATTGGCATTGAACTTTGGCCACGGTACACTGGAAAGTTGTCTAAGTAGATGGTAAGCTGCGGTCATCTGGAGGATCCGGCAGTGGGGGGATGCCCAGTTCACTGCAGAAGGAAGCAGCGCCCCCCATAGAGCGCATAGTAACTTGTACTCCATTGTGCAAGATGATAAGGCTGAATGGGAAACCCGATTTATATTTAATCTACCTCTGGCACTGATATTCTGTCATGGGTCGCAAAGCCAGACGTTGCTGGAGAGTAAATGGGGACAGGTCTTGGAAGAACTATAGAGACACACCTGCATACTTCCCCTCCTCCATTTCCCTGCTGCGTCATAGGACACTATCCTTATCAATAAACCCCAAAAAGCAACATACAATATCCCTGGGAGGGACGGTAGGTGAGCTCCGTTTCCGCAATGCTCTATGCACCCGCTCCAGGGGCAAACCTGGTTCAGATGGTAAGCCCATGATTTCCGTAAAAAGGGTATATAAAATAGTTGGAATATCTTTATTAGGGACGTACTCCGGCACCCCGCTAATGCAAAGGTTGCAACAGCGCCCACGATTGTCCAGATCATCCAGTTTAGCAGTCAAAAGATTAATGGTGCCATCTTGCTGGGCAATCAGTTGCTCCGGGTCATGCTGGTGGTGGAATAACTCCTACCCATCCTGCTCTAAAGTAGAAATCCATTGGCACAACTGTAGTAGATCTTTGCGAAGTTCAGAAAATTCATCCTTAACAGCAGATTTAATTTCATCGACTATCATCTGCATATCATCCCTAGTAGGGAAGTTAGCCAGATCATCCTTTGTGACAGGAGCCTGCATAGTGAGAGAGCTGGTAGCCAGGTCGGGATCTGCAAAGGATACCAAAGCAGAAACAGGAGCAGGAGCGGTTTCAGGGGGATTGACTCTGGAAGCTCTGCGGCCCTCCTGCTTGTCTGTGGATACAAACCCAGCAGCGCGGGTGTGACGCACGGGAATATAGTCCGTGATTTTCGTGGCTGAGCGACCAGTCTTGGCCTTCCTCTTATGGCTGGACATGGACAGGTAAATAGAGAACCGTTTGGGTGAGTCAGGGTACAAAACAAGAAGTAATTGTCGTTTTTAAGCAAATTAATGGTCATTGAAGCGCGGAGCTCGAGGTCTAGGCTGCCATCTTCTTCAGCGGTTGCTCTGCCCCCCGAGATGCATTTTTCACACTTGATTTTTTCTTATCGGAATACCCGGAGGATGTGGGAGGCCCAGGAGGCCGCTTCCTAGTGCTTTGTTCCGGTTCACATTTTCGTTAGGCGTCCATTTGAATCCCTGCCATATGTCTTCTAATAATTTTGTTTTTACCTGTATTGCATCGCCTTGTTTGACTGAGAGTATGATGTCTTCATTTGTACTCTTTTGTATTAAGGAAAACTATTTTAATAAATAGATATTTAAGAAAAAAAGCCCCATTCAAATCTATGAGAAATGGTACAACTGCATGTGACCCTATGGAATTGTTGGTGTGCTTCAGAATTGCTCCAATTCTTCTTAATAACCCTTTGAGTGAAAGAGACACATCCAACACATTGCCAGTGCCAGAGAGGTATCTACCCAATACAATGGTCCTACCAATACTATTGATAATCTACAGTCTACGGCCTCTATACAATGGTCTCAAACTCTTGCTCGGTCATTTATGACTGTAGATTATCAATAGTATTGTTAAGACTACTGTATGTGACATTAAAACTGCAACAAAGTCAAAGATATACTCATGGAACTTTAAAGGGATAGTAATGTTTCAAAATAAAAGGAGCTCCAATTAATCTTCATAGTATTTGGGCCATGGAGAGTGTTATATCAATATTGTCAGAGTTGTTCAAGGGTAATTGAATGAAACATTATCCCCTTCCTGCCCCTTTTACTGATGTAACACTGCTCACCTTGGAGCAGCAAGACTGTCTGAATGTATTGCAGAGAGGGACAATCTTCAGTGAGCATAAGGAAAAACCTGTGAAGGGGGGGCAGGGTTTTCCTTATGCTCACAGTAAGAACACTGTCCCTTGCCGTGACCTGTCTGGTCTGTGGACCAGATTCCACATCTGAGGGGAGGCGGCTTACACTAGGTAAAAGGGGAGGGAGGAGGTTATTTTATCATTCAATTACTCTTGAACTACAATGCAGACAGTACTGAAATAACACCCTCCATGGCCCAAATACTATGAAGATTAATTGGAGCTGCTTTTATTTTGAAACATTGCTATCCCTTTAAACAATGTTACTGTTACATTGTCGGTTGGGAAAACTTCTTCCACAATGGTTTAGAAATAAAATCTCATTAAAAAATGTTATTTTTAGGATTGTGGAATACAGTACTGATTAAAATTTCCTCAAGCAGTTCGGCTTTTTTACATGAATACTTTTGGTAAATAGCGCTGAACAACCTAAACACGTACATACGATAGCTAAGCATTGTTCTAGTAAACAATCAGTACACCCAGTATGGTTTAGAGGCTAGAGTAAACAGTTCTCAGATATTTCCCTGCTCTGACATTATTATAGGGGCTATGCCTTTTATATTGCTATAAATTGTAAAGAGTAATGACTAGTGAGTCAAGTGCCAATCAGCACAAAGAAAATTCCCCATGCCCTTGTCATGCCGCTTCACCCTTTCCTTGTTGAAAAGAACTTAATTGACTCCAGTGAAGCAAATCCAATTTCTAGTTTTTCTACCTCTCCAGTTCATAAGTTATACTGCTAAATCCGAACTATTACTGCTCAATTTTGTAATACCTGCATTTGACACTTAGACAGAATGAGATCACCCGCATTTGTTTTTAAGGCATTTTTATTGAAATTATTTCTGTCATTGTTTTTTAGATGGTATAATAGTTATGTGCTTGAGGAAGGAAAAAAATTGCATTATTCTGCTCAATCACCTTCTTCCAAAGAAAACACCTTCATTCCTTTTACTGCCTGATCTGATTTATATCAGTGTGATAAGCGTCAATAATCTGTCTTAGATTGAAGCAAGGTTGACTGAAAAATGGAGATAATTGAGCATCGGGCAATGAAATGTGGTATGCAGCATACTTCAATTTGGCTTCATGACATCTGCCCCTCTTATGGCACAAATTCTTTTCAGTTCCAATATGAAACAAAAACTGTTACTAATCTGCCCCACATCATAAACCAGGCAGTGTTAGGTTTTCTGAGAGTTTAAGAAAACAGTACATAGAGAATTACATTCTGTAGTATTACCTGATGTGGAACTGACACCCTAGGACAAATATAGTTAATTTTACAGTAAATGTAAATCACATTATTTTGATAAATGAACCTTTGTAATTTGATAGCCCAGTATGGCATGTTATGCTAATTCCCTGCTCAGAATTCAAATTATTTATGTTTCAGGCAAAACATACAGTTTGATGTGCTGTTAGAAATTGCCTAGTGTGTGAGCACAGACCAGACTCACACATAGTGTATTAATATAAGTATTTAAACAAATTATCAGAAAGTGCCTCACTGTGACTCCTCTTAATTTCCGAAGAACTATTTAACATGTAGGCAGTTTTTATCTAGAAAATGAACTAAAGTTTTCTTGAAGTGAAACTGCCAACTTAAAGGGATAGTAATGTTTCATAATAAAAGCAGCTCTAATTAATCATCATAGTATTTGGACTTTGGAGAGTGTTATTTCAGTTCTGTCAGAGTTGTAGTTCAAGAGTAATTCAATGACAAAGTATCCCCCTCCGACCCCTTTTACTGTTGTAACACTGTTCAGCCTGAGCAGAAGGGAGGTGCCCAGGTAGATTGCAGAGAGGGACAATGTTTAATTAAGATAAGGGAAAAACCTGAAAAACTTGTCAAGTGGGCAGGGCTTTCATTGTTCTCATAGGAACAAGATTGCCCCCTGCTGTTATATGTCTGGTCTTACAACCAGATTCCACATCTGAGAAGAGATGGCTTACACTATGTAAAGGGAGCGGGAGGAGAAACTTTGCTTGTGACTATCTCTCGAACCATAAAGGTTTGAGAGATAAGACTTATATCGTTCTTCATGGTTTTTTTAATGGCTACAAAATAAAATAAAGATAAAACAAAGTATTACTATCCCTTTAAAACTACTTATGCAATTGCAAACCATCTTCAAAATTACCTATATTTCGTGTTAGCTGTGTTTAATGAGATTGTTTACAAACTATTTGTTTTTTTCTTTTTTTGTGCTAAGCAGTTTCTTGCTGGTAAACTGGCACAAATGACTTCCCCCTAGTTCCCCTGGCTATGTCAATGATCTGTTGGGCAGAATTTCTCCTCTTCCCAAGGGCTCAAACACACACACACAAAAATATCTATCAATCCTTAGATTGGTAGTATGTGCATTACATTTCTCACCCCTCTTGGACTCAAATGTTTAAAGAGGAGCAGTCAGAGGAGTGAGCTTTTGGAATTTGTGGAGTTTTCTACTGCTTTAATTCCTGCTTCTGATTTGCAAGGGCAGCAGGATGCTGTGGAGCAGGCTACTATGCCACAGATCACTGTGGACACAGTGGGAATGGGGTTCGGTGATGTGGGAGTAGGACAGGTTCCACTTGCCAGCACCAGCAATACTCCTGGACCTATTTACAGTGCTGATTCTGATGCAGTTGCAGCAACAGCAGCTATCCCCTGTCCCATCCATATGGAGGAGAAGAAAAAATAGGCCATTCTTCTCCACCTTTCCCTTCCCCCCTGAAGTCATGGGTGTGGGACTATTTTTCTCTTGGGGCAAGCACAGTGCAGTCATCAGTGACAGGACTGTGCACAATTTGTGACAAGTTAGTGAGAAGCGGAAAGGAGGGAACACACCTTGGCACAAGCACCCTGATAACACACATGAAATACAGACACCATGACATTTATGTGAAACATGTTAAAGCCAAACTACCAGTGTTGCTGTAACCCCTGACTCTGCCCAAAGGCAACAAGAGGTGAGGCAGACATAAAAGAGGAGGAAGAACAGAGAAATAAAGTTCGATGAAGAGTGAAACACCTGGCTCGTTATCCCCTTCTTGCTCTAGGGCAACTACATCTTCTGGCAATCCAACTCATTTATCTATACCTCCCCCTACTGGTTGATAGCCGTTCAGTGGATGCCAGGATATGACAGTTTTGTCCACCCATTGCAGACTCTGGGGTGCACTGACCACACATGGCAGTGTGGTGGAGGATAATCACAACGAGGGCATAAAGCAGTATCTAAGGAGATTCCATCCCACAGAATATGCTAAGCTGGCGGCATAATTACCATTAAACTGTCTGCATGTTGTCATGTGTCCTTAGCAGAGAGTGGACAAGGGGCATAGTGACAGCAGCAGTACTTGGTTTCTGGTGGGGGATTTCACACTGTGGACCATTGTTTGGATAGAGTTGTGTCAGGTTTGATGTGAGCGCAGATGTATCCATTGTTCCCAGTCCTTCCCTTATGTAGCACACACACACACACACACGCACACACACACACACAGACACACACAGACACACACACACACATTGTGTACATTGCAGTTACTGATTAGGGATGGGCAGAAGTATTTGCCTCGGAAACTGGCGAATAATGGCACTGCCCACTTGGCAAATAATTTCCTCCAAAAAGTGAATTTTTTCTGCTTTTATCGCCTAGCTCACTGCATTGAAATCAATGGCAAGAAACATTTTTCCCCACCACACAAAAGTTTTCTCTACTTTTCTACAGCCATATAAAAGGCTGTCAAGCTCTCACAGCAGCCATTCTGTGTTTGTGAGAGGAGAGAGCAGCATGTTTTTTGAGCTAGAGAAGATAGGAGAATTGAAGTTTAGTTTAGGGAATCTTTTAGGTAGGACATTTGTTCTCTCTATTAGGAGAGTCAGTGGGGCACTCTGGGGAGAAGAAGGGAGGAAATAGGTTGATCCCAAATACCCCAAAATTCCATGTGACTGACTGGCAAGACACAGGCAGCTGGAGACCTATTTGCTTGCTGATCTTGCTGTTACTGTCTCTGTGCTGGGGAAGACTGGGGAAAGAAGTTGTTGATTTTGCTTTTCGGCTATATTTTGTGATAAGACAGGGTGGACAACCTAAAAAAAAATAATATATAAAAATAACAAAAATTGAAAAAAAAGAATAAAGAAACAAACAACTAATATTAGGTGACAGGCAGCTGACTGGGCTAAGGCAAGACATCACACTCCATCAGCTGTGTTGTGTACTGTAGAGTAAAAACCACAGAGTAGGTGAGTAATGTCCAGAAAACGCACCAGGGGCAGGGGGAGGGGGAAGGGTGGAGCAGTGCAGGGATACGAGTAAAGTAGTAGTTTAAAAACTGACTGCAGAAATGGTTGCTGCAGCGTGTGTAATAAATAATGATGATGCCTCTCCTCCAAGGGATGATGCAGTTTGTCAAGGTTCCAGCAAAACTTCCAGCACCACCAGTGCCAGTACAAATAAGGAACCATATAAGAAGACATAGATGAAGAACACTGAAGATGACAACAAGTCACTTTCATGTGTTGATGATGGCAATAGCATAATAGAGGAAGGTGTAGCAGCTGAACCACCTGCTGCATCAGATAGTGAAAATAACAAGCACCGACAACCCTGTCCTCAAAGTAGTAGCAAATTGTGTTACAGTAAAAGTAAAAAGACATTGTTTGAGACCTCTAAAAGTTTAAAGGAATATAAGGGTAGAGGGCAAGAATTGGCAGGTGATGACGATGCTGCTGAGGATGACCTAATGATGACTGACGATGATGCAGATCTAGAATTGATCCCTCCAGCGTCCTTCTCTTGTTCAGATACAGATGAATCTGAGAGTGAGGATGATGACATGGCCATAAAGTTAGCAGAAAGGCAAAGGCTGAATCTTCCACCACTGAAAAGGAGCACTGTGTCTGTCTATAAACTGTTTGAGAAAACCATTGGAAAGTCTGACCCTGGACAAACAAAGATGTCAAAAAGCACACAATCAGCATATCAGTTATCATCAGCATCATTGCCTCTGCAAAGTCCAAGTCCCACTCAGCCACACACCTGTATTGAGTAACCAGCAGCAGCAGCAGCAACAACAACAGCAACACAGGTTATTAACATCCACAATGATAGATATGATGAGTGTCTCTGCTGCTGCTGTTGGAAATGCTGCACCTTTGACACCTAGTAGTAGTAGTAGTAGTAGCAGTAGAATTGTATCAACATCTAGCCCCAGCAGTTATTTATGTGTCAGAGAGTGTGCTACTGCCAACAATTTGTTCACTACAAATAACACGTATAGCTCCTGCTGCAGAGGAATATGATGACTCTGGCTTTGCTGTAGGAGATGGCAAAAGTTATAGATTGCCCACACATGCTGCCTCTACCACCACCACCTCCTCTAGTCATGTTGTTCTGCTATGTCCTGCCAACCCACACTGACTGAGTCCCTGAGAGGACTCAAAGATTTCACAACAACAATTCCAAAGTACGCCTGTGGAATGGCAAGGTTGCCAAGATGTTGGCAGTGGACGTGCGGCCATATTATTTTGTAGAAAATTGAGGTTTCAGAGAACTGATGTCATGTGTAGCTCCACGTTGGCATATCCCAAACCTCAGTTATTTTTCCAGGATGGCTGTGCCTGAATTGTACAAGCAGGTGGTTAGTGTGGTGGGCAAAGGGCTGAAAATGCGTATTGCAAGAAAATCCACATGACAACAGATATGTGAACAAGTGGGCAGAGCACAGACTATATGACTGTGATTGCTCACTGGGTTTCCTTCTCAGCACCAACAGTGGACAACATTAGCTTACAGCATCAGATGACAGCCAGTAATCGAGCTTCTGGTTCTGGCAGTGTGATTAAAAGGCGGCAGCAGCAGCAGGATAGCCCATACCATCGTCATGCCACCTTGTGCATGCAGAGTTTTGAGAGACAATCCCACAAAGCTGTAGATGTTTTAAGTAAGTTAGAACAGGTGATAGAGGAATGGCTTGTACCCCACTCCTTAAAAGCTGGTTTTGTGTCTGCTGGTAACTGCTCCAACAAAATCGCTGCTTTGAGAATTGGTGATATGGTGCATGTGTCTTGCTTTGCCCATGTGCTAAATTTAGTTGTGACCAGATTCCTGGCAGCATCCAAAACCCTACTTGCAAAATTGGTGCCATTTTAGTTGCTCATACAGTACACGCAAAGCTCTATATTCCATACAAGAGTGTAACAGACTGCCCCATCACCAGCTGAAAATGGAGGTCCCTACCAGGTGGAATTCCACAATGTACAAGCTAGAGCATTTGTACGAGCAGAATAAGGCCATTAGCGAGTACACCATATAAAACTGGAATGATTTGGAGGGAGCCTTTTTGTCACCTGGCCACTGGCAACTATTTTGTGATATATGTGAGCTGCTGAAACCCTTTGAGAAGGCAACCATGCTTGTGAGTCACAATGGGGTAGGAATTAGTGAAATTCTACAACTGATATTTTTATTGCAGAACAAAATGAGGCTGAGGAATCTTACCATAATGACAACACAGATATGCACCAGCTAGTAAAGGACATGTTAGGGGGCTTTGAACAAAATCCTTGCATAGTGTCCATTAAAAGCAATGAGGAATACATTCTTGCCACTTTATTGGACCCCCGCTTCAAACACAACATTTCTGAATTTCTGTCAGAATTAAATGTATCATGAATATGTATTAGCTATCCATATAAACCACTGGCTAGTGAATATTGGCTATCATTGACCCAGTCATGTAACTTGGTCTCATTTGTAGGGTCTTCTTTCTTTCTTTCTTTCTTTCTTTCTTTCTTTCTCTCTTTCTTTCTTTCTTTCTTTCTTTCTTTCTTTCTTTCTTCCTTTTTAAATAAATACACAAACAAATAAATAAAAATGCTGGACTGCTATCTGAAGCACTCCAAATTAAACAAATTAAATGTATAGATCCCCTATAAGGAGGAAATTTTACTTTGAAGCAAATGCTGCATTCAACAGTAATACAACACTGTACAATATCTGTAATCAGCTAGTGGGGTTATTTTGTCAGCTTTTTTTTTTTTTACTAATTCTTACATTTTTATTATTTTGTTTGTAAAATTGTCTCCCCCTCCATCTGTACCGCTGCAAATATTAGTTTAAAAGGTGTAATTTTCTGGTAAATGACACAATGCTTCCTTCCCCTGATAAGAGCATAAAGAACACTTAATAAGCCTACAGTCCCACCCGTAACTGAACAGGCATTGGATTTTATAGCAGCTCCTCAAAGCTGCCTAGAAAATTGCTAGGTGGTGGTGGTGGTGGTGGTGGGAGGGGGGGGACAAAAACTAATTTTCACAAGAACCAATGTCCCAAAAACTACTGAACACAGAAAAAAATAATACCAACTCTGGTACAGTTATTTCAGTTTTCAGTTTGTTTCATGAAATATATAAAGAAAATGAACACATTACTATAACACTTAAATAATTAAAGGTCTGATCAACTCCATCAAGATGTGGGGTTGATCAGTTTTTGTAATCCTTTAATGTGCATTTTAAAAACTTTCAATGCACTCAGAGATGTTAAACAACTGACAAGCCCAAATATATCTACCTTGTGATAGTTCTACATACACTAGAGTGTTGAGACCAAACTCTCAATTTGTAGTGTAATTTGACCCACTTTACTTTGCCTACATCTGGGTTTGTCAATTTATGGAACTCCATGGGGGAGATTCACTAAGATGTGATAAAGTGGAGATAACTTCTCTGGTGCTATCATTTCTCCAATTCCTATGTTATTCTATAGAATCTATGCACTAAGATCTGAAAAGTTGAATAAATCTTAGTACATAGGCTCCATAGAATTACACGGGGTGTGGAGAAGTAATAAACTTGAGAAGTCATCTCCACTTTATCACCTTTTTATCACCTCTTCATCACTGCTTAATGAATCTCCTCCCAGTTGTTGGTGACTACAAATCCCATCATCACCAGTCAGCCAGTAGCTGGTGAAGATGAAGGTCCTGCAGTAACATCTGGGGGAGATTCACTAAGTGGTGATAAAGGGGCTATAAAGTGGAGATGACTTCTCCAGTTTATCACTTCTCCAATTCCTGTTATTCTATGGAGCCTATTCACTAAGATCTCCAAAGTTGAAGAAATCTTAGTGCATAGGCTCTATAGAATAACATAGGAATTGGAGAAGTGATAAACTGGAGAAGTCATCTCCACTTTATCACCTCTTTATCACCTCTTTATCACCTCTTAATGAATCTCCCCGCTGGAAGTCCTAAGACTGACTACTCCCAATGTGCATGTATTTATAAATGAGGTTTCAGTAGATACATTTCTCAAGATAAAACATCAAAAAACAAGGTAGTGACCCAGATTAGAAGTTAAATTATTTATAGCGGAACTACCACCTCCACGAAAGTCGCCCTGCAGGTGGCCACTAGCTTTGTAATCATTATTTTACCCCTCAAAAGTGCCCACAAATAAAGTTACCCTTAAGCTTCCGAGACTGACGGCCAGGTTACTGCAGCCTGTGCGCCTGCGCCGTCAGTCTCTTCCGGAGCTATCCGGGCCAGTGCAAAGTCTATGAAGGGTGACGGGGACTGACAGTGCAGGTGCGCATTCAAGATGTCCACAGTGATGCCTGGGTTCCAGTCTCGGAAGCTTAAGGATAACTTTATTTGTGGGCACTTTTGAGAGGTAAAATAATGATTACAAAGCTAGTTGCCACCTGCAGGGCGACTTTAGTGGAGGTGGTAGTTCCGCTTTAAATAATAACAACAGAAATGTTTTTTATTAAGACCTTAGGAAATGTAACATTATAAATAATTTGAAAAAGAAAAGTGACAAAGAGTATCCATGAGGTCCAGGTACCCCAGCCGGTTCTGAGACTATCAGGTAATGTGTCCAGCGTAACGAAGACATCAAGATGTCTGTATCCACAGGATGCGCATTCACATTTTTTTTTATATTTAGCATGTTTCCTGGAGTATAAAAGCAGTGCAAGGAGAAGGCTCTTAGTTGTCCACCACTGCCTTTCATTTCTCATTCTTCTTTTCCATGTTACCCCTCTTAATATTTTAAATTATTAAAAATCTAAAATAAAATTATTGCTTAGCCAAATGAATTAGCAGTTAAAATATGTAGTTTGAGAGTGCACCAATATCCAGTGTTTGTTTTTTAGCTATTTTAGTCAGAACTGAAACATAGAAACATAGAAATATAGAATTTGATGGCAGATAGGAACCATTCGGCCCATCTAGTCTGTCCATTTTCCTACTGTAAAAAAAAAAAAAAAACACAACCTCAAACCTTTTTTGGTCCTTGGTCTTTTCTTAAGTTAAGGTCCGCCTTATGCCTATCCCATGCATGCTTAAATTCTGTCACTGTGTTAACTTCTACCACTTCTGCTGGTAGGCTATTCCACTTGTCTACTACCCTCTCAGTGAAGTAAAACTTTCTTACGTTACGTCTAAACCTGTGTCCCCCTAGTTTTAGACTATGGCCTCTTGTCCTAACATTTTTACTCCTTTGAAATATACTTCCATCCTGCACTTTGTTGAATCCCTTCATGTATTTAAATGTTTCTATCATATCCCCTCTCTCTCTTCTCTCCTCCAAGCTATACATGTTCAGATCCTTTAGTCTATCCTGATATATCTTTTCCTGTAGACCAGTCACCAACTGGTTGCTCTTCAGCTATTTACATTCATTTTTTTTTCTTAGGGTGCATTTAATAATGTTAAATCCAACATTAAAATTATAATTCAAGCCATCAAAGGTATTGATTGTTAAAGTTTAGAGGGGATAACTTTAGCTGAACAACCACCCTATACTTTGTTGGTTATCTAAAATGCATTTGATAAGAGCAAATCAGGGGGGGTGTCATTTAGTTAAATCTATCCTCTATGGATTTTAGCAATCTTTTCTAATATTGGTGAAGATTTTAATGACTTTAAAGTTAGTTTTTAACCATTTGTTTATATATTTATATGCAAAAGTCAACACACATGTGTAGTTTTTGTTGATTTAAAAGCTGAAACCAAGACACATCATTTCAGACCTTTTTTCACCTTTAATAAGATCTTGTAACTAACAAAAAGTGAAAAAACAAATGGTGAAAAGCCAAAAATTGATAAAATAAAAAAGAACTTTTAATGCCTTGGTTATACACTGTTTACAATGAGAGTTGTAATTGCATTCAGATATGTACATTCCATATGTACAACGGTAATTTGCCTACACCCGATTCAACTTGAAGTGATTCTGATTAGCCCTAAATGAAATCAGCTGTTCATGTAGGACTTCCTTGATGGCTTCTTGGATGCATACTTTGAGATAGCCATGGTCAAAATGAAGTTAACAAATGATCTACAGGATCATTGCTGAAAAGTATAGATCAGTAGAGAGATATAAAAGAATTTTGAAGTCATTATGTATATCATGGAACACTGTGAAGACCATAATTAAGAAGTGGAGGAAATATGACACTGCACATTGATAAGACTGCACTAGCCTTGTCCCACTTGTAGACATTGAACCACACATTCTGACCCCAGACTAGTCCCACTTCACTGGTAGACAGCTATAGAACTACACATACTGACTCCAAGTCTTGTCCCATGATACTGATGACCATACAACCTCATATACTGACCTCCAGCCTTGCCCAACTGAACTTTTAAGCATCTAAAGAACCACTCATATTGACCCATCCAGCCTTGTCCCATAGTATGCAAAGAACTATATATAGGCCTTCCTTAATGGTTTTTTGAATGCATACTTAGAGATAGTCATGGTCCAACAGGAGTTAACAAATGACCTACAGGATCATTGCTGAAAAGTATAGATCAGTAGAAATATATAAAAGAATTTCAAAGTCATTATGTATATCATGGAACACATTGAAGACCATAATTAAGAAGTGGAGGAAATATGGCACTGCAAAAATCATGATGTCCCTCCAAAATTGGTTATCGAGCAAGGGGAAAACTCGTCAGAGTGTCTCCCAAGAGGCCATTGGTAAAATTAAAAGAGCTGCAAGAGTTTATGGCAGTAACTTGTCACCCCCTGCGTGTAACAATCATTTTGCATACATTCCTCAAGTCTGAGGTATGGAGTAGGGTAAAAAGATGGAAGCCCTTTCTCACAAAGAATAGCATGCAAGCTCATTTACATTTTGCAAGAAGATTCATTCAGTCCCCCCATCCATGTGGAAATATGCCTTATGGTCTGATGAGACCAAGGTACAACTTTTTGGCCTTAATTCCAAAAGATAAGTTTAGCACAAAGACAACACAGTTCATCACGCAAAGAACACAATACCTACTGTCAAAAATGGAGGTGGCAGTGGCACATTTCTCTTCAGAGAGGACAGGGGCTCCGGTTGGAAGGGGAAAATAAATAGCTCCAAATATCAAGGATATTTTGGTGGAAAACCTGCTGCCCACTGCCATACATCTAATGTTAAAGAATAATTTTGTCAATCAACATGACAGTGATTCAAAGCACACTGACAAATCAACCAAGGAATGGCTTAGAAAAAGGAAGATCAATATCCTAGAATGGCCTAGTCATAGCTCAGACCTCAATCCTGCAGAAAATCTGTGGACTGACCTAAAGAGGGCTATGAACAGGGGACCACCTCTCAATGAGACTGAGCCTGAACTCTTTTTCAAAGAATAATGGGATACAATTGCAAAATCCAGGTATACTAGGTTGATAGAGATCTATCTAAGCAAACTTATTGCTGTAATCACAGCAAAATGTGCTTCCACAAAGTATTAGTTAAAGGGTATGTACACTTATGCAACCAAGGCACTAACTGATTTTTATTTTTCAAGACATGATTCATTTGTATAGCCTCCCTCCCCCCCTCTCCCTCCCTCTCTCTTTCTCTGTCTCTCTCATTCTCTCTCTCTCTCTCAGTATCTCTGGAACTGTTACAGGACTGCTGATCAGCTAGTGGAAAGTAAATGGGTTGTGTCTTCCCCAAGATCTCTCTGTGTCATGTTTAAAAACAACTATTCAGTAGAATTTGCTATATCCCTGGATAATTGTCCATGCATAATTTAATATAATCTTCAAATATTGAAATTTTGCTTTAATAACTATATTTAGGTAATTTATAAAGCTGTGGACTAAGTTCTGAACTCAGAGGGTTAACCTTAACTTTATTGAAGAATATTCCATTTGCAACAACAAACTGTTCCCTTCAAACAATGTTTTATCCAGTTACAAAGGTTATCCTCTAGACCTTTCCTCATTTTATTGCCCACCCTCTTGTGCAGCAATGTATCAAAAGTCTTTGCAATATCCAGATATACTACATATTCTTCATTGACTCCTGCTAATAATTTTATTTTTCAGAGTGTAATCCTGAATATATACCCTTATTATCCCTTCAAGAAATGTTCCCACTACAGAGGTGAAACTCATAGGTCCATAATTCCCTGGTTCTATTTTAGTTCCCTTCTTAAATATAGCCATCACAATGGTTTTACACCAGACTTCTGAATGGGGTCTGTGGACATTTAAAGATTAAAAAGAGTGTTCTTGCTAACACTACAACGAGTTCCCAAAGAACCATTTGAGGTATACAATCTGGACCAGATGATTTGTAAACCGTAATTTTGTCCACTTGTCCTCAGGATAACCCAATACTTGATAATGTTATGATTGTACTTGTTGAGCCTTATCTACCATTGCTTGTTCCCTGGTATACACGGATGAAAAGGATATGTTTATAACGTCACTCTTTTCTTTACCTCACTAGGGATGGGAGAAAAGTTTATTTTTTTCTCAAGGGAATTTTTGGGGAAACTTGAAGTTTGCCATAATTTCCTCAAAATATATTTTTCTCTAAGTCCCAAAAAATGTTCCAGTTCCAATGGGGGTGGAATGTGTGTGCTAGATTCAGTATGTTTGTTTCTGGCTATACCAGAGCTATTTTCCTAATGGCTGATGATGCAGCTATTACTACCAACAGAGGTAAATTTTTTTTTAAAAAGTTATATGACTAGAGCAACCACAAAATATTAAAGCCTACTACAAGTATTTTAATATTATATCATGCTTAGAAGGGGAGCTTAGGGGTTTGTCAAATTCAAAAAATGTGTCCATAAAATATGAACTGATGGTCAAAATAAAGAGATGTCAAAACATTGAGGCCCATACTTTTTGTAGATATTTTAAACATGGCATAGATGTACACATTTTTGTAAAGGGGGAAACCACCTTTTACGTTCTAGTCAAATCATAACACCATAGGCACCACCTTATATAAAAATAGAATAAAATTGAGCATGTGTAAGTCAAAAGAGTGACTCCACCCAATCCCCAAGGCAGAAATGGCCCAATTAAAATAATAATGTCTCTGCATTAGTAAAAACATATTTATTAATACAGGCATATTATTAAAGAGCCACCTACACCTGCTACTACTCATCATTACCCAAGCCCCATAATATATTTTTAAATATCTCGGAGAATCTATAAAGTCCCCAAAAATGTCCTAACTAACCTAATTTTACCACATAGAGATAATATATTCTTCATTGACAAATAAAATGTTTGTATATCCCAGTAGCATGGTAATGGGTCACAAATAGGGATAAAGTTCTTGTCTTCAAAAGACAAAACAGATCTTGCCAGATGTCCACCATGCAAATCCAATATATCGGCCAGCAACAAGTTTTCAGTATATTATGGAATAAAACTGAAATGTGACTTTTTTTTTAATCTCACAAGTAATTGATGATTTGCGTTATTTTGAATAAGCAAATTCTATGTATACATCAGTTGTAGAATATAAATAAACTAGTGTAAAAGCCCGTGTACATGGGCCAAGGTTTGGGTAATGTTAATCCTTTGAGTGCTAGAGGGGTATCCAACGCATTGCAATGCATTGCTTACCCATCTGGCTCTCAAAGGGTTAAGCGGCCACTACCTCACTGCTCCAAGCCATGCAGTCATGCATCTCCTCAGTCACGCGATGCAGTCATGCGTCTCCTCAGTCATGTGAGGCAGTCATGTATCTCCTCAGTCACGTGAGGCAGTCATGTGTCTCCTCAGTCACGTGAGGCAGTCATGCGTCTCCTCAGTCACATGAGGCAGTCATGCGTCTCCTCAGTCACGTGAGGCAGTCATGCGTCTCCTCAGTCACGTGATGCAGTCATGCTCAGTAGAGACTGCCCGTGTTCTACTGCTCATGACTGCATCGTGACAAACATCCTGGCGAATTATTATATAGGACGATAGATATTTAAATTAAAATAAACTATTTTCATTATAATTATTAGCTATATAAATAGTTTTTCATTTTATAATAATTAAAATTCACATTTACAAAGTACTGGAGCAGCACCTGTTTTTTCCTTCTGGATTTGGCTGGAGTTTCCTGAGCAGAGACAGGAAAATTTATCTGAAAGTGTGGATGTTGTAAGGTAGTATATGGCACTTACAACCACTCCAGATTGTGAGTATATATATTGAAGGGTGATTATATTTCATCTAAATGTCATTTAAGACACCACTGGGCGCCCTTTTGTCTCTTTTTTTGTTTTTCTACATGTTTAGCATCCTGGAGGATGTAGTGAGGAGCAGCTGTGAACACTCATACTGATAAGGGAGCAGTATTCCCAAAAAATTCCAAGCGATTCTTTCAGGAAACATATAAGTGTTTTTCTGGACAACACTTTTGTGAGTATGTTTCTTAGAGAGTGAAGACTGAAGGTTAATTTATTCAGTTTCGCCTGGGATAATACACTAGGAGAGCCTCCTGTTTTTCTTTTCTTCTTTTAGAGTTTTGGGCCAATCTGTTCTTTTTTAACCCCTTAAGGACCGGCGGTCATGGGACATTTCCATCCCATAATGACCGCATAGGCGCACTTTGACGCGTCAGTACACGTGACCTGTCACGTGTATCGGCGCGTCATTATGGGGCTTGAAAGAGATCGCTCCGATCTTGGAGCGGTCTATTTCAGGCCCTATTTTTACTTACAGTGCTCCCGGTAGAGCGCTGTAAGTAAAAAGTACGTGACGTACCATATCCGTCATCGATCCTTGAGTAGTTCAAGGACCGTGACGGTCCTGGTACGTCAAGGGTCCTTAAGGGGTTAAGCTGTTATTAGGCTTTATAAATATCAGGCTTTATCAGGGCCGGCGCCATGTATAGGCGAGGTAGGCGCCGGCCTAGGGTGCACATTCTCTGAGGGCGCATCGGCCCCCACTGCCGCTCACCACTTACTGTGGAAGCAAAAAAAAAAAAAACGTGCGTTTCGGTGCCCTCCCTCAGCTGGCTATTTTTTTAATGTAGCACAGCGATACCTGTTTCTCTCTCCCCCTCTGCTCCTTCAATCCTCGACCAGGATTGAAGAAGCGGAGGGGGAGAGAGAACTGGGCATTGCTCTGCTACATTAACCCAAAGCATAGCTTTTAAATGCGCTGTATACGCCTCTGGCACTGAAAACGTTAAAAAAATAGCCAGCCAAGGGAGAGCACCGTAACGTACTCACTGGGGGAGAGAGAGACGTGCACTGGAAACAGTAAGTGGAACAGGGGTCAAAAGGGGATAAACAGTCAGACAGGGAGAGAGAGAGTCAAAGGGGGGATCAGCAGACAAGAGGGGGATCAAGAGTCAGACGGGGAGAGAGAGAGTCAAAGGGGGGATCAGCAGTCAAGAGGGGGATCAAGAGTCAGATGGGGGAGAGAGAGAGTCAAAGGGGGGATCAGCAGTCAAGAGGGAGATCAAGAGTCAAACAGGGAGAGAGAGAGTCAAAGGGGGGGATCAACAGTCAAAAGGGGGAGCAAGAGTCAGATGGGGGAGAGAGAGAGTCAAAGGGGGGGATCAGCAGTCAATAGGGGGATCAAGAGTCAGATGGGGATAGAGAGAGTCAAAGGAGGGTCAACAGTCAAAAGGGGGAGAGAGTCAAAGGGGGGGGAGAGTCACATATAGAGAACATACACTCTGTCACACTGATACACATATAGAGAAGCACACACACATACTTACACACTGATATCCTTACAGAGATACACACACACTGACACACATATACATATAGGGAACACACACTGACACACTTATATCCATACAGGGAACACATACACATATAGAGAACACATACACAAACTGACACATATAGGGAACACACTGACACTTAAACACATACAGAGGCGGGGCATAAATGGGTAGGGCACAAGGGGTGGAGCCAAGGGGTGGCAAAATTAGGTTTTGCCTAGGCTGGCAAAAATCCGTCCACCAGCCCTGGGCTTTAAAAAATATATTTTTACTTTTCTATATTAGTATATTCAATTTTGGTATTTGGAAATATTAGTAGCATTTAAAAAGTAAATAGAAAAACGATATCACTACAAGTCATTTTCAGTATATTATGGAATAAAAATTAAATGTGACTTTTTTTTTTTAATCTTACAAGTAATTGTTGATTTGTGTTATTTTGAAAAAGCAAATTCTATGTATACAGCAGTTGTAGAATATAAATAAATGATAGATATTTAAATTAAAATAAACTATTTTCATTATAATTATTAGCTATATAGAAATAATAATAAAGGTCACACATATTTCTCCATAAACTCTAATGTTAAAATGGAAAATAATATATCCCATTACTTAAGAACAGCCCTGTATAGCAGTTCAAGAGGAAAAAGAAACTTGAAAAAATATTTTTTACTTAAGAATGCTTTGATGAACACATTTCTCACTTTATGTCCGTATCTAGCATGAGGCAACACTTTGTAATATTCAGCAGAGTAAAGCATGACTTTAATTTGGCATAATAAGGAAGCCCTTGAGAGGTACAGTAGTAAAACATATTTTTCAAATCAGTACCCATTAAAGTGTAACTCCAAGACCAGATAAGTTAAGAAGAGTATTACAATTTCTAACTATGACAAACTGAAAACTCTTATCATTGTTGATTTTTATTTTTACCAGCAAATCTGAATCTAAATTGTAAGGGGTGACTTGAATCAATGTCACTAGTTAATTCTCAGATGGTTAAAACATTTTCATTGTAAAAATTAAATAACTTAATTCAATAAAACATTTGTTGATAATACATGTTGAGATAGAAGCTGCTACCTTGGAACATTCATCCCCAATGATTTGTGGCTTAGAGAGGTCATGGGTTGTAAACAAACTTTGTTCTAACACATTAAAGCCATTTTTAATAGTTTCCCCTATAAAATTATGTTATTTGTATTAAGCTGCATAAATTGTAATTTAAGTAAAAAGCCTTGAAAATTTTATCAAAAGCATTCAAATTAGTTTCTCCCCAGGTCAGTTAATGAGTTGTCATGAGTTGGCCTCTTTGCTGTAGTGCACCTCCTGCAGACTAAGACAGTTAACCATGTTTTTCATCAAAAGAAATGCTCATTAGTAGAGCTTTCAGATACTGATTTGATTATAGTTTCACTTGTTAAAGTGAAATATTTTGAGCTCATTAGGATGATTATGATTCAAGGTCATCTTTTGAAGCTCGTCCTGTCAATATAAGATAAATGGGCCCTCATCTTTTTCACTTCCTTACGTCTGTGCTTTTTAAACTCTACTGCGTAAAAGTTCCATAGCCACAATTAATTTTTTCATTCCTCTGCTACAAAGCTATTAAAAAAAGAACAAAAGAGTTTGGCTACCAAAAAGTCATTGAAGAACTATTAAGAGGAGGAGGAGGCTATCTCATTTTAGAGAAATCAGAAGAAATCCTTGAAAAGTTATGTTTGAAATTCGGCTAATTTCTCCTTGACCTTTAGAAAGTTTCAACGTGAGCTTTATACATATATTTGCATGTATCTTTTAATCTAAAGTGAAACTTTACTTTAGAGTACCCCAAGAAATACTACTGACTTGTTCAATACCTATCTTCTTATCTTTAATAAAAAAGCTAATTTAATTTTCAAATCATGGTTTTAATTATATTGTTTTAAACTGTTGCTTCATGTTAAATAAAGAGCAGCCACAAAATTAAACATGTGGTTTGTTCAAAGATTGAATCCTGATAAATTAGATAACATTTCTTTTGTATCTGAAGTGCAAAGATGTATAATTTTTAAACTTTATGACAGTGCCAAAGGGGTCAGATAGAACTTGTGTGTTTTTTTTTTTTTTACAGTATGAAAATGGGCAGACTAGATGGGCCGAATGGTTCTTATCTCCCGTCAAATTCTATGTTTCTATGTAATTATACAAACGTACCTGCTTACTTATTAATTTAATAATTGAAATGTGATTAAAGTGTCAATGTGATATTTAATTTTGTTTTCTTTATTTTTATTCATTTTAAATCATTAAACATAGAGAAATACAAAACATAATACATAAAGCACTCTTAATTATATCTCTCCATAGAAAACCATCCAATCTTAGCAAACCCCTCAATTAAAAATCAAAAATTTCCTTACACAGAGGTGAGGCATACAGGAGTAAACCAATATAAACAACCATTATTTAACTGGTATCTCTCCAACTCGCAGGTGGCTAAAGCAGTCCACATTTCTTCCACTCCTCCCTCATTCTCCTATAAAACACCTCTCCAGCTTTATCCTTACCATAAAATATAATCTCCGCATCCCTTTGATATTGCATCTGACACACTTCAGCCCATGATGGGGATTCCAAAGATTTCCAACGTCTCGTGAGGCATATCTTAACTGCCAGTAAGATATTAATAAGCAAATATTTAACATATTCGTTTGTTCCTGGAAGATCAATATGGAAAAGAAAAAGCTGGGGAGAAATATGAGTCTCAAATCCTAGAACTCCTGAAATCATAACCTCGACCGCCTTTTTCAGTTCATCAAGCTTCCTACAACTCCACCAAATATGCAAATGAGTCCCGTCCTCCTCCAAGCATCGCCAACACCTACTCGAATTATGTGTCTGAAACTTGGATAGACGGGCAGGAACCATATACCATCTCTGTAGGAGTTTATAATACTGCTCCTGGAGACCAATACAGTGCACCACTTTCCTCGTAATTTGCCATGCCATAAACCAGACTTGTGTAGGAAATTCTATATTCAAATCCTCTTCCCATTTCCTAATAGCAGTCAATGCAATATTTAATTTAAAGTCCTTTTAGGACTGGACATTATATAGTTGTTTTTATTGTTTATCTTTTCGTTATCTTAATTATCTTACTTAATGGTATTAGTCATAACCTTATCGAAACATCACTAAACTTATATCTAAAATATTTCACCTGTTTGATTTTTAAATTAATCGTTACTAATTATTCGCTATCAGAAATGTAATGTTTTTCAAAGTACATTTTATGAAAAGCACTTCTTTACTTGAGAGAACAAGAAGCTAAACCATAGCTAGCTCTGCAAACTCTTGTCTTATGCATTTTTTTTACATTTCAGTCTGTTATTTATATTTCATTTATGATATTACATTTATTTACATTTTTGTTATAATATTTGACAGTTCCTCGCCTTAAATAAAGTTTTTTTATGTGTATTTATTGACATATTTTCTACTAACAAATTAATAACAATGATTACTTATATTTAGTAATTTCATATATAGCTACTTTATTATCACTGAGAAAATACGTGTAAGCTTAATTCTTTGGATGCTAATGATGTAACTTGCTAATGAACTGTGAAGCAATAGAGACACTTCTAGTATCCAAAGGGTTAAATGCATCATGTAAAAAAAAAAAAAAAATAGCTTTCTCAAACTCACATTTTGTGTTGCGATTCCTTATTATTTAGCTAACATTTGGCAATATCAACAGGCGGGATTGTTTGTGCTAATTTAAAAAAAAAAAGGAAAAAAAAAAAAAGAAAAACCCCGAGAGATACAAATAACGCCATGGACCAAATGATCTACCATTCTATCATTATGGGAAATTTGTCTATTTGTCTCTGTTTGCCTTAACCCTTTGAGTGCCAGAGGGGTACGGAACGCATTGCAAAGGGTTAATTTTTGGTCTAGTATTTAATCTACTTTTCACTGGATTAGTGAGTCTACAGACTATGTTTCAAGTATACAACAACACAACAAGCTGTTTGTGTGAGGAATAATGTTAGGATACTGAACTGCATCCAGGTCAGAGGTAAGAACAGGAAACAGGAAGTACAAGGCAATGCAGTATCACCATAAGCAAACAGTGTTACAATATTTGCATAATAACTCCATAACAGACCGTGCCTGAGAGTTTTACCAGTTTATGGAATGGAATACATTTATACAGTATATGTATGTATGTAATCATCTGAAGTTATCGTTATTAAATTATTAAAAGCTTAAAATCTTTAAATGGCAGGATATGTAAAATATATGTGATAATATACGGCTCTTTAAAGAAAACATGACATTTTCACAAATATCTTTTATTGGAAATATTATGGGAAATTAGAAGTTATCCTTATAATTCGCTAAAAAGTTTGTCATGACGCGGTCATATGCAGGATGCTCCGAAGTCACACTTGAGTCCTTAAAGGGGATAGTAATACTTTCTTTTTAACTTTATTTTATTTTGTAGGCATTAAAAAAACATGAAGAACGATATAAGTCTTATCTCTCAAACCTTTATGGTTTGAGAGATATTCAGAAGCAAAGTTTCCCCCTCCCGCCCCTTTTATCTAGTGTAAGCCATCTCTTCTCAGATGTGAATTTGTTTGTAAGACCAGACAGATAACAGCAGGGGACAATCTTCTTTGTATGAAAACAATGAAAGACCTGCCCTTATCTTAATTAAAGATTGTCCCTCTCTGCACTCTACCTGGGCACCTGCCTTCTCATCTGGCTGAGCAGTGTTACATCAGTAAAAGGGGCAGGAGGGGGATACTTTGTCATTAAATTACTCCTGAACTACAACTCTGATAGAACTGAAATAACACTCTCCAAAGTCCAAATACTATGATGATTAATTAGAGCTGTTTTTATTATGAAACATTAATATCCCTTTAAGGTGCGCAGAGAGGACCCCGGTCTGAATTCGGAGCTCTTCACTCCGTATCAGCCGCAACCAGGCAGTATCTACTGTGCATGACTGCACCGTGACCGGCTGGCACTGTGGCCCATGTACACGGGCTCTTTAACTAGTTGCTATATAATTTGACATTGGAAAACATGAGAGAGCTTCAAATAATTTCATTTATTGTGAAAAATAATGGAAATATTCATTGATATTGTTTTTGCAATTAAGGAAAAGAAAATGTATGCTTTTTAGTTGTCTTGATTCTTTGAACTGTCTAAATCAGAGGAGTAACTTATTGGGCTTCCAGCTGTTGGGTACTGCAGCAACCATCATCCCTAACCAGCCAATGGCTGGTTGGGGATGATGGATTCAGCAGTTCTTAGCAGCTGGAGGACAAACATTTGACTACATGTGGGCTAAATGTTTAGCCGTGTGGTCTGGTATGCTAGAAGCTGAACTCTGTATAAGTTCAAATTGATGCTGATATACTAAGAACTTGTGCAGTGTTACTGCAAACCAACTGCTCCATAAGGGTGAAATAAAAATATTTACATAAGAATTTTAACTCTTTGAATGCTAGTGTGGTCTCCATGCATTGAAGAGCAATGCATTGGGAGACTTTCTCACATTAAAGGGTTAGACAGGTCAATACAATGATCTCTGTGGTGAGCTATTCATTCCAAGGCCTGATCAGGTGACCAGGGGACACCCCTTGAGATTAGAGGAAATGTGGTTTAGACTTCAGGAGAAGAAGCATTTTTTTACAGTAAGGTCTGTTAAATTGTGGAATTATTTGCCCAAGGAGGTGGTAATGGCAGATACAATGGATACATTTAAGAGAAGAGAACAGGTCAGACATGTCGTTAAAATTTTGGCAAAAATTCTGTCGCTAAACTGTTGCAAGTAGCAATATTTTTTTTCTAAATTCACTGCACCACTTTTTTCAACAATTCCAAACACCACTTCTAAAAAAAAAAAAACAACTACATGGCATTACACTCTCATAAGGCAGATGTATCATTTTTATAAATATGAAATGCATTTTAACTCCATTTTCTCTCTGGAATTTACTTAATGGAGCAGTAAACTTTTTTTTATGAAAACACATATTTCATAGAGCTTTTCCTGCTGAATAAAACAAGGTCACTCCCACTGCTGTGAGATGTTTTATTCAAACATTATAGCGGTTTAAATAATCAGGAAGTGAATTTACTGTGTTTACTTCCTGATAGTTCTAACTGACAGGAAGTGACAGGTAGTTTCTATCACATTCTATAGAGAACTGTAAGTCTCTGTCTTTTCTGACTTTCCTCTCCATTAGAATCTAACAGGAAATCTAATTAGAATTTGACCACTAGAGGGCACTGCTAATGTAAAAAAACATGGGTTTAAACTGTAATAACTCTGGGAATATAAATCTCTTGGCAGTGGGAGTACCCTTATTCTACTCAATAGGAAAATCCCTACAATATATATTTTTTCATAAAAAAAAAGTTTACTGCTCCTTTAACTCCAGTTTTATTAATTTCCCCAATAGGCCCAAATTCATAAAAGCAAACTGGAGTTATTCTGGAGTAAACCAACTGCACCATATATGCCAAATATCCCTATTAAATTAAACCGGGATTTTAACCCCTTGAATGCTAGAGAGGTCTCCAATACATTAAAAAAAACTCTATTCAAGTCCATGGGGATTTGGGAATTTTTATTTGTCACCTACGGAGCAGTTGGTTTACTCCAGAATAACTCCAGTTTGCTTTTATAAATATGGGCCTATGAGGGAGATTTATAAAAGACTTTCCAGTACTTCTTAAGGAACGGTCCTTAAAGGGTTAGTAAAGTCTTGGATTAATAAAAAGTAATATTGTAGATATTCAAAAAATAAATCAATTAATGCCATTCCGATATATGGTGTTAAAGTTCCCCCCTGCCTTCCCTTTCAATGACGTCAGCTGACAGAAGGAGATTTGTGTCGGACGACTCCAGGCGGCTCTTCAGCAGAGCTGAAATAGCGTTATCTAAAAAATAAATACTTCATTTGAATGGTCTACAAAGTGTGCTTGGTTTGCAAGTCGGATTGTGTCCTGACATTTAGTGATAGTCACAGCATCATTATCCGGATATCTCACATTAAAGAAACTTGTGTTATAGATTCCATTTGAGTATCTATAGGTGGGACTTATCTTCACAGTGGGTCTGTACTAAAAGGGGACTACATGTTACTTCATTCTTGTATCTAGAGGAATTGAAGTGTGCACCGACTCATAGTCAACGGACCGTTAACCTCCTATCCTACAGATGAGAACGTATTCTCATCTGCATAGATATACTATACGCATAAGATCGTTGTCATAAAGTGGCAAGTTGGATAATGGCCAGGCACTACAGTAATTAAATAGTTACTTTTTTCAGACCTCCTTCTCAATAGTCGCAAGATACATCTATGCGATTGTGGTTATAGACCTTTAAGGACAACGGGATACAGACCACAAGGCAGACTATTCAGGGACATTTCTGGTACCATACCGCCCTGTATTAATGTTGTGACTATTCATCCCACACTAGTCCTAGGATACAGATGATGTTAGGGAAGCCTGTTAATGATCATCATCTAGTAGCAGCTTAGACTGCAATATTCTTGTGACTATACTGACCTGACTAAACAGATGAACATTTATGCTGATTGGGATGTTAGACAATTAATCACACTGATGCATTTGTAAGACTTCTTATGTATTTAGACACTCAGATGTTTTTAATGGCTAGAATAAAAGTGACATTTTCCTCCTGTGAGCTACAGGGCGCGCTACTATTAGGATTAGCCTAGACAGAGTGCTAGTACAGCAGGGTTTTTCTTTTTTCTCTTTATTTCCTATATTTATTTCCCCTGTAGCACCTTGGTTGGCTAGTGTATATTATTCCCCTATGGTGTGGATGACTGGTGTGCATGGGGTACATCCATATAGAATATGTCTGCACGGTGGCCTATAGGGCAGCTGACTTTTCACACAAGCATTAATGTGATCCTCATCGTTACCTCCAAAAACAGTCATTCCACATGGTACCATCCAGTATAACTGACTGGTGTTCTGCTCAGACAGACACATCTCTCCTGTATTCAGATCATTGGTGAAATGAAATGCAGTAAAAGGTGAGTGAGAACACAAGCGACAGATCTGTTACAGAAGGTGCAACAGTTATGCACCTATTTGAAAGAGCCATTACTGCAATCTATACCCACTGCACTTATATTTAGATGGGCTGCAATGTTATTTCAACACATTTACAGATAATCCTGGTCAATACCCTCAAGATTGCTATGGTACTTGGAAAATGTAAGAAAGTCTGTTTCCTTTGAGCATGTGTAAGACAAGATTTTAGGCCCCAGAAGGTTTATTACAGAGTCTATCATGAAGCAGAGTGTTTTTTAGCGTATATAATCCCATATAATCCCACCATCCCTTTACATTTGGTATGTGTTTGACTTATAAATGAACCCCTTAGTGACCGGCCGTGCTCGCACGCGTCCGGCATTTAAAGCCCGCCAAACTTTTTTCCCCCAATGCTCTGAACGACAGTTCTGCGGGATGTACATGTGCTTCCATTGTCAGGATGGGGTTAAATGAAACCTGATGAGTTAAACGAAAGTATTTCTGGTTAATGAGATGGTCCCCAGGGCCTTATGCACAAAAGAAAATGATACACTCTGGGGCAAGCCAACTGCACCTTAAAATACACATTTGTCTAATTTCCTTTGATTTGAATCGGACTTCAACCCTTTGAATGCCAAAAAAGTATCCAACGCATTGCCTTGCACTGAATTCTAGATAGGTTTCCAATACATTGCTTCACAATGCATTTGACCACTCTAGCATTCAATGAGTTAAATGTCCAATCTAATATGATAGACAACCTGTCTTTGCAAGTGCATAATACGTACAGTAAAAATTACTGTACTTTTTACCACTTTTGTTATCTTTATTTATTTTTTTTTACCCTTTTATGTTCCTGACAGAGAGCTCACTGATTTTCTGTTTACACAAAGCTTTCTCTCAGGGACTTTACTATCCTTGCACATCTAAGTGATACATATATATATATATATATATATATATATATATATATATATATATATATATACAGTACTGTGCAAAAGTATTAGGTAGGTGTGAAAAATAAGTAAGAATGCTTTAATAAATAGACATGTTAATAGTGTATATTCATCAATTAACAAAATGCATATTGATGGAACAGATGACAAATCTAAATAAAATGATTATTTGGTGTGACCACCCTTTGCCTTCAAAACAGCATCAATTCTACTAGGTACACTTGCACAAAGTCAGGGATTTTGAAAGCATATATTCAGGTGTATGATTGAACAGTTATACCAAACAGGTGCTAATGATCATGGATTTAATCTGTAGGTTGAAACACAATCATTAACTGAAACATAACAGCTGTGTAGGAGGAATAAAACTGGGTGAGGAACAGCCAAACTCAGCTAACAAGATGAGGTTGCTGAAGACAGTTTAATGTCAAGTCATTCACCATGGCAAAACTGAGCAAAGCAACAAGACACAAGGTATATATACTGCATCAGCAAGGTCTCTGTCAGGCAGAAATTTCAAGACAGGAGATTCCAAGCTCTTTTGAAGAATCATCAAGAAACGGGCAAGGTTAAGGGAAGTAGAATCCATGGTTGGCCAAGGAAACTTTGTACAGCAGATGAAAGACATGCCATGCTTACTTCCCTTCACAACTGGAAGATGTCCAGCAGTGCCATCAGCTCAGAATTGGCAGAAAACAGTGGAACCTGGTACACCCATCTACTGTCCGGAGAAGTCTTGCCAGCAGTGGTTTTCAGGGAAGAATTTTGCCCAAAAAGACTTAACTCTGATGTGGAAACAAGGCCAAGCGACTCAACTATGCATGAAAACACAGGAACTGGGGTGCAGAAAAATGGCAGCCGGTGCTCTTTACTGTTGAGTCAAAATTTTATCTGGCTGTAGCAGAAAACAGTTTGTTTACCGAAGGCTGGAGAGCGGTACAAAAATGAGTGTCTGCAGGCAACAGTGAAGCATGGACGAGATTCCTTGCAAGTCTGGGGCTGCATTTCTGCAAATGCTGATAAGTACGGGCAGATACTTATCCATAATACAATACCATCAAGGAGGCATTCGACCAGTTGCATTTGATATGCTCCAGAATTGCTGATATCTTACTTTCAGCATGCAGTGCTTTTATCAATGTTAATGAATATGTTTATTTATATAGCACCACAAGTGTATGCAGCGCTTTACAATTTAAGTGTTTAAACAATACAGGGTTACAGGTGCTTTGTAGAGTGAAACATTGGGTGTGAGGTCCCTGACCAAAAGCTTACAATCTAAAGTATGATAGAAAGGTTACCTTAAAGTTTGTGCTCAGTTTCTGTTAGTGTAATGATAAATCACAGCAAAAATAGACATTAACTAGCTATTTATTTCATGTGCCTTTTTTTTTTTATTTGTTGCTCAACTAAATGGGGGTCATGAGGATTTTTCACACAGGTGACTTTGTAGCATTTGATTTGCAATAAAATGCTTCATCTATTGATCATCGGCAGGGCCGGATTTACATCTCAGGAGCCTGTAGGCGCAGAAATCTGAAGCGCCCCCCCCCCATGGCCATCTCCACAATGCTCCAAATCTCCACATTACCCCATCTCCATATTGCCCTCACATTTCCCCCATCATCTACACATTACCCCCAATCACATCCACATTGCCCCCATCAGCTCCACATTGCCCTCATCAGCTACATATTACCCTCACATTGCCCCATCATCTCAACATTGTACCCATCAACTCCATATTGCCCCCATCAGCTCCATGCCCCCATCAGCTCCGCATTGCCCTGACATTGCCCCCATCAGCTCCATATTGCCCTCACATTGCCCCCATCATCTCTACAATGCCCTCACATTGCCCCTCATCAGCTCCAACTTACCCCCCATCATCCTCATATTGCCGTCACATTGCCCCCATCATCTCCACATTAAGCCTCACCCCCCCAATCCCTTTCCTACCTCCCTGGTGGTCCAGCGGCAGGAGAGATCTGTGCTTCTGCACAGACCTGTAGCTGCTGGAGTTCCCACGCGGTGTTCTCTTTAATAATGATGATGTCATCTTCCAGCGTTCTGCATTACTAAAGAGCTGGGGGAGCTCAGCAGCTACAGGTCTGTGCTGAAGAAGGCACAGACCTTACCATGCGGCGTGCAGCGTGGCACGCCACTTCACTTTAAAAAAAAATATATATATTGATTCAAATGTCAGGCACCCCTCTGTAGGGTGCATCTGTAGGCAGATACCTACTCTGCCTTATGTAAAATCTGGCCCTGATCATCGGGAGTGTGGCAACCAGAGTGCACATCTCATACTAGACTCTAAGATAAAACAACACATTGAGGCTGAACGTATAAGAAAACTGAAGGCATTCAGGAGCAAACCAACTGTGTAATATCCTATATAATAATTCTCTTACGTATGTTTGTCAGAAGCCATCATCAGACGGCTGCACACGCTGCAGTCATGCGCAGTACAGACTGTCCGTGCTGCAGCTAATAAAGGAGCGGGTAGCTCCGAATTCAGACCATAGTCCACTCTGCGCAAAAAATTCTGAGCGCCCCGCTCCGTTATCAGCCACGGTGTGGGCAGTCTCTACGGTGCATTTCTGCACCATGGCTGTTGCTGACTGGCACTGTGGCCCGTGTACACGGGCTGTTCAGCTAGTGGGTAATAATTTAAATGGGGGATTTTAACCCTTTCAGTATCAGAGGGGTACGCAACACATTGTTTTATTCAGCATTTCCTGCTGAATAAAACAAGGTCACTCCCATCGATGTCAGATGTTTTATTCAAAACTTACAGCAGTTTAAATAATCAGGAAGTGAGTTTACTGTGTTTACTTCCTGATAGTTCTAACTGACAGGAAGTGAATTTACTGTGTTTACTTCCTGATAGTTCTAACTGACAGGAAGTGACAGGTAGTTTCTATCACGTTCTATGGAGAACTGTATGTCTCTGACTTTTCTGACTTTCCTCTCCTTTAGAATCTAACAGGAAACCTAATTAGTATTTGACCACTAGAGGGCACTGCTAGTGTAAAAAACATGGGTTTAAACTGTAATAATTCTGGAAATATAAATCTCTCTGCAGTGGGAGTACCCTTATTTTACTCAATAGGAAAATCCCTACAATATATATTTTTTCATAAAAAAAGTTTACTGCCCCTTTAAAATAAACATGTAACTGTATATAAAACTAAATGTGTTATATTTATTTATTGTTTCTATTTGTGTAAATATGTAACTTTCTATTGTAAATGCTCTCCGGATCATCCTGTAAAATGAGAAAAATCTCAATGTATTCTAAATGGTAAAACATTCTAAATAAAATGAATACGTTTACTTTACAGATACTTCCTTTTTTGTTTCAGTAAATGTACCCTATTATATAGCAAATAATCAGCAATTTCACATCAAGGAAAAAAATCTGATTTGATAGTGTGAAAATGTGTGTGAAAGAACAATTTTTAATGTTCAATTGGCCTCTTTGTTCTTGGCTTATTCAAGCCAGACACTATGATTCAAAGCAATCCTTGCAAAGGCTTTGAGGGTAGATGACATTTTACATTCTTTAGAGACCATAAATCTGGACAGCATAAATATGTTTAAAACAAGACAGCTAAATACACATTCAATTGAAAAATAATACAATTATATTGGTTATTACAACAAATAAATGAAATGGCTCTATTATGATTTTCAGCTGGCATTTTCCATTTTTTTGCTTGAAAAAGTTATTACAACTGGTATATAACAATACAAGGAAAGTAAAAACTATATCACAATACAGACTCAAAGGTATCATATACATAGTATGCCAATACAATAAAAATGTACACAAAATGTAAAGTGTGTCAGAAAAGTTCTATTGGGTAGAAGATTGGAATCAGACACATATGACACCAAAACTCAAGGTAACTTATGTATACATATGGGAAAAAAGAGAACAGTGCTAGTTAAGGGGTATCCTCTGACATGTGAAGTTTTAGGGCTCTATCCAGTTGTCCCCAGTAAAACTGTTGGTAGGGCAAATATGGATACTGAACAGTACACACACACACATACACACATTGTTACAGTAGGAATCCAATTGTCCTACCAACAGGAACCATGACGAACATTGGGTCACAGAACCTAACTTGTGGCCAAACATTCATCATGGGTTTTATAGTCCCATAACTCACACTAAATAGCTTGAGAAAAGGGAAGATCAAAGGAAAACAGCTAATGCTCTGTATTTGACACAGTCACCATGCCAAACATTAACCCTCACCTTGACCCTACACTACCCCTAACAAGAATAATAAAGCGGTCCAATACTAGCCTTAACAATATCCTATCATCTAACTGTATCCTATCTATGCCCTGTGTAAACCCACTACCCAGCCAAAGAGAGCATGGGGGGGCAATATGAACAGGGACTAGCAATATAAAAGGCAGTCCCTGTTCAAATTTCTCTCAATTGGCTTTGGAAATGGCATGAAAGGTATGAGTTTTTTGCTGGTTGTTCCTGCCACTGCTGATAGCGGTGGCGGCAGCATATATTTAATGACAGATTTATTTTACAATATTTTTTTGCAGGTTCAAGAGTATGTGTCAAGAAGGAAAATGAAGAGGAGCACAGATGAAGATGGGGATCACAGATGAAGCAGAAGAAAGAAGAAAGTGACAGATGAAGAAGAAGAAGATACAAGGTTACAGAAGAGGAATTAAAGAAGCAGAGTAGGGTGAAGAAGACCCCACTGGACAACAGGCTGATGCCATATATCACCAACATGACTCTTCTGGTGTATCTCAGCCCATTCCTGAGTCTGCCCAGGTAATCTGTTCTTTGTCCATGGCCTTCCTTACTTGTCTCAGGAGATGTTCCATTACCAGAGCTGAAGTCCAATGTCTCTTGTTTTATCTCTTCATGGCCAGTCTGTGCCCATATGCAGAATACCAGATTTCAGGCTGTGGGTCTCAGGCAGTCTCTGACAGTCTTCTCTTTGATGAACAGAGATCTCCAGGGATTTGGTGGTAGATCTGCCCCACTCCAAGGGAAATATGCTCATCAGGGTTATAATGGGCCTGTTTTTCAAACATCATTTTGTGCCATTACCCAAACGTTCCACCTCTGTAGAGCTGGCCGAGCTTTTTTCTGGGGCTCATCAAGTTTTTGTAGTAATACTAGAGCTTGTGTCCACTCTTAGTCCTAACCTTTCATTTGGGAGTACTTCTGAATTAGCAGCGAGGTTGCTATACATTGGTGTTTAGTCCTTGAGAAAACCCTAGATTTGCCAAAGGCATCAAAAGACAACTGATCCAGAACTACAGAGGGCGTTGATCAAAGGATGTTAAGAAGTGGATCCAGAAAAACCATCATGGGGTTAAAATCAGGCAAGTGATATGTACTTGAGGTGGTTCATTTAGCCTCTGAAGAATCTGAGTACATTTCCTAAAAGAGCACTTTTAAGTGAAGGTGAAGGCCAAACATTTCAACTAAATACTACACTTTTTGTGCTGTTGTTCTTTTCTTTTTGTTGTTCCAGAATCTAACAGAGGACATCCCATCCCTTTCAATATGAGCAGCAAGGACTTCTAGAAAATATTGGTCTGTATATTGTATACCTATTGGATTGTTTTCTTCTTTTTTTTTTTGCTCAGTCTTTCTGTCTCTAGTGTTTAATTTTCTTATTTACTATTAGCCACTGGTACACTTTTGAACTGTGATTAGGTTCTCTTACACATATGGTCCCTCTTTGCAGTTATAACTATTGTTCTTCCAAAGTAGAGTTCTTGTTTGGTAGCCTCTGACGTCCATGCTCCCTCTCTGTTTCATTGGGTCCACCAGTCCTTTCTGGGCTAAACCATCTCTTTGGACTCCCAGAGGTAGTCCCTTTGGGGGAGGATAATGTCAGGTTCTGCCTTTTTTTCTTTGCTTTTTGTGATGACTTGTATGTTTTTTCTGGATACTGGTTGCCACCTTGTCTTGTGAATGCTCTGAGCCTTTATAGAGCATCAAAGCTTTTGGGTGGAATGTGCAATTAAAGTGTTCCAGCTCATGAGCCATATTTCCTGTGTGATCTCTTTGTGTATTGACCCGGCTTCTCCTTTGACATCCCTCCTGCTTTGTCTGATTGTTTCTGACCTTGGCTCTGTTGTTGGCTTTTATTTTGTCTGCTGCTTGGTAATGCATCACCCACTTGTTCCTGTCTTGGCTTGTCTGACTTTCTGTCTGTGGGCTTTTTTACCCTGAGCCCATAGTCAGACTTGAACAATGACCACCAGTCGAATATCCACCATCTGTCAACATCCAAATGAACAGTGGCCACCTTGATCACCAGTTGAACATTGACTATCCATGTCTCTGTCTTCTCAGTTGTGCTCCAGGTTGTAGTGTTCCTATACATCAAGTAACAACTAATACTGCTATCGATTTCAACCTTGGTGGGTAGCTGCTGTTCTCTGCATCTATAACCCAGCCTAGGCCACAGCAAGGTAGCCTAGACAGCAGCCTCACCAGCCAGCTTCGAACCCTAGTCTTCACTTCCAAGCATTTGGCCCATAGGGCCCTACCATGCAGTATACCCTGTATTGTTTGTTGTTGCCATATTATTTAAAGGGGAATTCTCACCTCCTGGAAAGTCCTTCTTATTTGAATCTTTCTTGACAACAAATGTTCAATCCGGTTTTGCATTTTTAAAAAAATTGTTGCATTGACAGAGATATAGGGCTCGATTCAATTGTCCCTGTTAGGCCAAAAAAACCCTACAGCATTTTTTCAAGCACTGTATGCCATTCAAATCACAGTGCTATGAAAAAAATGGCAGCAAAAAAATCCCTTGCCGGATGATAGTCAGAGGTGTTTTGGTCCATAGACAAGTGAAACAAATGCCATAAGTTGCAATTCAACAGACTGCATTAGCTGTTAATATCTGATAAGGGACTCACTTTAGCACTTAAATTTAAGACCTATTTTTTCTGACTAAAGTCCCTTATCAGATCTTTAGTCACCCGACGCATCTATTGAAAGTAAAAAAAAATCTAAGTCCCAAGTGGATGTATTGATAGGAGGCCCTAAGCCCCATATCAGTACATCTAAAGTACCTAAAATGTGTCCAAAGTTAGGAGAATTAACCCTATGACATTAAAATTAACACTTACTATTAATCCTGATGTCCAGCGGAGTCCTCAGCATACTGGTCAGCTACAGTCCTTCTTTTTTCTTCTGTCTTGTATCTTCTTTCTTCTCTTCTGTGTTCTAGATGTAAAGAAAAAAATAAAAGTGCTTCAAACTGATTGGCTGGGATGTAACATCACTGAAAGACTAAAGTGCTTGCAATGTAAATGGGCTGGCCACAAAGCATAGGCCTAGGTTTGCTGTTGAGCCATGCACATATTTTTTTGTCTCTTTTTGTTATGTTCAGAATTCACTAATCCATACTCCTCTGCGTACCCTAAAGTTTTTGTATGGCTTTGTCATTCATTGTCCATGTTTCACAGCTATACGTACGGACTGGGAGGACACACTGGTCAAAAACCTTTCGCTTGAGACAGAGTAGTAAATGTCTTAAAGACAGTACAAATACATTTTCCAAATGCTTGCCATCTGTATTTTATCCGCAACTCAGTTTTAATTATGGTGCTTCCATCTGTTAAGTTTTTGTGAAAAACAGACGATTTTTCTTTTTTTCGCAAAAGTTTTCTCCTTTTCTCCAATGCAAAATATTCCTCCTTTTGTCTGTTCCAGCAAATCTTTTACCTATTCCAACACACTTTTCTCAAAACAGTTTTCTCCTATTCCAACACATTTTTTGCCTATGTTTCCTACGGGGCAACATTTACCAGCACAATATTACTTCTTCTGAGGGCTGTAGTAGAGAAGTAAGTAGCTGAAAGTTGTGAGTCCTGCAACAACATATACCTTGAAGAATTTGTTAGCTTGCAGAGTGCAGATTAGTACAATGTGGCAGATGTGTATGGTAGTGGTGGTGGGGGAATGGTGTGGTATGATTGGTGGGACCTTGACAAATTACATCTACCCCAGGAGGAGAGGGATCATCATCATTTATTGCACATGCTGCAGCAACCATTGCTGCTGTCATTTTTTGGACTACCACCTTTCCCCCTCCCCCTTATATGTTTGCTAGACATTACACAACTACTGTATGTTCTTACTCTCTACAGTACACAACTGATGGAGTGTGATGTCTTGCCTTGACCCTCAACAAAATTATCAATGTCGTCTGCTGTATGTCAAGTCTGCCTCAGCCATACAGTGCATGTCAGGATCTCAGACAGCCTGTCACTGAATATATTTATTTGTTATTATTATTATTATTTCATTTTATTTTTTTATTTATTTATTTTTAAAGTTGCCCACCCTATCTTATCAGTCAGTCTAAAAATAAAATAAAAATATATAACTAAAAAACAAAATCAACAACTTCTTTCCCCAGACTTCCCCAGCACAGAGACAATAAAAGCAAGAACAGCAAGCAAACTGGACCCCAGCTGCCTGACACACCAAACTTTGGAGTATTTGGGGTCAACCTCCTTTCTCCCTTCTTCTACCTCAGAGTGCCCCCAGACTCCCTAATCCAGAAAACAAATGTCCTACCTAAAAGACTCTCTAAACTAAGCTTCAGTTCCCCTTTATTTGCCTATCTCCTCTAGCTCAAAAACATGCTGCTTTCTCCTCTCACACACACAAAATGGCTGCTGTGAGAGCCTGACAGCCTTGTATAGAAAACTTTCATGTGGTGGGGAAAACATTTTCTTACCATTAATTTCAATGAAATGAGCTAGGCAAAACAAAACAGGAAAATGGCACTTGTTGTGGAAAAATAGTCTCCAAGCGGGTAGTGCTATTTTTCTCCAGTTTTGATTTGACGCAAAAGTTTTCCCCCATCCCTAATTAAAAGTGCAAAAAGTACAGAAACAGATTCTCTAAAAAAAGTTGACAAAATCTATAAATAATCTGCTAAATGTGAAATGCGTGTAAGAAGGAATTTTGCGCATAGTAGGAAGAGATCACAATTAATCCTAGCAAGATAGATGTATTGGAATTCAGATGTCAATTTAATGTTGCCATGGGCATTTTTGAGCTAGTCTTGATATAGCTAAAATACACAGATGCAGAAAATGTACATAAATACTCGTAAATATTATACAGAGTAATTTAAGTATAGAAAACTATTATTTAAAGGAGTCCTACATTTTAGTTGTACAAAATATATTATTTTGTTTTATGAGATTTGCTTAGGAGATTATTTATTACATAAAATAAAACATGTATGTTCTTATGTTAAGTGGTTGCTTGTCCATAGGCAGAATGGACTCTACTCTTGCTTCAATTGCTTATCCTCTAAAGGAGTTGGATTACTAAGATCAGAAGCTGCAGATGTGATTCTTTGCCATTAGCTGCAGCTCCAGGCTGGTGTTATGTGCTATTCATTATAAGGCTTCAACTCCAGTTCAGTGAACCAGGAATAATGATCACAACCTTCCTATCAGTCTTCTGAGGCATAGTCTGTATTATTTAATCTCCCTTCTATTGTTAGATGTTTCTTGTGCCACTGTACTAAAGTTTTTTTCATTGCATTTACTCTTTTGGATGTTAGCGAGGTCTTCAGTGGATTGTGAAAGAATAAGTTGGAAATGTCTCAAGAATTCAAGGGGTTGAACCAAAAAATGAAGCTCGGCATCATCAGATTTTTTTTTTAAATTACAATTTATTTCATATGTAAAGGGATTAGTCATCAAGAAAATTAAAGGAGCAGTAAACTTTTTTTTATGAAAAAACATATTTTAGAGATCTTTACCTGCTGAATAAAACAAGGTCACTCCCATCGCTGTCAGATGTTTTATTCAAAATTTATAGCAGTTTAAATAACCAGGAAGTGAATTCACTGTGTTTACTTCCTGATAATTCTAACTGACAGGAAGTGACAGGCAGTTTCTGTTACATTCTATGGAGAACTGTAAGTCACTGACTTTCCTATCCATTAGAATGTAACAGAATAACTAATTAGAATTTGACCACTAGAGGGCAATGCTAATATAAAAAAAAACATGGGTTTAAACTGTAATAACTCTGGAAATATAAATCTCTCGGCAGTGGGAGTACCTTATTTTACTCAATAGGAAATTCCCTACTATATATATTTTTTCATAAAAAAAAGTTTACTGCTCCTTTAAAGGGATAGTAATACTTTGTTTTATCTTTATTTTATTTTGTAGGCATTAAAAAAATGAAGAACAATATAAGTCTTATCTCTCAAACTTTTATGGTTTGTGAGATATTCACAAGCAAAGTTTCCCCTCACTGACCAAGACTGTCAAGTCTGCCATCTAGCTTTCAGATTTGGAATTTGGTCCGAGGACCAGCCGTGGCTCTACAGCAGAGCCAAGATCACCAAATATAAGAAGAACTACTTAATTTGAAAAGTCTACAAAGTGTGCCTGGTTTGCAAGCACACTTTTTTGACCCTCCTAATGAAATAGTTATTTTTATATCATGCAATCTCGGCTCTGGTGAAGAGCCTCTGGTTGATCTGCAGACTGGATTCCAAATCTGACAGCTAGATGGCAGACTTGACCATTTTGGTCAATGAGGGGAAAATTTGCTTGTGAATATCTCTCAAACCATAAAGGTTTGAGAGATAAGACTTATATCGTTCTTCATGTTTTTTTAATGCCTACAAAATAAAATAAAGATAAAACGAAGTATTACTATCCCTTGAAGTATAATTTTGAAGCAAATAAACTGAATCATGGGGACAAAAAAAAATTCACCAAATTCTCATTTATTTAACCCTTTGAGTGTCAGAGGAATATGCAATGCATTGTGAAGCAATACGTTGCATACCCCTCTGGCACTTAAAAGGTTAAATGGGTCCATTTAAAGTCTCCAACTCTTTGTAAGGAAATCGTTGGCATCCACTTTAGTATTCAATAAATTAGAAGTTTCATTAAAGTCAATGCACAGTTTCATTAAAGGGATAGTAATGTTTCACAAAAACAGCAGTTGCAATTAATCTTCATAGTATTTGGGCCATGGAGTGTGTTATTTCAATACTGTCAGAGTTGTAGTACAAGAGTAGTTGAATGATAAATTATCTCCCTCCCGCCCCTTTTACCTAGTGTAAGCCACCTCCCCTCAGATGTGGAATCTGGTCTCTTGACCGGACAGCTCACAGCAAGGGACAATCTTCTTACTGTAAGTATAAGGAAAACCCTGCCCCCCTTGACAGGTTTTTTCAGGTTTTTCATTATGATCACTGAAGATTGGCCCTCTCTGCGATCCATTGGGATAGTCTTGCTGTTCTGAACTGAGCAGTGTTACATCAGAAAAAGGGGCGGAAGGAGGATACTTTATCATTTAATTACTCTTCAACTACAGCTCTGACAGTAGTGAAATAACAATCTCCATGGTACAAATACTATGAAGATTAATTGGAGCTGCTTTTATTGTGAAACATAACTATCCCTTTAAACTACTACAATGCAGTTGATTTGCTCCGCAAATATAGTTTTATGAATATGGCCCAAAGAGAAATGTATATTTCAGCAAACAATATGACATTAAAGGGATAGTAATAGTTCCTTTTATGTTTATTTTATATCGTATAGATTAAAAAAAATATAAACAAAAGGTTTGAGAGATATACCTTTCTAAAGTTACGTCTTTCTGGCAGTTTCAAAGCACATAGCTGACGGCTGCAGAATCCAGTCATTTGACCGGACGGAGGCTCTTCAGCAGAGCTGAAATCATACTCTTTAGGACTAAATACTTAATTGGAATGGTCTACAAAGTGTGCCTGCAAACCAGGCACACTTTGTAGACCGTTCCAATGAAGTATGTATTTCTAAAGAGCTTGATTTCGGCTCTGCTAAAAAGCCTCCATCCGGTCAAATGACTGGATTCTGCAGCCATCAGCTATGCTCTGACTTCTGTGAAACTGCCAGGAAGATTTAAAGGGATAGTAATACTTCAAATTTACTAATCCCCAACTTGTACAACTTACAAAAAGAAATTAAATGCCCCAAATCACTTCTCTCAAACCTTTATGGTTTGAGAGAAAATCAATTTCAAAGTCTCCCCCTCCCTCCCCTTTCCCTGCGATCAGCGTTCTAGCTGACTGCAGGGATTGTCTGTCGTACACTCATCCCGCGGCTCTGCAGCAGAGCCGAGATCGCATTAATGAAGAAAAAATCATTCACTGAAACTGTCTTGTACGTGTGCTTGGAAACCAAGCACACGTACAAGACCATTTCAGTGAAGGATTTTTTCTGCATTAACGCAATCTCGACTCTGCTGCAGAGCCGCCGGATGACCCCAGGATTGGATTCCCCGGCAGTCAGCTAGATGCTGATGTCAGGGAAAGGGGAGGGAGGGGGAGACTTTGAAATTGATTTGGGGCATTTGATTTCTTTTTGTAAATTGTACAAGTTGGGGATTAGTAAATTTGAAGTGTTACTATCCCTTTAACTTTAGAAAGATATATCTCTCAAACCCTAAAGGTTTGAAAGATAAGAATTACATTGTTGTTTATATTTTTTTTAAACTCTACAATATGAAATAAATATAAAATGAACTATTACTATTCCTTCAATTAATAATAATAATAATAATAATAATAATAATGTATGCTTATGTTTATTGAATTTATTTTTACCCCTTTGGAATTTACTGAGACAGATTTAATTTATAACAAGGAATTATGGCAATTTTCAAATCTGCAGTTCACTCATTTGAGTGCCAGAGGGGTACACAACGCATTGCTTTGCAATGCATCGCGTACCCCTCTGGCACTCGAAGGTTAATCAAATAGTACTGAGATATGATCATTTATTGCCCCATACACGTACAATGAGATGGCAATATTTTGGATGTGAAGCTATCCTTTGTCAGTTGTTTAAAGGGATAGTAATGTTTCAAAATAAAAGTAGCTCCAATTAATCTTCATAGTATTTGGCCATGGAGAGTGTAATTTCAATGCTGTCAGAGTTGTAGTTCAAGAGTAATTGAATGATATATTATCCCCCTCCCTCCCCTTTTACCTAGTGTAAGTCACCTCCCTCTCAGATGTGGAATCTGGTCTTAAGACCGGACAGATCACAGCAAGGGACAATCTTCTTACTGTGAGAACAATGAAGACCCTGCCCCCCTTTACAGGTTTTTCCTTATGCTAATTGAAGAGTGTCCCTCTCAGCAAGCCATCTGGACACCACCATTCTGTTCTGAGAATCTATGAAGATTAATTGGAGCTGCTTTTATTTTTAAACATTAATATCCCTTTAAGGTCTGAAATGTTGCTGCCTAAAATTGCTTGTATAGAGCAATAAATGACTACATTAAGCTGTGTACTGACTTTTATATGAGGATAATTTTGGCAGAGATAACTTCTTTCTTAAAACACCAGGAAGCTGAGAGGAGATGATTTCCTGTGGGTCAGGATATTAATTGGTGAGTCCTGTCCAAATTTTAGGGAATGCTTATGAAGGTGAAATTGTCACTTTTTCAACATATAACTGATTTTGAAAGAACTTTCACAAGCATCTATATTTATGATAGCCATGATTTATTTAAAACAATAGCTTATGAGATGTTTAACTTTATTTGTTTGTCAGTTAGTGCAAATCTGGCAGGCATGTCTACCAGACACTGATATTCCACACTGCTCTGCATTAGGAAATGCCACTCCCTGACAGCCAGTGCTAGCTAATTTGCATAATCTGACAAATAAATAAAATAAAATATCTCATAAATTATTGTTTGAAATAAAAAAATATGTAAATATGTGTGATTTTGGCAGTCCTTTCAAACTCAGTTATTTGTTATATAATGACAGTTCCACTGTAATTAATCAGCGATTGTCAACTTGCTCTTTCTCATTAATCAGCAAGTGAGTATAAGAATGCTCTACTCATCTGAGCCAAATTCTCTATGTCCAATCGTGATCGGAATATTCCAAGGAATCAATGACTGCAAACAGGCACATATGTAAACTGTATATAATTACGTCTGTAACACTGTTGTATTAAAAGTCTTAATTGTGCTTTTTTCTGTTACATTCCCTTGTGAGGCATACTACCTGCTAACAAGGAAAGAAACTCACTCTTTGATAAATATTTCTTTTATGAACAATCATAAGAAACAGGACCCAAAACAATCAAGATCATGGCGAATACAATCATATATTTTCAAATAAGTATATTTAGTAAGACAACACTTTGAAGATGTTATATATTGAACAAAGGCGCAAAGGCAACATTTATAGGGGTCAGTAGGAATTTTCTAATCAAAGTAAGTTAAGTGAGCAGTGATTATTAGGAGGTGTTAAGTCTCCTTTAACCATTTGAGTGCCACAGAGGTATCCTACGCAAACCCAAGAATGTCCTGGATACAGCAAACATGTTCACACCTTCATTAATTTAAAAAGAGATCCCTTTTCCAGGATCTCAAGTCCGATAATCACCCAGTATACACTCCTACTTGCTCCGGAAATTATTACAACTGACATGGCTAATACATGAAACTGCTTTATTAGCATACCTGGGAAGCATCCTCATCTTGAGTATAGATGGGCAAAAGTTTTTGCCTCAAAAGCAAAACAGGATAAAAATTTCACTTTTTTGCAGAGGCAGATTTTTAGCGAAAAGTGCGTTTTCCTGCTTTTTTGAATAGCTCATTCCACTGAAATCTATGGCAAGACTAAAGTTCTGCTGAGCACATGGTAAGTTTCCCTTATTTTCCCAAAGGCATACTATAAAAGGGGTGGCACGTTCCCAAAGCATGCCATTCTTTGTTTGTGAGAGGAAGAAAATGCAGGTTCTTTTTGAGCTAGAGAAGACAGTGGAATTGAAGCTTAGTTTAGGTCATCTTGAAGGACATTTATTCTCTGTATTAGGGGAGTCTGGAGGACAGCGAGGGAGAAAGGAGATTTAACCCAAATACCCCAACATTCTGTCTGACCTATTTTATTTGAAAGACACAGGCAGCTGCGGCCCAAGTTCCTTGCTTATCTTGCTGTTATTATCTCTGTGTTAGATATGTCTGGGGGTGTGAATGAGAAGGGAGCAAAATAGGTCGACCCCCAAATACCCCAGCATTCTGTCTGACAGATTTGATTTGAAAGACACAGACAGCTGTGGTCCAAGTTCCTTGCTAATCTTGATGTTATTATCTCTGTGCTGGGAGAGTCTGGGGAAAATAGTTGCTGAACAGGTTTTTCTTTTATTTATTTCTTTTAGCAGCGATAGTATAAGTTTAAAATTGCCACATTGTCATCCATTTTTCTAATTTATATACATTTTTTGCCACTTGGCTTATTCTCCCTGTTGCAAATCTTTTTATCACCTGCAAAAAGACATACAATACCTTGAAGACTTTTTGCAATATCACTAAATAAAATATTGGACCCCAAAATAGATCCCTGAGGTACCCCACTTGTCACACAACCTTCCTCTGAATATTCTCCATTAACTACAACCCCCTGTCTCCTGTCACTCAGCCACTAACTTCGATTCAACTATTTTTACATTTAGACCCAAACAAAGCTATTTATTAATAAGACTTCTGTGAGGGATAGTGTAAAATGACTTACTAAGATCTAGATAAGCTATACCTACTGCTCACCCTGTTCTATTTAATTACCTAGTCAAAACAATCTATGAGGTTAGCTTGACATGATCCCCTTGCAGTAAACCTGTTCTGTTTAAATTTGCAAGCCATTTAAATTCATAAATGTAACAATTTTTTCTTTTACCATGGTTTCTATTAATTTTCCTACAATTGGCATGTAACATAGTAACATAGTAAATTAGGTTGAATAAAGACACAAGTCCATCAAGTTCAACCTTCTCGTCATACCCCTGTAACTGAGAATTTTATAGCTTTCCTGCTACCAATTAAATTAGTCTTTATCAGACCTTCCTGATCTGCCTACTGATAAACAGTATAACTCTGTATGTTCCCTTTTGAAAGAAATTTATCTAATCTTCTCTTAAATGTATCCATTGTATCTGCCATAACCACCTCCCTGAGCAATGAATTCCACAATTTAACAGACCTTACCGTAAAAAAACCCTTCCTCTGCTGAAGTTTAAACCTCCTTTCCTCTAATCTCAAGGGGTGTCCCCTGGTCACCTGATCAGGCATTGGAATAAATAGCTCACCACAGAGATCCTTGTATTGACCTCTCATATTCTTGTACAAGGTGATAAGGTCTCCTCTTAGTCATCTTTTCTCTAGAGTAAATAAACCAGTTTGTCTAGTCATTCCTCATATGTCAAGTCCTCCATTCCCTTAATTAATTTTGTTGCTCTCCGCTGTACCCTCTCTAGTTCTACTATATCGTTTTTCAGAACCGGTGCCCAAAATTGCACTGCATACTCAAGGTGAGGTCTTACCAATGATTTGTAAAATGGCAAAATAATGTTATCCACTCTTGTGACTTATGAGTCTGTAGTTTCCAGTCTTCCCTGCTACATTTTTGAGAAGTACTACATTTGCTATCTTCCAATCTTCTGGGACTGCTCCTCTCTACAGTGACTGATTGCATAAGAGTGTTGAAGGTTTTGCCAGCACACTCTTAAGCTCTTTTAACAACTTTAGATATATCCCATATAGTCCTATTGATTTATCTGTTTTTACCTTAGAGAGTTGACAGTCTCCTCCATATTTTTTCTGACAGAAGGCCCTTCTCATCGCATTCCCTGTAAAAAAATAAACAGAAATATTCATTGAGGCAGCCAGCTAGACCTTTATCCTCATTTACATATCTCCCATCTTTTGTCTTCAGTCTAACTATTCCTTGTTTCATTTTTCTATTTTCCCTTATACATGTAAACAATGTTTTGTTCCCCGTTTTTAATGACCTGGCATTTTTCTCCACTGTGTTTGCTTTTCAACATCTAATAATACATTTAGCCTTTTTCAGCCTAACCCTCTACAGATACCTATCTTTCTTCTTCTGAGTCTGCTTATTTCCTAAATATTACTTTTTTTCTCCTGCACAATATTTGCTACTTCTATGGAATACCACAGTGGCTTCCTTTTTACTTTTACCATACTGACAAGTCTAATGCAATTCTCTGTTGTCTTCAATAAAACACATAATCCCATTTCTCCTGGACTCAATCTAAAGAGCTCCAGGCTGTTAAAGACTAGCCTACATATATTTTCATTTTAGAAAAATCAGGTTTTCTAAAATCTGTTATCTTTGTTTTAGTGTGATACAACTCTGTCTCTGTCCTTATATTAACCCACGCTGATTGATGATCACTGGAGCTAAACACATCCAAAGCAAAGTCACCATTTGAAACATAGAAACATAGAAGATTGACGGCAGAAAAAGACCACCTGGTCCATCTAGTCTGCCCTTTAGTATTCCTTTATTGTTATCTTAGGATAGATACATGTTTATCCCAGGCATGTTTAAACTGTGTTACTGTGGATTTATCAACCACCTCTGCTGGAAGTTTGTTCCAAGTTTCTACTACTCTTTCAGTGAAATAATATTTTCTAATGTTTTTCTTGATTTTTCCTCCAACTAGCCTCAGATTGTGCCCCCTTGTTCTTGTATTCAGATTCTTATTAATTACACTTCCCTCCTGAACCTTGTTCAGTCCTTTAACATATTTAAAGGTTTCAATCATGTCCCCCCTTTCTCTTCTTTCCTCCAGACTATACATATTTAGATCTCTGAGTCGTTCTTGATAAGTTCTATGCTTTAGACCTTCCACCATTTTTGTAGCTCTTCTTTGAACCCGCTCAATTTTAGTTATATCCTTTTGCAGACGAGGCCTCCAGAACTGTACACAGTATTCCAGATGTGGTCTCACTAGAGCTCTATACAGAGGGATCACAATCTCCCTCTTCCTGCTTGTTATACCTCTAGCTATGCAGCCAAGCATACGATTTGCTTTCCCCACCGCCTGGTTGCATTGGTTACTCATATTGAGGCTGTCAGAGATGACCACCCCCAAATCCTTCTCTTCTGAAGTCTTTGCTACCACAGAACTGCCAATACGATAGTCAGATTGAGGGTTTCTTTTCCCCAAGTGCATTATTTTACATTTGGAAACATTGAACTGAAGTTTCCATTGTTTTGACCACTTATCTAATAGTGCCAAATCATTCTCCATATTACAGACACCTCCTGGAACATCAACCCTATTACACACTTTTGTGTCATCAGCAAACAAGCAAACCTTCCCTGCCAAGCCTTCCCTTATGTCACTTACAAATATGTTGAACAGAACAGGGCCCAGAACAGATCCTTGTGGCACTCCACTTGTAACCAGTCTCTGCTCAGAATACACTCCATTAACAACAACCCTCTGATTTCTGTCCTTCAGCCAACTGTAGATCCACTGAACTATCCAGGGGTTAAGTCCAATTCTTGATAATTTATCTATCAGCTCTTTATGGGGAACTGTATCGAAAGCTTTACTGAAATCCAGGTAGGCGATATCCACAGCACCACCTTCATCCAGCACTTTAGTTACATAGTCAAAGAAATCAATGAGATTAGTCTGACAGGATCGGCCCTCAGTGAAGCCATGCTGGTTTGGGTCCATCAGGTTGTTTTTTGTTAGATGGTCAATTATCTTCTTCTTTAGAAGAGTCTCCATCATTTTTACCACTACAGATGTCAGGGTGACTGGCCTGTAGTTACTAGCTTCTTCTTTACTACCCTTCTTGTGAATGGGTACAACATTGGCCATTCTCCAATCATCAGGAACTTCTCCCGTAAGAAGGGACTGGTTATACAGATTAGTCAGGGGGCCAACTATGACAGATCGGAGTTCTTTAAGAACTCTAGGGTGGATTCCATCCGGACCCATCGCTTTATTTGACTTTAGCCGGACAAGTTCCTCTAGAACATCGGCCTCTGAAAACACTGGGGCTAAAATTATACAACTAGAGGCAATGCTGTGTTCAGCCATTTTCTGATTATGAGGGCCGCCGTCTGAAAAAACTGAGCAGAAGTAGTTATTCAGATGGTCAGCGACCGCCTTTTCCTCTTCTATATACTGATTTTTTCCGTTGTTAATTTTTGTAATCCCGCAGTTTTTCTTCTTCCTGTCACTGATATATCTGAAGAAGGTTTTATTCCCCTTCTTAACAGATTTGGCCATTTCTTCCTCTTTTGAGGCTTTAGCAGCATTTATCATCTGTTTAGTCTTCTTCTGTATAGTTTTATACCCTTCTCTGTCCGCTTCACTTCCAGTCTCTTTATATCTCTTATAGGCAGACTTTTTATCTTTCACTATAGCTCTTACCTCTCTAGTAAACCATAGTGGATTTCTCTTTCTTTTCCTCTTGCTAATTTGTCTAACATGTAATCTTGTTGCCTTTAAGAGGACTTCTTTGAGTGTCTTCCACTGAGTACTCACTCTCGGTGTTTTATCCCACCCTTTTAATTCTTTCTTTACATATTCTCCCATATCCTCAAACTTCGTCTTCCTAAAGTCCAATACTTTGGTTGCAGAATGGGATTTCTCGTAGTCAGTCTGGATTCCGAACCACAAACATTGGTGGTCACTGGAACCTAGATTTTCTCCCACCTTCACCTCAGATACCAGGTCTTCATTTGTGAATACTAAGTCTAGGATATTGTCCCCTCTAGTTGGCGCCTTCACCAGCTGTTTTAGGGACATCCCCGTCAGGGCTTCTACGATGCTCCTACTTCTACATGTGGACGCACAAGGGATATTCCAATCAACATCAGGCATGTTGAAGTCTCCCATAACTACTATATCTCCCTTTACTGCCATTTGGGTAATCTCGTCCACTAGCATGTTGTCTTGCTCTTCAGATTGCCCCGGAGGCCTGTAGACTGCACCTATTTGTATATAATAAATCTAGTATGACTGCTATCCTGATTGGCTTTCTTATTTTTTCATGGGAAAATCCACCTTAAACAAAGCCCTTAAAATCTTCCCCATTTTTGTCTCTATTTTTTCAGTGGCTACAAACTTCCCACCTCTTTACTTATGTGTACTTTGCATTTTAGCTCCAAAAATGTGATGTTTCCTGCAAGTGAAACACAACATAAGCAGATAGGGAGGGTGCTAGCTATTTTGAAGCTTTTAAATTTAGTGAAATTAAGGTAGCAGTTAGAGGCTAAGACTGTTGGCTAACAGTACGAGCAGCCATATGACAAAATAAAGGAGGAACTGGTAGGATTGGGATGTGTCCAATGAGTCAGATGAGGAGGAAGAAGTGACCATCACAAGTATAGAAGGGTCTGGGAGCCCCAATTCCCCAGACCCAATGATGCCCAGCCCCCTGACATTGTACCTTGGGATCTGAGGGAGATTGGTGTCATTGTCAGCAAAGGCACATGAAGAAATGTGTAACAGTGTGACCAGGACAGGTCAGTTACATATGCTTGCTGCTACTGCTGCCAGTGTACCTTCTGATACTCAAGAGGAGGAGGTGATGGCAAGTGTGACAGCAGGGGGAACCTAAGTCACACTTGCCATCACCTAACATTCCCACTACTACCATGCAGCAGCTACAGAGTGTTGGGGGTGAGGGAGGGGATGATGATGGTAAAGGTGATGATAGTGAAGACTAATGTGTCAGCTGTAGATCCTCATGCTGAGATGGAAGAGAAAATGATGAGGAGCAGCCAAACTAGTGGTTAAGAGAACCCACAACATCCCCCTGACCCAGTGATTTCCCTTCCCCTGGCATTATGCCTCTAGGACCTGATGCTGAAGATGTCAGAACTGGCTAACAGCAGTATTAGCGACAACAAAAATAAGCTGCCCGTGCCTGCTGCTAGTGCTGCCCATCAGCTTTTTTCACCTGTAGAGATGGAAATTGTGACAGTAGGGGGCCCTCTGTCACATCTGTCATCATTGCTAATCAGTGAGACTCTCAAAGAGCAGCAGCAAGGAGGGACTGGTGGTAGTTGTGGTGATGAGGGCGATGGTGGAGCTGCTGGGGGAAGAGACATTAATGGCCTTTTTATCAGAAAGCGAGAAGGAATGGGAGACAGATATGCTAATGGGGATGGGCATCACCATGCAAAGTTTGCTGCTGTTGCTGCTACTGAGTTGCAAGGGCAGTAGGCTAATGAGGAGCAGGTTAATGCGCCACAGGCCACTGAGGTCACTGTGGGAACGGGTTATAGCAGTTGTTGTGAAGTGGGACTAGGACAGGTTCCACTTGCCAGAAATACTCTTGGTTCTAGTTGTAGTGCTGATTCTGAGGCAGCAGAAGCGGTGGCAGAAGCATCATCCTCTGCCCCAGTCAGTGAAGGAGATTGTGGAGCAGGAGAAAAGAGAGGCCATTTTCCTCCACCTTTCCCCTCCCCACTGAGGTCCTGGGTGTGGGACTATTTTCCTTTTTGGGCAGGCACAGTGCAGTCATCTGTGACAGCACTGGGCAATATATACAAAAAATCTGTGAAAAGAGGAAAGGAGGGAATGCACCTTGACACAACTGCCCTGAGAACACACATGAAATACAGACACCATACCATTTCCGTGAAGCATGTTAAAGCCCACAAAGGAAATTGGGAGCAGCTGTTGCTGTACCCTTGTCTCTCCCTAAAGGCAAAAACAGTCGAGGCATAAATAAAGAAGAGGAAGACTAGAGAAACCCAGCCAGTGCCTGAAAGTTCGATGACAAGTGAAACATCTGGATCTCCATTACCTTCTGTGCTAGCAGTGTCTTCATTACTGCCCCCACCAGCTGATGGCGATACTGTAGATACGAGGAGGTGGCAGTTCGTGTCCACCTATTGCACATTGTGTGGTGCACTGACCACACCTGGCAATGTGGTGGAGCATAATCTCAGGCATGGAATCAAGCAGCATCTGTGGAGATTCCATCCCACAGAATGCATTAAGCTGAGGATTCATCATTATTCTTAAGATTGGAATCCTTAGTGCCAAAAGGCACTGATTCCTCAGGGCTTATGCCAAACACCTGTAAGTCCTGCAAATCAATGTTTTATCAAGGCTTGGATCTAAGACAATTCTAAGTCCTACAAATCAATGTTTCCTCAGGGCTTGTGACTAAAAAGTCTAAGTCCTACAAATCAATGTATCCACAGGGCTTGGACCTAATCATTTTCTACAAAATACTTCATCCCATCAAGTATCAGTCTACCCCATTCAAAGCTTATGTCAGGAGGGGGGGGGGTGTACCTGTCTCTGTCACTTTACATACTTGTTATTTTTATTTTACTTATATTTTTATTAACTGTCTCCCCCCAAAAAATCCCTGTTCAACTGATTCTTTCCCCACACTCCACCAACACAGGCACTCTCAGAGCCTTTTTATAGTATGCCTGTGGGAAATAAAATTACATTTTCTATGTGTCGTGTGTAAATTCAGTCTTCCCATTGATTTTAATGCAATGAGTTAGGTGGAAAATGCGGAAAAACTTCACTTTTCCATTAGGTTGGAAGCGCTATTTTTTGCCTATTTTGGTTTGAGGCAAAATTGTTTGCCCATCCCTAATGATGAGCTCAGATGTGCAGTAGGGAGGATCATAGAGTAGTAAGATATTTGATATTGAGCAGTACCAAAAGTGAGTGGTAGATTTGTGGGTGTGAAAATTGGAAAAGGAGGTTTATAAAGAACTTTAAGAGGATGGGGAGAAGCATAGGGTTATGGGGTTTAGGGTAATTTGCTGACAAGCTGCCTCTGGATAAAGTTAAGGAATCAGTCATTCAGTCCAGATTAAAAAATATGTAGCAGTTGTTAGACTAGGAAGGCAATGGAAGTCACCTATGCAGAAGTATGGAGTAGAAAGGTTTCTCACCACAAAGAGCCAATGATGGAAAGGCTTGTGCGGTATAAAGTGAGAAGTTTGGGAAGAGGCTTTTAAGTTTGCTTCTCTTCCACCCTTCCCCAATCCCTCTCATTATCATGTATGTAGATGTCACTAGCATAGCCAATCATTTAGGAAATTGGCAGCAATAACCTTCTGGCCTGGCATGACAGATTTTACACATGCCCAGAAGTGTCTGTAAGGTTGCTTGATATAAGTCTCGGGGGGGTGTCCTGGAAAGCAGGCTGGTGACAGATAATAGCAAAGCTGGAGTGGGTGTGTCCAGAAAAACAGGCAGAGCTGCTATTATTTGTAAGAATAAACAAAAATAAATAACAATAAAGAATAAAGCATAGCAACGATTTTGTGATTTAACCATCTGAGTGCGGACTTTTTTGTTTATTCTTGCATTGAAGATCTTAAGGTGTGGAGACCTTTGTCCAGCACCGATGGAGTCAACACTTGGTATTACCTGGAAGTTATACATTTGTGTAGAAGAATCGCGGTGAGTGATCATCTACTTGGATTTATTAGGACATTGTATGCATGGCTTGTAAGACCCATGGTGAGTGAAACCTTCCCGTGTTGCAGATACACTTTTATATATATATTCATGATTCAGCAATACCGGTGTTTATATTAGGATATCGGAGCAGTTTTATTTTTGTTTTTCCTTTGTGTGCTATTATTTGTAGAACAGAAGTTTCTGGACCAGGTTTTCACACTATTTAAGAGGGACTTACATGTCTCCTCAAAGAGACTCCATAAATGAGCCTGGGGTATAGTTTGTACATTGTGAGGGATGGAAACTTCACTGACAGGGCAGATCCATAGGACTACAATGCAGAAGGAGCTGTCACACAGACTTACAGGACTGGAGGGCGGGGACGGTATATAGGTAGAACAGAGGCAGAAACGCCAGCCAGAAACATCTACTGGAGTGAGAGGAACTGGATGATGTGAGCCATGGATTGGCAGCAAAATAAACTCTCATGGACACTGATAGCTGCTTAAGAGCAAAACTGTTCACAGAAGGGCCATGAGGCTGTTTGATATGGGTCTCAGCAGGTGTGTCCTAGAAAACAGACTGGAAAACAGGTAATAGCAGAGCTGGAGTAAATCTAGCTGGGTGTCCTGAAAAACAGGCAGAATTGTAAAACATAGCAGGACTTTTTGGACCAGGTTCTTGCAGGTATAGTGGAGGAAGTGTAAGCAAACATGGCAATGTTATTAACAATAAAGATAAGAACAAAAACCCTAAAAAGGCTGAAGACACAATGAGAGGTGAAGTAGAAGAGACCTCAGGAGAATCTGCTTGAGTTAACTTGCAGGTGTCTGCATCTCATGAAGTTATATAATGTTGTCAAAACCAAGTTTGGAGCATAAAGCTGAGGCATTTTATGTTTTTTGTCAAGTAGGGCAGTCAATGGATGCATTCGGGACAAATGAAAATCCCTATCAGTATAACATTTTTCTCCAGTTCAATTCCTCCGTTAGAAGTAACAGTATTTGCTATATCAGTAGCATGGACCATAAAAGGACCTGGAATATTGGTAGTGGTTGTTGTGAATGCCAAGAGTGTTGTTAAACATGCTGGTCATTGTTCTTTGCAGGTTTTCTTGGTTGAGATCTTTTGCAGACATCTGATTTTTAAGCTGAGTTCAACTGTTCTTATACAAGATGATTCAATTATATTTTGCTATAGTGGTATCCACTCACCCATAAGGATCCCGGTGCACCTTGAATGGTTAGCGCTAGTATGATTATGTAGGAACAATTTAACACATTTTTAGATGTCATTCCTCCTCGAAACAGCTGTTAAGAGCTGAAAAATGCATTTTTAAATTATTTTATGTATTAGATTTTACATTGTTTGTAGCTTTCATACATTTTATTAAATCATTATTTTGGAATAAGACAACTGTGAGATACTCCATTAGTGAAATAATTTCTTGAGCTTGCAATGGGAGCCTGAGCAGAACCAGATTGTCCCATTGGTAGAACAGTGGAAAGGGTTCCGGTACCTTTTGCTTGGGTAGTACATTTTTAGACCTTTACACACTATGGGTGTGATGTTCGAAAAATTGATGCAATGAAATTTGTTGGACCGTAAGTTGGTGGTAAATGAAGGACAATATTTTCAGAATTAAATCCACTTTTGAAAGTCATAAAGAACTGAAAATGGTGGTCAGTTTAGCTTGATGAGTATTTCCCTTAAAAATGTTGATATTAAAAATGATGGATAAACGAATGTTTTTTCTGAAAATACCTTACAATATGACAGTAGATCAAACCACTCTTACTTTTAAGACTGAGTATTCCCTTTGATGGAGATGGCTGAACTGGATGCACAAAGTGAAGGTAACATGTCTGAGACAATTTCAGCTACCACAAGTTTTTGAACATCTCTCCCTAAATCTCCATCAGGACACCATTCATGTGAAGACTAATGGATGAGGAAGTAATAGTCGGAAAACAGCAGGATTTCTCATAAGGTCATTTCCTCTGCCATCTACTCTGAGTAAATTCAGGTGAGTGAATGTTGGCATGTGCATGAGGGTATTTAGGGGTGTGTCTTATGGCATAAGCATGCGTGATTATGTATGCTAATGCCAGGAGGATAAGCCCATTGAAATGAATGTTTTTAATCTCCCAGTTATATAAATTCGGATTTTCTCCAACATTTTCCCTCCGGGGGGGAAGTCCTTGGAAAAGTGAAACATATTTTTTATTCCATTGATATTCATACCACAAAGCCTATATTGCCCCTGCCCTTTTATTTGCCCTAGACACCTTAAAGTAGTGGTCAACCTTCATTGTGAAAAAACATAAACATATATTATATTGTTTTTCCTTGAGAAAATAATGGTATTTCCACTGCTGGGAGAGTCATCATTCTAAATGTGCTGCAGTTTATATTAACAGTGCCATCTAGTGTCTGAATAGTTCACCTACAGTTTTCCTGGTGTCCAGAGAGTCATTCTACTGTATTCAATGAGAGTTGTGTCACCGACTGCATTTCTCTATAGAAAGTGATAACAGCTACTCCACTTCGTGACAGTTTAGACGATTACAGCTTTTGAATAAAGCAACCACCAGCTTATTTAGGAAAAGCTCTACAATATATTTCTTAATAATAAAGCTTGACTGATCGTTTAATAAATATCAGCAACCAGAAGGACATGTGTGTTTAACTCCTGGTAGTCCATGCATAAAAACGTAACTTTGCCATCAAGTAATATACTTAAAAAAAAGCACATTGCCATATTTTCTCAAAGGAATCTATGGAAGAAAATCTAGTATTCATACACATTAATTATTCTCCCAGGTGAATTTGAGACCCTTCATACTTAATTTTCATTAGATCTTGTTAAACAAAATCCATACCTGACAGGCCTATAGAGATATGTCTTGACAGTCGTTTGTCAATTTCTCCTGTCCAGAGACAATTTTGCAGCCTTGGATTTTGCAAATACAGTAAGCAATTACATAATTTTGAATCTATTTAAGGAGAATAAAATGCTCAATGATTCTCTCCTACTAATTAACAGATCTGCAGAATCAGCATAAACGTGCCTTATATTTTTCTACATATACATGTCAGTAACTTCACTGGTACCATGAAAATGTGAAAATAGATATTCTACTGTTTGACACTGTATTCATTCTATATTTCGACAACCAAGCATAATCACATTTTCCTGAAATATATATTATTCTAACAATGTACCGAAAAATTATTTAATTCACAGAATTTACATTTTTTCTAATTCCTAAAAATATTACTAATAAAATACATTATCTTTCCATTAAAACACCCATTAGGCCCAATGCAAAGAAATGGAATTATTTTATTCTTTTTGTGCTTTCCGGTTCAAGACCTGAGACCTATAAAATGAAAATATTATTAGTATTATTTAAAAAAATATATAAATATTACTTTTGTTTAATTAACTGCTCTTACACATTTGCAGTAGTTATTTAAGAAACTGCAAGGAGTATAAAGTATGTTTTGGTGAAAGCATTGGTGATAAAGTTTGAAACTGGGGCTGGGTATTTGCTCTCTGTGTTGTAATTGATTCTGTAATGCTACCGTTGTCTGTATAATGTTATTCTGGTCAGCGTTAGGTCACCCAGCAGTCCCAGAACCTTACAGAGCCATCTTCACTTCCTCCTGGCTCCAGGTACTCTTCCTTTATTTCCTTTTGGCTCTGAGAGTCCTGTACACTTTAATAGTATCAGATTATTGTAGATTAAACCAGTGATGTAACATTACTTTATTGCCTTATATTTACTGATCCCAGCTTGATCCTAGTTAAAACTGCTCTATGGTCCCTGGTAATAAGTCTTATACTCTGTTTGCAAAAGAAAAAAGAAACTCACAGCGCTAACTCACCATAATATTTACATGTAGTATATAAATATATAATAAGTACACTTATGAATAAAGTATAGCAGCAAGGAATGAGATGGTTCTCCAGGACCACAAAAATTAGGCAAAAACCTAAAAGGAAAAGCAGAAACAACAAACTTGTCTCCTCCATACAAGTTATCAAAATGTGCATCCTATATAAAGTTGCACAGTTTCAATGACTTCTTGTTGTTCGACCGATGTACTGGGAACCACAGCCGCACACTATGAGACAGACCACAAATTTAGTTAGACAGTTGATAAAATTCCTTATGTCATATGTAATGCCAGTAATAAAAGTACTAAACTGGGTAGACTTATTTACTATTATACTTAGTAGGATCCATTCTTCCATCTAATTGCAAAACAAAATTCCTGTGCCACTGGCTGCCACACAACCCCACAGAATAATAGATCTAGCCCTATGCTTAAAGGGATAGTAATGTTTCATAATAAAAGAAGCTTTAATTAATAATCATAGTATTTGGACTTTGGAGAGTGTTATATCAATTCTGTCAGAGTTGTAGTTCAAGAGTAATTCAATGACAAAGTATCCCCCTCCCGCCCCTTTTACTGATGTAACACTGCTCAGCCAGAGCGGAAGGGAGGTGCCTAGGTAGACTGCAGAGAGGGACAATCTTTAATTAAGATAAGGGAAAAAGCTGAAAAGCTTGTCAAGGGGGGCAGGGCTTTCATTGTTATAACAGAAAGAAGATTGTCCCCTTCTGTTATCTGTCTGGTCTATGGACTGCATTCCACATCGGAGAAGAGATGGCTTACACTAGGTAAAAGGGGCGGGAGGGGGAAGCTTTGCTTGTGAATATCTCTCAAACCATAAAGGTTTGAGAGATAAGACTTATATCGTTCTTCATGTTTTTTTAACATTTACAAAATAAAATAAAGATAAAACAAAGTATTACTATCCCTTTAACAGTTGATAACATGTTCTTTTCTTCAAATGTTTTTCCTTGTTTCTCTCCAAATGTACCTTTGGCGATTGCAGCCAAAAGGGTTCAATTTTTAACTTCATCATACCATAGCAATTGTTCCCAAAATGCTTCTGGCTTATTTAACTAATGAAAACAAATATATTGTGCATAATAAAGTAACGTTTAAAAAGCAACATTCATATTTTTGTCAGCATTTTTATAGAAAGCAATGGGCCCACTAAGTGCACACCAAAAAGCCACAGCACCCTGATCTAGAATCGCTGTTACAGATTTAACTAAAGGAACAGTATATTTTTTTTATGAAAACATGTATATTCTGAAGATTTTACTGCTAAGTAATACAAGTGCACTGCCACTGCTGGGAAATTTTCATTGAAAATAATTTGCAATTTTCCATTCTGTCACTAGAGAGCGCTATTCCTATCACTTACTATAGTGAGCTGTAGCCATGTATATAGCTCTCCCAAAACGTGCATTATAAAAAAAAAAACATTAAAAAATTGCCTTCTGGACACTAGTTGGAGTTGTTGATTAAAAATAAATATAAGTTTGAACTGTCCTAACTTTAAAAAAAAAAAATGTCCTAGAAGTTGGGGTACACTTAATTTACTCAGCAGGAAAAACCCTTAGCTATATATTTGTTCATAATCTAAATTTATTGCTTATTTAAGTCAAATGTTCCAGTTTTATCAGAATTTATAAAAGATTTGGCCGGTATAAAACAATTTACATTGACTTTGATGTTAAACTGTTTCTAGTAATTATTCCATCGATCTCTATCAATTCTCTGTGCACTAACCTAGCACTTGTTTTGTGAGATATAATAATAATAATAATAATAATAATAATAATAATATTAACAATAATATTTTGTTTGTTCTTTTCAAAATGATTTTCTCCCAGAAAAAATAAGATAATAAAACATAGAACTGTGACATATTTCCTTTTAGAATGCTGAATAAAATATTTGACATGATGTTCATATATTACTACCTGAGCTTTATCCCACGCAAATGTCTATTTTTAAATTATTTAAAGGAAAACTAACACATCCAAATAATAACCCTTTACTTACTTACTACTTACTAAAGACAATGCTGATGGCCTCTATGGCCTTTTCCATCACCATGCTTCTTGGTTCTAGGGATAATATCTTCATATATCTGGATGTTATTTTCATACACTCAGGACAAGCAATATATTATCTCTCACAGGCAAGACAAATATGCCTTTATTTCTTTGGAGAACACTAGTCTTTTCCCAAGAGAGGGAGGAAAGTGTCTTCTTGTTGATATTTAAAAGGAACTGATCTCTTTAATGTTTCATAATAAAAGCAGCTCTAATTAATCATCATAGTATTTGGACCTTGGAGAGTGTTATTTCAATTCTGTCAGAGTTGTAGTTCAAGAGTAATTCAATGACAAAGTATCCCCCGCCTGCCCCTTTTACTGATAGAACACTGCTCAGCCAGATCAGAAGGGAGGTGCCCAGGTAGACTGCAGAGAGGGACAATCTTCAATTAAGATAAGGGAAAAAGCTGAAAAACTTGTCAAGGGGGGCAGGGCTTTCATTGTTCTCATAGGAAGAAGATTGTCCCCTGCTGTTATCTGTCTGGTCTATGGACTGGATTCCACATCTGAGAAGAGATGGCTTACACTAGGTAAAAGGGGCAGGAGGGGGATACTTTATCATTCAATTACTCTTGAAGAACAACTCTGACAGTAGTGAAATAACATTCTCTATGGCTCAAATACTATGAAGATTAATTAGAGGTGCTGTTTTTGTGAAACATTACTATCCATTTAAATAAAAGGCTCTTTATCTGATTAACAGAAAAACGTACTAGGTAACTGTTCTTCATAGGTATTGCTGTTATTTCTTTTCTTTTGCAATGGATTGCTAATGCATTTTTACTGCTAATGTATTTTATTGCTAGTTACTTTCAGGTTCCAGTCTGAAAACAACTAGTCCATTTAACCTGAGTGCCAGAGAGTTATGCAACTCATTGCACTCAATCATTGCATTTCTCTCAGGTACTCGGAGGGTTTTAAAGAACCATTCAGACTCTTGCATGCAATTGGAGTGAATGTGTGACTATGCTAGTGCAGCTCCAATTGTGGTGACTTCCAATGTCTGTGGTTACTCTTAGGAGTATGCACTAAGTAGTAGAATTACTGATGTGAATAACAGTGCTACACTGTTGCTAAGAAATTAGTGTCAGCAAGCCCCTTACACCTGTCACATTGCTTACACAGACTAATGACAGAAAATTGCATAATTTCCTCTATGATTTGTTTACTACAAGGTATAGATGGAAGAAACACCTTGGAACACCACCAGACTGCCCCATTGCTTTGTCTTTGAACAAGCAACATTAAGAGGAACATTTCTGCCTACACAGCTTAGTAAACTAGCCTTAATCAGGTGTGGGAATAGAAAATCTGTTCCAGCACATGATTTAGTGTGGAATCATATTCTTACATCTACCCCATTGTCTATTGTGAGTAACTGGTAATTAAAGTAAAATGAAAATTATTAATAGTTAACTTCAAATAGAAAAAAATATATTACACAGTGGACTTCTAACGCTTTGTCTCTAATACAGTGTACATCAGATGTATTGATTTGTAAGAATTAGTCTTGAAAATGTGTGGGGTTTTTTGACATTTATATTTTTATAAAGGATCTTAAGGTATAAAATACAATACTAAAAATAAATTAATGCAAAGTATGGAAATATTCTCGATTTTTAATGTAAGTTGTGTTTTTACATGGTGAATGTTTGTTAAGGCCTGGAAAAAAATGCCTAAACTGTTTAGGCTGGCCAGCATATGCATCTAATTCTCACAGAGGCTTTCTGGAAAACCAGTGACAAGATTGGCACTTTAGGCTAGCCGCAGGCAGTCAGCAGTGGTAGAATGCCTCACATTATATTGCATGTAAAGTTTCTCAACTGACACAAAGCTTAATGGAAGTGAGCCCTGACAATTGTGGCCAATGGAGTGTAAGTGACATCCTGCTTGGCATGACATTATGCATTTTTATTCCTTTCCTTGAAGGTGTAATGTCTCCTGAGGAAACCTTGATGTTAAAATGCCATTTTTTTTTGACAGGTTATTTATCGTTTACTAACAATTATGTAACAAGCATAGAATATCGAGAAGTGTTAGGCAAACACATTTGTTTTTAAGAAACAGACTGGGATGTCACTAGTAGAACAGTTTGTTTCAGTGACCTTAATGTACACATTGTTTCACTTAGACAGCTCCCGTAACAAAAACTGCTTTTAGTAAGAATATGGATGCACAAATGATTTAGCATCCTATAAACTGTGAAAAACAATTTTCATGGATTTACAGTGGCAGTTGGATTATTGGCATACTTATTATGATGCACATTAGTCTGAGAAATATTAACCCTTTAAAGACTTGACAAGAGCGCAATGCATTGCTTAGTTAGAGAAAAAAAAATATATACTTTAGTGAAGTCGATAAAATATGTCTGAGTGTAAGAGAAAATGTTTCTGTACATTTCAGATTTTATGAAGCTGGCTGCTTTAACCCTTTGAGTGCCAGAGTGGTACGCAACGCATTGCTTTGCAATGCATTGCGTACCACTCTGGCACTCAAAGGGTTTTTAAAAGGGGCAAAACACATTTCACAGAATAGGTTTCAGCAAAAGTAGTCACATGATGCTGGGGGAAAAAATCAGCACAAAAGTAAGATACACATGAAATAAACTCTTTAGAGAAATAAATTATTCACATCCTATGTTATTCTATGGATGCTATGTACTTAGAGGGATAGTAATACTTGAAAGTAATTTTATTTTATATAGTAGCCCTTATAAAAACATTAAAATGATATGTCTTATCTCCCAAACCTTTATGGTTTGAGAGATATTCACAAGCAAAGTTTCTCTCTGAGTGACGTCACCGTTCTAGCTCTCAGATTTGGAATCCGGTTCCTTGACCTCTCCAGAAGTGGCGAGATCAGGATCTTTAAAAAGAATTTCTTCATTGGAAAGGTCTACAAAGTGTGCTTGCAAGCCAGGCACACTTTGTAGACAGTTCCAGTTTAGTAGTGATAGTGAACTTGGCACTGCTAAAGAGCTGCCGGTTGCTCTGTGGACCGGATTCCAAATCTGTCCACTAGATGGCAGACTTGGCTGAAACAGCCAGGAAAAGGGTACTTTGTTTTACTTGGTAATATCTCCCAAACCATAAAGGTTTGGGAGATAAGACTTATATCATTTTTAATGTTTTTTTTAAGGGCTACAATTTAAAAAACAATTATTTTCAAGTATTACTATCCTTTTAAATCTCTCCAGCTTGAGAGAGCTTAGTACACCTTTTCACATATTAGTGCAGTTCCTCCCAGCATATCCTGAATGTCATTTGATAGAGTGAGTGTGTTTGTTTGTGTGAGTGTGTGTGTGTGCGCGTGTGTGTGTGTGCGCGTGTGTGTGTGCGTGTGCGTGTGTGTGTGTGTGTGCGTGTGTGTGTGTGCCAAAGAAGGATAACACACAGCATTTAATTAGCACTATGTGTGGTGCAGTTCATATTGCTGAGAAAATGGCTTTTTATAATGATCAATACATAACACCAATAATTCTTATTTCTATTAACCCCTTAATGACCGGCCGCGCAGGCATGCGGCGGTCACTAAAGGACCATGGAGCATTTTATTTTTAAATTTGGATTTTGGACTCCCCGAATGGTGTGCAGCCGCGGGGGGAGCCCGGAATTCCATGACTGTCATGGTACGTCATGGGTCGTTAACTCAGATCTACCCATGACGTACTATGAAAGTCAAGGGTTGTTAAGGGGTTAAGGCCCCTGGTATGATAATGGTCAGCAAAGCTTGCAATCACCAAGATAACTGACTTTCATTGCACAACTGTACTCTTGATTAGGTTAAAAAAGAGGGATTTAACCTAAAAACAAACTGAATAACAAAACTTACAATCAGTAAAACTGAGCCTCAGAGGTATCATGTTCTAGAACAGAGTCCAACAGAGGACAAGAAATTAGGTCTGAAGCAAAAAGCTTCTAATCATCAATGAAACTGAGCCTCAGGGCTATCTATCTATAGGACAGACAACTGGTGTGTACAAAAAATACAGACATAAGCACAGAGCTTGCAATCAGCAGTTGATTGTGAGCACTTTGATACAGTCTGTGCCTGCACTGTATACTATTTTCGTCTGTTCTATTGATTGAGGGCTCGATCCAAATGTTGGAGACGGCTGTTTTTTTGCTGACAGCATCTTTTCAAGCACAATAAGCTATTCAAATGCCTGTGCTGTGAAAAAATACCGGCAAAAAAAAAGAGCCGTCGGGTGATAAGTTAAGAGGTGTTTTTATCCATTGAAAATTATTAAAGCACCGTAAATATAAATTCAAATATCTGCAATAGCCATGAAAACCTGATAAGGGACTCAAGTTATCGCAGGAAAGTTAAAACCTACTTTTTTTTTATATGCTTACATGTCCATGTAGTAAATTCTATGTAGGATGTACAACTAGATCCATAAGGGATCGAATTAGTGAACATAAATCGGCTATTAGAAATATTGATAAAATTTTAGGTACAGAAAGGGAACTAAGAAATCCGATGGCAGTTCACTTCAAACAGGCAGGACATGGTTCTCCTGCGTGCTTACAGTTTGTTGGGTTAGAAAAAGTTATTGTATCAAGAAGAGGTGGTAACTCTAAACAAAAACTGTTACAAGCAGAAACTAGATGGATAGATAGGCTGGGGGGACTTGGAAGAGCATGTGTTAACAGGGAATGTAATTGGCATACACTGTTGTATTGACTGACATGCGCGAGAACATAAAAAGGTGAGAATATTTGAGACTAATTACCTTTCCCTTTTGAAAATGGCGCTTGGACGCCGAAACCGGTCAAGGGCATTGATGTTTTTATGTTTTAATAAGAAATAAATATTTCTATACTCCGACTCCAGACCTGTTTGGATTTATTGCACATTGATCATTATAATGGATTAACGGGACGTGACTGACGAATGGTGAACCGGAGGTGTTCCAGTCCACAGATTTGGACCTGAGAGAAGGTACCTAGTGGGCGTAGTCAGCGGGTGAGACCAATCCATTTTTTCCCCTTCAATACCTGATATTGCTGAATATTGTATAATATTGATATGAGTAGTTTACTCTAAAGAAACTATAACGGACTCGATCTGAATATCTCTAGAATTTATTTCAAGAGTTTCAAGTATCTATACGTTATCGTATCAGGTTTGGAGTCAATACATTTGTATGAATTAATGTGGTTCTACGACAATATTTGGACATTATATGTTTTTTGAGAGATATCACGATAATCTCTCATTGAAGTATTGAGCCACTATGGCGGTGTGTCATTCTTATACACAAGATGAAGCAGAAAAATTAATATGGCAAGATGAAGATGGCATTGAAGGGGTGATCGATGTGAAGGATTTTTCCAAAAAATGGACACAATTGAAAACTAAACAAATTAAAAATATACATCATATTCAATCACTTTCAAAATTTTGGAAAAATAAATACATTCCCAGAGGATTGAGAATTTATAAATCACCATCATCTAACCTTGACGATTCTAAATTTATATCTAAATGGGAATCCATACTAAATAAATGTAGTATGGATCTAATGCTACTTATTATAGAGAATACAAGAGAAAAGTTAGAAAAATTAAATGATGAGATTAAAGAATTGGAAAAAAGAATAATGGAAGAAAATAGTGAATTAATGTTATCACAATTAAAAGAAGATACGAAATCCACTTTAGAAAAAATAAAAAATGAATTAAAAGACAAAGCGGAAGTGAAATATACAAAAGTAGAATCTGATTATTTGAACAACACCATTTATAACTGGCATCGTCAAAGATATAGATTTAAAAGAAGTCCTAATATCTTTACGTCTTCTACTGACTCTGAGAATGAAGGACAAAAGCAGGTTTTTCAAGATGGAAAAGAAGAGGAAGAAGGAGGAGGAGTAAAAAGACAAAAAAAGAAAAAGACAGCCAGAGGACAATCGAATACAACAGAAGTTCAATTAAAAACACCCATGTCCCCTCCAACAACGAGGAACAAATCAAAAACACAGTAGAATCAATAGATAGTAAATGTACTCAAAATATAGTTAATTTGTCTGATAAGGTTCTTACCCAAGATGAAATCAATCTATTAAGTAAAGGTGGTTCGTTTATCCCTCTTCGAATTCCTAATAAGACAGACTTAAAATCGGATGTCTACAGGATGTGTAGACTTTTGAGACTAAGGTGTCTTTTTGGTAATACTGAAGAGGAGGTTAAAGAATTACCTAAATATTATAAGAAATCTAACTATGTACCACCACACAATATTAGTCAAATTGTGAATGTTTTCCAAAGTGTTGTTTTTTCAGATATAGATAAAATGTTCTCTAATCTACCATCAAAAATGAAGGAAGATAACTTAACTAATAAAGAAAGACATGCTTTAAATAGATTAATGAAAGATCATGATTTAGAGTTTAAAAAAGCAGACAAAGGTGGTGCTCTTGTGATTTTAAATAAATGTGATAATATTACAGAATGTATCAGACAGCTTTCTCAAGTTGAGTTTTATCTTCCATTAAAAGATGATCCAACAAAGAGTTTTAAACTAAAAATAGATAATGCTCTGGATAGATTTCTCAACTTGAGATGGATATCTGAGAAAGATCATTGTAATTTGAAAACGGAATTCCTATTAAACCGGTGTTCTACACATGTCCAAAGATACACAAGGGTTTAAATCCCCCTCCGGGGAGACCTATTGTTTCATCTATGGGATCGGTTTTGGAGCCCTTGTGTCAATATTTGGATAACTGTATAGCACCGTTAGTCCCAATGTTGCCAGCATATATTAAAGATTCAACACATGCTATAGAAATATTGCAACAATTTTCTACTAATAATGTATCATATCTAGTTACACTAGATATAGAATCATTATATACTAACATACCTCAGGATAAATTAGTGGAAATTATATGCAATATTTGGAAAAACAAAGATAATGACAATGGGACTCATGTTGAAATGATAAAGGAGATGTTAGAATTGGTACTCCAAAATAATTATTTTATGTTTGGAGATTCCTTCTATATCCAACAGAAGGGAATATCTATGGGAGCAGCTATGGCACCTAGTCTAGCTAATTTATTTGTGGGATACTATGAGCAACATTGTGTCTATTCAGAAAATAATCCTTTTATAGGAGATTTTTTAAGTTGGAATAGATACATCGATGACGTGATACTGTTGTGGAAATCTGATTTAGAAACACTGTATAGATTTGTCCAATATTTAAATGACTCCTTTGGTGGCCTTAAATTTACAATGCATTGTGATAAATTTCAGATTCCTTTTTTGGACCTAATGATATATAGATATGGTAATATGCTAGGTACTACGGTATATAGGAAACCAATGGCAGTTAATAGTTATTTACATTATCATTCAGCACATGCAAAACATACTAAGCAGAATATACCTAAAGGACAATATTTAAGAATTAAAAAGATCTGCACAGAGGAGTCTGAATATCAAAAGAATGCAGAGGAAATGACGAATAGATTTCTTGAGAGAGGTTACCCGATAGAAAATATCATTAATGCCAAAAAGATAGTGGATAAAATTCCAAGAGAGCAGATATTAAAACAGAATAAGTTCAAACATCACAAAAAACAACATATTAATTTTATCAGTAAATACACTAGTATGACTGGTAAAATTAATCAAATAATATTAAAAAATTGGTATATTTTAAAGGAAGAATCTAGAATAGATCAATATGTAAGTGATGGCCCTAGGTTTATATATAAAAATAGTAGTAAAATACAAGACAAAATTATCCACAGTGATTTACAAAGGAAAAAGACGTGGCTAGATAATAAACCAACGGGTAACTATAGATGTGGACAATGTGCCCAATGTAATAATACTACTAATGTAAAAACTGTTAAACATCCATATAATAATAAAGATATTAAAATCAGACAATTTATAAACTGCGCTACCAAGGGAGTCGTTTATATGCTTACATGTCCATGTAGTAAATTCTATGTAGGATGTACAACTAGATCCATAAGGGGTCGAATTAGTGAACATAAATCGGCTATTAGAAATATTGATAAAATTTTAGGTACGGAAAGGGAACTAAGAAATCCGATGGCAGTTCACTTCAAACAGGCAGGACATGGTTCTCCTGCGTGCTTACAGTTTGTTGGGTTAGAAAAAGTTATTGTATCAAGAAGAGGTGGTAACTCTAAACAAAAACTGTTACAAGCAGAAACTAGATGGATAGATAGGCTGGGGGGACTTGGAAGAGCATGTGTTAACAGGGAATGTAATTGGCATACACTGTTGTATTGACTGACATGCGCGAGAACATAAAAAGGTGAGAATATTTGAGACTAATTACCTTTCCCTTTTGAAAATGGCGCTTGGACGCCGAAACCGGTCAAGGGCATTGATGTTTTTATGTTTTAATAAGAAATAAATATTTCTATACTCCGACTCCAGACCTGTTTGGATTTATTGCACATTGATCATTATAATGGATTAACGGGACGTGACTGACGAATGGTGAACCGGAGGTGTTCCAGTCCACAGATTTGGACCTGAGAGAAGGTACCTAGTGGACGTAGTCAGCGGGTGAGACCAATCCATTTTTTTCCCCTTCAATACCTGGTATTGCTGAATATTGTATAATATTGATATGAGTAGTTTACTCTAAAGAAACTATAACGGACTCGATCTGAATATCTCTAGAATTTATTTCAAGAGTTTCAAGTATCTATACGTTATCGTATCAGGTTTGGAGTCAATACATTTGTATGAATTAATGTGGTTCTACGACAATATTTGGACACTATCTATCTATAGGACAGACCACTGGTGTGTACAAAAAATACAGATATAAGCACAGAACTTGCAATCAGCAGTTGATTGTGAGCACTTTGATGCAGTCTGTGCCTGCACTATGTACTATTTTCGTCTGTTCTATTGATTGAGGGCTCGATCCAAATGTTGGAGACGGCTGTTTTTTTGCTGACAGCATCTTTTCAAGCACAATAAGCTATTCAAATGCCTGTGCTGTGAAAAAATACCGGCAAAAAAAAAGAGCCGTCGGGTGATAAGTTAAGAGGTGTTTTTATCCATTGAAAATTATTAAAGCACCGTAAATATCAATTCAAATATCTGCAATAGCCATGAAAACCTGATAAGGGACTCAAGTTATCGCAGGAAAGTTAAAACCTACTTTTTTTTTAGTTAAGTCCCTTATCGGCTCTTTAAACAGCTGACATAGACACTTGAAATAAAAAAAGTGTAAAAAAAACCCCTAAGTCCTCAGTGGATGTATTGATATGGGGCTCTAAGTCCCAAATCAATGCATCCAAAGCATGAAAAATGTGTCAGACATTAGTAAAATTAATGCTATGAGTGCCAGTGGAGTATAATTACCCCAATGGCATTCATAGGGTTAAAAGTTAAAAGTTGGAAAGTTAAAAGAAATTCCATTAAAACTAACATTACCATTAATCCTGATGTTCATCCAAGCCAATCAGTTTAAAGAACAGCCGATCGAATCTGATTGGCTGGGATGTGTGTATGAACATCCCAGCCAATGGCTGTGAGGGATATGGAAGTGAGACTGCCCATATATAAAGTCAGACTCACTTCTAATACCCTCAGTGTGCTACGGGCATCAGCCCCTTACAGGACTGAAGGGCACCTGTGTGGCTCATCTGTGTCTCCTCTGCCGCTGCCGCCACCTCCGTGGCCGACATGAAGATATAAGCTAAGTACATTTACTTAGCATTTATTTTAGCATTTATGTATGACATTTCTTTCGGTGTATATGTATAGTATTTCTTCATGGAATTTTTATGTATTTTGCCATTAAATAGAGGCATTTAATTTACGGAATATTCATGACACAATAATATTTTAACCCTTTGAGTGCCAGTGAGGTACATTTGTCTAGCCCACAAAGTCCCAAACATGAGATGGACAACTGATACAAATGTCCTAATGCAGGTGTGTTGGCTATTTTCAAGTAGTGTATTGCCAAAGCAGTAGCAAGGTTAAGATTGGCAGCTATTTCTTGTAGCCCACAGTGGCTTCACTGACTCCTTCCTCAAGATCTGTGTTAGAGAAGGGATCCCACTAATTAGCTTGTTTTGCTGCTTAGTAAATAACAGAGGAAAAGTGGCACTAATCTCATGCAAGAATCTAAAGTCTCACTCACCAATGTAAATCTTGAAATGGGGATACAGTGCTGACTGAATAAATGAGCCGAAATCATTGAAGAAGCTTGAAAATAAATGGATCTGCCACAGTCAAAATGCCTGCTGGTACTACTGCTAGTGTGCCTTGTGATTCTGAGGAGGAGTTGATGGCAAGTGTGACAGCAGGGGATCCTACTACACATAAGCTAAAGACTGGTGAGGGTGCAGGTGGTGTAGCAGCTGCTGGGACAAGCTGTGTGGACCCTAATGCTGAGGTAGAAGTGGAAGTGAGCATCCAGACTAGCAGTCATGGAAGCCCACCTATCCCTGATCCTGTGATTCTTATCTCCCAGCATTGTCCTTCTGGGGAATTATGCTGAAGAAGGCAGAAGTGGAAAGAAGTATGAGACGTAGCACACATCAGCTGCCTATGCATGCTGCTAGTGCTGCCAGTGCTCCTTCTTCATCTGAAGAGATGCTAAATGTGACAGTAGGGGACAATCTGTCACATTTCTCATGATCAACCAGTCCCATCTTCATGTAGCATGAGCAAGAGAACAGCAGTGGTGTTTGTGATGAGATTCAGAGTGATGGTGGAGAAGCTGTTGTGGAGGAGAGAATGGGGGCTTTTTTAGCTGAAAGCAAAAATAATGTGAGACAGAGATGCAAAAAGGGATGGTCATCACCACCAATGATATTGCAGAGTTTGCTGCTTCTGCAATTCGTCGTGCTGAGTTGACAGGGCCAGGGATCATGCAACTGGGTTCCTCCAGTAGTGATTTGGGACTGGGACGGGCTTCATTTGCCACCAATAATCCTGGTCCTAGTTCTAGTGCTGCTTCTGAGGTAGCATCATCATCTACCCCAACCAATGAAGGGTAGTGTGGAGAAGAAGAAGAACATTCTTCTCCAACTGTCCCCTACATGAAATCATGGGTGTGGGAATATTTTTCTCTTGGGGCAGGCACAGTGACTACTCACTATGTATGACAAGTCAATGAAAAGGAGAACGGAGGGAACACCTTGAGAAAAATGGTCCGCATAAAATACATGCAATACAGGAACCATGATGTTTATGTGTAGCATGTGAAAGCCAAACCCTCACAAAAGAAATCAGAAGCTGCTGTTGCTGTACCCCCTGCCCCTTCCCAAGGACACCAAGAATATTGGTGAAAATTGAAGAAGAACCAGTTAACTCAGACTGAGCCTGAAAGTTCAATGGCAGGCGTAGAACCTGCGTTATTATCAACTTCTTGCGCTAGGGTTCGGAAGCAGGAAAACATACAAACTGTCACAACCTCAGGGTCCTCTACATCTTCCTTTTCTTTGGTACCACCTCTGCCAATGTTTCTCCCCACCACCAGCTGATGGCAATTCTATAGATTTGAGGGTGTGGCAGTTCATGTTCACCCATTGAACACTGTGTAGTGCACTGACCACACATGGCAGTGTGCTGGAGTGCAATCAGTAGTGAATCAAGGTGCATACATTTTGTTGGAACCATTATCAGCAGACACAAAACCAGCTTTTAAGGAGTGGGGTACAAGTCATTCCTTTATCACCTGCTCTAGTTACTTAATATAGTCTGCACACTGCCCACTTGTCCACATATCTGCTGACAGTAGATTTTCTTGCAATATGAACATTCCAGCCCTTTGCCCACCACACTAATCACCTGATTGTACAATTTTGGTACAGCCGTCCTGGAAAAACACTGTGGATTGAGATATGCCAGCGTAGAGCTACACATGACATTTGTTGTAAAAAGCCTCTATTTTCAACAAAAGAATACAGCAGCATGTCCACTGCCAACATCTTGGCAACCTTGCCATTCCACAGGTGTACTTTTAGATTGTTTTTGTGAAGTTTTTGTCTCCTTCCCAAGCATTCAGTAAATGTGGGCTGACAGTACATGGCAGAAGAACCTTGTAACTTGATTGCTTTAACAACATGACTAGAGGAGGTGGTGTAGATGGAGACAACATGTGTGGGCAGTCTATGACATCACTACTTTTCTTATGTGCCACAAAGCCCCGGGAACTTTTATGACTGCTTCTGCTGCTGCTAGTAGTGGCACCTCTAAGCCACTGATGGTGCGTCTCTCAGTCAGACCTGTGGTTGTGCTCAGGTGGGATCTCATTGAGGAAGTGCTTAGGTGTGAGCCAGCTTTCCCCCTGCTCACATGCTTAGCTTTTGGATGGTGAGTAAACTCTATCTATATTGTGGACTTCATTCACTCCCAGGGAAGAAAGGGATCATCATAATTTATTGCACATGCATTGCTGCAGTCACTTTTTGCATTACCACTTTACTCCCATGTCCCTGCACTGCTCCTCCTTTCCCCCTCCCCCTGCCCCTTGTGTGTTTGCTTGACATTACTCAACTACTGTGTGTGCTTTTACTCTAAAGTACACAACAGAACTGATGTAGTGTGATGTCTTGCCTTGGCCCTCAACAAAATTCTCAGTCTTGTCCTCTAGCTATCAAATCTGCCTCAGTTACACAGATCACATCAGGGTCCCAGTCAGCTGTCTGTCACCTAATTTTTTTCCATTGTTACAGTTGTCCACCCTATCTTATCACTGTCCAAAAAAATATAACTGAAAAAATCAACAAATCTTTTGCCAGACTTCTCCAGCACTGAGATAATAACAGTAAGATCAACAAGATAATTTCCTAGACAGCAGCAGCCTGTGTCTTTCAAATCAAATCATTCAGACAGAATGCTGGGATATTTGCTCCCTTCTCACACATCCAGACACGTCCAACACAGATATAATCACAGCAAGATCAGCAAGGAAATTGCTTGGACTGCAGCTGCCTGTGTCTTTCACATCAAATCAGTCAGACAGAATTTTAGGGTATTTGGGGTCAACCTCCTTTGCTACCTTCTCACACCCCAAACATGTCCAACACATATAAAATAATAACAACAAGGTGAGCAAGCACACTAGACTCCAGCTGCCTGTGTCTTGCCAGTCACACCAAATTTTGGGGTATTTGTGGTCAACCTCCTTCCTCCCTTCTTCTCCCCCAGAGTGCCCTCAGACTCCCCTAATATAGAGAACAAATGTCCTACCTAAATGACTCCCTAGTGCTGCTTTCTCCTCTAACAAACACAGACTAGCATGCTGTAAGAGCCTTACACCCTTTTATATGCCTACAGGAAAATAATAGAAAACTGCCATGTGGTGGGAAGAAATTCAGTCTTCCCATCAATTTTAATGCAATGAGCTAGGTGAAAAAAGCAGAAAATGGCACTTTTTTCGCCAGAAATTTTACACCATGCAGGAGGTGCCATTTTTCACCTATTTTGTTTTGAAGTGATAATTTTCACCCATCCCTAGTTGTAGGTCCTTAGGAACACCTTAGTCTATGGAGTCTACAGTATGAAGATGCTTCACTCATATTCCAAAAGCTAAACATGTTGCTGTATATTGTCTGTGTAAATAACATGTGAGCAAGGAGGAAAGCAGGATCCCATCTAAGCACATCCTCATTGAGATTTCACCAGAAGCACAACCACCTATAACAATGGAAGACACACCATCAGCATGTCAGTGGTGCCATGACTAGGAATAATAAGAGCACTCAGATGTTCATGGGGCTCATCAGCAGATAATGGTAGTGCTGTAGATATGTCCGAGAGTGTGCCAAGATTTCCATTATTTGTTAAATTTTGTCATAGAGTATCCACATCTGCTGTCACCATTACCATCACCACCCCCACCCTCACCACAAGTCATGTTATTAAAGCAATAAAGCTAAACAATTATCCCTCTATGTTCTGCCAACTCACACTTACCGAGTCCTTATGAAGGTGTCAAAAACTACACAAAAATAATTTAAAGTATGATTATGGAATGGGAAAGTTGTATAAATGTTTGCGGCTAACATGCCGCTCTATTGCATTATGCAAAACAGAACAGGAAGTACACTATCAACAAAGACCATAATCTCCCTGCTGTTAGTTGTGGTGATGGAAACACATACATCATTAAATATGGACACGCATGTACATACTAACATACTCCTTTACACAGCAAGGAAGAAGTTGGCACAAAGGGGCTATTCTATATTAATTTGAGATTCACATTTATTTTTACTTACACAATGTTTTTTTTATTACTGCTACCCAGAGAAGGATATGCAAATATCATACAGTGGTTGAGCTACATGTACCACTGGTTGTGTTTTCAGAGGAAATAATAAATAAGTGATTTAACAGTGACAGATATTCTCAAACTCCCATGAGTCCTACACATTATTATTTTAGTTTTGTTTTAGTTACAAAAAGATGTGGATAATGCTCAGTATTATGTACTGAGAATTGTCCTCCAAGTTGGTAATTTTTTAGACCAAACTAGCTTAATCTTCATCTCTGAAATAAAATACACACTATTTTTTAAAAAACAAAAATGAAAAAAACAAACAACACAAAAACAAAACTCAAACAATTTTGTTACAAAGGAAATGAAAATAACAATTGAAGGTAATTCACAATTGGTATATATCATTCTACTTTAAAAACAAAAAAGTATCTAAAAGGATAGTAATGTTTCATAATAAAAACAGCTCTAATTAATCATCATAGTATTTGGACTTTGGAGAGTGTTATTTCAATTCTGTCAGAGTTGTAGTCCAAGAGTAATTCAATGACAAAGTGTCCCCCTCCCACCCCTTTTACTGATGTCACACTGTTCAGCCTGAGCAGAAGGGAGGTGCCCAGGTAGACTGCAGAGAGGGACAATCTTCAATTAAGATAAGGGAAAAACCTGAAAAGCTTGTCAAGGGGGGAAGGACTTTCATTGTTCTCACAGGAAAAAGATTGTCCCCTGCTGTTATCTGTCTGGTCTATGGACTGCATTCCACATCTGAGAAGAGATGGCTTACACTAGGTAAAAGGGGCGGGAGGGGGAAACTTTACTTGTGAATATCTCTTAAACCATAAAGGTTTGAGAGACAAGACTTATATCGTTCTTCATGTTTTTTTGATGCCTACAAACTAAAATAAAGATAAAACAAAGTATTACTATCCCTTTAATTAAAAAAATGATAACCCTCAATTGTGTATTTAATTTAGCATATAACGCCATAAATTATAGACATTTTATTGAAGTGAGAAGTTTTATAAATCATTCAGTAACAGATGATGTTGTAACTAAAGCAGTGGGAGTTTTGAAATACTTACATCAGATTAGGCTTGTGTTTATTTCAAAAAAAGCTCTGATCTACCTAGGATTTCTGGCAGGCTCAACATGAGAACAACACGAGCTTCTGTGTATCAAAGGTTCTTTATCTAAAAGTCAAACTTGGAAAGCTTCCAATTCTAATTAAAAAAATAATTGATGTCTTTTGGACTTAAGTTTTAAAATATTTCATATTCTTGTGTGACTACTCTGTTAGAACATGACCAAGCTCAACTATGCCCTGAAAGAGCTAATTAAAAGATAATTTTAAAGTAAATGATAAAATTATGTATACTTTGACTGGAGAACAGAAAACCTCAGTCTATGTTGAGGAATGTTGAAGTATACATTAAAGTGGAACTAACACCCCTACAAGATGTAGCCTCAATTAGAGTATTATAATCCGTTAGAATGCTCTGTGTAATTTTTTTTTTTTAAACGTGTTATTAAAGAATAAACCGCAATTGTAAAAAGTACCTGATGACGTCTTCCCCGCAGAAAAGCGCATTGCGCATGTCAGCAACAGAGCCGATCGGCTCTCTTGTAACTCCTCCCGGCTACACGAAAACACCTACGTGATCAGCTTTAGATTCTCCTGCTGATCCGAGAATCTAAACCTGATGACGTAGGTGTTTTCGTGCATGTAGTGCAGTTTCAACTCCTTTCTTGTCATTCCTTCATTCAGGCATCCATTGAACATAGGGATGCCCAAGTTATCCTGGTGAAATACTGACTCCACTTCCACAGAGTGCCAGGGCTGGATTTACAATAAGGCTGAGCAAGCATCTGCCTACAGGCGCACCCCACAGAGGGGCGCCTGTCATTGGGATCGCTTTTTTGATTTTTTTTTTTTTAAATAGCATCACTGGCTGAGCAGTGGCATAACAATAATCCACCCACCTGGTGCCTGCTCCATGTTGCCCTCACATTGCCCCCCCTCCATTGCCCGTTTCCTTCCTCACTGGCAGGACAGGTCTGTGCCTCCTTTGGCACAGACCTGTAGCTGTTGAGCTCCCTCGTTGGCTCTTTAGTAATGCAGAGCGCTGGGAGATGACATCATCTCCCAGAGCTCTGCATTCCTGAATAGAAGCCCGCGTGGGAGCTCCAGCAACTACAGCACTGTGCCAAAGGAGGCACAGATGACAGATCTCTCCTGTCAGGGAGGTAGTAAATGGACAATGGGGGAGGAAGGAAATGGACAATGGGGGGGGAGGCAATGTGAGGGCAACATGGAGATTAGGAGCATTGTGGAGGTGTCCAGTGGAGATGGCCAAGGGGGGAAACTACAGATTTCTGTGCCTACAGGCGCCTGAGATGTAAATCCGGCCCTGCAGAGTGAGTCTTCTACCTGCTCCTTCCTGTATTGCAAAATGTTATGTCACTGACATGAGCCAAATGGTAGGACTTGATGAGGTTACTTCTTTTCCTGTACAACTGAACAAAGGAGAGACATGACCAATTCCCAATGAGCCATTGCCCTGACACACAGTTGCTGTATCAGAGGTCATCCACACTATGAAGAACAAGATGTTGAGGACCTGTACAACGTTCATATGTTTTTCCAAACTCAAGGGACATCATCTGAAATCCACACATGCCCCTTTTTTGAAATATTGAACAGTCATGATATGCTCCTCCTCATCACAGTGTAACTGAGAAGGAACATATCATGACGATAATTCAAAAGTGACATTTGAGCAGTCAGAACAACATGTAGATCTTGCAGATGTTCAAGCAGCCTGGAGTCTGGAATGCAAGAATATTTCACAACACATATATGTGTGATGCATTGAATGGCCCACTGTCATACCAGGAGTCCCTTTAGATCCTTCCACCATCCTTGCTGTGGATAAGTTTGTGTTCCAGACACTATTTATTGTGAGAGATGAGTTTGCGCAGTGTGATCCCTGTGCCACATGCCTGACATGATCTTATGTTTAGAAGGTGTACCTTTGTGTTGGAGTGCTAATGTCCTTGTTTGTTAACAGAGTTCCTGTGTGTGACCAGAATCAGATCATCAAATGTTTCCCATCAAGAGTTCAACTTAAACTCACATCATACCCAAAAAACACATACCAAGTTTTGTATTTGCTAGGTGTATTGTGAGTTGAAACAGCGGACGTGCTTTGTTTGGTTAGCACTGCTCAAACACTCTACCACAAATAAAATGTGCAAGCGTTGTGTTCAATGCTTTGTTTTGCAATGCACTGGGGACATCTCTGGCACTGACCTTGGTACATAGCTGAGGAATCACAGATGTGATTGGAATCAAAAAGTGCATTTTTAATTTTGGGAAAACATGACAGGAATTTTTTTATTTTTTTTGGTTAGGACGAGGTGTAGATGTGGATGCCCTCGCTGCCAATCTGGTGACTCTTGTGGGTCTTGGGGTTGTTTTGGATGTCACACTTGAGGGGGGAGATTGTGGCAGTTGATCACACATTTTGACTGTTCAGTTCTCTCCACCAGCAGCCTCTGTATGTGATTTTGCTTGCGCATTACAATAACCATCTGGCTAATTAAGTCACAGAGTCTCTGGTGTATCTCTGTGTATAGGATGGCTTGCTGTGATTCAGTACTGCCTACAGAAACTGTAGTTTACTCCTTTGCGCACAGTACTCTGGATGGTGATGTATTCCTCATCCATCCATACTCTGGATGGTGATGTATTCCTCATCCATCCATACTCTGGATGGTGATGTATTCCTCATCCATCCATCACACGATGAGGGCATGGATAGTGCACATGGTGGTGCTGCTGATGCCTCTCCTCCTTGGTCTGTGTCTGTCGCTTGATCTGTGGTTCCCTCATGGTCCTAATTGTGTCTCTGATGCTGCAGCTGCTTGTGAGGCAAATGTATAGACAGGTGTGAGGGGCCCAGCATGTGATGCATTACAGGGTGATCATTCTATGACCACCACATCTATGGCCTCCTCAATTACTATGGATTAATGCTCCCCTGGTTCAGTCTTTGACAGTGGTGTATAGTCTGTGAGTGGTTCAGGTCTCTGTGGCTCACCTATGAGGCCAAGATGTTGGTAGTTGAGAGGCCATAGGTGACACTGTGGCCACAGGGATGTGTTCCCTTCCCACCTGGGTTGTGGCTGAAGGCTGGTCTCTTATTGGGTATGCATTCAGCTGTGTGGCTGTGGATGTGGTGTAGGGCCATGTGGCCCATATTGCAGTGTGCTGACCATGCTGTGCATCCAGTGGCATTCCAATGGTGGTGGTGGGGGAATCCAGTAATGCTCTGATGTTGTTGGTGGAATCCACCTCCACATCCAGTGGGGTAACTCCTGCTTCATCCACTCTTGCGCTGTTGTTGGTGACATCCAGTACTATGACTGTGGTGGTGAATGATGTGGTAGCATCCAGCTGGTATCCTCTGCTGGCTCTTTAGGGGCTGTGTCATTGTGGGGGGGTCAGACTTTGATCCTCCTCCTACTCACTTCCCTCTTGATCGGCTGCTGGCATGAATATATTTTATGATTAGTAACCTGCTGTTAGGGACCAGGAACCAGACAGACACAAAAATATAAAGTGCAAAACACCTTTATTAAAATAACAAAAGCAAACAAAACAAAATTGTGATCCAGAAGCATAAACCAAAAGACAAGCCAGGGTCAGGAACCAAGACAGGTACTCAGCCAAGCCGGGGCCAGGAATACGGAGAGCAGCGAAGTCAGGAACAATCCAGGAGCCAGAAGGGATGTCAGAGGAAGCCAAGTCATACACAGGTAATCAGCAATGCAGTAGAACACTCTTGCAACCAGAAGCAAACACAAGGGCAATCAGGTAGTGAGCCAAGCTGCTTTAAATACCGTGGGAGGGTTGGCTATTGGCTATTGGCTGATAGCAGTCAGGTGAGCAAACACAAAGAGGTCAGCTGATTCAGCTTGATCCAGCAAAGGGAAGGCAGCAATAATGAATGTATCTGCATATTTTGAGGGAGGTCTAGGGCACAGGCCACAGGGTTCAAACGTCAGAGGATACGGAAAGGCCTCACAAACCAGGGATCCAGTTTCTGAGAGGGCACTCAGTGGTGGTGATTTCTGGAGGACATCCAAACCCCCGACCTGGTAGGAGGGTGCGGGTAGATGTTTACGATTAGCCTGGAGCTCCTGGGATTGTTGAGAGCATCATAGTGATTCTTAGACCTGCACCCATATGGAACAGATTCAATGGAGATGATCCTCCAATGCCGGAATCCCCTGGAGAGAGAACGAATCTGGAATCATGGAGGGTTAATACCCATAATTCACCATGAAGGGGGAGAGCCGGGTAGAAGCAGAGACAGCACTGTTATGAGCCACAGCCTCATTCAATTGTGGGTGATAGGCCGAGGAGAAGGAGAGTTGGATACCTAGTTGCGCACAGAAGGACCTCCAGAATCTTGAGACAAACTGGCTACCCCGGTCAGAAACTATGACTTTGGGAACCCTTTGTAGCCAATAGACCTCCTTGAAAAGACCCTAGCCAACTCTTTTTGAAAGGTATGCAGTGAATCATTTTAGAAAATCGGTCAACAACCATAGATGACTGTGTTACCGTTAGACAAAGGGAAGTTGACTATGAAGTCCATGGCAAGGTGTGACTATGGCTTCTCCCCATTAGGTATGGGTTGGAGAAGGCCCACTGGAAGGTGATGGGGTAATTTGGTCTGCACACAGACTGGATAGGAAGCAACAAAGGCAGCAATATCTTTGTTAAGTTCTGGCCACCATAAAAGACAGGAAACTGACCAGAGAAGCTGGCTCTTTCCGGGATGTCCTGCTGACTTCATATTATCATATGCGGAAAGTACCTTGGTACGGAGGTTACTAGGTACGAAACAGTGCCCAGTAGGACTCTGCCTATATTCTCTCCCAGAGGGGAGATGTAATGCTTGTACGTATGGTGGCAAGTACATGGTCCGGAGGGATAATAGGACTAGGAGGGCTCTCCTCCTTAGCGCCTTAGAACTGTGTGAATAGGGCATCAGTCCGGACATTCTTGGTACCTGGCAGGGACGAGACCACATAATTAAAATGGGACAGAAATGAGGCCCATCTGGCCTGTCAGAGTCAAGCTCTTAGCTTCAGACAGGTACGTGAGGTTTTTATGATCAATGAGGATCAGGATTGGCACTGATGTTCCCTCGAGCAAATGCTTCCATTCTTTGACAGCAAGTACTATAGCCAGCAACTCGCTGTCACTGATTTCATAGTTGCACTCTGCAGGGCTTAGCTTCTTCGAGAAATACCCACACAGGTGCAACTGGCTCTCAGAAGTAGGACGTTGAGACAGGATGGTGCCTACTCCTGTCTCAGATGCATGGACCTCAAGGATGAATCGAAGCTCAGGTTTCGGGTGTCCCAAAATGGGCTCTGCGGCAAAGGCGACTTTTAATACCTCAAATGCTTTGATGGCTTCCGGAGGCCAGTGTGTGGACTTCCCGTCTTTTTTGGTCATGTCAGTAAGGGGTTTTACAATCAAGGAAAAATTGTGCATAAATTTCCTGTAGTAATTAGCGAACCCAAGAGAATGTTGCAGGGAATGGAGACCTACGGGTTGCGGCCACTTGAGAACAGCTGAGAGTTTCTCAGGGTCCATAGTGAAACTGAACTCTGAGATTACGTAGCCCAAGAAGGTGACCTGTTTGCAGTAGAACTCACATTTTTCTAATTTGCAAAACAGATTATTTTCTGTTAATTTTTGAAGAACTCGGGCTACATCTGTGTGGTGGCTTTCCGTGGGAGCGGAATGGATCAGGATGTCGTCTAAATATACCACCATACATTGCTGGAGCATGTCCCGGAGGACGTAATTTAAGAATTCCTGGAAAACCGCGGAAGCATTGCAGAGACTGAAGGGCATTACAAGGTATTCGTAATGCCCACTACTGGTGTTAAACGTGGTTTTCCATTCGTGGCCCTCCTTCATCTATACCAAATTGTACGCCCCCCGCAGATCGAGTTTGGGGAACACCTTGGACCCATTCAATTGATCGAGTAGCTTGGTTGTATTGGGTAGACCATGATACGGTTGAGCGCCCTGTAATCGATACAGGGTCTCAGTTCTCCACTCTTTTTTTTCCAAGAAGAAGAATCCGGCCCCAGCAGGAGAAGAGGACCTGAGGATGAACCCCCAGGACAGCGCATCAGCAACATGCTCCTCTATGGCCTTATTCTCCATGACAGAAAGAGGGTAGACTCGACCTAGAGGGGGTATGGCCCTAGGTTGGAATTCAATGGTACAATCATATGGGTGGTTAGGTGGGAGCTCACCAGCCCTTCCCATATCAAATACGTCTTGGAACTCTTGGTACTCTTCAGACAACAAAGGTACCTGGCATATGGTTAGCACCTTCACCACTTTCACTAGACATGTCTTGGAACAGCTGGGTGACCATGCCACGACTTTGGGCCCTTGCCCAATCGAATGTGGGATTGTGTTTGTGCAACCATAGATAACCCAGAATCACAGGATAGTGAGGTGAGTGGATCACCTGGATTTGTAAAATTTGTCATGGAGAGCCCCTACAGCTGTAGACAAAGGAGAAGTTTTGTGGATGAACTGCGGCAGCTGTAGGGGTCTTCTGGGTGAAGGCATTGTCAACAAAGAGGCCCGCTGCACCGCAGTCAATAAGTACCTCTTTAGTAATGGAAAACTCGCCCCAGGAGAGCCCAACAGAGACTAGGGGTTTATCCTTCTGGATAGCCGGGGATGCTGAGATGTCACCTAAGGTCTGTCCCCTATAGGATCTTAGGTGTGGGCATTTCCCGGACGTGTGGGGCAAGTTCGCAGCATATGCCATGCCTTACCACAGTAAAGGCACTGGCCCTCCCTCCTCCTAAAGGCCCTTTCAGCAACTGAAAGGCGAGTGAACCCAAGCTGCATGGGCTCCACCTTGCCTGAGGTCTCAAGACTAGGAGGCGTGAGAGGAGAGGGAGGAACGGGTGGGGACGAAAAGCTTGGCGCTAAATGGATGGGATGCCTCAGCAGGGGCTCCCTAAAGGAAGGTCTCTCACAGATACGGGAATCAATCAATATGCAATATGAGACCATTTCTCTGGGGGGGGGTCCCGGAGGACACCTGTGCAATGACAAGCAGGACGTTGACATGTGAGTTCTTGATTGCCAGAATGGTATCCAATGCATTGTGTTGCAATGCATGGGATACCATCCTGGCACTCAATGATTGAATAGCTTGACAAGATACTGTACATTGATGGAAGCGACCTACAGTGGTTGAGTTTCCATTATCGTATCTATCCTGAACAGTGGGGATTGCAAGGAGGCATGCATACATGCTGGGTATGTATTATGAAACATAAAAGATACATCTGTTATAATCCAGGGGTAGTCAACTGTGGCTCCACGGATATTGTGAATAGGGATGGTTAAAAAGAGAGACAAATTTTCAGCATTACTTTTCGCGAAAAAGGAAGATTTTTGTTTTTTTCGTGAAAGATTTCTCCTTTTCACCTGTGCAAAATTTTCCTCCTTTTTGCCACTGCCATCAAACTTTTTACCTATTCCAACACATTTTTTGCCTATGTTTCCTATGGTGCAACATTTCCCACCACAATAGTACTTCTTCTGAGGGCTGCAGTGGGGAAAAACAAAGTTGGGACAAGTGTCTTGAAAAATGTGTTCTTGCTTAAGTGACACTGGCACATATTCATTATGATGTCAAGAGAAAAAAAAATGTATGACATACAATGTGGTAGATGTGTATGGTAATGGAGGTGGAGGACTGATGTGGTGCGATTAACATAGTAACATAATTGACGAGGCTGAAAAAAGACGTGCATCCATCAAGTCCAGCTCATGTCAAAACATCCCTGTTGATTCAGAGGAAGGCAAAAAAAACCCTTCTGAAGTCAGTTCCCTGGAGCCATCTGTCTTAATTCTCAGTATTGTTCTATGCTACATAGGAATACATTGCTTTTTTGAAAGCAATTACAATATCTGCAAGCACAACTTCCCGAGACAAAGAATTCCATAGCTTTACCACCCTCACTGTAAAACAATCCCTGCCTTTGTATTAGTCGAAAGCACCTTTCCTGTAGTCTAAATCGATGACCTTTAGTTCTTAGCTCAGTTCTTTAAGAATGATGTGTGTATGTACAGTATATATATATTCCTACAGCAGTTTTTTTTTTTTTAGCATTTTCATGATTGTGTCAAATGCAAGCTATCATTCTTCTCAGATTACCGATACACATTACTTATTGGTTATATCAGTGGTATCAAGTCTGGTAGATGGTAGCACACCCTCTTTACATTCTTTCTCCTCCTCCTCATCTGTCATGTTAATACATTCAACCTTGGTTTCTCTGTCATAGATTTTGGATCCTGAGTGAAAAATTTCCATACTGTGGACTTCATGGACTGAGGGGATCCTGAGGGGCTGATACTACTACTGGGGCTAGATGTTGATGCAGTTTTTCTTCTACTACTACTAGGTGTCAAAGGTGCAGCACTTCAGTATCAGCAAAGGCACTAATCATAGCTAAGTTTGTAGAAGTTAATAACCTGTGTTGATGGTGTTGATGCTGGTTACTCAATACAAGTGTGTGTGTGTGTGTGTGTGTGTGTGTGTGTGTGTGTGTGTGTGTGAGAGTGGGACTTGGACTTGGAAGCAGTGATGATGTTGATGATGACGGGCAGGATGACTGTGTACTGTTTGCCATCTTTGCTTGTCCAGGGTAAGAGTTTCCAATGGTTTTCTCAAACAGTTTATTGACAGGCACTGTGCTCCTCTTCAGTGGTAGAGATTGAGTCTTTGCCTTTCTGCTAACTTTCTGGCCATGTCATCATCTCTCTCACTCTCAATTTCATCTGTATCTGAAGAAGCGGAAGATGCTAAAGGGATATATTCTGCATCATCATCATCAGTGTTTATTAGATCAGCATCGCTCGCTGCTTCTTGCCCACTACCTTTATATTCCTCTAAGCTTTTATAGGTGTCAACCAATTTCTTTTTACTTTTACTTTCACAAAGGACAGGTGTTTTGGCATTATTATGGCATTGTCTTAATCCACACTACAATCTGACTAATTGTCTTCTTCAGCATTCTTTTATATGTGTTTTTATAGTACTGGCACTGGTGGTGTTGGTACCTTTGGTAGGACCTTAACAATCTGCATCCTCCTTGGGAGGAGAAGGATCAGCATAATTTATTGCACACGCATTGCTGCACTGCTCCTCCTTTCCCCTTCCTTCTGCCCTTTGTGCTTTTGCTGGACATTACTCAACTACTGTGTGTGGTACACAACTGATGGAGTTTGATGTCTTGCCTAAACCCCCAACAAAATTCTCAATGTCGTATGCTGCCTATCAAGCCTATCAGAGCTCACATCAGGCTCCCATTCAGATGTCCGTCACCTACTATATTTATTTGTTTTTTATTTATTATTTTTTTATTATTTATTATTTTTCTATTTTTGTATTATTGTTATTTATTTAAGTTATCCACCATCTTATCACAGTCTGTAAAAAAAAAATGAAAAACAAAATCAGCAACATCTTTCCCCAGACTTCCCCAGCAGAGACAATAACTTCAAGTTTGGCAAGCAAACTGGACCCCAGCTTCCTATGTCTTGTCAGTCAGTCACACCAAATTTTGGGGTATTTGGGGTTAACCTCCTTCCTCCCTTCTTCTCCCCCAGAGTGCCCCCCAGACTCCCATAATACAAATAACAAATGTCCTACCTAAAGGACTCTCTAAACTAAGTTTCAATTCTAACTCAAAAATGTGCTGCATTCATACAAATACAGAATGGAATGCTGTGAGAGCCTGACACCCTTTTATAGAGCTGTAGAAAAGTAGAGAAAACTGCCATGTAGAGGAGAAAAAATGTCTTCTTATTGATTTCAATGCAATGAGCTAGGCAAAAAAAGTTTTCACAGATTTTGGTTTGAAGCCATGGCCTCCCCCCCCCCCGACCACATTCTTCACATTGCCCTGTGTCCATCTCCTACCTGCTCCTGCGCGGTTCTGACTAATGTAGAGTGAAGGGAGATGATGTCATCTCCCAGTGCTCTGCATTACTAGAGCGATGGGAGATCAGCTGAGTTGCTGCGAGCACATGGCGATGGGGTCGCAGGGGGCAGCCGGGCCCCTGGAGCGACCCCTATTGTTACGCCATGTGTGTGCTGGAACAGGCCAGGTAACAAAGATGGAGTGTAGTCACTGGAACAAGCAGGGGGAGGAGAGAACAGGGAGACAAAAAGGCAGAGTGTACCAATGGGAGAGGTGGCTAGTCCGGGTGGGCTACCTGTTGATTGGTTGTTAACTGTTATACACTGATATGCTGTTGGCTGATGCAGGACATGGCATTGTTACATCTCTCTCCCAATGCAATGGACAGGTCTGCATTTTTTTCCTGTATAAGTATGACTTTTTTGGTCTCTGATTTATTCCTTGTTGACCAGTAGGTGTGCAACACATTGATTCATGAAGTTTTGCACACACCCTTTGCTATTCATAGAGTTAATGTGTTCATGGAATCTGTGCGGTATATGGGGAGACGGTACACATTTCACAGGGTTTTTTTGGGGGATTTCAGAGGTTTACAGTTCTTCCTTTGTTGAGGGCCCAAGGAACATGCCTGAGTAGATTTTAACTTGCTTTCTTTTGTTCATCAATGGTTTTTAACATGAGTTGTGGATTTTAGGTTTTTAGTTTAGGTTTTATAGATGCAGGATTAATGGCAGAAAATACATCCCCTTAAAGTGTGTTAACATTCACCACATACAATGGAAGGGATAATTGATAGAGTTGTTCCATTGATTTGCATAGGCTAATTGTCCTGATTTGCCTCACACTGGATGTTGACAACACAGTTGATAGAATGCTGTACTGTGTCTATTGATACTTTTGTTTTTCGGTGCTGGTAAATGAATCGAAGAGCTACTAGTTTAGCATCCAGAGACATCAGTGGAACATCCCAATCTGTTTGGTATTGTATTGTATGTAGTGAGTGTTAACACACATTGAGGGGATACATGTTATGCTGCTATTTCTGTATTCCCAAATCCAGGTGCAGAATCTACCATACATGTTGAAACCAATCATTGTCCAAAGGAACATGAGTTGAAACAAAACCCATGAATGCAGTCTGAGGCATTGTAACACCCATACCTGGGAACTTTCAAGATGAGCTGACCTTGAGATCTTTGAAATATTAACCCTTAAAGCTTCCCATAATGTAGATTTTATGAGATATGTGCCTGCTTGCTCTAACACAGAGGTGCTCCAGTCCGTGTGCGAGGGACCTTTAACATGCTACAGTTTGGATAACTCACTGCCTGAACACAAGCAAGACAAGCAGGACATCTCCCACTGTATTTATGGTACTAATGGCACCAGTTTAGAGGCTAAGGAAACATTTAATTGAGGAAAATGATATAGTAGGTGACACAGACCTCTCTCACCCTGAGAATTTGGCCCTTCACCCTGAGACCCTGAGATTTGGGTCAAAACCCTGAGTCTCAGGATCAAACCCTGAGAGTTCCCAGGTATGGTAACACCTGTTATTACTGGATACAATTATATGGGGTCCAAGCCCACCTTATGATTTCATCAAAAGCACAAGGGACCCCCTCCCCACCCTCATACAGAATTACTTTCCACAAACGTATTCCACTGTTCACCACAAAAACACATAACGTGACCTCTCCCCCATCTTCTACTAATGAAAGCCATGGAATTTTGTAACACCATGCCTCCATCCCACTTGGCATCCATAAGTATGCCTCTGCATTCTCCAATTGTATAGACAAAAATGCATGCCCAGTTTTTCCAACTGCATGCCCCCATTCTACCACTGTATAAATGTGCACATCTTCACCCATCCCAATATATATGTACATGCCCATTCTTCCCCCATCCTCTATTGTCCAAGTGTATGCCTCCTTTGTCCCACCCTCCCATTGCACAATGGTGTGCCCCCCCCTTTTCCCATTGTACATGTGTGTAACCCCTCCCCCCCAGCTGAACACATCTTAGATCACTGGACCTAATTCACTTCAAGCTCCTGGAACACCTTCTGTTCTGGTGCATATAACTGCATACGTCAGCAATCACCGTTTTCTATTAACAAAATGATGTGCTTTTATCAATCATAATCATTGATATAATGTATGATACTTTAACTGCATATTCATTTAAACACCAATTACCATTATAATATAAACAACATTAACAGACTGTTTTTTTCAGGAAGTGATAGAAAAATGTTATGTCTATAAACAATGTATGTCATTTAGTAAAAGATGCATTCTATCAATTATATAGCACATTTCTTGCATTTACATCCAGTTCAGAATAGACTTAATAATTAATCTTAATTACACAATGTATACTAATTGTGTTGCTTTAATAACTAGATGCTAATTATTCCAGATTGTTGGCACACATACATTTCACTGGCTACACTTATGGTAAAAGCTATTTTGGTTTGCTGCAGCAAATGTTGCTATGAGATTTGCAAAGCAGGTCATAGAATTCTTTAATTTTAATGTTTAATATGTCATCTATTATGCATGACACCGAGGTTTCTTATATTGGAAATGCATTATTGCATCATCATGTGTGACTGTGGCTAAGAAGTGCTTGAAAGCAATGGAGGATAGGGAAAAAGACCGGGGTGGTGGAATGTGTGTGATTATTTGACTACCAGTGGAGCAAGGTTGGAGTGTTATACAGTGTATGTGTGGTTTTGTGACTGCCAGGCGACAATAGAGCAATATTTGAGTATCAGACAGTGCATATATGGCTCTGAGGTTACTAGTGGAACAAGATCAGAGTGTGAGACAGTTTTTGTGTGATTATGTGACTACCAGCAGAGCCGGCCCAAGAAGTTGTGCTGCCTGGGTCCATGGATGAAATGCTGCCCCCCCTCCACCAAAACCACGCCCACATCCATATGTAATATATATATATATATATATATATATATATATATATATATATGCTCCATCCAGCCCTCTCAGAAAAACATCATTCACCCCGTGTTCCATTCAAGTCCCAACACACAAATCCTCAACTGCCAGCCACTCATCCGCCATCTCCAGTGCAAAGTTCAAAGGTACAAACCCTCCCCCATCACCCACACATTCACCCTCCATCATCACACACCTTTGCTATACTTTGCATATCATCTTCTACAATCAGCCACTCACCCTGTTACAGTTCCCTTTAACTCCCAATACACAAACCCTCACCAGACAGCTGCACACTCACCCACTATCTGCAGCCCCACACAACAAACTGCTCTGTGATAATTTGAAAAGTAAATAAAAGCCTCTGTTGTTTCAAGTGTGAAGCGACTTATATCAAATTACACCTGATCCCTCCATCCTTATAGGAGAAGTAAATACAAGATGCAGTGCAGGATTACACTGTCTACACACAGTATTACTATACAGAATAGCTCATTCCATACCATCATTATTCATATAGCATCATTAGGCAATAGCAGAACTGTGCCCCTTTACCCCTCCACAAACCTACTGTTATGTCTAGCCTTAGACACCATTAGCAAGCACTACACCTTTTAATTATTCACCTAAGGAAGCAAAAGCCCTGGCCAAAATCATGCAACCCCAAAATGCTCAGATCAGCAGATAGAACAATAACTCTCACCTGGAATGCAACCCGGAAGTATGATGCTCTCAGCCACATATTTCTTGTGATTTGTGAACAGCCTCCATAGACACTCGGTGTCGGGCATTCAAGCCTGATGCAGATGGTCCATGCAGGCGCTCCCGGGAGGTGCTGTCCGCGCTCAGCCACCTCCTGACTAGGAGAGAGACCCAGGCCTGCGGGCACAGGCTGTTCCCTCCTCCCGCCCGGCACAGCACAGCTGCGAATACTCAGCACAGAAAGAGCAACTCAAGTCAGGACCTTCACTGTGGCCTGACACTCACCGACTCCCAGAAAGTTAATATTAGTGAGGAGGCACGCAGGAGGCTGATGACAGGAGCAGAAGGGAGTCAAAACGCTTTGTCCCTGTCTGTGACAGGTGATGGGGGTCACAGACCTGGCGGCCGGCCAGCGCACAAAATAACATATCTTGGGCGGCAAATTGCCACCCCTGCCAAAGTGCCGCCTGGGTTCATGGATCCACCGGGACCCATGTTAAGTCCGGCCCTGACTACCAGTGGTCACAAAACCACACATACAGTATCTCACATAAGTGAGTACACCCCTCACATTTTTGTAAATATTTTTATTTTATATTTTATGTGACAACACTGAAGAAATGACACTCTGCTACAATGGAAAGAAGCGAGTGTACAGCCTGTATAACAGTGTAAATTTGCTGTCCCCCTCAAAATAACTCAACACACAGCCATTAATGTCTAAACCTTGGCAACAAAAGTGAGTACACCCCTAAGTGGAAATGTCCAAACTGGGCCCAAAGTGTCAATATATTGTGTGCCCACCATTATTTTCCAGCACTGCCTTAACCCTCTTAGATTTGCAATCTGGTTGTGGGACTGGACGGATGCAGCGAGGGACAATCTTCTTGCAGTAAGTATAAGGAAAACCCTGCTCCCTTTATGAAGGAGGGAAGGATTTTCCTTTTTCTTACTGAAGATTGTCCCTCGCAGAGCTCCATCCGGACCAGACTGAGAGGAAAAGTGATGTGGCCAGAAGGGGTGGGAAGGGAATCTTTTCAGCTTAAATATCTTTTGAACTACAGAACTGTAAGTAATTCAACATATCGCTACATGTTATAAAAGCTTAACGGTACTCAGAACAGAGCTTTAATATAGGCATTACTATCCCTTTAATAAAGAATACAAAAAAGTTACACAGCAGCAGATGGGACGACAGACGTTAGTCATTCAAACTTAGAGATAAGTCATTAGCCTCATCAATATGTAAGTATGAGTCAAATACAGAAATTTGTATACAGTATGTCTTATAATAAATTATATTGGCGTACTACACTTAGATGTTGTACGTTTCTTTCTCTTTTCCAAATCCATGTTGCAGATGTCAAAAGATTTGGTTCACTAACGTCCATGATCCACAGGAACAAACCAAGCTGCTATACCATTTCCCTCTTTCTTAACAAATCACACTGTGTGTTCACCATCTGGTCCTTAAAGGTTCATTTAGATGTCTGCACTATGCCTGTTTCAATTTGAAAAAATAGATAAAAACTGCCTGCAACTGTCATGTCTGTCCCCATGGAAATGACATTCAGGACTGAATGAAGATTTTATTTCTTGAACAGATCCACATGGGCACAATTTCAAGGTACCATTAGGCTTTTCTTGCCCTAGTAAGGTAACAAGAAGGGTGTTATTAATAGGATGTGTTAGCTGAATAACTCTTACACACACACACAAAAGGGAAATATACTCAATGGGGCAAACTTCTCTACAATGCGCCTACATCCTCCTTTGAGGAGTGTACCTTCTTCCTGGTTTTGGTTCACAAACTTCTACTTCACAACTATTCTACAATCCTACTTCCCACTAGTTTTTGGTACCGTAACCTTCTATCTAGCTTTCTTGTCATTAAAATCCATACCTTCCATCCATACAGAATGATACAGCATGAGTTACCTTTCTCTCTTAGACGTCGCCTTGCCTCCCTCCTCCTCCAATCAAATGACTGCCCATAACACTCTGCATTTCCTATAAAATCTTGCATCATTCATTGCCCTTCCATCCTCAACTCCCTTTTAGCTCATCCCAGATCTTACTCTATACCCCCATCTGTCAAAGATTCTTTCTCCATAGCTCATTTTATGTCTATTGCTCTTTTTTTATCCAAAACATTTCTCTCTCATTGTTCCCTATCTGAGGATGTCTTTCCCTACAAGTCTGCAGCAGTGCACTTATCCCCCTATCTTTCAGTCTTACTTGAAGCTGCATCTTGTTAGTGATGCATTTAGGGACCACACTTTGTCACTGTTTACGCAATAGCTGCTCTTGCTCGCTATATTCTTCACTTACTCTATGAGAGCTGATGTACTATAAAGACCTGGAGTCAGGGGTGTCCAAGTTCAGTCCTCAAGGGCCACAAAGAGGACAGGGTGTAAGGATTTCCCTAATTAAGCACAGGTAGGTCACTCAAAATGAATGAGCCATTGATTAACTCACCTGTGCTCAGACAAGGAAATCCTCACATCCTGGCCTGTTGGTGGCCCTTGAGGACTGAACTTGGACAGCCCTGCCTGGAGTGATTCTGGAACATCCATCTTGGCCATAAGGGAGGAATAAAAATTACTCAAATTTCCACTGAATTAAATGGGTCTATTAACCCACTGATTGCTATGGAGGTCTCCAATCCATTGCTTCCCTGGCAATCAAGTGGTTAAAATTTCCTATTGAATTCATGTGAATGTTTGTCTTCCATGATGGATCTGGTTGCTCCAGAGCTGATCAGTTTCTTAGTATATCAGACCCTATATGTCTTTCTTCTTCAACTTAGACTGTGAGTTTGAGTGCATGGACCCCACTCTCATTGTTTCACAGTGTAAAGCCCCCTGTATTGTCTGAACCCTAGAATGATAAAGTGCTGTGTATACTTGGGGTACAATCCTATATAATAATTTGATCAAATGTGTGTAACGACGCAGTCATGCGCAGTAGAGACTGCCAGTGACGAGGCTGATACAGAGCGGGGAGCTCCGAAGGAGCATCCAGCTCTGCATCAGCCTCAGCCGGGCAGTCTGTACTGTGTATGACTTCTCCGCGACCGGCTCACACTGTATCAACCACGGCGTGGGCAGTCTCTACTGTGTATGACTTCTGTATCAGCCGCTGCGTGGGCAGTCTCTACTGTGTATGACTTCTCCGCGACCGGCTGGCACTGTATCAACCACGGCGTGGGCAGTCTCTACTGTGTATGACTTCTCCGCGACCGGCTCACACTGTATCAACCACGCCGTGGGCAGTCTCTACTGTGCATGACTGCACCGCGACCACCTGGCACCGTATCAGCCATGGTGTGGGCAGTCTCTACTGTGCATGACTGCCCCGCGACCGGCTGGCAGTGGCACTGTGGCCCGTGTAATGGGCTCTTCAACTAGTATAAATATATTTGTTTATTCCTCCATTCATCTTTGTCCAGTATATCTTATACACATTTTCATCATCATTCACTTTTTCATATGTTGCTCTTCCTTCCTCTGCAGCTTTCCATCTACACTACTAATCTGAAGTCATTTCCATCTCTTGTTCTTATCCCATAGGCATTGCTCCATATGTTTTTATGGGACATGGAGCTTTTGTGCCATATGGATTAATACACTGAACTAATAGAGCATGCATAGTAAGCTTGGATCAGATTAGTGTAATGGAGCAAATGGTATGTTAATATGTTCACTAGAGGTTGGCAGTAGTAATGATAGTTGCTTCCACCACCATATATGGAAGTACAATGATAACATGTATTGGTAATAACAAATGAATACATACATGATTTATTTTGCTTTGCACTTTACATGGACTATATATATTTTTTTTTTATTTAGAAATCTAATTTATTAGATTTATATTTGAAGATTGAAAAAGCCACGTGTTGCATTTGGGGATTGAAAAAGCCACGTGTTGCACATTCCTCTGGCCCTTCGGTGGTTAATAAATATCTGCCCTGAGATTTTCTAATAGGATGGGAGAGCAGCCTATTCTGATAGGCTGCTCTTGTTGCCAAATACATGTAATCATTCAAAAAACAATTTGGATATTTCTGATCGTATTTCCATGCTTTACATAAACCCTCATAAACAAGCACATGCTACACAGGACATTACGTTTCAGAATTAGAATAAACTTACTGTCAGTGTGGAAATCTTCCTATACACGTTACTTACAGATATGGATATGATAAATGCATAGCATGCATTATACACCCCATGAGGTTCAAGTGTCAAAATGGAGTTTGAAGAAGGCTCTAAATGTTGATGTCCTGTCAGAGCAGTGACAAAGGCACATCAACAGTATTCCTATGGCCTATTTCCATAAGGAAATACAGCATAATGAGTCATTTGCAATGCAGCATAATGAGCCATTATCGTATTCATGTTGGCACGTTTATATGTTAATGTGGCACTTCTCTACGTGCACTAAACTCTGATAGAAGTCTCATCTTGTCCTACCTGAGACTGGAGAAGTTGGGATCTCCCTGTAGTTTTCTATGCAGTAACAGCTCTCAATCAATAATAAGCATGGAGGGTTGTTGAACTGCTGGCAATGTGGAAGGGACGCTCTACCTCATACATCATCAACAGTAGACAACCCTGAAGTCTGACAGCATCCTCTCTGCTTCCCTACTTGGTCAGTTGGGGTCAGAGGCATAACTAGAAGCCTCCGAGCCCTGGTACAAGAAGTGCCACGGGCCCCCTCCACAATTCCCCCATCTCCTACCTGGTGCTCCCGCACGGTCCTCTTAGTAATGCAAAGCGCTGGGAGATGATGTTATCTCCCAGCGCTCTGCATTATTAGAGTGCCAGCTGGAAATTACACCACTGGTTGGGGTGTGGTTTGCAAGCACACTTTGTAGACCAATTCAGTGAAGTATTTCTTTCTAGATAGCACTATTTGGCTCTGCTGAAGAGCCGCCGGCCAGTCCCGGGACCAGGATCTCATGCTGTGAGCTAGAGCACTGATGTCTGTGAAAGGGGGGGGGGGGGGCTTTAGAAGCTTATATCTCTCAAACTATACATGTTTGAGAGACAGGACTTACATCAATTCATTTATTTTTTCATATATCTACAATATTAAATTGTGATAAAATCAGCCACAACTATCCCTTTAAGCAAGAAAACTATTTTGAAGACACCAGCCATTTCCCTCAATTCCCTGGGCAGAAAATGTCAGCAGAAAATGGCTCCTCACAGGAAATCCCATGGGAGGCAGGAAGCCCTATAATTCTTTTTTATAGAAGCAAACTGGAGTTATTCTGATATAAACCATCTGAACCACAGTGGATAAATAAAAATTCCTAAACTCCCATGCACTTTAATAGAGCTTTTTAACCCCTTGAATGCTTCCCAGTGCATTGGAGACCTCTCTAGCATTCAAGGGGTTAAAAGCCCAATGTAATTTAGTGGGAATTGTATTTTTCCCCTATGGGGCAGTTGGTTTATGTTCTGACTATTACTCCCCATGGTTACCATCCCACTCATCACCTATACATTGACAAATGATTGTGCACAAATGCACTGACAATTATTAGAGTATTTCCCCTTGTGTTTGCCATTCACATTTTAGTAAACAGATTTCTAGGAGAAAGTTTAACTCTTTAAGGACCAGTAGAGCGTGCAATGTATTGTGAACCAATGTGTGGCATACCGCTTTGGTCAATTATGGGCTGAGGGAGAGTGGTAGGGAATTCCAAAGATGGGGATCAACACTGGATCCGCCCTGATGTGTGTTTAGTTCATTTTACCTTGATTACAATGCTCAAAACTTGCTGTAGCTAGATGTTAAAGGGATAGTAATGTTTCACAATAAAAGCAGCTCAAATTAATCTTCCTAGTATTTGGGCCATGGAGAGTGTTATTTCAGTACTGTCAGGGTTGTAGTTCAAGAGTAATTGAATGATAAAGTATTCCCTCCCCCCTTTTACTGATGTAACACTGCTCACCTCAGAGCAGCAAGACTGCCCTGATGGATCACAGAGAGGGACAATCTTCAGTGAGTATAAGTGAAAACCTGAAAAACCTGTCAAGTGACCTGTCCGGTCACGTGACCAGATTCCACATCTGAGGGGATACGGCTTACACTAAGTAAAAAGGGTGGGAGGGGGATACTTTATCATTCAATTACTCTTGAACTACAACTCTGACAGCATTGAAATAACTCTCCATGGCCCAAAAAACTATGAAGATTAATTGGAGCTGCTTTTATTTTGAAACATTTCTACCTCTTTAAGGAAGTTTCATCTCTTTAAATTGTGGGGGACTGCAAATGTGGTTCAAGTGTATTTTTAACTCTTTGGAAGCTATGAGTTAATCAAAACAGTAGATATGTCAGAAGTAATATGTTTTTGTTTGACTTTTTTCGTTGCCTTTAACCCTTTATGTGCCAGAGGGATATGCAATGCATTGCAAAGAAATATGTTGCATACCCCTCTGGCACTCAAAGGGTTAACAATTAGGGAAAACACTATATTGCCTCCAGTGCATTGCTTTGCAATATGTTGGAGACCTATCTCTAGCACTCAGGGTTAAACTTTCATTATATGATCAGATGTCAATATTTTGTTTTAGGAATAATGGGAGGCTTGCAATGATAAGGTCTAACCTACCTATAAATTGCATGTGAAAAATATATTTAATACTCCAGTCTAACCTTGACATTCATGTCATTTTTAAAATAAATTTGAGATGAGACATGACCAAAATGGAGCCTAATTATAAGACTCACCTATTCAAAACCATAAATTGAATGGCAGTACTGAGAAATCACGTAGCAAAGCTTAGACATTTACAGCAGAAACATACAGAAAGCAAATATTTCAGCAGATAATGCCCTTTTTTCAAGAAGATTTTTATATTTATTTTAAGGAGAAATATTAATAACACACAGCTTATTTACCACATAACATGGCAATCACGCAGCGCTGTATATCTGAAAAACAGTGATTCTTTAAAATAACTGCAATTTTCTTCTTTTTTGTAGCATGTGAAAAATCCATCCCTCACCCACTACAGCTGAGGGCATCCCCCCCTGCAAAATGGCACAACTGCCATGTATTATGGCAACTAAATGACACAACTATGTTACTGCCAAAAGGCATGCACCAGTGAACTTGTCATATCATAATTCACCTGACCAGGGAAGCCATTTTGATTGCTCTCATGTAGTTTGTTAGAGACTGGTAGGGTGAAAGTGATACCTTTATTAGCTTTCAGACAACTTAAGTCACTTCTTAAGGCATATCCTATATAATAATTCGCTGGGATGTTCGTCAAAGCCGTCATGAGCAGTAGAGACTGCCAGAATGCACAGAATGCTGGGAGCACAGAATGTTGTATGCTGGGAGCACGGAATGCTGGGAGCACAGAATGTTGGGAGGTGTAGGAATGCTGGGAGTTCTGTGCTGGGAGCATTCTGTACTTTAGGGCAGTCTCTACAGTGCATGACTGCTTCTGCGGCAGGACGCAGAGCAGGACTGGCCTCTTAATCCTTTGAGGACCAGAGGGGTGCGCAACGCATTGCAAAGCAATGTGTTGCGTACCCCTTGGCCCTCAAAGGGTTAACATCACCCGGACCTTTGCCCATGTACACAGGCTTTTACACTAGTTTAGAATAAAAGCTCAATACAAAATGCATGACAGGTTATATATTCATGCAAATTATGTTTAAAGTTAAATTCCACTGGAGGTAAGTCTCTTATCACCATTGTCCTTGTAAATTATTCCTTAGACTCCAGTAGTTTGTTGACATCAAGCCCGAAGTACAGTGTGGAACTAAAGCAATTCTGGAGCTGATCAACTGCACCATAGAGGTCTAATATACTTTCCCAAATCCTCATTGACTGAACTGGGGCTGTTAACCCCTTGAATGCTAGGGAAGTCTCTACCGCAATGCTTTTCAATGCAATTATGACCTGTCTAGCATTTAAGAGGTTAAAAACTCTTTTAAATCATTGGAAATGTTTTTGTTGTCCCATAATTGTTCCACAATGTCATTTGGACAGTGGATCCTAAATGTATTCATGTATTTGGTAGCCTCCACCCACAATTGTCCTAGCACTTCACAGATTCATAAAGTAGCTCTGATTTGGGATATAACACCTGCTAACACTTCCTCTTCTCACCATGACCTTTCAGTGGGTGTATCCTAGGGATAAGTCCTGAGACCACTTCTCATTTCTCCTCTATATCCTTGCATTTGGTGAAGGTGACCTTATTTCATCTCTTGGCTTTAACTGCCCTCTGTACATGGATGACGAATAAGTCTACCTCTCTTTCCCCAACCTTACTCCATCTATACAGTTTCAAATCACTCAGCGTCCAGAGCCGGATTTACATCTCAGGAGCCTGTAGGCACTGAAATCTGAAGCGCCCCTTCCCCCCCCCAGGCCATCTGCGCTGGACACCTCCACAATGCTCCTAATCTCTACTTTGCTCCCCATCATCTCCATATTACCCTCACACTGCCCCCATCATCGCCACATTGCCCCTCATCAGCTCCACATTGCCCCAATCAGCTCCATATTGCCCCATCAGCTCCACATTGCCCCCATCAGCTCCACATTGCCCCAATCAACTCCATATTGCCCACACATTGCCCCTCCATCAGCTCCACATTGCCCTCCATCAGCTCAATATTGCCCTCACATTGCCCCCATCATCTCCAAATTACCCTCACATTGCCCCAGTGTCAATTTCATACCTCTTCCCTGGTGATCCAGCTGCAAGAGCGCTCTGTGTCTCCTCCTTCTGCACAGACCAGTAGCTGCTGGAGCTCCCACGCTGTCTTCAGTAATATAGAGCGCCGGGAGATGATGTCATGATGATGTCATCTCCCAGTGCTCTGTATTACTAAAGAGCTGGGAGAGCACAGCAGTTACAGGTCTGCGCTGAAGGAGGAAGCACAGACCTGTCTTCATGGTACCGGCGGGGAGGCAAATAATAAAAAAAAAATCCCACCACACACAGGCTTGGCTGATCCCAGTGACAGGCGCCCTCTGTTGGGTGCACCTGTAGGCAGATGCCTACTCTGCCTAATTATAAATGCGGCCCTGTCAGCGTCTCATGGCAATCTTATCATGGATGGCCCACCACTCTTACACTCATTATGGCTAAGACAGAACTTGTTGGATCTCCTCCTAAACCCCACCCCAACCCCTTTCTCCAACACAGTTAAAAATTCTACCATGCCTTCAATAACCAAAGCACACTATCTTGGTGTTATTCTGAATTCTACCTCAAAATTCTCTCCCCCTACCCCCATATTCAAGCTGTCTCTGAAACCTGCAGCTTCTTCCTGAAAAATATTGCCAAAATATGTTCATTTTTCTGTATGTGAAACTCACACTCAGGCCTTCATTCTCTTGTCTTCCTGCTTCTCATCTTTCTGTGGTTCAGTTTGTTCTCAACTCAGCTGCAAGAATAACTACCTTTGTGATACCTTCCCTCTTATCTGCTCCTGAAATCCCTCTCTTGGCTACCTATAAGGGATCATATTTCTTTAAAACATTCTGGTCCTCTCCTTTAATTTCCTTTCTTCTTCAGCACCCTCTTGCATTTCAGCATTCATCTGCCACTACACCCTTCCTGTCACCTGCATTCTTCTCAAGGGTTCCTTCAGTCTACTCCTTACATATCTCGAGCCATCTCTCAACTGCAATAATTTTCAGTGGCTGTCCCTAAACTTTGGAATGTCCTCCCTATCAACATATGCCAGTCTTCTACGCTTATCACTTTCAAGCAGCTCCTGAAAACCCAGCTGCTCAAGGAAGCTTCTCAGTAACATTCTCCTTGTGTGCACTAATAGTCATCTCAAAATCCTTCTGCACTTCCTTTACTGAAACCTTACACTTACGCTTATGATCCCCTCCTACTCTCTCTGAATGTTGTCTTGATTACTAATTAGATTGTAATCTCTTTGGAGCAGGGTACCCTTCCCTTTGCTATACTTCTTCCCCCGCTAATAATGTAATGATCACATTTTACCCTGATGCTGTTAACCCTGTCTTTTATTTTTTTTTATTGTACTAATACCATTTAAAAGCACTCTGTACATGTATAGTGCAATATAAATAAAGGTACATAAATACATACAGTGTGAAGCATCAAGGGGGTTAATCTCTATTGCACTCTGTCTATCATTCTGTATCTATTCTGCCTACCTCTCTTTGGTACTCTGCACCATACACACATAAACACACACACACACATACATGCACACACATTAATATAATCAAAGGCCAGATGTATGTTTGTCCGATGCAGTCAAGTGCAGTAGAGGATGCCCGAATGCATGCGCAGTAAAGACTGCCCGAATGCAGGCCAGATGTATGTTTGTCCGATGCAGTCATGCGTAGTAGAGACTGCCCGAATGCACAGAATGCTGGGAGGTGTAGTTCTGCTGCCCCTTGTAAATGGACATTTACACTGGTCCATGCCCGTATACACGGACTTTTACGCTAGTATATATATGTTTGAATTAAATGCCTAAGATTTTCTCCAGCATGTTGTAAAGCAATGCATTGTAGAATTATCTAGAACCCAAGAGGTTAATTTCTAATAGCTTTTATACCTAGTTGTGCTAACATAGCACTGAAATTTTATTGCACTGGGGTAAAGCAATAAAACATGATCATGACATTATTTTCTATGTTTACATTCTGCAAACCCTTACACCAACCTCATTATTTTAATATCCGTTTCTCATTTATTAGACTCTTGTAAATTAGGTAAGAAACACAACAAGATAATAAAAATAAATTACCCATTTAAAAAAGCACCAAAGTTGAAGTGCTATTGTATATTTATAGCTTTATTGCCTATGGATAATATTCCTATTATGGGCAATTTTTCAAAAAGCCAATTAAAACACTGGAGATGTGGCTGCTATAACATTATAATAAATGGCATGATTTAATATTTTTTTACACAATGTAGAATTAATGTACCAGTTCTCCAATATATAATCAACATAATAAGTAAGATTCAATAAGTCAGTTATAGTATACCTAAGGTGTTCGTTGCAATATTTACTCTTATTGAACCACTGTATAATCGCAGGCATATTCCAGGATAACTAAGACCTAATCATTAAATTGAGTTATATTTTTAATGAATGCACACTTTAGTGATGTAATATTTATTTTAAATATACTTAATCCTGTGAAATCTGTTAGAACTTTAAAAATATACGATGACAATAATAAATACTGGGGATCGATTACATTTTGTGTCTCAAAAGAGAAATGTGAAAACAGCACTTTCCTGAGAAAGTGCCAATTTCCTGCTTTTTTTTCCTTCATTTTTCATTGCAATGAAGTCAATGATAATAATGTATTCTCCCTACATGGAGAATTTTGCTCAGGAATTCCCACCATGCTAGTATGAAAGAGGTGTCAGTGTCCTCCTTGTTGTCAATCTGAGAGAGTGGGAACAGCTGAATGGGAGAGAGTGAGAAAGCAGCAGAATTTTTGATGCTAGCTTGTGTAGGCAAAGAGTGGAGTGGTTTAACTGGAGTGTTGGTGAAACTACTGCCAGTTGATCTCTGGGTGTGCATGTGAAGAGAAGGGAAAATTAAAAAAAAATAATAATAAACAAACAAGCAAACAAACATTGACTGAAAAATGACAGACAGGTAGGCAATCATTCCTACCTGAGCTGGCTGACCCTAGCTGAGATACTACTGAGAGTGAGTGATATATACAATAAGTGGACAAACAACAAATCATATATTCTACACAAGACAAATAGCTATGGTGGACAGCCTGACATACTGTGTTATTTACACACACTTACTCCATCATATGCAAGAGCAAGAGGGGCTAACTTATACTGAGGTGTGGTGGGTGCTGTACCAGCTGTTGTGCACTTTATTCATTTATTGCAAGCTGGTGATTCTGAAGCTAACACTGGTCTATCTTGTATGTACTGTAAAAAAAATGAAACAGCAGTGCTTGGGAAAGAAAGAGAATTTTGTCACTAGCTAGCTAGTAGTGTAGAGAGCTGGAGTTGCTTGCAATTTGCAGGGAATGTGAGTGTGATTTGTAGACAGTGACACTGACACTAACAGACTGGGAAAACGTTTTTGACTTATACGTGACACAGACAGAGACAAGCAGGAGGTTCTTCACCCAAGCTGTGACTGTGATAGTGGCAGATAGAAACAGATCATGCTTTATCTTCAGACAAAACATCATTCAACGCTCTAACAACTGTGTGATGTACTTTACAGTAAATATCGATTATATCCACCAAGTGAGCTAAGACCAGGAGTAAAGGGAAAGGTGTAGGAGGAGAGCATGGATTTGTTAGTGATAGTAGAGCCGTACTACAAAAACTGACTGCAGCCATGGTTTCTTCAGCTTGCAATATGTGATGATAATGATAATACTTCTTCTAATGAGGAGGCTGTTTATAAAGGTGATTTGAAGTTATACAACTAGTAACAAATAGCATTTGTTTAAATGTCGGCCTTTCTACTTATCCAGTTGAATTGTCAAAACATTCGGTCCTTACCAAACTAGGCGTTACCCATTATTATTCAGTTTACTGCATTCCCCCTCCCTCTTATCCACTCACATGAAAACTTACTAGGAGGATCCCACTCCCGTTCAGACCTTTTCTTCTGTTTTGTTCTGGCTAGATGGCATTCCCCAATGCCTTCAGCACAAGTGTGCCGGTTCTTGTGCCTCAATTTGCTTCTCTCTGCTTCCTGTACGGCTCTTACTTGCTTTCCTTTCTTTTTCCCCACCCCCCATTTATATATATATATTTTTTTGTCCCCCTCTCTGGCTGTTTCGGGTTCTGTGTGGAACCTAACTCTTTTACATGTGCCACATTAAGATAGTTTCCCTGAACACTGGCAGGCTCAATTCCCCAGAAAAGCACTCATTGGCAGTATGTGAATTTGACAGATTATCTGCTGACATTATATTAGTGCAGGAGACCCATTTCCAGCTGTCGGCTTTTCCTAAATTCCACAGCCATACATTTCCGGAGTCCTACTTTGCCTCTGCTCCAGTGAAGACAAGAGGGGTGGACATCCTTTTTCGGGCTTCTGTTCCTTGGATTTTGCTTAATTGTGTTGCTGATGCAGAGGGTCGTTATCTTCTGTTAACAGGCCTTTTATACAATAAACCCATAACTATTCTTAATGTCTATAGCCCAAATACTCACCAGGTCTCATATTTGCATTCACTCTTACACATTCTCGATAATGAATGTGTCGGCAGAATCATATTCGGCGGTAATTTTAACTTAGCCTTGTCACCTGAAATAGATACCTCTTCTACCAAATCTCCAGCTAAACTTGCTCACCTTCATAACTTGAGGACAGAACTGGCAGAGCTCCATCTAGTGGATGTTTGGCGGGCATTACATCCCCATCAACGTGACTATACCCATTTCTCTTTCCCCCACAATTCATATAGCAGATTAGATTATCTTTTTATCGCACAAATCTATTTGCATGCTGTCTTAGAAGCTCAGATTGAATCAGTATCCTGGTCAGATCATTCTACGGTTTCAGTTTTGTTATCTTTTGATACCCAAAATATCTTGCCTCAACCTTGGAGGCTAAATGAAACCTTATTGAATGACCCTGAGGATAGAACAATTGTTGAAACACACACTGACGAATATTTTCTCCATAACTTTTCTAAAGGCTTCTCCTCTCCTATTGTTTGGGAGACACACAAATGTGTGGTCCAGGGTCATCTCATTAAACTTGGGTTCACCAAACAAAGAATAAAGAGAGCTCGCATTAATCATTTACTATGTACCATCAAACCTTTGGTGCTACGTCACAAATCCTCTTTACTGCCTGGAAATCGAGATGAACTGGATTTGGTCAGAGAAGAACTATTTTCCATTTTGCGCACTCCTGTCCTCAAATCCTTCATGTGGCTTAAATACAATAAATATATTTCAGGGGACAAATGTGGGAAGCCTTTATCTCGATTCTCGACTTATCCAAATTAGAAGAAGAGCAACATCTGTTGTGAAAATCAATACGCCTCGAGGCCATTCGGTTTCCTCTTACCCAGGCTATGAGGATGAGTTCAAATCATTTTATGAAACGCTTTTCACCCCCTCCTTTTCCGGATGCCTCCTTCCATGTTAGGGCCATCAAATCCTTCCTGTCAAAAGCCAATTTGCCTATCTTGTCGCCTGATTGTATAAGAGATTTGGAACTTACTATTTCAGCTAAGGAATTGGATCTAGACATAAAGTCGATGGCTTCTGGGAAGAGTCCTGGCCCGGACGGATTTACACTCAAATATTATAAGTCCTTTAAAGGGATAGTAATACTTTGTTTTAACTTCATGTTTTTTTAATGCCTACAAAATAAAATGAAGAACGATATAAGTCTTATCTCTCAAACCTTTATGGTTTATGAGATATTCACAAGCAAAGTTTCCCCTCCTGCCCCATTTACCTAGTGTAAGAAATCTCTTCTCAGATGTGGAATGCAGTCCATAGACCAGACAGATAACAGAAGGGGACAATCTTCTTCCTATGAGAACAATGAAAGCCCTCCCCCCCTTGACAAGCTTTTCAGGTTTTTCCCTTATCTTAATTGAAGATTGTCCCTCTCTGCAATCTACCTGGGCACCTCCCTTCTGATCTGGCTGAGCAGTGTTATATCAGTAAAAGGGGCGGGAGGGGGACACTTTGTCATTGAATTACTCTGGAACTACAACTCTGACAGAATTGAAATAACACTCTCCAAAGTCCAAATACTATGATGATTAATTAGAGTTGCTTTTATTATGAAACATTACTATCCATTTAAGAAATCTCTTTCTCCATTTCTACTGGCTACTTTTAACAAGGTTCTGCAGGGAACACCCTTTCCTAAACAATCATTGGAAGCACGTATTGTGGTTCTACCAAAATCAAAGACCCTTTTCTATGTTCCAGTTATTGTCCTATCTCTTTACTTAACGTAGCCCTCAAACTCTCAGCTAAAATTTTAGCAAACAGTATTCGGCCCTTTATCCCCTCCCTTATTCATCCTGGCCAAAACGGCTTTGTGCCTGGCAGGGAGGCCAGACATAATACATCTACTGTGATCTCTCTCATATATCACTCAACGACACATAGTATACCTACGCTTTTTCTGGCAACAGATGCCAAAAAAGCCTTCAACTGTGTCAATTGGTCTTTCTTGAAAGAAACTCTTCTACACATTGGTCTGGGCCCTACTATGATGCACAGTATTATGGTTATTTATTTAGATCCTACTGCAAAAGTTATGGTGAATGGCACCCTCTCTGACTCCTTCCGAATCCACAATGGCACTAGACAGGGATGTCCCTTGTCTTTGTTGCTATAAATTCTTACCCTGGAACCGCTGCTCTCTGTGATAAGGAAGGATACGGACGTGAAGGGTATCAAGACTGGGGTGCATGAATTCAAAGTCTCCGCTTATGCAGATGACACATTGTTTTTTCTTACGGATCCTCTGTCCTCCTTGCCGCACCTTCTTCAACATTTAACTACATATTCAGCCATTTCCCAGGTGAGAATTAATTACTCAAAAGCTGAAATCCTGAACTTAAATCTGAATACTGAAACTGTTGATACTTTACAGACTCAGTATCCCTTTAACTGGTCTTCTTCTCATTTTCGTTATCTAGACATCTCCCTTTCAGCCGATTTTAAGTCTATCTCTGATGATAACTTCTCTCCTCTTTTTGAGTCCATACAAATAGACCTAGTATCACGGTGCCCACGATTGCTGCAGTTCTCTGTCTATCACCTACAGGGGGCTCCCATTGGTTGTCTGTAGTCAGCCCGCCTCTGGTTGCCTTTTTAAACTCAGTCTGGGCACCCTTTAGTTGCCCTTTCGTGGTGTCTCTGACAGCATTCACTTTGCCTGTCTGCTGTAGCTCTTGGGCCTGTTCCTGAGTTCCTGAGTTTACCTGTTCCTGTGTTCCTGCCAGCTAGTCAGTTCCAGTCCGGTTCCGGTTGCTGTCGTTCCGGTTGCCAGCCGACTTGCGGTGCTTGTCCCGGTTGAGCCTCGGCCTGCTCCTGTCATTTCCTGTGTTCAGTTCCTGTGGCGATATTTCTCTCCTGTCGCTCCGGCGACATTCTGTCTGTTGGTCCCAGCGTGCGGACGCTGGTTTACTCCATTATCCTGGCAGCTCACAATACTGTCTGTTGGTCCCAGCGTGTGGACGCTGGTTTACTCCATTAGCCTTGCGGCTGACAGTACTGTCTGTTGGACCCAGTGTGCTGACGCTGGTTTACTCCATTAGCCTTGCGGCTCACATTACCATCTGTTGGTCCCAGTGCGCGGACGCTGGTTTACTCCATTAGCCTTGTGGCTCACAATACCGTCTGTTGGTCCCAGTGCGCGGACGCTGGTTTACTCCATTAGCCTTGCGGCTCACAATACCGTATGTTGGTCCCAGCGCACGGACGCTGGTTTACTCCATTAGCCTTGCGGCTCACAATACCGTCTGTTGGTCCCAGCGTGCGGACGCTGTTTTACTCCATTAGCCTTGCTGCTCACAATACCGTCTGTTGGTCCCAGCGTGCGGACGCTGGTTTTCTCCATTGGCCTTGTGGTTCATTCTACTGCCTGTTGGTTCCAGCATGCGGACGCTGGATTACTCCATTTGCCTTGCGGCTCAAGGTACAGTTATTGGTCCCAGCGTGCGGAAGCTGGTTTACTCCCTGACTTGCAGTCAGGTTTCTGGTGCTGTCCAGTCCTAGCAGCACTTGTTTCAGATGTGTACCGACACTAGCCTCTCCTTGGGTCAGACAGCTTGACTGTATACTCTATTTACCATCCTACTGTCATTGTCATCTGACAGTCACTGGTCTTAGTGGTGTCTCCCTTCTTGGGCTGCCCTGCCCGGTATTGGTAAGGCCGGTAGAACCTTTCACGTTGCCACCTTTAGGTTGTCTTATCCGGTATTGGCAGGGCCGGTAGAGCCTATCCTTGGTTATCCATTCTGGGCTGCCCTGCCCGGTATTGGTAAGGACGGTAGAACCTGTTATGTTGCCACTCCACGGTTGCCTTACCCGGTATTGGCAGGGCCGGTAGAGCCAATTCCTAGTGTATTCCTCAGGCTGCTGTACCCGGTATTGGCAGGGCCGGTAGAGCCTACTTATCACTATTTCTTCAGTATCGCTTGGGTTGCCTTGCCGGTATTATTTGCAAGGCCGGTAGAACCTATCTCAACAGTCTACTGCTTATATATATATATGTAATATTTTTATGTGTATGAAAACCCTATGGGATTTCCTTAACTTTTCAATAAAGTTATGTTTTTACCTAAACCTTACGTCTGAGAGTCTTAACAAACCGTGACACCTAGACATATGGAAAGGCTTATACATCTCTTGGCTTGGGAGACCTAACTTGTTAAAGATTGTCATATTACCTAAGGTGTTATATGTTTTTAATGCACTTCCAATTCATGTAAATTCAAGGGGGTTGACACTCCCTTTTTGTTAAATTAATTTGGGCTAACAAGTCACCCAGGATTCGGTATGATATCTTGTCCAGGAACATCTGTGATGGGGGGCTTAATTTCCCAGATATAAAACGATACTATTAGGCTTCTGCTCTAGTGAAAATGCTAGACTTCATCCCCTCAAGAACTAACAGATAGACTGATACACTAGATGGGGTCCTGAGTGATTTTTCCCTGATCCAATTTCTATGGGCGCCTTGCCAGCTCATACCGAAGTCCTGCTATGATCATGTTATTCTAGGGCACATTCTGAATACTTGGCGGACCTTAAGTGGTTCTTTCTCTTTGGCTCCCTTGCCTTTGCCTCTTTTCTCATTAGTAGGTAATCCTTCCTTCCCTTTGGACGTTTCAAACCCGATTTTCACAGGTTGGAAAGACAGTGGTCTTGATACCTTAGCTACACTTACAAGGAATGGCTCATTTATTAAATTTGAAGCTCTTAAACAAAAATTGGGTCATAATTTCTCATCCTGGTAGATGTTGTTTCAAGTTTGTCACTGGTTTATGTCTGAAACCAAGAGGGGAGAGGTAGATAGAGCACTTACCAAATTCGAAATTTTATTTCATGATCCTCCTCTTCATATTCGGCCCCTATCATTCTGCTACTCATTGCTGAAAGAACTTTCAGGTTCTGCTATGCCCTATTTTTTGGGGGAATGGTATAGGGAACTCTCTCTTACCCAGGACCCATCCACTTGGGGGAAAATATTGGATTCCAACAATTCCTGCTGGTACATGACCCCTTTATGCTTACACCATATCTACAATACATCATCCATGATTTGTTGGAGATGTAACTCAGAAATAGGCTCAATGCTACACATTTGATGGACTTGCCCTCTAATACACACTTTCTGGACTTCAATCATCGAACATATCCACAAACTAAAACAGATTCGAGTTCCCCTTGATCCTTTGGTCTGTTTGTTTTCTTACACATTTCATTTCACTTTTCCTCTGCCTTTGGGACTTTGAGACTTGATCCTTTCTCTTCTTGCTATAGCTAAATCTCTCATACCTTTATATTGGCGGGATACCACTCCACCTGCTCAAGATGGTATTCTGGTATTTTTAACATGGAAAGACTTTATTCCATCTCCACAGGTACTAGATTTGAATTCCTCTCAAAGTATCAGTGGTGGTTTACTCACAAGTCACTTAATATGAATTGATCCACTCAGTGTTCTAATTTATTTTCAGTGCTATTTTCACATCTTTTACGTTGGTGTGGTTCACACATGGTTCCTGTATAGTCTAGAGAGGTCCCATCTTCCCCCAAAATATATATATATATATATATTTTTTTTTATCCTCCCCCCCACCTTCCTCCTTACCTTCCCTTTAAATATCTCTCGCTTTCTTATACATGCCTTCTCACCTTTATGATATTGCATTTGTACTCTCTGGTTGAAACAACATTTTTTTGTTCTTCAGTATTCTTTTTTTTTTCCTTTTCTTTCCAGAGGTGATGTATCCCGTCAACCACCTTCAATGTATGTATTTGGAGCGCGGACATCTTGCCATTGTGATGTCCATGTGCCTGCACTGTCAGTCCTAGCTGGAGCCAGATGGCTCCTAGCAATGCCTCCTAGACCCGGCTGACAGCGCAGGCGCGTGAACGTCACAATGGCAAGATGTCTGCGCTCCGTCCTGCCTGTCACCCATGGAAGAGAGCAGAAATCTATTAAATAAGGTAATTATTCTGGCGACTAGCACTACTAAGCAGCTAGTCACCAGATGGGGACTTAGTGAAGCTAAAGATTGTGTCGGGTGGTAGTTGTGTTTTAATCCTTTTATGAAAGTAGGAGTCTGTAGTTACAAAGACTTGTTTAAAGAAACATTAACACCAAAAGGAAAATGTGTCCCTACTACCTCTTTGCAATAAATCACCCATTAATCATCCAAGTGCTCTGGGGGGCTCATTGCATGAGTGAAAGCTAGAACCCCACAGCAAGTCCAATTTAGCAGCCATGTCCACAGTTTGATGTGCTCCCAGCTTCCCTGTCTGTTCATTTATCCATGGTAGGCTTGTGCTCAACATATTGATTCCTGTGGCCAAACCTCTGGAATAAACTGTATTTCCAGGGCCATGTGAGACCTGGCTTACTGAGACCAGGCTCTCCCAAAATGATTCAGCCGTGGAGGCTGCAGTCTCACATGGAGGCCTGTAGTTCTCACACACAGCACGCACAGTGCTCAGAAGTGGTGGCACAGGTGTACTGCTTGCCTCCTCATGTCGCTTTCAGCTGATACCTGTTCCCCCATCCTTTTCCACTAACTCCTTTGAGGTACATGCTACCCAATTATTCCACCCTGTAGCATTGCGTGTTGCGGTAGTATACAGATCTCCCACAACCACACCCTCTTCTTTCCTCCCAGAGTTTGAGTGCTGGCTTACATTCTTTCTATCCTCTGACACTCCTTCTCTCATACTTAGGGACTTAAACTGTCACATAGACTTGCGTCACATTCGGGTGCAAGGTTGCAATATGTTGCAGGCCTCTGCTTCGTACTGTTTGAGGCTGTTTGCTCCACCCATCTACTTCCTGGATTGCCTTTTAAAAGGGAATTGGATCTCTATCCAGTTACCTTTACATTGGTGTTCAGTGCAGTTCTAGTTCTTGTTGCTCCTATATCCTGTGTATGACCCGGCTTGTATGACTATCCATTCTGGTGCTGACCTGTGGCTTTGTCTGACCATTCTACCTCTGCGCTCCTTTGGCTTTAGACATCCAATCTGGTGCAGACCTGTGGCTCTGGCTGACTACCCGTTCTGTGTATGATCCTGGCTTGTCTGACTATCCAACCTGGTGCTGACCTGGAGCTCTGTCCAACTATCCTCCCAGTGTTGCCTACTATTATTGGACATCCTATCTGGTGCAGACCTGTGGCTCTGGCTGACTAACCGCTCCGTGTATGAACCTGGCTTGTCTGACTATCCTAGCTGGTGCTGACCTGTGGCTCTGTCTGTTCATTCAGCTGTGTGGCTCCGTTCTCCACAGACATCCATCCTGGTGCAGACCTGGGGCTCTGGCAGACTTCGACCTTACTGACTGCAGGCGTGAGTAAGTAGTCTCCATTGTTGCAATCTGTAGTGGAGACAAGCTCTCCCTTACTGACTGCAGGCGTGAGTCAGTAGTCTCCCTTGTTGCTACATTATGGGAGATTGTAGGTTCTGTGTGCGTTTCACCTACTACCCTGAGACTACCAGCTGGCTTCAGCCTAGTCTCCAGCAGGCACGGTTGACCCGTCGGCAGGCTCCTATTTTCTGATAGAGTCGCTAGCCACTCCAGTCACCCTCTGCTTATAGTATATTCACTTATTGCCTATTGTTTATTATCCTAATAAAGGTGATTTTAACTATACCGCCTGATTCCTTGTCTTGCTTACTAACCGTAACACTAGCATGCTATTACATTGTTAGTGGACCTGCCCCAAACTGCCCCCAGTTTGGGATACTTTGAGATAGGAAAGCACATTTTCCCTCAGCACCAATATTTTATTTTGCCCATACATCTCGTAGAACAGATGTTTTGCCTGATAAACCTTGTGGCCCAGATGGCTATATCTGAAAACTGGAGAAAACCAACCATCTCACATATGGATTAGCTCACTTCCCAGCTTCATGAGAGCCGGTGATCATTGTGTAAAATATAAGCCACCTGGGCCATTTATTCTTCTGAACTTGGGTCCAGCTGCAGCTGAATAATATTTTTCTACATCTTGCATGATCTTGCCTGTTTCATTACCCTGCCCCCTATTCCTTTTTTCTTTCTGCATCACCCTTGATTATTTTACCCCCTTCCAAAGCATTGCAAAGTAATGATACTGATGTCTCGAGCCTAATTTCAATTAGAAAAAAACTGTGGTCAGATAGTCAGAGAGCAATGATATTGTTCTGGGTGCACAACATACCAGTGTGGTGGCTTTTCCACTAATAACAAGGAAAGACAACTAATCTTAAGCTGTTAATAAATGTTTACTCTTATTTTGAACAAGGAGTTTGTGCTTATTGCAGGGACTTTGACCTTGCCCTGACCAGGGGCATTTTTAAGTACTGTCTGTGGTGGATTCAGACCCAACTATCATGGCTTAAAGGGATAGTAATACTTTATTATTACTTTATTATTACTATCCTCCATATTGTACATATTTGCAAAATAATTTAATAGCCCCCAGGTTCACCTCTCAAACCTTTATGGTTTGAGAGACAACTGAAGGCAAAGTTCCCCCCTCACTCCCCCTTCCCTGAAGTCAGCATTGTACTGACTGCAGGGATATCCGATCTGACTTTCATCATGGGGCTCTCTAGCAGAGCCGCGATCGCATTAGTGAAAAATAATTATTTCACTGAAACGGTCTTCTACATGTGCTTGCAAACCAATCACACGTAGAAGACCGTTTCAGTTAAATAATTATTTTTCACTAACGCAATCTCAGCTCCGATGCAGAGCCGCAAGCCTGTCGTACGACAGACTTCCCCTGCAGTCAGTACAAAGCTGACTTCAGGGAAGGGGGGAGGGGGTAATTTTACCTTCAGTTATCTCTCAAACCATAAAGGTTTGAGAAATGAACCTGGGGGCTATTAAATTATTTTGCAAATATGTACAATATGGGGGATAGTAATAATAAAGTAATAATAAAGTATAACTATCCCTTTAAGCCATGATACCTGTGTCTGAATCCACGTCATTAATGTGGGTGGAGAAGGAAAGAGAATAGTCCAAAGTTACCCCGAGGCAGCGGGCCTTGCCTTCAGTTATCTCTCAAACCATAAAGGTCTGAGAGATGAACCTGGGGGCTATTAAATTATTTTACAAATATCTACAATATGGGGGATAGTAATAATAAAGTATTGCTATCCCTTTAAAGCCAGAGATCTTGTTGCCAGCTTTGGACATGTAATGGATCTAGTCCACCTAGTAGTAATGGAACAACTGGGTGCACTGTGCACCAATAATAAACTAGTATGGATCCTTTCTGAACCTAGCAACTCCCCTGTCACTGGCCAGACAGATATCGCATTATGTGGAATGGCCAACACATCTTAGGGCCTCATCAAAATATGACTCAATAGGCACTTGCTTTCTTTGCCTAATTGAAAAATCTATCCCTGGTAAAGTGATAGTAATACTTTGATTAAAGTTTAGCTCTGAGTCTTTTTAGCCTGTAGCACTATATTTAATTACTTATAGTGTTGTATTTCAAGAGCTATTCAAGATGAAAGGATCGCCCTCCCGTCCCTTCCCCTGAGTCACTCAGCCACTTAGTCTGGTCCGGATGAAGCATGGCAAGGGACAGTCTTCAGTAAGCAAAAGGAAAATACTGTCCTCCTTCATCATGGGGGCAGGGTTTTCCTTATACCTACTGACTGAAGATTGTCCCTATTTGCATCCGTCCGGTCCCACGAACAGATTCCAGATCTAATGGGAGGTACAAGAAGGGGTAGGAAGGGGATCTTTTTGGCTTAAATAGAGTTTGAAATACAACACTGCATGTAATTAAATATATCGCTACATTTTAAAAAAATTTATAAAGAAGACTCAAAGCTAAACTTTAATCAAAGAATTACTACCCCTTGAAAGGCGATTTCTATTGAATTTCTCTGCCTAACAAATGCAGATGAATACCATGTAGCAAAATATACGATCAATCAAAAATATTTAGTATCCATGAATATTAGAACCTAATAAACTTGCTAATGTACCTAGACCATTTTTTTTTATCAGAATCCACACATAATTGTTAAATATGTTCATAGGTTTGATGGTTATGTTCACTTATTTGTTGATTTTACAAGTTCAGATTTACATTATATCATCAAGTACAATTTCATGTTTAAACTTTAATTCTTCTAACGTGAATTTCTTCAAGTGTCTTGTTCTAAATGTGGAAGACGCATTGAATTCGTATACTGGAGAGATGGCATGACTTAAACATGATCATATCCTTAGAAAAGGGAATTAATCTCTATGGCATTTCATCCTGTTCCCCTGCGTCTTATGCCTTCATTAAAGGTAATTACACTCTGCATTGCAAACATGCTTAGAGAGAGAAGTAAATCCTATGCAAATAAGGAATTTCAAAAATGGTCATTTTCATACCAAATAATGTTCTTTCTTATAGAATGGAAACTATCCCGAAATGTACTGATCACTTTATATATTATCTTTTGTGTTACAATTCTAATTAACCCCTTGGATGCTAGATTGGGCATTGGACAGCAATGCATTGGAGACCTCACTGGCATTCAAGGGGTTAATCAGCAAAGTGGCTTCCCTGACTGAGGCTCATCTGGTCAAGTAATCCTGTTTCCCCCTATTTGCTTGAACTGAGCCATGAACACTAAATGAAGCGCGTAATTTAGTGCATTGTTAAAGGGTGGGGGCAGCTGACAGTGAATGGTGTCAGCTGCAGAGGCAGCAGAAAAAGCCGACATCTTAATAAAACAGCCTCAGGCAAAATCCCATTAAAGCCTTCAGAAGCTTGTTTCCTGCAGTTGAGCAGGTAGGCGTCGAGCAGTGCGTGGCAGTCCTGAGTGCTCTTTGGGAGCCCAGTTAAAAAAAAAAAAATGAGTGCTTTTTTATATATATAAAAAAATTCACCAGCCTGGCTCCTCTGAGTAATTTGCAAAGCTGAGAGAGATTGAGGGAAACAGAGCCTTGATGTGTAGGGACTAAGTGACTATACAGAGGCAAAATATGCTAGCGAACTGTGCTTGTCCATTAATGATGTTGTGCAGACCTCGGCCTGACCTCTGGAGAGGAGAAGCAACATGCAGGGCACTTCTAGAATGACAATGAGCAATGTCCACATCTTTTGTTTTGTTGCTGCTTTACTACATGGGACAATGGTTGTTGAAAAATATATCCATGTACATGTGTGTGGTTGAAATATTTCTCTGGAATGGGAATATTGATAAAAAATATATAGTAGGTTTCGCCAAGCAGAGAGGATGATCAATTATAATAAAACTATCTGAAGAGCCTGTGTACACGGGCCACAGTGCCGGCTGGTCGCAGTGCAGTCATGCCCAGTGGAGACAGCCCGCACCACGGCTGACACAGAGCTGGATGCTCCGGTCTGACTTCGGTGCGCCCCGCTCTGTATCAGCCTCATAACGGGCAGTCTCTACTGCGCATGACTGCATCATTACAAACTATTTACTGAATTATTATATAGGATTATTTTGAGATGATGTTAGTGAGAAATCAAATATGGGATAAAAAAAGAAAAAACTCTGACCAGCCAGACTGACCCTTACAATATGGATGCTTATAAGAAATTCACAGTGCAGGGTTGCTTTGGAAACCATGTTGTATGTGCATCAATTGACCAGTTTATTAGGAACACCAACCTTGAGTTATTGGCAGGGGTGTCTGCAGAAGATTTTTCAGGTGGGGTGGGAGGGGTGGGGGTCAAAGCTATAATATAACTCCCAGGTCAACCAGCCCAAATGCTGTGATTATATGGAGGGGGCAAGTGTGTGCGTGGGATAGCAAATTCTCCCCTTGCCCCTCCCCTCAAGATGCCCATGGTTATTGAGGCATGGACTGAAATGGGTACCTGAAGAGTTCTACAGGGATGCTGGTCACAAGTGTTGCCAGGTTACAAAAAGCATCTCTGACCAGTATTTTGCATTTGAAGGTTACCAGAAGACCTGGGCCTACTAAATGTATTACTAATGTTCTTTGCATCTGACTTAGCTAGGATCCATAAAAGTGAATAGGATATTATTTAGTACAAACCTTGCATGAATGAATACCTTATGTATGTAGAGTAGATTTCCGTGTATAAACTAACTATTCATTTGTAGGTTCTATAAATTTTTTTGTGAACTGATATAATATTTATTTCTTACATATGTATAAATATGAAAATGTGGCCCTTTTTGTGAGGAGCTGAAAAATCACTTATATCAGTGACTGGTTTACAATTTCTTTTATTTTATCTATAATTGTTTTTTTTTCTAAAATGGCTCGGTGAATCCCAATAAATGGTTGCTGTTTGCTATTTTTGCTTAAAAGCACCATAACACCTAAAACTTATGTTGGTGATTTGGAAAGGGCTTTCAGAATCACCTATATGTTGATTTAGAGGTATTTTATATATAAAATATAGTTTTTGAGCTATTTAGATGTTTAGATTATGTTAAATAAAGCAAGGCTTGCAGGCACGTCCTCTTTTAGCCATAATTGACCTCCCTCACTCACTGACACTGCTCAGCACTGTATCATTCACTTCCCATAGCATTGAAAGGGGTAAGGGTCAATGAGTAGGGGAGATATTGTTGGACTAAGAAAGTCCCTACTACATGACATGCTCTTTAAATCTAAATAACTCAAACGTTAGTTTTCTAAGTACATAAAATAGTTTGGAGCGCTTTGGCTATAATGACGGAGGAGAATATACTATGACATATATCCAAATATAGTTTTAATAAAAATAATAAAAACATTCAAGTAAAATGACTCTAGCTCTATTGCATAATATGTGTCAGTCTGCGACTGAATCAACTTAAAGGAGCAGTACACTTTTTAATGAAAAAAGTTATATTGTAGGGTGTTTCCTGTTGAGAAAAATAATGGAACTCTTACTGCTGACAGATGCATATTTCCAGAATTATTACTGTTTAAAGGGATAGCAATGTTTCATAATAAAAGCAGCTCTAATTAATCATCATAGTATTTGGACTTTACAGATTTGTAGTTCAAGAGTAATTCAATGACAACGCATCCCCCTTCTGCCCCTTTTACTGATGTAACACTGTTCAGCCAGATCAGAAGGGAGGTGTCCAGGTAGACTGCAGAGAGGCACAATCTTCAATTAAGATAGGGGAAAAACCTGAAAAACTTGTCAAGGGGGACAGGGCTTTCATTGTTCTCATAGGAAGAAGATTGTCCCCTGCTGTTATCTGTCTGGTCTATGGACTGGATTCCACATCTGAGAAGAGATGGCTTACACTAGGTAAAAGGGGCGGGAGGGGAAACTTTGCTTGTGAATATCTCTCAAACCATAAAGGTTTGAGAGATAAGACATATCATTCTTCATGTTTTTTTAATGCATACAAAATTAAATAAAGTTAAAACGAAGTATTACTATCCCTTTAATCCTGTGTTTTCTTTACATTAGCAGTGCCCTCTAGTGGTCAAATTCTAATTAGTTATTCTGTTACATTCTAATGGAGAGGAAAGTCAGTGATATACAATTCTCCACAGAATGTGATAGAAACTACCAGGGCACTTCCTGTAGGTTAGTACTATCAGGAAGTAAATACACAGTAAATTCACTTCCTGGTTATTTGAACTGCTATAAATGTGAATAAAACAGCTGACAGCAGTGGGAATGGCATTGTATTACCCTGCAGGAAAAGCTCTATAATATATAGGTATTCATAAAAAAAGTTTACTGCTCCTTTAAGGTTTTGGCCTTGAAAGTACACTGGTGTTTTTCACTTCTGCAGTCTGTTGGGGCAGTGTGGCATTGAGGGGGTTAATTGATCACTTTTATAGTGACCTATTTACCCAGTTATGCCACAATGTAACACAGACGTCACTTGTTCATTTTATACCATTATATTTCATTGTGCTTTGATATACTGTACAGGTAGGGCAGAATGGGCTGCTGTCTTGGTGAATGTGGTGCCCCTCTTTAACTCTTTGAGTGCCACTCAAAGGGTTAATAGCAGCAACTGTGCAGTGGGTTAGCTGCCACAATGCATATTTGAGTTGATTCATTAGCAAATCCACACATATTGTCTGATAGAGTTAGAATCATTTCATATGCATGTTTTTATTATTTTAATAAAACTATATTTGGATATGTCATAGTGTATTCTCTTCCATTGGGTATTTATCATTATAACCAACGTGCTCCAAACTAGTTTATGATTTTGAATTTCTTATATTTTATAGTGGAAATATTGTTTGTTGTAGCAGCCATTGACTAATTTAGGGTGCATATTAAGAGTGGCCGGGGTGCCTATACCATGTTTTATTTTCCCATATTAAATGGGCAGTAAATCCAGGCATATACAGTTGTATGCAGAAACGTGGGCACCCCTGGCCAGTTTACATGTTATTTTTGATTTCCTAAGTGACAAGAAGAACTTTTGCAGTGAACAAATTAAACCTGACATATTTCTGCAAATTGTAATGCACAGTATCTATTTATTTGCTGAATGTAACAGTTTGAAAAAAAAAAATTAAAAAAAAAAGGAAAAAAGTTTGGGAACCCTTCCAGCTGCTCTACTGGTGATAATTTTTTGTAAAGCCTTATAACTTAATTGACTTGTTATGTCTCAATCTAAATTAGGTGATAATTCTAGAGTTTATCAAATTGGAACTTCTCAGATTATTGTCTTTCCACTCAACAACCATGAACAGCTGACTGCGGATCAGAAAATTAATAGAATTGACTCTTACAAAGCAGTGAAAGGCTACAAAAAGATATCTAAAAGCTTTCTGCTGGCATTGTCCACTGTCCAAAATGTCATTAACCCCTTAAAGCCCAATGACGTACTAGGACCGTCACAGCTGGTGATAGTCCTGACATGTCATTGAAGTATGTGTTTGCATTGTAGCTGCACTCTGGTCTGCAAACGCTAAACACTCCCGTGAAAACAAAATATGCCCTGATCCTCCAGAGCACCCAACCCCCTTATGACAAGGTCCCTAAGGGGTTAAGAAGTGAAGGTCAATTGTTGAAGTCAAGACAAAAGCAAGAAAAAATGTCTGTAGAAATGACCATAGTCTGGTCAGGAATGAAAGGAAAACCCCCATATCACTGCAGGAAAATCTAGCTGGCACAGGAGTAGTGGGGCACCCAAACATAATCTGCTATCTCATCACAAAAGTGCAACACAACACTTAGCTAAACCAGAAGTGTTTTTGGAGCCAAGTGCTGTGGTTTGATGAGGTTACAACTGACCTCTTTGGATACAATCACTAAAGGTATCTTTGGAGAAGAATAGGAGACGTATTTGAATAAAAAGAACACCTTGCCAAATGTTAAACATGGGTGGTAGATCTATTATGATTTGGGGTTATTGGACAGACAGTGGCATAGGAAATATTCTGCAGGTAGAGGGAAGAGTGGATTCTACTAAGTATCAAAAAATCCTGTATGCTAATATTACAGACTCAGTGAAGAAACTGAAGTTAAAAAGAGGTTCAATATTACAAGCAGACAATGATCCAAAAGCATACCTCAGGATCAACTATGAGCTACTTCAAGAAATGAAAGGTTTTGGCCTTCTGTTCTCAGTCTCTGGAATGTGGGAAGATCACAGACGTGAAGATTCTGCATGAAGATTTAAAAATATTTCTGATCTAGAGGTATTCTGCAAGGAAGAGTGTGAAAAAATTCCTAACATAAGAATAGCAATACTGTTAGCTGGCGACAAGGAAAGTTTGAAAGCTGTGATTTCTGAGGGGTGTTAATAAATCCTGACTGATAAGATGCCCAAACCTTTGTGAATGCCACATTTTCTGTTTTATTTTTTTGTTAGTCTGTTAAATTCAGAAATTAAACCTTTGCCCCCAACTGCATATATGACAAAATGTTTCCCACTGATTCAATTAATGGAAGATGTTTCATTCAAAAGTTATTTACACTAACACTTGAAGACAAAAATGATATGTCCATGACTCCTGATCCTCACACCACTTTAAAAAAAAGATCAGACCCATATGATATGCTTTAGATGAAACGGGCTTTCTGGTCTTTATCCATTCCATCACTTGCCAATGGCGTGGACCTGCACACATGCTACTATCCATCCATCATTCCCCAACTCTCCCACTTAGGAGAACTGACACTGCTATAAGGTCCAATTTCGGAGAATCTCCAGCGGTGAGTGGAAAATTGGTCAAACAGTACGGCTTGCAACGCAGTGTCCAGGTACCCCAGCACCTTTATTTATTCTCTCACTGTCACTGATGAATGAACTAAAACCTGAGACAAATGTTGAGACAAGAGCTGAAGCTTATCTTCTGGCAGAAACACTCATCCATGAAGGATGTTGAATCTTACGTAAAAAAAGTATTAGAACCTGGACAGAACCATAGAGGATTTCTTGAAATTGATCTCCCAGCCATGCCAGCATGGACATTCACATCTGAAGATGAAGATACAAGGCCTCCACTGAAGGAACCTTCTGCATAAGGGAATTAAGGACATTCCAAGTGAACAAATGTGTGCAGACAATGCTACCACAACCTTTGTGAAAGGCTGCAGATCAGACACCATCCAAAAAGGGAGGGGCTGTGAACTGAAAATTACAGTCTTGAAAATCAAATTGAAGGAAAAGCTGAAGATCTGCATGAATGACCATATGCAGATAAGCATCTTTTATGTCTAAGGAAGCCAAAAACCTCCCAAGGACACATGTTTACAATGATGCAGAGCAAAAACTCCACCTTGAACTGAGGTAAAATAATTGAGACGTTTAAGGTGCAAGATAGGACAGCAGCTACCATCCTTTGTGGGAACTATAAAAAGGTTTGAATAGAATCCCATGAATCTCTCCTTTGGAGGAACAGATAATAGGGCCTGCATATCTACCAGGGAAGAATCACTGCTAAGACTAAAAGGCCCCACACTTGATCATGAGGGACTTTGGACAGGAAGAAGAGATGAGGAGGAAGCAATCTGAAATCTATGTAGTAGCTTTCCAAAATTACCCTTAGCACCCACTGGCTCACCATGGAGAGAGTCCAAGTAGTATGAAAGAAACTCAGATTTCCTCTAGTCACTGAGGAGATCACAACCTCTGCCAGTCAAGCAAAGGTAGACTTGTCAACTGTGGGCTTTTTGCCTGCCCAAGCTTATTTGGATTTTGGGAGAAGGAGAGCCTGGCTTGCAGAGGGATTGGAAAACCTAGATGCATATCCATATTGATAGGAATATTGAATGTCATGAATTTCACTGGAAAGGAGTAATGTTTGGGGTAACCTGAGGCAACAGAGCACGGCTAATAACCTTCTCCAATACTTGGCTAAACAGCCGCTTGTCCATAAATGGATGAGAGACTAAAGACTTTTTGGAAGACTGGTCCAAAGACCAAATCTTAAAGCAAAGGGTATGAAGCATTGCAACAGAAAGCACTAGGGACTTGCCAATGAACTTGGCAGTGTTTAACACAGCCTCAGCAAAGGATTTATTTATTTTAATTATTTAGAAAATGTTTTACCAGGAAAAATACATTGTGATTTCTATAATTTTCAAATATGTCCTGGATAGCTTTTACAGTAAGAAATATCATATTTTCCAAAAATAGAGAAACAATATAAAAATGAAAATAAAAAAAATAGATAAAAGTTCTGTAGAAGAAGGCAGATTGACCAGCTTCTTTTGTGCAGTGTGGAACACTCATTGAGTTGCTAGATGTAGAGTTGGGATTATAGTTAGTATGAACGTTGAAGTGAGAATAATGCTCAGGAAGTCTGGTAGCTTGCTAGAAAAGTGGTTATAAACTAGGCAAGAAATGTTCAGTATATGTCTAGTTTCATGTTTTAGCCACTTTAGTTCTTCAAACATATCCCAATGATGGGTAGTGTAATTGCATCGGAGGACAAATTGACATAATGAATTATACAGAGTGTTGAGTTTATCAAGATATATTTGTGACACAGAAGCATATACTACATACCCATAACCTATGACTGGCGCTATCATCGGTTCAATGATATGTTTTCTTACCAGAGGACTTAGACAAGGTTTGTTTCTAAACAGAGCACCTCTTTTAGGATAAAGTTTGGATAGTAATTTATCAATCTGAAGACCAAAGGTGAGGTTGGGTCAAGCCACATACTAAGATATTTGTAGGACTTAACAGGACCATATTGTAATTAGACTCTGTTATGATAATTAAATGGGTATTTCAGAGTTTAATTAGTTTGTGCTTCATAGCAAATACCATTGTGACCGCCTTGCCAGTATTTAAGAACAGTTTGTTTTTATCCAACTTTCAACTTCAGAGAAATCATTCTCTAACATTACCTCTGGTTATGATACATTTGGATTTTTAGAGTAGATTGTGGTGTTGTCAGCAATTGCATACATGTGCACAGAAGATGCTTTACAAACCATGGGCAGACCACTTTGAGAGGAAGGGAAATATTGCCACCAACAGACACATATTGCACTATGTGTCATAAATATGATCAGATCCAATTTAGAGTTAACTCATCAGAATATTATGGTCTACTGCAGTGGTTCTCAATCTTTTTTTGTTCGGGGCACAAAAAACACATAATCTACAACATTCGGGGCACCCCTAACATATTTAATGTACTTTATCAAGGGCATAAGAAGGGAACAATACATAAATATACAGTTATTATCAGGTTTTATAATCATAATAACAAAACTAAATCTATTGTGCATAACAATTTCTATAAATCTTTATTTAAAAGTAAATTTTTGTCAATCTTCATAGAAAACATGGGGCACGCTAAATTGACGTCCGTGGCACACCAAAGTGCCACGGCACCCTGGTTGAGAATCACTGGTCTACTGTATCAAATGCCTTTGCATACTTTTGGAGTGTTAAGTGATTTGGATGAAAGCCTGATTGAAACAGAATGAAAAATCTGGACAGTCGGTAATACTTACATTTGCATGTGGACACATTGTTTACAGGACTTTTGATAATGTGGGAAGTAAGGATATTGGTCTGTAATCTGATACTGCATTTTTATCCCCACTACTGTAGATAGGCACAACTCTACTCACTTTCCAGGCTTTAGGCATATACCAAGATGATAAGGAAGCATTAACTGGGAGTGTAATGGGATCGGCAGTGATTGAGGCACTGAGCTTTAGTAACTTTGCTGGCAGTTGGTCAGGCCCAGATTGCAATTTCATTTTTGGGTTGAGGTCATACATTTCACTATCAGATACCTGCAAAAAATTTAATTCAGCAGTGCTGTTGGACCAGGGGGAAGTTGTCAGAGACTGCTCAATGCATGTTTCCACTTCTGTATTACTTTTGAGTAATCAGGGAGGTTACACATCCAACAAAGTTATTGAATACATTTGCTATTAATGTGGGGCATTGTATAGTTTCATTGCATATTTTTATAGTTGCGTGTGAGAATGGTTAGGTGGTTGTAACTTTCCAAAAGTTGGTTGGTTTTAATATGTTACTGTTCAAATTTTCAGTAAAATATTGAGTTTTGGCTAGTTTTGTTTGCTTTTGCAGGTATTCTTCAATTGTTTGTAAGCAGTGTGATCATACTAGGACCCAGTTTGTTTAAATGTTGCCCATAAGGGATATCTAAAACAGTGTGGCTTGATTAGTTCAGTAGGGACCCAGGATAGATGGGTTCCCCTTACCCTGACCTTCCTTAATGGCATATGGATGTTACGGACCTGTAAGAATTCAGAGTGAAAAAAGTTAGTTGCTGAGTCAAGGTCAGGTATTAAATTTATTCTATAATCACAGCCAATTTTATATATTGTTAGGAAAGACTGTAGATTAAGGTTTCAAGTCAATTCTGTGTAGTAAAATAGACGTTAGGGCTAAATTGGCTACCGATTGACATAAAAAAATGTCTAAGTTGGTATTCAGTCCTACCAGCTGAAAGAACAACAAACGTTAGGCCACAGAAACGGACCTGTTGCCAAACGTCCATTTTGTGTGTGTTAAGTTCCCAAAATGCCTCTAAATAGCAGCAATAATGAAAACATCAAAGGAAAAAAGCTAATGATCGTTGCCTGAGATACTTTCAAGCATCGATTGTTAGCTCATCTGTGTTACACGTACCTGTCATCCACTGTCCATCTTCTACCTACCTTCTTTTTTCTCTAATCTTCTATCTTCTCTCTTTCCTCCTCTTTCTTTCCATCTTCTTCTCCTCATTTTGTAATTCCTGTGAAATAAAGGAAACAAATACATATTAAATGACGTGCACCAAACATAGTTTATATAATGCACAGATGTCAGAGTTAGATATATAGAGAATGCATATTAAAAGTCAGAGATGCTCAACTAGGAACAAACCTGCAATACAAATTTCGACCTTGTTGGGCCTCATCAGTGAGGTGTAGCTGATCTCTCTAAGCACTGTGAGCAAGGGGTCCAATGCTGGATTCCCCCTATTACCCTTGGGGTGACTAATCCCAAGGGTAATTTGCATATGTATAATAAATGTCAGGGATGCTCAGCTAGGAATGAACCTGCAATACAAATTTGCAGGCTCTATAGGAATGGTGTCCTACCCGGGGTGCAAATTCTTTTAGCCCACTAGTGCCTTTTACAGAGAGGAAATATCCTAAAGCATTTCATATTGATCCTGCCATTACACTAGTCCAACCACGAAATGCCAGGCAATTTGTCTCTGAACAAGAGAAGCAACCAACCCCAGACATATGTTTTGGCCTTGTTGGGCCTTGTCAGAGAGGTGTAGCTGATCTCTCTAAGCACTGTGAGCAAGGTTTCCAATACTGGATTCCCCCTATTACCCTTGGGGTGACTAATATATAGAGAATGCCAACATAATAAAATACTTGCCACATAAATCTGCTGAGAAGGAAAATATGTGCTCCAAACAAAACTTCAGTGCCACAAAAATATGGAAATTAACACGTCCCCTTTGTCTTATCTGCTGCTATGGGAGACGGAGAAAGGAAAAGTGAGCAGACACCTCCCCCTTAGTACCTAACAGGCAGATACCCATTCCAGTGTCTCTATTCCTGCTGCTTGTGCCTTCTGCTCTACAAGCAAAAACCCTGTTTGCTATTACTACTACTTTACTGCATTGTTTGTCTATCATTATGTTATCTGAAATAATTCTTCCAAGTCCCTTTCCACTGGTGTTTATCAGCATAGTACCTTTAAGCCAGTATTTAACGTCTGGGTTTCTATGTCCTAAATGCATTATCTTTTCAGCATTCAACTTTAGATCCCATATTCTCATCCATCCCATTTCCATTTTCTAAATCCTCACATGCAGGAGAGTCAATCCTATTTACATTTTTGTATAATCTACAGACAATCTAAGTCCTTCGCTTATTGCATTTAATTAGAGACATTACCAGTACATTAAATCATCCTGACTGGTGAACCCTGGTCCCCGGGCATTCACCCACAGTGATACTATATCAGTATTCTTGAGAATACAATCTAGTATTGTTTCCTTTTAAGTTGGCTCCTTTATCAGCTATTTAATGGATGCTTCTAACATGTTCGTACTACAAAATGTCCATACTGTTTGCTGACACACCAATGGGAACCTGCCAGTCCACATCTGGCATGTTAAAATCTCCCTTAATCATTACATCACCTCTCATTGAAATCTGTGTTATTTCCTTCATCTATGCTTATCATTCGTTTCAATAATTATCCAAAAACACTCTTATTTCTCCTCAGTGCCCTGTATAATGTAGAATTTCTTATAACTTACTTATGGGACGCTTCCTCTGCCCTTCTTCCCTTGTCTGTCTTCTCTTCAAAGATTGTACCCAGGAATAACGGTGTCCCAGTCATGAAGTTTATTGTTCTAAGACACATCCAAATTATCCGTAGTCTTTATTGTAATTATTTCAGGAAATGTATTACCTAAACTACTCACAATTGAGCACATACCATCTCTACTGTTTTTCCCTGCTATGTTTGGTTTTATATACTCTGTTTCTAAATTCATCTTATAAATTTTAAGTCTATCTGTAATATCCATGTCCACATCACCCATCAAGCGCTCTTCATAATCTTTGTGTCTGCCTTGTTGGGGGTGGGGGTAGCTGTCGATATTATACATTTGGCTTTCCTCCTTATCTAGTATAATAATTGATAATGCAGTTTATAAATTCCTGACTAAATGCCTCTGCTACCTTACTAGGGGAATGTAAACAGTATTTTTTTAACCCTTTGAGTGCCAGAGGGGTACGGAATGCATTGCTTTGCAATGCATTCCGTACCCCTCTGGCACTCAAAGGGGTAAAGGGATAGTAATACTTAAAATGTAAAAAAAAATATGTTGTAGGGGTTATCCCCCTGAGTAAAACAAGAGTACCTGAAATTGTACAGTGGCGCTGGTGCTCCATAGGATCGTGTAGCAACAGCGCCACTGTACAATTTCAGGCCACTGTGATATTGCACCTAAAAAATTCAACTTTGAAAATTAATAACTTTTGAATGAAACACCTTTCAGCAGTGGGAGTACTCTTGTTTTACTCAGGGGGATAAACCCTACAACATATTTTTTTTTTACATTTTAAGTATTACTATCCCTTTAAATAGCCCTTTAACCCTTTGAGTGCCAAAGAGATATCCAACTCATTGTGATACCTCTCTGGCACTCAAAGGGTTAATACACCAATGGCTGCCATCTCTATAAATCTAAATCCTCTCTTTTTATACCACCCACTTAATCAAAATCAACAGATCCCAACATTGTACCCTGTTCCTGCCTGCACACAGGTAAAACTGCAGAAAAAGTCACAGATTCCGTTTGGCCAATATAATTTATTAATTGGGAAAACTCTTCCAGCACATTTAAGTCAAAATAATTTGCCTCAAAATGAACAAAAACATATATATATCACTTTCTTGTCCTACTGCTTCAACAGTCTTTACAATGCACCCTTTGTCTCTCTGAGCTGCAGCTCCAGAAGGCTCCTAACTTCATAATTCTCCCTCCAATCAACACAGAAAAAGGGAGCGTTATTCTTACTGATTGGCTCACCAGTCTGTGACAGCCAATACTGCCTAATTATCCTGATATGGAAAATAATTAAAGCTGAATATTTCATAAGCTATAATTAAAATAAATAATGGGTAACAACAATATAGATGATTTGGAAAGCACTTCAAAATCACCTAAATAATTATAAAGTGTTTGTAAACCACTTCTGCTGGGAGGCTGTTCCATTTATCTATCAGCCTTTCCATAAAGTAGTTTTTATTACATTTCTTCTAATTGTAATAACCTCCAATCCTAATTTGTGCCCTCTTGTTCTAGTATTCCCTTTGTTGTGAAAATGTGATCCCTCATGATCTTATTAAATCACTTAATATATTTGAAGTTTTAAGTCGTCTTGTACCTTTCTCTTCTATCCTCCTAGGTCCTGGAGTCTTGTCTCATATGTTTTGTTTTTTACCCATTTGCCATGTTAGCGGCCCTTCTTTTAATAGTCTGTAATTTTCAATGACCTTCTGGAGAGATGGTCTCCATGTCATACTAGTGATCTGTAAAATTATATTGAGTCTTTCTTTTTCTGCTGCAGTTGCCTATCCCTGTGCAGCCTAGTACCCTGTTTGCTTCCACCATGGCTTTTTCTGCATTACTTGCCTACCTTTATATAATTAGATGTAACTGCTCACAGGTTTCTTAACTCTGCTGCTGATGTCAGCCAAATACCATTAATTCTGTGTTCAAGCTTTGGATTTTTGTGTCCTATATGCATCATTTTGCATTTTGGGGCATTAAAGTGTAAATCCCATACCTTTGCCTATTCCCCTAACTTTTTAAATCACTTCTCAAACGACTTGCCCCTCCAGGAATGCCAGCACTGTTACAGATCTTTGTGTCATCTTCAAACACGCACACATTTCCTTGAAGCCCACCAGAAATATTGCTAATAAATGTATTAAACATAACAGTCCTCAACACTGATCCCTGTGATACTCCACTAGTAACCACAGGTTTTTTGAATGTATTCCATTGACTATGGCAATCTGTTTTCGACCCTTCAGTCAATACTTTATCCAGCCAATTACCTTTGAATCCAATGTCAAACCATACATCTTGTGGATTAGCTTTTTATGTAGAACAGTGTCAAAAGCTTTTCTAGAATCCAGATAAGCTATATCACCTGCCCCACCCTGGTCTATGATTTTAGTTGCAAAGTCCAAAAAATCTATAAGATTTGTTTAACAAGACCTTGTTAAAGTAAATCAGAAAAAAGATGGTTCCGTGTTAGCCAGTGGAGTAGATACGATTAAGTGTAGCAAAAAACTCACAAGAGTGGTATAAAGGTGATACCTTTTAATGGCTAATTGAGGACATAACAAGTGCACTAGAAGATATTTCCTGAGCACAAGGGCAAACTTCACTGGAGTGATTAGGATTTTCAGGTCATTGTAAGGTAAGTGTGTGTATGTGGTGGGGGTTATTATGGAGTCTCAACATGCCCATTATTACAAATACAAACATCTTGATACTCTTTGTTGCTCTTTAATTGCCTCTTTAAAAACTCACATTACCCTGTTCTTAAAAGTTTACCCCTTAACTGCGCAGGGCATAGTAAGGCAAGTGTGTGCATGTGTATGTGTTTGTGGGGGGTTATTAGGGGAGTTTCAACATGCCCATTATTATAAATACAAACATCTTGATACTCTTTGTTGCTCTTTAATTGCCTCTTTAAAAACTCACGTTACCCTGTTCTTAAAAGTTTACCCCTTTACTACACATTAACCTTCCAATGTAACCACTTTACTGCTATGGGTATTCCCACTGCATCGCGAAGGGGTTCCGAATAGTTTAAGCTTTATAAAAAAAAAAAACCCTCCACAGTGCTGTTTGTTTGTCTTAAAAACTGAATGATAATAGTGTATTATGAGTTGAGCAATGGGCAGAATTTATAGCAGCAGTTAAGATTTTCTGGCCCTAGTAAAGTAACTGGGAGGATTTTATGAGTTGTTGGTTCGCCTTGATGTTTCAAAACATGTAAAACGGGCATAGATAAACTGTAGAGTATTTCAGATAACTATAATTCAACTTTTGCACATGTAATGCCTTATAGTTTATATAAACTGCCATGTCTTATTATCATGTCCTTCATACAGAAACAATAATTCAAAGATGCAGCATGGAAAACATAAATAATAATGCATTGCAGTCAAAAGCGATGAGGAGTGTTGTAGCTATGCTAAATGTGTTTAGCCTGGAGCTAAGAAAATTGAGAGTTGATATGATACCATTTTTATGGATTCTCTTGTGGACCACATAAAATGATTTGATCTGGTAAAAGCTAATTCACTCCACTTGTACAATAAAGGATAAAAGGGGCAGATACTTTATTTCATAGTATGTGGTTAACAAGTAAAACACTTTTCAGTTAAGTTACACAGAAAATGTATTGGCATGAAGGTGAAAATGTAATATTTATGCTTCAGACCACATTTTGCCTTCGGTGAAGAATTACAGTAAACAGGCTCCATGTTATAAAACAAAGTGGAGTAACTGAATCAAACCAACTGTACCATAGGGGAGAAATACAAATTGCCAACAGTTCTATTGATTTAATCAGAGATTTCAAAGTGCTTAAAGGAGCAGTAAATTAGGGCTTTTCCTGTTGAGTAAAATAAGGGTACTTCCACTGCTGAGAGATGCATATCTCCAGCGCTACTAGAGTTTAAACCTGTAGTTTTTGCATTACCAATGCTCTCTACTGGTCAAATTCCAATTAGTTATTCTGTTAGGTCCTAATGGAGAGGAAAGTCAGTGACTTACAGTTTTCCATAGAATGTGATAGAAACTGCTGAGTCACTTCCTGTCATTTAGAACTTCCAGGAAGTAAACACACAGTAAATTCACTTCCTAGTTATTTGAACTATTATCGTTTTTGAATAAAACAACTGACAGCAGTTAGAGTTCCCATGATTTACTCAGCAGAAAAAGCTCTATAATATAAATGTTTTCATAAAAAAAAGTTTACCGCTCCTTTAAATGTTATTGAGGATTCCAGTTTATTATGAAGTGATGCGTTGGAGACATCGCTATCATTATGGGGTTAAAAGCCACATTTAAATCAAATATATATGGCCCCTATGGTACAATTGGTTTGAGCCAGAACTGCAGCAGTTTTCCTTTGAACATAGAGGCTGACTTAATAAGGAGTTAACATTTCTGGAACAAACCATCTTCATCACACATGGACAAATACATTACCCGCTGACTTAACCCTATGTGTGCCAGAGGGCATTGCGCTAGACAGCCCTCTGGCACTTGAAGGGTTAAATGGGGATTTTAGCCCATGGAATGGCATTGGCTGGCACATAAAAGGAATAAATGGGGATTCTAACCCCTTGAATGCCATTGGTCTTCAGTACATTTTGAAGAAATTCCTTGTAGACCTTGTAAAAGGGATAGTATATTAAAGTTCTCCTCCGAGTCTTCTTTAAGCTTTTTATAACACGAGCGGTATGTTTAAGTACTTACAGTTCTGTAGTTCAAAAGATATTCAAGATAAAAGGATCCCCCTCTGGCCACCTCCCCATAGATGTGTAATCCAGTAGTGGGACCGGACGGATGCAGCGAGGGACCATCTTCACACAGGAAGTATAAGAAAAAACACTGCCCCCTTGATGGAGGAGGGCAAGATTTTCCTTTTGCTACTGAAGATTGTCCCTCACCACACTCCATCCGGACCAGACTGAGGATCAGTGACACGGCCAAAAGGGGTGGGAGGGGGATCTTTTCAGCTTAAAGGGATAATAACGTTTCAGAAAAACAGCAGCTCCAATAAATCTTCATAGTATTTGGGCCTTGGAGAGTGTTATTTCAATACTGTAAGAGTTGTAGTAATGGAATTATAAGTTATACCCCCCTGCCCTTTTACTTAATGTAAGATGCCTCCCCTCAGATATGTAATCTGGTCTTGACACCTGAAAGCTTGCAGCAAGCGACAATCTTCTTACAGTGATCATAAGGAAAACCCTGCCCCCCTTGACAGGTTTTTCAGGTTTTCCCTTATGATCACTGAAGATTGTCCCCCTCTGTGATCCATCAGGACAGTCTTGCTGCTCTGAGGTGAGTAGTGTTACATCAGTAAAAGGGGCGGGAGGGGAATACTTTATCATTCAACTACTCTTGAACTACAACTCAGACAGTATTGAAATAACACTCTCCATAGCTCCAATACTATGAAGATTAATTGGAGCCACTTTTATTGTGAAACATTACTATCCTTTTAAATATATTTTGAATTACAGAACTGTAAGTAATTAAACATACCTCTATGTGTTATAAAAAGCTTAAAGAGGACTTGGAGCAGAACCTTAATATAGACATTTCTATCTCTTTAACATTTAAGGACTTAGAAGCAGCATTTGGTTCATTTGGACATTTTTTATATAGGCTCCACAGAAGCAATTGGTTTGCCCTGGAATTTCTCCAGTTATTATTAAATCCCCCTCATAGAGCCTTATATATCTGAGACAAACCAACTGAACCCTAAAAAAATCAATTTAAATTAAACAGGGTGTTTAACTCCTTAAATACTAGAGAGGTACCTCAGGCACTGAGAAGTAATATGTCTCTTAGTATGTAAGGTATTTGAAACCCACCATTTAAATCAATGAGAATTTGGATCATTTTTTTATTTCTCAACTATAATGAAGTTGGTTTGTTCCAGAATGACCCCATCTTTCTTCTGTATAAAGGTCCACGGGATCCAAAAACTCTTGATTTTAACGGAGCAGTAAGCTTTTGTCATGAAAAACAAATATTTTAGTGATTTTTCTGTTGAGTAAAACAAGGATACTCTTACTGCTGAGAGATTACATGAACAGTGCCGTCTAGTGGTCAGATTCCAATAACCTTGAAAGGAAAGTCATTGACAAACAGTTCTCCATAGAATGTGACAGAAACTGCTGAGTCATGTTACCACATAGCACTCTCAGGAAGTAACCACACTGCAATTCACTTCCTTATTATTTGAACTGTTATAACTGTTGAATTAAATAACTGCAATATAGAAGACTTCTCCATTTAGTTAAATTTAGGTATTTGTAAAAGGGGTTTCTGTTTTGAGGCAGCATGAAGCAATTCTTGAACAAATCAACTGTACCATAGGAAACAAATAAAAATATCCAGACATTCCCAGAGATTAAAATAGGGAACCTTTAACCCTATGGATGTCAGAGAAGTCCCCAACACATTGCTTTCAAGTGGTTAAAAGCTCTACATATATTAGCTGGAATTTTTGTATTTGTCCCAAATCATGCAGTTGGGATTCTCCAAAATGGTCCCTCTTTGTCTTTATACATAAGTCCACTTTGGGGAAGGAGGGTATAAAGAATATTCTTAGCAATATGTTTAACCCCTGAAAAAACAGAAGGGTGTACAAGGCATTGCACATAAATGTGTTGCACACTCCTCTTTGCCTTAACACTTTGAGTGCCAGAATGGAAAACAACGCGTACCCCTCTGCCACTCAAACTGTTAAGGGGTTAAAATCATTACTAAAATGATTCATAATATTTACAGAGAAGTAAAGTTAAGTTATAAATATATCTCTATCTGAGAACATTTGCTAATGAAAATGTCTATACATTTGCCACGTAATGATATATAGTCTTACCTTAAAGGGATAGTAATGTTTCACAAAAACAGCAGCTCCAATTAATCTTCATAGTATTTGAGCCATGGAGAGTGTTATATCAATACTGTCAGAGTTGTAGTTCAAGAGTAATTGAATGATAAAGTATCCCTCTCCCGCCCCTTTTACCCTGTGTAAGCCCCCACTCCTCAGATGTGGATTCTGGTCCATAGACCAGACAGGTCACAGCAAGGGACAATCTTCTTAATGTGAAAACAATGAAAACCCTGGCCCCCTTGACAGGTTTTTCAGGTTTTTCCTTATGCTCACTGAAGATTGTCCCTCTCTGCAGGTCCGAATTTACAGCTCAGGTGCCCCTAGGCACAACACCCTCTGGTGCCCCTAGCCCTGCCTTTGCCCCACCCCAACCACTCCCCTCACTTAGCCACACCCTCCATTAACCCCTAGAGTGCCAGCTACTTACGCCGTACGAGTGGACACAGCTGTACCTGCTGTGCCACGCTCGTACGGCGTAAGAGTGAAATGCGGTCACTGCATGAGCCGGTATAACCGGCATGCAGTGGCCGCATTAAAAAAAAAAAAAGCCCCTGGCACTCATGGGGAGGCATGAGGATCACTCCTCATGCCTCCCCAGTTATTGATCTCCCAGCCGATCGGGCTGGGAGATCAATACACACAAAGGAGAAACAAAGTTTCTCCTTCCCCCTCTCTCCTACCCGAACTTCCGGGTAGGAGTGGGCGGGACCGGGGGAATCCTCCAAACGTCATCGGTGACATGGTCACCGATGACGTTAGGGAAGTTTCCCCGATCCTGTTCACTCCTACCGGTGGTAGGAGTGAAGGGCAGGAGAGCTCTTGCTCTCCTGCGGTCGCACCATTGATCTCCCAGCCTATCGACTGGGAGATCAATGACTGGGGAGACACCAGGAGGGGTCCTGATGTCCCCCACGAGGTCTGAAATGACTAAAAAAAAAAAAAATAAAAAAATTAATAAAATTAAAGTAACCCTGTGAGTGCCACAGGGTCCCAGCACATTGCTTTGCAATGTGCTGGAGACCCCTGTTGCACTCACAGGGTCTATTCTTTGGGGGGGATTTTTTTTTTTTTAAGACCTCATTGGGGGGATCAGGGGGGATCCTGATGCCCCTCAATGAGGTCTATAATTAGAAAAAAAAAAAAAAAAAAATTTAACCCTGTGTGTGCCACAGGTGGGGGTCCAATGCACCCCCCCTCCTGTGGCACACACAGGGCTTTTATCATTATTTTGTTACCAGAGATTGTTGGGGGGCCATCAGGATTGCTCCTGATGGCCCCCCAACAAGCTCTGATTACAAAGTAATGATTAAAAAAAAATTAACCCTCTGAGTGCCACAACGGTCCAATGCATTGCTTTGCAATGCGCTGGAGACCCCGGTGGCACTCACAGGGACACTTTTTTTGATAACTTTTTTTTTTTTTTTTTTTGTAAGACCTCATTGGGGGGATCAGGGGGGTTTGTATACCCCTCAATGAGGTCTATAATAAAAAAAAGTAAATAAAAAAAAAATTAACCCTGTGTGTGCCACGGGGGGGGGGGCAATGCAGCCCCCCTTCTGCGGCACACACAGGGCTTTTATCATTACTTTGTTATCAGAGATTGTTGGGGGGGGTCATCAGGATTGGTCCTGATGGCCCCCCAACAAGCTCTGATTACCAAGTAATGATAGAAAAAAAATTAACCCTCTGAGTGCCACAAGGATACAATGCATTGCTTTGCAATGCGCTGGAGACCCTTGTGGCACTCACAGGGTCACTCCGTTTGTGGACATATATATTTTTTTTTACTAAGACCTCATTGGGGAGGGATCAGGGGGTCCTGATGCCCCTCAATGAGGTATATAATAAAAAAAAAATAATAAATTAAAAATTTTTTTAACCCTGTGTGTGCCACTGGGATAGGGGTTCAATGCAGACCCCCTTCCTGTGGCACACACACAGGACTTTTTATCATTACTTTGTGATCAGAGCTTGTTTGGTGGCCATCTGAATACAAAGTAACGATAAAAAAATTAACCCTTTGTGTGCTACAGGGGCCCAATGCATTGCTTTGCAATCCACTGGACACCCCTGTGGCACCCAAAGGATTATTTTGTTTTCCCCTTTTATTTTTTATTTAGACCTCATTGTATGGGTTCTGATGCCCCCAACGAGGTCTACACAAAAATATTGGGGGAAAAGCCCCAAAAAATGCACGTGCCACAGGGGGGGTCCGACGCAGTGCTTTGCAATACGTTGGACCCCCTGTAACACACACACACACACACACTTTTTTTTTTTTTATTATTCTGTTTTTAGACCTGGATGGGGGACACCAGAAATGTTCCTGACACCGCCTCCCCAACGAGGTATGAATACAAAATAATAATTAAAAAAAAACAACTCTTTGTGTGCAACAAAGGGTCCAACGCATTGCTTTGCAGTGCATTGGGCACCCTTGTGGCATACACAAAAAATGCCTCCGATTCCCCCCCACACATACACATGTACCGTATTCCCCTGCCTGGTTCCACAGCCAACTGGCAGTCCCATTCCCCAGCCTGTTTCCACTGCCTATTGGTAGACTCAAAGTACCAGTATGCACTAGATTCAGGCTGGGAATCAAACTTTGTATGAGGGGGACATACAGTGCACACTGGTAGTCACAGATCTCCCATACACACTCTCAGACACTGCCCCACCATCTCCACCATCCTTGCTCCTCTGCTCATACCCACACACACTGCCTAATCCCTCACCCTCCCACACTGTTACACTGGTAGTCACAGGTCCGTGCGTACACTGGCTGACGCCCTAGCTTCTTTCATCTGTTAGCCATAAAATCACACATACACTGTTTGCTTTCCCATTCCTATTTCACTGGTAGCTACACTTCTGTCACTCAAATTGGTATGTCAACCCACAGCAGTTGAGTACCATTTTTCTTAGGCTGGCAAGAAGTCCTCCTAGGAAATCCCACGCCATTGAACCATTTTAGTATCTTTGAAGTGACTGAAGTGTAAAAGAAATGTTTGTTTGTTTTCCTGTAGCACCACATTATGGAAATAGTTGTGCCAACTAACTTAGGGGTAAAAAGGCAAGTGACCCCTCATTAGATGCGGCATGTTGTCTTCTTTCCAAAATGGTATAGTTTATCTACCTTTTCTTCACTTCTGAAGGTGTTATAGCCATTTTCGTAGAGGCAAGTCAGGTTTGAGAAAATGTTAGAAACATCAGTTTGTAGTAGGTGTAGTTTTCTACTTCTAGCACTCCCTAAGGTAGTTCAGCTCATACCAATGACTCCTAAGAGCTTTAGCTAACAAATGCAGTTGAAAATTCCATGGTTTTCACAGAGCTCCATACATTTGAAGGGGCAGAAATGTTAGAAAATGCCTTTTTTTTCATTAGCACCACCTCCTGGAAGCATTTGTGCATGCCAGCCTTTGGGTATGAAGGCAAGTGACCCCTCATTAGATGCGTCAGGTTGTTTTCTTTCCAAAATGGCATTGTTTTCTACCTTTCCTGCATATCTATTATGGTTATAACCATTTTAGTGCAAGCAGATAATTTAAGAAACAAAAGTGTCAGGTTTACGTACGTGTTCCTAGCACCCACATATTGTATGTTAAGCAACACAAATGGGCTACCATTTTTCTCATGTTGGTAGCAGGTACTGAATACAGCAGGAAATGTTATGGTTTTCAAAGATTTTAGTATCTTTGAAGTGGTGGAAATGTAAAAAAAACATGTATTTATTCCCATAGCGCCACCTTTTGGAAATATTTGTGCACTTCAGCCCAGGGGTAGAAAGGCAAGTGACCCCTCATTTGATGTGGGAGAATGTCTACTTTCCAAAATGGTATACCTTTTATACCTTTCCATCATTTCTCTAACAGTTATGAACATTTTAGTACAAGCAGCCATTTTCGAAGGAGCAAACAGGTAGGTGTAGTTATGCTTTTCTGGCACCCCTAAGGTATGTCGATTCATTCCAATGGGGTGTCATTTTTCTCCTAAGAGCACTAGCTAATGAATACAGTTGGAAATTCCATGGTTTTCACAGATTTCCATACAGATGAAGGGGCAGAAATGTAAGAAAATGCCATTTTTTTCCTATAGTGCCACCTTCTGGAAGCATTTGGGCACAACAGGCTTGGGGTAAGAAGGCAATTCACCCCTCATTAGATGCGGCAGGTTGTCTTCTTTCAAAAATGGTATGGTTTGTGTAGCCTTTCTTCACTTCTCTAGTTGTTATAACCATTTTTGTACAGAAAAGTAATGTTTGAGAAAATGTTAGAAAAATAAGTGGTTGCAATAGGTGTAGTTTGGTACTTGTAGCGCCCACTAAGGTAGGGGAACTCATACCAATGAGGTGTCATTTTTCTCCTAAGAGCACTAGCTAATGAATACAGTTGGAAATTCCATGGTTTTCACAGATTTCCATACAGATGAAGGGGCAGAAATGTAAGAAAATGCTATTTTTTTCCTATAGTGCCACCTTCTGGAAGCATTTGGGCACAACAGGCTTGGGGTAAGAAGGCAATTCACCCCTCATTAGATGCGGCGGGTTGTCTTCTTTCAAAAATGGTATGGTTTGTGTAGCCTTTCTTCACTTCTCTAGTTGTTATAACCATTTTTGTACAGACAAGTAATGTTTGAGAAAATGTTAGAAAAATTAGTGGTTGCAATAGGTGTAGTTTGGTACTTGTAGCGCCCACTAAGGTAGGGGAACTCATACCAATGAGGTGTCATTTTTCTCCTAAGAGCACTAGCTAATGAATACAGTTGGAAATTCCATGGTTTTCACAGATTTCCATACAGATGAAGGGGCATAAATGTAAGAAAATGCAATTTTTTTCCTATAGTGCCAACTTCTGGAAGCATTTGGGCACAACAGGCTTGGGGTAAGAAGGCAATTCACCCCTCATTAGATGCGGCAGGTTGTCTTCTTTCAAAAATGGTATGGTTTGTGTAGCCTTTCTTCACTTCTCTAGTTGTTATAACCATTTTTGTACAGACAAGTAATGTTTGAGAAAATGTTAGAAAAATTAGTGGTTGCAATAGGTGTAGTTTGGTACTTGTAGCGCCCACTAAGGTAGGGGAACTCATACCAATGAGGTGTCATTTTTCTCCTAAGAGCACTAGCTAATGAATACAGTTGGAAATTCCATGGTTTTCACAGATTTCCATACAGATGAAGGGGCAGAAATGTAAGAAAATGCAATTTTTTTCCTATAGTGCCACCTTCTGGAAGCATTTGGGCACAACAGGCTTTGGGTAAGAAGGCAATTCACCCCTCATTAGATGCGGCAGGTTGTCTTCTTTCCAAAATGGTATGGTTTGTGTAGCCTTTCTTTACTTCTCCAGTTGTTATAACCATTTTTGTATAGACAAGTAATGTTTGAAAAAATGTTAGAAAATTTAGAGGTTGTAGTAGGTGTCTTTTTGCACTTCTAGCATCCCCTGTGGTAGGTGAACCCATACCAATGGGGTGTCATTTTTCTCCCAAGAGCACTAGCTAATCAATATAGTTGTAAATTCCATGGTTTTCCCAGATTTCAGTACTGTTGAAGTGGCAGAAATGTAAGAAAATGCCATTTTTTTCCTATAGTGCCACCTTCTGGAAGCATTTGGGCACAACAGGCTTGGGGTAAGAAGGCAATTCACCCCTCATTAGATGCGGCAGGTTGTCTTCTTTCCAAAATGGTATGGTTTGTGTAGCCTTTCTTTAATTCTCTAGTTGTTATAACCATTTTTGTATAGACAAGTAATGTTTGAGAAAATGTTAGAAAATTTAGAGGTTGTAGTAGGTGTCTTTTTGCACTTCTAGCATCCCCTGTGGTAGGTGAACCCAAACCAATGGGGTGTAATTTTTCTCCCAAGAGCACTAGCTAATGAATACAGTTGTAAATTCCATGGTTTTCACAGATTTCAGTACAGTTGAAGGGGCAGAAATGTAAGAAAATGCCATTTTTTTCCTATAGTGCCAACTTCTGGAAGCATTTGGGTACCACAGGCTTGGGGCAAGAAGGCAAGTTACCCCTCATTAGATGCGGCAGGTTGTCTACTTTTCAGAAATATATAGTTTTATATAGTTATTCCACTGTTTTAGGGTAGTTTTACCACAAAAACCCTAGAATGTGCATTTTAGTTTATAAAGTTGAAAATGTCATTTTGAATGCTGGTGATTAGGGCTCTGCGCTAGCCTTGGACTTAGGTAAAACTATACAAATTTGGTATTTTTTTACTCGGGGGACTCTGGGCTTTTTCAAATAATTGAAACTTTTTCAATCAAGGTAAATGTTTTTGATACATAGTATGTGATTTTAGCAAAATGAGTAAATTTTCACTTTTTTTATCATTATGACATCATAGCTTTTTGCACGATGTAAAATTCTCTTCATGTAATGTATCACGAGAAAGCTCAATTCGTTCTGAAAAAAACAATATATAGTTTTCCATATTTAACTAAAAATCCCCAGAGGAAATCAAGCCTAAACGGAAGGATAGCAAAAATGTTGAAAAAGTGTCTGGCCTGCAGGGTTCAGAAAATGGCCCGAGCCTCTGGCAGTGAAGGGGTTAACCACACCCTCTTGTGGCCACACCCATTTTTATTTATTTTTTTAAGATTCTATTTATAATAAAAACAAGGTACCTTCTTTTATATATATTCATTATATGGGCTAAATAAATGTATTACATTTATTGTTTATATGTTTGATTATTTCAGACTATAGTCCATAATCAAACATCCAAACAATAAATGTAATACATTTATTTAGCCCATATAATGAATATATATGAAAAAGGTACCTTCTATTTCTAATAAAATCAATCTTAAAACCAGTAATAAAAACCAGTGATATAAAGTGATTCTAATAGTAATGCTATATATCTGAATTCAGGTTAAATCAGCATTAACCTGAATTTAGATATATAGCATTTCCGTTAGAATCACTTTATATCACTGGTTTTTATTACTGGTTTTAAGATTGTATTTATAATAAAAACAAGGTATCTTCTTTCATATATATTCATTATATGGGCTAAATAAATGTATTACATTTATTATTTATATGTTTGATTATTTCAGACTATAGTGCTCTTCCCCTAACCTGTTTATTCAGGTATATTTATTATTATTCAACCTGGAATCTGTGCAGATATGGATGGTATAGGTATATTTTATAATACTTATACACATGCCTGAAGCCTCAGTCTCAGCCTATGCTGCCTGACTATTCCTGGCTCCTTCTCCAATTCCTTGGATGCCCAGTTGCCGTCCTCGTGTGCACCACTGTCTGAGACAGTCTCAGACAGTCCAGCCAGACCCAGCCACTGTAGCCACAGCCAACACCCAGCTACGCACAGACTGCAAACAAACTTTGTGCCTAGCTGGTAATGCCGCCGGCCCGCCCCCTTAGATAGCCTGCACTGTGGCGCAGTCACAGTGGTTCACAACGTCAACGTCGTTCACAATGTTGACATAACGTGACGCCGCTTCCCCATCATCTGCATGGTGGCTGGGGACTGGGGAGTATAAACACCGGCTTCCTGTTGTACGTAGCATCAAGAGACGTGTGTAGTGTGACAGTGGTGGGCTACACGGCGCAAGAGGCACAACCACTCAGTCTGGAAGACTATACAAAGGGCAGTACCCCTTGTACGGTGGTAATCAATCGTGCAAAGATGGATAAAATAAATAATATAATTTAAAAAAAAAGGGGAGTGACTGGGCCACTGCTGGGCGCCCCAGAAAATTGGGCTTCCTAGGCCTGTGCCTAGTTGGCCTATTGGTAAATCCGGCCATGCCTCTCTGCGATCCATCTGGACAGTCTTGCTGCTCTGAGGTGAGCAGTATTACATCAGTAAAAGAGGTGGGAGGGAGATACTTTATCATTCAATTACTCTTGATCTACCACTCTGACAGAATTGAAATAACACTCTCCAAAGTCCAAATACTATGATGATTAATTGGAGCTACTTTTATTGTGAAACATTACTATCCCTTTAAATATCTTTTGAACTACAGAACTGTAAGTACTTAAACATACAGCTACGTGTTATAAAAAGCTTAAAGAGGACTCGGAGCAGAACCTTAATATAGACATTACTATAGAAACATTTCTAGCCCTTTAAGAATAGGTTATACCTGTGTTAAGATTTAACCACACAAATTTCCTTTATTTTTGGAACAATTATGAAATTTATTTATACAAAAGTCATGTGACAATTACTTATTTGGGCTGCGTCCATGTCTTCTGCACTTTTCAAAAATCTATCAGATTGGCATTAGAATCTAGAAAAATCATTTGTCGCTTTGCATCAATTTTAAAGATACTTTCTTTATTTTGCCAGTTTTATACATCTCCTCCAACTGAAATTCATATATAAAAGAAGGAGATATTTTGGAACAATCCAACAATAGTATAAGGGATAAACAATAATTCCCCAGTTTCTAATGGATTTAAATAGGGCCTATAAAATATAAATTCTAGAGAGGATTCTACTTGTATACAGAAGACCCAATGTTTTTTTTCCTTGCCCAGGCCTTATCAACTTCTAACATTACCCAATATTACTGCCGCTTATTCACCATAACAACTAGAATATTCACCACTTCACACCTAAATCTTTCAAGACTGTCACTCAGCATCCCAGTCATCCAGAATCCGCTATTCATTTCTCATATAACAGTACTGAATGTGTGTTCCCTGGCTAACCAAGTCTCTTTGTATGTGGTCACTTTCTCTCTCTTGCTTGCTCTCTTTCCATTCTTATTTATACTCATGGAAAATGTGCTGTCAGACTGATACTGCTATACTGTACACTCTAACAGTGATACATCTACTGGACAACTTAAAGAGATAATACGTGTTTTATATAAGCTTTAATATTGTAGTTATTAAATAAATAAAGCAAAGCATCCAAGTCATTTTTTATAACTTTCATAGCTTTAGCGTAATCTGGATAGAAAGTTTACCCCTCCCGCCCGTTTTAGCTACGCCAGCGGTCTAGCTGACAAACTTGGATTCTGGCCTGTTGACTGGACGGCTCATCTGGAGAGATGAAATAACAGTGGATACACAGCAAATGTTCATGACAGTGGTCTACTGCCTTAAACCAGGCACACTTCGCAGACCACTGTCGTGAAGATTTGCTGTGTATCCACTGCTAGTTCGGCTCTCCAGATGAGCGTCCGGTCTGAAGACCAGAATCCATGTTTGTCAGCTAGGTTGCTGATGTAGCTAAAAGGAGCGGAAATGGTAGACTTTCAATCCAGATTACAATAAAACTAAGGAAATTACAGAAAAAAAACTGGATGCTTTGCTTTACTTTTTTAATAACTACCATATTAAAGCTTATATAAAACAAGCATTGCTATCCCTTTAAGTTAGTAAGAACTGGAGAACGTCTGGTGCAAACCAAACACTGAGCAGAGCAGGAGGTCCTGTGGTCCTGCTACTAACTGTCATGACAACTAGAACTGATTGAGAGGGGATTCCTCTCACATCATCAAAACATCATGTAATGTTTCCTTTATTTTCTTCTGGTGCATATCGACTCATCTTCCTCATGTGATTTTTTTTTTTAACATATATACTTGTGTATATTGTTTTAATCTCTATCCATCTCTCTTTGTCTGTCATCCACCCCTTCCTTCTGAACATTCTTTTCACACTAACTAGTGTAATCTGTGCATGGTCATTCCTCCTATGAATTTATTTCATCCACTTGGTACAATGTGAGGAGAAGGGAGGTAATCTCAAAACAAGGGCAGAATTCATTATGGAAGCCGTGTGACACAGTTCAGAGAACATAGCTCTGCTGAGGTTAACCAGAGTGCCTAACTACTAACCCAAGAATCTCTAAAACCACTACACTGAATGAAAAACAAAAGGCAAAAGTGGTTCACAACCAGAGTACCATGGCACTCTGGTGTGCCGTGGTCATCCACTTGAGTACCCCTTTTTTCCTACAAAGATTATGACAAAAATATGAATGAGTTTCAGATGTGTATTTATGGAAATTTTTCTATGAAGTGGTTAATTTTTGTTGTGATTGTGACACAGAACAGGGACATCAAAGTTTTTTCAATTGTGGGCAACATGATCAGGAAGCCATATGTGTGAGATCTGTGTTATTTTCTTTATTGACAATGATGGTGAATTGTAGCCTGTCAGCTATTCAAAATGTGGCTGTATTTATTTATTTATCTATCAAGTCAATGACAATACTGCTATATAACAACATCTATTCTGTACTGACAAGCACATGGTTAGTTTTTACTGGCCTACCAGTCCACACGTACTAGTCAGCTAGGCATAAATATCATTTTTTTTAATGCTCTCAGTGCCCAAGGGGTATGCAATGCATTGGCCTGATTTGGAACACAGGTCACAGGTTGGACACCCATGCCTTAGAATAACTTTACATTTATGTATTGTGTCCTTCATTTTGACCTTTATGAATATTGTAACGTAAGTCTTTTTTTCAACCTAAATTACTATGTTACTATGTATGTTAGGGGTTCTTTTAAAATTCCAGATTGCATATTGAACAAAACAAACAAAAAAAAGACCCACTGCCATAAACCTTTGAGTACCAAAGCGCTGCACACACATCGGGCACTCAAAAGGTTAATGAATCTAAAAGCTGGTCAGTGAGAGATCCACTTTAAGGCTCTGTTGCTTCATTAGGGTTAATATATACATTTATAGATATAGCTATACCTGGAAAATTTTTGTTCTTGAGTCCCTAGAGCGGACTCATGAGGTTCAGCTGGGAAATATAAAATATGCATATTGCGTCAGAAAGGGAAAGGGCTTAATTGTGGATGGAGGTGGGGCTTACCTGAACTTGTCATAAAGTGGGTGGGAGGTGGTTGGTAAATGGTCAGATAATAGGAGGAACTGAGTGGGAAGGAGGAGAAGTGGGCAAGAATAGAACGGTAAGGAGAAGTGGGCAGGAAGTTGGAGGAACAGGGTGGGAAGGAGGAGCAGTGGGAGGATCAGGGTGGGAAAGAGGAGAAGGGGTATTGAAGCGAGAGGAACTGAGCAAGAAGGAGAAGTGGTGGGAATTTGGAGGAACAGGGTGAGAAGGAGAAGTGGGCAGGGAGTTGGAGGAATAGGGTGGGGAGGAGGAGAATGGGGAGGGAAGGGGGAGGAACACGGTGAGAAGGAGGAGGAGTGGGCTGGGATTCATTACAAACTCCCAACCACCGGAGAATCATCCTCTGTCCCTGGAGACCCATTAATTCACTACAAAACCAGAGTCCCTGGGGCAGATCCAGAGAGTTGCCAAGTATGGATATACAGTAGCTATAAAAACTGCACTATAGGACACCAGTAACCCTTTCCATTTATTTAAATTGGGCTTCTAACCAGCTGAATGCGAGAGACATCTTCAACGCATTTGCAATGCTTTAAAAACCTCTCTGTCAAAGGGTTAAAAGCCCAATTTAAAGGGATAGTAATGCTTCACAAAAACAGCAGCTCCAATTAATATTCATAGTATTTGGGCCATGGAGAGTGTTATTTCAATACTGTCAGAGTTGTAGTTCAAGAGTAATTGAATGATAAAGTATCCCTCTCCTGCCCCTTTTACCTAGTGTAAGCCTCCTCCCCTCAGATGTGGAATCTGGTCTTAAGACCAGACAGCTCACAGCAATGAACAATCTTCTTACTGTGAACATGAGGAAAACTCTGCCCCCTTGACAGGTTTTTCAGGTTTGTCCTTATGCTCACTGAAAATTGTCCATCTCTGCGATCCAACCGGGCAGTCTTGCTGCTCTGAGATGAGCAGTGTTACATCAGTAAAAGGGGTGGGAGGGGGATACTTTATCATTCAATTACTCTTGATCAACAACTCTGACAGTACTGAAATAACACTATCCATGACCCAAATACTATGAAGATTAATTGGAGCTGCTTTTATTGTGAAACATTACTATCCCTTTAAATCAATAGGAGTTTGGGCAACGTTCATTTCACTCCTATGGTGCACTTGGCTTGCTCCTCTTTATTCTTGTGCATATGGTCCACAGTGTTTTCATTAATTGATAAATAGGTTTTAAAACTTTGAGTGCCGGGGGGACATACAATGCATTGCAAAGCACTGAAAGCATTTAAAAGAAAACATGAAAAGTCAAGAGAGTTCTTTCTCATTGCAGGATTCTAGGTAACATTACTGTACTGCAGGGGAGGATCTACAGAATGAGCAATTGTGCCAGGGCCCCAGCATTCAAGGTAACCTCAGTCCGCCCCAAGGTACAATAGTTTCTAGTTATGCATCTGTGAGAATATTTTGTGATAGGGGGTCCCAAAAAATGATTTGCACCAATGAACTCCAACAACTGGTAATGCCACTGAGTGTATGGAGAGAAAATATATCTGGGTAAAAAAACAGGGCTAAACCAAAAAAGGAAAACCTCTAGACACTATCCTATAATAAAAAAGGCCAGATGTATGTTTGTCCGATACAGTCATGCTCAGTAGAAATTGCCCGAACTCAGGCAGTCATGCACAGTATCAATCAAAAAAAAAAATGTGTGCACAACTTCCAAATAGCTCTCACATACAGGAACGCTACATTTTCTTCTTATTTAAAACAATACAACTTTATTAGAAGCATAAAAATCTTCGTACCTGTAATCAAGGATACTCTGCAACATAGTGACAAGTCTCACGGAGTGGGTACAAACGGGTTATATATGGTGATAATCAACGCGTTTCACGCTCGAACAGCGCTTACTCATGATCAAACACACGTGTGTTTGATCATGAGTAAGCGCTGTTCGAGCGTGAAACGCGTTGATTATCACAATATATAACCCGTTTGTACCCACTCCGTGAGACTTGTCACTATGTTGCAGAGTATCCTTGATTACAGGTACGAAGATTTTTATGCTTCTAATAAAGTTGTATTGTTTTAAATAAGAAGAAAATGTAGCGTTCCTGTATGTGAGAGCTATTTGGAAGTTGTGCACACATTTTTTTTTTTGATTGATGTTTCACTTCGAAGGAGTTGGGGTATTCCTAGTGTGGCACACATCCTGCTCTTATTACACATTGATACTAGAGCTACCGATGTATTCTATTTATTGGTTCTCTATTATTCATTGACTGAGTGGAGCCGCTGAATTTCCTTTTTTTTGCAGTCATGCACAGTAGACACTGCCCGAACGCAGGTAGTCATGCTCAGTAGACACTGCCTGAACGCACAGAATGCTGGGAGATGTAGTGCTGTGTTCGGGCAGTGTCTACTGAGTATAGGATATGCCTGTGTACAGGGCTTTTACACTATTACATATATAATGGAATTGGTAAATCAGTGCAGTTTATTAGCAATATGCCAGTGCATCTAAGAAAAAAACAGTGACACTTTTATATATAACAGAGCAGATGGACATACAAAATGAATTTATAATTTGACAAACAGCATTGGCCAGTTACAATCTCTTTTAAGGCCACGTTTGTATTTCAAAAGCTTGCATCTGCTTTCATGTATCCACAGTATGGTTGGATCTGTAAGAGCAGATATGCTGTGTGTCACCGCACCCTTCTAAGGCATATTGACGCTAATGTAATCCTACAGCAAACCATTAGCACCACAGGGGAGAAACAAAAAAATATATATTTCATTTAAAGGGGGAATATTAACCCCTTGAATGCTAAATAAGTCTCCATTCCATTGCATCTTCCAAATGTGAAATTACTGGTGAGTTTTTTAATTTTTTTTTTTATTTAGGACATCGGTCTCAAACTCTAAGGAGCCTATATACTAAAATCTCTTCAGCGTGAATGATAAAATCTTCAGTGATATAATCTCTCATGTTATTTTATGGAGCCTATATCCTATGATAGGGGAAGTCAATTGTTGCACCACTAGCTGTTCTCAAACATTGGGAATCTAACAATTGACTACCCTCATCTTAGTGCACGGGCTACTTAAAATAACATAGAAGATATTATTTGATATGGAGGATTTATTTCACTTTAACCCCTTGAAGACCAAAGGAATGCGCATTGAATAGCATTGCAGACATTTCTGGTGCTCAAGAGGTTAAACTTATCTCACACCAGTTCTACATTAGGCATTCCCATTAGGCAGAGTAGGCGTCTACATAAAGTGTCAGGTTCAGAGGGAACCCTTATATATGCTAGCCACACCCACATTCAGAGTGGTGGGTGTGGCCAGTTGAAATTCTGTGTCCTGCACCATTTTAAATATCCATTTACGGGCTATTATTTAACCCCTTTGGATGATAGAGAGGTCGCAAACTTGCTGCAAAGCAATGTGTTCAAGATCTCTCTAGCAGTAGAAACCCAGGGATTAAAAGCTTTCTTTTTGTGTTTCTTTTTTGTTACAGATATTTTTTGTGCCAGGGAACAGCTGATGGCCTGCAGCAAGGTTATGTGAGGAGTGGGAGGAGCTAAGGACACCTAGGCCATGGGCGGACCTAAGGACACATAGGGGTCATTGCCTAGATGCTCTTGAGATGAAAATCCAGTCCTGTCTACAGTCTATCAGCCTCAGTGTTCCTTCAGTTGTGTAACTAAACCTAATTTACCTGTATTCAATTCTACTTTCTACTTGAGTGTGCCACTGCCAGAGGGCTCATTTGAAACAGTCATTGTGGCCCATGTTGCCCATGCATCCTCAATTTGTTCTTTTAATGTAAACATAAAAGCCTTTTCCCTTTCCTTTGTCTACCGCTATCTATTTAAAGTCTCACTGAGTGCTAATCGATTTGCTGAAAGAGTTTCCAGCAATTTTGAATGCAAGTATTATACTATAATATTCTAATCCAAAGTAAGTCGATACATATCCTTTTATTAACGAAGATTAATTTAATCCATGGCATCAAGTAGGATTAAATATGGATCTTTAACTACAAAGCACAGTAAAACCACTACATTAATTGTAAGAAGACAAATTCAGCCTAAAAAGTATGCTATGATTATAATAGGAAATCCTTAATTGTAAATGAATTTCTTTTAACATGCCAGAGTGTGATATTTTAGTTTAACTTTTCTCATTGTTGGAGAAGCACATTGGCCCAGTGAGGATTTTTTGGTGCATGTGTGTATATACAACTGCAAGAGCCGTATTCGGGAGATAAAGTAGTGCAGTTCTCTTGCTAACCAACTATCCCATACCTCCCAAGTGTTCCTCTTTAGGAGGGCCAGTCCCTCTTTGAGACCCAAATCCCTGTCCCTCTTTCCCACCCTAGTGTCCCTCTTTTTAGGAAATCAGACTGTGTGGTGTGTATAGAAGTGTATCACCCTGATGTCCCTGTGTTTAGGAGATCAGACTGTGTGGTGTGTGTATAAGTGTATCACCCTGGTGTCCCTGTGTTTAGGAGATCAGACTGTGTGGTTTGTATATAAGTGTATCACCCTGGTGTCCCTGTGTTTAGGAGATCAGACTGTGTGGTGTGTATATAAGTGTATCACCCTGATGTCCCTGTGTTTAGGAGATCAGACTGTGTGGTGTGTATATAAGTGTATCACCCTGGTGTCCCTGTGTTTAGGAGATCAGACTGTGTGGTGTGTGTATATAAGTGTATCACCCTGGTGTCCCTGTGTTTAGGAGATCAGACAGTGTGGTGTGTATATAAGTGTATCACCCTGGTGTCCCTGTGTTTAGGAGATCAGACTGTGTGGTGTGTATATAAGTGTATCACCCTGGTGTCCCTGTGTTTAGGAGATCAGACTGTGTGGTGTGTAGATAAGTGTATCACCCTGGTGTCCCTGTGTTTAGGAGATCAGACTGTGTGGTGTGTATATAAGTGTATCACCCTGGTGTCCCTGTGTTTAGGAGATCAGACTGTGTGGTGTGTATATAAGTGTATCACCCTGGTGTCCCTGTGTTTAGGAGATCAGACTGTGTGGTGTGTATAGAAGTGTATCACCCTGGTGTCCCTGTGTTTAGGAGATCAGACTGTGTGGTGTGTATATATAAGTGTATCACCCTGGTGTCCCTGTGTTTAGGAGATCAGACTGTGTGGTGTGTATATAAGTGTATTACCCTGGTGTCCCTGTGTTTAGGAGATCAGACTGTGTGGTGTGTATATAAGTGTATTACCCTAGTGTCCCTGTGTTTAGGTGATCAGACTGTGTGGTGTGTGTATAAGTGTATCAGCCCGCTGCCCATGTGTGTAGGATATCAGGCTGTGTGGTGTGTGTATATAAGTGTATCACCCTGGTGTCCCGGTGTTTAGGAGATCAGGCTGTGTGGTGTGTGTGTATATAAGTGTATCACCCTGGTGTCCCTGTGTTTAGGAGATCAGACTGTGTGGTGTGTGTGTATATAAGTGTATCACCCTGGTGTCCCTGTGTTTAGGAGATCAGACTGTGTGGTGTGTATATAAGTTTATCACCCTGGTGTCCCTGTGTTTAGGAGATCAGACTGTGTGGTGTGTGTATAAGTGTATCACCCTGGTGTCCCTCTTTTTAGGATATCAGACTGTGTGGTGTGTATATTAGTGTATCACATTGTTGCACAACAATAAAACTCACAATAATGTCTGTTTACACATCAGTATTTGAGCTTATAAATGAGGCTGTGTAAACAAATTAATTTGGTCTTGCTCTAAACCATGTATTTATTTACACAAAGAGGTGTCATTAGGGCATAAAGTAGCCTAAATATTCTTGGCATTGCCCCGCCCACTAGCCCCCCCCCCCCCCCGCCCCCGTAACACCCCTTAAAACAAAAGTGTCCCTCTTTGGCTGTATGAAATGTTTGGAGGTATGCAATCCAGTAGGGGACAAATATATATTCCCCAGATTGCAATTAGTTTGAAGGACAACAATCATGCTCCCTCTTGTTGCAGACTTAGTAAAAAGCCTGTGACTTTGCTGTGCAGTCCCACAATAGCAAACAGGAGGTGATCTGCGATCTGGCTGGAACTCAACCTGGAAGTCTGCGGCTCACAGACATAAATTTTGTAGCCCATGTAGTCATCTACATCCGTATTACCGAAAGAGAAGGTTAGCAATTCTGGGCAAGCTAACTGGGCCGGAAAGGGACAACAGAAAACTCCCCGTTGCTTTAAATGGGATTTATCAACTCTTGAATGCTAAATAATGCTCCACACTTTGCTTCGTTTTGGAGACTTCTCAAGCATTCAAGGAATTTAGTCCATTCTATGCCAGAGAGCTAGCCAACACACTGCGTTGTAACGCATTGCATGCCACTCTGGCGTTCAAAGGGTTAAAACCCATTTAAATAAATGGAAACGGGTATTTGGAAGTCTGGGGGTATTTTTATTTTTTCCCCTCTGGTGTAGCTGGCTTGCTTTTCAGGGAGCCACTCACATTTTACCCTTTGAGGGCCAGAGGGGTACGCAACGTATTGTAAAGCAATGTGTTGCGTACCTCTCTGGCACTCATAAGGTTTATGAAGGGAACATTGCATTAATGTGCAGTTATTTTAGGTCTCGTGGTTAGAATGACGACAAAGAGCATATTGTGCATAATCGTTTCTATAAATATATATTAGAAATTCAATCTCAACATTTTTATCAAATTCTTAGTGGATAAAGTGGGGTACCTTTATCTGTTTCCTATAGCAAATAAAAGTGCTGAGGCGCACTGGCTGTGAACCACTGCTATAGCCTATGGAAAGGGTTAGCAGTAGCACATAAAAGTGCTGAGGCACATTGGCTGTGAACCACTGCTATAGCCTATGGAAAGGGTTAGCACATAAAATTGCTGAGGCGCACTGGCTGTGAACCACTGCTATAGACTATGGAAAGGGTGTCCAAGTGCAGTTCTCATGAGCTACCAACAGGTCAGGATGTAAGGATTTCTCTGTTTGAGTACAGGTGGGCCAATCGACATGAATGAGCCACTGACCATCTCACCTGTTCTAATGAGGGAAATCCTTAAATTGTGGTCTGTTGGTGGCCCTTGAGGATCAAGCTTGGACACCCCTGGCCTATGGGGTCTGAGATCAAAGTCCAGTGAGCCTAAACTGTATGGGGTTTCAGAGTCTTACAGTTCAGTGTTTCTCTTAGGACCAATGAAAGAACAAGATAGCCTCTTCCAAACCCCTGTCCATCCCCCCGCTGATCCACCTGGGATTATCATGCAGTCCTTGAATGTTAGAAAGATCTCCATTGCATTGCTAAGAGTGGTTAAAAGCCAATTTAAATAATTGAGAAATGCTGTTCCCCAAACTATAGTACAGTTGGTTTGCTCTAGAATTGCTCTATGTCATCTTCATACATCAGTCTCTTTGTAAACAGGAAGAGCCCCAAGTTACATTCCAGCATATCTCTGTAATATTAATATGGCACAATGATACATTTCCTGGACACATGACACATTGAGGCCTATACTGTGATGGCTTCAGTCACACACAAAGTCAGCAGGAGAAAACATTGTGCTCTGTATTTTATTAAATCATACCTGCTACATCCTGTTTGGAATTCACTTCTACCTTTAAATCAACATCAGAGAATACAACCCAGCATGTTTGGGAGCTTTGTTTAACCATCAAAAGAAGAACACAAGCAGTCAGTTTGATAGATATATTGCTAATCACTTGCAAATACATCTTTCCCGTCAGTAGGTGGGTCAGTAGGTTTTTTGTTTATTGTTACTAAAGAAAAAAATACAATCATTTCTATTTTAAATTTATTTTAACCCCATGGAAGTTAGAGGCATATACAATGCATCTCAAAGTAATACATTAGAAGCATCTCTAGCATACAAAGGGTTAAAGGTGTAGGCAAATTGTATTATGAAAATGGATATACTCTTGGACATTTCTTGCCCATTAAAAAAGAATAGTTTCACTGCTGGGAGATAGTTAATTCAAAAGTCATTTCTCCTTAAACATTTTTACCTAAACAATGATATTTGTCGAAGGTATCCAAGAAAGGGTTAAACAAGAGAACCAGTTAGGTTGGATATCGTCACATAAATAAATAATAATATAATTTTGAGAACTTTACACAATACTAGGTATTAACACACTACTTCACAGTAAAAAATTGATTAAATAATCAATTACGCATATTTGTGCAAAAATATATATAATTCATTTAAGTAAATACTATATATATATATATATAAAAAGTGTAAGCAACAATGACATAAATGAGTGAATACCAATTTCAATAGATACACAGTAACTCAAACCACAATGATCACCATTAGGATTATCAGCAATTAAAGCGGAACTACCACTCTACAAAATCTTTAGCTTAACTATGTCCCTATCTGGCGGCTAGCTGCTTAGTAGCGCTAGTCGCCAGAATAATTACCTTATTTAATAGATTTATGCTCTCTTCTATGGCTGACAGTAGCACGGAGTGCAGACATCTTGCCATTGTGACGTCCGCGTGCCTGCGCTGTCAGTCCCAGCCGGGTCTAGGAGGCGTTGCTAGGAGCCATCTGGCTCCAAAAGGGACTGACAGCGCAGGCGCGCAAACGTCACAATGGCAAGATGTACGTGCTCTGTTGTACTGTCAGCCATAGAAGAGAGCATAAATCTATTAAATAAGTAATAATTCTGGCGACTAGCACTATTAAGCAGCTAGTCGCCAGATGGGGACTTAGTTACGCTAAAAATTTTGTTGGGTGGTAGTTCCGCTTTAAAGGGTTAACCACACATAGGTATGTTCAGAGGTATTAAATAACAATAATTGAACCCAGCAGCATAGTAAAGCATAATTGATCCTTACAATTAATTAAAATACAGTTGGCAGCAGCATATATGAATACCTCTGCCCCAGAAACTGTATAAACGATGCTAATTGAGGTTTAAGGTATGTTGTTAGGTGAGTCAGCTTTAATATTAAGCTAGATTCTCTTACAATTTCCTTATACCATATATAATAACCAAATTTAGAGAAACTAACTGGAATAAAATCCCAGACTGAAATCACTATAATTTAATTATCTACTGATTTCATACCTTCTGAAAAAACATATACATTGCAATTAATATAGTCAATAATAGATAATAAGATACCAAAAATATACTTAGAATCAATCCAATAATATATGTCTAGACAGTATACCAACTTCATGCAACATATATCATAAACATGTCCATAGCAATCCTATGTAAAACCTATAGGGTACTCCAAGGGTTAATCCACTTATTAATATAGGATGCCACACCCAAGATGGTGACTTCTTTTGTCTAGTGTGAGGTTTAAATAAACTTCTCACTGTAAAAAAGTTTAAACCCAAAAACATACACACCTCAAAATAGATAAACAGCAGTTGAAGGGTTAATAAATGAATTCAAAGAATTCCCCCAGATCAAATATTAGCTATAACAACCTTTTTAGGAACACAATATATTCTAGAAATATCAATGATTATATTAACTAATTTGATATATAGGTCTCACTGCTATCAACTATTTACAATTATCTGGCAAAATATAACAATTTACCAATTAATTAATGAATTCTGCTTAATTCAGAATTACTACAGCCAATATAGCTTATTATAATTGATCACAATTGGGAGGCCAGTCCGATTAAGACAAATTATAAGAAAAATTATGTTTCTTCAAATATAGAAGAAATATATTTTTGATTCTGAATTTTGCAGAATTAAAATAAAGAAAGATATAGTTACCAGTCTAATAAGTGTTTCTTAGTGTCTCTTTTAGCAGCCAGCCAGGTACACTTCTGGAAATCAAGAGCCAGGAAACTAAGAAGAAAAAAAAACCCTCTCTGTCAAAACTTATATTTTTATAATGTAAAATTACCCTGATTGGATAGAGATCCATCTCATTATGCAGTAACATCATCAGTATTATCTGATTGGATACTCTTAATCCCTAATTCCCCTATGACATCACACATAGCGTATGGAAGAAATTCCAAGCACTAGTAATAACGTTATGTAACCTATAGATGGCACTCTTACTCTACATTAATAGTCACACCTAAAATGACACCTAGTCTGTGTTTTCTCAAAAAAAACCCCAGGAATTTGGGGCGTTATTATACGTCACATAAACATGTCATCCTACCAGACTTTCTCACATGGGATTATACTTCGTCCCAGATTTTCACAGATGATAATGAGTTTGCTTTAGACTTATTGTCTGGAAAATGGTCATAAATACCCCTAAAATTCACCCAGATGTTTCTCCCCTCCATAGAGGAAAAGAGGCTCATTGTCTCTGTTACATGAAGTAATTTACACACATTTAGGATAGAAAAAGGATTTTTATAAAGTCCTTTTTGTTTCCACAATTTTAACCCTCTACTCTCCACCAGGACAAAGTCTCTGACATATTATACTGTGGTCGTTGATGATGCTATCACTTTCTAATGATAGCTGTAGTCTAAGATGTAAGCACTGCCACAGAGGGCATTAAAATGCCTCCTGGCCACTAGTCGATGCTGTTGTTGCTAACAGGTTGCTTAAAAAAACTGTAATACATTTTGAAATATGCATCTCTCAGTTGTATCACCACTTTAGGCAGCAGGAAAAGCCCTATGAAAAACCAAACTTTAGAAGAGGATCCAGGAGAGTTAGTAGAAAGGTGTTTGAATATTGAGTACTATTTTCTGATGGGACGGCTAATACACAAATCCTTTTCCCACAGAACAATGAAGGTAGGATTTTTGAGAGAACAAGAGACAATGATGACCACTTATGACAGAAACTATCAGACCCTGATGGTCTCTCATGGAGGATGAAGGATGTGGACTCATGGATGGCTATAATGTCACCATATGCACAGATCAGATTCTTTCACAATGGGGCATAGTTCTAAGACTAATACTTGCTGGGCCTATATTGAAAGCTGCTGTGAAAGGAAGATCCCTGCCAGTTTTATCATAAACATGCCTCTTGTTCAAGATTTCACCCAGCATTCTTTTGTATTAAACATTTTTTGACCTCACTTCCAATAAACATACTCCGAAAGATCAGTTAGTAAAAGGCACAGATCCCAGTGAAGGTTCCAGAGATGTTCACTTGATTAAGAATGTATCCTGATCTGCTGCAGACAGTGGATTTTCACAGGGATTCTAGAATATATCTGACAATTTAAAATATGTTAACCCTTTGAGTGCCAGAGTGGTACGGAATGCATAAGCAATATCCTGGTGTAGTTCAGGACAAAATAAGTAAAGAATTGTCCTTGTGTAGTATTGAGGGCTCCTTCTCTTAAACTTCCTTTAGAAGAGTTTAGACTATCGCCATAACCATGAGGTTTTGTGCCTAAATGGAAATTAATTATTTTATACTCATCTACCACTAATCTTTTGCCTTTGTTGCCTCCATTAACCCCTTAGTGACAAGAGCTTTTGCCCTTTGCAAACTACTGTATCATGGATTGTATTTCTCTGTCTCTTCTGGTATCTGTCAGCCTCAGTCATTGCTCATGGTAGGGTTCCTGTCACCCACCAGTTAAACTGTTTTCTATTTTTTAAATATATTTATATTTTTTTTATTAACTGTTCAAAGCACTGTCTAAAAAAACACACACACTCCATGTGCAACTGTTTCTTCCCCTTTTCCTATGTTTAAAGTTAAGAGGGTTGCAGCTCATGCTTTCTCTACTTCTCTCTCTCTCTCTCTCTCTCTCTCTCTCTCTCTCTCTCTTTATTAATGTCACATTGCAGTCTTTATGTTTTACAGTACAGATGATGATAGACCTTACTAAATATGCCATCCCCTCTTATTCTGGCTGTTGTAGGAGTTAGTGTCGGTTGAAAGTCTCTGTCTATTGGTTGTCAGTGTGCAAATTATTCTGTAAGTTCAGCCAATCAAAGAGGTTCAGATAGCTCGGGAAGGAACCTTTATCACCTGCTTGTCTCTTCTCATCCAAAGAAGATTTTGGTGTATGTTTGGTTAAATCTCTTATCTCCATTCCCACACCCCTAGACTTCCTTAACATAGAGGCTCATCCAGCTCAGGAATGAATTGGATCACCTGCCTGTCTCTTCTACGTTAAACAGGATTTGGGGGTATTTTGGGTAAATCTCCTTTCTCCCATCACATTCCACCAGACTCCCCAACACAGAGGCTGAGACAGCTCATGAAGTAACTTGGATAACTTGCCTATCCCTTCACAGTCAAACAGAATTTTGGGGTATTTGGAGTAATTCTTCTTTTTCACTTAACACTGCCCTAGAGTCCCCCAGACTCCCTAACACAAAGACAAAAATACCTGCCTAAAAGACTAATTTGCCTGTCTTCTGTAGCGCCAAAATTGTGCTGCTAACAAACATAAAATTAAAGGGATAGTAATACTTCGTTTTAACTTTATTTTATTTTGTAGGCATTAAAAAAACATGAAGAATGATATAAGTCTTATCTCTCAAACCTTTATGGTTTAAGATATATTCACAAACAAAGTATCCCCCCCCTGTTCAACCAGATCAGAAGGGAGGTGCCCAGGTAGACTGCAGAGAGGGACAATCTTCAATTAAGATAAGGGAAAAAGCTGAAAAACTTGTCAAGGGGGGAAGGGCTTTCATTGTTCTCATAGGAAGAAAATTGTCCCCTGCTGTTATCTGTCTGGTCTATGGACTGCATTCCACATCTGAGAAGAGATAGCTTACACTAGGTAAAAGGGGCGGGAGGGGAAACTTTGCTTGTGAACATCTCTTAAACCATAAAGGTTTGAGAGATAAGACTTATATCATTCTTCATGTTTTTTTAATGGCTACAAAATAAAATAAAGTTAAAACGAAGTATTACTATCCCTTTAATGATATGCTGTGGGAACAGAACACCCCTTTTATACTATCTTAGTTGGAAAAAAAATGGAAAATCAGCACTTTTCATGGGAAGTTTCCCACTCTGCAGAAATGCAATTTTTCAATTGATTCAGTATGAGGTAAATAAATGTCACCTACCCCTACTTTGGAATTATAGTTTTTAGGAATTTTGAATTGGGTCTTTTCAGATACAGACTATTCCTTTATGACATTGCTCTGGATGTAATTGATATTAGCTTTCAAGATGTCTTGGAAAGAGTCATTGTTTTAGTGGATGGGTCTGAGCCCAATTTAATATGTTAAATGGGTTCTGAATAGGGGTATTTGAGTTTAATATATTTTAATGTAATATGTTTGGCGATCCTGGCCTGACTTGGGTAAGGCAGTCTATGGCAAACAAATGCTCATATTCAATTAAATAAGCTACATATTTCACTACCAAGCAACCTTTGTGTCCTGGTTAGATTTTCATTAATAAAGATTTGCCTTACATAAAGAGATAGAGTGTGGGTCATTTGCAGGTTGGGTTGGAATATTGATAAGAAGTGCATCCTGCTGTTTTCATGGTAAATCAATTAACAGGATAGTAACACATTTTATGAATATATATATATATATATATATATATATATATATAGAGAGAGAGAGAGAGAGAGAGAGAGAGAGAGAGAGAGAGAAAGAATGTGTGCTTTTGTTTACAGACCAGAGTGTGTATGTGTGTGTGTGTCTGAATGCCTTGTGTCTGTCTGAAGGCCTAGTGTGGGAATTTCCAGTGTATATGTCTGTGTGAATGAACTGTATGCATATCACGTAATGGCAATTCTCCTTTGTTGTGCTTTATTAGTAGCTCAAGATTGATAATTAAATGCATAATTTAATCCTTTTCTGATTCACATTTGTAATCCAGAAAATAAATTGTTGTGCCTTTTTTTCCAAAATAGTAATACTTTCTTTTTTTTCTCAACATAAAGCATTCTAATCTTGTCACTGGATAGCACTCTATGAATAATGTCTGTCTCTTAAGTATATTTGTAGTTTTACACATCACTGAATTAAACCGTATTCATAACTATTCCAAAATATGTGGCAAATTTTAAGTGAACCTTGGCAAGTAGGGAAATCATCAAGCCAGTCCCTGGCAAGAAAATGGTTGAGAAACACTAGTACACAGTGTATCATTCAAGCTGTTACACAGTCAGTTCTGTTTCTCATTGATTAGAACCATTGTTTTTATTTAATTATTTTGTATTCTCTTCTCATGAAGCTGTCAATTCACTAGAGAGTTAGAGAGAGATTTAATTGGCATATATAGCAAATCCTACAATCTATAGATGATTCTTTGAATTTGGATAGGACAGATTATGGATGAAAGTTTGGTCACCTGCAAGGATCAGTGGGCTTTAAAGCATCAAAGCAAAAAAAAAAAAAAAAAGATATATGACAGCTCAGGGACAACAAACACATGGTTATAGAGTAGTATGAGATCTGATACTGCATCTCATTATGTGGCATTGAAAAACCCAGAACTAAAAAATATTTCATATGGCAGAAAATGTCAGTGCATATTTAAACTGTTTGCTTCCATTATTAACACAGTATAGGAGTACATACAAATATAAAGTTAAATGTAGATACATTCTGGGGCAAGCTAATTAATATAAAGACCAAATAAAAATTTCCTTTGATTTAAATTAGACTTTTTTTCCATTGAATGCAACAAAAGTCTCCAATGAGTTGCAAAGAAAAATCCACACTTAACCTTTTGAGTGCACGCAATGGATTAACTCAAGGGGCGTTTGTATTTGATCGTTATGGTACACTTAAATTGCCCCATAATTGTTCCACATTTGCTATATACATGCATCCTGTTGGAAATGAAACATATTAACACAGAATTTGATGGCAGATAAGAACCATTCGGCCCATCTAGTCTTCCCATTTTCCTACTGTAAAAACCTCAAACCTTATTTGGTCCTTGGTCTTTTCTTAAGTTAAGGACAGCCTTGTGCCTATCCCATGCATGCTTAAATTCTGTCACTGTATCAACTTCTACCACTTCTGCTGGTAGGCTATTCCACTTATCTACTACCCTCTCAGTGAAGTAAAGCTTTTTATATTAATTCTAAACCTGTGTCCCTCTAGTTTTAAACTACGGCCTCTTGTCCTAACATTTTTACTCCTTTGAAATGTACTTCCCTCCTGCACTTTGTTGAATCCCTTCATGTATTTGAATGCTTCTATCACGGGAGGTTTCCCACTCTTCAGAAATTATAAGCTTATAACATTATTCACCATACCATAGTATTATGACTCTGTGATCATGCTCCATAGATAATGTCTGATTGACAAGTTTATGATAAATGTCAAATTTCAAAAGCATATATGAACAAATGCCAAATGTAAATGATCTATAGGATTCAGTGTTTCATTGCCAGTCCGTGTAAGCACTGCAAATTTGAAACAAAACCAGTGACAATTTTATGAGAAAAAAAGGACCTGAAACTGTTCAATCTACTTTCCCATGTTAATTTATATATCATTTCGACAATGAGTTAAAATTGGGAAAACACAAAGCTTACAAGTATCCCGAATGCTGGGAGATTTTATTCAAAAGTTATTGAATTTTAAACCTACAATTTTGATGTAGTACCACCATGGACTGAAATGTTACAGTTGCGCTGTTACTACAGCATCCTATGGACATTTATGGTCAGCTGACCAGAGCTGTTCATAGACTGGTGTAGCAACAGCACAACCATAACATTTCAGACGATGCAAGTACTGCACCTAAAACATGAAGCTTTGAGATGCAATAACTTTTGCAAAAAAAAAAAAAAAACGCCTCCCAGAAGTGGAAGTACCCTTCTTTAATCATCTGAACAAACCCTGCAATACATTTTTTTTTAATAATAAATAGTGATGATCGAGCACCCCAATGCTCGGGTGTTCGGGTGCTCTGACCGAGCGCCCCCGGAGGCTCGAGTGCTCGGCCGAGCACCCGAGCCCCATTGAAGTCAATGGGAGGACTCGAGCATTACACCAGGCACCCCCTGCTCTGATGAGGGGAGGGTGCCTGGTCCATAGGAAAAGGGCAGAAAATGATGGAAACACCACAGAAATGGTTCAGGGACAGCATAGGGAGGATGTCTGGATGCATCTTGCACTCCAACGTCGCTGCTGGGAACGATGTTTCGCCCGTAGTACGCCATTTTTACAGACTGACCGTAAAACACACAAAAAGGAAGATAAAAACGACTTTAGGCGAAAAATTGTTACCAAACAGTATTTGCTGTATATTTACTTGTATATCATCTGCAAATTCTGCAAAAAATTTCCTCGATTTTTCGGAACTGGGGCCATGATTAAGAGGGAAACGTGCGCAGAGGCAAATTCTCCCAAAAATTTCCTCGATTTTTCTGAACTGAGGCCATGATTAAGAGGGAAACGTGCGCAGAGGCAAATTCTCCCAAAAATTTCCTCGATTTTTCTGAACTGAGGCCATGATTAAGAGGGAAACGTGCGCAGAGGCAAATTCTCCCAAAAATTTCCTTGATTTTTCTGAACTGAGGCCATGATTAAGAGGGAAACGTGCGCAAAGGCAAATTCTCCCAAAAATTTCCTCGATTTTTCTGAACTGGGGCCATGATTAAGAGGGAAACGTGCGCTGAGCCGACCATCTAAAACATTATGGGTGAGGGTCTGCTGCGGAGCTGACCATCCTAAACATTATATGCGAAGGCCCGCTAGTGAGCTGACGCTATAAAACATTATATGAGAGGGCCCGCTAGAGAGCTGACCCAATAAAACATTATATGAGAAGGCCCGCTGATGAGCTGACCTATACAAAAATTGTCAAACTGCGCCCGCTGGTGAGCTGGCCCTATATAAAAATTATATCACAGGGCCCGCTGGTGAGCTGGCCCTATATAAAAATTATATCACTGGGCCCGCTGGTGAGCTGGCCCTATATAAAAATTACATCACTGGGCATATGGAAGAGAGTCAACCATATACCCGTTTTTTTGGGTGGAAGGGGTGAATGGGAATAGAGAGTATTCCCATCATTGTAAATAACATATATAAAGTGACTTTATGTTCCCCCGGGGCTTTCCTCCAGTGGAGTGGAGAAGTCAGGGGAAATCCAGGCCTTGTTCATTTTTATAAGTGTCAACCTATCAGCATTTTCGGTGGAAAGGCGGATACGCTTATCTGTTATGATGCCACCAGCAGCACTAAATACCCGCTCAGACAGAACGCTGGCGGCAGGGCAGGCCAGCACCTCCAAGGCGTAGAGTGCCAGTTCATACCACGTGTCCAGCTTGGACACCCAGTAGTTGTAAGGCACAGAGGGATCATTGAGGACGCTGACACGGTCTGCTACGTACTCCTTCACCATCTTCCAAAACTTTTCCCTCCTTGTGACACTAGGCTGCGCATAAGGGTGAGGGTGCTGGCGGGGTGTCATGAAGGTGTCCCACGCCTTGGAGAGTGTTGCCCTGCCTTTGTCGGAACTGCTGTGTGCTCCCCTTTTCTCCCCTTCTCGGTTGGCCAAGGTAGCACGTACTCTGCCGCCAGCGTTGTCAGATGGAAAATTTTGGAGCAATTTTTCAACAAGAACCTTCTGGTATTGCACCATTTTGCTTGTCCTCTCCACCGGAGGAATGAGAGATGAGAAATTCTCTTTGTAGCGGGGGTCCAGAAGAGTGAACACCCAGTAATCCGTGTTGTCTAAAATGCGTGTAACGCGTGGGTCACGGGAAAGGCAGCCTAACATAAAGTCAGCCATGTGTGCCAGAGTACCAACAGGCAAGATTTCGCTGTCCTCACCAGGAGGATGACTCTCAATCTCCTCATCCTCTTCCTCCTCTTCTGCCCACCCACGCTGAAGAGATGGAACTAAAGTTCCATGGCTACCCTCTGTAGCGGAGGCAACCGTGTCTTCCTCCTCCTCCTCCTCCTCCTCCGCCTCCTCCAATTGTCGCTGAGAAGACGAAGTGAGGGTGCTCTGGCTATCACCTTGTGTAAGCTCTTCCTCCCCCATTTCCACCTCTTCCACATGCAAAGCGTCGGTTTTAATTGTGAGCAGCGAGCGTTTCAGTAGACACAGAAGTGGGATGGTTACACTGATAATAGCGTTATCGCCGCTCACCATCTGTGTCGATTCCTCAAAATTGCGTAAAACCTCACAGAGGTCTGACATCCATTCCCACTCCTCACTTCTGATTACAGGAAGTTGAACGGAGAGGCGACGACCGTGTAACAGCTGGTACTCCACTACTGCCCTCTGCTGCTCACAAAGCCGGGCCAACATGTGGAAGGTGGAGTTCCAGCGCGTGCTCACGTCACACAGCAGCCGGTGAGCTGGCAATTGTAAGCGCTGCTGCAGCTTCAACAGGCCGGCTGAAGCTGTTGATGACTTACGGAAATGTGCACACACGCGGCGCACCTTGGTCAAGAGATCATGCAAATTGGGGTAGTGTAACGGAAGCTGAGAAGGGACCGCGTCACCTTCCGCCGTCGTTCCTGGGTCTCTCCTTCTCGGCGCAGATAAGCGCCGTCGGATGCACCAGTTGAAGTATGAACAGTCACTGGAAACAGCCGCAGGATCGCTAGAAGCAGGGAAGCAGGGAAGAGTCCACGTCGCCGCCTGACAGTCCACGAAGTTAGGACGCAGGAAACTGGCAGCAGGCGGTCAGCGATTCAGGATACTTGGCGCAGATGGGTATCAGAGTGGATACTTTAGACCATAAGCAATACAAGACTCCAGGACTCCTTGTTCACTCCAAAACAGAACTCTCTTTATTGAAACAAACCACACATATTTATAGTCAAACCTTACATTCAAATAAATGGACCAAGCAAATACATTAGGAACATAATTCAATCACACAGTAGACAAAAGGTCAATGGTCTAACAAATACAATGACTCAGACTTCATTACATATCAAATACAAAAGGATTGCTGAACTCACACAATGGACATAAAGACTGGAGGGACTTGAATGAATTATCACCCAGCAGGGGGTCTCAATACAATAGCCTCAGTGCCTACAATACACATTGCAAGTAACATTAGGTAAACTCAAATTATTAACCCCCTAATGGCCCTGTTCCCTGAAAGCAGGCTATGATTTTTAGTCCTTTTTGGCACATCTGTCCACCAATATAATATCCCAAAGCTCTACATAGCCTGCGTCACTGGGCTGACAATCCATATGCCTAGACAAGGGTTGTTTTAGGCATGACAGGAATGTCCACAGTTTTTGGTTAAACAACCTTATGGCCAGACAAGGCCTAAGTAACGGATAACATCCGTTACATTTCTCCCCCTTTTAGTACCAAGCCAGCGGGTACAGCAGGAAACGCTGGCTTGGAGCTGTAGGAGGGCATAGAGATGGTGAGGCACTTGTCTGGACAGTACATTAGTCCGGAGGCCTTGGTCCTAGGCCAGTTTTAACTGTGGGGCCCCTTGTCCTGGGCCAGAGATTGAAATAGTCTTTCTGTCCTGGGCCAGGGGAAAACAGGAGCCCTTTGTCTGGGCCTGGTAGTGGTGCACAAGGCCCTGCTCCTGGGCCAGTGAAGAGAATGCCAGTTCCTTTGTCCTTAGTCCTGGGCCAGGGGAACTGGTACTGGGTTACCCGGACCAATAGCAGATTAGGGGGCCTCTCCTGGACCCTTCTCCAGGCAGGGCTACAGTCAAATCCTTCTGGGTCTGGGGCCAGTGGCTCAGGGTCCAGAGCCAGTCTATAAGGGGGATCTCCCTGAGGCAATGATGATGCTGGCTTCTGGGCAGCAGAGTTTGGGGAGAGAGGCACATCTCCCCCTTTTAGTTGGGCCAGGGCCCCAGAGGGACAGGAGCGGATGCAGTTCCCACGCTCCTGAGTCAAATCAGGTATGGGCCTGATGGGGAGTACATTCCCACCCACCAAGCTAGGGTCAACAGGGGACATGGCAACACAAATATCCTTGGTGAGGATCGCGGTCCCACTCACCAAGGTGGGGATCTCCAGTGTAGGGGTAAAAACAGGCTCCTTAAGCATCACTGGGCCCCCATTCACTAGGCCAGGGGTCTCAGGGAAAGGGAGAACAGGTGTTGGGCTGGGGATGAGGACGGCCGTCCCACTCATCCCAGCCAGGGCTTCACATGACCTGGTGCGCTTGCTTCCATGCACCAAGTCAGGGGTTACAGGGGGACTGGAAAGCTCTATCCTACTCTCCAGCATGAGGGTCTTGGGGCAGCACATAGGGTTTCCAGGGCAAGCAGCAGCACTGCTGGACCCTTCTTCTTCCTGGCCCCCCACATCAGGGCCATCTCTTGTCTTGGGGAGGAGGGCAATCTCAATCCTCCTCGCCATCTTATTCAAATACCTGGAGAAGACACTCTTCCCCTTCTCCAGGACAGTAGTAACAGGGGACGGACTGGGGCTGCTGGTGGGGACCTGCATCTCCTTCACCACAGCAGGGGTATCCCAGGCCCTGGTGAGCTCGCTCCTACTCACCAGGCCAGGGGTCACAGGGGGGCTGATGGGGCACTCTTCTCTACCCATCAGGTCACATAACACATTCACAGGAGGGCCAGCAGCGCTGCTCTCTTCCAGCCCGCTGGGGACCTCCTCTTGTAGGCCGTCACGTTCAAGGCTCTTCTCTACCTTGAGGGAGACCGCAGTCCCATCCCTCAAGGCGGCATCCTCTGTGGCCCTGGAGAGCACATACTGCTCCGCTTCCAGGGCATTTTCCACAATAACAGGGGGCATCACTTTGGGGCAGCTGGTGAGCTCTTCCACACTCACCACAGCAGGGGGTTCACAGGGACTGATGGGCTCTCTCCTACCCATCAGTTGGGACATACAATCGCTGCTGGTGGGGACCTGCATCTCATCCACCGCAGCTGGAAAGACAGGGGAAGGGGCAACATGCCTATCAGGGGAGACATCTGTCCCATCCCCTGATGCAGAGGCATCTTCTTGGCTGAGGAGGAACGAATTCCCACTCCTCAGCTCAGGCAACACACAGTCCAGGGGCAAAGGGGTATCAGGAAGGACGATTTTCCCACTTCCTGATGCAGGGGCAACAACAGGGGCACTGGTGAGGAACGAATTCCCACTCACCAGTGTGGAGTGAACAGGGGTAACACAATCCTGGCCCTCAAAGTCGCTGAAGTCCTCCTCAGATGCATTACCCCCCCATTCTTCTTCCTCTTTTTGGAATTCCCGGACCTCTTGAATGAACCCAGCATATAGTTGCTCCAGGTCCCATTCACATCCTGCCAGAATATCCAAATTTCCCTGGCAGTCCGCAGGAATGTATCCACCAAAACGGTCCTCTCTTTTGTCCCGGATCTCCCAGTATCTGCTGGAGTCAGGGCACCCAAAAGTAGAGTCCATGTGGTAGGCGTTCCATACCAGCCCTTGGATGTCCCATCGCAAGCGGGATGGGCACCAGTCAAAAAGGCCCTCGGATCCATATTCCTGGTCCAGGTATTTAACAAAGTCCCAGTACTCCTCCTGTACTCTGAGCTCCTCTGTAATGCACGCATCCAACTCTGGAACGAAGTCATAGATAACATCGCCCAGCCGGGTCCACCACTGTATTCGGATGGCGCTGTAGCGATCCTCATATGCTCCAAGAGTGTCTGCCAGCACTGCTTCGTCTGCCATGTCTCAATTGCTGCACCCGATATGAAGGAGAAATCCCACCGCTATGCCACCAATGTAACGGAAGCTGAGAAGGGACCGCGTCACCTTCCGCCGTCGTTCCTGGGTCTCTCCTTCTCGGCGCAGATAAGCGCCGTCGGATGCACCAGTTGAAGTATGAACAGTCACTGGAAACAGCCGCAGGATCGCTAGAAGCAGGGAAGCAGGGAAGAGTCCACGTCGCCGCCTGACAGTCCACGAAGTTAGGACGCAGGAAACTGGCAGCAGGCGGTCAGCGATTCAGGATACTTGGCGCAGATGGGTATCAGAGTGGATACTTTAGACCATAAGCAATACAAGACTCCAGGACTCCTTGTTCACTCCAAAACAGAACTCTCTTTATTGAAACAAACCACACATATTTATAGTCAAACCTTACATTCAAATAAATGGACCAAGCAAATACATTAGGAACATAATTCAATCACACAGTAGACAAAAGGTCAATGGTCTAACAAATACAATGACTCAGACTTCATTACATATCAAATACAAAAGGATTGCTGAACTCACACAATGGACATAAAGACTGGAGGGACTTGAATGAATTATCACCCAGCAGGGGGTCTCAATACAATAGCCTCAGTGCCTACAATACACATTGCAAGTAACATTAGGTAAACTCAAATTATTAACCCCCTAATGGCCCTGTTCCCTGAAAGCAGGCTATGATTTTTAGTCCTTTTTGGCACATCTGTCCACCAATATAATATCCCAAAGCTCTACATAGCCTGCGTCACTGGGCTGACAATCCATATGCCTAGACAAGGGTTGTTTTAGGCATGACAGGAATGTCCACAGTTTTTGGTTAAACAACCTTATGGCCAGACAAGGCCTAAGTAACGGATAACATCCGTTACAGGTAGGTTTTTAGAAATCGCTGAACCACTAAATTAAATACATGCGCTAGGCATGGTACGTGTGTGAGCTTGCCGAGCTCCAAAGCCGCCACCAAGTTACGCCCATTATCACACACAACCATGCCTGGTTGCAGGTTGAGTGGCGAGAGCCACTGCTCTGTCTGGTGACTAATCCCCTGCAACAGCTCTGAGGCCGTGTGCTGTTTGTCCCCAAGGCAGATCAGCTTCAGCACGGCCTGTTGACGCTTCCCCACTGCAGTGCTACACTGCTTCCAGCTACCGGGTGATGGGTGAGTGGCGCTGCGCGCAGAGAATTCGGAGGTTGAAACGGAGGAGGAGGAGCCAATAACGTAGGTGCTGGCGGAAACCCTGATGGAGGTAGGGCCCGCAATCCTCGGCGTGGGTAGCACCTGTGCCGTCCCAGGGTCCGAGTCGCTCCCAGCCTCCACGACATTCACCCAGTGTGCCGTCAGGGAAATGTAGCGTCCCTGGCCACAAGCACTTGTCCATGTGTCAGTCGTTAAGTGGACCTTCCCAGTAACTGCGTTGGTCAGGGCACGGGTGATGTTACGGGACACATGGTGGTGTAAGGCGGGGACGGCACACCGGGAAAAGTAGTGGCGGCTGGGGACTGCGTACCGAGGGACAGCTGCTGCCATCAGGATGCGGAAGGACTCAGTCTCCACAAGCCTAAATGGCAGCATTTCGATGGCCAGTAATTTGGAAAGGTGTGAGGTTAGTGCTATGGCCTGTGGGTGGGTGGCTGGGTATTTTCGCTTGCGCTCAAATGCCTGGGGTAACGACATTTGGACGCTGCGCTGGGACAGGGAAGTGGATGTGGTCACTGATGGTGCTTCAGATGGTACAGGTGCAGGGCGGGAGGTATGCGGGCCTGCGCCTTCGACAGGCGATTGGCCGGCACCGAAAACAGGGGAAGAGGAGGCAGTGGTGTGGCCTGCAGACACAGATTGGCGATCCGGGCGTTCCTCCCACTTATTACGGTGCTTGGATGCCATGTGTCGGATCATGCTGGTGGTGGTGAGGTTTCTAGTGTTCATGCCTCGGCTCATTCTGGTGTGGCACAGGTTGCAAACTACAATTCTTTTGTCGTCCGCACTTTCCTTAAAAAAACGCCATACCGCTGAACACCTACTCCTTGGCAAGGGTGATTTACGCAAGGGGGTGCTCCGTGGAACATTTGCGGGCCGGTTTAGTGCGGTCCGCCTTCTTTCTGTAGCCACACCACTGCCTCTTCCAGCCTGTTGCGGTGCTGCAGATGGCTCACCCTCAGGACTGCTGTCATCGCTCGGCTCTCCACCTTCCCAGGTGGGGTCAGTCACCTCATTGTCCACCAAGTCCTCCTCCACTTCCTCACTCTGATCATCCTCCTCATGTCTTGATCCCACCACATACTCAGTCATTGACAACTGTATATCATCCTCCTCATCAAGGTCTTGAGACAGTAATAGTGGTTGATTTAATGGCAACTGTGTCTCATCATCATCATCATCCACTTCCTTTGACCTTAAATGCCGTTCCCCTCTGTCATCTTCTTGTGATTGGGTACCCTCTAGAGGTTGTGAATCAGGGCACAAGATGTCATGTTCCTCTGCAAGCGTGCTTGGAGAGAGGTTCAAATTAAGGATTGGTGATGAGACGAGCTCCTCACTATATCCCAGTGTGGGATCACTTCTTTGACCAGACCCTCTATGGTGGGAGGAAGGATGATCAGGGTGAGGATTATGTTGACCAGACTCTTGGCTACTGAGAGTGGACTTGGTGGAAGACAGGGTGGTGCTTAACCGACTGGAAGCAGTATCAGCTGAAATCCAACCGACCACCTGTTCGCAGTGGTCTGACCTCGAGAGTGATGTCCTGCGACGCCCTGTAAACTGAGACATGAAGCTAGGTATGGTGGATGTCTTTCTTTCTTGTGCTCTGGCACCAGGTACAGTTTCTACGCGTCCTGACCCGCGCCCTGAACTATCAGGATCACGTCCACTTCCCCGTCCCTTTTTACCCGCCTTCTTCATATTACACGGAATATGTGCTGCAAATCTGCATCTTTGCACACTAAACAGAATGTGCTTCTTATCTGCGGCTAGGCACAGTGAATGGAATATGTGACTTTGATATTTTACACTTTGCACAGTCCTCATCTCTCCCTGGCTAAGACTGAGCCGAACTCGCTGGTCAGGTGCTATACAGCACCCGATCACGGGTTCTGGCCAGCCAATCAGTGTAATGCCAGCAGCCAACATGGCTGCTGGCATTACACTGATGTCAGAGCCTCCCTGCACGTTTATTGGCTGCGCAGCAGCCGCGAAACGTGCGGGGAGGAGACCCGAACATGGCGGGCGAGCACATGCGGTACTCGTACGAGTACCGCCATGTGCCGAGCAGAGCGATGCTCGAGCCGAACCGAGCTTCGGCCGAGCATGCTCGCTCATCACTAATAATAAACATTACTATCCCTTTAAATGTACATTTTTTTTTCTGCCAGTTACCCATTAAATAGTTATGAACCAATGGCTGACTCATTGGTATTAGGCATAGGTTTAGCACATGCACACTTTGTGTTGTGGCAAACAGACACAAAACGAAGGAGTTGTGGCAGACCTGGCATTTCAGTGTTTGAACCCCCAAATCCACTAAATTTAATAATCAACAAGTAAGTAGAGAAATACCTGGTTGACTGAAGCAACAATCACTATAAATGAACAATGCACTGACAATGCAGAAAGAAATATGTGAGGAAAAAAGACACGCATCCATAATGTTCAGCCTTTGCCATGTTTTCTTTGTTAATCTAGAAGAAGGGGAAAACCACACAAACAGCTGAAGCCATTTCCAATTATTCCCCAAGTGAGAAAAAAAACATTAATGACTCCAAAAGGCAGTCAGATATCAAACTGAATCAATATCTTGTCTGCACTGAAAACAGCCAGCCGTCATAATTCTCAATACAGTTTTGAGATAAAAATGTACACATTACTATTTTGAAAACAAATACAGTATCTGTGTAATTACAAACAACATCCAGCTCTGTACATATAGGGGAACATCAATTCACTCCACAATATAAGTAAAAAAAAACATACAAAACTTTATTCTAAATATGCTCTGTCATGTGTCGATAGCAGAAAACATATCCTATATAATAATTCGCTAAAACGTGTATAACGACACAGTCATGCACAATAGAGACTGCTGTGCATGCTGCAGTCATGTGCAGTAGTGACTGCCTGTGCCGCAGCTGATACAGAGCTGGACGCTCCGAAGGAGGGTCCAGCTCTGTACCAGCTGTGGCGCAGGCAATCTCTACTGCGCATGACTGACCCGTGACCGGCTGGCAGTGGCACTGTGGCCCATGTAATGGGCTCTTCAACTAGTTCCACATAAAAGAATAAAATTAACACAAGAACAAATAAAGAAAAAAAAAAGTAAAAAATACTAAAAAACCCCACATTTTTAATTTTTTTTTTAAAAAAAATAAGTAGGTATGAATAAGGTTTATTTAAGCCGATGTGTCTAACCCAAAATCACCATTTGGGGACACAGGCTTAATCCCCAAATAGTAATCATACCTTCCCATAGATTTATCTTCTTTAATGTAAATAAACCAAATTTGTCTAATTTCTTTATGACTAAAATTTTCAAATAATTTTTTAGAGTTGTTGCACTCGTTCAATAATATATTTTTTAGAAATGGGTCCCAAAATTGTACTTCATAGATGATGCCTTACCAAGGATTTCTAAAGAAGGTAGGTTTGGGTATCAGCAGCAGTGATGGTCAAAAGATTTACCCCAAAAGAGATTGCTAGCCTTCCTCAATGTTGTAACCTTCCTCTTTAGTTTATGCTTCCAAGATGGCTACTTGCTTACATCTTCCACATTAGTATGAAACCTGAAATGGTTGTTACGTGTGTGGAAATATATGCAACTTGTACATTGAGTTAAAATTAAGGTCATGCTAACATTCACTAAAAGGTAGGCAAAAATGTATTGATATACAAGTATTAAGTTAATGTTTCTTAGGGGATGGTTAGACTAGCAGCGTAAGTAAGTATAATTCTACCATAGTTGAGACAATGCTCGTGGTCACTACATGTGGTTCTATAGGGAGCAATGCTGGGGGTACAGTGCATAGTTCTATGGTTACCATGTGGCAGGACCTGGGGAAAAGGAACATTGTGTGTGGTTCTGTGGTTACCATGGGACTATTTTGAGGTTATAGAGTGCAGTTCTGTGGTTACCAAGGGAGAAGGCTGGGGATATTTCCCTCACTGTAATCAACAACATCACAATCAACCTAGATTCCAAAGCTAACTGTCTAGAGGAGACTATGTTCTATTTATCATTCCCTGCACCCAGTCAATCTCCAACTAATGTTGCATCCTTCTATGTATCATCTCTAGAATTCAACCTTCTGTCTCCTGTGAGACCACAACATTTAAATCCAAACATATATCATGTCACATTTGGTTTTGCAATGCTCTCTTAAATGAGCTTCCAACCCACTACAGTCCATAGTATATTCTGCTGACAGACCAAACTATCTCATGTATTGCATTTCAAATATTGCTAATCTATTTTTCCAGTCCTTAAACTGGCTTACTTACCCTTTAGAATAACATTCATAATGTTGGTGCCAACTTTCCAGTTCCAACAATGTGCCCTCAAAAATCGCATTCCTTGTTCCCTATACATCCTTACTCATCCTTGCTCCCAATACACCCCTGCACACAATTTGAATTCCACAGGTTCTTCATTTTGTCTCGTCTATTAGTACATCCTCTCATTCTTGACTGCAAGACATTTGCTCTCCATCATACTATTAGACTTTCCACCAGCCCTCATACCTCCAAAGACTCCCAATGAACTCACCTCTTCAGGGAAGAGTATCAACTACCCCATAGCTGTTCTGAGCATGGAAAAATCTCCAAGCTGCCCAACCTCTATTCACCCTTGTGCATTTTTCTATATCAATCTACCACACACAGCTCTACTAGGAAGCAGCATGGTTGAGTCTCATTGCCCAAACAGCAACTTTTTCTCCTATAGCAAACCTGCTGCATGACTGGATCACTGCTCTGTGAAACACTCATATCTTACATCCACTGATAGGAAAGTTCATATGTCAAGAGGCACTTACATACTGTAGCACTTACGGCATTTGTGCCACAAACCTACTGTCTTCTAGAGCAGGGGTGGTGAACCTAAGGACCTCCTTCTGTTGCTGTACTACAACTCCCACCAACAGCTGGCTGGGGTGATGAGTTGTAGGTCAGGACCAGCATGAGGACCTCAGTTTGCCCATTTCTAGTCTAGAGCAGAGCTTCTCAACCCATGCCCTCAGTGGCCACTAACAGGCCAGGACTTAGAAATTTCCCTGCTAGAACACAAGTGTGTTGATCAGAGGCTCAGTTGTATTGATTAACTCACCTGTGCTCTTAAAAGGAAATTCTCAAATCCTGGCCTGTTAGTAGCCACTGAGGGCACGGGTTGAGAACCACTGGTCTAGAGGCTGTGACACAGAAAGTGCAAGTGCTATAGGATGTAAGCTCCTTTTGCCACATGAATGTTTTATAGCATTTTACGCCAGGACAAGCCAACAGGACAGGCTTTCATAATGTCCATGCTTACTCACATGAGAGTAATTAGTGAAACAGTGATTGTGATTTATCTACCTGTGTTTAATATGGATATCCTTAAAACATCACCTGTTGATGTTCCTTAAGGATTAATCTGTAAATCAGTGCTCTAGACTGTAAGCTTTCATGAGAAGGGGCCACTGATTCATTTGTACTTTATGTTCTAATTGTACTAACTGTAAGTAGGTCTGATTACCATCTTCAGTTGGCCCTGGATGTCATGTACGTGGAGGTCAAATGTCAGTTGTGGCAGGGCCACAGAACACAAACTCCACCTACTGCACAAGATTCTGCAAGCTTAACTCTTTAAGATGCAATGTTTTACAATGTGTTGTACACATTATGGTTGTTGGCAGTTTCTTCAAACTGAAGCAGACAGATAGTGCGTGAGTCTGCTTAAAGTGATAGTAAAGTTGCTTTAAAAGTTTCTCCCCTATTGTGTTATGTATAATAACTTGCCTGTTTGTAGTTCAAAAGTTCTGAAGAGCTAAAGATCCACCGTCCACTCCTTTCTGTCCGTCTCCCACCAAATTGGCTGCAGCAAGGAACAAACTTCAGTAAGTGAGTATAAGGGAAATCCTGCCCCCCCCCCTTGATGAAGAAGGGCAGTATTTCCCTTTGCTTACTGAAGTTTGTCCCTCACTGCAGCCATCCTCACCAGCCTGCATCTTCAGAGTGACATGCCAGAAAGAGGCAGGAGGTGGATCTTTAGTTCTACAGAACTTTTGAATTATAAACAAGTAAGTTATTATACATAACACAATATGTTACTTTTAACATACAGAAAACTAAGGGAGAAACTTTTAAAGCAAAATTCATATCACTTTAACTAGGCTCATGCACTCTCTATCTGCTTCAGTTTGAAGAAACTGCCAGCAGCCATCATGTCCGCCTCTACTTACATGACATTCAGGACTGATTGAAGGTGTAATATCTTGAGCAAAGGCACAAAGGCAAAATTCATAAATGCAACTAGGATTTTATGGCCATAGGAAGGTTAGTGAGCAGTTATTATAAGTATTACTATCGCTGTTCAGAGAGGTAACACACCAGGTTTACCACAGGGAACAAATAAAAAAAAAGTTATCCAACATCAGTCTCACTGAAGAGCATGTATAAGTGGGGGTGTAAATATGTTTAGGTTCAAAAGTTTATTTCTAGGGTCCCAGAATTTCTGCACTACATTCCATATTCCTAGGCCCCAGTGTCGAGTGGTATCAAGAATAGATATGACCCAATCACCTCACCCTGTGTGAAGCAGGAGCATACCAGAACTGACTGGAAGACATCCAGGAGCTATACAAAGTGTACTAGGCAGTGGTGTACATAGTGCCAGGGTACACTCCTCATTAATATCTCCATATATCCACTTGTCATCCTCTACAATGCCACAAAAAAGATTTCTTGCAAGGCAAATAAATTATAGCTGACATTATCCTTAGGCTATTTATGGTGAGGCACACATGATCCTGTGACATCTTGAACCTAACACACAGCACTCAGAGCAAGTTGTAATGATATACACCAACAGCATAGTGGAATGCAAGACTCCTAATGTCTCACACACTCTGCTTCTGCCTTGTGCTAATCTACATGTAATGTAATGTAGATCATAGAGGGGTTCTGGCTGGGCTAGGAGCATGACTAGCCAAGGCACACATAAGGCCATGCAACCTAACATTCTACGATGGTACTGAGTAATACTATCAAATTATTTTACTAGGAAGTACACAAGGTTATCTTTTGTTTTCAAGTAAGTCCTGTAGTATATATGCTATGATTGATTACCCAATTTAATGCTACTTAGTTGACTCTGCCAGAACTAGAACCTGTAATCTTGAGGTTTGACCAGATTCTGCAGCTGATGCATTAACCATCTGAGCTACATTAGTCCTATTTACATCAAAAAATTAGAACAATGTCAAGGAATCAGTGTATTAGTGGTAACTGACAAACACATGTCAGTTGGTCACATGGCAGGTTGAGAAAGGGCTTGCACATTCAACATGTCAGCTGATCTTTGAAGAAAATACAGCTGTTCTGATTGGACAGCAACTTGTCCAACCAACGCAATGTACTGCAGACCTTTCTAGCATTCAGAGTATTTCATTGCATTGCATTGGATACCTCTCTGGTACCGAATGGGTTAAAATAGCCATCAAAATCAATAGGAATGTTTATTTGTCCCCTACAGTGGAACTGGTTTGACCCCGAAATTTCTTCATAGCACATCAGCTCCTGTATTTCCACCATGCAGGCTGACTACTGCAGTAAGTTATAACCTCATTCCCAATTCTGAAAATTGTTTTGTTGAGAATTGGGAGGCAGCAATCATATCAGAGATGATGGATAGATGTATTTACAGCTGTCATATTGTATCATTTAGCAGGAAATAACATGCAGGGCCTGGGGAACCCCCATAAGGGGTCTCTAAGGACTTCAGAAAATGAACATTAGTAAGCAGCAGCTTGGGAAAATATATATTGTAACTAAATGTTTTTCTTATTGCTGGTTATAAAATTTGACATATAAAATGTGTACACTTTTCTTTAAAAAAAGTTGTTTTTTTTTCTTGCCTAAATCCTTGTACTAGCCATAGCTGAGTTTATTAAAACTCATACAATATGTGCAATTATATTTATTGTTTTTCAATAAATCATGTTATTGGCACCATTTAACAGCACTATGGCCATTTAACCTCTCGGATGCTACTCCATTGCCTTGCTTAGCAATGCTTTGGAAATGTTTCTAGAATCCATGAGGTTAAATATACGCTTTCCTGTTAAAGACACATGGGGGGCTATTCACTAAGGCCGGGACTCATCAAGGTACAGAAAAAGCAATGTATCAAATACGCTGCTCTTCGCCGCGATCATTGATGGATACTTTCAATTTTTCATCAGTGATTTGGTGTGTTTCCCTGCTTTGTGTATGTGAAGCAGGGAAAATTGCGTAAATTGGCCAGTCAGGGGAAAAACCCACACATACGCATAAGTGAAAATGTGTATGCTTGTGTTTGCCTCATACATTGAAATGGGATCTGTCAGCTTGAAGGTTAACACTGAGGTGTAATGAATACCCTTTTAGGTCATCTGATCCTGGAGAAGGTCTCATTTGAAAGCCCACTGGGAGTGCTGGGTCTTGGCGCTGTAACTCTGAACTATATATTTGAAAAATGTAAAGTGGTAATATACCTCTAGGAATAAGTGCCTGTTATTGTGATTAATGTAAGGACTTCCTCAGTAGGAGTTATAAATATAGCAATCAGATACTGTATCTCTATATCAAAAGCAAAAAAACAAAAACAGAGTGCTGCATGCAAATTACCTATATGTAAACCCTATGTAGAGCATAAATTATAATGATGTGTTCATTTACTTATTTTAAAGAATGAGGGTTATGTTGCATAGTTTGGCCAAAGCATGTTTAAGCTCCCTTACCTCGCCAAGGTACCCAATTTTAAGAGCGTTCTATCCAATATCCTATCAAATACATATTGCCATGTTTATGGCTTTACATAAACAGTTTAAATTACAATATCCTAAATATAATTGCTCCTTGTGAAATTGCTTGTGAAGGAGTTTAAAGGGGAACTACCACCCCAACACAATGTACTCTCTAAGTCTTTGTCTTCCTAGCGTTATTAGCAATCCATAGTTTTCTCCAAAACAGCGTTGAAAGAGCACTATCTTTATACTAAATCTCTATCTGATGACGTCTTGCCCCTTGAATCCGTTCTGCACATGACCGCTATGGAGCCACTTGGCTCCATTGTACCTCCCTCCGTCTTGCCCATCACTCGTACGTCATTATCCTCAGCACTACGTGACATACCTCACTCATAGCATCAAGCGAGGTCAGGTCATTCCAGCCTAGTGGAAACAGACCGGTGGTTTATATATATATAGCGAGTGCTTCACATGCACCCTCTCCCACTAGGCTGAAATGACCTGATGGCGCTTGATGCCAGGAGCGTGGCAGGTCACGTGGTGCTGAGGAAAATGACGTACAAGTGATGAGCAAGACGGAGGGAGGTACAATAGAGCTGAATGGCTCCATAGTGATCACGCGCAGGACGGATTTAAGGGGCAAGACGTCATCAGGTAGAGATTTAGTATAAAGTGCTCTTACAGTGCTTTTTTGGAGAAAACTAAATGTGGATTGCTAATAACGCTAGGAGGACAAAGACTTAGAGAGTACATTGTGTTGGGGTGGTAGTTCCCCTTTAAAAACTCTTAGTTAAAAACACCTAAACATTACTCCTAAAGCTATGATATCTAATATCCTCATGCTGACAGTTGCAGGGAATTTTTAAAACTGAAGTAGGCAGATTGCATGAGCCTATTTATCCTTTTAATGACCAGGGGGATGGTCAATGCATTGTAGATCAATGGTTTGCATACCTCTCTGGTGATTAAAGCGTTAAGATTATCATGTTCTGTGAGCAGAGTTTGGTCCTACTAGCAACTGCCATGTCCGCCTCCATGGACACACATAACAAACAGGACTCATTGAAAATGTTATCTCTTTATTCAAGAAGCAAGGGGAAATTAGGATTTTCTGGTCATACGAAGATAACTGTAGGGTTATTATTAGGAGGTGTTAGTTATTCTTTAAATTAAATGTATTTCCTAAGAGCCTAAGTCAACAGTAGTCAATAGTTGGACCTCTTACTTACAACCCAAAAGGAATTACCCATAGTGGGTTACTTACTATGAAGTACAAGTTAAGTGGTGGCATGTGGCTCACCCTCATGAAACCAAAGAGTATAAAACAATATGTTAATCACATGATACTATAGAGCTTACACATTACAGGATTACCCACAGCTGGTAGTTCCTTTTCGATTGCTAGCTCTTTGTTGCCACTTAGTTCATATACTGTAGCTCTGTATAATCATGTGGGTCATAGATTGTAAACTCTGTAGTGTCATTTTGGTGACACTCGACTCTAAAGAACCTATATTTTATAGGACATGATCCACACTGGTAATGCCTTATAAAATGTAAGCTTTGTGGTGTCATATGGATCATGAAATGTAAACTGAAATTTCTCTGGTGCCATGTGTGTCATAAAATGTATTTGTAAGCTCTGTGGTGCCATGTAGCTGACCCTCATGAACCTCAGAGCTTGGACTTCACAGGAACACACCCACAGTGAGTAATTCCTCTTAGATTATAAACTCTGTGATCTTATGGGGGTACAATATTGCATACTATGAGCTCTGTGTTCTGATATGGGACATATATTGTAGATTATAGGTTCTGATGTCATGTAAGTCATACATTTTAGAATGCAAACTCTGTGGAGTAATGTCACTGACCCTCATGAACCACAGAGCTTGTTCTTCACAGTAACAAATGCACTGAGTAATTCCTCTTAGAATATTAACTCTGTGATGTCATGGGGGTGCAGTATTTCATACTATGAGCACTGTGTTCTGATGTGGGACATACATTGTAGATTATATGTTCTGTTGTCATATAAGTCATACATTTAGATCATAGGTTCTGTTGTCATGTGAGTCATACATTTTAGAGTGCAAACTCTGTGGAGTAATGTCAGGCTCTGATTGAACCACAGAGCTTGCACTTTACATAATCCAGTGTGGGAGATTATCTTTATTAGATGTTTTGTGCTTAGTGGAAAGGACTAGACACTTGTGCAGCAGCTTTACAAGGCAATTTCTTATGGAATCTAAATTAAATTGGGGACATTCTGTGCAAATCAACCACCAAAAGGACAAAGAAAAATGACCACTGAATGGACAGTTTACCCTATGAATGCTAAGGAATTTTCTACTTCATTAAGAAGCAAAAATTTGAGACCTTTCTAACATTCGGTCAATTTAATTACATGAACATGTGTATAATTTGCAAATTATTATTTTGCTCCATATAGTGTAGTTGGTTTACACCCTAGATTCTACATTTATTCTCACTGTCTGACACCCGATTCTTGTACTCCACTGGTAGTTAAAAGACCAAACATCCACTGTCTGCGTACCAGGTTTTGTTATACTGCTCACAGAATTATGCATACATCTCATTGTTATTCCACTTTCCACTGGTAGCCACATAACTAAATATACACTGTCCGCTTTTGCATCATTGTTTTACTATCTACTGTAGTCAAAGAACCACACATATACTGTCTGATGCCCCAGCCTTGTTCACTGTCTACTGGTAGTCACACAGAACCACACATGCACAGTCTGACACACTAGCCTTTCTCTACTACCCACTTATAGTAAGAGAACTACACATACACTGACAGCTTCCCCGGCCTAGTCCACTGGTAGTCACAGAACCATACATGCACTGTCTGACATTCCAGCTTTGTTTCACTGTCCACTGGTATTCACATAACCACAAATACAGTATCTGGCACTCCAAAATTTTCCAATCTTTACTGGCAATTTACAAAGTCACATACACACAGTCTGACACCCCAGCCTTGTTCCACTGTCTGTCATTGCTTACCTGTTTTCCTATTCATTCTTCCTTATGTAATGCTGCATTACCCTGCAGGTTTCACATAATGAAGCGATGATCTGATTGTTTCATATATTGATATAAAGCTCAGCTGGTCTGCTGCCATGGTTCTCAAAGAGTGTGACGTGGCACTATGGAATGCTTTGGAGACCAGCTTAGGGTATCCCGCTTTTGCAATGAAGACTTTGACAGAAATGTTAAAGTTGGATTTCTAATGTATATTTATGGAAAATAGCATGCACAGTATGCTCTTTTTGCTTATTCTGACTGCGAGACCAAATAACTATATATTTATGTATTGTACCATTCATTAAGACCTTGTGAAATTACTAGTGTTGAGCGAGCACCCCGATGCTCGGGTGCTCGGGTGCTCTGACCGAGCACCCCCTGAGGCTCGAGTGCTCGGCCGAGCACCCGAGCCCCATTGCATATAATGGGGCGACACGAGCATTACACCAGGCACCCCCTGCTCTGATGAGGGGAGGGTGCCTGGTCAATGCCCCCCTTCATCTCCGCTATGCCCCCTTCATCTCCAAATGCCCCCTTCATCTCCGCAATGTCCCCCTTCATCTCCGCTATGCCCCCTTCATCTCCGCTATGCCCGTCTTCCACAATGTCCCCCTTCATCTCCGCTATGCCCCTCTTCCACAATGTGCCCCTTCATCTCCGCTATGCCCCTCTTCCACAATGTCCCCCTTCATCTCCTCTATGCCATAGAGGAGATGAAGGGGGACATTGTGGAAGAGGGGCATAGCGGAGATGAAGGGGCACATTGTGGAAGAGGGGCATAGCGGAGATGAAGGGGGACATTGTGGAAGACGGGCATAGCGGAGATGAAGGGGGACATTGTGGAAGAGGGGCATAGAGTCTATGCCCCTCTTCCACAATGTCCCCCTTCATCTCCGCAATGCCCCCTTCATCTCCGCAATGCCCCCGTACCTCCAGTCCCTGGTGGTCCAGCGGAGCGTCTTCGGATCTGTGCCTCTTCCGGCACAGATCCCCGCCACCCGAACATGGCGGGCGAGCACATGGCGGTACTCGACGAGTACCGCCATGTGCCGAGCAGAGCGATGCTCGAGCCGATCCGAGCATCGGCCGAGCACGCTCGCTCAACACTAGAAATTACCTATAAAATTCTTGGGGTGCCCTGAAAACTCCAAACTGCATGTTAGGGGTGCTTTGAGCAAAACATATTTGAGAACCACTGTCCTGGTGTAATGTTCTGCAGCTATCTAATTGCTTAATTCTCTGCTGGTCTCATATAATGCAAATATATATTAGTCTCTTTCATATTAATGCATAAGCACTCCATGTCCTGTCTTACATGACTTAACATTGAAAAAAATGCAGGGGAAGTAGTGTTTTGGAATGTCACACTGGGAGCCATATTGCCTAAAAACAGCCATGTTTTATGCTCATCCATATACAGAAGTCCTCCTGCATAGGCAAGAAATGAACATACCAAATTTCATATGCACAAAGGAACGTTTTTTAAGGCATAATGAATTTTTCCACACAATCAGTTTTTTGAAACAAAATAATCTGTTCTGCAAAAAAAAACCAAAAACATGACTTTGTATATACGTATTGGCATAATTTCTATTTCTTATTTTTAAAAAAAATTATTTTATATAAAAAATTATTTTGTGTAAAACAAAATGTATTTTTGTCACAAATGTATTAGTTTGTCTGACAAAGCCAATTTTTTGTGAAAAAATTATTGTGCCAAAAAACAATAACTTCTCTGTTATGAAATAACCAATTTTGTACCATAATCAATGTAGTCGTACACATTTTTTTTGTATCGTTTTGTCATGTAATATTTTGGACCAGTAAATAACTTGTTTTGTGACGACATTTATTATATGGTGCTGAATTGACTCTGTGGGACAAAATTATCAGTTTTGTTCAACAAAATCATCTTTTTCAGACAGATATCATTTTTACACCCCAAAAAGTTACATTTTGTAACACAATATTATTTGTGTCCCATAATAAATACATTTTTCTGTTGCAAAATTAATTTGGTGAGATAAACATCTCTTTTTTTTGTGACAAAATCTATTCAGTCATGTTCTTACACACATTGTAAAGGCAGAACAAATTTATATATAATTACATCAGAAAAATATAAAAATCGACTCCTCATATGTGGGAGTTTCCTACTGTAAGCTTTTCCTCTGACCTAAAGCCAATCAGAACTTCCTGCTCACGAGTGAGAAGAAAATGATAGGCCTTTATTGGCATCGTGGACCTATCTGTGAGTTCTTATCTTAAGTCATCCTTAAAGGGATAGTAATACTTTAATATTACTAATCCCCATAGTGTAGCTCTTTAAAAAATAATTCAGTTGCCCCCAGGTTCATCTCTCAAACCATTATGGTTTGAGAGATAACCGAAGGAAAAGTTCCCCCCTCCCTCCCCCTTACCTGAAGTCAGCGTTGTACTGACTGCAAGGAAAGTCTGTCGTACGACAGGCTTGCGGCTCTGCAGCTGAGCCGAGATCGCATTAGTGAAAAAGAATTATTTCACTGAAACGGTCTTCTGCGTGTGCTTGGTTTGTTCTTGGTTTGCAAGCACACGTAGAAGTGAAATAATTTTTTTTTTACTAACTCGATTGCGGCTCTGCTGCAGAGCCGCCTGATGAAAAATAAAACCGGATATCCCTGCAGTCAGCACAACGCTGACTTCAGGGAAGGGGGAGGGAGGGGGGAACTTTGCTTAAGGTTTTCTCTCAAACCATAAAGGTTTGAGAGATGAACCTGGGAGCAACTGAATTCTTTTTTAAAGAGCTACACTATGGGGATTAGTAATATTAAAGTATTACTATCCCTTTAATGGTATAGCTGATGTTAATTCACACAGACACCTTTTGCACTTGCTACAGCTGTCAGACTTTAAGTAAATTGCTGCACCTGGTCAGAGGTCAAAGAGACAGTGGGGGAGATTTAAAGAAGTGGAGCTAAGCAAAATTAAGCGTCAAAATGGCTGTAACAGAGTGGCCGATATTTCTAAATGTAATAACTCCAGTTTAAGAGGACTGAACGCCATGTATTATAGTTTTATGTAAAATGGAGTAACGAAGTTTGTGAAAAGATGCACAGTGAATTTATAACGAAATTTCACTATTAGCGACAATTTTACACCAGAATTTTCATCAGAATCTTAACTCTAGTTATATACTGTCCTAAAGCATTCCAGGCATTAAAATCAACTTAATAACCCCATATTTATAAAAATGCTTTTAATCAATTATACATCAGACCTGACGTTATCTCCACTTGCCGTGCTTTTAGGACAGGCATTGCGTTTAAAGGGACAGTAATTTCCCATAAAAAATTCTTATAGTTTTGTAGAGGATCAAAAAATAAACTCTATGGCACAAATCCTATCTGTCAAACCGCTATGGTTTGAGAGATATATGCATACAAAGTTCCCCCCTCCCCTTCTCCTGACGTCAGCGCTGTGCTGACGGCAGGAGATCCCAGTCTGGGGACCAGCCTGCGGCTCTGCAGCAGAGCCGAAATCGCATTATTGGAAAATAATTACTTAATTGGAAAGGTCTACAAAGTGTGTCTGGTTTGCAAGCACACTTTGTAGACCACTCCAATGAAGTAGTTCATTTTAAATAATGATATTTCGGCTCTGCTGAAGAGCCTCCTCATGTCGGCCGACACGGATCTCCTGCTGTCAGCTTTACAGCTGACAGATTTGTGTCATAGAGTTTTTTATTCTCTACTAAACTAAAAGGCATGAGGAAAGGCATGAAGTAATACACCATTATGGCACGCATACACCAATACTCACCCTTCTACTATAATTTGACAAAAGGGAGGGGTTAATTAGGGGCATAACTACAGGGTGGAAAAGGGTGCAGTTGTAACATGTCTTGGCATCCAAGGGGGCCAATAGGTTTTACTTACACCCCTGGGAGAATTCTTTGTGTTTTGGGGCCAAAAAAATGTTTACACCATGGCCCTCCAATGTCTAGGGGTTAACCCTTTAAGTACCCAAGAGATGTACCACACATGAATAGGTAAACCTCTCCAGTACACAAAGGGTTAAATACATAATCTGCAAATTTAAATTGGACCTCATTATTAAATCATGGAAGTCAGCAACTACAATTTTCCACTATGGGCCTTGTGCTGAGATGAGATGACAAACACTGAAGCTAACCAACTGCACTATTGGGGTAAACATTCCTTTTGATGTAATGGTGCTTTTAACCAATTGAAAGCCAGAGAAGTCTCTAAAGCATTGTGGGTTAAAAGCACCGTCAATGGTGCCTTTTTATTTGTCCACTATAGTGAAACTGGTATGATCCAGAACTGTCTTGAATATGGGCCCAAGAGAATCCGGATGAAAAGCAGGAATCAGTGGAGACGGGGATCCAGCTATGAAGGTTTTATGGAATAAATGCATCATAAGTCATTATGTGAAATAAACTTTACAGAAAAATACTGAGAGTTACATTTAACCCTTTGAGTGCCAGATACTCCTGTCTGGTACTCAAAGTGGTAGATAAGAACAAACACTTCCTAATAATAAACACTCATTTACCTCAGTATGGCCAGAAAACGGCCCCTAAGAATTTGCCTGTGTTTACATGATACATCTTCCATCAGACCTGGATGTCATGTCACTGGAGGCAGACATGACAGTTGCTAGCAGGATCCCAGAACCGAACTTGTGCATGGCAGTCTTAACTCTTTCAACTCCAGATGGGCCTGCAATGCATTGCTTTAAACTGCATTATGCACCCCCTCTGGGTCCTTAAAGTGTTAAGTAGGCTGATGCACTGCAGGAACTGTTATGGCCGCCTGCATGGACATGACATGCCAAACTGACTGAAGAGGTTATTTCTTGAGCGAAGGGAAAAAGTCAAAATCCATAAGGGCCATTAGAATTATCTGGACATAGTAAAAATTTTTGGGCAGTATTATTAGGTGATGTTAGTTCTCCTTTAACCTTTCAATTCGTCACAAATCTCTCACACATTAAACAACGCACATGGAGATGTATATACGGGGTGAAGAGGCATTATTTGGCATAAACATTAAACATGGTGCAATTAGAGAAAACATTACTTTTTTAGTGAAAGTATTTTAAACTGACATTGTCTATCATTTTCAAGTGTGCCCTGGGCTCATTTTATCTACCTCAAAAGGGTGAAAAGCTGAGCTGACCTTGCCGGGACTAGAACCTGCGACCTTGTGGCTTGAACAGATTCTAGAGCTGATGCATTAACCAGCTTGCAACAAAAAAGAAAGGGAGACAGAAACAGGGGCACCCCTGTGTGTATCAACCAATAGAAATTGAAACCACTACCAGCACCAATAGGTGTAAACTCACAGAGATGGTGGTTGGAAAACAGACAGTTAATTTGAAGGATTGGAAGATTTGCTATTGTGACCGATTACCCGAATGGAGATGGGTTAAGATCATCCGGATGCTTGATTGTCAGACTTTTTGATATCAGCTGTCTGACCAAAATATTTTGTGAGTACCTTTCATACAATTTTTCTTGGAGTTCTTTAAGATACTACACTGTATGGTGCTTTCTCCTATTTTTCTTTTTTTTGTTTATGTTGGATTAACCAGCTTGGGCCATCTCACATAACATAGTAGATTGGCACAGTTTGCAAGGGAGTAACTGCATGGGGTACAGAGGGTGCAGTTGTGCCGGGAACTCAAAATTCAAGGGGTCTTCATCTGTCCTAAGGTCAAACAGGTTCTAATTATGCCTCTGTGAAAATATTCTTATGGTAGGAGACCCAAAAATTGCATGCTCCAGGGTCCTGCAACGAACAAGTATACTGCTGACAATTAGAGAGAAATTAACTTCTGCTCCTCTAACAATTATATCAGGAAATATTACAGAATTGATTTATGATCTGTTTCACTGTACTTATACACCATATTCCTGATTTCAAACTGTGATATTTAGAGGTTTATTTCATAAGGAGAACTAGTTCAATTCTGGAATAAACCAGTAGCTCAGTTAGTTAATTGACTGTGAATAAGGACCATTTCCATGGCTGTGCCCACTGTAAAGCATTTGGTGGTAACCTTCTGTTTCAGAGGGCTTCACCTTGGGTTTCCAACAATCAAAGATTTAAAGGAGAGATCCTATTTAATTCTGTGGTCAGATGGTCATGGTCATGTTTTGGGCTCAGATAAATGTGGCTGAAAAATCCACATTAATTTCCAAAACTTTGTGATTCTCCTAAAAATTCACAAACACATCCATTCTTACTTGAAGCTTGTTGCACAAATATTGCTAAATACAAGTACAGAATATAGCAGAAGGCATATAATAGCTTCAGACAAAGTTTGGTGTTAAAGAGATAGTAATACTTAAAATGTTAAAAAAATATATGTTGTAGGGTTTATCCCCCTGAGTAAAACAAGGGTACTACCACTGCTGAGAGATATTTTATTAAAAAATTGTAACAGCTCAAACTTGAATTTCTAGGTGCAATATCACAGTGGCCTGACAATTTACAGTGGTGCTGTTGCTACACCATCCTATGGAGATTTATGGTCTACAGACCAGAGCTGTCCATAGGATGGTGTAGCAACAGCTACACTGTAAATTTTCAGGCCACTGTGATATTGCACCTAAAAAATTAAAGTTTGAGCTGTTATACTTTTTTATTAAAATATCTCTCAGGATTGGGAGTACCCTTAACTTACTCAGGGGGATATACCCTACAATATATATATATTTTTTACATTTTAAGTATTACTATCCCTTCACGATTTAGGTTCATACTTAAATGAACAAAAGCTGGGAATTTCAGGGTCATGTATGGCATGATACATGATAATTCACATCATCAATGAAATACCTGATGTCATCATTTCAAATATCAGCAACGACATAATTAAATGCATTTAATCTCTACAAATGTGCTGTTATTTTCAAAACATATGTGGGAAGGTGCTGAGTTATTTTTTTTAATCCTTAACCCCAAACTTCCCAGCTTCTGTTTGTTTGTGTGAGGACCTTCATGCTAGCTTTACTGGATGCTTTATACTTTTTAATTTCCATATTTTTTGACACATTTACTAATATAATCAGCCACTAATGTGTTTAATTCACATAACTCCAGCAAGCGATTTGAAATAAATACATCAATTAAACACAGTAGTTTGAATGACCAACTACTGTTATCAATTACGTACTGTAATGTGTGATCAATCAAGCACAAGAGCCTGTTTCCGGTTGTTTGTTGATCAAAAGTTGAAGTGCACAATCTATGGAGCACTTTGTGATAATTCTGACCAAAGTTCATCAATCTTTGCACAAGATAAATGAAGAACATGATTGGTTAAAACCCAAGAAGGCCTTGTACGTATCACAAGTGTCATTTGCCTTCTGTTGCTTGAGTAATGATGTTGAACATAAATAATCAATAATTAATTGAGATCTATAAACCATGGACCTGAGGGAGGGGGAAAGTTGGACAAGTCTCTCCAAGACTCAGTAGTAAGCAATGGCACTATTTCCCTATACATATTTATTTTTGTCTGTATTGCTCTCATTGAGTCAGTGACAGGAGCAGGGGAGTGGCATATGAGAGCTGGTGGTTATTTGTGGGGCATGCTGAGACTCTTTCTGTATCTGTCATTGAACCAATTTCAAACCTGAATTGAGAACAGGCTCAGAGCAAGTTTGAAACTTGAGCCTTGAAATTTACAGGAAACACATATAGACAACACAAAGAAAGAGAGGGTGCCAAGTGGTGTTATATCATTTGTGTCACACTTGTATTTAAAGGGTTACAGTGGGAATTCTCCCAAAACATTTGACATCAATCACCTTTAGAGAAAATTCCCTGGCTCCACGCCTCCGGAACCGACAGATGCTCTTCAAAAAACAAAAATAATTTATTTAAATCTGTATAAATATACAAGATTTCCCAGGTACGCCTGCTGTCCTTGGCTTTCAAATTCAATTGCAAACCCATATTCATTGTGCGTTTCATTAAACTTAATACATTAAAGACCAGAGGGGTGTTCAGTCAATGGTTTGCAATGCTTTGCACACCTTTCTAGTCTTTACAGGGTTAATAGGCTGTGAGGATCACAACATAATACATAACAACTGTCTCTGATTTACAGGAACAGTGTCTGTTTATTGGTTCCCTATCTTGGATCCTGCTGTCCCTGCTTTTTATTATATAGGGTACTGAGAAATACATTGCTCTACAAGGCGTTGCTTAACCACTCTGGCGCTTAAAGGGTGGGTTCATTAAAAAGATACAATTATTAAAATTAAAATCCTTTTTGGGAGATTCCTGAAACACCCTTATAAAAGATGACAAAGGTTGCAAAGCTCGCTTGATGATACAGAGGTTCTGCATCTTTAAAGTTATATAATTACATCCTCCACCAACATTTACGGCCCTCGTCTATCAATCATACTATCAATCATAACACAGGAATCCTTGAAATTATAAAATACATTTGCTGGAGGGATCACTTTACACTTAGATCAAATACTGTGTGTATCTGTGATTCTGAACTGTCTTTGGGGCAAACGTACAGGTCAGATTCTAAGTATTATTAATCACATTTAAACCAATGAAAATGACTGAGCCACTGATTCCTTATCTGTGATCGATGTGGGTAAACATGAAGTGTTGGTGTGTCCCAAGGCCTTATTCAAAGGCTTCTATGTCATGCAGTGTGGTAGGAGTAGACTTTTTGAGCTTAGCCTTGTGTTATTACATGTGCATTAGTATTGCTAGGGACTGGGAGTGACTGAAGAGGGTCAAGTCCTGGATCTCTTGTTTATAGCCCCAAGTCTTCTTACATTCATAATACTTGTAATGCTGTCATTTAAAAGTAATATTGCAATTGGTTTGTGAAGTTCCCAAAGAATAGTATTAGGTGGGCCCAAGACCAAAGTCTTTTGGGATTCAAGATAAAGGCTGGACTCTATTACAGAGGCACACTTCAATATGGAAATATATGTGACTTTCAGGACAAACACACAGTGTCTTGAGTGATAGAAAGGTGTATTCAGGAAGGAGAGACAAAAAAGGAAAACAAGGGGTGGCACTCCTCGTATAATATCATCAGCCAGTTGATCACCACACCCCCACCATAGTATACTGCTCAGAAGGAAAATAGTTGGTGAAACACTTATGTGCAGACTAGCAACAGGATTTAGGGAATTAAAATTGTTCTACTATTCAGCATAATGAATGAATGATTTACAAAAAGAGCTGAGTTAAGAATGAGAGGTCCCCCATTAAGACTAGAGGAAAGGCACTTTCGACTAAAACAAAGGCAGGAATTCTTTACAGTAAGGTTAGTAAAGTTATGGAATTCTTTGTCTCGGGATGTTGTGCTTGCAAATATTGTAAGTGCTTTCAAAAAAGCAATGGATGCCCATCTAGCATAGATCATACTGAGAATTATGACAGATGGTTTCAATGCAGATATGATGTTGGTCCAGGGAAATATCTGACTGCCATTTGGAGTTTTTTTTTACCCACTTGGGGTTTAATTGGAAATTACTTCAGTGGGTTTTTTGCCTTCCTCTGGATCAATAGGGGTGTGTTTTGGCATGGGCTAAACTTGATGGGCGCATGTCTTTTTTCAGCCTTGTCAACTATGTTACTATAATGGAACTTTTTCCAAAGGTGGATTTTCTTTCAAAGCTTGGGCTGCTCCTCTCCAAAGTCTCACATCTATGAGTCAAAATATGTAATAGAAGACAAGGATAATTCAAAGATCGTGAAATGCAAAATATTTCACTCGCATTTGGCATTGATTGAGAGTCAGGTATATACATTCTCACAACATAATCAGGCATGCAGAGATTCTTAGCCCATCTCCATTTGGGTTTGAAACAAAGAAGACAAAAATCACTTGACACTTTTTCTGTATAATTGTGGTCTCAGTGACTTTATGGTTTAACAAACTCATTTTTGTATGCATTTTGTGTATGTATTTATCATACCCTTACAAATATATTTTTTATAATCCCAGCTATTTTGATAGCCTTAACTATAGTTTCCTTCATTTAGATGTCACCCTTTATATTTATTGGTAATATATCCCAATTAAATTTTCAAAGTTGAATTTTTAGGTGCAATATCACAGTGGCCTGAAATTGTACAGTGGCGCTGTTGCTACACCATCCTATGGAGACTTATGGCCCCAGGACCAGAGCTGTCCATAGGATCATGTAGCAACAGCGCCACTGTACAATTTCAGGCCACTGTGATATTGCACCTAAAAAATTCAACTTTGAAAATTAATAACTTTTGAATGAAACACCTTTCAGTAGTGGGAGTACTCTTGTTTTACTCAGGGGATAAACCCTACAACATATTTTTTTTTACATTTTAAGTATTACTATCCCTTTAAGGAGATTACTTTGGATTGGAATAATAGGTTCAATCATGGTGAAGAATGGTTCTATTTAAATTACTCGTCAAGTGTTTAGCTCTCGCTGTCCTAGCCTAGATAGTTATTTTTTTGGGGGGGGAATTCAGCATTGTTTTCAAGAAATGTTGTGATTTATACCACTTGACCTGAAGGAGGGGGATCTCCTGAATGCTTGTCTTCAGATATGAATAGTTTGCCCAAATAAAATGGTGTCACCAAATACCAAACTACTCATATCTTTTCAATACAATGTGATAAATAGGCAGTATATTGCGCATAGAGAATAATGTCTTTAGAAGAGTCTATTGTAATAATAATATTTGTATTTAAAACTTGCAAGTATTTGTAACATTATTCTTCCTCAAAGGGATAGTAATGTTTCAAAATAAATGTAGCTCCAATTATTATTTATAGTTTTTGGGCCATGCAGGGCAGTATTATCATTCTATACGACGTTTAGTTCCAGAGTAATTGAATGATAAAGTATCCCTCTCTCGCCCCTTTTATCTATCGTAAGCCACCTCCCCTCAGATGTGGAATCCGGTCTCTTGATCAAACAATCTTCTGGCTGTGAGCATAAGGAAAACCCTGTTCCATTGAAGGAGGGCAGGTTTTTCTATATGCTAACAGAAGATTGTCCCTCGCTGTGATCCATCTGGATGGTCTTGCTGTGCAGCTTTACAAAGGTAAAAGGGGTGGGAGGGGGTCACTTTATGATTTAATTACTCTGAAACTATACATCACAGAGAATGATAATAACACTCTACATGTCCCAAATACAATAAAGAATAATTGGAGCTACATTTATTTTGAAACATTACTATCCCTTTAAGAAGTTTTCACCCTCTGTCACTTCTATCATAAATATGTAAAAGAAGACAAAAAAAAGGGGTCACCAATAGTGCCTATCCCAGAGGTAAATAGAAGATCATGTAACGTTAAATATTTCACTCACATATGGATTTGGTTAAGAGTCAGATATATACCTCCTCACAACATAATCATTCATGCGGAGATTCTTAGCCCATCTCCACTCGGATGATACACATCCTCCGACTCTTCAAACACACACTATACACGTACATTCCTCCATATTAAAAATGTAATATACAATCACTATAGGTTTTACAGTTAGATTTGCTGCTTTATCAAGTGTGCAGTTTCAAATAAACAAATAGGAAAAAACACTAAACAGAGATAAGGAAGTGGAAACAAAACAGAGAAATAAATTAGGGGTGAATAGGCAATGGTGTAGAGAATATTATCTACAGTCCTTCCTGTACATTTACTACTTATTGCCTTGTCTTGGTTCCAATTTCTTACCACTGTCTAGCTCTGTTATATACTAGATACATAGTAACATAGTTGATGAGGCTGAAAAAGACATGCGTCCATCAAGTCCAGCCCATGCCAAAAACACCCCTGATGATCCAGAGAAAGGCAGAAAAAGCCCTCTGAAGCTATTTCCAATTTAGCCCCAAGTTGGAAAAAAATTCCTTCCTGACTCCAAATAGCAGTCAGATATTTCCCTGGATCAACATCTGCATTGAAGCCATCTGTCATAATTCTCAATATTGTTCTGTGCTAGATAGGCATCCATTGCTTTTTTGAAAGCAGTTACATTATCTGCAACTAGAACATCCAGAGGTAAAGACTTCTATAGCTTTACAGTCCTTACTGTAAAGAATCCCTGCCTTTGTTTTAGATTGTTGTCTTACTTTGGAATTCTGCATTGTTTTATACAAACTGTGATTAATGATTCTTGAGCTGAACAAAGGAGAGAATATCTCAAAAACCTGTCACTCATATCTTGCATTACTTCAACTATACTAATATAGATACCACAATTCAAGCATCATATTGTTTAACCCTTTGAGTGCCAGGAGGATATAGAAGTGTGTTGCATATCCCTCTGGCACTCAAAGTTTTAAAGAGATAGTAATGTCTCTTTATAAATTAATGTTTTTACAATCCCTTATACATTGTAATAAGGTTCTGCACAATTGCCTGTGTTCTAATTGGTCTACTTTATGTGTAATTATATTATAAAGTTTTCCCCTCCCACCTCTTTTACAGACATCAATCTTCTTCACTTAGATCTGAAATCTAGTCACTTGACTGGACAGATCGCAATGAGGGACAATCTTCTATCAGTATAAGGAAAACCCTGCCCCACTTGACGAAGGAGGGCAGGTTTATCCTTATGGTGATACAAAATTGTCCCTCATCGGGATCTGTCCTGACCGGCTTTCTGCTCTGAGGAAAGAATAGTGATGTCAGTAAAAGGGACAGGAGGGGGAAACTTCATAATATAATTACACATAATTACATATAAACTAGATATTGGCAATGATGCAAAGCTTTACTACAAAGTATAAGGAATGATCAAATCTTAATTTATAATGAGACATTACTATCTCTTTAACAAAGGAGTATGCAACAAGTGCCTCTCTGATTTCTGGCTAAGACCAAGGAGGGTAGCACTTGCATAAGTGTGCCAGAGGTGCCAGGGTAGGGATTAATGAACCTCATTTAGTCCTTTGCTCACTGACAATGAGAATCCTGTAATGGGGTTATTGATCAATGGCCTTAGCTTCAGAGACCCCATGCATTAGTTTGGTGTACTAAGCATACTTGAAGGTTATCCTGTCTCTCTACATTTCAAAGGATTCCTTTTCCATCAAGAAGATCTGAAGACTGGGCACCATTTCTGAAAAAGGATGTTCTGGAACTGGTGACAGTATAGCGAAGAGCAACAAAATTAATTAATAGTATGGAGAACTTGATGTATGAAGAATGTCTAGACAAACTTGGTTTATTTACTCTATTTACCCTAGAGCAAAGACTACTAAGAGAAGATCTTATCACAATGTACAAGTATATTCAAGGTCAATACAATGATCTCTCTGGTGAGCTTTTCATTCCAAGACCTGATCAAATAACCAGGAGCCACCCTTTAAGATAAGAGGAAAGAAGGTTTCAACGTTGGCAGAGGAAAGGGTTTTTTCACGGTAAGGTCTGTTAAACTGTGGAATTTCCTGCCTAAGGATATGGTAATGACAGCTACAATGGGTACATTTAAGAGAAGATTCAATACATTTCTTTCAAAGGGGATCATACAGGGTTATACTGTGTATTAGTAGGTAAAACAGGAAGATCTGATAAATAGACTAATACTCATTTGGGATACATAAAGGTTTATATAATTCTGATATATCTGGGTTATGAGGTTCAGCCTAATTTACTATGTTACTATGACTTTTGCTCTGGACTAATGACTGGGACTGAAATAATTCCCTTGATTTAAATATAGCTTTTAACATTGAATACCCCTCTGGCACACAAAGGGTTGACCCCTTGCATTCTAGAGAGGTCTCTGAGGCATGTTTAACCCTTTACATGAAAGAGGGGAGGGCAACTCTTTGCAAGACACTGTTCTGTACACTCCTCTGGCACACATAGGGTTAAGATCATTCACAACATTTTTTTTAAAGGAGCATATTTTTGTAGTATTGGTCCTCATAATCTCTGTTGTGTTTAACCCTTTGTGTGCCAGAGAGGTGAAAAATACACTGGAAAGTAATGCAAGGGGCAACCCTTTGGCACTCAAAGGGTTAAATAATGACAACATATTTGTCAAGAAATACATTTCAGAAACATGGTTTCTATACATTATTACATTCATAAAAGCAAAGTTGTGATCCATCTTAACTAAAATATTTTGAGTGTGTTTTACATTATCTGAATGCGTTTACCAGATATATCGATATCATGCGTGTAACGTGCAATTAACCACTTGAATGTCACTCAAAAGGTTTATCGACGACTGAAAAGTAAACATTGAGAACAAGGCCAAGTTATACCAGTATAAAGTAATCATATACAACATGTTTATATCAAATCTTATTTTCTAAAATAGTACTTTATGTAGTTGTTAACAAATAAACAAACCTAAAATAGTTTTTCAACTTTTATCATTCAAAAAACATGGTATGTATACAAAATTGCAACGGCAAACAAGAATTAAACTGGAGCAACAGTGACATCTAATGTTAATTTAGAAAAATTGCACTGATGATTTCAATTTTGTGAGTGAATGAATTAACGTGCAGAATGTATTCAGCTTGTTAACCTCTTATTCTTTTTAAGAGGATATGAATAACAGTTCATTTTATAGGGCTGATAAAAAGTTATGTGATGATCTTTATTAACATTAACCCTTTGCGGTCACTTAAAAAATGTACATAACCTCAGCTCAAAATTAAAAAGATGATAAGATTAAGATGATTTCCCCTGATAAAGCTCAGCACTTTGTTATCTAATTGGAACGTAAATAAATAAAAAACACAAAAATCAGAATTCAAGAATTGCAAAAAGCTTATTAAATAAGTGCATGCTAAAGGAGTGCCACACAATATATTGGCCACCTATCAAAGGGTTAAAATAAAGGGTTAGTTATGTAATTGGAAGTAAATGGCTCTTGATCATAAGATTACTGCATGTTATCAAATGGAGATTATATTTTAGTGTTTAATGTGAATGCATCAGCTCCACTGATATTCCTCAGTGCCATTAAATCTAATGAAATACAGGGTCCAATGTATAAAATAAGATTCAAAATAATAAGCTAAAATGGTGCAATTCTTCATTAATCCTTTGAGTTACAGACAGGTATCCAATGCATTCTCTAAGAGAACAACAGGGCCATACCAAACAGATTAAAATTCCCCCCATATCCCCTTGATTTAAATTAAGATTTTAACCTCTTAAATGATAGTGAGGTCTATATGAATTGCGGAGGAACATGCTGGAGAATTTGCCAACATTCAAAGTGTTAAAGGGATAGTAATACTTAAAATGTAAAAAAAATATGTTGAAGGGTTTATCCTCCTGAGTAAAACAAGAGTACTCCCACTGCTGAAAGGTATTTCATTCAAAAGTTATTAATTTTCAAAGTTGAATTTTTTAGGTGCAATATCACAGTGGCCTGAAATTGTACAGTGGCGCTGTTGCTACACCATCCTATGGAGATTTATGGTCAACTGACCAGAGCTGTCCATAGGATCGTGTAGCAACAGCGCCACTGTACAATTTCAGGCCAATGTGATATTGCACCTAAAAAAATTCAGCTTTGAAAATTAATAACTTTTGAATGAAACACCTTTCAGCAGTGGGAGTACTCTTGTTTTACTCAGGGGGATAAACCCTACAACATATTTTTTTTACATTTTAAGTATTACTATCCCTTTAAAAGTAATTTAAAGCGGAACTACCACCCGACAAAATCTTTAGCTTAACTACGTCCCCATCTGGCGACTAGCTACTTAGTAGCGCTAGTCGCCAGAATTATTACCTTATTTAATAGATTTATGCTCTCTTCTATGGCTGACAGTAGCACGGAGCGAGGACATCTTGCCATTGTCCGTGCCATTGTTTGCGCTCTGTCAGTCCCAGCTGGGTCTAGGAGGCATTGCTAGGAGCCGACTGGCTCAAAAAGGGACTGACAGTGCAGGCGCATGGACGTCACAATGGCAAGATGTCCTCGCTCCGTGCTACTGTCAGCCATAGAAGAGAGCATAAATCTATTAAATAAGGTAACAATTCTGGTGACTAGTGTTACTAAGCAGCTAGTCGCCAGCTGGGGACTTAGTTAAGCTAAAGATTTTGTCAGGGGGGTAGTTCCGCTTTAAATAATAAAACCACTATGGTGGGCCAAAATAGAACCTCTTAATATAGTGTACCTATAGTGCTAAAATGTTGTATTAAAGGGATAGTAATGTTTCACAATAAAAGCAGCTCCAATTAATCTTCATAGTATTTGAGACATGGAGAGTGTTATTTCAGTACTGTCAGAGTTGCAGTTCAAGAGTAATTGAATAATAAAGTGTCCCCCTCCCGCTCCTTTTACTGATGTAACACTGCTCACCTTAGAGCTGCAAGACTGTCCAGATGGGTCGCAGAGAGAGACAATCTTCAGTGATCATAAGAAAAAAACCTGTCAAGGGGGGCAAGGTTTTCCATATGCTCACAGTAAGAAGATTGTCCCTTGCTGCGACCTGTCTGGTAAAGAGACCAGATTCCACATCTGAGGTGAGTAGTTACACTAGGTAAAAGGGGCGGGATGGGGGAACTTTATCATTCAATTACTCTTGAACTACAACTCTGACATTAATGAAGTAACACTCTCCAGGGCCCAAATACTATGAAGATTAGTTGGAGCTGCTTTTATTGTGAAAGATTACTATCCCTTTAATGTCAGGACATTTTTTTGTCTTCAAAATTTTCAAGAGATTTAGATCAATAGGCATTTTGGGAATGTGTATTTGGCTCCTATGGTGCAGTGGGTGTTTCCTCAATTATTCCATTTTTCTTTAACAACAATTTTTGTTTTCCTACTAGTTAGCGCTAAGGAAGAAAACGTTAACCCTCTGAGTGCAAGAAGGGTATGCAACACGTTGTGTACCCCTCTGCCACTTAAAGGGTTACATGGTCGTAGAGGAAAAACTATCACCTAAAAACAAATTTGATGATTCTGAAAGCACTTTCAAAATCAAATATATATCGTATTTGCTATTTTAGAAAACTAGTTTCAGTTATTAGATTTATAGATTGTTCTGAGTCTTGCTGTGCAGATTGCCGATACTGTCTTAGCCATCGTTACCTCTCCCACTCACTCCTAATGCATTGCTGCTGAGCACTGTCATTGGGGAAAACAGTATAAGGCAGGCATTGCCTGCGTGACAGGCCTTAATTACCATAACCTATACCTCTAAATAACTGAGGAAACTAGCTACATTCAAAATGTCTTCTGTCACATGCAGGTGATTATGAAAGCAGTTTCCAAATCACATAAGTTTAACCCTTTGCGTACCACAGATGCCAATGCGTTCCATACCTCTCTGGCACTCAAAGGGTTCATCACAAATGGTTGAAAATAAATAACAGATTTAAAGTGTTAGTAATGTCTGAAAAAAACTTGTTTGCATTTAGAAGAGCTTAAAAAGCTGATCTGAATGCAAAAAAACGTATCTCTCAAACCACTACAATTTAAGAGATACGGGTGTTTAAAGTTTGATTTCTCCTACTGACAGCTATAAAGCTGTCAGCAGGAGATCTGTGTCGGTCGACACTGAGGTGCTTGAGAAGTGCCGAGTCCTCTTTACTTACATGGAATCCCTTCATTTGAATGGTCTAAAACGTGTGCCTGAACACTAGGCACACGTTTTAGACCATTCCAATGAAGGGATTCTGTGTAAGTAACGAGATCTCAGCACTTCTCAAGCGCCTCCGTGTCGACCGACACGGATCTTGTGCTGACAGCTTTACAGCTGTCAGTAGGAGAAATCAAACTTTAAACGCCCGTATCTCTTAAACCATAGTGGTTTGAGAGATACGTTTTTTTTGCATTTAGATCAGCTTTTTAAGCTCTTCTAAATGCAAAAAAGTTTTTTTCAGACATTACTAACACTTTAACTGAAAAATGATTGTCAAAAAAAAAAAAAAAGTTCTGACCTTAACCGTTTGAACGCCAGAGGGGTACGCAATGAATTGCATACCTCTCTGGCACTCAAATAGAGAATCTGTATAACTGCAATAGTTAAAGGAGGTGTAAACTTTTTTATGAAAACATATATATTGTAGGGCATTTCTTGATGAGTAAAATAATAGTACTTCCACTGCTGAGGGATGCATATTTCCACAGTTATTAACGTTTAAACCTGTTTTTTTTGTTTTTTTTTTACATTAGCAGCGCCTTCTAGTGGTCAAGTTCAAATTAGTTATCCTGTTACATTCTAATGGAGAGGAAAGTCAGTGATATACAGTTCTCTGTAGAATGTGATAGAACTGCTGAGTCACTTCCTGTCTGTTAGAACTAGGGTTGCCACCTTTTCGTAAAAAAAAAATACCGGCCATGGCATTCTCTCCATAGACTTAACATCGGACAGAAGCCAATTTTTTACTGGCCTGCCGGTAAAATACTGGCTGGGTGGCAACCCTAGTTAGAACTATCAGGAAGTAAATACACAGTAAATTCACCTCCTGATTATTTAATCTGTTAAATCATTTGAATAAAACAACTGACAGCAGTGGGAGTGACCTTGTTTTACTCAGCAGGAAAAACTCTATAACATATAGGTTTCCATTAAAAAAGGTTTACTGCTTCTTTAAATATATTTATCTCCTGTATTGAAAAAAAAAACAAAAAACTCCAAGGATCCCCGAGAAAGTGGTGCCATCACATTTTCAAAAAAGTTATACTACGCTTTGAAACAGTAAAAAAAAGAAAAAAAAAAAGAAAAAAAAAAAAAGAAATTATGCTTTAACCCTTTGACTGCCAGAGGGGTGCCAACGCATTGCTTCACAATGTGTTGCGTACCCCTCTGGCAGTCAAAGGGTTAAACATTCCTAAATTAAAAAAAAACCCAACAACTGACTGTGAATTCAGATGAACATGCAAAACCATATTTTGAACATAGAGCTGAACATATACATCAAGGAGGATTACCCAACATAGAGCTGAACGTAGACATCAAGGAGGATTACCCAACATAGAGCTGAACGTAGACATCAAGGAGGATTACCCAACATAGAGCTGAACGTAGACATCAAGGAGGATTACACAACATAGAGCTGAACGTAGACATCAAGGAGGATTACCCAACATAGAGCTGAACGTAGACATCAAGGAGGATTACCCAACATAGAGCTGAAAGTATACATCAAGGAGGATTACCCAACATAGAGCTGAAAGTAGACATCAAGGAGGATTACCCAACATAGAGCTGAACGTAGACATCAAGGAGGATTACCCAACATAGAGCTGAACATATACATCAAGGAGGATTACCCAACATAGAGCTGAACATGTACATGAAGGAGGATTACCCAACATAGAGCTGAACATATACATCAAGGAGGATTACCCAACATAGAGCTGAAAGTATACATCAAGGAGGATTACCCAACATAGAGCTGAACATGTACATCAAGGAGGATTACCCAACATAGAGCTGAACGTAGACATAAAGGAGGATTACCCAACATAGAGCTGAACGTAGACATCAAGGAGGATTACCCAACATAGAGCTGAAAGTATACATCAAGGAGGATTACCCAACATAGAGCTGAACATATACATCAAGGAGGATTACCCAACATAGAGCTGAAAGTATACATCAAGGAGGATTACCTAATATAGAGCTGAACGTAGACATCAAGGAGGATTACCTAACATAGAGCTGAACGTATACATCAAGGAGGATTACCCAACATAGAGCTGAACATGTACATCAAGGAGGATTACCCAACATAGAGCTGAATGTAGACATCAAGGAGGATTACCCAACATAGAGCTGAACATATACATCAAGGAGGATTACCCAACATAGAGCTGAACGTATACATCAAGGAGGATTACCCAAAATAGAGCTGAACATATACATCAAGGAGGATTACCCAACATAGAGCTGAACGTAGACATCAAGGAGGATTACCCAACATAGAGCTGAACATACACATCAAGGAGGATTACCCAACATAGAGCTGAATGTAGACATCAAGGAGGATTACATTTTGGGTCACATTCACAATGGAAAAAGTGGAGTAATTGTGGTACAAACCATCTGTTTCACAGGGGACACATAAAGAGGGCCTTACGATAGATGCAATGTGTTGGCGACATTAGCATAAGCTGATGCGGAGACACACATGAAATCTGCACATTTTAGGGCTGACCTAAAATCCAAATAACCCAGCAGTATGTATTTTTCATAAGGAGCAGTCTGGACACCCTAATATAGCATGCAGGTGGTTGCGGGCTTATATAAAGGGATTTCATTGAAAGCAAACTATCATAAAACTTTCATTTAGCCACAAATCCTTAATACCTTAGTGATATACATATAAATACTTGTATTTTGCAGCATATGTCTGGCATTAGTGAAAAATAGAACACGTTCGGCAGGCAGTAGTGGGGCAACAGTGCAGACATCTTGCAGAGAAGGTATCTGTCTGTGCTGTCCGTCTCCTTCACCTTCACGAATGGTGAGTTGAATGCTTTTGTACCTTAATGCACCAGAAGGGACTAACAGCGCAGGAGCAGAGAGCGCCTACAGCAAGATCCCTGCCTCTGCTGCCTGCCGAATGAGTTCTATTCCTCACTAATGCCTTACTTATACAGCAAAATACATGTATATGTACATGTATATCGCTAATGTATTAAGAATTTGGAGCTAAATATAAGTTTTATGATACTTCCACTTTAAGAACTTGATAAACACACCCAATGACAAAAAACCCCCAAAATAATAGATTTAACTCCTTCACGTCCACTGACGTGCCAGGACCGTCACGGCGGTCCAGCACTTAAGGACCAGTGATGGTCCTGGCATGTCATGGAGTTCGGGACTCCCACGCCACTTCGGGAGCCCTGAACCTGAAGTAAAAAAAAAAAAAAAAGCCCTGTGGTTCTCAAGTGCCGTCAACGTGTGCTCTCTCCAGTCCTTAAGGGGTTAAATAACTTGAATACCAGAGATTTTGACTGAAAAAGCTAAATGAAAAATAACACAGAATTTTGATGCAAAGCCATATTTACTTAACCCTTTATGATGTGGCATAGTACCTACACATCGCCACTGTATTACATTTCAGGTGTTTGTCACATAACATGTCCGTAGTATGCTAATCTTGCCATCATACCATGGTGGCTACAGAGGCCTGTCATTAAAATGCAGTTCTCTGTGGAATCTTCTCTATTACCACTGGGTTAGATGAACAGTGCTTGAATACAGTGCTGTTTAACCTTTTTCTTGTTTTCTTATTAGAGCAGTATTCCTTTAATCACTCCTATATTTTCTGCCCTTATCTAATTCACATCCCTATGTCCTCCCCCACAATCTGTCTCATCCCCTCCACTGCTATGAGTCCTCACCTGCCATCAGACCCCTAACTTAAATCCCTCAGTCCATCCATTGTCATGACACTCATCTCCCTCATTAGATCCCTTATCAACCCATCAATACCCTTATGGTTCAATCACTAATACCATAAACGCCTGTACTACTGCCACACAAGATTAAAGCCCCTCCCATGCCCATCATAGCCCTCCCTCCTATCAGGGCCCTCTTCCATTATCACCATACGTGGAATCTCTCAAAATGAGTTGACCCAGATCTCTCTGAAATATTAACTTTTTAGGTTACACAAACATCTACATAATATGTCCCTACTTGCACTAACCAAAAGGTGTACCAGTCTGTGCTCAAGGAATCCTCAACATGCTACAAATTAAAGATATCACAGAAGACAAACAGGAGACCTTTCTCTGCCTTTCTGGTACAAATTGCACTAATATGGAGGCCAAATCAACAGTGAAATGGTGCACATCATCCAACAGGTAATAGTGGACTTTTACCCTGAGACTTTGACCTTTCACCTTGAGACCAGGGCTGGATTTAGACATTTTTATCTGTTGAACAGTGGGAAGAAAAAGGGACTAATGTCCCCCTATAGGTCACTGGTAGGGCCCCACCTGGGGTACTGTGTACAGTTGTGGAGACCAAGTCTTCAGAAGGACTGAAGAGCCACTAGTCTGGAAGCTCTGCATTATAAACAGCTGAAAAATGGCATTTGACCCCTCAAGGACCAGAGAGGTGCAGACCAATGTGTTATACACCCCTCTGTGCTCAATGAGTTAACATTAACATATATCATCAGTTTGCACTTTAACTATGTGACTGTACTTCCACAATATTTAAAAGAGCAGTAAACTTTTTTTAATGAAAACACGTAAAGCACTGTGGAATTTGTTGGCGCTATATAAATAAAGATTAATAATAATAATAATAATATTTTATAAATCTTTTCCTGCTGAATAAAACAAGGTCACTCCCACTGCTGTCAGATGTTCTATTCAAACTTTAGAACAGTTCAAATAACCAGGAAGTGAATTTACTGTGTTTACTTCCTGATAGTTCTAACTGACAGGAAGTGACTTTCCTCTCCATTAGAATGTAACTGGAAAAACTAATTAGAATTTGACCACTAGAGGGCACTGCTAATGTAAAAGCATGGGTTTAAACTGTAATAACTCTGGAAATATGAATCTCTTGGCAGTGGGAGTACCCTTGTTTTACTCAGTAAGAAAATCCCCACAATATATATTTTTTCATAAAAAAAAAGTTTACTGATCCTTTAATTAGCGTTCAAGAGTGGTTCAGGTTTCAAATGGGCATATGAATGTTACAATTTGTGACCCAGCAGCTGCAGTTATCAGGGAATTGCTGCAGGATACATTGTTCATACATACCTCACAACATTTCAAATGGCCAAAGAGGGACACTTTTGTATTAGGTGGTGTACAAGGGGGCGTGGCTGGTGGGTGTGGCATTACTGAAAATTTTTCGGCTAATTCATGACCTATTGAAAACTCTGTGTGTAACTTAATATATGACTTATAACAAAAGCATAGTGTTTTATTTACACAGACTAATGTATAAACACATATACTGAAGTTAAACAAACATTAAAGTGAATGTTATTGCTGTAGAGCAACATAATACACTTGATTGGTATGGGCTTAGTACTCTATGGGTTAATCCTTTGAATGCTAGAGATGCCTCCAATGCAAGAACCCCAGTAATCCTCAATGGGCCTTTTAGGAATATTTTTATTTGTCTTCAATGGTGTAGTTGGTTTGTTCCAGAAGTTTTCTTATTGTTCTTGGTATATCAGCTTCAATGTCCCGATGGGGAGAAGGAGGGCTATACATAAGCATCATGGATGAAGGCTCCACAGTAAAATTATAAGAACCCTTACACCAGACTTCAGCTTCTCCTGGTATGGCACAGAGAATTTTGATTTCTTGAATCCAATTCAGTGGTGTAACAATAGGGGTCACAGGAGTAGCAACTGCAACCAGGTCCGTCACTCCAGGGGCCCGGCCGCCCTCTGTGACCACATGCCCGGCGCCCACGACAATAATCTCCCCATGCTCTGCATTACTCGAGTGAGGACCGCGCGGGAGCTCCAGCTTCTAATAGAGGACTGTGCAGAAGGAGGCACAAACCTCTCCTGCCACACCGCTGGACCACCAAGGAGCTAGGAGATGGACATTGAGGGCAATTTGGAGAGGTGGACATTGGGGGAAATGTGTGGAGAAGTGGACATTGGGGGCAATGTGTGGAGAGGTGGACACTGGGGGCAATGTGTGGAGAGGTAGACATTGGGGGCAATGTGTGGAGCGGTGGATATTGGGGGCAATGTGTGGAGCAGTGGACATGGAAATTGGGGGCAATGTGTGGAGAGGTGAACATTGGGGGCAATGTGTGAATTGGTGGACATTGGGGGCAATATGTGGATCGGCGGACATTGGGGGCAATGTGGTTGGCAGGGGGGGGCATGGCAATTTTTGCACCAGGGCCCTATGACTTCTAGTTACGCCTCTGATCCAATTGGTGAGAACCATCCAGCACAGAATTAGTTTACGTATGGAAACTGCTTCATGTATATATACACACAGCTACAGCCTGCAAAGGCTGATGGGACTATTAAAACATGCTTATACGTGTCTTATTATATGTATTGGGTGTCATCCCAATCGACTGTCTTACAGCTCAAAGGGTCATATGCAGAAAATGTGGAGAAATTGTGAAACAAACAAAGAAACAATAACATAAGATTAAGATTGTTTCTCTAGTATTCAAGAGGTTTGAATTAATGGGAACCTGGGCAATATTTAATTACTAGTTTTAAAGCCCGTGTACATGGGCCAACACTGGCGGCGCTGTAGTCATGCGCAGTACTGACTGCTTGGTACCAGTAAGGTGCTCAGAGAGGACTCCGGTCTGAAATTGTAGCGCCCCGCTCCGTATCAGCCGCTACTTGTTTGGGCAGTCAGTACTGCACATGACTGCAGCACGCACAGCCTTCTCTACTGGGCATGACGGCTTCTGACGTACATAGCGAATTATAATATAGGATTCTTTATGGTGTAGTTGGTTTACCCCAAAATTGCTCCACTTTCGTTTTCACTGGGCTAAAGAGTCCTGACCCTGAGGTTTTAAGTCTCTAATATTTGTCATTCAAGACAATAACCTTTTGAGCTCCAGAGAGGCATGTGACGCATTGCAATATTTCTCTGGCACTTTAAGGGTTAAAGTTTTAATAATATAACCCTTTAAGTACCTGAGGAATGTGCAAAGGGACTGAAAATCCTATTTTAGAAATCCATTATATTCACTATTAACAAGAATTTAAGAAAACTTTAGTTATCTTTAGTTTATACAATGTTTAGTGCTCTGCTGACTGGGAAATTTAAATCAAGGCATTTTATATAAAAATTTTGTTCACAAAAATAACTCCCTTGGGTCTGACCTGTCATTATATAGCTGACAGTTTGGGGAATGGGATGTAATAAGATGTCCACAGTCACTCACACACAGTTCAACTTACTATACAAAAAGTACAGCTCCTGAATCCAAATTCTGATCAGAAAGTAATGTGCATATTGCAAATAAGCCTCCTAAACAAACTGACTGTATGCATCTTAATCCTATTTGCTAACTTTATGCAAAATGACAGGCCCTGACTATTAATGGTAAATGTGGTATATGTATAGCTATCTCTGCAAGTATGTTTATAAGGAAGATGCATTTAACAAAACATGACACAAGACTATTCTAATATACAATAAATTCATGAAAATTGTAGGATATTAAGTATAGGTTTGGGGGAGTGCTACATCTCTATGTACCCATTTATTTATATGTTAAAGGACGTGCAATGTTTTCTTATAAACATCTATATATTGATGGGCAATCTGAGTAAATTAAAGTTACTCATTTTTATGGCTAAAGTTTAAATTCAAAAGTCATTAGAAAAATACTATCACCTAAAATAACTGTGGTAATTTTGAAAGACCTTTCAGATTCTCCTATATATTGTATGTCATTTTATTATTTAGAAAGATATAGCATGCACGCACTTCCTGTGTTAGACGCTTCCCCACTCACTGACATATACATTTTCATTGGTTGAGTTGGGGAGGTAATGTACAGCTGTCAGGAAGTACCTGCATGGTATGATATTTCTGCCAGTCAGGGTCAAGCTCCATCCCATTATGATGAACTAGTTGAAGAGACCGTTACACGGGCCACAGTGCCACTGCTGCCCAGTCGCGGGTCAGTCATGCGCAGTAGAGACTGCCCGCGGCGCTGCTGATACAGAGCTAGACGCTCCGATGTCCAGCTCTGTATCAGCCGCGGCGCAGGCAGTCTCTACTGCGCATGACTGCAGCACACGCAGAAGTGTCTACTGTGCATGACGCGGCGTTACACACGTTTTATCGTATTATTGTGTAGGATAGTTTATACACTAGAAACTGTGATAATGAAATTGGTATCAAAATGTGATTGCTACATGAATATAACCTGGGGCGAAGTTTTACTCCCATTTATGTGTTTGGTGCAATGGGAACCACTGTGAAGTGGATACATGATTCAAGTGAATTAGCAATCAATCAGTGCAGTGAACGGTTAGATGAAATAAGTTTCTGTCAAAGAAAAGATGTTCTATAGTTCTGAGTGTTTAGTTAGTATGAACCAATTGGCTGTTTTGATCTTCTTAAGACAGGTTAAGATTTATTGCAGTAGCCAATGTTTTGGGTTGGTGTATGGTTAACAGTATCACCTCATAGAGTGATGGTTCTGAATATGTTCCCTCGGTACTTTGAATCTGAGATTTGTCCTTAAAGGAGGATGATCCACATCTTCACCCAAAGTGATGTGTACTGCGTTTTATTCTCCCACTTGGGAAACGTGTAAGTGGGAGTAAGGATGACAGTATAATCCGATATTGAAAGGCACTGTGTGATCTGTATTGTGGATCTCTGAATTGATTTATATAAATGTGCACAGTGTTAATATGCGCATCCAATATGATAGTATATAGCCATATAGTCGAGTATAAGGGCGATATAAAACTCTTCAGATTGAGGAAAGAGAAAGGTGTATATATTCAGTGTTACCGTCCTCCGTGGCTTTCTCTTTTGTCTAAAAGTGTCCTGATGATATATATTTATGGAGTTAAATACTGTGTTGAGTAATATCCCCCTATGTGTCTTATTGTGTCTCTCTAAATCCTGCATTCAAATGTGAGTGGGATTACATATTCCATGATAAAGATTATTTCACTCTTACATCAGTGTTAATGGAGTGAGGGGAGAGTGATATGTGATCTTCTAGCTCATACACCACAGATCTAATTCTTCATTCATTCCCACAGGAGCCATTGTTTGTAGGGTGTATATCCAATACAATTCTCGTTGTGCGAGTTTGGTGAATCTGTCACCACCCCGTGCTTGTGGTGGGATCTGATCTATAACGTATAGAGAGATGTTTGTAGGATCCCGTTTGTGGTATTTGAAAAAATGTCTGGCAACACTGTGTTTGGAATTTCCGTTGCTGATGTGGTTCTTATGTTCCAAGAATCGTTCCTTTACCGGTCTGGTTGTTCTCCCCACGTACTGAAGTTTACATGGGCATTCTAGGAGGTAAACAACATATTCGGATGTGCAGTTATAGAATCCCTTGATTGGAAAGGTTTCACCTGTGGTGTGGCTTTTGAAACTTTGAGTTCTATGTTTGATGAACTGACAGGTGGTACAAGGTTTATGTCCACATTTAAAGACTCCCTGAATGAGTGCTCCATCTGACACACTTTGGAATCTGTCTTTCTGGGTGATGTGTTTTTTGGTGCTGATATTACTAGGTGCTAGGCTGGTTTTCAAATGTTTGGATTTCCGATAGATAACCTCAGGTTTGCTGGGGAGGAGTACGCATCTATGTAGAATGTGCTCAATTTGTTTTCTAGCACTATTATCCCTGGTAATGAAGGGAACCACAGGGGTCTTGTTCTTTTTTCTTTTTAGAACATTTCTTTGTATTACTCAGCAAAATAGTTTCCCGTGGTGTTTCTTTCACTTTTTTAGGGCTAAATTGATATTTTCTTCCTTATATCCCTTGACCAGGCATTACTTTTTAAGTTCTTCAGGTTGTTCAAGAAAAGTGTGCTCCTCTGTACAGTTCCAGTGTATACGGTAAAACTGGCTCAAAGGCACACTATTGAGCCAGTTTGGGTGGTGGGCATTAGTGGCTTGGATATAGCTCTTACCATTCACCTCTTTGTAGTGTGTCTTAGTGATTATTTGTTGTTCATAATTAATGCTTAGAACCAGGTCCAGGAAGACCACTGATTGCCGGCTGTATTGGAAAGTGAACTTGATCCCTAAGTTGTTTTCATTTCTTTTCTGTTGAAAAGTAAGCAATTTTTCTTCTCCCCCTTTCCATATGATCAACAGGTCTTCAATATATCTAGCATATAGGCAGAGGTTTGCCCCATACTGGTGATATAGATGATGTTCCTCCCAGTAGCCCATGAAAAGGTTTGCATAGCTTGGGGCGAACCTCGTGCCCATAGTTGTGCCACAGATCTGTAGATAGTGGTTGTGTTGGAACATTAAGTTGTTATGGGTTAGAATTAAATGAATTGCTTGTAAAATTAAATCCTTCTGTATATGTGGTAAGGATGAATCTTGGGCTAAATAATGGTCCACTGCCTTGAGCCCCAGGCTATGTTCAATACAGGTGTATAGGGAGCTGACGTCACAGATCAACCGAGGGAACATATTCAGAACCATTACTCTATGAGGTGATACTGTTAACCATACACCAACCCAAAAGATTGGCTACTACAATAAATCTTAACCAGTCTTATGAAGATCAAAACAGCCAATTGGTTCATACTAACTAAACATTCAGAACTATAGAACATCTTTTCTTTGACAGAAACTTATTTCATCTAACCGTTCATCCATTTGGATTCACCTTTATTACATCTATTTATTAACCCCATTACCATGCACAGCACTGATTGATTGCTCATTCACTTGAATTATGTATCCACTTCACAGTGGTTCCCATTGCACCAAACACATAAATGGGAGTAAAACATCTCCCCAGGTTATATTCATGTAGCAATCACATTTTGATACCGATTTCATTATCACAGTTTCTAGTGTATTAACTATTCATCATAATAGAATGGAGCTTGACCCTGATTGTCGGAAATATATACAAATTAGGGTCAGTTAGAACGGGCTCCCTTTTTTCAGATGAAGGCGCTATCAGTGTGCTGAAACGCTTTGAGCCACGTGGTTAGGCCGCAATGCCAATACCACAACTTAGAACCATTAGAGGAATCAACGGTGCGGGTATTCTATTCACGGAGGTTACCAAGACTGGGCTACAACTACAGGAGGAGACGGGGACGTGATCAGATCTCTAGAGGACAGCCGGGACTTGGATGGGACCAGAGAGACTGTACATCATTACCCAGATGAGCACACTTATTCTGGGCTTCCAGTAAGCAGAAACCTACACTGTTTATGGATACATATTGTTTGTATTTAACATCTAGTAAGCTCATAATCTTACCATTTGGGACCTGCTACTGCTATTCATAAATTCCTAAGAGACTACTCTCTATGTCACCCTTACCCCCTACACCCATGCATGTACTCAAAGGAGAAACAGAGGCGTCAACTACGTTGAAGGACTTATTTTCCGTTGTTTAACCAAGCAGGTGTCTATTTTTTTATTCATTTATGTAATTTAAGTCTTTTAGTGCCATCTGCTGGTGTAAGAGATTGTTTCTAGTGAGCTTTGGTTAATTGCTTTGTTGACCAATCGAAGCACTTTATGGAAACTTAGTACAACCTTATATTATAATTAATATCGGGTTGACCTACCAAATAAGGGTGGGCAGTACCTTTTGTGTAAAACATTATTTATAATACAAGCAAATGCAACAAGGGATAAAGGGTTTTTTGGCTGGGTTTTTCCTAGTGTATTCATGGCTGTTGCAGGATTCAGGTCCTACCTGAACGTGAACCAGTGGGATGATAACCTACATTACCACAGAGTGTATCTAATCTGGAACTGGAAGCTATATACTTTCTTATATACAATTCTGCAAGGCTTCCAGTCTATTCTGGGACAGGTAAGTGACTTTACCCACTGTATTTGACCAATCTAATGAGAACAGCCACCTAGTAGCCATTTAGGCTGCAGTGTTAGCCAAATTCGGAAGCCATACAGAATAATTCATTACCGATTCATAGATATAGATATTGATACTGTGTTAGATAAGTAATCACAATTTGAGATCATATAGGGGTTGGTAGAGATAAGTAGATACTATCCCATCACAAAATCAAATTTTGTGCTGTAATTACTGACACCTGCAGAGCCACATGTTTACTGTGTGTATAAATATGTATACAAATGCTGTGGAATGTGATAGCATGCCATTGTAAGTACATGCAGATGATACACGATATCTTTGTTTCTGATTGGTCATTGTTACTCTCATGCCCTGGTGATTTCATCATTAACCCTCTGTTATTGCTATCTGGGAAGCTTTTCCCTTATTTCTCAATTGTTGCCTGGTTACTTTAAGAGATTCCTAATTCACGCGTGCTATTTCATCACACGCCTAGTGGAGGGAGAGTAACCCCCTATGTGGTGAAAATTCTGGAAGAACAAATGACAGTTGTCATTTTGGTTAACCCTAGCACTGCTTGTATTGTATAGCAACCATGATGCTGCCCTTTTAATCATTATAGTTTATATGACACATTGATACAACTTCATTGTCTTTGCTTTTTAATAAACATGTATTGTTCTATACAAACGATTATTATGTGGGGAATGTAATCTGGCTGGGAAAAATATTCACAGCTTTTTATTTCATCCAGAAGGTAGGACCATTGAAAACAGCAAATAAATAGTTACATTCTATTTATTTGATCTGGGACATTTTGTCTTCCAGATAAGTTTCTAATTCTTGCAATATTTTGCACGTGGTTTCAAATGGTTGACACGCAGCCAGATTGAGCTCATCTCACATAACAAAATGACCTTCCACATAAATCGCTAGTTTTATATAGATTTGTGTGTGTGAGTGTGTGTGTGGGGGAGGTATTTATTTAAGCTGCAGTCAGCTGTATAATTATTATTAATTATTGGGAATAATTAACCCTTGCTATGCTGCTGTGTTTGAATATTTCTAACTTATACCTTCCGATACAGATATTTAAGGTTTAATCCTATATATGCAGCATATGTTACCTTGTTATATTGTCGGATATATTTTACCATATTTCAATTTTATAAATATATCTTATTATATGACTTGGTCATATATATGAGATATATTACTGAGTCACTTGGTATTCACTAATACTCTGATTGCACTGATTGTTAATTTATACTATATTTTATATGCCAGTACAATTATGTTTTGCATAAATACATGTAATTGATTTTTATCAGTTTGTTTACTTCTGGTGTATTAAACCTAGATTGTGAATTGGTTTCAAATTAATCAAACTAAACTACTATCATATAGTTTATGTGAGGAGTACAAATATTTGGAGTCTCCTGATTATTTCCTGCTCTATATCCTTAACATAGAAAAAGAGTCAAAACCTGCACAAACATAATGGAAAATGCGCCTGTGGAATTGCAAACATTCTGCTGACATGCTGCCCTTTTCTTTTGTTGAAAACAAAGCCTTTAAAGAACTGATGCCATGTGGGCATATCCCAAGCTACAGTTATTTTTCAAGGATGCATGTGTCAAAGTTGTACAAGCAGGAAATTAATGCTGTGGGCAAAGGACAAAGAGAGTCTGCCTGCAATCATTTTAGGGCATATATTGCTGTAGGGCTCTACCTGCTCACAGCTTTTACTTTCAGCTGTTTACTTCCTCACTTCATCCCTGAGCAGCAATAATACTGAGGTGGTATATATTGCAGATTTAGAAAGCATATACAAAAATGTCTGTGAAGAAAATTTATTGGCAATGACAAAAAGGTGAAAATGTATTTTCTGTCGGCAGGAATTTTCCCTGGAAATTGGAGAAATTGCTAATTTTCCATGAAAATTCCTGGTGAAACACCCACAGCTGCTTCCATCTTCACTACTCATGATAAAGATGTTAAAATACCTAGGCCTATTTGCTGCTGCCTACTCACACTAAGTTCTTCGAAAGAAGTAAAAAAATGATCAAAAATAATTTAAATCTATGCCTGTAGAATGGCTGATTTGCAAAAATGTTGGATCCCCACTTTAAACATGGCACCTGTATCTGTGCCAGTTTTACAACCCCTTCAGCTATTTCTCTACTATTAAAGTTCCTGTAGGAGTTTGAAGGCCTAATACCCTAGTTGCCCCTTACTTGCTTAGGTTCTCCTCACTAGTTAGTAGTTGCCTAATTTCACCTTAAACCAAGTCTCCCATAACACATAACTCTCCCCCATTTCCCTAATTTATATCACATTGTCTAGTATGATGAGCTGAAAACTTTGGAGCCTTCCATGAGGATATTCATGGAGGAGAAAACTGTTGGCTTCTGAAGAGCCTAACTTCCATTATGGGTCATGGTGCTAAGGAGCGGTGGGTCATCTAATCTTCCTGAGTCCACTGTGCCAGAGGCCATTGTGAGGTGGTGCCTGTGTTCAAAACAGATAATAGAGATGACTAATAAAGTAAAATGATACATTTATTGGCTAATTGAGTGGCTCAATGATGAAAGCTTTCAAGACAGATAGGTATCTTCTTCAGCCATTCTTATTATGCGTGAAGAAGAGACTTGGTTGTCTTGCAAACTTATATGTCAGAGCCATTCAGTTAGCCAATAAAGGTAGCATTTTTACTTTACTAGTCTCCTGCATTTTCTGTTGGTAACATAGTAATCATTATAAAAAACATATTCTTATCTGTAATTCAAGAGGTTAAAGCCCCATTTAATTAATAGGGATATTGGGAATTTGTATGTGCCCCTTTTATTTGAAAATAATACAGTGAAGCAGGACTTTCTATAGGGTTGGACAATATAATCAGCCATGGATGTGATTGTTTGTTAGTGGCACTGACAGTGAATTGAAGGGACATCTAGTGGTGGAAAGTGATATTACAGAAAGAAAAAAGTATGGACAGCATTTGTGAGATTCTGTCAGTTACTAAAGTTTTGTTGCTTTATAAAGACATATATGGGCATTGCCAATAGTACATAAATACATACACTATTAATTATGAAGTAAAAAACTAAAGACATGTAAAGTACAATGATAATGAGTAGCTTAATATGAATATATAACCTTCAATAAAATAAATTTAAGGGATTGGAAAAAACAATTAAATGTATTATGTCCAAAACTCTGCTATGGAAGGGAGTACATGGTTACATTTTTTCAGAAAACCCAGTTTTGTCTGTGAAAATTCCTTCTTAAATCCTTGTGTGTTTAAATGAGCTAATTTTAGAGACAATAGCCTATTTGCCTCAATGTAGGGGGTGGAAATATTTTAGTGCACTTATAATACTCCTCCTAGTGTCTCTGTTTGTCAATATGAATTCAGCCTAGATTGTAAGCTCCTTGGGGCAGGGTCCCTTTCCTAGTGTATGATTCCCTTGCTGCACTTTCCCTCACAAATAATGTAATGATTGTACTTAACCTTAATGCTCTTAACCCCAGTTCTGTTGTTTTTGTATTGTATTATTTCAACTTCTGTTAAGCGCTGTGTACATGTATGGCGCTATATAAATAAAGATACATACATACATACATACATAGTGAAGCTTTATGGCAATTTATCATTGTAATTCTAGTCTCAATGTCTAGAAGAGGCTCACTATCTGACAGGAGATGACAGGTATTTGACAAATGATGACCTCCTGACCATCTCACTGGTGACAAGATAAATACCTTGTCATCACATATGTACAAAATTGTAATATGGTATTGGTGCACCATCTTCAGGAATAATATAATTATTACTACAAGAACTTAGAATGTAAGTTTAGAGTGACCAATCAGAAAAGTGCAGATAATATAATCAGATATAATATTATAATGATATCCAACCAGAAGAGGATGGGATGTGACTTCTGATAAGATAATTTGTACTTTAAAATTTATTGATTTTCTATAGAGCTCTCTCTTGTTTCCTGGCTTCCTTGAAGTAACATCTAAGAATCCAAAGAGATACACACTCTGATTGTCTGGTAATTATATTTTCTTTATTTTAATTCTGTCAACTTCTAAGAAATAAATATTTCCTCTACATTTGAGGAAAAATAATTTCTTATAATTTTTCTTAAGTGGTCTGGCCAACCATTTATTATAATAAGCCATATTGGCTGTAGTAATTCTGGGAACTAAACAGAATTAATTAACTAACTTGCAATTTTATCTAGATAATTGAGAAATAGTTGATAGCAGTTAGATCAATTTAGCATTTTATATATTAGTTAATCTAATTATTGATACCTCTAGGATACTATATTTGTGTTTCTGGAAAGGTTATTGAGCTAATATTTACTTTGGCAATTCTGTACTTTTGTACAGTGGGAAGTTTCTTTAACCCTCTCACTAGACAAAAGAAGCCATCGTCTTGGGTGGGGCAACCATATACCTTATATCTGTGGATTAACCCTAGGAGTGCTGTAGGTGTAACAAATAGAATTGCTGTTGTCATTTTATATTATATGTTTCATGACGTTTTTGTGGTGCTTCCTAGACATATATTAGATTTATTTCTACGTATATTCTTGGTTTAATCTATTAGTGACAATAAAATAAATGCAATTTGTATGTTTTATCTAGAAGTTATGCAATATTGAAAACAGTAGATAAATAGTTAAATTGTATTTATCTGAATCTGGGATTTTATTTCAGATACATTTTCTAAATTATATATTTTATATGGCACAAGGAGATTGTTATGAGGCCTATTATGTTTATTAATGGCAGTTCACATAACAACATTCCTTAGACTTTAACCCCTTAAGGATCGGCCGCGCATGCACACGGCCATCATTTAAGGACCACGGACCATTTTTTTGAAAAATTGAATCCGATTCCAGATTCCCTGAATGGTGTGCAGCCGCGCGGGGAGCCTGGAATTCCATGGCGTCAAGGGTCCTTAAGGGGTTAATTAGCATAGTCTATACAGATCCTGGGGCTTGTATCCATATACACTGCTGCCAACTGTATTATAATTAATTGTAAGGATTAATTAACCATTTCTATGCTGCTGTGTTCAATTATTGTTATCAAATACCTCTGGGTACACCTATGCAATGTTTAATCCTGTTGATGCTGGTAATAATGTTTTGTGATATTGGTTTTTGAGTTGCTGTATGTCTATTTCAATTGGGTTCACTCATTTATATCATTGTTGATTACACTTTATATATAATATATTTTACTTAAATAAATTATATATATATGTTTGCACAAATATGTGTAATTGATTATTTTAATCAATTCTTTACAGTGAAGTAGCTTGTCAATACCTAGTATTGTGTAAAGTTTTCAAATTAATTTAATATTATTATTTTATCTATTTATGTGAAGATATGCAACCTAATTAGGTCTGCTATTTAACCCTTTCCTGTATATCCTCAACATCCTTTATAATAATTTGCTAAAACGTGTGTAAAGACGCAGTCATGCTCAGTAGAGACTGCCCGAGCTCTGTATCAGCCGCAGTGCAGGCAGTCTCTACTGTGCATGACTGTGCATGACTTCCCCATAACTGCCTGGCAGTGGCACTGTGGCCCGTGTAACGGGCTCTTCAACTGGTTTACAAAGAAAAGTCTTCTTGCTATGTTGCCTGTCCTTTTCCATTTTAGATGCACTTCTTTTTCAATGATGTCATAGACCTTTGCTGACAAATCAATGCACACGTTTTTGGGTCTCTTTTTGTTATTTCACAGTTTGACACTCCATACTTTTCTGTTTAATCTTAAGTTTTTGCATGGCTTTGGCATTCAATGTACATGTGTCACAGTCATACATAAGAAATGGGAGGATAGGACACATTGGTCACAAGCCTTTCACTTGAGGCCGAGTGGAAACATTGTTTTAAATACACTACTGAGTTTTCCAAATGCTTGCCATCTCAATATAATTTATTGCTCAATTTCCATCATGGTGTTTACATCTGTTGATATTTCCTTTCCAAGGTAAACATACTTATCCACTTTTTCTAGTTTTTGTCCATCTACAGTGATTGCCCTTGGTATGGTAAATTTATTAAATATGACTTGTTTTGTTGATATCTGTTTTCAGACCAAAATTCTTGCTTTCCTGTTGTAGTTCTTCAATCCGTTCTTGTAGTTCTTCTGGACTACAGCCAAAAAGTATGCTATCATCTGCAAAATGTATGTCATTCAGGTAGTTTCCATGAACATAAGTCCTTTTTTGTCCCAATTTAGATTGTGTAAAATTTCTTCTAAACAAAAATAGTTTTGGGGAGATTGTCTCTCCTTGTCTGTCGCCTTTTTTCTATGTTGATCTGGACTTAATCGCTGTTGACCTGTATGGATGCAGTTGCATTTCATATATTGTAATTGTAGGATATTGATGTAAACACTATCTATACCTTGGTTGATCAGGGTATCGATTATTGCTATTTTATTTTCACTGAGTCAAAGGTAATGTTGCTTTGCATCTGAAACGTTGATCAATAAATGTTAGCAGCCTGAAAACTTAACTGCACAATAGGTGGAGTGCAGTTGGTAGCAGGTTGCATAAATTTATATGAAAAGAAGCCAGTGAGCCCAGCAAAACAACCAAAACCTGAGAAGCAGGCGAAGGAACAACCAAAAAGCACAGTATCGGGAAAGGATGAGACAAGAGACAAGTCAGGGACTGCTAAAGGTCAGGGCTGGCAGCAAAGGAGCAAAACGGAAGAACAAGCCTGGGTCAAATACCTAGAATGAATAGGCAAGAGCTATAGGACGCTATAGATGTGGGCAAACTCTAATACCAGAGCACTCAAGGCCTACTCGACCGGACTTCTTGTAGGTCTCGAGTGCGTCTGACGTCACGATGCATGACGTCAGCCGAACCCGGAAATAGCCGTGTTGCCCCGCCACGTGCCCAGAAGAAGCTGCATCTGTTAAAGTTTTGGGCAACAGACATAACAGATACCCCCCTTGAAACGGGTGCCCTCCGGGCATGCATATTCGAGGGATGATCAGGGTGCGCATTGTGGAATTCACACAAACAGGAGAGGGCATGGATGTTGGTACTGGGCTACCAGAAACGGTCTTCAGGGTCATTTCCTCGTCAATGCACCAGGTATTCAAGTCATCCGCTGTGAATTTGGGAATCCAGTGTGCATTGCACCTCAAACTCTCCTGTCCCTTTCACCATGATAGGTGGAGGTCAAAAAGGATGTCTTCCCGGAAAAGGATCGTTCGTCCACGATTTTAGCTGGGATAGAGTTAGGTAAGGTTAGGCGGTAGGCAACAGGGTTGATGACCCTTGAAATGGGGAAGGGTCCAAGAAAATGTGGTCCTAGCTTCCTGGAAGGGCAGGATAGACGGACATGTGCCGATGATACCCAGACCTTGACCCCCTCTTGAAACAAAGGACTGGCTTGTCGATGTTTATCAGCTTGTCTCTTATATGCATCCTGGGCTTGGTGTAAGAGAGCGTTCAATTCATGATGTAGTTGCTGTAGTTCTAATACATGCTGATTGGCTTAGGGAACAGAGGAGGCAGGAGGTAAATCAGGAAGAACTGTTGGATGGAAGTAATTTGGAGCGTATAAAGGGGACATTTTGATGGTACTGTGGTACTGGTTGTTATACGCAAACTCAGCTTGGGATAAAAGTTGAGACCAATTGTCTTACAGATGGGAAGAGAAGCAGCGCAGAAACTGTTCCAGGGTCTGGTTTGTCCTCTCCGTTTGACCATTGGTCTGGGAGTGGTACCCCGAGGATAGGTTACATACGATGTTTAGATAGGAGCAAAGGGCCTTCCAAAATTTGGACGTAAATTGTGACCCTCTATCAGATGTGATGGATCGTGGAGGTCCGTGTAATCGGAATATATTATGTAGGAATGCCTCTGCTGTACGGACTGCAGTAGGGAGACTCACAAGGGGTATGAAATGGGCCATTTTAGAGTATCGGTCTACGTCTACAAGTATAGTATCATGCTTGTTGGATTTGGGTAGATCGACTATAAAGTCCATAGTGACCTCTCTCCAGGGTCCAGAGGTCACTGTTAGAGGGTGAAGAAAACCAGGTGATCTGGAACGTCTGCTCTTGGAACTGTGACAGGTATCACAGGCAGACACATATATAATGTTCTCATGTGTCTTCTGGATGCCCCCATGTCCTGCTGCTGGGAGATTGTGGAATTGGTGAAGGACATCAGGACACAAAGATGGTGGTACATAGACTAAGTCTTGTTTAAATAATAAGCCGTTTGTGTACGTCAGGGCATAACATTGGACTAACAGAGGAGTGGGTCTTGTCTCTAGTTTGATTCTGCTCATCAGGTCGCTAGTGACAACCAGGAAATGGTGGGAGGATAAGATGGTATCCAGTGGACTAAGCGATGGGTCAGGTTCATTATATATAGTCGGGAAAGGGCATCCGCTTTCCCATTCTTCGTCCCAGGCCGATAGGTTATATGGAGTGAGAAAAACAAGGCCCAGCGAGCCTGTCTAGGGCAAAATCTGTGAGCAGACCGTAGATATTCCATGTTTCTGTGATCAGTATAGATGGTGACTGGGATCTTGGTACCCTCCAGTAAATGGCGCCACTCCTCTAGCGGTAACTTGATGGTTAAAAGCACTTTGTCACTGATGTCATAATTCCGTTCGGCTGCAGTCAGACGTCGAGAGAAGTAGGCCACTGGATGAAGCGGGTCATTGAGTCCCACTCACTGTACCGGTGGACCTGTTGGAAAGGTCGCGTGATGTCAGGATGGCGGCGTACAAGGACTTGCATGAAAGCAGACTTCAGGGTGTTAAAAGCCGCTTGTGCCTCCACAGACCACCGAAACTGCCCATCCTTCTTGGTCAGAGAAGTAAGAGGAATGATTATACTGGAGAAATTCTGGATGAAATGCCTGTAGAAATTAGCAAAGTCTATGAACCGTTGGATGCAGCAATTTTCTGTGGATCCTTCTTGATACACCCATGAGAGACCACAAAGCCTAGGAAGGCAATCTCCTGGACCTCGAAAACACATTTCTCCAGTTTTGCATATAGGCAATGGTCACAGAGTCGAGAAAGGACTGTTATTATGTGTTGTATGTGGTCGGAGGTGGAAGTGGAGAACACCAAGATGTCATCTAGATAGATGATCAATAACTGATCCAGTAGGTCATGGAACACATTGTTAACAAAGCACTGAAAAGTAGCCGGGACGTGACAAAGCCCGAACGGCATAACAAGTATTCAAAGTGACTGTAGCGTGTACGGAAAGCCGTCTTCCACTCATCCCCTCCCTAATACGCACCAGATTGTAGGCACTCCATAGTTCGATCTTCGTTAAGACGCAAGCAGACGAGATACGTTCCAGAAAATCTTGCATGAGAGGCAATGGGTAGCAATTTTTGATGGTTACCTTGTTCAGCTCCCGGTAATCAATGCAGGGTCTTACACCCTCATCTTTCTTTGGAACAAAAAAGATACCCGCTCCAGCAGGAGAGGTGGATGGACATATGAACCCCCGCTGCAAGCTATCAGAGATGTAGGACTTCAGATGTTGAACCTCTGGGCCAGAAAGGGGGTATACATGGCCATAGGATATAGCCACCCCCGGAAGTAAGTCTATGGGGCAGTCATAGGGTCAGTGAGGAGGCAGGGTTGCAGCTTGGGCCTCATCAAACACATCAGCATAGGACTGATATGGCATGGGTAACATGGGTGAACTGGGAAGCGACAGGATGGCTGATCCACTGGACTGGAGAAAATGCTTCTTGCAGTGGTCGGATCCAAAATGAAGCATGGAGGAGGACCAGGAAATGGTGGGATCATGGGTTTGGAGCCAGGGAAGGCCAAGGTTGACCGGGAAAAGAAGGGATGGTAGAACATCAAACTGGATATCCCAGCATTAACCGGGTTGGTTTCCAGCAAGATAGGTCCAGATTGCAGAGGACTCTGGTTAGCCATCTGGACAGTAAGTAAATGCTTCTTCTTTGGGAGAGGGATGCCTAAAGTGGTTACACACTCTTGATTGATAAAACATCCACTTGCGTCGGAGTCTACCATTGCGAAGATCTCACTCTGCTGATCCTCCCACTGCAGTGAGACAGGGAAGGAGAAGTAAGATAAGGTAGAAGTAGGGCATATAGTAGGAGTAAGGCAGGCAGTGCATGGATTACCTTGTGCGGACTGAGACCAGACAGGACAGATTCGGAGAACGTGTCCACTGCCACCACAGTAGAGACACAGCCCCAGGTGCCTGTGTGTTCCTCGGGCAAACCTGCTGATGGAGTGGATGAAGGATCAGGGCCGTGGACAGGAGTGGGAGTAGGTCGACGTGTGGAAATAGCAGAGGTGGCCAGATGTTCCCAACGTCTCTCCCTGATTCTTTGATCCATTTGTATGACAATCAGGACTAGGTCCTCTAGCCTTGCTGGTAGTATAACTCTAGCTAGCTCGTCCTTGAGGAAGTCAAACAACCCGTGCCGGAACTGGTCGAACAGGGCTGCCTAGTTCCAGCTGGAATCGCTGGTTAGACAACGGAACTCTGTCACATACTCTTCTACAGGTCTTCTGCCTTGAGTAAGGGTGCTCATGGTGCTTTGTGCCTAAGCTGCACAGAACGGATTGTTGTATAAAGCTTCCATGGCTTGTTGAAAGGCTGACCACGTAGACGGGACAGGGCTATCAGTCTGCAGCGGGTGGTGGGCCCAGGTCTGGGATTCTCCAGACAACAGGGTAATCACGGGACGTACTCTAATGAAATCAGTGGAGTAGGCTGAAGGATTAAGGAGAACAATAGTTCACACTCCGTGATGAATGATCTGTAGGTAGCTCTGTCACCGTTGAAACGGTCTGGAAGCGGAACCCTGGGTTCCAACAGACGACGTTCCTCACTTTCTGGTCTAGAAGGCCCACTAGTGCCAGGTGCGACGGGAGGGGTAGAGGCTGTGGCTTGTAAGTCGTTCAGTTGCTGTTGTAACTGGTGTTGATGTGCCTGTAGGTCCTGGACGGACTGGGTAAGAGTGGATATTCGGCTACCCAGGGTATTAAGGGCCTCCAGAAGTTTTGCAGGCTCCATCTTCACAAGGATGTGGCTCTGGTATTCTGTTAGCAGTCTACAAACTTAACTGCACAATAGGTGGAGTGCAGTTGGTAGCAGGCTGAATAAATTGATATGAAAAGAAGATGGACGAAGCCAGTGAGCCCAGCAACACAACTGAAAACCCAAGAAGCAGGCGAAGGAACAACCAAAAAGAGCAGTGCCGGGAAGGGATGAGACAAGATACGAGTCAGGGACAGGCTAAAGGTCAGGGCCGGCAGCAAAGGAGCAAAACAGAAGAACAAGCCTGGGTCTAAAACCGAGAATGAATAGGCAAGAGTTATAGGAAACTATAGATGCAGGCAAACTCTAATACCAGAGCATTCAAGGCCTGTCTGACCGGGCTTCTTGTAGGCCTCCAGTGCGTCTGACGTCACGCTGCATGACGTCAGATGAACCTGGAAATAGCCACGTCGCCCCGCTGTGCTCCCGGAAGAAGCTTCATCCATCAAAGGTATAGGCAACGAACATAACAATAAATCGTGCTTCATCACTTTTCTTGAAGACCTGAGTGTGCTCTCTATAGTTTTAACATTGGAAGTGACCATTGTCTAGTGAGAGTCAAATCAAAGTTGACTGCAAGAAAGAAAGAAAATGATCACGTCAACATACATGAAAGTCAACACTAGCCATCTATTGAAAACTCATAAGAATTATGAGTCACCACTGTCTAATAGCATTAGTGTGCTGAAAGAACTTCCAGATACAGACATTTCAACCCACAATGAAAACGTTATTGAGACTATCATAGACACTATGTCCTTGCACCTACTGTAAAACAAGAGGAAACAACCCTAACATCAACAACGAAAACTAAACTACAGATATTAAAATGAGTCAAAGACTTTTATTCAAATCTATATTAGGATTAAGGACAACAAGTGAATGCAGTGCCAGATGCCAAAACTGTGCAAAAAGTTTTGCTAGAAGAAGTAGAAGCTGTAGTAAAATCAATGAAAAATGGCAAAGCAACTGGACGTGACAGTCTCTATTGAAATCCAAAGTCAACCCTTATTCAAAGCCATAGCTAAACTATTTTCAAAATAACTACTACTCAGCAAAGTACCTGAAACATGGAAAAATGCAGAAGTTATCCTACTGCACAATTAAGCTGATAAGGTTTGTCTAAAAACTACTGGCCAACAAGCCTATTTGCCAGTGGTCTGCAAGGTTTTCACAAAGAAACTATCTAGAAAATGGACACACAATACTTAATGCAGCACAACCTAAAGACCAAGCAGGCTTCAGGAGTGGTTTCAGTACAAAAGACTAGACATGTGCGAATTCATTCGGATTTCGTCGAAAATGGGGTCATTCAGAGACATTTGGCCAATCTGAAACTCAAGGGTCATTTGGAAAAAATGATCCGAGTCCGAACAGCCCATGTCCGAAATTCGTCGAAACTTTCGGAAGTTTCGGCAGTCGACACATTTCCAAAAGTTTTGACTACTTTTGACCAGGACTTTTTTGTACTTCCTGTGCGCGCTCAATTACTTTCCCTCCATAATTTTCCCTCCATGTCTCTAGTCCAATTCCATTCTCCGTTTCATGCACTACTTCCCTCTTTTGTTTGTATTCGAATAGCCTTATTCGTTTCATGAAGAGGGTTGGACTAATGACACAGTCACACAGACAGACAGCCTGCATTTCCTCATTGCATTGTTGGAGCTCAGAGAGAGAAGAGATTAGACAGTGTACAGTTGTTGTGTAGGCAGGCAGGTAGCATTAGGCTAGGCTTAGGTAGGCAGCCAGCATTAGTTCCAGTTATTGCCACTGCAAGAGCAAGTAATATTTGTTCCTGTGCAAAATATAAAAAAATATTAGGTATTTGTTCGAATACAGGGCCGTCCCTTACACGGGTCCCAGTGGGTCCATGGACCCAGGCGGCACTTTGACAGGGGCCGCAATTTGCCATCCCATAGCATGTTTATTTTGTGCTCTTCCGCCAGTTCTGTGTTGCAGGGTGTCCCATCAGTGTGACTGTCAGCAGCCGGGCAGCCCTATGCTCACTCAGTGACGATGCCTGCTGGCTGCTTCAGTGACGTGAATTATGTGATAGTGAAACATTATGCCTATTTTGTATTGTTTATCGCCCAACTAAAGTCAAGACTTGAGTAAATAGGTCTACCGTCCCAGATTTGCTAGAGAGGTTTTACAAATACAGGAGGGTGCCCCCTGTACGAAATGAGTCTAAACATTTGGGATCCCTAGTATGAGTGCACAACAGTGCATGATGTGTCCTGAACAGGATTGATGTGAGGTGTCTCCACCCAGAAGGTGCTGGCCGGGCTGAGCTTCAACATTGTGACGAGTGACCAACTAAGAGCACCGTGCCAGACTTAATGCAACCATAGCATCACCCCCTCCTACTCTCCAGGTCCCGCTGACTGGCAATAACAGGTGAGTCACTAAGAGATCTGAAGCCTTTCTGGAAGTCCTTTCACTTGGAAAGGGGCTAGGTATTACTTGGGGGACTTGCCTCGTGTGTAAATAATTTCTAGGTGGGAGATGAATGTGCATCACTTATGTGTTTCCTAACAGTAGTTAGAATACAACTCCCATCATCCCCTGATTATGACGTTGGGAAATGCCCAGCAATTACTGTAGAGCCCTGTATTGCACACTCACGGAAAACGGTGATATTGCTATACTAAGACAATGCTGTGGACCCCTCTTCAGAATAGATGTCAAGCATTTTTTTTATTTCTCTCCTGTGTTGCAGTTTGTTCACAACAGAATGTCTCAATTTTTCTTTTTAACACATTACATATATCACATTACAATCATTGATGTTTATTCTTGATGTAGTATGAAACACTACAATGTATATACACATAGAGTTATCTGATATGAGGGGAAATCAGGATAGGAAAATGAGAGAGAGGAATTTGGGTACTAAAGAGGGACCGTAGGGTAGGAGGCTGGTACCAGAAAATGAAACCTTAATCTTTACCCATGTACTAACATAGAATGTCACATGTAGTTTGTCCATGTTCGAGTCGACCACTTATGTTGAGTAGGATGTGACAGGCATGGGTTTTCGATGTTTGAGCATATGCTATATTGAAGGACAGGCATGGGGTTTTGATGTTCGAACATATGCTATATTGAAGGACAGGCATGGGGTTTTGATGTTCGAACATGCTAAACTGAATGACAGGCATGGGTTCTCGATGTTCGACGTTTGCATTGTGACTGGCATCCCATGCTGGAGTAGAGGTGACATGCACAGACTGGCAATGTATGACAATGTCTGTTTTTGGGATGGATCTTTTTCTAAATGCACACCCTGTCTGCAAAGAATGATAGCAGCGTGCACGGAGGCACCCTGCTATAATTTAACCCATGTTAAATTCGGCCGAATAATTCGGAATGGATCAGAATTTTGTCCGAATCGAATAGGCCCGGTCCGAAATTAGGATCATCCGAATTAGAAAAAAAAAAAAAATCGTCCGAATTCGAATTTTACTGAAAATTTTGCCCGTGCACAAGTCTACAAAAGACCATATCCAGACAGTGCAACAAGCTATAAAGAGACATAATGAATACAACCTTTCATTATGCATAACCTTCACTGACTACGAAACGGCCTTTGCCTCAGTGAAAAAGCAAGAAGTAATCAATGCCCTGATCAATCACGGAATAGATAGAACTTACATCAATATCCTCCAATCAATATATGAAAATGCAACTTCATCATTACAGGTCAACAATGATAAAGTCCACATCAGATAAGAGTTGGTACTGTGTTAGCCTTAGAAATACAGGAGGCAAATATAGTTGTTGATACTTTAATTGGCTAACTAAGCAGATTTAGAATTTAAGCTTAGGTCTCTTCCTCAGACATGTTATACAGATAAATATGAAAATATCTCTTATATACAAGTACACATTGCATTGTTTAGAATGGAAATTAGATAAAATATAGCACATCTCCCTGCCTACAAAAGAGGTGTGAAACCTGTGCACACATTTACACCATGGACAAGATACCAATTCCGAACACCCAGTTACACCATAAGATCAATGGTACCTTCACCTGCAAATCATCCAATATAATATACCTCATCATGTGTGCAAAATGCCCAACAGCTCTTTATGTGGGTGAAACTGGACAGCCATTACATAAAAGGTTTAATTCCCACAGATCCAGTGTTAACAAGAAAAAGACACCAGTGGGAGAACATTTTTGCCAAAATGGACACAGTGTCAGGGACATTAAGTTAACTGTATTGATGGGACTGTTCCTCACTCAGAGGGGCAGAAAAGTATGGGAGGTATTGATGGGACTGTTCCTCACTCAGAGGGGCAGAAAAGTATGGGAGGTTAATGTTAAAGTTGAATACTATTCATAATGGTTTGAATAAAGACAGAGAATTCTTGTCACATTATCACAGAGTGGACTGACCTTTCCAGCAGACCCACCGGGATCATTAATACCTCTAAAGCCTCAGAGGAAGACTGAAATTTACCATTGACTAATCAAAGTATTTGGATCTGGGCTGAGTTCTCGTATTTGATTACTATTCTAAACATGCCATGTGTACTTGTATATAAGAGATGTTTTCATATTTATCTGTATAACATGTCTGAGGAAGAGACCTAAGGTCTTGAAAGCTTAGATTCTAAATCTGCTTAGTTAACCAATAAAGGTATAAACAACTTTATTTGCCTCCTGAAAGTCCACATCAGCATAGAAAAAGGCATCAGACAAGGAGACACAATCTCACCAAAACTATTTTCTACTTGTTTAGAAGTTTAAACCAGGCACACTTTGTAGACCGTTCACATGAAGATTGTGCTATTGCACACAACGGCATTTAATATTCCACTTTTTAAAATAGTATCCTAGGTGCCTGGGTATGTTGTTGGGGAGTATTGTTATTTTGAACCAAGCTGGATACACATATCAGTATCACAGTTTAGTAAAACAACAGTGGAGATTACTAAGGAAAAGTGGAGTAAATTAAAATTGCTATGATAAAACCAAGCAAGGAACCAAGACAGAAAGCAAAACCATGGTCAGAATAGCTGAGGTCAGCAAAAGTACACCAGACGGATAATACAAACCAGAAGGCAAAGAAGTCTACGAAGCAGAGGTCAAAACTGGCAGCACAGTCTGGACACAATGAAGGTCACACACTGGAACCAGGTAAGAGGCACTCTAAACACACTGCTGAGTATGGCAGTGACCAGCCATAAAAATTAAAAGAGAGAGAAGAAAACCCAGAACGTTATCAACCAGAACTGGATCTGGCATCAGAAGATAAGCTGGAGGCAGATCAGTCGGAACTGAATGTGGCTATTAATTAAGCAACAACACTGATCAAAATCTGCTACCCAGCTATGAGTGATTCTGCTGCTGTCAAAAGGGCAGTGTCAATGACACCTACTGCTAATACTATTACAACATCTATCACCTTTAGTAATAGTAGTAGTCTATCAGGACCCTCCATGAGATTTCCACTGTGGAGAAACTTCACTGACTATCCGTAAGCAAACCGGCAGCACATAAGAGGTGTGACGACTAGCAGTAGTAGCACTCCTAAAAGTGCAAGGGGCACATAAAAGTAGTGTTGAAGATGTCTCAGTGAGTGGGACAACATTTCCACTTTAATAACACCCTTGCCTCCTACTGCTGCTGTTGTGTAAATCAAAGCACGGAGAAGGATAAGTTAGCTAAAGGTGACAAGAATCACAAAGTCTCCACATCCACCACCACGCCCACTACCACCACCACTAGTCATGTTGTTAAAACAATTAAGTAACCCAGTTCTTCTGTGTTGTCCACTCACCCTTACTGAGTTCATCAAAAGAGGTAAAAAGTGCAGAAAAATAATCCAAAAGTACATCTGTGGAAAAGCAAACTTGGCAGAATTTTGGTTGTTTTATATACTGTTCCATTCTATTGTTGAAAACAGAGGTTTTGAAGATCAAATGTGTTGTTCTGCACTCTACTGGCATATCCCAAGTCACAGTTATTTTTCAACAACGTCTGTACAAGAAGAAGGTTAGTACCAAGGGAAAATACAAGGGGACTCATTATGCTAACAATTGTTTTAAGAATTATGTTGCTTCAGGATTCAGCCTGCTAACAAGGTTTACTTGTTCACCTGTGGATTTTGCCACTTCAGCACTCAGCAGTAGTAGAATTGCAGCAGGAACTGTCATGCCAATTGAAAGCACAGGTGGAACACGACAACATTCTCACAGGAAATTCACTGGTGGTAGCAAAAAAAAAGGTGACAATTGTATTTATTTTAATCTTTTGAGTGCTCTGCAATGTGTTGTGTACCCCTCTGGCACTCAAACGGTTAATGGGCAGGAATTCCCACATAAAAAGCAGCAAAAATCATTAATCTCTTTGTGCAATGGACTTATGAAGTAGCATTTGAGATGTTAAAAGCCACAATTTAATTTTGAGGAATTATTATTTGTTCACTGTTGTGATGTTGGTTTGCCTTAAAGTGACAATTGCTTTTTGATGTTACATATTCTTTTTGATATTACATATTAAATATAATCTTTACAATCCGTTACAGTCCATTGGAGACCTCTCTAGCATGCACAAGGTTAAAATCCCCATTTAAGGAGATAGTAATGTTTCACAAAAAAGCAGCTCCAATTAATATTCATAGTATTTGGGCCATGGAGAGTGTTATTTCAATTCTGTCACAGTTGTAATGCAAGAGTAATTGAATAATAAAGTATCCCTCTCCCGCCCCTTTTATTGACGTAACCTGCTCACCTCAGAGCAGCAAGACTGTCCAGATGGATCGCAGATAGGGACAATCTTCAGTAAGCATAAGGAAAACCTGAAAAACTTGTCAAGGGGGGCAGGGTTTTCCTTATGCTCACAGTAAGAAGATTGTCCCTTGCTGTGAGCTGTGCGGTCAAGTGACTAAATTCTACATCTGAGGGGAGGCGGCTTAAACTAGGTAAAAGGGGCGGGAGGGGGATACTTTATGATTCAATTACTCTTGAACTACAACTCTGACAGAATTGAAATAGCCCTCTCCATGGCCCAAATACTATGATGATTAATTGGAGCTGCTTATTTCTGAAACATTACGATCCCTTTAAAACATTGGAAATTATATTTATTCCCTACGGTGCTCTTGGTTTTCCCCAGAATGTCACCATTTTCTTTGTACATGAGCCTCAGTGATACAGTGTTTCACTATCACTGTAGTAGAAAAGTATGCCTTAGCTATATCATAGAGCACTTGGTATAGCAGGGATAGTGCAACATTGTAATACTGTCTATACTTTCAAAGACACTGACCAGAACAACCCTGGGAAACAGAAATGTAGTGTTCCCAGTAAGGGACATGAAAGAGAAAAAAGAAAAGTGACGGGGTTCTGTGTCAAACCATTAGCACTGTAGGTGAGAATTAAAAAGTACCTTTCATTTAAATGGGGATTTTAACTCCTTTGAATGCTAGAGAAGTCTCCAACGCATTGTGAAGCAATATGTTGGAGACCATTCTAGTATTCAAGGGGTTAAAATCCCCATTTAAGTCAATGAGAATTTTTGGAGTTTTCAGTTCTCCCCTACAGTGCTAATGGTTTGCCCCAGAACGCCTCCACTTTTCTTCTGAACAGTCCTATATAGACAACTTGACTTTACATATTATGCAATTTCATATATGTAAAGTCATGAAGGAAGTTGCCACTGCAAAATGACTCTACTTTCCAATTGAGCATATGGTCCATTTAAAGGAGCAGTAAACTTTTTTTTTATTAAAAAATATAAATTGTAAGGTCTTTCCTGCAGAGTAAAATATAGATACTCCCACTGCTAACAGATGCATATTTACAGAGTTATTACTGTTTAGACCTGTGTTTTTTTTACATAAGACCCTCTAGTGGTCAAATTCCAATTCGTTATTCCGATACATTCTAATGGAGAGGAAAGTCAGTGACTTGCAGTTTGCCATAGAATGTGATAGAAACTGCTGAGTCACTTCCTGTCAGTTAGAACTATCAGGAAGTAAACTCACAGTAAATTCACTACCTGGTTATTTGAACTTCTATAACTTCTGAATAAAACAACTGACAGCTGTGGGAGTATTCCCGTAATAGGAAAAGCTCTATAACATATAGGTTTTCATAAAAAAAAAGTTTACTGCTCCTTTAAATCTTACTTCTGATGAGCACAGGACTTGCTTATAAAGAATGTGCAATGCTTACATTCTGTACACATATATTGTCATTTTGGCTCTTGATCACTTAAAAAAAGCCACATCCTAAACACAGCATTGTGATTTTGAAATAGCTATCAAAATCACCTTTATGTTTAACCCGCCATTTTTTATATAGAAAACTAGCTTTTGAGTTATTTAGATGGTTAGATTATGCTAGCTAAGACATGTTGTGCAAGTACTTCCTGTTAGTACTAGAAAAACAAAAACAAGATTAAAAAAAAACAAAAAAACAGACCCACACTCCTCCATATTTGTGGAAAATTTGTGCCCTGTTTTGAACTTGTATTTTACCACTGTGTTCATAAATATGAGAATTTTTTTCCATAATTCACCCACACAATGTTAAAGCTTGCCAATCGCGTCAAGATACCCCGATATCTGGCAAGTCCTAATCTAATGCACCTGTAAGGCCCTATCTAGATTAACCCCTTGACGGCCAAGTGCTGTGCTATGACCAACACACTTTTTTGACTTAAAGGGATATTATTGCTTGAAAATAATTTTATTTTATATTGTAGCCCTTAAAAAAACATTAAAAATCATATAAGTCTTATCTACCAAACCTTTATGGTTTGGGAGATATTAGCAAGTAAAGTTCCCTTTTCCTGGCTGTTTTCGCCAAGTCTGCCATCTAGTGGACAGATTTGGAATCTGGTCCTCAGATCAGCAGGCAGCTCTTTAGCAGTGCCGAGAACACGATCTTTTAAAAGAACTACTTAATTGAAAATGTCTACAAAGTGTGCCTGGCTTGCAAGCACACTTTGTAGACCATTCCAATGAATATATTATTTTTAAAGATCGTGATCTCGGTACTGCTGAAGAGTCGCGGCCAGTCCGCGGACCGGATTCCAAATCTGAAGGCTTGAGCAGTGACGTCACTCCAGTGGCAACTTTACTTGCTAATATCTCCCAAACCTTTAAGACTTATATCATTGTTAATAAAATTATTTTCAAGCAATACTATCCCTTTAAGGACCGGTGATGGTCATAGCACTTCACGTACATTTTACTTAGAGCGCTCCTCCGGGAGCACTGTAAGTAAAAACGGGGAGTGAAATTGACTGCTCCACAACTGGAGAGGTCTCTTTCAGTCCCCAGAGTGGCACGCTGGTACATGTCACAGGTCACATGTACCGGCACGTCAGAAACACCAAAGTGGTCCTTAAGGGAAGGTTTCTTTGATGAGTTGTTGTCAATTAAAGGACAGGACCCTATAATATAGTATAATTGGTGCTTGAGGGTCCCAGTGTCTGTAATAAAAATAACAAATACAGCTATTTAAAAAGGTGTAAAGAGGGACTTACTTGATACAAAACTTTGTAGGCCTGCGGTGGGTGGTTAGTGGCACAAGAGGACTGGGGTCCACCAAAATCCTCATATTTATTAACACAGTGGTATAATACATGACCAATACAGGGCACACATTTGCACAACTTGGATGGAGGAGAGCAGGTCTGTTTTTTTTGTCTTGTGTTTTCACTTTAGGTTTCAGCCTAATCCTTGGGGGACTGGAGAACCCTTTCATTCCTTGGAGCTATGTATTCTTTAGTCTAACTTCTAATTTTATTAGCTACAAGTTACAAAGTCCGTATACACGGGCTGATCCAGAGCGGGGAGCTCGATGGCTCACAGCCTGTCTGTGCTTCTGGCTCCAGGGCAGCAGCGGAGGCGCTGGGTGACAACCAGCCACCTCCACTGCTGCTCCTGAGCCAGGAGCACAGACAGGCTGTCAGCCTTCCAGAACTCTCCGCTCCAGATCAGCCCGTTCTGTGAGTCCCCACTGCACATGTGCGGTTACGCACACAGTGATCGACGCATTCTAGGACTTTATGTTATGCTATATGTATATGTTATGGTGAGTTAGCACTGTGACCTGTTTTTCCTCTTACTTCCTGTGTTAGACCTGGGTTATTTCCCCCACTCACTGACACACAACCCTAGGGAACCCTAATGAATGTGAGCAGTACATTGTGTAGTGAGAAGTGTCGGTGAGTGGGGAGATAATGTAGGGCTAATACAGTAAGCACCTGCATGGCATGCCATATTTAGCATAATCTATAAATCTATAATTCAAAAACTACATTTCTAAATAAAAAAACATGGACAATTCAACATAAAAATTATTTTGAAAGCCATTTTTAGGTGTTATATTTTAAGTAGTTGCAGCTAAAACTGTCTGATCGCGAGCCAGTGAGAAATGGATTATCACATTGTATTAGCCACAGGAGGGAACCATCCTATATAATAATTTGCTAGGATGTTTGTCAGAATCCGTCATGCACAGTAGAGACTGCCCGAATGTACAGAATGCTGGGAGCACGCAGTACTGGGAGCACGGAATGCTGGGAGTTCTGTGCTGGGAGCATTCTGTGCTTTCGGGCAGTCTCTACAGTGCATGACTGCGTCGGCGACAGGAAGCAGAGCAGAACCGACCTCTTAACCATTTGAGTGCCAGAGGGGTACTCAATGCATTGCAAAGCAATGCATCACGCACCCCTCTGGCACTTAAAGGGGTAATATCACCCAGACCTTGGCCTGTGTACACGGACTTTTACACTAATTTATAATATTAGAGTATGGCATTTTTCTGGTTCCATGAAGTTTGTTCCCATAAATATGCATTGTCATTTTTTGTAGTTGAGAAAACTCCTAAAAAGGCTTTTCGCAGGGAAATTGGCTCCTGACGAGCCATTCTGCTGTAATGGAATCCAGGCCTTGGTTAGTTCAGTAAGGCTGCATTCTACTATCAGATGTCTCTATCACAATCTACATGAAGGTGCTGAAGGGGATGCAGAGAAGTACAAGATGCTTGGAGATATACAGCAGTACAGACGATGTGAGGCAAAATAGAGATGGCTTAATAGATACTAAAAACTGGAACGTGTTCCAAGAATTCAGGAACTGCTGTTTTGCTTGTCTTGCCTTTTTTTTTCTCAGCAGAAACAGTGTTTATATTATAATGAAAAAGGGATCGCTACATGATATACTTTCTAGAACAGGTGTAGTTCTGAAGTAAACCAAGTATACAAATGCTTTGCAATGTGTTAGAAATATCTCCAGGGTTAAGTGGGTTAAAGGGCCCCTTTAAATCAATGGGAATTTTAATTATACCCTATGATGCATGTGGTATACTCCAATTTTCCTCACCTTCAACCCTTTGAGCGCCAGAGGGTTATGCAAAGCATTGCAAAGCAATGTGTTGCTTAACCTCTGGCGCTCAAAGAGTTAATGAAAAAATGCATACTATAGGGTTGGTTTGATTTCAGTGCAGCTCTGATATAAGCATTGTGCATTTTTGTCTCTGCGTTTAAAGGTGCAGTGTGATCAGTTTATCCTAAAGCACCAGCCTCATCAACTTTTGTTTTAATCAAAGTAGCGCTAATTCTAATTGGTTGGCTGTGCAGCTTCCTGCTGATTTAAAGGAGCAGTAAACTTTTTTTTATGAAAACACACATTTTACAGAGCATTTCCTGCTGAATAAAACAAGGTCACTCCCATCGCTGTCAGGTGTTTTATTCAGATATTATAGCAGTTTAAATAATCAGGAAGTGAATTTACTGTGTTTACTTCCTGATAGTTCTAACTGACAGGAAGTGACTCAGCAGTTTCTGTCACATTCTATGGAGAACTGTATGTCTGACTTTCCTCTCCATTAGAGACTAACAGGAAATCTAATTAGAATTTAGCCACTAGAGGGCACTGCTAATGTAAAAAAACATGGGTTTAAACTGTAATAACTCTGGAAATATAAATCTCTCAGCAGTGGAAGTACCCTTATTTTACTCAATAGGAAAATCCCTACAATATATATTTTTTAATAAAAAAAGTTTACTGCTACTTTAAATGAATCTTTTAAGCCTTTGAATGCTAGAGAGGTCTCCAATGCAGGACTTGCTTAAAACAGACCCGAAGGGCATTAATTATGCTTCCCGTTGGAAAGACTTCTAAGGTTATAAATGTACCATCAAAAATGTGGTGTACCATGCTGCATTTATAAAATAATATTGTGTTTCTGTTTGGTTTTGGAAAGAGTAAATGGTGGTAACCCTAGACTCTGGGCTTCCCAGGTTGCCCTCCCACAAAATGTAAATTACAGTACAAGGGTGCAGTACATATTGCCGATGGATCTAGAGGGAGTGATGTTTTTATTTGCCCCCAAAGGAGCTGATAGCTTAAACTAGAATTGCTTCAGTTCTTATTCCATCAGTCTCCTTTGGGTGTCAGGGATGTGTGGAATGCATTGCAAAACACCACTCTAGCAAACAAAGGGTTAAAGCAAACTGAATAATTTAACTGGAGAATGTAACCCCTTAGATGTAAAATAAATGATTTATAGAGCAATATCAAAGCAATGACCTCTTTGCGACTGTGTTATTGAAAGAAATATGAAATTGTTCAGAACTGCTCCATGCTGCTGTATCTTTTACAGTTGGGGAAGGGGGCATAACATTGTAATCCTATTGTTATTTTCATGGACATTTTTTTTTTTTTAGGACAGTAAAGTGTTACAAAATGCCTTTACCACAAATACATTATTCTTCCAATTTAACCCTTTGAGTGCCAGAGGGTCTGCAATGCATTGCATGCACTCTGGCAGTCGAAAGGTTAAACATTTATTACACTGCAGTTGATAACTTTATCAATGATTTTACTGCACAGATTCTCACTGAAGACTATGTAATTTTTGAAGATAAAAAGGTGGTGAAAGGGATAGTGATACTTCGTTTTATCTTTATTTTATTTTGTAGGCATTAAAAAAACATGAAGAATGATATGTCTTATCTCTCAAACCTTTATGCAGTCTATCTGGACACCTCCTTTCTGATCTGGTTGAGCAGTGTTACATCAGTAAAAGGGGCGGGAGGGGGATACTTTGTCAATGAATTACTCTTGATCCTCAACTCTGTAAAATCCAAATACTATAATGATTAATTATAGCTGCTTTTATTATGAAACATTACTATCCCTTTAAAGGTAGCAGCTTCAGTGGAATCCAGGCCCTAGAGAAGCGCAAATTAGTCACCATTCAGTTCATGAGTCAATTCATCAAATCACTTGAAAAAGTAGGGTTTCATGACCAGGTTCAGGAGAAGAGAGCCTGTGTGTGTAGGACAGGATTTGATGAACCAGTTCAGAAAGAAAGAGGTTTGAGGACTTATGATGGATGCCTACTTAAAGGGATAGTAAAATCCCCAAATGAAGTATCCTCTAAATGGTAGCTGCAATAAAAAAAAACACTTAATGCGCTTAATCCTTTCTCTCAAACTGTTATGGTTTGAGAGATATAAGAAAATAAAGTCCTCCGTTCCCTCCCCTTTCTGCCTGACGAGCTGTAAAGCTGTCAGAGACAGAATCCGGTCGCCCGACTGTAGGCGGCTCTTCAGGAGCCCTGTTATTGGGATCTCTAACTATAATTACTTCATCGGTATGGTCTACAACGTGTGCATGGCTTTCAAGCACACATTGTAGAACATTCCGATGAAGTAATTATACTTAGATATCTCGATGACAGCGCTCCTGAAGAGCCGCCGTCTGGTCCCGGAAGCAGGATCTCGTGACGTCCACTGTACAGCGGATGCATGAGAAGGGGGAGGGAACAGAGGTCTTTATTTTCATACATCTCTCAAACCATAACGGTTTGAGAGAAAGGATTAAGCGCATTAAATGTTTTTTTATTGCAGCTACCATTTAGAAGATACTTTTTTGGGGACATTACAATCCCTTTAAAGGGATAGTAATGTTTCAAAATAAAAGCAACTCCAATTAATCTTCATAGTATTTGGTCCATGGAGAGTGTTATTTCAATACTGTCGGAGTTGTAGTTAAAGAGTAATTGAATGAAGTTTCCCCCTCTCGACCCTTTTACCGAGTGTAAGCCGCCTCTCCTCAGATGTGGAATCTGGTCACTTGACCGGAAAGATCACAGCAAGGGACAATCTTTTTACTGTGAGAACAATGAAAATCCTGCCCCCTTGACAAGTTTTTCAGGTTTTTCCTTATGGTCATTGAAGATTTTCCCTCTCTGTGATCCATCTGGATAGTCTTACTGCTCTGAGGTGAGCAGTGTTACATCAGTAAAAGGGGTGGGAGGGGGATACTTTATCATTCAATTACTCTTGAACTACAACTCTGACAGTAGTGAAATAACACTCTCCATGGCCCAAATACTATGAAGATTAATTGGAGCTGCTTTTATTTTGAAACATTACTATCCCTTTAACCTTCCAAAACACTTCTCTCTTCTGTATCCCAGTGCTTCACTGTCAGCTTAGGAAGTTTTCATTAACCACTTAAAGAGCAGGGGTGCAAAATGCATTGCTTTATAGCGCCTTGTGCAACTCTTTGTTCTTCAAAGAGTGAATCTCTACTTAAAATGCTTTGCAATGTTTTGAAGACCTCTCTAACATTGTAGGAGTTAAATACAGGTTAACACTATGGGGGATAAAGTTATAAGTAAGATTCAAAATCGAGGGCATCTAAAATGTGTGTGTCTTCTGTTTCTGTTAGGACAACAACTCTCGTCCTCTATTGTGAGGAACAGATCCATAGGTGACCAATGGTCCCTCTAAGGTGAGCAACCCAGCACTGAAAGAGTTAAAGATGACCAGGACTGCATTGGAATAACGGTTGCACCATGCAGCTCTGTCCACTTTTAACTCTTTCATTGCCAGGTTTGCTGACGTTACAGGGGACACTGCAGTGAGACTCTCCACTTTTGACCAACCTTTAATTTTGTTTGTAACCCTTTGAATACCAGAGGGGTATGGAACGCATTGCTTTGCAATGTGTTCCATACTGCCCTGGTGCTCAAAGGGTTAACGAAAATATTTTTAACAAAAAGGATACATTGAGATAGCTTATTGTTTTCAGGTATGTCCTGGGTACTCATTTTATCTACTTCAAGAAAGATGAAAGGCTGAGAGGATGTTGAGAGGATTGCAACCCCTAATCCTGAGGTATAACCCTTTGAATGTAGAGCAATGTGTTGCGTACCCCTCTGGCACTCAAAGGGTTAATCATCTGAGAGCCTGGAGAGGTGTCAAATGCATTGCATACCTCTTGGCCACACAAAGGGTTAAACAGATTTTGCACTAATCAACTGAGCCATCTCACCAGCAGTAGGGATGCCATATCATCTCTTGGATACATATACACATATGAAAAATGTCTGCTGCATTAATACATTAGGATTATAAATCTTAATGCGCCACACTATAGTGTCAAAAATATTCTCCACCCAAAATAAATAAAATATTATCTTAAAGGGATAGTAATGTTTCATAATAAAAGAAGCTCTAATGAATCATCACAATATTTGGGGCATGGAGAGTGTTATTTCAGTTCTGTCAGAGTTGTAGTTCAAGTGTAATTGAATGATAAAGTATCCTCTTCCCGCCCCTTTTACTGATGTAACACTGCTCAGCTCAGGGTGTGTCCAAGAAGAGGGACAATGTTCAATTAAGATAAGGGAAAAAACTGAAAAACCTGTCAAGGGGGGCAGGGTTTTCATTGTTCTCACAGTAAGAAGAGTGTTCCTTGCTGTGAGCTGTCTGGTCTATGGACCAGATTCCACATCTGAGGAGAGGGGGCTTACACTAGGTAAAAGGGGCGGTTGGGGGAACTATTATCATTTAATTACTCTTGAACTACAACTCTGACAGTACTGAAATAACACTTTCTATGGCTCAAATACTATGAAGATTAATTGGAGCTGCTGTTTTTGTGAAACATTGCTATCCCTTTAAAAGGGCAGCAACAGAATATATACTAACAGCACCACTTTATGTGCTATTACATAAAACGAAATCCTAAATAATTATTCCCGCACCCTAAAATAATAGGGAACAAAGAAAAACAAAATAGATGTCCTATAATATAAAAGGCCAGATGTATGTTTGTCCGATGCAATCATGTGCAGTAGAGACTGCCTGAACGCAGACCAATACAGTCATGCACAGTAGAGACTGCCCAAAAGCAGATGTTTGTCCAGTGCAGTCATGTGCAGTAGACACTGCCCGAACACACAGAATTCTGGGAGGTGTAGTTCTGAAGTTTTATGCACTTTGGCCCGTGTACACTGGCTTTTACACTAGTATATATATATATATATATATATATATATATATATATATATATATATATATATAAAGACTAGTGTAAAATATGTAATAACACCACTATAATTATATAAGAATCGAATAATTAAAAACTTTTACCTAATTAATTTACCTATTTAATTATTCAATCCCTATATACCGTAATTATAGTGGTGTTATTACATATTTTCCAGTATTCTTTATATATATGAAATATATTGTATATTTTTGTATATTTGATATTATTTTGGGGCACAGGAATATTTATTTTGGAATTAATACATTAGGGGCTGGAGTCAAATACAGGTGCTTTTATCTCCAGGTTTCCAGATAGACTTTAATAGGAAAATGTTTTGATAAAATGGAAGGTAACATTTATCTCCTGCATTTGAATTCATCCCAGAAATACCTTCGACAGCCCTGCAACAGACATTTTATTATCTGTCCAGTTTTAACCCTTTGAGTGGCAGAGAGGTTGCAATATTTTGGATACCTTTCTCTCACTCAAAGGGTTAAAACAGTGTTCTAAATCTTTTTTTTACTCGAGGGACACCTAACAGGCAATCTGAAGTTTTCGGGAGACCCCTCCTAAATTATTTAATGTAATATATCAAGAGCATAATGAAAGGTACAATACATAAAACATACAATTATTATTAGATCTCACACTCATAATAACAAAAACATATTGTGCATAACAATTTCTATAAATCTATAATTAAAAGTAAATATTGACATGGGGCACCCTAAGCTAATGTCTGTGGCACACCAAAGTGTCATGGCACCCTGGTTGGGAATCACTAGGATAAAGGATGATCTGGCGACCCTAAATTGGGTATGTGTGTGTGTTAGGATGTTTAAGTACAAGTTTCTTAAAGGGATAGTAATACTTCGTTTTAACTTTATTTTATTTTGTAGGCATTAAAAAAACATGAAGAATGATATAAGTCTTATCTCTCAAAGCTTTATGGTTTAAGAGATATTCACAAGCAAAGTTTCCCCCTCCCACCCCTTTTACCTAGTGTAAGCCATCTCTTCTCAGATGTGAATCTGGCTGTAAGACCAGACAGATAACAGCAGGGGACACTCTTCTTTGTATGAAAACAATGAAAGCCTTTCCTCCCTTGACAAGTTTTTCAGGTTTTTCCCTTATGTTAATTGAAGATTGTCCCTCACTGCAGTCTACCTGGGCATCTCCCTTCTGATCTGGTTGAACGGGGGGGGGATACTTTGCTTGTGAATATCTCTTAAACCATAAAGGTTTGAGAGATAAGACTTATATCGTTTTTCATGTTTTTTTAATGCCTACAAAATAAAATAAACATAAAATGAAGTATTACTATCCCTTTAAAGAGGGAAGAAAGAGTTACAAGGTATGAAAATACATTTGTTCTGTTTCATGCATCTTTAAAGGAATAGTAATGTTTCACAATAAAAGCAGCGCCAATTAATCTTCATAGCATTTGGGCCATTGAGAGTGTTATTTCAATACTGTCAGAGTTGTAGTTCAAGAGTAACTGAATGATAAAGTATCCAACTCCCGTCCCTTTTACTGCTGTAACACTGCTCACCTCAGAACAGAAAGGTGGTGTCCATATGGCTTGCAGAGAGGGACAATCTTCAATTAGCATAAGGAAAAAAATCTGAAAAACCTGTCAAGGGGGCCAGGGTTTTCCTTATGCTCACAGTAAGAAGATTGTGTCTTGCTGTGAGCTGTCTGGTCTTAAGACCAGTATCCACATCTGAGGGGAGGTGACTTACACTAGCTAAAAGGGGCAGGAGGGGGATATTTTATCATTAAATTACTCTTGAACTACAACTCTGACAGTATTGAAATAACACTCTCCATGGCCCAAATACTATGAAGATTAATTGGAGCTGCTTTTATTTTGAAACATTACTATTCCTTTAAATGGGATTCAATGTACTTTTGTAGCAAAAAACACAATAGTGATACAAAGGTGAATTGAGGACATTGATGGAGCAAGCCTTCAGGACACTAAGGTCCCTTCTTCAGGCGAGGGCCTTGGTGTCCTGAATGCTTGCACTTGTGATGTCCTCAGTTAGCCATTAAAAGGTATCACCTTTACATCCCTCTTGTGAGTTTTTTCTATAAAAGTACATTGAATCGCATCTACTCTGCTGGCTAACACAGTACCCCCTTTCCCTGGATGCCTCTTTAAGAAACCCCTATTAAGGAGCCACTGATTAAAATGAAATAAAACACTGTAACCATTAAAGATGTGGAGACCTCTCTAGCATTCAAGGGGTTTAAGAATCCAAACTCAACCCATACAGTGTCAAGAACATGTAGAATACTTCAGCAACATAAGTGTTCTTCCACATGTGGCGGGCATGTTCTGTACATGCTTGGGGGGGGGGGGTGTCTGTGTCACCCTTTCCAATCTCCATAACGTTATATTTAAAAAAAGATCAGATCTAGTTTGGGGGACATTAGACCCTCCTGATGCCCCCTCCCCACCACTGATCACCCAGCTTACAGATCAGCTCTATAAATCAATAGCGGTGACTCCATGATAAGGATGGGTGAAAATTCTCATGTGAATTCCTATGAAAAGTGCTGGTTTTCCACATTCTTATTTGCATATACAGTGTCTCCCCACATGCTAATTCAGTATTAAAGGGAGTATCCTTTAGCTTACTCCATTGTCAGTGTGTGCTAGAAGAGACGGAGAAAGCCACTGAAAGCATGGTTACCCTACTGTTGCTGGCGCTATAAAGATTAATAATAATAATAATAATACCCCCAGCCTTGTCCAAATTGTAACACTAGAACCACACATATTGACCCTCCAGCCTTATCTCACTGGTAGCCATAGAACCATATACTGCACCCCCAGCATTGTCCCAGTGGTATCGATAAAATCACAGTCTTGTCCCACTGCACTGATAGCCATAGGCTCACACATATTGTGTTGGACCTCCAGGATTGCAGAAGAAATTCTTGCAGTCATAGAAAGCATAGGAGGAAAACAGCAAAGTTCTTACTTTGCACTTTTGCTCTTTTGTCTCTTTTTGCCCATCTCTACTGAGTGACCAGTATTGTCACTGATAACATTGGTGACTTTCCCTGATGTCCCCCCCAACAAGGGCTGAATTTAGAAAAAAAGATATACTGCATGTGTGTTTCCAACACAATTACCCCTCTGTAACTTATACATGTTTATTGATTGCTTACCCAGCCTTTTTCCACTGATCACTGGTAATCATAGACCCACAAATACACTTTATACTTCCCCAGCCATGTTCAGCTTTCCCACAGGCAGCCATAGAACCAGTTATAAACTATATGCTTCCTCAGCCTTGTTCCACTGATCACTGGTAATCACAGACCCACAAATACACTTTCTACTTCCCCAGCCATGTTCAGCTTTCCCACAGGCAGCCATAGAACTAGTTATAAACTATCTACTTCCTCAGCCTTGTTCCACTGATCACTGGTAATCATAGACCCACAAATACACTTTCTACTTCCCCAGCCATGTTCAGGTTTCCCACAGACAGGCGTAGAACCAGTTATAAACTATCTGCTTCCTCAGCCTTCATCCACTGGCAGCCACAAAACCACATATACACTGTCATCATTCCCAGCCTTGTCCAGCTGGTAGCCACAGAACTATAAATGTGGTTTGGCACCCTGGCCTTGTTGCAATCTAGTATAAGTCACAGAACCGTACTGTTACCCTGCCTTGTATCCCAGCTTTGTTCCACTTGTAACCTGCAGGACTACATATGCAATGTCTGCTTCCCCAGCCTTGTTCCAGTTGTAGTCATGTGCCTGGCAACCACTACACTATGTCAGCCCATACCAGTGGAGTACATTTGTTCATGCAGGCATTGGTACTGAATACAGTAAGAAATTACACAGTGTTGAAGTGATTGAACTATAAAAAACTGTGTGTTTTTTCCTATAAATAGAAATGTAAGAGATGCCTTATTTGATGCAGCTGCTGTCTACATTACAAAATTGTATTTCTACCATTTCTAAATACAGGCTAGTGGGGGTCATTTCGGCTGGAGCACCTTACCTCCTGTGGGCGTGCTCCTGTGCACCATGGTTCCCAAATCCTTCAATGGACTAAGTGAAAAGAACTTATCAGTAAGTACAAAAATCCCCTTTTTTATGAAATAGCAGAAGGGACAACAGGGAAAGACCTGATGCAATTGGAATATCTTTAAAGGGATAGTATTACTTCAAAATTACTATCCCTCATATTGTAGCCCTTAATAAACGGAGTAAAATATCACCAGTGGCATCTCTCAAACCTTTATGGTTTACGAGATAGCCGCTTTCAAAGTTTCCCCTCCCCTGCTGTCAGCGTTCTGCTGCCAGCAGGAGAATCCGGTCTCTGAATAAAGAGGAGGCTCTTCAGCTGAGCCGTTATCTTGTTATTGAAGGAAAAATGATTAATTGAAACAGTCTTCTACGTGTGCTTGGTAACCAAGCACACGTAGAAGACTGTTTCAATTAATCATTTTTCCTTCCATAACGAGATATCGGCTCTGTTTAAGAGCCTCCGCCTGTCCCGGGACCAGATTCCCCTGCTGGCAGCAGAACGCTGACAGCAGGGGAGAGGAAACTTTGAAAGCAACTATCTCTTAAACCATAAAGGTGTGAGAGATGCCACTGGTGTCATTTAACTCAGTTTATTAAGGGCTACAGTATGAGGGATAGTAATTTTGAAGAAATACTATCCCTTTAATATTCCAATTATTACTGCATACATTCAAAGGCTTCGGTTTGGGATGTGATATCTGTACATGGATAAAGAACTGGTTAAATGATAGATGGCAGAAAGTTGCTGTAAATGGAACCTTTTCAAGCTGATCTAAAGTTGTAAGTAGGGTTCAGTCCTGGGCCCAGTGCTTTTTAATTTTCTTTTTTATAATCTAAAAATGGGAATGGAAAGAAATGTCTCAATCTTTGCTGATGACACTAAGCTGTGTAAGAAAATACATAAAGAGCTCTATGTTTTTCCTCTGCAGAAAGATTTAGCTAACCCGAGTGAATGGTCAATAAAGTGGCAGATAAGGTTTCATGTAGATAAATGTAAGATTATGTTTTTGGGTTGTTAGAACAAACATGCCACATATACACTAAATGGGAAACTACTTGGAGAATCCTCATTAGAGAAAGGTTTAGGAGTATTGATAGATGATAGACTTCATGGCAGTGTGCAGAGTCACTCAGTTGTTGCAAAAAAGCAGGTATAGATGCATGAGATTAAAATATAATTCTACTTCTTCATAAATCCTTAGTAAGGCCTCATCTACAGCACAGAGTACATGTTGGGCACCAGTACTTAAAAAAATACTGGAAAAAGTGCAGAGACTTGCAACAAAATTGATAAAGGGACAGACTAGTCAAACTGGGTTTGTTTACATTAGGTAGGGATGTCTAAGAGAGTTGTTTGTATTGACCTTGAATCTATTTGTAAATGGTTATCATATTGATAACCATTTACAAGTATATTCAAGGTCAATACAGACAGCTCTCCAAGTCCTATTTATTCACAGAGCTGAGCAAAGAACAAGAGTTAATTCATTAAAGGGATAGTATTACTTCAAAATTACTATCCCTCATATTGTAGCCCTTAATAAACTGAGTTAAATGACACCAGCGGCATCTCTGAAACCTTTATGGTTTAAGAGATAGCCGCTTTCAAAGTTTCCTCTCCCCTGCTGTCAGCGTTCTGAATCAAGCGGAGGCTCTTCAGCAGAGCCGATATCTCGTTATGGAAGGAAAAATGATTAATTGAAACAGTCTTCTACATGTGCTTTGTAACCAAGTACACTTAGAAGACTGTTTCAATTAATCATTTTTCCTTCCATAACGAGATATCGGCTCTGTTTAAGAGCCTCCGCCTGTCCCGGGACCAGATTCCCCTGCTGGCAGCAGAACGCTGACAGCAGGGGAGAGGAAACTTTGAAAGCGGCTATCTCTTAAACCATAAAGATCTGAGAGATGCCGCTGGTGTCATTTAACTCAGTTTATTAAGGGCTACAATATGAGGGATAGTAATTTTGAAGTAATACTATCCCTTTAAGACTAAAGGAAAGGCACTTTTGACTAAAACAAAGGCAAGAATTTTTTTTTACAGTAAGGATACTAAAGTAATGGAATTCTTTGCCTCAGGATGCTGTTCTTGCATATATTTGCTTTCAAAAAAGTTATGGATACCTGTCTCGCACAGACCAATATTGAGAATTATGATGGCTTCAAAGCAGATACGATGTTCATCCAGGGAAATATCTGACTGCACTTTGGATTCAGGAAGGAATTTTTTACCTACTTCAGGCTTAATTGGCTTAAATGACTTCAATGTTTTTTTCCTTTTTCCTTCCTCTGGATCAGCAGGGGAGATATGGCGTGGGCTGAACTTGATGTCTTTTTTTAGCCTCATCAACTATGTAACTGTGTTATGTTAGTTGCAGTTTGTGTAGGTTTGTGCATCTGGTACCCCAACCCTATGTCAATTCATGCCGATAGGGTGCCATTTTTCTCAGAAGAGCAGTAGTTAAAGAACACAGTAAGAAACGCAATAGTTTTCAAAGACTGCAGTACCATTAAAAGTGTAAAATTATTTGTAAAAAATAGCTATTTCGTTTTCTTTATGTAACATTTTGGAAACATTTGTGCACATCAGGCCAGGGATAGAAAGGCAACAGAATATCTATGTTTATTTTGATGTTATGGGGTATTTAAGCTTGCAAACTATGTTTAATGTATTTTGGTTATCTCTATGAAATTGCCAAGTAAAATGTGCTGTTACCAATTTGGGGGCCCTGTCGAAGGAGTACATTTGTGTGTCTAACCATATAGTACTCATAGTCAGGCATTCATATTTCATATTAATATTTTATATATTTATATATTTAACTAAGTTTGCTTAAGATGTTGCACCATAAATTGTGACTTTAGCATAATTTCTGAAACCTTTCTGAAAACCCTATTTTTAACAACATTTCATTCATTTTTGCCATTTTTTTAGGAAGACACTTCAACCATTTTTCTCATTTGTAAGTTAGTCTACTTTCAGGAAATATGGTTTATAAATCTGAAATTACCTTTCTGTTAAATATAGGTCTGGCAGGCCATGCATGTAGGTAAAACAATGCCTGTTTGTTAAAGGGATAGTAATGTTTACAAAAACAAGCAGTTCAGAGTGTTTGTTATACTGAATAGCACCGATGTCTGAGGCTCTCAAAGTTCATACTTGATAATTACATTGTAATCATAAGATGAATTTTTCCCCTCCGGCTCCTTTTCCAGTTCATAAGCCGCTTCCCCTCGGATCTGAAGTCCGGACACTTGACTGGACACATAGCAACGAGGGACAATCTTCCCTCTGTCAGTATAAGGAAAACCTGATCTGTAATCATATGATTACAGCATAACTATCAAGTTATGAACTTTGAGAGCCTCAGACATCAGTACTGTTCAGTATAACAAACGATCTGAGCTGCTTGTTTTTGTAAACATTACTATCCCTTTAACTGTGTACTGGGGGGATCAGGGCTTTAAAAAATTGAAACTTGAAAACAATATAAATATTTGTTATATAGTGAATATTAGCAAAATAAGTATTTTTTTTACATTTTTTTTCTATCTATGGTATTATAGCTTGTCACAGCATAAAAGTTTACTTTACATGAGATAGTGTAAAAATGATGAAATTGTCCTGAAAAAACAAGATATTTGTTTTCCATATGTAACTATAAAGTCACCTACATGAATCACCTAAACAGAGGAAGCAAAAATGCTGAGAATGTGTCCAGCATGCAGGTATACATAATTCCCCAAACTGCTGGCATTGAAAAGATTAAACCATTTCAGAATTAATATTTTTTTCCACTTGGTGCAATTAGTTTGCCACATTTCTTCAATGTACCCTATTAGGGAGTAGGATGAAGTTTGTGTTTAGAGAGGCTAATAATAAAAGATTTTATATAGGTTAATTAAAACCACTGTAAAATGCTTCTCTGGTTGTATCATATGCATACTTGCGAGATTTGATGGCAGCAGCCCCCAGAGTGGATGTGGGAGTCACCAAATGACACAAATTGCTTCAAAGTGTGTGCAGGGCTCCTTAGAATTGGGTGAGATTGGGTTATGGTAAGATGGTAGTTTGTCCCAAAGTAGGCAAAGTGAGGTAAGAATGGGTGAGAAAGTGAGTGGGGTTTGCACAGATCTTGCTTACCGTGTAAATCCTATATAATAATTCAGTAGGATGTTTGTCACTATGCAGTCATGCTCAGTAGAGACTGTCCGCATTCAGACAGTCTCTACTGCACATGATTGCATCGCCTGAGTGAGATGACACAAGACTGAATTGCATGGAGCAGTGAGGTATCGACCTTTTAACCCGCTGAATGCCAGAGGGGTAGGCAACGCATTGCAAAGCAATGTGTACACCTCTGGCACTCAAAGGGTTAACATAACCCGGACCTTGGCCAGTGTACACAGGCTTTTACACTAGTTAGCTATACTAAAACAGTGCTTGAATACCTACATTTGTCAATAACCATTCCATTGCCTCTACCTCATAATATAATCCCAACTCCCTTTTGCTGTTTAAATGCAGTCTCACTTGACAACAAGACAGTTGGAAGCTATGGTAACTAAGAAATTCCTATATATTGCACTTGCCATTTATAATGTAAATAGTTTTTAAGAAATGACCTTTTGTCAGTGGCACAGTGTGGCACATTATGCTAATTATTTTCTATGCTGGCCCAGTTTTACCACACACTGAGCTATGAATGAATCTAGGCAGAACTTACACAGTGGGGCATTGCTAATAGCACAGTGATCTGTAAAACTAAACTTTTATTAAGGTGGCAGGTCCACTTTAAGAAAGAAATACTTTTAAAGATATTGATAACTGATTTATGAGCTCTTAGAACATGTTAACCTTTTACGGATCTTCTGTTGCTTAAAGGCATAGTAATGTTTCACAATAAAATCATCTCTAATTAATCTTCATAGTATTTGGGCCATGGAGAGTGTTATTTAACCCTTTGGGTGCCAGAGGGGTACGCCACGCATTGCAAAGCAATGCGTGGCGTACCCCTCTGGCACTCAAAGGGTTAAATACTGTCCGATTTGTAGTTCAATAGTCATTGAATGAAACAGTATCCCTCTCCTGCTCCTTTTACTGATGTAACACTGCTCACCTCAGATCAGCAAGACTGTCTGGATGGATCACAGAGAGGGCCAGTCTTCAGTGTGCATAAGGAAAAACCTGAAAAATTTGTCAAGGGGGGCAGAGGTTTCATTGTTCTCACAGTCAGAAGATTGTCCCTTGCTGTGATCTGTCTTGCCCCAGGACCAGATTCCAAATCTGAGGGTAGGTGGCTTACACTAGGTAAAAGGGGCAGAAGGGGGAAACTTTATCATTCAATTACTCTTGAACAACAACTCTGACAGTATTGGAATAACACTCTCCATAGCACAAATACTGTGAAGATTAATTGGAGCTGCTTTTTTAAAAAAAAAAAATTACTATCCTTTTAAAGGGTTAAAAAAATTCCCTTTAACCCCTGGGATGCCTGGGACATCTCTTTCACACTTTGAATCAATGCATCAGAGCTTTTAACAACTTCAAAGGGGTTCATCTAAGAAGTTTCGCACTGGATAAAATTACACCCTTTGAATAAATTACCTCCCAAACATTATTCAACTAAAATCCAGAAATGAAAGGAGGCCAATATGTAACATTTTAATGTACCATTTTCATGAAAACAGTTAAACTAACATGCCGGTGACATTGTTGTACATGAGCTATTCCGCACCGAGTTCTCAATTTACACGACTGTAGATTTATTTGAATTTTAATGCCTCTAAATTTAGTTGCTTCTTTTGTTACCACTTTGAAAAATGTTTTTGATGAAAATTGCGATTGACACGGTGTATGTTTATTCAAGGAAAATATAGAATTCTGAAAAAATTATATAGGACTATATATAGACTTTACCAACCTACAAAAGTTACTTCTTGTAGAAAACTGCAAAGCTATGTAGCAAGAAATATAAAATAGTAATACCAGAGAGCTGTCAGTCAGCTATCCATCCATCTGACTAATTGGCTTCTTACCATCTACCCATCATGTATTTTTTTTTTATATTACTGGTCGCCTCTGGCTAAAATGCAAATTATGAACAATAGACATCTAGTAAAAGCTCCTGCTTTCTTAATTATCTGTCAGGCCTGGGGAGCAGTGGACCCTGGCCTGCACAGTAGAGTTATGCTAAGCAGCATGGCATCATGGGAATTGGAGTGACAGCTCATTTTCTCGCTGTGTTTTTCTATATACGAATGACAATGCAGAAATGTGGGTTTTCCCATAGTTCTTCTGAACACCTGGGCGATTGCTCTGGGGACCATAAAGCCCAAACTGTCACTATCCTAGACATGGCCTTATTGCTGTTACTGTGACAGAATTGTTGACAAATGCCAGCAGTCATCTCTGCATCCTGGGAAATGACTGCCATGATTGTGTCAACAGCCTGACAGAAATTGTTAATGTTTAAACTTTTCCCAGCAATAGAATCCTGTCTCGCTGATAGTATTTGTCATATGAGACTCAATCTTTGTCAAACTTACTTAAAAATTAACACTTCTCCCATTTCTTTTGTGCTTAACCGGCTAGCGGTGTATTTTTAACAATAGTGATTCAAGGTAATGCCATAAGTGTAGTCAGCAAACAAGCCTTAATATAAAAACACATTAGGAATTTATGACATTTTTGTCCTTTTGACCTTTGTTACAATGATAATTATGTTTTTATTTTCTTTCCAGTTTTTTGCCCTAGGTAGCAAAATCTTGAATAATTCAGGAGGCCTACGAAATGCATATCTCAGCATACAATGGGGGAAATCAATTATAAAGTCTTAGTTAATATTTTTAAGTAACCGAGGGGTTAACCCTTTTACTTCCAGAGGGTTTGAAATGCATTGTTTTTCAATACATTGCACGCCCTCTGTTCTTTAAAGGGATAGTAACACTTTGTTTTATCTTTATTTTATTTTGTAGGCATTAAAAAACATAACGAACAATATGTCTTATCTCTCAAACCTTTATGATTTAAGAGATATTCACAAACAAAGTATCCCCCCCGTTCAGCCATATCAGAAGGGAGGTGCCCAGGTAGACTGCAGAGAAAGACAATCTTCAATTAAGATAAGGGGAAAAAGCTGAAAAACTTGTCAAGGGGGGCAGGGCTTTCATTGTTTTCATTGTAAGAAGATTGTCCCCTGCTGTTATCTGTCTGGTCTTACAACCAGATTCACATATGAGAAGAGATGGCTTACACTAGGAAAAAGAGGCGGGAGGGGGAAACTTTGCTTGTGAATATCTCTTAAACCATAAAGGCTTGAGAGATAAGACATATCGTTCTTCATGATTTTTTAATGCCTACAAAATAAAATAAAGATAAAACGAAGTATTACTATCCCTTTAACCCTTTGGGTGCTGGTGAGGGATCCAGTGCATTGCAATGTAATGCTTTAGATACCTCTCTGGGACTCAAATGGTTAGTGGAATGTTGGTCTGAAAAAAAAACAGCTAGGAAAGATGTAAGCATTAATAAACTGATTACCAAAGGAATGTGCCTTCTATAACTTCACAGGAATGCCGTGCATACGTTAGATTTTTTTTTCATATTCTATTTTGTGTATTTGGGATAAGGGGTGGGGGAGTGGGAATGGGTATATTTTTGTTTTACACAATTATCATGTTTTTTTTAAGGGCTAGTAACACTTAATATATAAAAATTATATTGTAGGGTGTATCTTCCTGAGTAAAACAAGGGTACTTCCACTGCAGCAGGTGCAGTATCTCCATGGCCTGAAAGTTTAAAATGGCGCTGTTGCTATATGATCCTATGGAAAGCTCTGGTCAATTGACCAGAAACCTCCATAGGATGGTGTAGCAACAGAGCCACTGTAAATTTTCAGGCCACTGAGATACTGCACCTAAAAAAATTTAAGTTTGAGCTGCAATAGCTTTTGAAAAAACACCTCTCAACAGTGGGAGTAACCTTGTTTTACTCAGGAAGATACACCCTACAATATATATTTTATTATTTATTAAGTGTTACTATCCTTTTAATAGCAGTGAGAACTAGGAGTGTTGTTATGTTCAGGCTGAGGTGGCTAAAACCCAAGGGGGGAGATTCACTAAGCAGTGATAAGAAGGTGATAAAGTGGTAATGACGTCTCCAGTTTATCATTTCTCCAATTCCTATGTTATTCTATGGAGCCTATGCAGTAAGACTTCTTCATCTCTGGAGATCTTAGTGAATAGGCTCCATAGGATAACATAGGAACTGGAGAACTGATAAAATGGAGAAGCCATCACCCCCTTATCACGTCTTTATCCCCTTATTATCTCCGCTTAGTGAATCTCCTCCCAGATCTCTTCCTTAAAGCCCTGGGTCTTTTTGCAAACGTGAGACAGGAAATCGTATCATATTGTACTAATCCAACTACTGGTAATGGTGCTGCTTGGTTCACTAATTATCCATTAGGATAGGCCATGCTGTTAGCTGAAACAAGCTGAGCTGTAGAATTTCTGTTGTGAATTAGCTGAATTCAAGAACAGGGGATTACACGGAAACAATTATTTATTAACTTAAATGTGCATGCTCTGGGTCAGATGTGAGCAAGTAGCTGCCTTGGAAGCTCAAGTTAGAGATCTGGAGAGGCAAGTTGCAACATTGAGGGAAATGGCTAATCTTGAGAGGCATGTGGTACTCACTGAATGGAAGGATGATGGCATAGAAAGTGGTGGGGGTGGAGACTGCACAAAGGAGGAGCAGTTAGCTAGCTTGGTTAAAGTTAGACATAGCAAGGAAGGGCTCTCCTGTTTTTAATCACCCTAGCAGATTTGCTACATTATTGATGGTGTTGGCGGTGTTGGCACAGGAATTCTCTTGCTAGAAATAACAATTCTTTCTAACAGCTGGGAGAACAGCCCCTCTGGTGCTGGTGTGAACTGGGACACAGGCAGGCAGATAGTGATGGTGGAAGGGGATTCCATAATTAGGAACAAAGACATGGTTATCTGTCATCAGGATCACTACAATATAACAGTTTGCTGTCTCCCAGGTGCTCAGGGTCAACATGCAAAAGTTTGGGTTGACAGATTGTTGGGAGAGACTGGGCATGACCTGGCTGTCTACGTTAGTACCAATGACAACTTTAGTGGGAAATGGAGGTCCGTTAAGAAGGATATTCTGTGCCACTCTCTACAGAGTAAAAGCAAAGGTAGATTAGGGGTTTACATGTGTCACTAAGGACTTGGAGTAAGCAGGAGGGGTTTGGGTTTCAAGAGCACTGGTCTGATTATTCCTGTAACGGAAGCTGAGAAGGGACCGCGTCGCCACCCGCCGTCGTTCCTGGGTCTCTCCTTCTTGACGCAAGATAAGCACCGTCAGATGCACCGGTTGAAGTATGGACAGTCACTGGAAACAGTCACAGGATCACTGGAAGCAGGGAAGCAGGGAAGAGTCCACGTCGCCGCCTGACAGTCCACGAAGTTAGGTTCCAGGAAACTGGCAGCAGGCGGTCGACGATTCAGGATACTTGGCGCAGATGGGTATCAGAGTGGACACTTTAGACCATAAGCAATACAAGACTCCAGGACTCCTTGTTCATTACAAAACATAACTCACTTTATTGTCACAAACCACAGATATTTATATACAGTACAGTACATTGGATCACATGGGGAAACCTGATACAATAGGGAACATGATTAAATCATAACACATCAGACAAAAGGCCAGCAGCAGATGGTCTTAACAGATACAATAACTCAGACATGATTACATTTCAGATACAAAAGGGTTTGATTGAACAAAGACTTGAGGGGCGTGAATGGATTAACACACACAGCAGGGGGTCTCAGGACAGTTCTCAATACAATGACTTGATTAACACCCAGCAGAAGGTCTTGAGTCAAATGGCTGGAGTGGCTACAATACACATCCTAGGGACAAGTACAATTAAACACATACAATATTTGACAATACATAAAACATACATCTTTTAACATAAAGATAGTAAACCCCCCATCTGAGGTCAAAGGAGGCCAAGGGGCCATAGTCTTTAGGTAAAACGTTTGAGGTCCAGAGAAGGGCCCAAGTAACGGATAAGATACGTTACAATTCCCTTGGGGCAATCTTTATAATATAGATGGATTGCACCTTAATGGAAATGGGGCTACCATGCTAGTGATCAGGATGAGTATAGGGTTGGAGGGGACTTTAATCTAGGAAAGGCTGGGGTGATACAACACAGGATATGGTAGGCAGTGTAAATGATTAAATTTGATTAGATAATGATCAGAGGTTTGGAGAGAGGGTGGACTTGTTCATCTCATAGGGAGGTGCCTATGTTAAAGCCTAAAAAAGCAAATATATATTTCAAATAATGCAATTCTCCAGAGTGGTAGCAACATAAAAATGTATGTATGTAAATACTCATAGTCTGGAACAGATTGCAACAAATGAGCAGTATGATCTAATTGGTGTGACTGAAACCTTGTTAAGTGATACACATGACTGGGCAGTCAATCTAGAGGGTTATTTGGATTTAAAGAGGGATATGGTTAATAAAAGAGGTGGAGAATGCCTTTATGTAAAGCATGCCTTAAAACCTAGCTTAAGGAAGATATAATTTAAGGGTCCAATGGGAATGTAGAGGGACTGTGGGTTGAAATACAGACTGGGGGCATACATAACAAATAGATGTCAGTGGGAGTTTGAAGAAGCCCAACTGTTACTACAAATGGAAAAAGCTTCTCAGTCAGGAAGTGTAATCATAATGGGTGATCTCAACTACCCTGAAATTGACTACAGAAATATGACAACAAGTGTGGTTAATGAAAATTTCATGTCCCTACTAGTAGAGGAACCAGCTAGAAATCCAGTTTTCTTACCTTTAGAAATAGAGAATCCAAATTGAAATAGCATAATCCTATTTATTTTGTATTTGACTCTACACCAACGGTCAATAACATTAAAAAGAATCTATTGAACATTGGGATGTTCTTTTAAGAGATCCATCTCTGGAACTTTCATGCCAATCAAAACCAGAATATTTTTTAGGAGTGGGAGGACGTCGAGGAATAGATTGAGTACCAGTTATTTTTCTGATACTCAAATACCCAATTGGTCACCACCATAAACTCAGTGGTAGTTTTAGACATGACACATGTAGTCTGTACCCTGTGCTCATTGTGTCTGAATGCCTAACCAGTTTAGGAGTATCATATAAATTAAAAGGTTTTTTAATTGCAGGACAACATATATAGTTATCTACTACATTGCCTTTGCAAATTCATTTATGTAAGTAAAGTGATCGGGCAGATGAGACTATGTGTACAGGAACACAGATTCAATATTGTGAAGGGTGAGTCCACTTTAAAACTTGAGAAGGTTTGTGTGCATTTTAGGAATGAATATAGGGATAGGCTCTTATTGCAGACACAAAGCTGTTGGATAGCACACATCATTTAATATAGACTTGTATGGCAGTAGAGAAGGATATCTATGGATATTTCTGTGAGATTACCTAGTACGGTACTTTCAATGTTCCAGAGATTGCTTCGCTAGGTGCTTGAGTGAAGTGTCATTGAAACAGTCTTTCTAATGGCTGATTTGTGGTATGAATTAACCTATCTACCATGTGGGTATACTTTAATTGATTTGATTTAGATCATAGTCCTCCTCAAAGTCTCTGTAATATTAGGCTTTTGGAGCACTGAAGGAGAAGGATTATTGACCATCTTCTTTCTTGTTGTGTGGAATGCATAGTGAATTGTTTGCAGCGGATCGAAGAAGAGCGTGAAACCATTTAACTCTTTCACTATGTTGTCTGAATGAAAATAGCGACTTGATAATCTCACAGTGCATGACAGTGTGAGATTGTCATGTCGCCTAGTCAATGGTCGCATTCCGTTTCAACTCTAACACTTTGTGCCGGGGCAGCCTCTTCCCACTGTACTTATATCCCAATTTTCAGCGTTGGAGCAAATTAAGCCCACTCAAGCTACTCTTTTACCCAAGCTCTCCTGTATTTCAGTGTTTACTTTCACAAAACAAAGCCCCTACAGAATCAGTATGTGAGCCGATCCTGTCTCTCCCCTTCTCTGTGTGCTCTGCTTCTCCCTTTCTCCTTTTCATTCTGCACGCAGGGTCAGGGCTTGTTTTGTGAAAGTAAACACTGAAATACAGGAGCGCTTGGGTAAAAGAGTAGCTTGAGGTGACTTAATTTGCTCCAAAGTTGGGATATAAGATATAAAATTGGGATATAATTATAATGCGAAGAGGCTGCCCTGGCAAAAACTGTTAGAGCTGAAATGGAACGTGACAATCTGTCATGCACCGCGAGACTGTCACGTGGTGAAAGAGTTAAATGGTTCCATTCAAAAGGATACCATTTATAGTTAGTATGGAAAGCTAGAGTGAGTATACTGCTCTGGTAGCTTTGTGGAGAAGTAGTTATAAACTAGGCAAGAAAGGTGAAGGTTACATCTAGATTTGAGTGTTAACTAATTTAGTTCTTTAAACATATCACAATGATGGGTAGAGTAATTACATTGGAGGACAAAACAACATAATGAATTATACCAAGTGTCAAGTTTACCAGTATGGATTTGTGACTATCAGGATGATTTGTAACGCTGAAGCATACACTACATCCTCATAGTTTATGACTGGCATCAGCATCTGTTGAGCGATGTTTTTTTACCTGGGGATTTCCAAACAGAGTACCTATTTTAACACCTTAAGGACCATTGCCGTGCCAGGATCCTCACGGAGGTCTGCACTTAAGGACCAGTGACGGTCCTGGTATGTCACGGAGTTCAGGGCTCCTGGCATGGCTGTACACCGCTCCGGAAGCCCTGAACCAGAAATGAAGAAAAAGGAAAAGCCCCGTGGTCCTCAAGTGCCGGCTGCGCGTCAGTGCGCCTGTCCTTAAGGGGTTAAGGTATTTGTAGGAGTCACGAGGGGGCAAGTTATGATTAGATTTTGTTATGATGGCTAGAGTGGTATTCTGGAGTTTGAGTAATTTCTGCTTTGTACCAAGTACCATTGTGACCATTTTATCTGTATTTAAGAACAGTTTGTTTTTAGATATTCATCTTTCAACTTTTGGAGAAATCGTCCTGTAACACTGCCTCAAGTTGTGATACATTTGGATTGTTAGTGTAGATTATAGTGTCATGTGCAAACACTTGCACAGAAGAGGCTTTGCAAAGTATGGGCAGATCATTAATATATAGGGAAAATAGAAGAGAGTTAAGAATGGAGCTTTGAGGAATCCCTCTCGTTACTTTGCTCATAAGGGAAATAGTATCAGAAATAGACATTGTGTTCTGTCTGATACATATAATCAGAAGCAGTTTAGAGAATGATTATCCAATCTTGAGCTTGCTTACCAGAATAATATCATCTACTGTATCTCAGGCCTTAGCAAAAACAAGGAAAATAGCTCCAGTAAGTTCACCATTTAAATGCCAGTCTGGGTATCATTGTATCATTTTCAGAGGGCTGCGTCTGTTGAGTGATTTGGACAAAAGCTAGATTGAAGCTGGGTGAAAAATCTGGACAGTCGATAATACTTATAGAGTTGCATGTGGACACATTTTTCCAGAACTATAGATTATGTGGGGAGTAAGCATAATGTCTGTAATTTAATACCATATTTTTATCCACACTTTGTGTATAGGCACAACTCTAGCCAGTTTCCATGCTTTACACACAGGACCAGATGACAGGGAGACATTAATTAGGTGTGTAATGGGATGGGCAGTGACCAAGGCACTAAACTTTAGTAGCATTGCTGGTCTAGATTATGATTTCATTTTTGGGTTGAAGAGGTGATCATATATTTCACTGGCAAGAAACTTAATTAAGAAGTGATGTTAGACCAGGGAAAAGGTGACAGAGACTGTTCAATGCACGGTTCTACTTCCGCAGTACTTTTGTTTTGTGAAATCATGGAGGTACAGCATCTAATGAAGTAGCTGTTCAATGTATTAGCTATTGATATGGGACATTTTATTGTTTAAAGCGGAACTACCACCGCACAACATCTTTAGCTTACTTAATTACCTATCTGGCAATTAGCTGCTTAGTAGCACTAGTCGCCAGAATTATTACCTTATTTAATAGATTTAAGCTTTCTTCCATGGGTGACAGGCAGGACGGAGAATGGACATCTTGCCATAGTGACGTCTGCATGCCAGCGCTGTCAGTCCCAGCCGGGTCTAGGAGGCGTTGCTAGGAGCCGGCCGGCTCCAAAAGGGACCGACAGAGCAGACGCACGGGCGTCACAATGGCAAGATGTCCGCGCTCTGTGCTACTGTCAGCTATGAAGGAAAGCATAAGTCTATTAAATAAGATAATAATTCTGGTGACTAGTGCTACTAAGCAGCTAGCCGCCAGATGGGGACTTAATTAAGCTAAAGATGTTGTGCGGTGTTAGTTGAGCTTTAATTGCTTATTTTTATAGTGCAGGAGTGAGAATGATTGTAGATATTTTTAATATTCTTCCAAAAGTTGGTCTGTACTTACGGAAATTAGTTCAGGAATACCATGACCCTTATACTTAAAATGCATTTATTCATTATTAGCAAGGTATGATGCCCTGTTACTGGAGGAATGCAGATATAGTACCATTATTCAATAAGGGAGCAAGAGCTAAACCAAGAAAAAATAAATGTGTGAGCTTGACTTCCATAGTGGGTAAGGTTACTAACTGATTGTATTCAGGTGACAAACAGCAACATTATGAGTAGGAGTCAGCACGGTTTTATGAAGAATAGATCATGTCAAACTAATTTACTTGCATTTTAAGAAAGGGTAAGTAGTAATCTGGACAAGAGTATTGCTGTTGATCTAGTATACTTGGATTTTGCAAAAGCCTTTTATACTGTGCCTCATAACAGGTTAATGCATGAATTAAGAGGCTTCTATTTGGGAGGTGATCTCTGTAACGATAGAAAACTGGTTAAGTGATTGATGTCAGAGAATTATTGTAAACTGGACCTTTCCAAATTGGTCTAAAGTTGTAAATGGAGTGTCACAGGGTTCAGTTCTGGGCTTGATGCTTTTTCAACTTCTTTATTCTGATCTAGAAGTGTGAATTGAAAGTAACATATCCACCTTTGCTTATGACACTAAGCTACATAAGGAAATACATACAAAGAAGGATGTTTCAGTCTCATCAACTATGTTATTATTAGTGTTGAGCGAGCGTGCTCGGCCGATGCTCGGATCGGCTCGAGCATCGCTCTGCTCGGCACATGGCGGTACTCATCGAGTACCGCCATGTGCTCGCCCGCCATGTTCGGGTGGCGGGGATCTGTGCCGGAAGAGGCACAGATCTGAAGACGCTCCGCTGGACCACCAGGGACTGGAGGTACGGGGGCATTGCGGAGATGAAGGGGGCATTGCGGAGATGAAGGGGGACATTGTGGAAGAGGGGCATAGCGGAGATGAAGGGGGACATTGTGGAAGAGGGGCATAGCGGAGATGAAGGGGGACATTGTGGAAGAGGGGCATAGCGGAGATGAAGGGGGACATTGTGGAAGAGGGGCATAGCGGAGATGAAGGGGGACATTGCGGAGATGAAGGGGGCATTCGGAGATGAAGGGGGCATAGCGGAGATGAAGGGGGGTATTGACCAGGCACCCTCCCCTCATCAGAGCAGGGGGTGCCTGGTGTAATGCTCGTGTCGCCCCATTCATTTCAATGGGGCTCGGGTGCTCGGCCGAGCACTCGAGCCTCAGGGGGTGCTCGGTCAGAGCACCCGAGCACCCGAGCATCGGGGTGCTCGCTCAACACTAGTTATTATGTTAACAGCCTAACAATTCTCATAGAGAACATACGTAGTGGTATAGGACAAATGACAGAATGAGGATTGGATTACCCATTAAGCAGACTTGGCAACTGCCTAGAGTGCCATATTTTGAGGGTCACATCCAAATTCTAAGTGTGGTCAAAGTGAGCAGACTGCCAATGAACAATCTGTCGAAGACCTCTCTAGGTTTTAAGGGGTTAAAAAAACATTTTTGTTTTGCCAGGCAGATGGAAACGGGTGGATGGGTCATGTCATGTACAGGAAGAAGCATTAGCATCAGGAAGAGAAATATATGAATACCACTCTATAGATCACAGGTAAGACTTGGAGTACTGTATACATTTTTTGGAGACCACAAGTCTAGAGGGGGGGTTTATACACTGTAAGCAGTTCAAAGAATCTCTACCATAATGGTGCAGTATCTTCATGACACAGGGGATCAGAACAGACTCAAATAACTTAATATGTACAGTTTGGGAGAAAGGAAGGAAAGGGTTGATATGGCAGGAAGCTTTGAATATATTAATTGATTTAATATTGTTAAGGAGGGAAATATTTTTTTTAAAAAGAGGAAAACTAGAATAAAAGGTTATAATCTAAAGTCAGAGGATGGGAAATGCAAAAATAATCCACCCTTAAGGGTGATAGACTCATGGACTAGGATCCCTGCAGAAGTGGTAGGGATAAATGCTATTAGGAAATCCAACTAGGAATAGGCAACTAAGTTTATTCTGAGAAATATGTAAGACTGTCTATTTAAATTGACAGGGAAATTGACTTACTGGATGCTCCAGATGGTAATTTTCTATTGTTAGCATCCATATTTCTGTGAATAAAGGGATAGTAATGTTTCATAATAAAATCAGCTCTAATTAATCTTTGGACCTTGGAGAGTGTTATTTCAGTTCTGTCAGAGTTGTAGTTCAAGAGTAATTGAATGATAAAATATCCTGCTCCTGCCCATTTTACTGATGTAACACTGCTCAGCTCAGAGCAGCAAGACTGTCTGGATGGATCACAGAGAGGGACAATCTTCATTGTTCATAAGGAAAAATCTGAAAAACCTGTCAAGGGGACAGGGCTTTCATTGTTCTCATAGGAAGAAGATTGTCCCCTTCTGTTATCTGTCTGGTCTATGGACTGGATTCCACATCTGAGAAGAGATGGCTTACACTAGGAAAAAGGGGCGGGAGGGGGAAACTTTATCCTTCAATTACTCTTGAACCACAACAGTATTGCAATAGCACTTCTATGGCTCAAATACTATGAAGAATAATTGGAGCTGCTGTTTTGTGAAACATTACTATCCCTTTAAGGCTGCCAAAAGATTCCTTGACTAGGGGAAGCTGACATTTAAATCCATGCCTTAGAGATATCAAACACTATGTTGCCATAAACCATAGTTTTGGTGAGATATTTTAGTTTGGCACAGATATTAACAGAATTCAGGTAGTACCTGCATAGGAAATCTAATCCGCTATTTAACAAACCACATATGCATATCTCGAAACCTGGCTGTCATAGCCAGCAAAAGAAAGAAGAAAGGGCTGATAGTGGCTGGTGGGAGTGTCCAAATGTCAAAGTTTACATCATAAAATGGACAGGACGTAACATGAGTGGGCAGGTTTGGACGGGGGAAAGGTAGGGTTTCTCCTAACAATAATAGGAGGGATTACCAGCACTAGAAAATAAATCTCTGTTCCCAGAGACACAGTAATTAACTAAACAACTAGATTCTCTGGGGCAGGTCCAGAGAGTTCTCAGGTGTTCACATATATATGGGTGATCAACAATTGTGACATTTCTTTAGGATGGCACTTTTGTCCATGCAGATAAAACTACTCATGCCATGGGGTTGACCCCTAGGGGTCATACATCCAGAAGTGGTGAAGAAGGCAAGTTCAGTACATGGAATAGAACGGAAGAGGCAAAAAACTAGTTATGTGGTCTGTGGTTAGGTTCAGGCAATTCAGGTTTTGAATCGGTAACCAGGCAGATAGGAGAAGGTTGTAATCAAGAGGAAAAAAACACAAGGAAAAAGGCACAAACCCTCTGAGAGAGTATCTGATGACAATAATCACAATATATTGCCCTCCCTTCCAATTACTGCTCACCAGACCGATGATCAATGTGGGCTCTCAAATATAGAGTGACAGGTTTCATTCCTCTGATCATCCTTTTTCTTCTACGAATCAGATAACCACCAATACTCCAAAACAGGTTTATTATAAAAATTACATTGAAAGACAATTGGAAGGGGGCAATATATTATGATTATTGTCATCAGATACTCTCGCAGAGGGTTTGCTCCTTTTTCCTTGTGTTTTTTCTAGTGCATTCACGTTGTCCACCAACGCTATTATAGAGGACAGCATCCCCAGGCAGAGATATCTGGAAGAGATCCTTAACTGAGAGAGACCCAATTGTCTACAAATAGATTTGGAAAGAGACTAAAATAAAACAAAAGTTTGGTCTCTCCATACAATTACTTCGTGTTTGGAGCTAACTCTTTGGGACTAATTTACTTTTCATTATACATTATACGCTATATATATATATATATATATATATATATATATATATATATTATGCCATTTTGATCTTGTCACATGGTGTTACACAGTTTTTTCTGACAGAAGATTTATTTATGTATGTGTATACACACATATATATAGGCTAATAGCCATTGCAATTTATAGGATCAAGTGCCTGAGCATCCCTACCTTTGGGTAGATTTATTTTGTTACAGTAATCAAGAAGAGTTCAAGGTAACAAGCTTGTCAATATCAGGTAGTCAGGGCCTGTAGAATAACACCAAGTAATAAGGAAGGAGCCAAGTCATGTAAGCTCTTCTGGACTGTGGCTGGGGTCTTTCAAAGGAGACGTTTGGAGTCAAAAGGACCTTTGTTTATGTGGTGATTGTGTACTTCTTGTGCAACCTCCTGTTAATTTAGCATTTCCTTCATGATTGCATATTTTTTTCAAGGCTAATCTAGAGCCAAACCTTATTACCTTCTGTATGTGGAGGAACAAGAGAACCTCTGTGGTCGGCTTTAATTTTGTAGGGATCTTGAGCTTTAGCCAGGCTGTCACAAACCAGGAGAAGATTGTTTCAGATGAGGGGGAGATAGAGTAGAGGAGTCAGGCAAAATTTCAGTGAAAAAGGCTGGATGATAGGGATAATTCAAATATAATTTAGAATGTAGAAAATGAAGTCTTTGTAACTGTTGCATCTGCCAGATGAATCAACGAGTACAAATCATCATGGAGACGAAAATTGAATCATCACTGATAGGGTTCAAGCACCTTGTTGATCCTCTCTGCTTTCCAATTGGACTGGGGATGGTATCCAGTGGACAGAGAGCACTGGAGTTTTGCAAAAAGTGCTCCACAATATGGAAGCGAATTGCATGGGGTTAGACTCAGTCAGGATGTGAAGATCTGGCTATACCAACGTAGAAGGACAAGGTTAGAATTCAGGTTGTGCAGTCTTATGGATGCCAGTGAAGTGAGACAAGGCTGGAGGTAAGTAGAATGTGTGGTTCTAAGGCTACTTTGGGACAGGGCAGGAGTGGGAGTTAGTAATTGTTGATCTGTGGGCATCACAGATTCAAGGAGATGATGCCATGCCTCTAAAGCTACCTTGTTGGCCAGTACATTTTTGTCAGCATAGTCATAGTTGATTTCTGCAGAGGACAGTTTTTAAGACAAAAAGGTAACTGGATGAAGAATGTTCTTGCTGTGTGCCATGACTATCTGAATAGCAGAGCTAAGGAAGAACACTTTGTAACCCCATTCAACATTGCATCTCCAGTAGCTAGGGAACAGCACAAGGGTTTTTTGCTCGACTGCACAGATGCTCTTAGCCCAGAATTGTTGTGGCCTAAGCAAGACTAAATGTTCTGACTACAAGGATGGATACCCCCTCACCAACTGAGCCAGTGAGAGGTCGGGATAACTGGAGCAGGGAAGTAAGAGAAGGTGATGTTATTAGAAATTATCGTAGAATAATATAAATATAAAGCTAACAATTGCACAAGAGATATCTTGAAACAGTGGCTAGCAAATACAGGTACAGAAAATCAGACTTAATATAGTTAATAGACACACTGAATGAAAAGTCAATGGCCATAATATAAACAGTAAGCTACAGGAGATTTTTGAAAACCAGGAAGTAAAGCAAGATAGGAGAAAAGAACAAACAAAGCTTCAATACAGATATTCAGTGGCGTAACAATAGGGGTCGCAGGGGTCACACCTGCGACCGGGCCCGTCACTCTCAGGGGCCCGGCCGCCCCCTGCGACCCCCTCGCCACCCGCCCGCAGCACAGCTGATGTCCCGGCGGCCAGCGCTCGAGTAATGCAGAGCGCTGGGAGATGACATAATCTCATAGCACTCTGCATTACTAAGGATCGCGCGGGAGCATGTCACACACACCGCTAGACCACCAGGAGGTAGGAGGACGGGGGTCAGTAGGGGCAATGTGGCGATGGGGGCATTGTGGAGATTGGGGGGAAATGTGGAGCATGAGGGGCATTGTGGAGATTGGGGGGAAATGTGGAGCATGAGGGGCATTGTGGAGATTGGGGGGAAATGTGGAGCATGAGGGGCATTGTGATGGGGGCATTGTGGAGATTGGGGGGAAATGTGGAGAATGGGGGGCATTGTGATGGGGGCAATGTGGAGGTGGCCAATGTGGTTGCGGGGGGCCAATGTGGCCGGAGGGGGGCCCGTGGCAGTTCTTGCACCAGGGTCCCGTGGCTTCTAGTTACGCCTCTGCAGATATTGATTGTCAACTGCTGATATGCAGTAGAGAGGAATATACTAGATCAGAAAAGCAGCATAGCTATGTAAATTAGCACAAATAAAAACTACTATACTAACTGAGTAACTCCAACAGAAACAAAGGATAAAACATGTGTCTGTGCTTGACAGGAACATGATAGATTTAGAAATAACACTCTACAGAAGGTATTCACCTCACAGAGAAACTGATCAAACTGAAGGACGCTGAGCAGAAACTGGAAAAATGTTTGATACCGTCAAACACAGAGGAATCATGGAAAGATAGATTACAACCTAAACTGGATCAACTGCAAATAGCACATCAACACTAAAGGTGGAAGAGCAAGCTGGTCAAACTTTCACAGCAGAGACTCAGTACAAACATGAAAGTGAAAAAGAACATGAATTGGAACATATGCTTAAAACCCATCAGAACTCATTCAGAAGGACCCAACAAGCTTGACAAAAGGCAAAAGCTGGAACAACCTGAAACCAACACCAGCAAACAGGAAACACACTGTCTATTGAAACAAAGTTTTGAACTTGTGCCAAGCAACCAGGAAGTTGAGTATTTAAAGTTACAGAACAAAATGTAAAATCTGGAAAGGACAGGAGCCAAAAGAAAAATCCAGAATTTGACACTGTGACAGTATGGCACACATTGCAGAGTCTATAATGAGTATTTATTGGTGTTTTCAAAATCTTGCTGAGTTTGTAGAAAATTATATCCAATGGGACCATGGATAAACTTCCCTCCACTGGCAGACAACCACTTAAAAAGTTAAAAAGAGAACTCTGATACTCTGTTTCCTGGGTCCAGTTAACCTCCACTCCAGCTTCACTACAGATAGTTTTTTTAAGTGCTATCAAAGAAGCAGAAGGCTATTTCTCTCATTCAATATTTTATTTTAGTTTTAGTTTATTGTTTTGTATTTTTCCAGAAGAGTTCTTAAAATTTTCTAGAACACTAGTACTTATACTTATTGCACTTTACCATCTCTATTGCACTACCTATAGGTTATAGGGGTTTTGGAATTGGAAGACTCTCCCTCAACAAGTAAGGGGCTAACAAAAGTGGTCCTACTTACTAATAGTGTAAATACCGGGGCACTCATCCTATATAATAATTCACTAGGATGTTTGTCAGAAGCGGTCATGCCTAGTAGAGACTGCCCTAACGCACAGAATGTTGGGAGCATGGATTGCTGGGAGTTCTGTGCTGGGAGCATTCTGTGCTTTCGGACAGTCTCTACAGTGCATGACTGCATCAGTGGCAGTACGCAGAGCAGGACCGGCCTCTTAACATCACCTGGACCTTGGCCCGTGTACATGGGCTTTTACACTAGTTCTGAATAAAACAATGCTGTGGAGCTAATTCTTACTAATAATACACAGAAGGTTGCATGTATTGTTGATGAGGAAACACTTCTCCTCCCCATACCTTATATACTGCTTTAAGAAGAAACTTTGACAGACACAAAGATAGGGGAGGGCTGGCCTGGGAGGGCAGGGGGCAATTGCCCCCTGGGCCAGTCATATGTCTGGGCTGGTGGGCCACTCCCTCTTTTTGCTGCAAGTGTAGCTACAGTAGTGATACCACAGAGCTTACAATTGAAATGGAGCTACAATCCAAGTGGAGCTACACCCATTTCTCTTGTAAGTTATATGGTATCACTAGTGCAGCTTTACTTACATTGTAAACTCTGTAGTTGCACCAGTGTAACCCCATTTCAATTGTAAGCTCTGTGGTATTGCTTGCCTTACTTCACAACACTAACCCTTTGAGTGACAGAGGGGTATGCCACGCATTGCGAAGCAATGCGTGGCATACCCCTCTGGCACTCAAAGGGTTAATGGCAATTTAAACATTGACAAAAGAGGGTGGGCTGGGACAGAGGGCTGTAACAATAGTAATATCAGGCCACTTGATTGTAGCTGCCCTCCAGGCCACAAATTGCCAGCCCTCCCCTGCACAAAGCAGTTGCAAAGACATCTGGAAGGCCTCTTTGTATGGAGCCATTTTTTTCTTGAAGTGGATACCTTAATGTCATGCATGTTACTGGGCACTGGGCTAATAGAAGAAGACATTTCCTAATGAAACTGTTGGCCCTGTATACTTCTTTCCCCACCCATATGTATTGATTCCTAGGCCAGCTTTATAGAAGTGACATATTATCTTCCTTTCAATTCCTGGTTCAAGCATGGACTAGTTATTTATCTGACAACTAGGGATGGGCGGAAAATTTTTGTCTCAAATTGAAATCGGCGAATAATGGCACTTTCCTCTTGGCAAATAATTTCCTGCGAAAAGTGCTGATTTTCCACTTTGTCCCGCTTTTTTTGCCTAGCTCATTCAATTGAAATCAATGGGAACATTGAAACTGCACACAACACATAAAAAATATTATTTTATTTCCCAAAGGCATAGTATAAAAGGGGCATACGGGTGCCTGTGTTGGTGGGGTGTGGGGAAAGAATCAGTTGAACAGGGGGTTGCTTGCTGGGATTGGGGGGCAGTTAAAAATATCTTAGATTCAATTTAAAAAAACCCAGAAGACATGGTATAAAAGGGGTCTGAGGAGGGTGCCTATGTTGGTGAATGAATTAATAATTTGAACAGGGAATTTGTTTTGGCGGGTTTCTTGACTGGTATTGGGGGACAGTTAATAAAAAAATAAATAAATAAAATAAAATAAGAAATTTGTATATAAATCGATAGAGACAGGACCCCCCTGACATAAGCTGCCACTGAGGTGGACTGGAACTTCACTTGATAGAGTATTTTGTAGAGGATGATTTGTTAGATTTGTTGTTAGAGGTCAAAGCCCTGAGGAAATATTGATTTGGAGTACTTAGACTTGCTTGGCACAAGGAAACATTGATTTGTAGGATTTAGGCTTGTTAGACGCAAACCCCCAAAACTGTTTCTTTTTTTGTAGGACTATGGGTTTTTTTTTCAAAGCACAATTCCTGAGAAAAAAATGCCCTACTGGCCTAGTGCCAGCAGGGCATGTTGGCTACTGGCCACTGGCCATAATTGCAGAATTTGCTACTGCTGTTCTTGCTGCTGCTGCTGCTGAGATGTTTAAGCAGCAGGATGATTAGGCAGCTGAAAGGGAATGGGATCAGCAACAACAGTATCATGGGTGATGGATGATGAAGGTTCCACTTGCCACGACTATCTCCAGTAATGCTCCTGAAACAGTTGCAGCACAATAAGTAGTCCCCTGTCTATGTGGAGAAAAGAAGTTGGCCAATAATTCTACTCCACCTGCCCCTCCTCCAAAATCATAGGTATGTTGTTATTAGAATATATTTTTTTCCCTTGAGAGCAGTAACTGTGTCTTTCATCAGCAACTGCAATGTGCAGAGTGTGTGTGGTAAATAACATCTGGGGGCAAAACTGTATCCAAACACCAAGACACCAAATACTGCTGCTTTCACTATACCCCTTGTCCAGACCCTGCTAAGGACATGACAACTTGCTGACAGTTTAATAGTAATGATGCACCCTCCCTGCCACCATCTTAGCATATTCTACAAGATGGAATCTCTTCAGATGCCACTTGATGCCCTGCTTGTGATTCTCCTCCACAAATTGCGCACAGTGCAGTTAGTGATGACTGCACTGTGTCTGCCCCAAGACAAAAATAATCCTGCACCCATTACTTCAGTGGGGAAGGAACAGGTGGAGAAAAATGGCCTCCACATTCCCCTTCACTGTCTGTGGATGTTGCTGCTGTTGTTGCTACTGCCTCAGATTCAGCACTGCAACTAGGATCCCGAGTATTGCTGGCACTGGCAAGTGGAACCTGTCCTAGTCCCACATCACTTGTTGACCCCATTCAGACTGGGTCCACATTGGTCTGTGGCACACTAGCTTGCTCCTCAGCATCCTGCTGCCCTTGCATCTCGGCAGCAGCAGGAATTAGAGCAGCTGCAAATTCCTCAAATTCCAAAATGTCACTGCTAGTGGTGGTGATGCCCATCCTCATCTCTGTATCCCATTCCTACTCAGTTTCTGCTAAAGAGCCCACCACTGTCTCTTCCACCCCAGCTTCTCCAGCATCATCATCACCACCACTATCACTAGTCCCTATGTACAGCTGCTCTATTCCAGACATCTCACTGCTGCTTGGAGGAGGTGAGGAATCCGATTACAAGCAATGTGACAGAGGGTCCCCTAATGTCACACTTTGCATTTATTTTTTACCTGAAGAAGGCAGACTGGCAGCAGTAGCAGCAGGCACAGGCAGCTGATCTGTTCTCCTGCTGGTGGTGGTGGCATTAATTCTGAGCCTACTCTCCCCCAACAACAGCACTGGCCTCTAGTCTTCAGCATCCTTTTCCACTTGGATACTTTAGTGAAGGGAAGGGGAGGACTCCCAGGGTCAGAGGAATGGTGAGGGCTCCCTTGACTGCTAGTCTGGACATTCTCAAATGTTTCCCCTACCACTACAGCTGCTTCACCATTACTGCCACTACAACAAACGCCAGCCACATAAAGTTCAGTCGTAGAGTCTTCCTCGTCACAGTCACTAGTAATATGAGGATATTGATTACTCCCGCCTTCATTCCTAACACTAACAAGCGCTGGACCTTAGTAGTAGTAGTACTAGCACTGACGGGACTGCTTGTGGATGGCAAGAGTGACTTAGCGTTCCTTGTCACATTTGGCATCATCTTCTCCTTCCCCCCTCCTGTGTATCACAAGACACACTAGCAGCAGGTTAAGCAAATGGGGGCAGAACGTCTGACAGCAGGCACAATAATGGTGGTATCAATAGCATGGGCAGCATGTCTGACAGCAGGCAAAGCATTAGGGGCAGCAGGGGCAGCATGTCTGGCAGCAGGTACAGCACTAGTGGCAGCAGGGGCAGCACGTCTGGCAGGAGGTACAACAGTAGTGGCAGCAGGGGCAGCACGTCTGACAGCAGACACAGCATTAGAGGTAGCACGTTCGGCACCAGGCACAGCACTAGGGGCAGCAGGGGCAGCACGTCTGGCACCAGGAACAGCACTAGTGTCAGCAGGGACAGAACGTCTGGCAGCAGGTACAGTAATGGTGGCAGCAGGCACAGAAATGGTGGGAGCAGGGGCAACACATCTTGCAGCAGGCACACCCTGTCCTGCTCTCACTACTAGTACTAGCCTTCTTTTCCTCCCTTCCCAGTAAATGCCCCAAGATCCCTAGGGGTGATTTAGGGGGACTGGACAACATTAGTTCAGTTCACTTTCTCCTCATACTCAGTGGACATATAATAAGGGTCCATACAGTTCCTCCTTTTACTGCTCATAGTGATGGCAGTCACTATGAGCCTCTCCTGCCTCAGTTTTCAAAATAAACAGCAGCAGAACAGCACAGCACGTCTACCTCACTCTGTAGCTGCTTCTGTTGTGTTTCATTTCTGCAAATACGTCATGTTTTTATAGAGAAAAGACGAAAACAACTTAAATTAATGGGCGGAAACTTTCTAGCCACTGAAAAATTGGCTGGGAATTTTGGCCAATGGGTGAAAAACGTTGACATTTTAATCACTGTTTTAAAAGCAGATTTTCTTGTGAAAATGTAGATAATAACGTGGTTTTCGTGGAATTTCTCACGGGAACACAGAAACAATTTTCGCCCACCCCTACTGACAACCTCTAGACAACCTCTAGACCTAAGATTGGTGATGTTGTGTCAGTTTGGACATAACCTATCGGGTTGCACGCCTTCTTATGGTTTTTCCTGGGCTCTGATAGTAGGCTATCACAGTGCCCGTTCTATTCGGCGACATTCTGTCAATTTTCACTCCTGCCTAATGGCGATTGTCTGCACTGTGATTGTCCCACCCAGTATTGTCCTTAAATACTGGGTTCTGGCACACCTCTGGTGCCCTTTCGTGGTGTTCCAGTACCAGTGCCTGTTCCTGATTCTTGTGAGCTCTCAGTGTATCGACCCGGACTGCCTGACCATTCTGCTTCTCATCTCCGTGTACCGGCTTAGACTGGCTGACGTTCCTGCTCCATGTACCGACTTGGATTGGCTGATGTTCCTGCTCTGTGTACTGACTTGGACTGTTCTACGTTCCTGTGCTGTGTGGATCCTGCCCGGTTGGGCCGCTGCCTCGTCTGCACGCTCTGACCGGTCTCCGGTTAAGGGTAGTGCTTGTCTCTTGCTGTCTCTGGACAGCTCTGCAGATTGGTTTCGGTTTCCTCCATGTCGCCCCGGCTACATTCCTATCGGTCTGCCTTACGAGCAGTTCAGGTTGGGTGCCTCTCAGGGCGAGTTGCTCAGTTTTCCGTTACTGCTATGGCAGTGCTCACGCTGACCAGATTCCGTTACTGCTACGGCAGTGCACAGGCTGCTCACGTCTCCATTACTGCTATGGCAGTATCCAGTTGCCTAGTCTCCGTTACTGCTACGGCAGTGCTAAAGTGGCTCATTCTCCGCTACTGCTATGGCAGTGCTCCTATTGCTCAGTCTCTGTTACTGATACGGCAGTGCTTCAGTTGCTCAGTCTCCGTTAATGCTACAGCAGTGTCCAGTTGCCTAGTCTCCATTACTGCTACGGCAGTTCTCATGTGGCTCAGTCTCCATTACTGCTACGGCAGTGCTCAAGTTGCTTGGTCTCCGTTACTGCTACGGCAGTGTTCAAGTTGCTTAGTCTCCGTTACTGCTACGGCAGTGTTTAAGTTGCTCAGTCTCCGTTACTGCTACGGCAGTGTTCAAGTTGCTTAGTCTCCGTTACTGCTACGGCAGTGCCCAAGTTGTTCAGTCTCCGCTACTGCTATGGCAGTCCACAATTGTCTGGTATCCATTATCTTGGGCGTTACTCGAACTAAAGCTCTCACCTCTGTTTGAGCTTCTTAAAAGGCCTTGCTACACTAGGGCCTGTCAACATTCTCTGCCTACTATTAACCCATGCAGTACTGATCTGCTTGACCTGTGTCAGTATATTGTTCTATGTACTCTCTACTTATACTGGACCTGTGTGGGCTTACCTCTGTATAACCTGTCTAGTGGCTGTACTATATTATTTATATATTAGAGGACCTGTGAGGGTTATTGTGATCTTTATTGTTTAATGAAATTGTGTTTTATCCAAACCTGCTGTGTCTGTGTGTTGAACAAACCGTTACATAGGCCTGTTGTATTGGGAGAGGGGTTTCCTTTCGTTTATTTCTCTTTCAGTTAATGGTATCTCTGAAGACTGCTGTCTCTAATTCATCTGTGTCAGGGCATGAAATGGAGCATCCCCAGTTCAGATAGACCTTCCTTCATTCTTTGCATCCCAAGATGACTTCAGAAGAAGAAGGTAAAGCCAAAATGGAGGATGAATCAGACACTTGTCATGATTACACTCTACAGGTCACTGATCAACTTCAGACAATGCATTTGTCAAAAACACCTTTTAACTGCTCCTGTGAGCATGCCATTGATATGTGATGAAATGCCGTAGGGGGTGTCACAAGCACAAAACTACCCCTACCAAAATCTTTCATTTTTTGCATTCTTCAAATATGTCTGCATATTAAAATGTGTGTAATAATTACAGGGCTTAAAAGTTGAAGTCCTTTGCTACTAGCCAGACCTGAAAAGTTACTCGCCACTGCAAGCCATAACATACCCACCAGGGCTGAATTTCTACTCGCCAGGGCTAAATTTTTTGGCGAGTGGAAATTTTGAGCCCTGATTAGAGATATGGAAAAAATAAGATATACATACCATTTTCGAAAGAAGATAACTCATTACATTAAGAAGGGATAATCTGTCTTTCTTACACTAGCCAGAAGATGGCTCTAAATAGAAAATATGCATTTCTACCCGTTCAAGGTTACTGGAATCTGGAACTATTGAATTTCCTAATGTATACATTAGAAGCTCCTTACCTGAGAGAAATAACACCCCATTAGTAAGATCTGACATACCAAAGGGGGTGCCAGAATCACAAAATGAAGAAAAGTAGAAAAACCACTGCAACAATGAGGGGTCACTTGCATTTCCATCCCTTAGATAGTGGAACACAAATGTCTCCAGTAGGTGGCTATTGAGGACAAAAAAATGTTGTTTAACTCCAATTCAAATATGCAAAAATCTTTTAAAAAATGTACATTTCCTATTGTAATCAATACTTACTGCCAGCCTGAGAAAAATGGTACCACATTGGTATGATTTGACATAATGTAGGGGATGTCAGGAGCCCTATTCTATGCATATCTTTTTTCTTTACTAAGATTATATATCTGCACTAAAATGGTGATAACAATTAGAGATACGGGTAAAATGTAAATAAGGCATATCATTTTGAAAAGTCTAATGAGCACAAATGTTACTAGAAGTTGGCGCTATAGGAAAAAATATATTTTTTAACATTTCCATCACTTCTAAGATACTAGAGTCTTTGAGAACCATGGAATTTCCTTCTGAAGTTTTTACCTCCTTCAAGCTTGAGACAAACGATATCACATTGGTTTGATTTAACAAACCGTTGAGTGTGCCAGAACTAAACAACACCTTCATTTTTATTTTCAGTTATTCTCTACTTGCACTAAAATGCTTATAACAATTAGAGATATAAGGAAAGAATAGAATAGGCATACTATTTTGAAAATAGCTGACCAAATGCATCAAATGTGAGGTCACTTGCCTATTCACCCCAGGCTGGTGAGCACAAATGTTTTCAGAATCTGGTAGTGTAGGAAACCGATGCATAACTATTATCATTTCCACCATCTCAAAGATACTACTGTAAAATATCACGTATAATACTCACAGTTTTGCCCTTTTTCACCTTATGTCTCTCCCTCCAGACACATCTGGGATGTCTGTGCAGTGTGTGGCATGTTTGCATTTGCAGCCCTCTTCCTGTATCCCCCTGTGAGGACCTGTGTTATTTCAAGATAATGGTAATTCCATTTGAGGATCTGAAGGTCCTCGCAGGGCGCTACTGTAGTTACAGTGAACAGAGATCTACGCATTGGATCTACTAATGTTTCTTTGGTGGGTAGAGGGAGGTACAACAAGGGTGCAAATTATACATAGGCACTTTTCTTTTCCTCTTAAAGCTTGGGTTAAATTCACACCTGCGTATTATACACAGGTGTGTATTATACTTGAGATTTTATGCTAAATTGTCTGAGAATCATGGAATTTCCTACCGAAGTCAATACCTGCTGCAAGTTCCCAAGGCCAAAAAAGAGTTTTAAAGGGATAGTATTGTTTCATAATAAAAGCAGCTCTAATTAATCATCATAGTATTTGGGCCTTGGAGAGTATTATTTCAATACTGTTAGAGTTGTAGTTCAAGAGTAATTGAATGATAAACTATCCCCCTCCTGTCACTTTTACTGATGTAACACTGCGCAGCTCAGAGCAGCAGGGAGGTGCCCAGGTAGATTTCAGAGAGGAACAATCTTCAATTAAGATAAGGGAAAAAGCTGAAAAACCTGTCAAGGGGGGGTTAGAGTTTTCATTGTTCTCACAGTAAGAAGATTGTCCCTTGCTGTTATCTGTCTGGTCAAACAACCAGATTCCACATCTGAGGTGAGCAGTGTTACATCAGTAAAAGGGGCGGGAGGGGGAAACTTTATCATTCATTTACTCTTGAACTACAACTCTGACAGTAATGAAATAACACTCTCTATGGCTCAAATACTATGAAGATTCATTGGAGCTGTTGTTTTTGTGAAACATTACTATCCCTTTAAACACCCTGAATGTTCTTGAGGTCTTTAATGCATTGTTTAATGATACTTTGAAGATATCCTTGGAATTCACAGAGTTAAAAGCCCCAATTGATCTAAAGGGATTTTGGCAGTTTTACTTGTCCCCCATGGTTCAATTGGTTTGCTCCACAATTCCTCCTCTTGTTATTTATAAAGTCTTATGTTTCAACCAAATTTGTTGGCAGTTGGAAAAGAGAGGGAAAAAGGAAAATATATTCTCTTGCCTCTCAAGTTTGTGCATATATTGAAAAATATCTTAATTATTACAATGTTTGTAATCGTGTTTTAGCCTCGAGAGGTTTTGTACAGGTTTTTTTGCTACTGAGTACAACTTCTGCAGTGCAGAGACCTAACTTAGAATAGGTTTTGTCTCTGTGCCCCAGGCTCCAAAATGTTTTGTCATCATACTGGAGTTGGGATTAGCTGAATACGTAAAAAATATATTGTCATTTGTTTCTGCATTTAATGGCTTATGACCAAGCAGCCAAACATATTGGGTTGGTTATTTGACCATGGAGAGTTTTGATTTTAATGTCTCTTTACAGTCTCCACAGAGCATTTTATTTGCTTTTTATGACTTTGTTTTTAGCTTCCTACTAGATGAATGTGATTGCAAAATTTCAATCATATCTCATATAACAAGTTTTGACTCAAAAGTTTTCACAATAAATAAGATTGCATGACTTTATTAGCTTTACAACAAAATTATGCATAAGAAAACTTTAGAAATGAGGATTTTTTTTTAATAGAATGTTACCTTAATTTAAAAAAATAAAAATAAAAATATATATATATATATATGTCAGCAAAATCAAAATGTTAAGTCTTCCTCAGGCTGTTGCATATCCAAACTCTTCGTAGCCCAGGTATAAAACATAAAAGGGAGAATGACAGTCTGCACTTACCGGTTGGCTTAAAGATCCGCCATCACTAAGACTTTCATTCTCTGAGTGACAGAGATGTATATATGTATGTTTGAATGTATCTTTATTTATATAGAGCCATACATGTACACAGTGCTTTACAGAAATTGTAATAGCAAAATACAAAAATACAGAACAGGGCTAAGAGCATCAGTCTAAAGTGTGATCATTGCATTATAAACAGGGGAAAGTGCAGCAAAGGGAATCATACATTGGGAAAGGGACCCTGCCACAATGACTTTATAATCTAGTTAGAAATCATGACATAATACAGAGATAGTAGGAGGAGGATCATAAGTACAAGTACAGGGCTTAGTGAAGGAAGAGCAGATTGATTCCATTGTGACTGTTAGTGTGCATATTATTACTGAGATCGATGCTCCTTAAGCAGAGGGGTTTTCAGGAGATACTTGAAAGTGATGAGTGTTGATGACTGGTGAATGGTGATAGGGAGGGCATTCCAGAGTTGAGGGGCATCCAGAGAAAAAAAGATTCACTCATCTCCCCTCGACCTCTCAGTAGGAGTACCTCATGGATCAGTCCTGGGGACCACTTCTTTTTTTACTCTACACCCTCTCATTTGGTGACTTCATCTCATCTCTTGGGTTTAATTGCCATCTGTATGCGGATGACACTCTAATCTTTCTCTCTTTCCCTGTCCTCACTCCAGCTGTGCAGTCTCAAGTAACTCAATGTCTCTCAGCCATTTCATCAGAGATGGCCCACCACCACCTTAAACTTAATATGACTAAGCCAGAGCTGGTGGTGTTCCCTCCTAAAACCCATCCACCAACCCCCTTCTCCATCACAATAGAAAACTCTTCCATACACTCAGTATCGAAAGCACACTGTCTTGGGGTCATACTTGATTCTAAATTAACCTTCACTCCCCCATATCCAAGCTGTCACTAGAACATGTCACTTCTTCCTACAAAATATTGCAAAAATACGTCCATTCCTCTGCATGTCAACGTCAACAACTCTATCACAGGCACTCATTCTCTCTAGACTTGACTACTGCAACATTCTACTCTCCGGTCTTCCTGCTTCTCATCTCTCTCCACTTCAATCTGTTATCAATTCAGCCGCAAGAATCACCACATTTGCTCCCAGATACCTTCCTTCTCATCTTTTCCTGAAATCCCTTAATTGGCTACCTATAAAGTATCGTATTTCTTACAAGATTCTCCTCCTCTCCTGTAAGTCTCTCTGCTCCTCAGCACCCTCTTACATTTCTGCTCTTAACTCCTGCTACACCCCGTCCTGTCCCCTACGGTCTTCTCAAGGGTTCTTCCTGTCCTCTCCCTACACAGCTCGAGCCATCTCTCGACTACAAGCTTTCCCACTGGTTGCCCCTCGACTCTGGAATGCCCTACCCATCACCATTTGCCAATCATCCACACTCATCACTTTCAAGTATCTCCTCAAAACCCACCTGCTCAGGGAGGCATCTCAATAGCAATATCCTCCTCTTGCACACTGACAGTCACATCAGAATCCTTCTGCACTTCTTTCACCACAACTTGTACCTGCACTTATAATCCTCCTCCTACTGTCTCTGTTTGTCATTATGAATTCAACTTAGATTGTAAGCTCTTTGGGGCAGGGTTCCTTTCCCAGTCTAGGATTCCCTTGCTGCACTTTCCCCCATGAATAATGAAATGATTGCACTTAAGCTTAATGCTCTTAACCCAGTTCTGTAGTTTTGTATTATATTGTTTCAACTTTAGTTAAGCGCTGTGTACATGTATGGTGCTATATAAATAAAGATATATACATACACATACAGATGGCTCGAGTTGTGTAGGAAGGGGACAGAAAGAACCCTTTAGAAGAATGCAGGTAATGGGAAGGAGTGTAGCGGAAGATAAGAGCAGAAATGTAAGAGGGTGTTGAAGAAGAAACCAACTTAAAGGAGAGGAGAGGAATTTTGTAATAAATAAATATCAGACCATATAGGTAGCAAATAGAGGGATTTAAGAAGCAGATGAGTGGGAAGGTATCTGGGAGTAAAGGTAGTTATTCTTGCAGCTAAACTGAGAACAGACTGAAGTGGAGAAAGATGAGAGGCAGGAAGACCAGAAAGTACAATGTTACAATGAGAGTATGAAGGCCTGAGTGAGAGTGTTTATGGATAACGTGCAGAGGAAAGGGTGCAATGTGTTGAATACCTTCCTGGCACTTAATGGGTTAATACAATCAATTCCCAGACTCATGCCATGCACAGAAAAATGGACACATTCTACAGTGATTGCTCTGTACTTTGCCACCAAACACCCATACACGCCCACAACATCCTTCCCTTGACCCAAAAGATGTAAGGAGGAGGATTTAAAGCGGAACTTTCATCAACATTATGCTTAGCCCCAAATCCTTAATATGGTAGCAATTAGGGTTACCACCCAGCCGGTATTTTACCGGCAGGCCGGTAAAAAATTGGCTTCTGTCCAATGTTAAGTCTATGGACGGAATGCCATGGCCGGTATTTTTTGGAAGAAAAGGTGGCAACCCTAGTAGCAATAGACATAGAAATACTTTCCATTTGCAGTATACATCCGGCATAAGTAAAAAAGGGACTGTTTTCAGCAGGCAGACATGGCTGTGATCTTGCAGAAGGTGCCCTCTGCTCCTGTGCTGTCAGTCCCTTCCGGTGCATTAAAGGAGCAGTAAACTTTTTTTTATGAAAACACATATTTTACAGAGCATTTCCTGCTGAATATAACAAGGTCACTCCCATCACTGTCAGATGTTTTATTCAAAATTTATAGCAGTTCAAATAACCAGGAAGTGAATTTACTGTGTTTACTTCCTGATAGTTCTAACTGACAGGAAGTGACAGGCAGTTTCTATCACATTTTATGGAGAACTGTATGTCACTGACTTTTCTGACTTTCCTCTCCATTAGAATCTAAAAGGAAATCTAATTAGAATTTGACCACTAGTGGGCACTGCTAATGTAAAAAAACATGGGTTTAAACTGTAATAACTTTGGAAATATAAATCTGTCTGCAGTTGGAGTACCCTTATTTTACTCAGTAGGAAAATCCCTACAATATATATATTTTCCTAAAAAAAGTTTACTGCTCCTTTAAGGCAAAAGGCTTCCAACTCACCAGTCATGGAGGTGAAGGGAACGGACAGCGCAGACGCAGAGATGCCATCTCTGTAAGATGTCTGTGCTGTTCCCCGCTGCTGCCTGCCGAAAACGTTCTCTCTCTTACTTAAGTCGCACTTATACTGCAAATGGAAAGTATTTCTATGTATATCGCTACCCTATTAAGGATTTGGGGCTAAGTATAATGTTGATGAAATTTACGCTTTAAGGAACAGTAGGTGTTAGGCAGGCTCGGCACACATCAATTCCAGCGGCCATTTTGGTCATATTAGTACACTTGCCCTAATGAGGCAGATGTGCAAAGTGAAAATGGAGCAATTCAGGGACAAGTCGCCATAAAGTATAAAGAAAAAAAACAAAAAATCTCATTTATTTTCTTAAGCCTGTTAACCGCTTGTTAGTGCCCAAAATCCCATTGATTTCAATGTAATGTTTTAACCCTTTGAGATGTCTCCTTTGCACTGCAAAGCAATGCATTGAAGCCTCGCCTAATATTTAAGGAGTAAAAAGCTCCATTTAAACCAGTCAAATTTGGGAAATTTGTATTTGTTGTGGGATAATTTTGACCCTTTGAGCGCCAGAGGGGTACGCAACACAATGTTCTCAAAGGGATAAGGCTCTTTGTGGCTCTCTTCTCTTATTAGACACAGTCAGCATTGCAATGTATTGTATACTTCTGTGGCACACAAAGGGTTAAGAGTCAATCATCCCCTCAGTTAATAATACCCATAAAATTCCCTTATGCGTATGCACATGGCGACTCCTCTTAATTTATCCTAATTATTTTTCCAGAGGATCTTTGATTATGCAACACTTTTTTCCACACACCACTGTTCCTATAAGGTTTTTGGGGAAAAGCTGGAACAATTATGGTTCAAACCTACTGCACCACAGGGGACATATAAACCTTCCTGTTGATGTTAATGAGGCGTTTAGTAAGATAAGAATAGCATTGATGAACCCCTTCCACTTTGCTTCAATACCTCATTGTGAACCAGGTGAGATTTAGTATTGTGTTAGCCGTAAAAATACAGGAGGCAAAAATATAGTCAAGTTGATACCTTTATTGGCTAACTAAGCAGATTTAGGATGCAAGCTTTCAAGACCTCTTAGATCTCTTCCACAGGCCTGGGGAACATGCCTGAGGAAGAGAGCTAAGAGTTCTTGAAAGCTTACATCCTAAATCTGTTTAGTTAGCCAATAAAGGTATTGACTTTACTAAATGTTTGCCTCCTGCACTGTGAACCAGCCAGAGGTGGACAATGCATTACAAAGCAAAGTAGTTTGCCACCTCTCTGGCACTAACATAGTAGACGAGGCTGAACAAAGACGTCCATCAAGTACAGCCCATGCCTAAAACACCCCTGTTTATCCAGAGGAAGGCAAAAACAAACAAACAAACAAACCCTGAAGCCATTTCCAGTTTAGCCCCAAGTGGATAAAAAAAAATTCCTTCCTGACTCCAAATGGCAGTCAGATAGTTCCCTGGATCAACAACCTATCTGCATTGAAGGCACTAAGAGGATTAACTGTGAGCATGTGGGTCAAGAGTCATGATGCAGATGCTCCCTAGTGCTGTCTTGCAGAGATCCTTCAGTGACACTTAAAGGGATATTAATGTTTAAAAATAAAAGTAGCCTTCTGTAACTGACTGTCAATAATCCTTCCAAGGAAGCTGTGTTTTTTTAAAGTTTCCTCTGAGTTTATGGAGGTGCTTGCCACGGTCCGGCATGTTAGAACAGATCTGATGTCCTGGCTTGGAATTCTTTGTGTCTTTCTTGTGGAAGCTATTATTTTTCAGGTAATTTGGTCTGTCCATTGGTTTGCAGTACTGGGATGTGTGGATGGAGTTGTTCTGAATACTGATAGTTGTGTCTAGGAAGTTATTGTTTGTGCTTGAGTGACTGAGTGTTAGGTTGATATTGGAGTGGAATGGTGCCATTCGGGTACCAACTGCAGTCCCCATTTTCTGAAGGTAGAGGTACTGTCCGAATCTGAAGTAATTGTGGGTGAGTATAAACTGTATGAGTGGGTGTGTTATTTTGTTCCAGATATCCTTGGCATGCTGTTATGCCATCTGTGTGTGGGATGTTGGTGTAAAGGGATTCTACATCCATAGTGGCCAGGATGGTGCTCTCTGGAATGGGGCTTAAGTCAGCTAATTTGTATAAGAGATCTGTGGTGTCCTGAAGGAAGCTGGGTGTTCGTTTTACCTGGGGTTTCAGGGTATTTTCTACCTAGCCGGAGATATTCACTGTGAGTGTACCAATTCCTAAAATTATGGGTCTTGCCGGGTTTCCTGCTTTGTGTATTTTTGGTAGCATGTAGAAGGAGCATATTTTTGGATCTGCTGGTTATTAGGGGCCTTATCTGTTCTCCAATGTTGGGGGGCAGTTCTTTTATGATCTAAAAAGTAGTTTTGTATAATTTTTTTGTGGGATCATCTTGTAATTTCACCAACATTCCACACACAGATGGCATAACAGCATGCCAAGGATATCTGGAAAAAATAACACACCCATGGAACCGGTAACAAAACTCATACAGTTTTTACTCACCCACAATTACTTTAAATTTGGACAGGACCTCTACCTTCAGAAAATGGGGACTACAATTAGTACCTGAATGGCACCACAATATGCCAGCCTGTTTATGATAAAATTGGAAGAGGACTTCCTGTCCACCTGCCAGATAAAACCCCTGGTCTATCTTTGCTACATAGATGATATTCTTATCATCTGGACCACCAGTGAAGAGGAACTTCTCAAATTCCATGAGAACTGCAATACATTCCACCCCAATATCAACCTAACACTCAGTAAATTACGCGCAAACATTAACTTCCTAGACACAACTATCAGTATTCACATAGTATGTTTCATCAGAGGGATGATCGTAAATACCTGTAAAGCATCAGAGGAAGACTGAAATTTACTATGGACTGATCAAAGTATCTGGATCTGGACTTTTCTTATCTGATTTCCATTCTAAACAATGCAATGTATACTTGTATACATATATACATATGTATATATAAGAGATGTTTTCATATTTATCTGTATAACATGCCTGAGGAAGAGACCTAAGGTCTTGAAATCTTGCATCCTAAATATGCTTAGTTAGCCAATAAAGGTATCAACAGCTATATTAGCCTCCTAAATAGCTGATTTAGGCATGGAGACAGTGGATGAAGAAGGGAACATTTGGAGTTAGGTTTTTGTAAATTTTAGAAGGGGGGTTGTGTTAATTGGACATTCATGAGGAAACAGCTGACAGACAGTAGGTAAATCAAGATAGCAGTGTTGAAAGGTGAAGAAAGGGAGGTCAGATCTGGGGTGTCATTTGCATACATGTGATATTAGTAATGTATTAAGCTAATACTTTTCTGAACAATGATGCATTAGTAGGAACAGAAGTGTCTCTTTAATGGAGCATTGTGGTACCTGCAGATGAAGAGGTATTAGAGAGGATGAAGTGCCATTGAAAGATGCACTGAAGGAGAAATTAGAAAGGTAAGAAAATATACATATTGGAACCAATTACAAAATAGGAGGAAGATGGAGGTTCCTAAAGAATGATTTCAGGGATTTAGGGTGCAAGCTTAAGGCAAGGACCTCTAAGGTAGTATTTTCTGAAATACTACCTGTGCCATGCGCCAGTGCAGGTAGGCAGAGGGAGCTCAGGGAGCTTAATGCATGGCTCAAGCAATATTGTAGGAAGGAGGGTTTTGGGTTTTTAGAACACTGGGCAGACTTTGCTCTTGGGTACAATCTATATGGAAGAGATGGATTGCACCTAAATGGTAGAGGAGCCTCTGTGTTAGGGGAGAGAATGCTAGGAAGCTTGGAGGAGCTTTTAAACTAGGAAAGGGGGGGGTGGGTATAGATAGCAAAAATGGGGTAGATAGAGCAGATAGGAACTGGGTCCAAGTAAATGACCAGGGGGGTGGAGAAAGGGTGGGGAGAAATTTAGTCAGTAGGGAGGAACTCCTAGTAAACGAAGGTGAAGAAAAAAGGCATGTAGGGATTAATATATGTAAAGACTTCAAAATAAATTGTATGCTAGCAAATGCAAGAAGTATGGTAGATAAAATAGGAGAACTAGAATTGCTGGCGGTTAATGAGCAATTGGACATAATTGGAATAACAGAAACATGGTGGAACGATGCACATGACTGGACTGTAAATATAGAGGGCTATTCCCTGTTTAGAAGAGACAGAATTAATAGAAAAGGTGGAGGTGTGTGCTTATATTTGAAAACAGAGCTAAATCCAGTTTTGCGAGGTGATATTAGTGAGGAAACTGGCCAAACTGTGGAGTCCATGTGGGTAGAAATCGAGACTAAATGTGGTGTGAAAGGTAAAAAGAAGTTGTTGGTGGGCATATGCTACAAACCACCAAATATCGATGACAATGATGAGGCCCAACTGCTATTGCAAATGAGGAAAGCTGCCCAGTTTGGGCATACTATAATTATGGGAGATTTTAATTATCCAGATATCAACTGGAAAAATGAGACCTGTCAGAGTGCTAAGGGTAGCAGGTTTTTGAACACGCTTCGTGAAAGCTACATGTCACAAATGGTGGAAGCGCCGACAAGAAATAACAATGTATTGGACCTAGTGATCACTAATAACACAGAAATGGTATCCAATATTAAGGTAAGAGAAAATTTGGGAAACAGTGATCACAACATGGTTACATTTGAGATCTGTCTAGCAAAGCAAAAATGTATAGGTTCAACCAAAACTCTTAATTTTAAAAAAGCGAACTTCAAATTGTTAAGGGCCTCAATGCAACACATAGACTGGGATATTTTATTTAAAGGCAAAAATACTGAGGAAAAATGGCCAGAATTCAAATTTAGGTTGCAGAAATGTACCCAACAGTATATACCAATGGGGAACAAGTGCAAAAGAAGTAAGTCACAGCCAATGTGGTTAACTGCACATGTAAAGAAGGAAATGGCAAGGAAAAAAAAAGCATTCAAATTATTTAAGTCAGAAGGAACTGAACAATCTTTCTTAAAATACAGGGAGTGCAACAAAGATTGCAAAAAGGCAATTAGGGTAGCAAAAATAGATAATGAAACTAAAATTGCAAGGGAAAGCAATACTAATCCAAAAAAGTTTTTTAAATATATAAATAGCAAAAAACTTAAGAGGGAGTGCATTGGACCATTCAAAAATGAGATGGGTGAGTTGGTTAGTGAGGATAAGGAAAAGGCCGATGTTTTAAACACTTTCTTTGCATCAGTATACACAAGGGAGCAAGGAATGGTAGAAGAGCCTCCGCAAGTAACAAATAAAACAATACAATTAATAGATATTGGGTTAACTCAAGGAGATGTCATGGGAAGACTGAACAAAATTAAGACCGACAAAGCACCGGGTCCTGATGGTATACATCCAAGGGTTCTTCAGGAACTCAGTGCAGTGTTAGCAAAACCCCTATATTTACTCTTTAAAGATTCTATTACCACAGGCTCAGTGCCACAGGATTGGCGAAGAGCTAACATAGTGCCTCTATTTAAGAAGGGAACTAAAACAGAACCTGGGAATTATAGACCAGTGAGTTTAACCTCTGTAGTGGGAAAACTATTAGAAGGCATAATAAGGGACTATATTCAGGATTACAACACAAAAAATAAGATCATTAGCACGAATCAACATGGTTTTATGAAGAATAGATCATGCCAAACTAATCTTTTCAGCTTCTATGAGGAGGTAAGCAGCAACCTTGACAATGGCAGACTTTGCAAAGGCATTTGATACAGTACCACACAGAAGACTGGTGTATAAAACAAGGAAATTGGGGCTAGGAGATAACCTTTGCAATTGGATACAAAACTGGCTGAAGGATAGGGAACAGTGTGTGGTTGTAAATGGAAAATTCTCCAGTACAGTTAAAGTGGAGAGTGGAGTACCTCAGGGTTCAGTATTGGGTCCACTGCTTTTTAACATGTTTATAAATGACCTGGAAATAGATATAGAAAGCAAAATATCAATATTTGCAGATGATACTAAATTATGCAAAGTCATTAATTCAGAACAGGATATTTTCTCTCTACAGAGGGACTTACGTACAATGTCAGATTGGGCAAACATGTGGAATATGAAGTTTAATGTGGGGAAGTGTAATTCATGCATTTGGGAGGAAACAATCCCAAGGCTACTTATAAACTTAATGGAATAATTTTAGGTGACTCGTTGCTAGAAAAAGACCTGGGTATCCTTGTCAACTACAAACTTGGAAACAGTGACCAGTGTCAAACAGCAGTAGCAAAGGCAAACAAAGTCCTGTCTTGCATAAAAAGAGGTATTGAAGCAAGAGTGGATAACATTATTTTGCCATTATACAAATCATTGGTAAGACCTCACCTTCAGTATGCAGTGCAATTTTGGGCACCGGTTCTGAAAAAGGATATACTAGAACTAGAGAGGGTACAGCGGAGAGCAACAAAATTAATTAAGGGAATGGTATCACATTGTACAAGTATATGAGAGGTCAATACAAGGATCTCTGCAGTGAGCTATTTATTCCAAGGCCTGATCAGGTGACCAGGGGACACCCCTTGAGATTAGAGGAAAGGAGGTTTAAACTTCAGCAGAGGAAGGGTTTTTTTTTACGGTAAGGTCTGTCAAATTGTGGAATTCATTGCCCGAGGAGGTAGTTATGGCAGATACAATGGATACATTTAAGAGAAGATTAGATACATTTCTTTCAAAAGGGAGCATACAGAGTTATACTGTTTATCAGTAGGCTGATCAGGAAGGTCTGATAAAGACTAATTTAATTGGTATCAAGAAAGCTATAAAATTCTCAGTTACCGAGGTATGAGGCGAAGGTTGAACTTGATGGACTTGTGTCTTTTTCAACCTAATTTACTATGTTAGTATGTTACTATGCCTGTTCCTCTTTTTAAAAAGAGTGGAGAATTTACTGAGTACAATTACCTGCATTAAAAGCAGCACAATACTTACTCTTGGAATTAGCTGTGAGAACGCCATCTGTTATATTTGTTGTAGCAATCTTGGTGCAATGATTTAGGCAGAAACTAAATTATATGAGATCAAGTAGGATGTTAAAGGAAAGAAACTTGGTCAAGATGGTGTATATAAAATGATAAAGAAGCTTAGAGACATAATACAGTATTAGGAGAGAGCAAATGTTTGAAAGAAAATCAGGATTAACACAGGGTTTCTTTACAATGGATGAGATTAGAGCTTGTTTATATAGGCATTTGCATTACAGCTGTGATAGAAAGGTTGATAAAATAAGACAGAGGTGGTATTTAGGAGAAAGAATGAGATTTAAGGAGATGAGATGGAATTGGACCAGGCAGGCAGACAGGTAGAGCTTGACAACTCATCTTCTGTAACATCCTTCATTATCTGTTGGAAGGCAGAAGGTTTTGACATTTGGGACTGTATTCATTAACCATCAAGTGTCAAGTGCAAAGCAATGTATTGAATATATATCTGGTACTCAAAAGGTTAAACTAAATAGGTGGACTTTTGGAGTCATACAACCACACCATAAGGTAGAAATATAATTTTCTTATTATTATTCTTTATTTATATACTGCCAACATATTCTGCAGTATGATGCTGGAGATTGAAGTGACTGCAAGTAGTCAAAGAACACTTACTATGATGCACAGTAGCAGTGGTCAGGCAAGCTGAAGTTAACTGCTAGCGAATGACTGTACCAGTGGTTATTTAAAACATATAAATTGCGGCTTGTGGAAGACTAGACCACAAATAAAACCCCTGAAGCCATCAATTTAGCCCCAAATGGATAAAAAAAATCCTTTCTGACTCCAAATGGCAGTCTGATAGTTCCCTGGATCAACAACCTATCTGTATGGAAGCCGCTAAGAGGATTAACTGTGAGCATAAGGGTCAAGAGTGTCACAAACCTGTCCACTCCTCCTCCCTTAAGGTGGTCTCATTCCTGATAACAGAACTCATACACCTGTCCATAGCCTACTTATGCCCGGGACTTTCCTACTATCCCCGCCCTTGTATGGTCTGTGCTCAGAGTCCTAGTACCTGAGTATCAAGCTTAACTGTGATTCCTGATTCCCGTTGTGACCCTTGTCTGAACTCCATGTGTCACGGTACTATTGAAAGAAACCCGAGTGTGGGGCAAGAACGGTTTTGATATAGGGAGGCCTAGGGAAGTATACCAAGGGGCTAAGGTGTGGTGCTCTGGAGCACTGGAGTTACAAAGTCTCCAGAAGTTCAGTGTGGAGCTGGGGTGCGGCGCTGGAGTATGGAGCTCGGGAGCGCTGGTGTCACAAAGTATTCAGAAGTTCAGCTTGGAGCTGGGGTGCGGCGCTGGAGTGTGGAGCTCGGGAACGCTGACAGCTGTACCTACCCCCTTGCTGCGGCCGAGGCCGGGAATCAAGATGCTGGCCGCGAAGCCAGATGTCCGATCCCAGTTGAGCCAGGACTCAGACCAGGATAGGGGTAAGTACATGCTGTAAACCAGAACTTCTCTTTAGAGAGATGGATCCAGATGCAGAGGAAGGAGAAGGGCTGGACAAACTATGTCCACACGGCAGAAGGGAGATCAAGCGAAGAGACAAACTCCAGGAGACGGATCCCACTGTTACAGAGACACCCCTAGCCAGGAAACCCAGACCTAGCGAAGACCCACTGAACAGCTAGGCCCCCCCAAGACAGGTAGAGGGACCACCCAGCCTAATCCCCAGTACCCTCAACCCTCCAACCAAAAGAGGGTGAGGTAGCTGCACAGTACCCTAAAAAAAGCAAGGATACCACTAGAGCTTCGGGAGGCCAAGGCCTGAGGCCTCTTCCCTCCTGAGGCGCAGGCTACCCAGGACCACCAGAGCCCCAGGCCAGAGGACAAATCCCACTCACCAAGCAGGCCGAATCCCAGAGGAGGTAGGGAACAAAGAACCCAAGGCCTATCAGGCCCGCAACACTAACCGCCGAAGCCTGTAAAAAGGAAGCACCTCCAGACACCTCAGTACCCAGGAGCACAAAACCTAGGGACCCGTCCCGCAGCAGGGTCCACCTGCTAGGAGTGGAGCAAGGCAGGCCCGCGGGAAACTGGGACCTGAAATACAAACAAGAGGGCGGAAGAGAGCGGGTAGGCAGGACCGTGGGACAAAGAATTCCCAACACGGAGGCGAATGCTACCGGGAAACAGCCCGATAGGGAGCAGAGTCCCAGAGTGGCCGAGGAAGGGGGTAAGAGCAGTCAGGAGAGAGAGCAAAAGGCACCGAGCACCAGGGGAAAACACAGGCCTAAGGTACAAGAGCACGCTGGGGAAACAAAAGGCAAGAGCGGACAAAGTACCAAGTCTTACCGGGGGGAGTCTGGGACATCCAAACTGGCCAGAAGTAAAGCGATAGCCAGGAGAACCAGGAACATCCAGAACAGCAACACAGAGAGCGCCATGGAGATCCACTGGACAGGACAGACGTCACTACCAGGAACGGAGCACGAATAATCGAGCGCCGATACCCAGAGCTGACTAGCAGTTAACGGCCGTATAACCAATAGAAAACGAGCAGAGGAGGAGCAGGAAAACAGATGGCCTGCCCAGAGACAGGTAAACTGCTGGAAGTCTGACATTGAAGGCCTGACACCATGTATCCGAATATCTGGCTTCCTGACCTTGGCTTTGTCTGTGACCTCTCTTCTTGTTCCTGCGATCCGACTGTTTGCTCCAGTCTTCAGTTCGACCCCTTGTGTACCGACTCCGGCTAGCCTGACCACTCTCATATACAAAAAGATGGGAAAATCGCATACCATCTGAGAGCAAACCGTATGGATTTTAAAATGATAGTAGAAAATAAATGAATCTGCTTACAATACCAAATCTTTCAAGTATACTGTTAACAGACAATATTGGGATCACCCAGCATCTCAATAAACCTCTCTTTTTCTTGGAGCTCCAACGATCAGGCTCTGGGCATTCTTGTATGCTGTATTACACTAAATGCCGGACATATTCAAAAGATATCCTCTAAGTGTACGACTGTATGGTACTAGACCCAGAGACCCAGAGCAGGCCCCTTTCATAAAAAGCACTCACCGGACTGATGCTTGTGATGTGTGTATTAAAAGCCCGACCCGGCTTGCTACAATTCAGTGGACTCAGGAACTCAATATAGAATAAATCCAGATGAACAAAGTAACAAATTTTTATTAATTGCCACCCTACGCGTTTCGTGAAAGAACACTTCACTTCGTCAGGGGTTCAGATACATGATAGCCATAACACATATTTATACTCTATAATGGACATATAGTAAACAAAGAACGTACCGCATTGAATGAGAGTTGCATTCCCGCCATCTTGCTCTAGCCACAGCGAGGCTGGAGCTACACATACCGGTGGCTCAACTTATGCCTCGCTCCGGTTTCCCCGCCTCGCTCTGGGTGTCACCATGGTGATGCGAATGCCTCCTCTCTCTAGACCAATAATACAGAGCTGTATGCTGAAATGAGATGGGAGGCGATGTGAAGAGAAATGGAGAAATGTATGTAAAAGGAAAATAATTATAAAAAATGTATGGAATATATATAAGAAAAATATAAGAAAAATATGTATCAATAAAATTGAGCAAATGCAAAATACTATAGACCCTCCATTTCTTTAGTTCTGCGCAGAGTGAAGGGTGCCGCTGATGACACCAGGGACTAAAGCAGTAACATAGAGACTATCCGTATACACAACTTATTTATATTTTTAGATTTTCTTATTTCTTATTGATCATGGTAATTTCCTTTAATGTTCAATGTATTATATTATTTTATTATACAGAGCTATAGTAGGTGGAGCGCTATAAGTGCACATGTATATTGTATTTCCCACTCTCTGCATATCTCCAGTTTGTTCGACTCCTTGTGTACCGACTCTGGCTTGTCTATGACTCTCCGCACGACTCACCCAAGGTACCGACTATCTGTTTGATCGACTACCTGTGTACCGGACCCGTCTAACCGTCGACTCCCCATCTATCTATGACCCTTTGTAGTCTAAATCAACTCTGTTCGACTCCTAGTTGACTCCAACTTATCTTTGACTCTCCAGTATCTGCCTCTGCAGCTTTTACTCGACTAGCAGCATAAGATTACTGATGGCTAACTTAAGACTCTTGCTCTCTGCTCTCCGACTCCTGGACTACTGCAGTAGGGTTCCGACTCTGGCTTGTAGCCTGTGAATTCTCATCCTCATTCTCCCGTTTCTTGCCTGGCTGAGAGAACCGTGACAAAGAGTCATGATGCAGATGCACCCTATTGCTACAAACACATGACTTTTGTTTTCTTTAACTGTCTTGCAGGGAACTTTGGAGATCCTTCAGTGAGACTTAAGCCTTGGGTCTATGTAGACTTGTGATTCAAACTTACTCCCAAGCCTTGAATAAAGCCTGTGTTGGAGCTCATTTATTCACATTTTCTCCAGACCATGGAGGGGAGGTCAGATGAAGTAGCCTCATATTCTATGCCCCTTATACGAAATAACGGACATTATGAAGAATGCAAAACTGGAGGCATTCTAAAGCAAGCCAACTGCACAATAGTGGACAAATGAACATTTTCGATGAACTAAACCAATATGTCAGAGGCCACACTAGTACTGAAAGGTTTAAAGCCCTATTTACACAATAATTTGGGAGATTTTTATTAGCACAGCTGGCTTACTCAAGAGTTGCTACTCTTTAGATTCAGGAATATGGCCCTATTTCTAAAATATACTGCGTTAAAGTGGAACTATCACATAAGCACAAGTTTGCTTTAATCCATTTATTATACGGATTCTAACAGTGCTGGGTTTTGTTTTTTAAAAAACATGATAGAAACAAAGTTTGAGGGTTTACCTTTTCCCTCTTGACTTATTCTCCTCATTCTGAGGAGATGAGAATACAGGAGAGATCCTCCTCCCCGCTGGTCTGTCAGTAAGCTGAAGCTCTTTCATTGGCAGAGATCGATATCTAGCCAATGAGAGTACTCCAGCTTATTGACAGACCAGCGGGGAGGAGGATCTCCTGTATTCTCATCGGCAAGATGGTGCCCATCAGAATGAGGACAAGAGGGAAAAAGTAAACCCTCAAACTTTGTTTCTATCGCATGTTTTAATAAAAACAAAACCCAGCACTGTTAGAATAGGTATAATAAAAGGATTAAAGCAAACTTGTGCTTAGGTGATACTTCCGCTTTAACAACATTTCAATAGCAACTAGCTATGGTAATAAAAAAATACAATTCTTTTCAACAACAGTTTATTTCTAGATACTGCTTGTGTTACATTATGTGAAATAGATTATCCACTGATAAGGCTTTCATATTGACTCTGCTTTGATGGTCATAGTAATAACCTGCTGTTATGTAAATAGTTGGTGACATTCATCATACTGTGTTTTTCCAGTTCCATGTAGTAGAAAGGTTTTAGGGAATTTGAACAGCAGATCTGGATTTCTTATTAGGGTAAGTAGGCAACTACCTAGATTTGGGGGACATTTCAGCTGTCCTGATCACTCCTACATTCTGTGTTTTGGCTGTGGCTGAGCCATCCCAGTTCCTTCCTGCACCCGACTCCTACTCCTAGTTTAATGTAGACAGTTTGCCTGTTTACTGGTCATTATTAAACCTACTGGATGCTAGAGAGGTCTCCCAGGCATTGTGTTTGGGACTGCTCTAGAAACTAAGGGGTTAATAACTTTTTTTTGTATGCTATAGGTTAAAAGAATATTCTGTGCCTGGTAACAATGGGAAGAGAATGGTTTGGAGTCTTGTGATGAGTGAGTTTGTCCGTGGTTGGAGCTATAGGCGCTAAGTGTTTCTTACCTAGGGATGCCTGAGATATTATTGTTACTAGCAACCAGCTTGCCATTTGAAATGGTTGGTTCAAGAGTTAGGGAGAAGTATGTATCACTATGTAAAGTATGATAATCATCTCATCATTCAGTCAGACTTAATTTGCCACTGATATTAGTATTGACACATTTATACTCGCCTACCCTCCTCATCTTAAATTATGGGCAGTTTACTATTCTGTTTTTACCCCCTCTCTCTCCTTCTCTCAATCTCTTTATGAACACCTCCCAACATCTTTCCCCGTCTACCTTTACGTGTTATTTTTCATCCTTATATGCTCCCCATTCCTTGTCTTTTTCCCCACTCATTATTTTTATCTCTCTCATTTGTGAAGCCACTCAGTATGTGCCATTACTACCATCAAAGTTTCTCCTTTTCAGTCTGTTCCATCCTGCCAGTGCCAACCCAACTATCCTACTGTCTCCATCATTCCCATATTGTCCCCTTCATCTCCCCCACTTTCCTTATTACTCCTTTTTTCAAATAAGCTGTTTAATACTGTAAAAGTCTGATCAGTTTGTTTCCATGATTTACCTGGAAAGAAATGTCAGTGTGTTTTTGTTAACAAATATTATAAATTAAAAATAAATGTTGTTACTCAAAGCTCTACTTCATAGATGATGTTGAATAACAGAGAGGATGAAGTTAGATGTTTCAATTAAGCCGGATGGCTGGAGTCATAGCTGATTTAGGCATGGAGGCAGTGGATGAAGAAGGGAACATTTGGAGTTCTGTGTTTGTAAATTTTAGAAGGGGGGTTGTATTAATTGGACATTCATGAGATAACAGCTGACAGACAGTAGGTAAATCAAGCAGAGTCGAAAGGCGAAGAGAGGGAAGTCAGATCTGGGTGTTATTTGCATAGAGGTGGTAGAATAGTAATGTATTAAGCTAATAATTTTCTGAACAAGGATGCATTAGTAAGAATAGAAGTGTCTCTTTCATGGAGCCTTGTGGTACCTTTAGATCAAAAGGCATTAGAGAAGCTGTAGTGCCATTGAAAGATACACTGGAGGAGAAACTAGGAAGGTAAGAAAATATATGCCTGTTCCTCTTTTTTAAAAAGAGTCGAGAATTTGCTGAGGACGTGGGCAATCACCTGTATTAAAAGCAGCACAATACAGTGTAGAGTACTTACTCTTGGAATTAGCTGTGAGAACGTCATCTGTTATATTTGTTTTTGCAGTCTTTATGCAATGGTTCAGGCAGAAGCTAAATTATAGGGGATCAAGTAGGATGTTAAAGGAAAGAATCTTGGTCAAGATGGTGTATATAAAATGATAAAGAAGCTTAGAGACAGAATACAGTATTAGGATAGAGCAAATGTTTGAAAGAAAAGCAGGATTAACGCAGGGTTTCTTTACAATGGATGAGATTAGAGCCTGTTTATATACGCATTTGCATTACAGCTGTGATAGAAAGGTTGATAAAATAAGACAGAGGTGGTATTTAGGAGAAAGAATGAGATTTAAGGAGATGAGATGGAAGTGGACCATGCAGTCAGACAGGTAGAGCTTGACACCTCATCTTCTGTAACATCCTGCATTATCCGTTGGACGGCAGAAGGTTTTGCCATTTGGAACTGTATTCATTAACCTTCAAGTGCCATGTACAAAGCAATGTATTGGATTTAACTCTGGTACTCAAAGGATTAAACTAAATAGGTGCACTTGTGGAGCAATACAACCCCACCATCGGGTAGAAATATAACTTTCTTATTTTTAGTGTTTATTTATATACCACCAACTTATTCACCAGTGCTGTACAATAGGGAATAGACATACAGAGATATTAAATAATACAAATTGAATGTGGAGAACAAATGGATCAGTGGGCCCTTCTCATGAGAACTTACAGTCTAGAGGTAGGTAGGTTGGTCACAGAAGTTGTAAGCCCTATTGGGTGTAAGTGCCTTCTGCCACATGAACTGCCTGTCAGTGGGCAGGAGAGAGAAGTTCTGGTGAGCGTAGTGGTCCAGGGAAGGGGTGATTTTTGGTGATAATGGTTATGGAGTTAGTTGATAGGCTTCCCGGAAGAGGTGAGTATTCAGGAAACATCTGAACAGCTGAAGGCTGAGGGAGACTCTGATGGGACCTATATTCACAATGATTTATTTCACTTTCTAACTCTTGAATGTTAAAGAGGTTACCGATGCTTTGTTCCTTAGCATTCATGGGATTTAAAGGACCCATATAAATCAATAGAACATTTAATTTGCCCCCTAGCTACAATAAGTTTATTCCAGAATTGTACCTCTTCCGCATGAATAAGACCATTCGAGTTTACTCTCATATCATAATTACATTTTAAGCTCAGTGAATATTGACTTTAAGGTGGATAGAGTGTATATCATGATCTTGGACAGCAGATACTAAGCACGTATGTATGTATGTAACTTTATTAATATAGCGCCATACATGTACACAGCACTTTATAGAAAGATTAATAATACAATACAAAAATATGGGACAGGGACAAGAACATCAGTTTAAAATGCAATCATTGCATTATTAGTGGTTCAAATGTGCAGCAAAGGGAATCATACACTGGAAAGGGTACCCTGCTCCAAAGAGCTTGCAATCTAATTGTGAGTATATGGGCCATAATATTGACTAAGGAGTTAAAGCTGAAAAAGAGCTGTTGTGGGTGGAAGGATAGAGAGGATAGATAGATGAACACATATGTTTGGCTAAGGAGAGGGCAGATTTGTAGACTTGGAGATTTAAGTAGTGTAATGGGTGGTACCTTATTTATCTTTTCCTCCAGACGAAGATTAAGTTTTAGTTCTTTTATTTACAATATTTATCAGCCTTGGCACTTGACAAAATTTAAAAACAAAAAAAAAAAACCTTTCGAGGAACCACATTTTGAGGTATAGTTACAATACTCCACCATGCATACAAAAATCCCGTCATTGTTCAGAGATGTACACAGTAATACCATTCTATAGCTTTCTCTCAGAATGTAGCTCTAAACCTTTTAAAATGTTTTGCATAGCCCATACGTGTAAGCACCCACTGCCCAAGTCTTATTCTGCAATTACATACATCTCTGGTTGCTCCCCTATCCATGCCCCCATGTGTTGCAGATTTGTCTTAGTGAGCATTAAGTGTTATTATTGTTTTTGAGTCTTTTATCCTGAACTCTGTGTATGATTGACCAATGCATCAATGTGTTTCCAGTTTTGCATTGCCTTAAATACAACCTCTACATTTTAAATAATCACCTCTGACCATTTATGCCCTTGGCCTACTATAAACAACCACTGCTATTTGCCACCATCCATAACCACAGCATGTTAAATGGCCAGTGCTAATATGCCGCCAGCCACAATTTCTATGTTTTAAATAACCACTGCTACAGTCAATTACTAGCAGTTAACTTCAGCTTGTCTGACCACTGCTACTCTGCATCTATCATAATGAGTGTTCTTTGATTACTTGTAGTCATTTCAGTCATACAGCATCATACACCCTTGTCACAGCCCCCATACTTGAGCAGTACATTGATATTGCTAACTCCCTCCATTCCAGAGCTCCTCAATCAACCAGCTGGTGGACATGCACCCTTGGGTTTCTTCTCTCCTGCTGCATTTGACCATAGCCTGATCAACTTCATTTTCTTGCTACCTAAAGCTGTCTGGTCATAGTGTTGTACGTTTTCATATGTGTCCAGTGCATTATGCTATACAAGCCTTATCTGCACTTGCCTCCTGTTCAGAATCTACTTCCATACTGCAGTACTACTGACTAGTAAGTAATGGTATTACAGGAGGTAAGAATAGTTGTTGATACCTTTATTGGCTAACTAAACAGATTTAGGATGCAAGGCCAATAAAGGTATCAACAACTATACTTGACTCCTGTATTTCTACTGTTAACACAGTACCAACTCTCATCTGTAATGGTATTAAGCTCTCTGCTCTCTCCCAGTCATTAAGAGTTACAATCCTGTATCTTGTCCCTGTTATGCTCTCAACCAACTGAATTCAAGCCAAAAAGTTTCTGGTCACTATCTAAAATTCCTCCTCTACCTTGTAGGTCTATTTCCTAGCCTGTTCATTCATGACAAAGGCATATATAGTATATGGGAGGTGGTGCCACTGAAATGTTTCAGTTTAGCAAGGCCCAAAAAATTAACAATATCACCAATATGCATTCAGTGTAAGGCTAGAATTTGTAAAATAAAAATCCCCAAACTCCTTAAAAGGACAGTTACTGCAATAAACTGAGATTGCAACCGCAATTTCCTTTCCATAATCTCCTTTACTTATGATGTTTATATGATATTGCAGTGCTTGCCTAGAGCAACAGATGCCGGAAATGAATGTTTGACTGCATGGAAGTAAATGTAGCATGATTGCTTTCTAGAGGACCCAATGGTAGACATACTGGATTAGGATTCATCAAGGGCATGTACATTTGGTACTGTTAGGAGATGTTAGCTTTTCTTTAACTATCTCAGTACCATCCAAATGGTTAAAAAACACTGGCAGTTAACATGTGTCTCTTTTATATAAGTACTGAGGTCGATATACTCAGACAGTGGAGCAATTTTTGGGCAATACAACTGCACCATTGCGCAACATTAAAAAATTCCCTTTATCCCTTTGAGTGCCACAGGGATATGCAACGCATTGCAAAGCAAATCATTGCGTACCCCTCTGGCACTCAAAGGATTAATATATATGGGAATTTAACCCCTTGACTGCTTGAGACGTTAAAAGTCACATTTAATTTAATGGAAAGGTTAGGAATTTCATTTAGCAACCCAGGCACAATTAGTTTGCACTAAAATTGCTTATTATACCAGCATTTTCTGCTACATCATTGGTCATTATTACACATTCATGACAAATTGAAATGCTAGCCAGAAGGCTCAGTGTGAGAATTTGACTTCAGAGCTTGGTCAGGAACGGTTACAGATATTCTGATTTACTCTTTTATCCGTGCATTTCTGTTTATTTCTAATTGTATGAGATAGCTTTAGTATTGGAGAAAAAAAATCTGTGAACCCTACAAATCGAAGTTGTTATTGAAAAACTATAGTTCTTGGAAAAATTGTTTAATAGAAGGAATTTCCAACTGTAGATTGCTGTGTTTTATAGAGAAAATCAATAGTTTTTCTTTAGAACTTTGTTGTACTCAATAGCTGAGTAATCCATTTTATCGTCTTAGAACTCTTACGTTGGTCTGCTGAATGTGGGGGTTGGTTTTAATATGGGTTTTCTAAATCAGGGCCTTGAATTATTTTCTGGCCTTTAAAGGGATAGTAATGTTTCATAATAAAAGCAGCTCTAATTAATCATCATAGTATTTGGACTTTGGAGAGTGTTATTTCAATTCTGTCAGAGTTATAGATCAAGAGTAATTCAATGACAAAGTATCCCCCTCCCGCCCCTTTTACTGATGTAACACTGTTCAGCCAGATCAGAAGGGAGGTGCCCAGGTAGATTGCAGAGAGGGACAATCTTCAATTAAAATAAGGGAAAAACCTGAAAAACTTGTCAAGGGGGGCAGGGCCTTCATTGTTCTCATAGCAAGAAGATTGTCCCCTGCTGTTATCTGTCTGGTCTATGGACTGCATTCCACATCTGAGAAGAGATGGCTTACACTAGGTAAAAGGGGCAGAAGGGGAAACTTTGCTTGTGAATATCTCTCAAACCATAACTGTTTGAGAGATAAGACTTATATCTTTCTTCGTGTTTTTTTAATGCCTACAAAATAAAATAAGGATACAATGAAGTATTACTATCCCTTTAAAGGTTTAAACAAATTAAAAGACACTTATTCATATAGATAAAGTCCTGATGATCTGTAGACATTTAAATAATCGTCAGATTTAAGTGCTGGTTGGTTGTCGCTTAATCTACCATGATATCCAGAACAAATCACCATATAGCGGAGCAGATTAAAGGGGAACTATCACCCCCAAATAAAGTTCCTTGCCAATAATTAGTCATCTAGAGATTAACTTCCCAATAGTACTATTATCCAGCCTAATTACTACATTAGTCAGAAATCTTACTTCTGCCAGGACTGATGGCCAGGCAACAGCGCAGACATCTTTGCGTACAGACATCTGTGACCCTGAGCTGTCAGTCCCGGTCTCCTCTAGGTGGCGCTTAATGGTACCTAAAGGTACCAGAAGGGACTGATGGCACAGGCGTAATTAAATAAATAAAGTGATTAAAATCTTCGCAATTTTCACCCCTGGGGATCTTGGGGAAATTTGTGTCATGTGCAGAGGAAGAAGAGTATAGTAGTGTAAGAAGGAGAGGTCAGCTACCTGTTCCTTCTGCCATTACTGCACCTGCCAGTGTGTCTTGTGAGTCTCAGGATGGGGGAGGAGATGATGTTCAGGTATGACAGCAGGGGACCCTAAGCCACACTTGCCATCCGCAAGCAGTCCCACCACTACTACTACTACTACTAAGATCTAGCAGCTCCAGACTCAGAGTGCTAGGAGTAATGGAGGATGTGATACTAGTAGTGAGAAACTGAAATCGATGTGGTTGCTGTTAGCAATAGTGAAGCAGCTGGTGGTAGTAGTGTAACCAGAGTATATCTTCCTGCTGATGCTAAGTTGGTATGGGAAGTGATGAGAAGTTATCAGACTAGTGGTAAAGGGAGCCCACAATATTACCCTGACCCTGTGATTCCCCTTCCACCAACAGCATTGTCAGTATGGAAATGATACTGAGAAAGACAGAGCTGGTGGCTAGCAGCAGTAATACCATGACCAAGAGCACAGATCAGCTGCCTGTGGCTGATGCTAGTGCATTCAGTCTGCCTTTTTCAGCTTCAGAGATGGCAAGTGTGACAGTGGGGACTCTCTGTAACATTTATCATCACCTCCAACCAGCCAGACTGTAATAGAGCAGCAGCAGCAAGGAGGGACTGGTGATGGTGATGAGGGTGATGGTGGCACAATTGGGGTGGAAGAGATGTTAATGGACTTTTTAGCCCAAACTAAGAAGGAATAGGAGACAGAGATGGGAATGGGCATCACAACCAATACCAGCAGTGAGACTGGCGAATGTGCAGTGTTTGTTGCTGCTGATGTAATTCCTGCTGCTGCTAAAATGCAAGAGCAGAAGGATGATGAGGAGTGGGCTAGTGTGCCAAGACCACGGTGGACACTTGAGAATGGGGTCAACATGTGATGTGGGACTAGGACAGGTTCCACTTGCCAGCAATAATACTCCTGGTCCTAGTTTTAGTGCTGAAGCAGTAGCAGCAACAGCAGTAACATTATCCTCTGACTCAGTCAGTGAAGGGGAATATGGAGGAGAAGAAGAACAAGGCCATTCTTCTCCACCTTTCCCCTTCCTACCATGAGATCCTGGGTGTGGGTCTATTTTTCTCTGGGGGCAGGCACAGTGCAGTCATCATGATGGCACTGTGCACAATTTGTATCAGGTTAGTGAAAAGGGGAAAGGAGGAAAACACCTTGGAACGTCCACCCTCATCACATATATTAAACACAGACACCATGACATTTATGTGAAGCATGCTAAAGTCAAACCCCACCAAATAAATCAGGCACTGCTATTGCTGTACCCTTTGACTCTCTCCAAAGGCAACAAGAGGCAAAGTGGGAGATCAAAGAAGAGGAAGAATAGAGAAACCCAACCAGAGCCTGAAAGTTTGATGGTGAGCAAAACACCTGGCTCGACATCACTTTCTTGATCTAGGATCTGGCTGTGGGAAGATGTAACTACATCTTCCAGTGATCCACCTCATTCTTCGTTATCTCCCCCACCAACTGATAACCATTGTATAGTTGTAAAGATGTGGCAGTTTGTTTCCAGCAATGTTTGGAAGAACAAAATGTAGCAGCTCTAGGATCCTAGGCTATAATATAAAGTCCAGTAGTGTGTGTGTGAAAAAGGATAGACAAAACTTCTGTGCTTAGCCCAAAAGTACTCAAGTCCAATATGCACAATGTCAAATGGAAAAATAAGCTGGACAATAAAAAGAAGTCAATCCTATTATAAAATCAATAAAGTTTATTCAAAAAGTGTTAAAAACATCAGAAGTACTCACAACCTCAAAGAAATGGAGACTCTCTTCCCAAGCTCATCAACCTGTTTCACGTGAATCACGCTTAATCATCCATTGCACACTGAATGGTTTATTGACCACACATGTCAATGTGGTGGAGGACAATCATAAGCAGGGCATCAAGAAGCATCTGAGGATATTCCATCCCCATAATATGCTAAGCTGGTGGCAGGAAGGTTTCATCATAGCTATTAACACTGCAAGATATCACGTGTCCTTAGTAGGGAGTGGAGAAGGGGCATAGTGACAGCAGCAATAGCTGGTTTCTGGTGGGGTGATTTCACATTGGGGACTCTAAGCATTATGGTGTTTGGTTAGAGTTGTGCCAGGTGTTTGATGTTTGGGCAGACGCGCCAGTTCGTTCTCAGTCCTTCCCTTATTTCCAATACCAAGAAAGAGACGAGGTAAATCTTAAAGAGATAAACCCCGATCAACAGAAGTCTTTATATTGCGGCACTCGGACCCAAAAATATTATACAAGAAAGATATATAAATATGAAGCTTTATTGATACAAATATATTCAGATAAAATTAAAACCAATTAAAATACAAAAGAGATTGGTCCACATAAAGAGTAGACCTCAAATACAACGGTGTAACTATTATGATAATTTCCTGTTCCAAATAGGGTGAAGACATCACACACAAATATAATTAAATATACGTATGCAAAATTATACATCACACAATTATAATACTCATTACAAAATTATACATCACACCATTGTAATGCTCAATACATGTACTAATAAAAAATATATCAAAGCCCTATTTCCTCTCAGATGAAAAAGATGTGCATATCATGTGTAATCACAGATGCCCAATCACAGGGGAATCAATAATACACTTTTAACAACTTAATATGTAAGTAGTCAGAGGATAAACAGGACAGTAATGGTACTAATCATGAATAGAATTCTACTCGATGTGGAACCCTCTCTACAAGCTGACCATCCCAACGCGTATCGCCTCCTCCGAGGCTTCGTCAGGGGATAACGACATTTGTTCGTAACAAGACATTTCAATTCTCTGCTGTCCAATGGAATGAAAAAGACATGGTCATGTGTACTTAAATCACGTGAGCAAATAATGCCCTTATTTCCTACACACACTGTGCACATTGCAGTTGCTGATGAGAGGCACAGTTTCTTCCTGCTGGCATGAGAAAAATGTATATTCCAACATCACACCCATGATTTTGAAGGAGGGGCAGGTGGATAAACATTATTGGCCAACTTCTTTTCTCCACATATACCTGAAGTGGTGAGGGTTTGTTGTGGGGTTGCTACTGCCACAGGAGCATCACTGGAGCAAGTAGCAGCAAGCGGAACCATGATCATCAACACCCAAATTACTGCTGTTGTTGATCCCATTCCCTTGGAGCGGCTTAATCATCCTGCTGCTTAAACAACTCAGCAGCAACAGCAAATAACAATAAGTGAAACTATTCTAAACAGGAGTCTGCGTTTTATAATAGTTTCACTTATTGTTATGTAAATTGGGTCACACTTATTCAGTAACCTTACTTACAAAAAGTAAAGTAGGGGTTAATATCACTTCTTACTGTAGCATTAACACATCAAATGGGTTTAGCCATCAAATAGTAGGAGTGAGAGGTCTTTCACACTTAGCACAGCAAGTTAATCATTCACTGTGACAAAGAGTCTGTATTTTGCAGTAAAATTGGAGAGTAAACAATGTTGAACGGGAGCACTATTATTCAAATTAAAATGGAGAAAGAAGGTCATAGGAACACTATAAGTCGAATTTTAAAGGGTAAGGGTTAGAATGTTGAATGTGAACAATATTTGTCAAATTTAAATGGTGAAAGAATGTCATGGGAGCACTGTAGTCGAATTTTCAAGGGGGAGGGGTTAAAATGTGGAATGTGAACAATATATGTTGAATTTAAATGGTGGAAAAAAGTCATGGGAGCACTGTAGTCGAATTTTTCAAGGGGAGGAGTTAAAATATGTAATGTGAACAATATTTGTCAAATTAATGTGGTGATAGAAAGCACTGCAAGTCGACTTTTAAAAAGGGGGGTTAATATGTTGGAAGGGGGCACTTTATGTTAGATTTCTATGCTGTATACTGTATTCTGCACTGCTTTTGTTCAAACAATGATGGTTTTGAAACTGCCATTATGGCTTCTATGCCTCAACCCCTGAGGCGCATAATTTCTGACTTAAATGTAACCACAAAACAGGTGTTAATACTGAGTGTGGGTAAAAGGATACTAATTGCACATTTTTTTTAGTTGTTTTCTATGAGCTTTTTTTTTTGACTGGCGGTAAGTATAATTACTTAAGTCATGATACTAAAACCTGACTTAAAAAAACACCTGTTTTATTTTTAGCACTGGTAATAGAATCAAGCCCTAGATGAGCTGAGCAGTACTTGCAACCAGAGAGAAAGTTGTGGCCAATAGCAGAGAGGGCAGAGGAATAGCCAGAGGTGAAGTACCTGGTACAGGCCAAGGTCAAGTAACTGGAAAACAGGCTACACAAGCGTATACGTGTATTCTGGAGGCAAGGGCGAAATTTAGGCTGAGGTCAGGTAACAAGGAGGCAGTTACAAAAGGCAGATCAAGGGTGAAGGATAATCCAGAAGCAAGGCTGAGATTCAGGCCAAGGTCAGGTAACCAGGAGAACAACAGGAACATAAAAAACACTGGAGACTAGTTCAAGGTAACTAGTCTGAATAATCAGGCAAAGAACAGACTGGAATGAGGCTAGTTAAATCTCTGCTGACCAGTCAGAAAAAGAAATGGAGTATATTGACAGAGGCAAGGTCATAAACACACAAATGCTGACAAGTGGCCCAACTGCATGTGCGATGGTTACAGCCTACCTACTGAATAGCTCTGTTCTGGGCAGAAATTATAACCCAATGGAGTAATGGCAAACAAAACAATTTATGTGTGGCCAGTGGATTACAGTGGAAACACTTAGTTTCCCACCAGCAAGCATAAAGACAAAGAGGGTTTTCTGTGCTGCTGGTTGTTTATGAGCATAAGACATGATGACAAGGAAGGATTTACATAGCTGCCAGGACACCACCAGCCACCAGAAGGGACCAGTGCTATTATCAAATACATTTTCTATCTTCAGTGCCACAACACTGCCATCTGCATTAGCCATGTTTAAGTACACCATAAGTATCAACCACATTTATTTCCATTTAATCATATGTCAAATAGTTTTTCAAGCTTATAACAAGAAAAGCCTTAAGATAAAGAATTTGCAGTATTCATAATAAATCCAAAATAACTATTGTTTGCAGGTTTTTTTATAATAGGGAAAGCCTTAAGAAAAAAATATTTGCAAGTAAATATAGCAATGCAAACCTTATTATAAGTTACAGAACACTGCAAACCTTAAAACAATTATGGCCAGGCTTACACGACAAGTCAAACCCTTAAAAAACTGGTGGAAGCCAAGGCTAGACAGTGTCATGTTCTTCCTTGTTTTCCTGGATTTTCTGGCATTTTTTGCTGGGTATTTTGTTTTGTTCTTGGTACATTTTCTCCACCCTGTCTCTTTAGCTGTGCCCTTCTCTAGCGATGGTGCCTTGGTTCGGGATCTAAGAGTTCTTGCCATTACCTAAGTTTTATCTAGTTTCTGTGTGATTCAAGAGTTTGCAATACAATTTGGTTTTTCATTGTGTATTCTGGTTTTGACCTTGGCTTCTTTTCCTTGACTCTTCTACTGCCTTCTCCAAGTGTGCTGCATTGGTTGACTAGTTTCTGACAAAAACAGCGTGTGAAATATGGGGGAACCTTCATTCTCCACCGGTCTTCTAAGCCAATCAGTGTCCAGTGTATCATTCCAATATTGGCAACTGGTGCAGGACTCAAGGAACTCCACTCCTTCAAATCCACATAACAACAAAAAATTGATCCGCACTCAAGTTGTAACATCCCACGTAAAAAATCACGATCTTTATTCAAGATATTAAAAGCTTGAAAGACATGGTTCCTACAGGACAAGTAACACTCCACCAAACTCCTAACACATTTCAACGTAAACGGTCCTTACTCATAGGCACCAGGGCCAGAAGTGTCAAGGATCTAAATATGCTACATTGCTACAACCCCTTCTGCCCTCTACTGCACACATATAAAAACTGAACTGGATTAAAAAACCAGCTGATTACAAAATTGATTAAATACTTGGAATGTAACATCCCTACACTAGACCTGTTTCTCAGAAAACAATAATCTAGATCTACACAGACTCAGACATGATACACACAGAAATAAGCACGGCCTCCAAAACATAATACAAAAATAAAGAAAAATAAAAAATAAAGAATTAAAAGAATTTAAAAATGGGTCTTTTCGGTAGAATTGACTTACATCCCTGTCGGCATTCATGCCATTTGGAATCCGGGGGTCCAGAGAGTGTATGCAAAACATCTCTCTTCTATCTAATAGTGACAGAATGCTACCACCTCTAGGATGCTTGGATATCCTTTCCACACCACAGAAAACAAAGACTTCTGAACCAACACCTTGGGATGAAAAATATCTAGCACATACATGCATATGACAATACTGTCATCCTTTTGCAAGGATTTCAGAGACATTCACTCTGTTCTGGATATGTTGGAGTAGTCATACTTTGAACAGTTTGAGATATCCCGTGAAATCTTGGTAAACTCCATGTCTCTGTATTCCAGCATCCTACATGATGCTGGAAAACAGGCAGTATCTTTTACTTCACAATTATTTTTCTTTTGATGGGATTTTTTTATCTCCAGAGGCATGGAGCCGCAATGGGAGTGAAATTTGCCCCTTCTTTTGCCAATTTTATTGTAGGTTGGTGGGAGCAGCTCCATGTCTTTGGATATCTTAACCCCCTATAGATCTTTCATCATGTACTTTTATATATACATAGATGATTTAATTTTTGTTTGGTGTGGAGCAGAACAGAGGATTAGTGATTTTGTTTGGAATCTTAACTCCAACGAGTGTGGACTAACTTTTACATATACAGCTCAGAAATATACAATTGATTATTTGGATTTCAGTTTAGCTGACAATATGGATACAGGAGAGGTTCAAGTGGATGTGTTCCACAAACCAAATGCGGGTAACACACTTCTTTTTGCTAATAGTTGTCATCCGAAGCACTTAATTAATAATATCCCAAAGGGACAATTTATTCGCTTGAAATGGATATGTAGCAATAAGAGTTTGTATTTTGAACAAACTGATAATCTCACTTTAAGATTGAAAGCAAGAGGGTATATGGATTCTCAAATTGCAGAGGCTAGGAGTTTAGTTGATGACATAGATCGTATTACTTTAACCCCTTAACGACACATGACGTACATGTACGTCACGAGCGGATGTCCCTACAGGACAAAGGACGTCATGGGATTTCGGCTCCCTGCGCGGCTACACAACGTTCGGGGAGTCAGGAATCCAATGCCCCAAAAAAAAATGTTCCGTGGGCGTGAAGTGATGGCCGCGTGCATGTGCGGCCATCGTTAAGGGGTTAATTGGCAATCCTTTTCAAAGGAATAAGCGTAAGTCAGCAGTATTGGGTTATATGGATGAACAACCAATCACCTTTGTCACTGAATACAGTCAAGAATACAGTAGGTTATATAAAATTATCAAAAGCTTGCTGCCCATCCTATATGGGAACGTGGTAGTGAAGGACATTTTGGACAAAGGTGTCAGGTTTACGAGCCGTAGGGCACCAATTATTGGTAATAAACTGGCTCCAAGCATGTTTTCTTGGAAAAGTAAATTAAGGAATACTTGGTTGCCGACTAAGGGATTATCACAGTATCCCTAGGAAGCCTAGCGATCCTGTGCTTCCTTTTGCTGTTGTGCTTTTGGCTGACATGGAGGCCGGCTACTTCCGCATTCCTGACATCTACTAGAGCGGGCGCTGTTACATATGCTTGTTTATGGGTCGCTACTGATTTGCCTAATTGGTTCCCGTCTTTGTCTGCTCCTATATAAAATTCCCTGGGCCTAGGAGTCATTACCCTTACGTGCGGTTTTTGCTAGTAGCTCTTGAGTTCTCGTTGTGACCCATGCCTGACCTCCAATTCCGTTCTGTGTATGACCCTGGCTTGTCTGACTACCCACATAGGTTCTGACCTGTGGCTCTGGCTGACTAACTCGCTCCTTGTAGACCCTGGCTTGTCTGACTACCCACATTGGTTCTGACCTGTGGCTCTGGCTGACTACTCGCTCTGTGCATTACCCAGCTTGCCTGACCATTCATATCTGTGTCCCATGGCTCTGGCTTGCTCTCTCTCCCTGTTGCCTCCGGTTAGCTATACCCTGGGTGGAGACTTGAACTATCGTATACTGGTTCTACCAGTGCTGAACCCTAACCCATTTCCAGTATCCTCCGGTATAGTGCAGTAGTGCAGTGCTTAGCACAGTGTGCAGCTCCGGATAATAGCCTGGGTACTATGTCCAGTGGTCTGGGGTTGTGTGGGCAGTGTTATTATTACTGTGTATTATCAATAAAGGTGGTTATATTTTATTACTGTTGTCTGTCCTTCTTTGCATGATTACCGTGACAGGGATTTTATAAATGTGGAGGCAAATGCTGTAATTTTGCTAATATTACAAAAACTTTTAGCAACAGTGTTACTAAGAAGTATAACATAGATAATTTTAATAATTGTAACACTGTCAATGTGTTATACCTCATTACTTGCAAAATATGCACTCAACAATATGTGGGACAGACTACTACTCACCTGAAGGCAAGGATCCGGGAACACTTAAATGTCATTGAGAATAAGACAGGAGGTCACCAGTTGCTAGACATTTTTTATCCCACAGTCTTGGTTCAGAAGCCTTTGTTTTCAGTGGTATGGAAAGTGCATCCAAGCATCCTAGAGGTGGTAGCAGTCTGTCTCTTTTAGATAGACTAGAGATGTTTTGAATACGTTCTCTGGACACCAGGATTCTGACTGGCATGCATGATGAGTGGGATCTAAGACTATTCTACTGAAAAGACCCATGTCTTACAGTGGCATTATTTGTCTTTCAGTTTATAATTCTTTTAATTCTTTATTTTTTTATTTTTATTTATTTTTATATTATGTTTTGGAGGTTGTGCTTATTTCTGTGTGAATCACATCTGAGTCTGTTTAAATCTAGATTATTCTTTTCTGAGAAATAGGTCTGATGTAGGGAAGTTACATTCCAAGTATTTAATCAATCGAATTTTGTAATCGTTTGTTTTTTTAATCCAGTTCGGTTTTTATATGTGTGTGGTAGAAGGAGAATGGTGTTGTAGCAATGTAGGATATTTAAATCCTTGATACTTCTGGCCATGGTGCCTATGAGTAAGAACCTGTCAAGTTCAACATCATCGACTCTTAGTCAAGTTTGACTTAATGACCACCCGTGGAGTTCAACATCATTGGCCTTCGGTCACGTTCGACTCCTCTGCCTCTTAGTCAGTCTCAGCTCACCTTGACTGCCATCGAACCTTGTCCCCTCAACTTTTAGTCAATCTGACTCCCTGTATCTTGCTTCCAGTTTATTTAAATTTTGTTACAACATACACAACTATACTACAGGTAGGTTTTGTCTCCTTGCTTCCTGTCTCAGTGAGTAGCTGCTGTGTCTAGGGTTGTCATCTTGCTATCTAGCTTTGTGGCCAGCACCTCTAATCTGGCTTAGGCAATAGCAAGGCATTCCTAGGGCAGCCACAGCCATCCAGCCTCGCTCTCCATCTAGCACACTCCAGCACCTTGCTCACTAAGGCCTACCTAGCAGTATAACATGTATTGTTTTCCTGTTGTCCTGTTCATTTATAATAATAGCTGCCTGTCCTCTCTTTGTGAAGCTTCTACTCTGCTAAGTATATACAGACAGCTTACATTTGGTGCTTCCTGGTCTGATCATCACATACAGTAGTATGTCACTGGTTCAAGGCAGGACCAAAAGCCATCCACATTTGACATTATGGTGTTTTCTTCTAATTTAGTTCCTGCTGTTGAGTCATCTAAGACTCATATGTAACAGCAGCTTCAATATCTACCTTGCCCATGATAACGGGTAGTAATGGTGATGGAAGCAATGCTGGCAACCAGAGGGATCTAGAGATCATTTAGCAGCTGTGGCATATGACAGGTTGTTGTTCTTCCTAGTACTAACTCTAGTTCTGTGGGGACTGCAATGATGGCATCAGCAGCAGTAACAAAAGCACAATGAGCCACTTCAGGTGCAATCAACATACTTGTTCTCCTCCTCTCACTCTCCTTCAATAATGGGTGCTGAAATAAGTTTTCTTTGGGGTAGGAAACAAATGTTGAGTTGTCATCAACTGCAATCTGTACAGTGTATGAGAAAAAAACTTTGTGAAGCGGGACAAGGACAGGGATCATGCAGCGGGCACATCAGCACTCATAAGTCACATCCAGATTACCAAAATGAACCTCAAAGTGCTACTGTTGGGTATATTAAACCTTTCCCAATGAAATCACATGCTGTCAGTCACTGACTGAGTCTCATGTTCGTTCTGCAAAATATATGTCAGTCACTTGATGGTGCGTGGGTGACTGACTCATTGTACCCTCCCAGCTATCACCTTGGCATATTCAACAAGGTATGCCATCTGCAAATGTTCACATTTGCCCTGCATTTTATTGCTCCCCACAACATTATTATATGTGGTCAGAGCATCACACAATGTGCAATGCATGAAGAGATACTGCCACATCCTCACATTTGTAGACACTCTGTCTGAAGGTGATGGTGGCATTACTGATTATGACTCAAAGTGCTGTCACTGGCCTGCTGTGGGGACCAGCTGAATTTGTCTACTGGCTAGCAGTGGGACTCCTCACTTTTATCGGCTTCCTGGGAGAGGAAGCACTTGGAATTGTCTGCTACCTGGGACTGGGACCATCTGCAATTATCACAGTCTACCTTAGAGGCTTAGTTTTCCTGTGCTTCCTTCCTCTGTGGAGTGTCAGCCGGCATAGTTGTAGCCACTTCTGCATTGCTGACATCATGAAACAGGCACTGGCTAGGACACCTGTTTATGAGCCTATTCTGTGTGGCCTAATTCGGTCCCGCCTTCTCCTGCTCCTTTATAAATCTCCCTGGGCCTGGGAGTCATTGCTCTTACGTGATATTTCTGATATTGTCTCTCCTGATAATCTGCTCCATGTACGACCCCGGCTTATCTCACTACCCACATCGGTTCTGACCTGTGGCTCTGGCTGACTAACTCGCTCCGTGTATTTCCCCGACTTATCTGACTACCCACATTGATTCTGACCTGTGACTCTGGCTGACTAACTCACTCCGTGTATGACCTCAGCTTGTCTGACTACCCACACCGGTTCTGATATGTGGTTCTGGCTGACTAACGCTCTTCATGTATGACCCTGGCTTGTCTGACTACCTACATCGGTTCTGACTTGTGGCTCTGGCTGACTTACTTGCTTTGTGTAGTCCCTGGTTCATCTGACCTCTGGCTCTTGCTACCTATCGCTCCTTCTAGTCCTCGGTTTGTCTGACCTGTGGTTCTGGCTGACTACTGGCTCTATACTTTCCAAACTTGCCTGACCATCAGTCTCAGTGTTTCATGGTTCAGGCCTGCTCTCGCTCCCTGTTGCCTCTGGTCACATGATCCAGGGTGGAGACTTGTGCCTCAGTCACCATTCCCTCTGGTGTTCCACCCGCACCACGGTCCTAGTCTCTGGTATCTCGCAGTAGTGCAGTGCTCAGCACAGTGTGCAGCTCCGGGCAGGAGCCTTGGTCCTATCATCTTGTGTTCTGGGGTTTTGTAGGCTATACTATTATTACTGTATTTAAATAAAGGTGGATTTATATTTTATATTCGTCTGTCCTTCTTTGCCTTGTCAGAGACTTTGTCCTGGGGGACCATACAGGGTTAATTCTAATTGTAGGAATTAGCTGAAGTTTTGTTTAAAATGTGTTCAAATTACATCATATGTGAACAATGAGCCATTAGTCCAAGGTAGGGAGTGAGAAATAACTAGCCGACATTTATGGTGATGAAATGAGTTTGGCCAGACATTCTTAGTATGTTATCTTATGAGAAAAAAACTCCCCTATGAGAACGTCTAGAAAATGACAGAATTTATATGACGTTTCATGCCCTCTTACATACATCATTGATGACATAAAAGCTGATTATATGTAAGAAATTTAAGTAGAGTAAGAGCTCCACCTAGAGTCTTGAGAGCATTATGACTGGGATATCCGCATTCCTTGAATAATTAGGGATATATTAATATCCAATCAGGGCAGACCGGTGATGTCACGGTATAATGAGATGGATCTTTATCCAATCATTAGAAAAAGGTGGGGATAATTGATAAGGCAAAATTTGTCAATATAATCCCCAGATACTGTTAGTTCAGGGTCTTTTTGACTTCCTAAAAGAGGGTCTTGGACTCAACTTAACTGGCGGAAACAGAAAAGGTCTCTGGGTGACTTCCTGAATAAGTACTGCTGGTGATTCCTGACAAAAGAAGGCTTTGCTGAGAAGTTCTAATCCTGCCTCTCACAGAGAAATACAAAGAAACTTTGATTGGTAACTATATCATTTATTCATTTAGATTAATTTAATCCAGAATTTCACAATTTTTCTTCTGTTTGAAGAAATATAGTTTTATAGTTGTCTTAAGTGGACTGGCCAACCATTTGGGATAATTTATAATAAGCTAGATTTAGCTATTAAATTCTGGAAATAATAGAATCTATATAATTATTGGGAAATGTTATAAATTGCCAATCAGTGTAATACAGTATATAGCATGGGTTATTTATATTAGCTAATATTAATCTTGGTATTCCTAGAGTAATATTTTGTGGTTCTGGGAAGATTATAATAGTTAATATTTGATACAGGATATTCTTTGAATCCAGTTATTAACCCTTTAACCGCTACTTGTCTGTTGTTAGTGGTGTTTTCTTTGGAATTCTCTGTATATGTGCCAGGCTTATATTTTGTAATTAGGTATTAACTCAATAGACAAAATAACTGCTGGGTGTGGCATCTGTTTTAAACGTCTGGATTAACCCTTGGAGTGCCTATAGGTTTTGTATAGGTTGCTATTGTCATAATAAATGTTGCATGAAGTAATTTTATGTAGATTATTGTTGTAATCTTTGTTTGACTATATTAATTGCAATTTATATATTTTTATTCAGAGGTATTCAATATTGAATTCAGTAGATAATTAAATTATAGAGATTTAAAATCTGGGATTTTATTCCAGCTATTCCCTAAATTTGATTATTATTGATATATGATACAAGGAATTGTTAGAGGAATTCTTTAATTCATCTCACAATACACCTTATATCATAATTGGCATAGTCTATACAGTTTCTGGGGCAGAGGTATTAAGAAACCCTGCAACCAACTGTATTATATTAATTGTAACAATCAATTAACCTATTCTATGCTGCTGAATGCAATTATTGTTATTATACCTCTGAATATACCTATAGGTGGTTAACCCTTGCACCGCTGGTAATCTTTATGATAATAAGTGTGGTTTGATTTTCTGTGTACCTATTATAATTGCTAATCACTTATATAGTTCATTGTTGCTGATATTTATATATACATTGTATATTGTATTTTAATAAAATAGATATATTTTTGCACAAATATGAAGGATTGATTCTTGTGATCAATTCGTTACTGTGAAGTAGCGTGTCAATACATATTAAAGATAAAGTTCTCAAATTATTTTATATTGTCATTTGCCTATTTAAGTGAAGAAATCCAACCTGAGTGGTTCTCTGTTTAACCCTTCATATAAATAGCCCGACAGCCTGAAAACCTTAACAGCAATATTCTGACATGCAATGGTTGTTGCCTTGTTGACAGCTGACTCAGATGTGCACATTCATCTTTCCCCATGTTGCAAATGGACAAGGGGGGTTTCAGACACATCTGCAGCACATGAGGTCTGTGGCTTGGCTAGGGAGGTGGGCCATTCATGTTTGTGGTGCACTTCAGGGTGGTTGTGATTGACATACTTTATCAAAGCAGTTGTTCCAAGGTGTGACCCCTCCTTCCTCCTCTTCACAAGTTTGTCGCCCTTTGTGCACAGAAGCTGATGCTGAGTTTTGAAAAGTCCTTGCCCTCAAAGTAAAATAATCCCATACTTAAGATTTCAGGGAAGAGAAAGGTGCTGCTGCAGCTTTTTCTTTCTGGTGCTGTTTCTCCTGAAGCTGCTGCTGCCTCACTAGAACAAAATGGAACAGTTTCTTCCACCACTGTTTGCCCCACATCATGCCCATTATGTGGAAATCCATAATGATCTTCCTCACCACTACTCCCTCAACTAATACTTGCACCTGTAGTGGTCTGGTTGGATGCATCAACAGTAGCCTGATGAGGATCATGCTGCTCTGCCTGCTGCTGTGACATATGATCATATTTGGTGCTACCTACAGACAATTTAGCAGCAGGAACTAAACTTACAACGAACGCCATCATTTCAGAAGTATTGGGGGTGGCACTCCAGTCTACATTTATAACCTCCAAGAACACTCTCATGCTTTCCCCATTACCCATAACACCCTGCAGGGTATCCTCACCACCACCAGCCTCTCCCTTCTCCTGTTTTACTGGTGGTGAGACTACTTTCATGCTACTACAAATAAATGCAGCTGCTTCCACCTGAAGCAGCTACACTGTAGTGGTGGAACACACATGCTCAGGTAAAACTTCCTCACACGGTGCAGCTGTATCCGCCCGAGGCAGGTGCACTGTGTACATACTCTGACTCAGAGTGGAGGTGGGACATGATGGGGACTGTGAGGTATTCAGAGTGGGAGTGGGACAAGGTGTGGGGATGGGCATAGGGTACATATTGCCCAGCTCTGTGTTCTTCATTATATAACCCCTTTTTATTGCTGGGGTTCTGTTGACGGAACCAGCGGAAGAACTAATGACTTGGAAGGTCTATGGATTTCTTTGGACTGGAACACTTGCTGTGGATACTTATTGAAGAATCCTCCTCCTCAACAGCAGGAAGATCTCCTCCAACTTCTGCTATGGACCATTTTCCATCTCTCTTAGTCTTTCTTTTCCTTCAAATGTACGTATATGGTCTATGGAACTTGGCAGGAAGTTCAGACTTCTTGTTCTATGATTAGGCAGGTTGTGACTAGCTTAATAATAGTTATATTACCTCTCAGCACTACATTATTGCACAGAAATCATTAAAGTGTTAGTAATGTCCAAAAATGTTTTTTTTTGCATTTAGAAGAGCTTAAAAAACTGAGCTAAATGCAAAAAAACGTATATCTCAAACCGCTATGGTTTAAGAGATACAGGCATTTAAAGTTCACTGTTTCCTACTGACAGTTGTAAAGCTGTCAGCAGGAGATTCGTGATGGTCGACACTGTGGCGCTAGAGAAGTGCCACAGTCTCGTTATTTACAAGGAATCCCTTCATTGGAATGGTCTAAAACATGTGCCTGAACACTAGGCCTGAACACCAGGCATACATTTTAGACGAACACGAATCTCCTGCTGACAGCTTTACAGCTGTCAGTAGGAAACAACGAACTTTAAACACCTGTATCTCTTAAACCATAGCGGTTTGAGAGATACGTTTTTTTGCATTTAGCTCAGTTTTTTAAGCTCTTCTAAATGCAAAAAAACTTTTTTTTGGACATTACTAACACTTTAATCTTCTGAGATTGACGACAAGGTTAAGGCAGTCTGCACGCCTTCGCCGTCAGTCCAGTCCGGTGCCGTTTGTGCCAGTTCAATGCTTTTGAAGGAGACCAGGACTGACAGCACAGGCGCGCAGACAAGATGTCTGCGCCGATGCCTGGCTTCCGGTCTCTGAAGATTTAGGGTTTCTGTAGAATGGTGTTGTGTTGAGAGGTAATATAACTATTATTAAGCTAGTCACCACCTGCCTAGTTATTGCAGGGCGACTTTAAGCTCTACTAAGAAATACCATCTTGAAAATGATTTACAAAATCACTAACATTAAAATCTCTTTATTGTGAAGCGGATTTGGTTTAACAGATCAGGAGAAATGTTGAGGAAATGGTTGATTGAAAAGAAATTAATGTATTTTTTCATCACCACACAAGCAGGTAGCATTACATTGTGGATACTTCGCACATAACTTCTTTGCCTTTATGGAGTCACAGTTTCTAGTTTTGTCAATATATTGACAATAATTCACTAAAAATAAAAAAATAAGGTTAGAGTATATTTTAGAAATTATCTTTATCACAAGCGGGCAACAGGGTTAGTAATACTTAAAATGTGAAAAACTATATATTGTAGGGTTTATCCCCCTAAGTAAAACAGCTCTACTCCCACCACTGAAAGATGTTTTATTCAAAAGTTATTAAAACTGAAACTTGAATTTTTTTAAGTGCAGTATCACAGTGGGATCACAGGGGATATGATAACACTATATAAATATATTCAGGGCCCATACAAAGGGCTCTCCAAAGACCTGTTCATGAACAGAACAGTAAACAGGACAAGGGGCCACCCGCTTACACTTGAGGAAAGGAGATTTAATCTACAACAGCGGAAGGGTTTCTTTATAGTAAGGACAATAAAGGTATGGAATTCACTGCCTGAGGAGGTGGTTCTATCGAATACATTAGATGCCTTTAAAAGGGGCCTGGATACTTATTTAAAACAGCATAACATAGAGGGCTATGTACGTTAGTATTGGGATTAATATTTAGTTAGGGCTTGTTGATCCAGGGAGAAATCTGATTGCCATTTGGAATCAAGAAGGAATTTATTTCCCCCATTCAGGGTAGAATTTGAAATTGCTGTATTGAGGGTTTTTTCTGCCTTCTTTTGGATCAATGATGGTAAACAGGAATAGGAAAAGGGTTGAACTAGATGGACGCAAGTCTTTTTTCAACCTAAATTACCATGTTACTATGTATGTTATGTTACAGTGGCATGAAATTGTACAGTGGTGCTCTTGCCACACCATCCTACGGACAGGTCTGGTCAGTTGACCAGAAATCTCCACAGGATGGTATAACAATAGCGCGACTGTATACTTTCAGGCCACTGTGATACTGCACTTAAAAGTATTACTATCACTTTAAATTATAAAGGCCAAAAGAAAAAGAACTGGTTTCCAACAGCAGTGCGTTCCCCACTGGCACTCATAGGGTTAATCTCCCAAGAATTAACACATGTCCTGAAAAAGAAACACTGACCTGTAATCCTGATTTCCAGTGCGGTCCCCAGCACCTTGGGCAGCTACTTCTTCTTTTTCAGTCTTCTGTCTTCTTCTATTCTTTCTTCTTTCCAATCCGTTCAAAATATCCATATAGTTATTTTTGTTTAAAAAAAAAAAAAAAGCCCCCAAAAGATGCCACAGTTAACCCTTTGAGTGCAGGAGAGGTATCCCTCCTGCTTTCAAACAGTTAAAAAAGTGTGGCATCTGTCCTCCAATCGTTAATTATTTTGTTTTTAATAAAAAGCCTTCTATTGGCCATTTGCTTAAAAAAATTAATTCCTGGCAAATGTCCCCCTTGCCGCTGCCATCTCTGCTGGTGGTGGCAGGCATGCATATAGAGAGAACCCCCCCCCTTCCTACCTATTGGCTTTTATATGCCAGTCTCTTTTCAAAATGATTGGAAGCCTCCAACTGGCTGAGATGTGTGCTTACGCACCCCCCAGTGAATCAACTTCTACTGGAGGGATGACAAAACCCCCTTGAAGCTGATTGGCTGGGAGGTGCGTAAGCATATAAAAGTCAGTCTCTGTTCAAAATTCTCGCAGTATGACTCGGGCAACAGCCCGATAGGTAGGAAGGGGGCTCTGTCTATCTGCATGCCTGCCGCTACCAGCAGAGACAGCAGCGGCAAGGGGGACATTTGCCAGAAATTCTTTCAAATGGCCAATAGAAAACTTAAAAATAATAATAATTGGAGGACAGATGCCACTTTTTTTTAACCCTTTGAGCGCCAGAGGGATACCCCTCCAGCACTCAAAGGCTTATCTGTGGCATCTTTTGGGGCTTTTATTTTGTTTGAAACAAACATAGCTACTCAATGGATTGTTTTTATTTTAACAGATTGGAAAGAAAAGAGAAGAAGAAGGGAAGCCAGAAGATTAAAGAAGAAGATGGCCAGTGGATGACAGGTAAGTGTTACATTTCTGGGTGTTAGGATAGTGTTAGGGGCAGTATTATTTAAGCATAATGTTAGGGATAGTGCAGGGTTAGTGTATGGGAGGAGTGGGGATGGTGACTGTTTTGAGCTCACTCTCGTTTGAAACAAGTTGTTTTTTTTTCTTTGATGTTTACACAATTAGCTCTGTTTAGCGCGAGTTGTAGGAACAAAAACCAACAACGAGAGTTGGGCCAAAACATGAGTTTTGTCCAACATAGCTGGTTGTTCCAAGTCTTTTTTTACCCTTACCGGCTGTTTTACTGGGAGGAATAGAATTGAGCCCCTGAATTCCATTTCAGTTGAAGCATTTTATCTACAAATTTCCTCATAGACAATGGAAATCTGTTAGATAAAACTGATTTATTGTACTTATCAACAGCAATGGAATCATTAAATCGAAACGTAGCAAAATATACTATTCATATACAAAGTTCTTTAGCACATTGCATTTTAACATTGATATAAACAAAAACACAGTGAGCCCTCTGCTCACTGAAGTACATTAGCTATAACCTCTTCCATTTGTAGTAATTCCAGGAGGAATCCTTCTGATGTCTTCACAGTGCTTCCTGCGGTGCTGAATGTGGCAGGTATCTAGGAAGTACCCCCGCTTCTTAGGTATCTATGGCCCCAGGGCTGGATTTCCCAATAGACAAAGTAGGCCTCATTTTCAGGGGTGCCTCACCTGTGCTGGCCACACCTACTTTCTGAATTGTGGGTGTGGCCAGAGCAATCTATCCTTGTACCAGTTGTATACTCCTTTACAGGCTATTATTTAACCCCTTAGATGCCATAGAGATCTCCAATGCATTGTGACACAATGCATTAGAGATCTCTCCAGAAGCCAGGGGTTAAAGCTCATTATTGTTCTTGCTTGTTGTATTCCAAGGGTATTTTCTGTGCCAGGAAAGAGTGGTTTGGACTGGAGGAGGGGTCATGTAATGAATGGGTGTGTGTACATAGGTGGAGCTTAGGTACCTAGATTGCCTTGCCTAAGGGTGCCTGGGATTTCAGTCCGGCCTGTATGATTCATACGTATAAATGCAAAGTGGAGATATTCCTGGGTAAAGCAATTGAAAAATAGGTGTCCAATAAAATTTCTGTTCAGGGATTTTAACCCCTTGAATGCTAGCTAGGTCTCCAAATCCTTGAAAAGGGGGTTAAAATGCTACAAAACAAATTACCATTTGGGGAATGTTTATTTGCCCCTTATAATGCAGTTGCTTTGCTCCACAATAGCTACTCTTTGCTTTTATATATATATATTGTTCTGTGTTCAAAAGTAAAATTGAGAATTTATGAGTCAAACCAACTTCACCATAAGGGACAAATAATAATCGTTCACATTCCCATTAATTTAACCCTTTGAGTGCCAGAGGGGTACACAATGCATTGCTCTGTAATGCGTTGTGTACCCCTCTTTCACTCAAAGGGTTAAAAGGGGTGTTTAACTACTTGAATGCTAAAGAAGTCTCTAACGTGTTAATTGGATACCTTTCTATTTTGTCAAGGGCAGGGCCTTTTCTAAGGCAGTGTGGAGAAAGCACTCACACTGGGCATCAGGCAACTGGGGGCACCTTATCAGAAAAAGTAATATTTGAGCAGGTGGCTCCATTACAGAGTGACTATCTCAGCTACCTCCTGCATCAGTATACTCAAAAGTGGTACCACTGGAAAGGAGAGAATATATTCCCTTTTCAACTATACCAACTGGATTTATGAAGGCCAGGGTGTGAGATATTGGCAATTAAAATGACACTCTCATAGAAACACAAATACACTGTCTGCTTCCCCAACCTTGCTCCACTGTTCACTGCTAGTCATAGACACACACATTCACTATCTGATGCCCCAAGCTTATTCCACTATCCACTGGTAGTCACAGAACCACACATACATTTTCTGCTTCCCTGGTTTTTCCAGTGTCTGCTGGAAGTCAAAAAACCTACACTATCTGAAATAGAAGCTTTTTTCCATTGTCACTGGTAGTCACAGAACCACACATACACTCCAACTATCTCCAGTGTTAATTAGTAGTCACAGAACCACACATACATTGTCTGCTTCCCTGGTCTTGTTCCAGTGTCTGCTGGAAGTCAAAGAACCTACACTATCTGAAATAGAAGCTTTTTTTCCATTGTCACTGGTAGTCACAGAACTGCACATACATTCCAAATTTATCCAGTGTTAATTAGTAGTCACAGAACCACACATACATTGTCTGCATCCCTGGTCTTGTTCGTGTCTGCTGAAAGTCAAAGAGCCTACTCTATCTGAAAAGCAAGCTTTATTCCACTGTTAACTGGTAGTTACAGAACCGCATACAAACAGTTCCACTACCTGCTCTTATATATATTTTTTGACATGCTCTATTATCCTGCATGTTTCACATAATGGAGCAAAGCTCTTCATGCATATGCAATGATACAAAACTCAGTTGGTCTAATGTAATGCGCCTCTGTTCTCTAATTGAGTATTTCACAGCTGTTATCATGTAAAGATGCAAAGATCTTGTGGTCTCTCTGATGTTAATGATGACTCCATGTCTGGTCTTATGTGGCTGAAACATTGAAGATATTGTCCTAGAGATGTGTACTGTGTGTTACACAGTCACAGGGGCTAAACTACCATTGGAGCAGCAGATACAAAGCACTCAGGCCCAGACACAATTTTTTAGACTTTTACAGTGAATTGGGAGCCCCAAAGTAATCAGAAGGGCCTTCAATCACTATGTCCGCTACTGCAACATCCAGAAAAAAAAAAAAGCTGAGGGGGTGGGATTTTTTTTTTTTAATTTGCACTGAGATCCATATTGCCTAGAAATAGATTTGTTCAATTAAAAGCTCCATTTAAATAATTATATATATTTTACTTCTCCTTCATGGTGCAGTTGGTTTGGTCCAGAATTGTTCGTATTGAGCATAAAGTTTAACTGTAGTGATCGACCTAAAATAGACATTGCTTAACCCATTGAATACCAGAGAGGTATCCAGTGCATTGTGTTGTAACTTGTTGGACACTGCACTGGCATTCAAAGGGTTAAAGGGGTAATGTTTCATGTTTTAAAAAAAATGTACAACCTATTTTACCCCACAAGCACCAGAGGGTTTGTAATGCATTGATTTCAAATGTGTCGCTCATTCCTCTGGTCCCTGAGGGGTTAATAATGTTATCAAAAGGTAGAGTGGTTCCATTCCCTTTCCATGGAGAGCTGTGCATGGGGCATATGTTCAAGGAAAAGAGAGGGAGGAGATTTACTAAGGCATGATAAAGAGGAGATAACGAATCCAGTGATATCACTTCTCCTGTTCCTATGTTGTTCTATAGAGCCTATGCACTAAGATCTCCAAAGTTGAAGAAATCTTTGTCCACTGGCTCCATAGGATAACACAGGACTTTGAAAAGTGACATCACTGGAGATGTCAGGAGTTATGGACTAAGGGCCGTATGTTCAAAGGGATAACGACATAAAATTGTTGTATGAAAGACAAAAATAAGTCCTTGAATGCATGAACGACATATTTTCTATAGAGTATACGACAAAAAACTAGTAATGTCCGTTGTGTACGACACAACTCCAGAATTGATGTGCAAAGGGGCGTGGTTAGGGCGTGGCTAAACTATTCTCCAGTGTCGTATAGAGGAAAAGAAAATTTGTCGTAACTAACGACAAAAAAATGTCTTTCAAAAGAAAAAATTTGTACGTTAAGAAAAAAGTGGAGGGAATGTGTTCTGAATGTGAGAATTTTTGTCTTTAGTTAAGACATTTTTGTCTTTAGTTAAGACATTTTTAAAGACATTTTTGTCTTTAGTTAAGACATTTTTTCGTCATTCCATACGACAATTTCAGTCAGGACAAACGACATATTTCCAATCACAACCGACACTCTCTGAAAATATTAATGATCTCAACAACACTGTACTTTGAAAAGTCGTCACAAACGACAAAAGCTATTTTGCAACTTCTTTGAACATATGGCCCTAAGGTGTGATAAAGAGCTGATATAGTGGAGATGACTTCTTCAGTTCCTATGTTATTCTATGGAGCCTATGCACTAACATCTCTAAAGCTGAAGAAATCTTAGTGCATAGGCTCCACAGCGGTGGTTCTCAACCCGTACTCTCAGTGGCTACTAACAGGACAGGATTTGAGAATTTCCTTTTAAGAGCACAGGTGAGTTAATCAGTACGACTGAGCCTCTGATCAACACACTTGTGTTCTAGCAGGGGAATTCCTAAGTCCTGGCCTGTTATTGGCCACTGAGGGCACAGGCTGAGAACCTCTGCTGTATAGTATACAGTCTGCATGTGTCTGTGTTTAAGGACTGGCACTATACAGTATAGGAGGGACAGTCCCTGTTTGAGACCCAAATCCCTCTGCTCCTCTATTTAGGAGATCACACTGTGTGGTGTATATACCAGAGTATCATATTGCTGCACATCAATAAAACCCACAGTAATGTGGGTATAAACTTCTGTATATATCTTATAAATTAGTCTGTGTAAAAAATACTTTCATCTTCTTCTAAATCATTCACTTACACAAAGAGTAATTTAACCATTTCAATGCCAGAGGGGATGCAAGGCATTGCTTATCCCCTGGCACTTAAGGGGTTAAAAATTCTCTACAATGGTCTGGCACTGTATAGCAGTGGTTCTCAACCTGTGCTCTCAGTGGCTTTTAACAGGCCAGGATTTTAGAATTTCCTTTTAAGAGCACAGGTGAGTTAATCAATACAACTGAGCCTCTGATCAACACACTTGTGTACTAGCAGGGAAATTCCTAAGTCCTGGCCTGTTATTGGCCACTGAGGGCATGGGTTGAGGACCTCTGTTCCACAGAATAACATAGGAACTGGAGAACTGATAAACTGAAGAAGTCATCTCCACTTTATTGCCTCTTTATCACCGCTTAGTGAATCTCCCCCAAGGAGCTGTGAGGTAAATGAAATGCGCTATAGGGAAGAACTAAAAATTCCAACATGTCCCATTCATTTAAATTGGAATTTTAACCCCTTTAATGCTAGAGAGGTTTTCAAGCCACTACAAAGCAATGCCTTGGGGACCTCACAAGCATTCAAAGGGTTAAAATTCCCATTTAAATCAATGGGAATGTTTAGTTCTACACTAGAGTGCAACTGATTTGCCCCAGAAAGCATCTGATTCTCCGCTATGTGGGGAGATCTTATGAAACTCTGCCCATTTGTGCTCCTTCCCAGTCTGTTCCACCCACTTTCCGCCCACTTCTCCTCATTCCCCAGACTATTCGCCTATTTTTTTAAAATTAAGTTCTTAAGCCCCGCCCTCAGTCTCAATTAAGCAGTAGGGGCTAGATTCTATTGCAGGTGCTAAATGTTTTATCAAGCATTTTCCTATTGAAGTCTATGGGGAAAACTGGAGATAAAAGCAGAGATAAAATTAGCACCTGTGATAGAATCTAGCCCTAGATTTTTTGCTTTGCTCAACTAGAAAAGGCCCTTCATTTTGAGATGTTGATCTCTTTTGCTTCAAAGTTTCTACACACTGGCAAACAAAATGCTTATCACATACTCAAGGTATTTTTATACAGTCCACACAGGGTGACCACATTTCCAGTCTGCCATTCCGAGACATGTGGTCAGCCTATTGGGAACTCTTACTCTGTGTCAGCTGGCGGAAGCCTCAGCCGCAGGACTCAGACCTCAGTCTCACTTGCAGCGCAGCTGCGCCAGCATACCAGCTCCATCCCAGCTGTCTCACACACCCCAGTCCAGCCATTCAATGAAATGTATATGCTATATGGTTCTCATTGGCTGGTTCAGCCAGCCAATGAGGAACATATAGCAAATACATTTCATTGGCTGGCTAGACTGGTGCATGCTGTGCTATGTAGGTAGGCTGTGGGTGCCAGCTTTGTTGCTCCATTCTGGGACTCTTTGTTGTCCCGGTTGGGGGGTGACCCAGGACACAGGACACAGACCTCCAATAAGGGACAGTCCTGGGCATTCTGGGATGCGTAGTCACCCTAAGTCCACAGTGTCTTCCACCCTCATGTAACAGAATAATAATTTGTGAGCAAATAATACTAAAATTGCTGTATTCTGAATGATTGAATAGTTGTCTAACTTTTAGAAGTGACAAAATTTGCTGTTGTATTGAAACTGTGCAGTTAACCCTTCAGAAACCAGAGGCGTATGGCCAGCTCCCTGGTCCTTAACCCTTTGAGCGCCAGAGGGGTACTCAACACTTTGCAGAGCAATGTGCTATGTACGCCTCTGGCACTCAAAGGGTTAAAGATTTAAAAACACATACTTACAGCATAGTCCATCCTCGCAGGCAGACTTGCACTTGCCGCATTTTTTACCTTCTTCGTATGGTATATATAGTCTGTCTTGGTAATTGCCTCTGTATGTGTATTAAAAGAAAACAAAAGAGATATTGTATGTTAAAGGAGCAGAGCCTCTTATTTGGGAAAAAAAATCTTTCTTAATAAATGTGAACAGCAGGGGAAGTGATTCTTTAATGTTAAGTATGAGCACATTTAATTGATACATTTAAGATACAATTAGATACCTTTCTAGAAGGGAACATACCGGATTATACTATATATTAGCAGGTTAAACAGGATACTCTGATAAACAGACTAAAACCAATCTTGGCATCTGAAAGATAAGGTAATTCTCATTTTTTGCGTTACAGGAGCTTGACTAGATACATATGGCCTTGATCATGGTTAAAGGTATAGTAATGTTTCAAAATAAAAGCATCTCCAATTGTTCTTCATAGTGTTTGGGCAATGGGGAGTGTTATTTCAACACTGAGAGAGATATAGTTAAAGAGTAATTGAATGATAAAGTATCCCCCTCCCGCCCCTTTTACTGATGTAACACTGCTCACCTCAGAACGGAAAGGTGGTGTCCAGATGTATCACAGACAGGGACAATCTTCAATTAACATAAGGGAAAAACCTGTCAAGGGGGGCAGGGTTTTCATTGTTCTCACAGTAAGAATACTGTCCCTTGCTGTGACCTGTCCGGTCAAGAGACCAGATTCCACATCTGAGGGGAGGCAGCTTACACTAGGTAAAAGGGGCAGGAGGGGGATACTTTATCATTCAATTACTCTTGTACTACAACTCTGACAGTATTGAAATAACACTCTCCAACTCTGACAGTATTGAAATAACACTCCATGGCCCAAATACTATGGAGATTAATTGGAGCTGCTTTTAAATTGAAACATTACCATCCCTTTAAATAACATACACAGACACAGATCAAGGCATTGGACACATCCCTAGTGTTCAATGGCTTAATAAGGAAACTGAAAGGTACTCACTGATAAGATACTTACATAACTGCTGCAGCGAACATGTATGATGATGTAAGCAACCTCCAGACAAGATATGAAACTGGATTGTAAGAGGATAGTACTTAGCCAAAGGGCTCCCTTGATGGCTGATGACTAGTACTATTGTGACAGGTAATTGGGCAATAAGCACAAACGTTCCTATATTAATTTTTTGTTTTGTTTTAATTTTTTTTAAGAAAACACACAAGACAATGTGATATAAGTGACTTAATCACTGCTTCTTTATAGCTATTCAACAGTTGGTCTGTCATACCTCTAGCTCTCTCCTCTTCCTAACACAATGACAACACCTCCTACTTTCAACACTCTTTTATACTAAGGGAAGGAACAATTGTGCTGAAATCTTTTTTTTTTTTATTTTTTTTTTAAAGGAGGAAAATCTGCCTTCTTACATGGTTTTTGCAAACCTTTTCATGAAAATGGTTGCACTGGGTGAGAAATTGGTGGGAAAGTGGAATTTTAGAGGTTCTCTCAGGAATTTCCTTGTAAGCTGAAATGTTTTGTTTTTACATTTTTGTTTTGGGATGAAAAATTGTTTCTATCCCTAATCAGAAGCATTGAAAATGGAGTTTAGAATTCATAGGGAATAACTTTAACTGTTTGAATCTTCTGTGCTTTGTTGGATAAATAAGAAGTAATTGATGAAGGCAAATTATTTGTGGTTATTTAAAGGGATAGTAATGTTTCGTTATTAAAGTACAATCGAGTCTTCATCCTACCTTTTTATAATGATGTGTAGCAGTAAAACCTTATAAAACTTTGCCGTTTTACATTTATTTTCTAATAAAGTTTCTCCCTCCAGTCCACTTTACTTATTTTCAACCACCTCTCCACCATCTGCAATCTGGTCATTGGACAGGACAGATTGCAGCGGGGACAATTTTCCCCCTTTCAGTATATTGAAAAGCCTGCCCCCTTGATGAAAGCGGGCAGGTTTTTCCTTATGCTGGAAGAAGATTGTCCCTCATTGTGTTCTGTCCGGACCGGCTTGTTGAGTCTGCTGAGGTAATTAAAAGGGAGAGGAGGGGGAACTTTATTAGAGAAGAAATGTAAAATGACAATGTTTTATAAGGTTTTACTGCTACACATCATTATAAAAATGTAGGAAGAAGACTTAATTGTACTTTAATAATGAAACATTACTATCCCTTTAAGTTTAATCACACTGCAATTTAGGTGTTTTTTAAGTATTTATTTTCCTGTACTTTAATGTTTTGGTTGATCAAACATAAACAACTTTTTGTCATATAATATTTTGTTTTTATCAAGCAAGCTTTTTTTTTGTGCATGATCAACCTTTTTTTATCATGCAGTCTTGTTTTACCAAGCATGCTTAAAGGGATAGTAATACTTCATTTTAACTTTATTTTATTTTGTAGGCATTAAAAAAACATGAAGATCGATATAAGTCTTATCTCTCAAACCTTTATGGTTTAAGAGATATTCACAAGCAAAGTTTCCCCTCCCGCCCCTTTTACCTAGTGTAAGCCATCTCTTCTCAGATGTGAATCTGGTTGTAAGACCAGACAGATAACAGCAGGGGACAATCTTCTTCCTATGAGAACAATGAAAGCCCTTCCCCCCTTGACAAGTTTTTCAGCTTTTTCCCTTATCTTCATTGAAGATTGTCCCTCTCTACAGTCTACCTGGGCACCTCCCTTCTGATCTGATCAGATACTTTGCTTGTGAATAAGACTTATATCATTCTTCATGTTTTTTTAATGCCTACAAAATAAAATAAAGATAAAACGAAGTATTACTATCCCTTTAACTCATAATGTATTGCTTTAAATCTCTGCGTGCTAGAGGGGTATATAATGATTGTTCTACCCTGCATTGTGTTCCCCTCTAGCATTCAAGTGGTTAGCAACATCACTTGTGGCGGTGGACATAGTATTGGTGGTGGTGGCATGTGTGGGCACTCTATCACCCATGTCATCTCCTCCAACAAGCTTAGAGTCATAATACTCCTCTGTGTTTGACATTTGAATGACAGCATAGTAACACAGTAACATAGTTGATGAGGCTGAAAAAAGACATGTGTCCATCAAGTCCAGCTCATACCAAAAACACCCCTGTTGATCCAGAGGAAGGCAAAAAAAGCCCTCTGGAGTCATTTCCAATCTAGCCCCAAGTGGGACTCCAAAGTCAGTTCCCCGGATCAACATGCTATCTGCTTTGAAGCCATCTGTTATAACTTCCAATATTGTTCTGTGCTAGATAGGCATCCATTGATTTTTTGAAAGCAGTTGCATTATCTGCATGCACAACATCCAGTGGCAAAGAATTCCATAGCTTTATCGACCTTACTGTAAAGAATCCCTGCCTTTGTTTTAGTCGAAAGTGCCTTTCCTCTTAATGGATGACCTCTTGTTCTTATCTTAGTTCTTTGTTTAAATAATGAATTAGATAGTTCCTTGTATTGACCTTGAATGTATTTCTAAATGATAATCATATCACCCCTTAGACGTCTCTTCTCTAATGTAAATAAACCCAGTTTGGCTAGTCTCTCTTTATAACTCTGATCCTCCAATCCCTTTATCAGTTTTGTTGCATGTCTCTGCACCTTTTTCAGTTCGAAAATGTTAGATGTTGCATACCTGCTGGTTTGTCTCCCAATGAGACCTGTGGTTATACTTAAGGTGGGATCTCAATGAGGAGGTGCATAGGCAGGACCCTGCTGTCTTCTTTCTTTCATGCTTCTTTTAAAGGCAACAGGCAGCAACATGTCTTGATTTCTGATCTTGAGTGAGATATCTCCATACTGTAGACTTCATAGATGGAGCTCTAGTTTACTTACTACATCTATGGCTCTGTGGGACGTTCTCTCAAAACTCTGGATGCCTTTGCATACACAAAGGTATGGGTTAGCCTTCTGCTGCCTTTTAACCCTTTGAGTTGCAGAGGGGTATACAATGACACTCTGGCACTCAACCAGGTACAAGATTACTGGCTGTCACCAGATGCTGTAAATTAGTGTTGCCCACTAGTGGTGGGCGGGAAACCCAGTAAGCAGTCACAGTCATATAGTATGTGCTCTGCCACTTGCCTTGCCGAATGAGCTTTCCAACCCTTTTTCCATCACACTAACCACCTGGTTCTACAATTCTGGCACAGCGAACCTGGAAAAATAACTGCAGCTTGGTATATGCCAGAGAGGAGCTACACATGACATCAGTTTTCTAAAACTTTGGTTTTCGACACAAGAACACAGCAACATGTCTGCTTTCAACATCTTGGCAACTTTGCCATTCCACAGGCACACTTTGGGATTGTTTTTGTGAAGTTTGCGAATACTTCCCAAGAACTCAACTGTGGGTTGGCAGGATATGGCAGAAGAACCCTGTCATCTGATTGGTTTAACAACATGACTAGAGGAGGTGGTGGAGGTAGATGCAGCATGTGTGGGAAGTCTTGTCATCTCCTACTGTAAACTCAGAGACATAAAAAAAGCAACAACAAGCTGAGTGCTCTAGTCCCACATTATAAAACCAGTAGCTGACAGTGGCAATATATAGAGGAAAAAAGAAATTGGCCCCTCAATATAGATTACTATGTAGTTTTCTCCAGGCTGCAGCTTCTTTGTAAGTATTCACAGCAGCACCTCCACAGATAAATCTAATACAAAAAAGGATAAAGAAGCACAAAACCCCTTGAGAGTAGCATCTGAAAATATATAGGTCACTCCTATCTAAAGTGCTTGTACTCCCACAATACAAAGATAAATGTATCCAGGAGCTGATTATGTATTTAAAAACGGACATAAAAACATACATATGCCAATTTACAGTAATAATAGGTCCCTACGCATTTCGTAATAGCGCATTACTTCGTCAGGGGTTGAAGTGAATGCCAAACATAAATTTATTTTATGCTTCTCAAGAATATTGAATTAATTAAATCCAACAGACCTACCGCTGTGTGATCTTCCCAGTACATCTCTTCCATAGTTTGTGGCCACGAGTAGAACATGCGTTCTATTCCAACCTCGTTCCCATCACCCGCTATCATCTCTGGATGTACATTCAACTCGGCAAAATTGTATTCAATGTGTGTCTCTTTCCTTTGGAAGTTTCTGCGCTTTACAGAGAGGGTGGCCTATCTTCCCGGTAATCACGTCAGTCTCTATGATGACAGCAGGTGACAGGAACAAGGTCTGAATAGAAAAAGGGAGGGAGAAATACAGAGGGGCGCCACTTGTGCATATCATTAGAGAATACCGTAAAATCTCAGGTATAATACGCACCTGTGTATAATACGCAGGTGTATATTATTATACCCTTGTTTCCACTCTTAAGAAAAAAAAAATTAAGCCTGCCAGATCCCTTCCCTCCCTCCCCCGGCGCTATGCGCTGCTAAAATACCATTTACTTACTTCAAAATTCAAGTCTCTACATTTACCCCATTAGCAGGCAACATATAACCAATGTCAATATTCCCTGCGGGTGGCATTCCATTCGCCGTCCGCTTCCTTCCGGCTATGATATTGCCCTGTGAGGACCATCAGATCCTCACAGGGCATTACCATTGGCTGGAGCCGGTAGGTCTGAAGGAATTGGGCGGCGAATGGAAGCATGCCGCCCGCAGGGAATATTGACATGGGTTATATGTTGCCTGCTAATGGAAAAAATTAGGGGACTTGAATTTTGAAGTAAGTAAATGGTATTTTAGCAGCGGATAGCACCGGGAGAGGGAGGGAAGGGATCTGGTTTCCAGATGTATCACTTGCTTAAGGCATTTATTGATCTCATACATGGTAAGCGGGGTATATCTGGAGCAGAGTTATTACATTTTATCCCCCTAATGTTACCCTTAGAGGGCTTGTTGCCCGGTGTGTCTTTTTATATTTTTAAGCTGTTTGGACTATAAAGAGAATCCTGGAAAATATCTTGGAGGCATAGGGTCTAGGGATGAGCGAGCACCCCGATGCTCGGGTGCTCGGGTGCTCTGACCGAGCACCCCCTGATGCTCGAGTGCTCGGCCGAGCACCCGAGCCCCATTCAAATGAATGGGAGCACTCGAGCATTAAACCAGGCACCCCCTGCTCTGATGAGCGGAGGGTGCCTGGTCAATGTCCCCCTTCATCTCCGCTATGCCCCTCTTCCACAATGTCCCCCTTCATCTCCTATGCCATAGCGGAGATGAAGGGGGACATTGTGGAAGAGGGGCATAGCGGAGATGAAGGGGGACATTGTGGAAGAGGGGCATAGAGTCTATGCCCCTCTTCCACAATGTCCCCCTTCATCTCCGCTATGCCCCTCTTCCACAATGTCCCCCTTCATCTCCTCTATGGCATAGGAGATGAAGGGGGACATTGTGGAAGAGGGGCATAGCGGAGATGAAGGGGCACATTGTGGAAGACGGGCATAGCGGAGATGAAGGGGGACATTGTGGAAGAGGGGCATAGAGTCTATGCCCCTCTTCCACAATGTCCCCCTTCATCTCCGCAATGCCCCCTTCATCTCCGCAATGCCCCCGTACCTCCATTCCCTGGTGGTCCAGCGGAGCGTCTTCGGATCTGTGCCTCTTCCGGCACAGATCCCCTTCACCCGAACATGTCGGGCGAGCACATGGCGGTACTCGTACGAGTACCGCCATGTGCCGAGCAGAGCGATGCTCGAGCCGATCCGAGCATCGGCCGAGCACGCTCGCTCAACACTAATAGGGTCCTGTTCTTCTGAGATCCCCACTGAATATGATTGTTATATCATACTGTTGAAGTCTGATCTAAACATCTATTGTGGGAGTACAAGTAATTTAGATAGGAGTGACCTATATATTTTCAGATGCTACTCTCAAGGGTTTTTGTGCTTCTTTATACTTTTTTGTATTAGATTTCCTCTGTAGCAGGAACCATAGGTTTTATATCAAATGAACAAAGTTGTGACACACTCTCTGACAAATCAACATCACTACTACTCTTATGTGCCCCAGAGCCTCGGGAACTGTTATGACAGCTTCAGCTGTTGCTAGTTGTGGCAACTCTCACCTGTTGATTGTGTGTCTCCCAGTCAGACCTGTGATTGTGCTGTAGGTGGGATATCATTGAGGAGGTGCCTAGGTGTGAGCCTGCTTCCCCCCCTGCTTTCATGCTGTTTAAACAGACAATAAGTAGCAACATGCTTAGCTTTTTATTGTGAGTGAAGGATCTTCATAGACTACACAGTTCCTGATTGTCTGCAACTACTTCTGGAGCTAGATGTTGCTGCAATTGTATTATGACTAGGTGTCACAGGTGCTGCACTTCCAACAGCAGCAGTAGAGGCATTCATCGTAGCTATGGTTGTTGATGTTGATAACCTGTGTTGTTGCTGGTTACTCAACACTAGTATTGTGTGTGGTTGAGTGGGACATGGACCTTGAAGTGATTACAATGCTGATTATGACTATATACCTCTATACACATATACTTTACACATTACTACCCACACACCATATTCCATTCATGCATTCTCCTTGGGGGGCATCAGGACCAGTACTTGTTACTAATGCTCCAGAACTACCTTTCTTGCTGATCTGGGATCCCAGTCTTGATGATCTCCTGCAGGAGTTTAGTTGAAATCCATCCCACACCTCCCCAACAGGTGAACCTTCCTTTTGTTGTCTTAATCTAGTATGGTCAGAGTTCTCCAGGGTAATCGGATATATCAATGTGTTCCTTAAGCGTTTGAGTGACAGAGGGCAGTCAAAGGCCCTTTCCCAGACCTCATTTTCCAGACCCCTTTCCAGCCCTTCTTGATATTTCCTAGCAATTGATCGCCCACCAGATAGCACAGATTCCCTGCATCCACTCTACTCTGGTCAGGAGAAGACAGGACTAGGGAAAGCATCACCAATGACATTGATCTTGTTACAAGGATGTAGAAAGTTTCAGTCAAATTTTAGGTAATTTCATTACTTCAATCAAAACTTATGTGCAAAAGAAACATTTCAAATTACATAGAACCTTTGTACAAACTTGATTATGCAAGCCCTACTTGGCTTCCAGGCTACTTACCCTGGAAAATAATTGCAGACATAGAAATTTTGTTTGTTGGGACACGCTGAAAATCCACAACCTAAAATATGTGTGCTGTACCATACCATCTTTGAAGTGAAAAGAATAGAATAGGAGAAAAATGTGTTAGAATTGGAGAAAAATGTGTTGAATAGGCAAAAAATGTGGGCACAAAATGTTGCCTCAAACTGAAATCGATAATTAATGACACTTCCAGCTTTGTGAAAAATGTCCCACGAAAAGTGCTGATTTTCCACTTTTGCTGCCTAGCTCATTAAATTGAAATCAATGGGAACATTGAATTTATACACAACACATAGCAAATATTATTTTATTTCCCAAAGTCATAATATAAAAGGGGCATGAGGGTGCCTGTATTGGTGGGGTGTGGAGAAAGAATCAGATGAAAAGGGAATTTTTTGGGGGGGTTGTTTACTGGGATTGCGGGCAGTTAATAAAAAATAAATCCTAAATACAATTAAAAACCCCACAAGACATGGTATAAAAGGAGTCTGAAGAGGGTGCCTGTGTTGGTGAATGAATGAATCAGGGAATTTGTTTTTTGGGGGGGTTCTTGACTGCTATTGTGGGGGCAGTTAATAAAAAAAATCAATAAAAGAAAATAAGAAATTTGTATGTAGTGATAGAGACAGGAACCCCCTGACATAAGCTTACACTTGGGTGGACTGATACTTGACTTGATATAGTATTTTGTAGAGGATGATTTGTTTGATTTGTTGTTAGAGGACATTGTAGGACTTATTAGAGGCCCAAGACCTGAAGAAACATTGATTTTTAGGACTTAGGCTTGTTAGTAACAAACCCCCAAAAAGTGTTTTTTGTAGGACTATGTTTTTTTTTTTTTTTTGTTAAAAAAAGAACAAGCTCTGAGAAGAAAATAAAAATGTCCTACTGACCTAATGCCAGCAGGTCATGTTGGTCAGTGGCCACTGTCAAATATCCTCCTGAGTCCTGAGTAGCAATTGCTGTTCATACTGCTGCTGCTGAGTTGTTTAAGCAGCAGGATGATTAGGCAGCTGAAAGGGAATGTGATCAACAATAGCAGTAACATGGAAGATGGATGATGAAGGTTCCACTTGCCACAACTGGCTCCAGTGATGCACCTGGGGCAGTAGCAGCAGAATAAGTAGCCCCCAATATATGTGGGGAAAAGAAGATGTTGGCCATTAAATCTTCTCCACCTGCCCCTCCTCCAAAATCATCATGGGTGTGTTTTTATTAGAATATATTTTATCCCTTGAGAGCAGGAACAGCGGGTCTAATCAGTAACTGCAATGTGCACAACGTGGGTGTGGTAAATAACATCTGGGGGCACAACTGTATCCAAACACCATGACACCTGCTAAGGACACATGACAACTTGCTGACAGTTTAATAGTAATGATGAACCCTCCCTGCCACCATCTTAGCATATTCTGCAGGATGGAATCTCCTCAGATGTCGCTTGATGCACTGATTGCGATTCTCCTCCACCACACTGGCATGTGGGGTCAGTGCACCACACATTGTGAAATGGGTAGAGACAAACTGCCACATCCTAACATCAACGGAGTGGCTATCATTTGGCGGGGGAGGTAATGAAAGAGGTGGATTGGCAAAAGATATAGTTACCCTAGAAGGTGAGCTAGTTGTTTCACTCATCATGAAACTTCCAGTCTCTGTCTGGGTTGTTCTATTCCTCCTGTTTGATCTCCGCCTCACCTCTTGTTGCCTTTCTGGAGAGGCAGGGACAGAAAAAGTGGTGCTTGATGTCTGTGGTGGGTGTTTGTGTTTAACATGTTTGACGTAAATGTCATGGTCTCTGTGTTTCATGTGTGATATCAGGGCGCTTGTGCCAAGGTGTGTTCCCTCCTTTCCTCTTCTCACTGGCTTGTCACAAATTGTACACAGCGCCCTTGCTGATGACTGTACTGTGCCTGCCCCGACAGAAGAATAGTCCCACAGCCATGATGACTTCAGGGGGAAGGGAACAGCTGGAGAAGAATGGCCTCTTTCTTCTTGTCCTCCACATTCCCCTTCATTGTCTGTGGCAGCAGATAATGTTGCTGTTGTTGCTGCTACTTCCTCAGATTCAACACTGCAGCTAGGATCAGGAGTATTGCTACTGCTGGCAAGTGGAACCTGTCTTAGTCCTGCATCACTTGTTGACCCCATTCCCACTGTGTCCACTGTGGTCTGTGGCACACTACCCTGCTCCTCAGCATCCTGCTGCCCTTGCAAATCAGCATTAGATGGAATTAGAGCAGTTGCAAATTCCTCTAATTACAAAATCCCAATGCTAGTGGTGGTGGTGGTAATGCCCATCTTCATTCCTGTCTCTCATTCCTTCTCAGTTTCTGCTAAAATGTCTCTTCCACCTCAGCTTCTCCAGCATCATCATCATCACCACCACTAGTCTCGACATGCTGTTGTTGCTGCTGATCTATTCCAGACATCTCACTGCTGCTTGGTGGAGGGAATGAGCAATGTGATAGAGCTTCCCCTAATGTCACACTTGCCATTTCATTTTGACCTGAAGAAGAAGACAGACTACCACTAGCAGCAATAGCAGGAGGCACAGACAGCTGATCTGTGCCCCTGGTGGTGGTGATGGTATTAATTCTCAGCCTGCTCTCCCCCTAACACCAGTTCTGGCGTCTTCAGGTTCATGTTCCACCTGGACACTGTAGTGAAGAGAAGGGGAGGACTCCCAGTCCCAGGTCAGGAGAATGGTGTGGGCTCCCTTGACCGCTCATCTGGATTCTGTCAAATGTTTCCCCTACCACTCCAGCTGCTTCACCATTACTGCTACTAACACCAACCACATCAAGTTCAGCCACAGAGTCTTCCTCCTCAGTCTCACAATCACTAGTAATATGAGGATATTGTTGTTGATTACCCCATTAACAAGCTGCTGGACCTTAGTGGCAGTAGTACTAGCACTGACAAGACTGATTGGGAATGGGAAGTGTGATTTAGGGTCCCTTGCCCTCACACTTGGCATCATTTCCCCCCCCCCCCAGAGTACTACAAGAAACACTAGCAGCAGGCAAAGGATTGGTGGCAGCAGGTTCAGCACTGGCAGCAGGTACAACACTAGTTACTGCAGGTACAGCAATGGTGGCACTGGCAGCAGGGTCAGCATGTCTGGCAGCAGGTACAAGACTAGTGGCTACAGGTACAGCAATGGTGGCACTGGCAACAGAGGCAGCATGTCTGGCAGCAGGTACAACACTAGTGACTGCAGGTACAGCAATGGTGGCACTTGCAGCAGGGACAGCACGTCTGGCAGCAGGTACAATACTAGTGGCTACAGGTAGAGCAATGGTGGCACTGGCAGCATGGGCAACACGTCTGGCAGAAGGTACAACACTAGTGGCTACAGGAGGAACAGCGATGGTGGCACTGGCAGCAGGGGCAGCACGTCTTGCAGCAGGCACAGGCAACTGACCTCTCCTGCTCTCACTAGTACTACCCTTTTCTCCCTCCTTTCCTTCTCTTTTCTCCTTTCCTTCCCATTCCCTTTTCTCCCTCCATTCTAATTATATTCCCCAAGATCCCTTGGGGTGATTTAGGGGGACTGGACAGCATTGGTTCAGTACTGCTAGTCACTTCCTCCTCATACTCAGTGAACACATATTAAGGGTCCTTCCAGTTCCTTTTTTTGTTGCTCATAGTGATAGGAGTAACCATGAGCCTCTCCTCAATTCTTGCAAAATATCACAGCAAAACAACACAGAACGTCTATCTCGCTCTGTAGCTGCTTCTATTGTACCTGCCTTCAGCGAAAACATCATTTTTTTTATAGCAGAAGTGCGAAAATAATGTAAATCAATGGGCGAAAACTTTATAGCCATTGAAAAAATGGTGAAAGATTTTGGCCAATGGGCGAAAGATGTAAAAATTGAAACCGCTAGTTTGAAAGCAGATTTTCCTGTGAAAAAGTGGATAACAATGTGGTTTTCGCACAATGTCTCACAGAAACACGGCGACAACTTTCGCCCATCCCTACTCCTGAGTCCATAATTGCGGAATATGCAGCTGCTGTTTTTGCTGCTGCTGCTGAGTTATTTAAGCAGCAGGATGATAAGGCATTTGAAAGGGAATGGGATCAACAACAGCAGTAAAGGGTGATGGATGATGAAGGTTCCACTTGCCACAACTAGCTCCAGTGATGTGACTAAGGCAGTAGCAGCACAATAAATAGCCCCCAGTTTATGTGGAGAAAAGAAGAAGTTGGCCAATCATTTTTCTCCACCTGCCCCTCCTCCAAAATCATGGGTATGTTGTTATTAGAGTATAATTTTTTCCATTGAGAGCAGAAACTGTGGCTTTCACCAGCAACTGCAATGTGCACAGTGTGTGTGTGGTAAATAACATCTGGTGGCACTACTGTATCCAAACACCATGACACCCAAAACCAAAAGTACTGCCACTGTCACTGTACCCCTTTTCCAGAACCTGCTAAGGACACATGACAACTTGTTAACAGTTTAATAGTAATGATGAACCTCCTTGACACCATCTTAGCATATTCTATGGGATGGAATCTCCTCAGATGACGCTTGATGCTCTGGTTGTGATTCTTATCCACCATGCTGCTATGTGTGGTCAGTGCACCACACAGTGCAATGGGTGGTGACGAACTACCACATCCTAACATCAACAGAGTGGCTATGATTTGGCAGGAGATATAACGATGAACGAGGTGGATTGGCAGAAGTTGTAGTTACCCTAGAAGGTGATGACAAGCTAGTTTTTTCACTCGTCTTCGAACTTCCAGTCTCTGCCTGGGTTTCTTTACTCTTCCTCCTCTTTGATTTTTGCCTCACCTCTTCTTGCCTTTCTGGAGAGTCAGGGGGTACAGCAACAGTGGTGTGGTGGGTGTTTGGTTTTAACATGTTTGACATAAATATCATGGTGTCTGTGTTTCATGAGTGATATCAGGGCACTTGCGCCAAGGTGTGTTCCCACCTTTCCTCTTCTCACTGACTTGTCTCAAATTGTGCACAGTGCCATTGGTGATGTATCACGGTGCCCGTGATTCGTGCTGTTCAGTGTCTGTCACTTGCTGAGTAATCATGATTGGCTGTCTGTGATTAGCCTATCACGGTGCCCGTGATTCGTGCTGTTCAGTGTCTGTCAGTTGCTGAGTAATCATGATTGGCTGTCTGTGATTAGCCCTCCTCACACAGCCTTTTTAAACTCAGGCTGAGCACTTCCAGGTTACCCTTTCGTGGTGTTTCTGACTTCACTCTGCCTGACCTGCTTGTCAGGCTTCTGCGCCTATTCCTGCTGTTCCTGCTGTACTTGCTGATCCTGTGTTCCAGTGTTCCAGTGTTCCTGTATGCTAGTGTTCCGGTGTTCCAGTGTTCCAGTGTTCCTGTGTGCCTGTATTCCAGTGTTCCTGTGTTCCAGCACCTCGCAGGTTAATCTTACTGAGTTCCTGAATCTCCTGCTCCAGCCGTCGCTCCGGCGACATTGTTCTTCTCTCTGCTGATCATTCATTGTTGGCTCCAGTGTGCGGACGCTGGTTTACTCCACTAAAAGCTGGTTGCGATATACATAGTTGGGTCCAGCGTGCGGACGCTGGTTTACTCCACTAAAACCTGGTTGCGATATACATAGTTGGTTCCAGCGAATAATGTTGCTCCTACTGCCTCAGATTCAGCACTGCAGCTCGGAACAGGAGTATTTCTGGCACTGGCAAATGGAACCTGTCCTAGTCCTGCATCACTTTTTGACCCCATCCCAACTGTGCCCACGGTGGTCTGTGGCACTCTATCTTGCTTCTCAGCATCCTACTGTACTTGCATCTCAGCAGCAGCAGAAATTAGAGCTGCTACTAATTCCTAAAATTCCAAAACCTCACTGCTGTTGGTGGTGGTGATGCCCATCTGCATCCCTGTCTCCCATTCCTTCTCAGTTTCTGCTAAAAAGGCCATCAATGTCTCTTCCACCCCAGCTTCTCCAACATCATCATCACCACCACCATCACTAGTCCCTACATGCTTCTGCTGCTGCTCTATTAGAGATATCTCACTGCTGGTTGGTGGAGGTGATGAGCAGTGTGACAGAGGGTCCCCTAATGTCACACTTGGCATTTCTTTTTGACCTGAAGAAGGCAAACTAGCAGCAGTAGAGACAGGCAGAGGCAGCTGATCTGTACTCCTGCTGGTGGTGGTATTAATTCTTCACCTAATCTCCCCCAACACAATCCCTTTATCGCTAGTCTGTATGCTCTCAAATGCTCCCTCTACCTCTCCCCTAAAACTAGTCCCACCCGCTACTTCAATATTACTGTTACTACTACTAACACAAACCACATCAAGTTCAGCTGCAGAGACTTCCTCCTCACAGTCACTAGTAATATGAGGATATTGATTACCCCCTCCTTCACTCCTAACGCTAACAAGCTACTGGGCCTTAGTAGTAGTAGTGCTAGCACTGGCAGAACTGCCTGGGGATGGCAAGTGTGCTGTCATACTTGGCATCCTCTTCTCCTCCCCTAACTCCCAAGTACTATAAGACACACTAGCAGCAGTCAAAGTATTGGTAGCAGCAGGTTCAGCATTGGCAGCAGGCACAGCATTGGCATCAGGCACAGCACTGGTGACAGCAGGGTCAGGGTTGGCAGCAGCCACAGCACTGTTTGCAGCAGGTACAGCATGTCTGACAGCAGACACAGCACTAGTGGCAGAGGGGCATCATGCCTGACAGCAGGCACAGAAATGGTGCTAGCAGTAGTATTGCAGCATATCTGACAGCAGGCACAGCAATAGTGGCAGCAGGGGCAGCATGTCTGGCAGCAGGTACAGCAATGTTGGCAGCACGTACACAAGTGGTGGCAGCAGGGGCAGCACATCTTGCAGCAGGCACAGGCAGCTGACCTGTCCTGCTCTCACTAGTAGTACCCTTCTCTTCTTCCCTTGCCATTCATTTCCCCAAGATCCCTTGGGGTGATTTAGGGGAACTGGATAGCATTGGTTCAGTAGTGCTCACGTCCTCCTCCTCAGACTCAATGGACACATAAGGGTCCTTCTAGTTCCTACTTTTACTATTTTTAAACCTGCTCATAGTGATAGCAGTCACAATGAGCATCTCCTGCCTCAATTTTCAAAACAGCACAGCACGTCTACCTCACTCTGTAGCTGCTTCTGTTGTGTTTCACTTCTGCAAATACGTCACATTTTTATAGCGAAAAGGAAAAAACCATGTAAATCAATAGGCAGAAACTTTCTAGCCATTAAAAAAATTGGCTGAAAATTTTGGCCAATGGACGAAAACCGCAAAGATTTTAAAAGAGGATTTTCCAACGAAAAAGCAGACAATAGAGTGATTTTCGCTGGATTTCTCGTGGGAACAACTTTCGCCCACCCCTAGTAGGGACCTTTATTTTCAGCTGGTGATGGGGCAGGTTGTTAAACTGTAGAAAAGTACCGAAAACTTTTGTGTGGTGGGTAAACATTTTGCTTCCCATTGATTTCAATGCAATGAGCTAGGTGAAAAAAGCAGGAAAAAGCTGAAAAACTGCACTTCTTGCAGCAGATTATTTTCCAAGCGGTAAGTGCCATTATTCACCAATTTCAGTTTGAGGTGAATATTTTCACTCATCCCTAGTAGACACAATATTAGATACATATATCTAGGACTCTTTTGCTTTCAGTACAGAAAAATTCTTTGAGGCATGGATTAACAAAGTGCTTTTAACATTCTTTAGGGATTCTGGTCCATGCTGACGTAATAATGTCATGCAGGTTCTGCAGATTTGTTGGCCACACATTCATACCGTAACCTCCCATTCCACCCCATTCTAAGTGTGTTCTATTAGGGTGAGATCAGGGGGCTGTGCAGGCAACTGGAGTAAACTGGGGTAATCAACAATAACCTGATATTACTAGTGACTGTGAGACTGAGGAGGAAGATCTGTGGCTGAACTTGATGTGGTTGGTGTTAAAGGGATAGTAAGACTTAAGCTGTAAAAAAATATGATGTAGGGTTTATCCCCCTGAGTAAATCAAGGGTACTCTCACTGCTGAAAGGTATTTTATTCAAAATTCATTACAGCTCAACGTTGATTTTTTTAGGTGCAATATCACAGTGGCCTGAAATTGTACAGTGGAGCTGTTGCTACACCATCCTATGGAGATTTATGGTCCCAGGACCAGAGCTGTCCATAGTATGGTGTAGCAACAGTGCCATTGTACAATTTCAGGCCATTGTGATATTACACCTAAAAATATTCAACTTTGAGTTGTAATAACTTTTGAATAAAACACCTTTCAGCAGTGTAAGTACCCTTATTTTACTCAGGGGGATAAACCCTACAACATATTTCTTTTTACATTTTAAGTATTACTATCTCTTTAATAGTAGTAGCAGTAATGGTGAAGCAGCTGGAGTGGTAGGGGAAACATTTGAGTGTCCAGACTAGCGGCCAAGGGAGCCCACACCATTCCTTTGACCCTGGGAGTCCACCCCTTCCCTTCACTAAAGTGTCCAAATGGAACAGGATCCTGAAGACTAAGAGGTCAGAACTGTTGTTGGGGAGAGCAGGAACACAGATCAGCTGCCTGTCCCTGCTGCTAGTGCGGCCACTGTGTCAAGGTTTGGCTGAGCTACTCTAACTCTGCTGATTGATTACTGATGTCTTCCCTTTCCTGGGTCAGGCTGAATCAGCTGACCTCGCTGTGATTACTCACCTAACTGTTATCAGTCAACCCTCCCAGGGTATTTAAAGCAGCTTGGCTCACTTCCTGATTGTCCTTTTGTTGTTGTTTGCTGGCGGCTGTGGATTCTCCTGTGCTCCTGTTTCTCTGTGCATGACCTGGCTTCCTCTGATGATCCTTATGGCTCCTGACTCCTGGCTTGTTCCTGAGATCGCTGATTCCTGTGTTCCTGACTCCGACTTGGCTGAGAACCCACCTTGGTTCCTGATCCCGGCTTGTCTTTTGGTTTATGCTCCTGGATCACCATTCTGTTTTGTTTGTTTTTTTGTTACTGTAATAAAGGTGTTTTGCATTTTATATTTTTTGTGTCTGTCTGGTTCCTGGTCCCTAACAGTACACAAGGATCATGAACTCAGGAGGCATAGGCAATCCACTGAATGTTTTTTTCAGGCTGGACCGGATGGACCAGCACATGGACCAGTTTGTGTTAGCCCTCCAGGCTTTGTTGCTCCATACTGAGCATCTGGCTCCACCGCCTCAGCGGTCCCCAGCTCAGGCTGTCCCTATAGCTGCTGCCGCTGCCACTCCCACTCCAGCTGCCAATGGGGATTCCAATGTTGCTAGAGGCATGACAGGGTCCGCCCCACTTCTCCAGCATTATGGGGGCGACCTTAACAAGTGCAGAGGTTTCCTGAACTAGATCGGTATCTATCTGGAGATGGTGCCACAGTCCTTCCCAACTGATAGGAGTAAGGTGGGCCTCATGATTTCCTTACTCTCTGACAGGGCCTTGGCAAGGGATAATCCCCTTTGGGAGATGCAGAAACCTATAATATATAATTACCCTGAGTTTGTGGCATCCTTTAAAAGGGTATTTGATGTACCGGGCTGCTCCAACCCAGCTGCCAAGCAACTAATGTCCATCCAGCAGGGTACTAGGACAGTTTCAGATTATGCCATAGAGTTTCATTCCCTGGCAGCTGAGGTTGTTTGGAATAATTAGGCTCTCATGGCTGTTTTCTTTAATGGGCTCTCAGATATAGTTAAAGATTAGATTGCAGCCCGGGACCTCTCCAGAGATTTAGAGGAACTGGTCTCATATTGTATCCTGATTGACTCCCGAATCCGTGAGACACCTTCCTTCAGGTAGCGTCTACAGAGGCATCCCATCCATTTAACTGTGAACTTTTCATCCCCACCCATGCCTCCCTCTCCTCCCATGCCTCCTAGTCTCAAACCCTCAGGCCATGTGGAGCCCATGCAGCTTGGGTTCACTCACCTTTCAGTTGCAGAAAAGACCTTGAGGAGGAGGGAGGGCCTGTGCCTTTACTGTGGTAAGGCAGGGCTCCTACTACGAACTTGCACCACAGGTCTGGGAAACGCCCACACCTGTGGATCTATAGGGGACAGACCTTAGGTGGCATCTCATTGTCCCCGGCTATCCATTCGGATAAACCACTAGTCTCTGTTGGGCTCTCTTGGGGTAAGAATTCCATTATTTCAGAGGCACTCATTGCCTCCGGTGCAGCAGGCCTCTTCATTGACAGTGCCTTCGCCCAGAAGTGCTCCATTCCATTGCAGCTCAGTACCACTCCACTTGCCCTCGAGGTGATTGATGGCAGACCCCTGCAGCCGCCTCAGGTCACCCATGAAACTGCTCCTTTGTCTATGGCTGTAGGGGTTCTACATCATGAAACCTTACAATTCCAGGTGATCCACTCTCCTCACTATCCTGTGATCCTGGGTTATCCATGGTTGTGCAAACACAATCCCACATTCGATTGGGTATGGGCTAAAGTCATGCCATGGTCACCCAACTGTTCCAAGACATGCCTAGTAAAAGTGGTGAAGGTGCTAACCACATCCCCAGTCTCTTTGCTGCCTGAAGAGTACCAAGAGTTCTGTGACGTATTTGATAAGGGCAGGGCTGGTGAGCTCCCACCTCACCGCCCTTACGATTGTACAATTGAACTACAACCAGGTGCCATACCTCCTTGAGGTCGAGTTTACCATCTTTCTGTCACGGAGGACAAGGCCATGGAGGAGTATGTCGCGGATGCGCTGTCCCGGGGGTTCATCTGAAAGTCCTCCTCTCCTGCCCGGGGCCGGATTTTTCTTTGTGAAGAAAAAGAGAGGAGAACTGATATCCTGTATTGATTACAGGAGGCTCAACCATATCACTATTAAAAATGCCTAACCCATTCCACTTATTACCCAGCTATTCCATCAACTGAAAGGGACAAAGTTATTTACTAAGCTCAACCTGCGAGGGGAGTATAATTTGGTACTGATAAAGGGGGGCCATGAATGGAAAACCGCATTTAACACCAGGAGCGACATTACAAATACCTCATAATGCCCTTCGGTCTCTTCAATGCTCCCACGGTTTTCCAGCAATTCCTAAATGATGTCCAACGCTCCAACAATGCATGTCATTATACTTAAACATTCTGATCCATTCCTCCTCCATGGAAAGCCACCACACAGATGTAAACCGAATTCTGCAAAGATTAAGAGAAAATAACCTATTTTGTAAATTATATGAGTTCCACCATAAACAGGTAACGTTTTTGGGGTATGTAATTTCATAGGTCGATTTCACAATGGACCCTGAGAAACTCTTGTCTGTTTCCGAATAGCCATGACTGGTAGTACTCCGCTCTCTTCAACGTTTCGTCTGGATCGCTAACTACTATAGGAAATGTATCCACAATTTTTCCTCTATTGTAAAACCCCTTACTGACATGACCAAAAAAGACGGTAACTCCACTCACTGGTCCCCGGAAGCCATCAGGGCATTTGAGTCACTAAAAGCTGCTTTTGCCACAGCACTCATTTTGGCACACCTGAAACTTGAGCTTCCATTCGTATTTGAGGTCGATGCGTCTGAGACAGGAGTAGGCACCCTCCTGTCTCAGAGTCCTACTCCTGAGAGCCAGTTGCACCTGTGTGGGTATTTCTTCAAAAAGCTAAGTACTGCAGAGTGCAACTATGAAATTGGCGATCATGAGCTGCTGGAGATAATACTCTTTCTCAAAGAATGGAGGCATTTGCTCGAGGGAACTTCCATGTCAGTCCTAATCCTCACTGATCATAAAAACCTCACCTACCTGACCGAAGCTAAATGCTTGTATTCAAGGCAGGCCAGATGGGCCTTATTTTTGTCTCATTTTAATTATGTGGTCTTGTATCTGCTGGGTAACAAAAATGTCCTGGCTGATGCCCTGTCTAGAAATTTCTCGGGCTCTAAAGAGGAGAATCCTCCTAGTCCTATTATTCCTCAGAACAGATTATTGGCCACTATACTTACCAGCATAACATCTCCCCTTTGGGAGAAAATATGGGCTGTCAATTAGATGCACCTCCTGAGACTCCCTCTGCATGCTGTTTTGTAGCTGTTAACCTCTGCACCAAGGTACTTTCACGTACCATAATATGAAGTCAGCAGGACATCCAGGAAAAAAACAGCTTCTGTGGTCGGTTCCCCGTCTCTTCTGGTGGCCAGAACTTAACAAAGATATTGCTGCCTTTGTCACTGCTTGTCCAGTATGTGAACAGACTAAATCACTCTGTCACCATCCAGTGGGCCTTCTCCAACCCATACCCAATGGGGAGAAGCCATGGTCACATCTTATCATGGATTTCATAGTCGACCTCCCTCTGTCTAATGGTAACACAGTCATCCTCATGGTTGTTGACCGATTTTCTAAGATGATCCACTCCATACCAGTCAAAAAACTCCCATCCACTTAAGAGTTGGCTTCAGTCTTTATCAAAGAGGTCTATCGGCTACACTGGGTTCCCAAAGTCATAATTTCCCACCAGGGTAGCCAGTTTGTCTTGAGATTCTGGAAGGCCTTCTGTGTGCTACTAGATATCCAACTTTCCTTCTCCTCAGACTATCACCCGCAATCCAATGGCCTCGGAAAGGGCTAATAAGGCCTTGGAGCAATTCCTGTGGTGCTACAGCTCAGACCATCAGAATAACTGCTCAGATCTGCTACCTTGGGTGGAGTTTGCTCATAACAGTGCAGTCTCGGCTTCTACCCAGCTCTCCCCCTTCATGGTGAATTACAGGTATCAACCCTCCATGATTCCAGATTTGTACACTCCCCAGGGGATTCCCGCACTGGCAGATCATTTCCAGCAGATCCATTCCACATGGGTGCAGGACCAAGAGTCTTTGCGACACTCACAACAATCCCAGGAGCTCCAGGTCAATCGTAAAAGCCTACCTGCACCCTCCTACCAGGGATTTCAGTTTGAGGTGGAAGTTCACTCCCATCCCTAGAACTCAGAATAGTCTTCTGCTGATATAGCTCATCCATCGCAAATTTCAATGCATGGTGCATTCAGAGATGCCTTCTGCACACCACACCAGTTGTTGCAGAGTGGTTCTCTGAGAATTTGTGGTTTCCTGTCAGCTTGAACAAGTCAAATCATTCTCCTCTTTAAGTCTTTTCACAGACAGAACTGCCATTTAGTGCATTTTTTTGTTTATAGCACAATTTCCTCTAAATTGTACAGACTGTATTACCTGACAATTCCAGGAGATCAGCTGTTTCTGTGGTGCTTGAAAGTAATGGATTGATCTCCCCACTGGTTTTTCAAGGGTTAATTGCCTTAACTTGGTGTGTTTAGTAAAAGGGTAAACAGACCTGGAAATAATCATATAAAGTAGGGTACTCCTAGGGATCGAACAGAAGGCAGTAGCTGGATGCCACCGCCCCAGTCACAGCAATGGATATGAACATCGACCTCTTACCTATGGATGCCACCACTCAGCAAAAGTTAATAACACTTTACTAAGAATTAGATCCTACCACCACTGTCACATAGCTGGATGTCAAACATGCAGTGTTACAGTGCATTTGACCTTTAACCACATCACAAGCCCAAAGGTGGATGCTACCACAGATCCATAGAAGCCTGCAGTCACTGCACAGGTGGGGAAGTACATCATCACTCTTGGTACATTGTGACCCATGGCCAGTGTTTTACTATTCCATTGGGCTTGTGGGTGAGCCATTGAAACTACAGCCATGCTACACATCACCAACAAAGACAGCAGTGTGTGAACAGGATGTCACTGGTAATGATGGGATCATTGATGTGGTAGGGACAGACCAATCACCCTCACTCTCATTACATGCTGGCCCTAGCTCCCCAGCAGACAACAATGGATACTCTCTAGAAGCATCTGCAGCATCCACAGATCTGACAGCACCCACAGACGAAGCAGCACCCACATACCCTGCAGGAGATGCCTCACAGGCAGCAGTAAATATAGTATACTCATCCTCACCATTTGCTGCAAGTGTGGGTCCTCCACCGATTTGGACAAGGAATATATTGCTATACAAAGGAGGCTGCTGAGGGAGACATAGATGGCACAACAGGAAGTGTCTGCTCAACATTGGCAGCATTTCTGCTACCAACAGTGTAGCCCCTATTGCACCTGTGGCTGTGGGATATCGAATAGGGGCAGCACAGGCACTGCTGCTTTGCCTGCTTCTCTAAATAGAGGTGACATTCTAAGTGCTTCTACAGTTGGAGCATCTTGCCTACAGGGGGATGGGCACCTGCATTGGTGAGCTCCTTAGGCTCCCTGCCTTTCACATGCCCCAAATTCAGATTGTTTTACAACAGACTCATTGGGAACATGGTGCTAGGGGATGACGCAAGCTGTCTGAGAGAGAGAGATTAGCGGAGGCAGCTGGGAAATAGCTGACTAGGTAAACTAATGTGAGGTGTCAAACTATGGAGAGAATATGGAGAAGGGGTCTGGATACTCTCTGAAACAGAAAACAGGCCAGATCACAAAGATGGAGTGATGTCAGTTAGTACTCAGGGAGTTCATGGGTTCATATTAGCTGTGCAGGAGCTGGGGACTAGGGATGGGCAAAAGTTGTTGCCGTGTTCCTGTGAGAAATTTCACGAAAACCACGTTGTTGTCCACTTTTTCACTGGAAAATCCGCATTACATTGTTTTTGCACTTCCGCTATAAAAACGTGACATTTTTGTTGAAGGCAGACACAATAGAAGCAGCTGCAGAGCGAGATAGATGTGCTGTGCTGTTCTGCTGTGATATCTTGGCAAAACTGAGGCAGGAGAGGCTCATAGTGACTCCTATCACTATGAGCAGCAAAAGGAAGAACAGGAAGGACACTTATCATGTGTCCACTGAGTCTGAGGAGGAGGAAGTGATTAGCAGTACTGAACCAATGCTGTTCAGTCCCCCTAAATCACCCCAAGGGATCTTGGAGAATTTAATGGGAAGGAGAGAGAAAAGGGAATGGGAAGGAAGGGAAAAAAGAGTAGCACTAGTGAGAGCAGGACAAGTCAGCTGTCTGTGCCTGTTGCAAGACGTGCTGCCCCTTCTGCCAGTGCTGCCATTGCTGTACCTGCAGCCACTAGTGTTGTACCTGCTGCCAGACATGCTGCCCCTGATGCCACCATTGCTGTACCTGCAACCACCATTGCGGTACCTGCTGACAGATGTGCTGCCCCTGCTGCCACCAGCACTGCAGGGGGTAATCAACAATATCCTCATATTGCTAGTGACTATGAGACTGAAGAGGACGACTCTGCAGCTGAATGATGTGTTTGGTGTTAGTAGTAGCAGTAATGGTGAAGCAGCCAGAGTGGTAGAGAAAACATTTTGCAGCATCCAGACTAGCAGTCAAGGGAGCCCACACCATTCTCCTGACCATGGGACTGTGAGTTCTCCCCTTCCCTTCACTAAAGTGTCCAGGTGAAACATAATCCTGAAGAGGCCAGAACTGTTGTTGGGGGAGGAGAGCAGAATTAATATCACCACCACCAGCAGGAGCATAGATCAGCTACATGTGCCTGCTGCTACTGCTGCTAGTGCTGGTCTGCCTTCTTCTTAGGGTCAAAAGGAAATGCCAAGTGTGACTTTAGGGGACCCTCTGTCACATTGCTTGTCACCTCCTCCAAGCAGCAGTGAGATGTCTGGAATAGATCAGCAGCACATAGGGACTACAGGGTTTGGTGATGATGATGCTGGAGAAGCTGGGGTGGAAGAGACATTGATGGCCTTTTTAGCAGAAACTGAGAAGGAATGGGAGACAGGGATGCAGATGGGCATCACCACCACCAACAGCAGTGAGGTTTTGGAATTTGAGGAATTAGTAGCAGCTCTAATTTCTGCTGCTGCTGAGATGCAAGTACAGTAGGATGCTGAGAAGCAAGATAGCGTGCCACAGACCACCGTGGGCACAGTTGGGATGGGGTCAAAAAGTGATGCAGGACTAGGACAGGTTCCATTTGCCAGTGCCAGAAATACTCCTGTTCCTAGCTGCAGTGCTGAATCTGAGGCAGTAGGAGCAACATTATTCGCTGCCACAGACAGAGAAGGGGAATGTGCATGACAAGAAGAAAGAGGCCATTCTTCTCAACCTGTTCCACCTTTTCCCTACCCCTGAAGTCATAGGCATGGGATTACATTTCTCTTGGGGCAGGCACAGGGCAATCATCACCAATGGCACTGTGCACAATTTGTGACAAGTCAATGAGAAGAGGAAAGGTGGGAACACACCTTGGCACAAGTGCCCTGATATCACTCATGAAACACAGACACCATGACATTTATGTCAAACATGTTAAAACCAAACACCCACCACACCACTGTTGCTGTACCCCCTGACTCTCCAGAAAGGCAAGAAGAGGTGAGGCAAAAATCAAAGGGGAGGAAGAGTAAAGAAACCCAGGCAGAGACTGGAAGTTCCAAGACGAGTGAAAAAACTAGCTTGTCATCACCTTCTAGGGTAACTACAACTTCTGCCAATCCACCTCGTTCATCGTTATATCTCCTGCCAAATCATAGCCACTCTGTTGATGTTAGGATGTGGTAGTTCGTCACCACCCATTGCACTGTGTGGTGCACTGACCACACATGGCAGCATGGTGGATAAGAATCACAACCAGAGCATCAAGCGTCATCTGAGGAGATTCCATCCCATAGAATATGCTAAGATGGTGTCAAGGAGGTTCATCATTACTATTAAACTGTCAACAAGTTGTCATGTGTCCTTAGCAGGTTCTGGAAAAGGGGTACAGTGACAGTGGCAGTACTTTTGGTTTTGGGTGTCATGGTGTTTGGATACAGTAGTGCCACCAGATGTTATTTACCACACACACACACACACACTGTGCACATTGCAGTTGCTGGTGAAAGCCACAGTTTCTGCTCTCAATGGAAAAAATTATACTCTAATAACAACATACCCATGATTTTGGAGGAGGGGCAGGTGGAGAAAAATGATTGGCCAACTTCTTCTTTTCTCCACATAAACTGGGGGCTATTTATTGTGCTGCTACTGCCTTAGTCACATCACTGGAGCTAGTTGTGGCAAGTGGAACCTTTATCATCCATCACCCTTTACTGCTGTTGTTGATCCCATTCCGTTTCAAATGCCTTATCATCCTGCTGCTTAAATAACTCAGCAGCAGCAGCAAAAACAGCAGCTGCACATTCCGCAATTATGGACTCAGGAGTAGGGATGGGCGAAAGTTGTTGCCGTGTTTCCGTGAGACATTTTGCGAAAACCACATTGTTATCCACTTTTTCACAGGAAAATCCGCTTTAAAACTAGCGGTTTCAATTTTTACATCTTTCGCCCATTGGCCAAAAATCTTTCACCATTTTTTCAATGGCTATAAAGTTTTCGCCCATTGATTTACATTATTTTCGCACTTCTGCTATAAAACAATGATGTTTTCGCTGAAGGTAGGTACAATAGAAGCAGCTACAGAGCGAGAAAGACGTTCTCTGTTGTTTTGCTGTGATATTTTGCAAAAATTGAGGCAGGAGAGGCTCATGGTTACTCCTATCACTATGAGCAACAAAAAAAGGAACTGGAAGGACCCTTAATATGTGTTCACTGAGTCTGAGGAGGAAGTGACTAGCAGTACTGAACCAATGCTGTCCAGTCCCCATAAATCACCCCAAGGGATCTTGGGGAATATAATTAGAAGGGAGGGAGAAAAGGGAATGGGAAGGAAAGGAGAAAAGGGAAGGAAGGGAGGGAGAAAAGGGTAGTACTAGTGAGAGCAGGAGAGGTCAGTTGCCTGTGCCTGCTGCAAGACGTGCTGCCCCTGCTGCCAGTGCCACCATCGCTGTTCCTCCTGTAGCCACTAGTGTTGTACCTGCTGCCAGACATGCTGCCTCTGCTGCCAGTGCCACCATTGCTGTACCTGTAGCCACTAGTCTTGTACCTGCTGCCAGACATGCTGACCCTGCTGCCAGTGCCACCATTGCTGTACCTGCAGTAACTAGTGTTGTACCTGCTGCCAGTGCTGAACCTGCTGCCACCAATCCTTTGCCTGCTGCTAGTGTTTCTTGTAGTACTCGGGGGGGGGGGAGAAAATGATGCGAAGTGTGACAGCAAAGGACCCTAAATCACACTTCCCATTCCCAATCAGTCTTGTCAGTGCTAGTACTACTGCCACTAAGGTCCAGCAGCTTTTTAAATGTTAGGATTGAAGGAGGGGGTAATCAACAACAATATCCTCATATTACTAGTAGATTGTGAGACTGAGGAGGAAGACTCTGTGGCTGAACTTGATGTGGTTGGTGTTAGTAGCAGTAATGGTGAAGCAGCTGGAGTGGTAGGGGAAACATTTGACAGAATCCAGATGAGCGGTCAAGGGAGCCCACACCATTCTCCTGACCCTGGGACTGGGAGCCCTCCCCTTCTCTTCACTACAGTGTCCAGGTGGAACATGAACCTGAAGAGTCCAGAACTGGTGTTGGGGGGAGAGCAGGCTGAGAATTAATACCATCACCACCACCAGGGGCACAGATCAGCTGTCTGTGCCTCCTGCTATTGCTGCTAGTGGTAGTCTGTCTTCTTCTTCAGGTCAAAATGAAATGGCAAGTGTGACATTAGGGGAAGCTCTATCACATTGCTCATCACCTCCACCAAGCAGCAGTGAGATGTCTGGAATAGATCAGCAACAACAACAGCATGTAGGGACTAGTGTTGGTGGTGATGATGATGCTGGAGAAGCTGAGGTGGAAGAGACATTGATGGCCTTTTTAGCAGAAACTGAGAAGGAATGGGAGACAGGAATGAAGATGGGCATTACCACCACCACCACTAGCATTGGGATTTTGTAATTAGAGGAATTTGCAACTGCTCTAATTCCATCTAATGCTGATTTGCAAGGGCAGCAGGATGCTGAGGAGCAGGGTAGTGTGCCACAGACCACAGTGGACACAGTGGGAATGGGGTCAACAAGTGATGCGGGACTAGGACAGGTTCCACTTGCCAGCAGTAGCAATACTCCTGATCCTAGTTGCAGTGTTGAATCTGAGGAAGTAGCAGCAACAACAGCAACATTATCTGCTGCCACAGACAATGAAGGGGAATGTGGAGGACAAGAAGAAAGAGGCCATTCTTCTCCAGCTGTTCCCTTCCCCCTGAAGTCATCGTGGCTGTGGGACTATTATTCTGTCGGGGCAGGCACAGTACAGTCATCAGCAAGGGCACTGTGTACAATTTGTGACAAGCCAGTGAGAAGAGGAAAGGAGGGAACACACCTTGGCACAAGCGCCCTGATATCACACATGAAACACAGAGACCATGACATTTACGTCAAACATGTTAAACACAAACACCCACCACAGAAATCAAGCACCACTTTTTCTGTCCCTGCCTCTCCAGTAAGGCAACAAGAGGTGAGGCGGAGATCAAAGAGGAGGAATAGAACAACCCAGGCAGAGACTGGAAGTTTCATGATGAGTGAAACAACTAGCTCACCTTCTAGGGTAACTACATCTTTTGCCAATCCACCTCTTTCATTACCTCCCCCACCAAATGATAGCCACTCTGTTGATGTTAGGATGTGGCACTTCATCTCTACCCATTGCACACTGTGTGGTGCACTGACCACAAATGCCAGTATGGTGGAGGAGAATTGCAAGCAATGCATCAAGAGGCATCTGAAGAGATTCCATCCCACAGATTATGCTAAAATGATGGCAGGGTGGGTTCATCATTACTATTAAACTGTCAGCAAGTTGTCATGTGTCCTTAGTGGGGTCTGGACAAGGGTATAGTGACAGCGGCAGCACTTGGTTTCGGGTGTTTGGATGCAGTTGTGCCCCCAGATGTTATTTACCACAAACAGTAAGAACAGCAGCTGCAACTCAGAACTCAGAAGAACATTTGACAGTGGCCATTGGCCAACATGACCTGCTAGGACTAGGCCAGTAGGGCATTTACATTTTTTTCTCAGGGCTTGTGCTTTTAAAAAATACAAAAAAACCCCCAAAACATAGTACTACAAAAACATAAACAACTTTTGGGAGGTTTGTTTCTAACAAGCCTAAGTCCTACAAATCAATGTTTCCTAACAACAAATCATCCTCTACAAAATACTCTATCAAGTTAAGCATCAGTCCACCCCAATGGCAGCTTATGTCAGGGGGTTCCTGTCTCTATCACTTTACATACAAATGTCTTATTTTATTTTATTGATTTTTTTTTACTAACTGTCCCCCCAATACCAATCAAGAACCCCCCCAAAACAAATTCCCTGTTGAAATTATTAATTCATTCACCAACACAGGCACCCTCCTCTCAGACTCCTTTTATACCATGTCTTATGGGGGGTTTTGCTTGTATTTAGGATTTTTTATTATATGCCCCCCAATCCCAGTAAACAACACCCCCCCAAAATCATCCCCTGTTCAACTGATTGTTTCCCCGCAGCTCACCAACACAGGCACCCTCATGCCCTTTTTATACTATGTCTTTGGGAAATAAAATAATATCTGCTATGTGTTGTGTGTAACTTCAATGTTCCCAATGATTTCAATGGAATGAGCTAGGCGAACAAAGCAGGAAAACACAGAAAATCAACACTTTTCACAGGAAATTTTTCGCCAAGTGGAAAGTGTCATTTTTCGCCGTTTTCAGTTTGAGGCGAACATTTTCACCCATTCCTACTGGGGAGACTTAATACTAATTTCAGGAGTAATTTCTTGAATTTCAAGGGCTCCTTTGGAGAAACCTCAGGGAGCAAACATGACTTTATCGTTACCTGCTTTCTTATGTTCTTCAATCGATTTTTAACATGTGTTATGGATTCTGCTCCTGGGTTTTGTAGGAGCAGAATTAATGGCAGAAAATGTGTCCCCTTAACATGTGTTAACACTGAGCACATACAAAAGAATGGATCATGGACTGAGGTGTTTCATTACCTGCATGAGCTGAATTCTAGTAGATATTGTCCTTATTTACTGTTCATCTGTTGTTCACAACACTTAATAGAATGCTGAACTTTTACTGGAATACTCCCATCTCTACTACTGTTTCTCATTGGAGGTTATTGAACTGAGTGTCAGGTAAACTGTCTGAGTACCATGTCATGCTGTTTAATATAATAATAAAGTCTACAGGTTGCAATATAAAAACTTTTGATTGACTCAACTCCCAAACATGGAAATACCCTTTTTGTATTTAGCAGGAGAATACCTACGTTTTTTATAATGAAAGTTACCTACTCCTTTAACCTTTTGAGTGGTAGAAGGGTACACCACTCAAAGTGTTAAGGGGATAGTAATATTTCAAAATAAAAGTGGCTCCAATTAATCTTCATAGTATTTGGGCAATGGTGAGTGTTATTTCAATACTGTCAATGTTGTAGTTCAAGAGTAATTGAGTGATAAATTATCCCTCTCCCGCCCCTTTTACTTAGTGTAAGCCACCTCCCCTCAGATGTGGAATCTGATCTTAAGAACAGAGAGCTCACAGCAAGGAACAATCTTCTTACTGCGAGAACAATGAAAACCCTGCCCCCTTGACAGGTTTTATCCCTAATTGAAGATTGTCCCTCTCTGCAAGCCATCTGGACACCACATTTCTGTTCTGAGATGAGCAGTGTAACATCAGTAAAAGGGGCGGGAGGGGGATACTGTATCATTCAATTACTCTTGAACTACAACTCTGACAGTATTGAAATAACACTCTCCATGGCCCAAATGCTATGAAGATTAATTGGAGCTGCTTTTATTTTGAAACATTACTATTCCTTTAAGCTCTTTCTAATGAGCTCTGTTTTAAAAACATTTCCAAAAGAAAACTACAAATCAAATAAAATCACATGCAAAGAGCAATTGTAATATCATATGCAATGAAAACTCTTACCTGAGTGTAATGCCCTACAACTTTGCCTTCAATTGTTGGCCCTACTTTGTATTTGAAGTAGTCAACCTCATCATGCCACATACCATTAACATCAACCCATGAAATAGGTGCTGAGGATGACGCTATATTCTCTCCACAATATGAACCTGAAAGTTAAAATGTGAAACTCTTTTAACATGTTAACAAAACAAATGTAATGAAGTTAGAAGTTTTGCTGTACTAGGTCTAATCAAGTCAGTGCTTCTCAACATGGGTACCTTAGCACTTTGGTGCACAGTGGGCACCAGCTCAGTATACCCAACTGTTGCCATGGGTAAAAGGTAGTAGAAAAGTAGAACTCTGTTCTTGATCAGACTCCAACTTTTTCTATGAAGATTTTGAGAAAAATATTAATGTTGTTTGTAAAAATGTATGTATGTCACCCACATATAGTTCTGTTTGGCGACATATCACACACATGATGAGCCAGAGTAGAATTTGCCCTTGATATTGTGGTTCCTGTGGGAATGTGGTATGGGCATCTTAGTGCTACATAAGTGTGAGCAGATTCCACATGTCCTTTTTAGACAAGGAGATCTTCACCACCAGTTGTTTCAGGTTTGGGAGCTGTCTATACGAGCAGAGGATATGGAATATTCTTTTTAATCTGTCATCAGTATGTAGTATTGTTTGGCATTCTTTTGAGCGTTTACACAGTACTTCAAGCTGTGGGTTGTAGGTGACTACTAATGTTTGAGACTGTCACAATCCTCAATGGCTACTGATAATATTGGAAGTTTTCCACCAACTGCTGGAGAGCTACATTTTGCTGTCATCTACATTGGTGGTAGGTAAGAAGTAAACAGGTTCTTCACACATTACAATGTGAGGAGCTGCTGCAGTCTGTAATTAGGATGTGCTCTCTGATCTTCCAAGTACACACTTCCAACAGCAGCCCTTCATGAATCACAAAAGGATCCAACCAGCTATACTAATGGGCCAGCAAAACACTACATTAACCTGGCAGGACATACAATACAGCCTCAAATTAAACACAACTGGAAAGCAGAGGGTGACCCTTGCCAGGACTCCTGGTAGAGTCATGATACATATTCTACTCACAGAAATTAAAATTGTAGGGCCCCCAATGAGCAGTACTCAGTTAAATTGTATTCAATGTACTGCCCTAGAAATGGCCCTGCCTGTCACCCAAAACAGTATTTACCTGGAGCTCTGTTAATATAGCTCCAGAACTCCCAGCAGACTACTACACAGGAGGCCAGGATAATCTGCATTGGGTGCTCCATTATAAAGTCTTGCTGCACTGCTTTGCTAAGATGAATCCGATCTAGAGCCATCCCAAAGGGTTGTTCTGTCTGCACTAAGCTGATCACAGCCTCTGCTAAAATATATCAGTAGAGTAACATATGGGCTGGATAGTTTTCTATCATTATATGATTTACACTGCTCCTTCTGTTTAATAATCTATATGCCAAAAGGGGGCCACCAAGCCCCTGGACCTAAATAGAAATCTGCCCATGGGCCAGTCTGACACCAAATTGTGTTGCTCCCTCCACTTCATTCAACCTTGTGCCAGGATCTTTCTACTTATCACTTTGCTTGTTTCTAATAGGTACTGTAGTATACAGCATTTGTTCCAGCACCTCTGATCTAGGTTAGACTTAACAGCCTTACAGATTCCCTCTCTTGGCCAGTTGAGCTGCACACTGCTTAACCCCCCACCCCCTCCTCCTCCTGATGAATGAAGGAGTGGTGGATGTGCAGTGGGTGGCCACCTAAGGGAAACTGTAGATGGATCGTGGCTGTTGTATAATTGGGCTGGTGGCGGGTTCGAGTAGTGCTCAGATCTTCAAGCCAAGAGAGGGAGGGGTGCAGGTAGTTATTATTTGTCTAAGCCACATAGACAAGAGAAGAGATACTGGCACAAGTATGAGTGAGGGGTGGGAGGGAGAAAGAGGCAAGCTCCAATGGTAGGCATGATGACTCAAGGTTGGAAGGTAGAAGAGGGATCTTCAGGGCTTCTGGGTGGTAGCGCAAGGTATGAATGAGAGACCCGGATCACTGCCCACATGTGTGTTGGGATCTCTATCCACCCATTGCATGCCCAAGGCTGTGGCTGGCACAGATAGATAGATAGATAGATAGATAGATAGATAGATAGATAGATAGATTAACAACATGAACAAGTGTTCTTGGAAGGCTGTACAGTTAAAGCACTTGTATTCATGTCCCACTTCCCAGTCTCTACACCCCTGGCCAAGACCCACATGTATAGCTTTTAAGACCAAGTCCAAAAGCACCTCCTCTTAACTTGTTCAACATCCTGTCTCCAGTCCTTAGAAAGATTACCCATGTGTTACACAACCATCTGTCATCAATTAAACTCACCATTAAATTTCCGAGATTCTTGTGTACTGTGTTTGAAGGAACAGCTGTTTGCCCATTTTTGTGCCATTTGTGCAAGTTGGATGCTCCATTTCTTGAAAAGGGGAAAAAAGATAACTGTAATATAGTTTGATTCTGTAAACATTAACCAATAGGATGCTTTTCCATGCTTTTGATATTTCTCAAGTTACATTTTCAGTGGCTACCAGGACAAAATTTAGAAACATGTGTGCCATGTTCCCAATAATAACCCACCACATAACTTACTATGTCCAGAAAAATCATAATGATCTCTATGAATTTTGCTCTTGTGCCTTTGTTCAAGAGATTAATTTCTAGGCCAAACCAATTGTACCATAGTGAAATGGGGCTCTTCTTAAAACATTGAATACTAGAGATGTCTCCTTTGCATTGAGAAGCAATGATTAGAACTTGAAAGGGCGGAGGTTGGGAAGCATGAGGGTTGACAGTTGGATGTGACTCAAAGAATACCTGAAATTGAAAATGAGATAAAGTGTCAGCTTCAATGTTTTGGCAGCCTGGAATGAAATGACTGATTATGTGGATTATGAACTGAATGGATAGCCATGTTAGCTTCTGGAGGAACATCATGATGTCTTGAGATGAGGAGCGGCCTTTGTTGAGGATGTGACTGGTGGCTAGTTGTTGTAATTGAATGTTACTACTTGTCCTGACCATAGCTGACTCCAGAGTGTTTTAGCTACTACGATGGGGTATATTTCAAATAGGGCAACGGTTGAAGTGAATCTTGATATAGCTAGGACTTCTTGTGGCCAAGGCTCTGCGAATGGCTGAGGAACCTGTACTTGCTGCTGCATCTGTGTAGATTGAGGGGGATGATTGTAACGGTTTTAAGGACACTCAGACACTTAAGGTTTTGGTAAAAACACAGTTTTATTGAAAATACAGAAATTAGAGTAACCCACATGGGTCCAGTACATACTGACAGATAAAATACTGACACAGGTCAGGTTACAATAGTACTCAGTAACCCACACGGGTCCAGTAAACATAAATGATTCAATACTGACACAGGTCAGGTTACAGTTTGTGTGAATCCGTGACGAGACAGTGGAGAATAGGATGCTACTAGGCCAAGAGATACGAACAGGCCCTAGTGGTACTGAGACCCAAAGGACACTCTCTAAGCAGAGAATGACACCAATAGCGACTGAGGCCACACAGAGGCAATTGAAGGCCCTGGACAAGTGTCAGACTGCCAGAACAGTCAGAGGGTGACTGAGCCTGTATATCATGGGGTATCTCTACAATGTATTAAAATAATGTACAATGTATTTTATTATAAAACAAGTAATCTTGCTCTCAATATATAGAAGTAATAAAGACAAAACAGAAAAAACGAAACAAAAAAATAAATAAATACAAAAATAGAAGAAAAGAAGAAAATATATCCTCTTTAAAGATTTAGAGGAAAATTGCAATATCTGGTCCATTGGAAGGGCTATGGCTCTGAGGAGCGTTCCTGGGTTGATCAGAGTGATCTTCATGCTCCTAGATTGCTGCGCAATTTTCACTCCAAATTTCCGCAGAAACCAGGTCCCTCTTCTAGGAGAGGGGGTCTTTGAGAAGGGGTACTATCATGGTGCCCGTGCTATTCGGTGACTTTCTGTCAGTTTCCACTTCTGCCTAAAGCCTATTGGCTGCACTGTTATTGTCCCACCCAGTATTGTCCTTAAATACTGGGTTCTGGCACTTCTCTGGTGCCCTTTCATGGTGTTCCAGTACCAGCGCCTGTTCCTGATCCTTGTGAGCTCTCAGTGTATCGACCCGTCCTGCCTGACTACTCTGCATCTTGTTTCCTGCCTGTGCACCGACCCAGACTGCCTGATGATTCTGCTTCTCGTCTCCTGTGTATCAACTCGGCTTGGCTGACGTTCCTGCTCCGTGTACTGACTTGGATTGGCTGACGTTCCTGCCCCGTGTACCAACTTGGATTGGCTGGCATTCCTGCACAGTGTACCGGCTCGGACTGTTCTATGTTCCTGTTCTGTGTGGATCCTGCCCGGTTGGGCTGCTGTGGGGCCGTGTGTCACGGTTTGTTTTGACTCTCAGACACAGAGTTAAGATAAAAACACAACTTTATTGAAAGTTTAAAGAAAACCCTCACGGGTCTGACATTACACATATATCTCAACACGTAATTAGTACAATGCAATGGTGAACAGTGGTACGGTGAATAACAATAGAGAGGCTCTACCGGCCTTGCCAATACCGGGGAAGGCAGCCTTTGAATAGGCACAATATGGAAATAGGCTGTACCGGCCTTACCAATATACCGGGCAAGGCAGCCTGGAGACCGGTACAACGAGAGAGAAGGCTCTACCGGCCCTGCCATTATACCTGGCAAGGCAGACTGGAGACTGGTACAACGAGAGAGAAGGCTCTACCGGCCCTGCCAACATACCGGGCAAGGCAGCCAGGAGACTGGTACAACGAGAAAGAAGGCTCTACCGGCCCTTCCAATATACCGGTCAAGGCAGCCAGGAGACTGGTACAATGAGAGAGAAGGCTCTACCGGCCCTGCAATTATTCCGGGCAGGGCAGCCTTGAGGTCAGAGGCAACAAGTACTGGTGCAAGAGCGTAAGTGGCCTCAGTGACTGAGAAGTGGTGGAGCAAACCAGTCGCACGTTCCGGACTACACAGAGGCCTACCGGTGCTATATAGGTGTCAGCGAGCAGCCGGTGAATTTAGGAGCAAACCAGTACCCGCGCACTGGACTACACAATGACACAACCGGTGCTGTATGGGAAGCAGCAAGCAGCCGGTGATATATGGAGCGAACCAGTACCCTCGTACTGGAGTACAAATATACAATACCAGTGCTGTATGGGAAGCAGCAAGCAACCGATGATATATGGAGCGAACCAGTACCCGTGTACTGGAGTACACATAGACACTACCGGTGCTGTATGAGAAGCAGCAAGCAACCGGTGATATATAGAGCGAACCAGTACCCGCGTACTGGAGTACAAATATACACTACCAGTGCTGTATGGGAAGCAGCAAGCAACCGATGATATATGGAGCGAACCAGTACCCGCGTACTGGAGTACACCTAGACACTACCGGTGCTGTATGAGAAGCAGCAAGCAACCGGTGATATATGGAGCGAACCAGTACCCGCGCACTGGAGTACACATTGACACTACCGGTGCTGTATGGGAAGCAGCAACCCCGCAAGGGTTTTCTTTAAACTTTTCAATAAAGTGTTTTTATCTTAATTCTGTGTCTGAGAGTCATAACAAACCGTGACAGTATGAAAGGGCCATGACCTCAGATAATAAGAGTGATGGTAATACACAGAACATCCATTGGAGGATGAATGTACATGAGTAACGCCTGGATCAGCTAGCGGTAGCGATCCAAACCATTCTTGAATGTACAGTACTCACGGATAAGCCCATTCCAAGTCCGGTGGTCTCCCCAGGTTCTACACCGGAGAACGATTCCATGGCCTCAGGGGCTGCAGTTAAGGGGTTAACCGCTTCCGCCCCTTTGCCACTCAGATATGATGGTGATCCCAGCCTGTGCAGTGGGTTTATCAATCAACTTGAAATATTTATGGAATTGACTTCGCATGCCTTTCCCAATGACCGCAGTAAAGTTGCGAAACCTTGCACAAAAAATTTCAGGGAATTTGTGCAATCATTTTGGAGAGTGTTTGAGCTCCCTGGTAGAACCGCCTCTGCTGCTAAATGCCTCGTGGAGATACAGCAGGGTAGGCGTACTGTGGGTGATTATACCATTGAATTCCGCACCTTGGCAGCAGAAGTAAGTTGGAACAATGAGGGGTTGCTGGCAGCCTTTGCTCAGGGTTTGAGCGAGCAGATTAAAGATGAAATTGCAGCCAAAGAATTGCCTACTGATCTAGATGAATATATTGAGTATGTTATCCTAATTGACACTCGGATCTGTGAGAGATTGATGGCTAAAGACCGCAGGCTACGGTAAAAAAATAACATATCTTGCAGTACATTTTGCCCACCCATCCCTCCCTTGGCATCTAAGCCTAATGAACAGTTACGGGAATCAGGTGAACCTATGCAACTAGGCTTCACCAGGCTAACCAAGGAGGAGAGAACATATCGCAGAAGGCAAGGGTTGTGCTTATACTGTGGCAAGAATGGGCACCTGCTAAGATCTTGTCCTGTACGTCCGGGAAACGAACACACCTAGGGTACCTTGGGGGACAGGCCCTAGGTGGTGTTTAATCGTCCCCAGGTTTGATCACACAGAAACCCACCATACAGGTGGTACTCTCGTGGGCAGAACACTCAGTGGAGGTTCTGGCCCTGGTTGATTCTGGCACAGCTGGATATTTTATGGATAGTACCTCTGCTGAACGGCATAGGATTCCGTTGATCGAGAGAGAATCCCCTCTCACTATTGACGCTATTGACGGCAGACCTCTAGAACCTGCACAGGTTACCTTTGAAACAATGCCATTACCTATGACCACTGGGGCGCTTCATAAGGAGGAACAGCAGTTCCAGATTATCAGTTCTCCGCACTACACAGTCATTCTGGGATTTCCATGGTTGCAGCTTCACAATCCTCAGTTTGATTGGCAAAAGTGTGAAATCTCTGCTTGGTCTCAGTATTGTATGGAGCACTGTGTGTCCCACCCGGTTAAGATCTTATGTACCTCCCCTTCACTGCCAAACGAGTATCAACATTTCAGTGACGTATTCAGTAAGGGAGAGGCTGGCACCTTACCCAAGCACAGACCTTATGACTGCGCTATTGATTTGTGGGGTGGTGCCCCCTAGGGGATGCACATATCCATTGCCTTGTGATGAGAACCATGCTATGGAAGAATACATTTCAGATGCCCTTAAGAGAGGGATCATAAGGAAATCCACCTCTCCAGCCGGGGCTGGATTCTTTTTTGTAAAAAAGAAAAATGGCGAACTGAGACCGTGCATTGATTACCGTGGCCTGAACAAATTAATGTCTAAAAATGCTTATCCGATACCACTCATCACCGAATTATTTGACAGATTGAAAGGTTTCTCAATCTTTACTAAACTGGATTTACGAGCTGCTTATAATCTGATTCGGATCAGAGCTGGTGAGTGGAAAACGGCCTTTAACACTAGATCTGGGCACTATGAATATCTAGTTATGCCGTTTGGTCTCTGTAACGCACCCGCAGTATTTCAAGTATTAATCAATGACATCCTTAGGGATATGTTGCAGTCCTGCGTGGTTGTCTATTTGGACGACATACTCATTCATTCTGAAAATATGTCACAACACATTAAAGAGGTGTCAGAAGTGTTGCTCCGCCTACGTAAAATCAAATTGTTTTGCAAATTGGAAAAATGCGAGTATCACAAAACCAGTGTGCCATTCTTGGGGTTTGTGATTGGCAAAGAAGGCATTGCCATGGATAAGGAGAAACTGGCGGCAGTTATGCAATGGCCACGGCCCAAGGGCCTAAAAGCTGTTCAGCTATTTCTGGGTTTCGTTATTTATTATAGGAAGTTTATTAAGAACTTTTCCACAATTGTTAAACCGTTGTCTGACCTTACACACAAAGGGGCTAATCCATCCCAGTGGTTGGTGACAGCGGAGGATGCCTTTGAGAAATTGAAATCCGCTTTTGTTAACGCCCCTGTGTTATCCCACCCCAACCCATCTCTCCCATTCACATTGGAAGTTGATGCCTCAGAAACTGGGGTTGGGGCAATACTTTCTCAACAACCTGTTAAAGGAGGAATTCTCAGACCATGTGGGTTTTTCTCCAAAAAGTTGTCCATGGCTCAAATTCATTATGAGATAGGTGACAGAGAATTGCTGGCCATTATTCTGGCCCTGAAGGAATGGTGCCACCTACTAGAGGGTACAAAAAACCCCAGTATTAATTCTGACTGACCACAAAAATTTGACCTATCTCTCTGAGGCTAAAAGATTGTCCTCACGCCAGGCCAGGTGGGCACTGTTCCTTTCTCGATTCAATTTTATTGTATCATATCTGCTGGGGTCCAAGAATGTTAGGGCTGATGCACTGTCAAGACAATTTGAGGCTGAAATTGACAGAGATGAGGTACCAGCACCTATTATTCAACCTGATCGAATATTGGCTACTATACGTACTAGTATCACTTCACCACTAGGGGAAGAGATATTGGCCTCCCAGGCTACTGCTCCTAAAGAAGTATTTTGGTTGCATGGAGTACCCAGAGTGCTGGTGTACGACCGGGGGAGCCAGTTTGTATCCAGATTTTGGAGGGCATTTTGTGAACAAATGGGCATCAAATTGTCCTTTTCCTCTGCTTACCACCCCCAGACCAATGGGGCCGCTGAACGTGCCAATCAGGGACTGGAGCAGTTCCTGCACTGTTTCGTTACTGACCATCATGATAATTGGGCCGACCTGTTGCCCTGGGCAAAGTACGCCAGGAACTGCACGGTTAACTCTACATCCGGGAGCTCCCCGTTTCTGATTAATTGTGGGTTCCAGCCTTGTTTGCTCCCAGATTCATTCCAGTCGCAGCAGATTCCAGCTCTGGATGAGCATATCGGGCAGCTCCGCTCCACATGGGCACAAGTTCAGAGGGTACTCAGTCAGTCTTTCCAGCGCCATCAGCGTCATGCCAGTCGTAGACGGCTGCCAGCGGTTTCCTTCCAGGTTGGGGACAGAGTGTGGCTTTCCTCCAGAAACCTCAAACTACAAGTCCCGTGTAATAAATTGGCTCCTCGATTTATTGGTCCTTATAGGGTGATTCGCAAGATCAACCCTGTCTCGTATGCTTTGGACATTCCTGCTTCCATGCGTATTCATAATGTGTTCCATGTGTCTCTCCTCAAACCTCTTGTATGCAGCCGTTATACTACTAACCCTGTGGTGCCAGGGTCTATAGAGGTTGAAGGTCAGGAGGAGTATGAAGTTCAGAGTATCATTGATTCCCGCAGACTTAGAGGAAAAGTGCAGTATTTGGTACATTGGAAGGGTTATGGTCCTGAAGAATGATCCTGGGTAGTCAGTAAGGACCTTCATGCTCCCAAATTACTGCAAATTTTCCACTCCAAGTACCTTCAGGAACCGGGACCCTCTTCTAGGAGAGGGGTACTTTGAGAGGGGGTTACTATCACGGTGCCCTTGATTGCTGCCTTTTTCTGTCAGTTACCTGAAGGGGCTCTCCAGTGGCTGCCTGCCTTCAGCCCGCCCTGTATTGCCTATTTAAACTGAGCTTTGGCAGCCTTTGGTTGCCCTTTCGTGTTGTCTCTATGCTGACTGCATCTGCATTGTGATCCTGAGCTTCCTGGGCCATTATACTATCCTTGCTCTTCTGTGATCACCTGAGTACCTGTGTGCCAGCTTCCTCTGTTCCAGCATCCGTTCCTGATCCAGTTGGGGTTGCTGTTCCTGCTGCCGTTTCCTGCTGCCATTCCAGCTCCAGCTGACTGCCATTGAAGATCTGTTTTCCTGTCCGTTTACCGGCTGGGTTCCTGCTCCTGGATTGCCTGCAGTGTGTCTCTCTCTTCCAGTCGCCTTGGCGACATTTTCATTCACCCAAGTTGTGCTCTCCAGTATGCGGGTACTGGTTCGCTCCATGCACACCGGTTGCTTGTTGCACCGGTAGAGGTTTCGTCTCTCCAGTACGCGGGTACTGGTTCGCTCCATGTCTAACCGGTTGCTCATTGTGATCTGACAGCACAGTAGAGGTTATGTTACTCCAGTAAGCGGGTACTGGTTCGCTCCATGTATAACCGGCTGCTCATTGTGGTTCAGACCACATCGATAGAGTTTGTGTACTCCAGAACACGGGTACTGGTTCACTCCATGCATAACCGGTTGCTCGAGGGTACTGGTTCGCTCCACGATTAGACGATGGTTGTCCAGTCCTAGACAGCACCGGCAGAGATTCTGTCATTCCAGTACGCGGGTACTGGTTCGCTCCATGCATACCGGTTGTTGTTCAGTCCTAGACAGCACCGGCAGAGTTTGGGTAACTCCAGTACGCGGGTACTGGTTCACTCCATGTACAACCGGCTGCTTGCTGCACCGGTAGAGATTGTGTACTCCAGTACACGGGTACTGGTTCGCTCCATTCTTGATTGGGTACCTAAGTTATTCTATCTGCCCAGAGGGCCTCAGTCTGTCCATTTTAGCCACTGGTCTATTACTCCTCACGCCAGCCACTGAGGCTACCTTTGCCGTGATCAAGTACTTGCAGTCTTAGGCTGCCTTGCCCGGTATATTGGTAAGGCTGGTAGAACCTATTCCATCTTATGCCAACCTAAGGTTGCCTTACCCGGTATTGGCAAGGCCGGTAGAGCCTCACTACTAATTGTACCAGTCTCAAGGCTGCCTTGCCCGGTATATTGGCAAGGCCGGTAGAGCCTTATTCACTTGTTACACCAGTCCCCAGGCTGCCTTGCCCGGTATATTGGCAAGGCCGGTAGAGCCTTTATACTTGCTGTCTGCCTATAGCCTGCCTTGCCCGGTATATTGGCAGGGCCGGTAGCCAACTATCCTTCGAGTGCCAGTCTTGGCTGCCTTGCCTGGTATATTGGCAGGGCTGGTAAAGCCTACGAATTCTCCGTGTACTAGTCCCTAGGCTGCCTTGCCCGGTATATTGGCAGGGCCGGTAGAGCCTTCTTCTCCTTGTTGTACCAGTCTCCAGGGCTGCCTTGCCCGGTATATTGGCAAGACCAGTAGAGCCTCCTGCTCCTAAGTTGCTAGTCTCCAGGGCTGCCTTGCCTGGTATATTGGTAAGGCCGGTAGAAATTTTTCCATCTTGTGCCAACCTAAGGTTGCCTTACCCGGTATTGGCAAGGCCGGTAGAGCCTGTCTTATATTCCGTGTTCCACTACTCACTATACTATTTATTGTCATTATATGTTCTAAGTGTATGCTACCCGCAAGGGTTTTCTTTAAACTTTTCAATAAAGTTGTGTTTTTATCTTAACTCTGTGTCTGAGAGTCATAACAAACCATGACATCCTGCTCTCTTGTTTGCTGTGTTCCAGACACTCGACTTGTTCCAGACTTCACTGACTTCTGTGCTTCTGATACTTGGCTTGTTCCTGACATTGCAGACTTGTGTTTTCCTGACTCTGGCTTGGCTGAATACCTGTCTTGGTTCCTGACCCTGGCATGTCTTTTGGTTTATGCTCTTGGATCATGCTTCTGTTTTTGTTGCACTAATAAAGGTGTATTGCATTTTACGTTTTTGTGTCCTGTCTGGTTCCTGGTCCCTTACAGAATGCTCAGATAACAGCTTGCTGAAACAACAAAGGAATGGTTGGAATGTTGATTGGTTGATTTTCTGTGCTTCCATCATCAGAATGGCTGGAAAAGAGGTATTCTAAGTGGATAATAAATAACCTCCTCTGATTGGTAAACTGGGTGTCACAGTTTGTTAAGACTCTCAGACGCAAAGTTAGATAAAAACACAACTTTATTGAAAAGTTTAAGATAACCCCATAGGGTAACATACACGTTCATACATATATATTGCGAAAGACAGGGAAAGCAATAATAATAGCGATACAGGCTCTACCGGCCCTGCCAATATACCGGGCAAGGCAGCCAGAAGTTGGTACAAGGAATAGATAGGCTCTACCGGCCTTGCCAATATACCGGGCATGGCAGCCTAGGGACTAGTACACGGAGAATTCGTAGGCTTTACCGGCCCTGCCAATATACCAGGCAAGGCAGCCAAGACTGGCACTCGAAGGATAGTTGGCTACCGGCCCTGCCAATATACCGGGCAAGGCAGGCTATAGGCAGACAGCAAGTATAAAGGCTCTACCGGCCTTGCCAATACCGGGTAAGGCAACCCAAGATGGTACAAAGAGGAATAGGTTCTACTGGCCTTACCAATATACCAGGCAAGGCAGCCTAGTATGTAGTGGGTGGCAACCACTGAAGCCTCAGTGACAGTCTAGGTGGCAATAACAGTCACAAGGATGACATGCAGAGGCTAAATGAGCGCAAGTGGAAAGCCAAAGAATAGCAGGAGACCACCAGTACCCGCCTACTGGAGAACTAATGGAGCTGCCTAGGACATGACAGCTATAACCCGCATAGAGAGAACCAGTACCTGCGTACTGGAGACACAGAAAGTCTAAATCGGTACAATAGACTCGATAGTGGTGGAGCGAACCAGTACCTCTTACTGGGGAGACCAATATCTCTACCGGTGCAACAGCAGCCAGGTGGCTAATTAGCGAACCAGTACCCGCTTACTGGGGACACAAAACACATATGTTGCAAAGGTAGTCGGATGGCGGTGGAGCGAACCACTACCCGCGTACTGGGAACACTAATCGCTATCGTGCAACAGCAGCCGGGTAGCTAAGGAGCGAACCAGTACCCGCGTACTGGGACACAAAACACATATGTTGCAATAGTAGCCGGGTGGCTGTGGAGCGAACCAGTATCCGCGTACTGGGAACACAAATCACTATCGTGCAACAGCAGCCGGATGGCTGTGGAGCGAACCAGTACCCGCTTACTGGGAATACATACACTATAGAGGCACAGCAGCCGGGTGGCTGTGGAGCGAACCAGTACCTGCGTATTGGGAAAGCATTCACTATAGAGGCACAGCAGCTGGGTGGCTGTGGAGCGAACCAGTACTCGCGTACTGGACAAACCAACAAGCAGTAGAAATGTCGCTAAGGCGACCAGGGAACAACAGGTGACTATAGGTGAACTGGATAAGGAGCCCAACAGGTGAAAACAGGAACCAGCACTCCAGATGGTCAACCGGATCAGGAACGGCAGCGGGGACTAGCAGCAGGAAGCAGAGACACAATGGCAACTCCATCCGGATCAGGAACGGAAACAGGAGCCACTGAACAGGTAAATCAGGAACTTGACAATCTCAGGTTAGCAGGAACATAGCGAAGGGCCCAAGAAGCTCAGGAACATATGGAGATGAGAGCAGCATAGAGACAACACGAAAGGGCAACCAAAGGGTGCCCATGCTCAGTCTAAATAGGCAGTGCAGGGCGGGCTGAAGACAGACAGCCAATGGAGAGCCCCCTACAGGTAACTGACACAAAAAGGCAGCAATCACGGGCACCGTGATACTGGGACACCTTAATCTTATCTTGATAAGATGCCATTCCCCAATGTACCAACCATGTTCCAAGCCATAGTTTGCATTCTAATCTTTATAAGAGTGCCTGGAAGTGTATATAAGAAGTGTGTTTCACCCTCCACAATACACATTTTGGCTGTATTTCTGGAGGGGATTCCTGGAGGGGAATTGGCTGGTGATCCTCATCCCAGAGCCTGCAAGAGCTAAATTCACTTGCCTAACCCATCTACCAGCTAGTGGCACCTATCTCTTCCTGCCTCCTGCCTGATCCAGAGTATCCAGGACAGAACCCATGGAGGGGGAAAATTGACTAGTCAAGTTTGTGTGCTGCATGTGCTGTGACCTCCACAGTAACTGATACACAAGAACACCATGTAGCTCCCAGGAGTGGTCCCACTGCATGTGAGATGGTTTCAGCATAATTGTGGGATAGCTATGTTCTGGGCAGAAACAATGACCCCATGGACTACTGGCAAACAAAACAATGTGTGTAGTACCATAGTGGAAACCCATAGATGCCCACTGAGTGTTGAGTCTGAGCGTGTTTTTAGTGCAGCTGGTTGGTAATATTTCAAATGACTGTAGGGCATGGAAATCAAGTAGCAGTGTTGGGATACTAACATTCTTAAAAATTAACCAACATCTCATTTCATTAATTAGGATATGGAGGAGGTATGTGAAGGGTTGCTTCCATTTACCACTGTGGGACCACTGCTATGAAAATGGATTAATGTGTGTCGGTAATCAGAGAATAATGATAGCTTGCATTAGACTCAAACATGATTATTCTGATATGTGTTGTAGGAAATCATTGGCTATCTATCTATCTATCTATCTATCTATCTATCTATCTATCTATCTCATATCTATCTATCTATCTATCTATCTATCTCATATCTATCTATCTATCTAGCTATCTATCTCATATCTATCTATCTATCTATCTATCTATCTATCTATCTCATATCTATCTATCTATCTATCTATCTAATATCTATCTATCTATCTCATATCTATCTATCTATCTATCTATCTATCTATCTATCTATATCTATCTATCTATCTATCTATCTATCTATCTATCTCATATCTATCTATTTCATATCTATCTATCTATCTATCTATCTATCTATCTATCTATCTATCTATCTCATATCTATCTATCTCATATCTATCTATCTATATATCTATCTATCTATCTCATATCTATCTATCTATCTATCTATCTATCTATCTCATATCTATCTATCTCATATCTATCTATCTATCTATCTATCTATCTATCTATCTCATATCTATCTATCTATCTATCTATCTATCTATCTATCTATCTATCTATCTATATCATATCTATCTATCTATCTATCTATCTATCTATCTATCTATCTCATATCTATCTATCTCATATCTATCTATCTATCTGTCTATCTATCTATCTATCTATCTATCTATCTCATATCTATCTATATCATATCTATCTATCTATCTATCTATCTATCTATCTATCTATCTATCATTCTATCTATCTATCTATCTATCTATCTATCTATCTATCTATCTATCCTCATCTTCAGCCATTGTCTCCGCTGACTGTACATCGTGTGTGTAATAGATGTGTACCTATTTTATTTACACTTACGCGGGTGATAGCAATCCAGTTCAACACTTATGCGGTTGACATTCTGATGTCTCAGCATTTAAGCCTGCAACACCAGATTGTTGTCCTAGTAATCCAGGCAACATTTTAATGCACTTTTTTGTTGGTCAGCCATAAGTGGGCAGCGTTTCAATAGTGAACCCCTTAATTTAATAGATAATATCTTCAATCATCCCTGAATGTCATGTTCTTACAGACAGACAAGGTTTTGATGACATTTTTCTACACTGAAGCAAGCAAAGTGTATGACCATACATAACCCTTTATCCCCTTAAGAACCATTGACAGACCAGGATCATCACGCCTGGTCTGGCACTTAATGACCTGTGATGGTCCTGGCATATCCTAGATTTCCAGGTTCGCAGCTCAGCTGCACGCCACTCGGTGACTCATGGATCCATTGGAGAAAAAATGCCCCTTAACAACTAGCTGTGTTCTGCGTCGGCCAGTCGTTAAGGTGTTAAGCACCATATGAGGGAACAATGCATTGCACACTCCTCTGGTCCTTAAATGGTTAAGATAACCATGGGTAATGAGCAGAGATTATGTACTGTGGTCCCTCTAGCAACTGTCATGTCTGCCTCCATGGAAAAACTGCAGTTAGCATCTACTTCCTAGACCATGTAGGCTAACCCTTCTTTTATATATAGACTTTGACAAAAATATAAATGTTGATTTTCAAACGTATATTTAAATGTGTTTATTTTTGTTATTCTGATCCTGAGACCTGGAAAGAACTATATAGTTATGTATTTGTACCCTCCATTAGTCCTTGACAAAGGACCTATACAATGTTAGGTCTGCTCTAAAAACTTGGGAAGCACTGTCCTAGGTCTATCTTCCTGGCTGTCACAATTTCACAGGTGTGCTAAACTTGGAAATGAGCATTGTACTCACTGGGGGTTATCCACTAAGGTGTTAAAAAGAGGTGATAAAGTGGAGATGACATCACCTGTTCCTATATTATTCTATAGAGTCAATGCATTAAGATTTCTTGAAATCTGGCTCCATAGAATAACGTAGGAAATGGAGAAGTGATATCACTGGAGAATTTATCTCCACTTTATCACCTCTTTATCCCACATTAGTGCATAGTCTCCGTATGAATGAAGGACAAGAATAAGATGCATTTTTCTGTTTGTAGTTGCACATCTCTGACACTCAAAAGGGTTAATTGCTGCAATACATGAGGACGTGGGGGTCCTGTTTATGCTGATTTATAAACGTCAAAGATTTGCTCATATAAACCAATAGTAGTTCCAGGTCAGACTACCCCTCAAATGTTTATATATTATACAGACTATTGTGCTTGATATAGGGAGTCATCGAGTCTCGGTAATGGAATATTGCACATTGTTTGCACTTGAATAAATCTCAGTGAAAGCTGGCAACAGCTAACATTAATCCTGAAGCAGGGATAGAGCTGCAGCTGTTTGAGACCACATTGTAATGTGTTGGAGACCTCTCTAGCATTCAGTTTGGTTAACCACTTGAGTGCTAGCGGAGTATTGCTTCACAATGCATTGGATAACCATCTGGTACTCAACGAGTTAACCCTTTGAGTGCCAGAGAGGTACCCAGAGAGGTACCCAACACATTGTATTTAATTCACAGGGAATTTTTGGAATTTTAAATTTGTTCACCATGGTGTAGTAGGTTTGCCTCAGAATTTCTCCTTTTTAATTTTGAGCACATGGCCTTAAACTCATTATTTCACAAGGCACAAGTAATTAAAACCCTATAAAGCATAACGCACATACCACGTATTCACTGACAGAACAATGTACAGTTAACAGTCTATTTTTGTACTGCATATCCTGGTAGTAGAAGAGCCAATAATTTAACACTGATGTTTCACTTTCTTTTAAACTGACAGTTAAAGGGATAGTAATGTTTAAAAATAAAAGCAGCTGCAATTAATCTTCATAGTATTTGGGCCATGGAAAGTATTAGTTCAATACTGTCAGAGTTGTAGTTCAAGAGTAATTGAATGATAAAGTATCCCCCTCCCGCTCCTTTTATCTAGTGTAAGCTGCCTCCCTTCAGATGTGGAATCTGGTCCTGGGGCGAGACAGCTCACAGCAAAGGACAATCTTCTTGCGATGAGCATAAGGAAAACCCTGCCCCCTTGACAGGTTTTTCAGGTTTGTCCTTATGCTCACTGAAGATTGTCAGTCTCTGAGATCCATCTGGACAGTCTTGCTGCTCTGAGGTGAGCAGTGTTACATCAGTAAAAGGGGCGAGAGGGTTATACTTTATCATTCAATTTTTCTTGAACTGCAACTCTGACAGTATTGGAATAACACTCTCCATGGCCCAAATAATATTAATTGGGGCTGTTTTTAATTAGAAACATTACTATCCCTTTAAAGGGATATTAATACTTTGTTTTATCTTTATTTTATTTTGTAGGCATTAAAAAAACATGAAGAATGATATGTCTTATCTCTCAAATCTTTATGGTTTAAGAGATATTCACAAGCAAAGTATCCCCCCCCCTGTTCAGTCAGATCAGAAGGGAGGTGCCCAGGTAGACTGCAGAGAGGGACAATCTTCAATTAAGATAAGGGAAAAAGCTGAAAAACTTGTCAAGGGGGGAAGGGCTTTCATTGTTTTCATACAAAGAAGAGTGTCCCCTGCTGTTATCTGTATGGTCTTACAACCAGATTCACATCTGAGAAGAGATGGCTTACACTAGGTAAAAGGGGCGGGAGGGGGAAACTTTGCTTGTGAATATCTCTTAAACCATAAAGGTTTGAGAGATAAGACTTACATTGTTCTTCATGTTTTTTTAATACCTACAAAATAAAATAAAGATACAACAAAGTATTACTATCCCTTTAATGTCTTTCTCAACTTTATATAGTCATATATAGTCTGAAAGTAAGATTGTGATGAGCACCCACCAAGAACAAGCAAAATAATGTGTTTTGTTCTAAGGGATGGTGATCTCTCAGTGGTGCTAGATGTCACATTTTTCTCTCCCACGTATCACTGCAGAGAGAAAATCTCCATGTCTATGTATCAGACTGGTCCAACCCACTAGCAGTCCTGCTCCAAAATGTCAGGCAAATCCTCTCTGAAAGAGAGAAACAGGACAGCCACAGACCTACAGTTTGGCCTATGTGGGCCTCATCAGTGTGGGACAGCTGATTCCCAATAGGCACGTGGAGAGCAAGGGACTATGCCTGGGATACCCTTGTAACTTAGGGAGACATACAAAGAAAGATTGTGAAGAGTACCCACCAAGTATGAACAAAATATAGTGTTTTGTTCTCAGGCATGGTGACCACTAAGTGGTGCTACAAGTGCTTTCCACTGAGAGACCACCATGCCTGAAAACAAAAAACTTTATTTTGCTTGTTCTCGGTGGGTACTCATCACAGTGTTTGTTTGTATGTCACCCTAAGTTGGAAGGGTATCCCAGGCATACGTCCTAGATCTACATGTGCCTAGAGGGAATCAGCTGCACCACACCAATGAGGCCAAAATAGGCTGAAACATACATATGTGGTTATGCTGTTTCGCTCATGCAGTGCGGATTTGCCTTACGTTTCATAGCCTATGGACGGGACCAGTCTGATTTGTTTGCAGTGGCACCTGGGAGTGAAAAACATGACTTAAAGCCCCACTAAGAGTCAACTATACCTTAGAACAAAATATTGTCTTTTGTTTGTTTTCGGTGGGTACTTTTCACAATCTTTCTTTGATTGTTTGCAATTTTTATTATTTTCTCATTTATACCTATTTTTTACACATATGTCCTTGATAAGAATTTCTCTGAATCTGCTCTCATAGATCTTTCTGTTAGGGACTGTGAAAGCAGGGCAAAAAGTTAGTTATGCAATGTGGAACATTTTCCTCTACAGTGTACAGAATCCTCAGTTGTAGACATTGGCACATTTGTTGTCTTCACCCTGAACTATCTGATCTGTCTGTATGCCTGGTCTGTCTGATGTGTATGTCTAATCTTTCTGTCTAATCTGACTGTCTGATCTGTCTGTCTGGTCTGTCTGATCTGCCTGGTCTGTTTGATATTTATGTCTAATATGTCTGTCAAATCTGTCCATTTGCCTGGTCTGTCTAATCTGTATGTCTATTCAGCCTGTCTGGTCTGTCTGATTTGTATATTGGATTAGTATGTCTAATCTATCTGTCTGGTCTATCTGATCTTTATGTCTGATCTGTCTGCCTGGTCTTGCTGATCTGCCTACCTGGTCTGTCTGATCTGTCTTATCCGTCTGTCTGATATGTCCATCTGATATGTCTGATCTATCTGATCTGTCTGTCTGATCTATCTAGCTGATCTGTTTATCTCTCTGTTTGATATATCTGTCTGATTGATCTGTCTATCTATCCATCTGATCTGTCTGTCTAATGTGTCTGTCTAATCTGTCTACCTGGTCTGTCTGACTGGTCTGTCTGATCTATTTGTCTGTCTGTCTATTTACCTACACTCAGGCAGGGATTCATCAAACTGCGGGAAAAAGAAGCATATCAAATGCATTGATCTTCTCTGTTATCATTGATGGATACTTTTGGCCATTCAGGGGAAAAACCCACACATACGCATAAGCGAAAATGTATATGCATGTGTTCGCCCCATACAATGTAAAAGTATCTGCCAGCTTGAAGCTAGAGATTCAGATTTGCAGATCTATAAGCGATAGTCACATGCAATCTGTAAGTTGCTGAATGGGCGAATCATTAATGCACAAAGAAATCCACCGATTTCTTTCACATTATGCCATTCATACCTTGTTGCAGGGGCGTCGTTAGGGGTGTGCTAAGGGGGCTGAAGCCCCGAGTGTGTCAGTGGGAAGCCCCAAATGTCTGGCCATCAGCAGGGGCGGGCTGGCCTCAATCATATATATGGTTGTGTGTTTCAGAGACTCTCTCCTACTGCTGATATCCTGCTGTTTATCAGCAGGAGGTGTGCCTGAGGCCGGCTGCTGGTCCAGCAACTTGTGGGCTTGGAACAGGCTGCTGCCTCTCTCTGTTCTCAGCTTCAATGAGGAGCCATCAGCTCCACACCGTCTCTTCTAGCACTTCTTGGTGCTTTGAGATGAGGTCATCAACATGCACCCAGTAGTACCAGTAGAGGAAGTATGGAGCCCATGGCTTTACACTCAAACAGAAAGCAGAGTGGGACAGAGCAGAAGAGAAGGTACGAGGGACAGTATAGATGGGGGAAATAGCATGGCTACCAGTGTGCAGGTAAACAAGGGTGGTGGGGGTCACATAACATATTTGGAGAATTTCTGGGTTGGCTGTTGGTGGGGATCACATAGTGTATGTTGGGAATCTGTGGCTACCAGTGGGCAGGGGAATAAGGTGGGGTCACATAGTGTATGTAGCAAATATGTGGCTACCAGTGGGCAGGGGAATAAAGATGGTTTGGCGTCACATAGTCTATGTGTTTTGGCTACCAGTGGGCAGGGTAATAAGGCTGGTGGGGGTCACACAGTTTATGTTGGGAATCAGTGGCTACCAGGGGGCAGGGTAATAAGGATGGTGGGGGTCACACAGTGTATGTGAGGAATCATTGGCTTTCAGTGGGCAGATTAATAAGGCTGGTGATGCTAACATAATGTATGTTAGGTTACCAGTGGGAAGGGGAACAAGGCTAGAGTGGGTCACATAGTGTATGTTAGGAATCTGTGGCTACAAGTGAACAGGGGTAAATGGCTGTTGGGAATCACATAGTGTATGTGAGGAATCTGTGGATACCAGTGGACAGAGGGACACAGTGGGGGGCCACACAGTGTATGTGGGGAATCTGTGGCTTCCAGTGGGCAAGGGAACAAAGCTGGTGGGGGTCACATAGTGTATATGGGGAATCTGTGGCTACCAGTGGCCATTGAAACAATACTGGAGTATCATAAAATGTATGTGTGTTGTTCTGTGGCTACCAGTGGCCAATTTAAAAATTCTGGCAATCAGAAAGTGTATGACTGGCTATGGGCATACCTGGGAACCTTTAGTAATAGGTCACCCAGAGGTTCCAAAAAAAAGTACCACGTTTAACCCTTTGAGTGCCAGAGTGGTAAGCAACGCTCTGGCACTCAAAGGGTTAAAGCAGCATTTAACTTCATGTATCACACCACCGTGACAGAATGATGTAAAAAGAATTTACTAACAACACTGGTGACGAGGCCAGGCCAGGTTCTCTGCTCTCCTCTTGCCCTGACACCAGGCGCGCAGCGTCACTATCACGTGACACAGGTTGCAAGTTGTCCGCGGACCTCGATGCCAGAGCAGGGCTCTGATGAGATTGATGTACATTATTAAATGTGCGCAGGCAGGAGCAGCAAATGCGCACATACTGTATATGCCCGGAGATATTAAGGTTACACCCGGAGGCCCGGAGACACTGCTCTAAATCTGGAGTCTCCGGGTGAAATCCGGCAGGTTCCCAGCTATGGCTATGGGAAACCAGTGGAATAAGGCTGGGGTATCAGACAGTGTATCCGTTGTTCATCTGTCCTCAGACACTACTGCTACATGGTAAGCAATAATAATTTTGCAATGATTTTATTGTTAGAAATATGTCTGTGCATCTAGGGAACAAAACAAATAAAGTGTGTGTGTGTGTATACATGTGTGAATGTGTGTGTGTGCATGAGTGGTGTGTGCATGTGTGTTTGTGTGCGTAGAGTCCTGAGGTGTGAATGTGTGTCAGTATGAGGTGCCTGGGAGGTTTATATTATACAAACATGACTGTAGGTAAAGCTGGGCAACCTGAGGCCCTCCTACTGTTAATGGACTACACCTCTAATAATTCTGAGCCAGCTATTTACTGATGGAGGATGATGAGAGTTGTAGTCTAACAACTCAGCAGTAATAGTCACTGCAGCACCACCCCATCCTTCCTGCCGCACTCTTTCCCTGCCATGTTCTTTTCCCTTTATCCCAACAGTTAATATATGTGGTTCCTGCTCCTACCTATATAGGGTTCCCTGTTTCACTGACTCTTTCCTTCCCATTCCCCACTGTCTCCCTGCTGTTATTCTGTAAAGCAGCGTAGGGCATGTGGACTTACAGACGTGCATTATGCCTGGTTTGCAGAATCTGAAATGGACATAAAAAAGAGGAGTGGTGTGTGTGTTGGGGTGGGGGGCTTAAGCTGCACTGTCCAAAAACTTGTTGGGGAGGACTCCATGTTGGTAAAGTAGTAGATGGTGTTAGAATGACTAACAAAAGAGTAGAACCCTAATGTCTGGGCACCCCTACTCTACAGAATGCAAACTCTCCGATACAGCTCCTTCTTGGCTTGTAATATCTGGTCATTATTTTTGAGCATCAAATACAATTATCAACAAGGAAATAAAATCGGTGGGCCTCTGTGGTATCACTAGTGTAGCACCACTTCAACTGTAAGCTCTGTGGTATAAAAAAAGAAAGATGAAAATTGCAATATAATGTACTTAAAGGGGAACTACCACCCCGCAATAAGTTCACATTATTCAATTCTTCATCTGGCGACTACCTGCTTAGTAGCGCTAGTCGCCAGAAATATTACCCGGTTTACAAGATATTCCGCTTTTTCGTAGGCTCACAGTAGCAGGAAGCACGGACATCTCGTCATAGTGATGTCCGTGCGCCTGCGCTGTCAGTCCCTTTTGGAGCCAATTGGCTCCTGCTACTGTGAGCCTCCGAAAAAGTGGAATATCTTGTAAACCGGGTAATATTTCTGGCGACTAGCGCTACTAAGCAGCTAGTCGCCAGATGAAGAATTGAATAATGTGAACTTATTGCGGGGTGGTAGTTCCCCTTCAACATAGGTAAATGAGTACATTATATTGTAAATGCAGTTCAGGACGTATATATTCACGTTTCAGTTGTCAGTAAATAGAACATTTTAATACAATGTGTTTCAGCTGCTATGTAATTGTATGTGTGTGCTTTATATTAACAACACAGAGCTGCTGCAAGTATTGATTAATGGCTCATATGTATTACAGCAAACTGGTTTTATTCTGGAGTAAACCAACTGCACAATAGGGGACAAATAAAAAATCTTAAATTCCAGTGCACTTGAATAGAGCTTTTTAACCTCTTGAATAGTGTTGAGCGAGCGTGCTCGGCCGATGCTCGGATCGGCTCGAGCATCGCTCTGCTCGGCACATGGCGGTACTCGTCGAGTACCGCCATGTGCTCGCCCGCCATGTTCGGGTGGCGGGGATCTGTGCCGGAAGAGGCACAGATCTGAAGACGCTCCGCTGGACCACCAGGGACTGGAGGTACGGGGGCATTGCGGAGATGAAGGGGGCATTGCGGAGATGAAGGGGGACATTGTGGAAGAGGGGCATAGACTCTATGCCCCTCTTCCACAATGTCCCCCTTCATCTCCGCTATGCCCCTCTTCCACAATGTCCCCCTTCATCTCCTCTATGCCCCTCTTCCACAATGTCCCCCTTCATCTCCGCTATGCCCCTCTTCCACAATGTCCCCCTTCATCTCCTCTATGGCATAGAGGAGATGAAGGGGGACATTGTGGAAGAGGGGCATAGCGGAGATGAAGGGGGACATTGTGGAAGAGGGGCATAGCGGAGATGAAGGGGGACATTGTGGAAGAGGGGCATAGCGGAGATGAAGGGGGCATAGCGGAGATGAAGGGGGACATTGCGGAGATGAAGGGGGCATTCAGAGATGAAGGGGGCATAGCGGAGATGAAGGGGGGCATTGACCAGGCACCCTCCCCTCATCAGAGCAGGGGGTGCCTGGTGTAATGCTCGTGTCGCCCCATTAATTTCAATGGGGCTCGGGTGCTCGGCCGAGCACTCGAGCCTCAGGGGGTGCTCGGTCCGAGCACCCGAGCATCCGAGCATCGGGGTGCTCGCTCAACACTACTCTTGAATGCTAGATGGTCTACAATGCATTGTTTTGTACTGGAGACCTCTCTAGCATTAAAGGGGTGAAAACCCCTATTTAAAATGAGTTTTGATTTGTCCCCCTGTGGTACAGTTGGTTTACTCCAAAATAACTTCAGTTTGCTTTTAGAAACATGGACCATTGTGTCTTTAGTTAGAACAAATAAAATGGCAAAAGCTGAACATAAAATGGCTTAATTCGTAACTCTTTGCATTGCATTATAATTAAATTAGTAAAATAAACATTTACATTGTGTAAGGATAACACATTTCTCACTACAGCGTTATCATCACTAACGCTGGTGGCAGGCACTATGTTGAATTTTCCTGTGGGCTCTAGCCCCAGATCTTTTTGGAACCTAGAAACGCTCCTGCCTTGATGAATCCCGGCCTCAGTGTTTGCTGAATAAAATAGGATTATTCCAATTACTTGGATATTTTTTGGGCACAAAGTCATTACATCTTAAAGGAAAACTAACTTCTATGGCCAGGCAAAATGGATGATCCCTATGAATTTTGCCTTTGTGCTTTCATCAATCCTGGGTGTCATATCCACAGAGGAAGACACAAGGTCAATATAATATAAGTGGGCTATAATTAAATTATTGTCTCATCTTTACACAGAAATTGCTTTTCATTAAAGTATGATCCACATCTTACCATCTTTAACATGTTAGTAGCTGTTGGATTCACTTCTCTCCTGTACATATTATGTTGATCTACTATTATTTTTCTGTTGCTGGCTAATTCCGTGGATAGTTGTTCAGATGGAACGATTGTGAACTGAAAAATCCAAAAGCAAATAATAGAAAATATATTAATTGAATAATATACAATCATCTGTGGCTTGTAATCAATATTATTATTGTTGTGGGTGGTGCTTACAGCAGGGTGAAGGGAAAGGTACTGAATGGCTGGGGCAAAACTTAGGTGATGGAGAACTTATGTATGAGTGAGTGTGTGTGTCAGTGAACCTGACTAGGGGGCCAGACTTAAGGGACTGATAGGAAAATAAGTGGTTTGAACGGGGGAATTGAACAGTGAGTGCCTAGACTTAAAATTGTAGTACAAATACTTGGGTTAATATGCTGACCCAGGGAAGGAGAAATTGGCACTGTGGATGGTGGATTAAAAGGAGAAGGGATGGGGTGCTATGGGAAGTAAATGGGATGAACAAAAAAGCAATTGAGAGAGGCAAATATGATAGGATAAAAACAATGTGGGGGAATAGGAAGGTAAGGGAGCTCTCCAGTGACAGGCAATATTGCAAGGAAGAGTGAAGGGGCAGATTAGGGCAGAGATTAGGAAGAGTGAAGGGGCAGAGAAGATCAGAGAAGAGGCGACATAGAGGAAATTAAGAGAACAGGGCAGGTAGCAAAACAAGAGATAAAAACACGATTGGAGAAAAACAAAAACAGGAGGGTCAGATGGGATTCCGAATTGGAATTTGGAAGGAGGGGACACCATGGGGGGAGGGGGTTGATGTGAAGGGAAACATTAAATGGGATACTTAGATATTTGGTGATTAGTGGGGTGGCGGGGGGAAGGGAGAGTTTCCAGTACAGTGAGACTCTGAAGAAGATGTGTTCTGCAACTTGGCTGTTGGATGCAGTCACGTAATGTTCAATTCACTTTATGATGTGGACAGTGAGAGGCACAATAGATACAAGGATATTTTACAATTATCATTAAAATACATTAAGACATAACAATACCCACTGGAGCTTACAATCTATAACCATGGGTCTAAAACTTTTTCGCTGACACTGAAGTCAACTGTTTGAAAAGGATTTCCTGTGATGCACAAATAATAAAATTAGTCCTTAACAATCCACTGGAGACCCTCTTGCATCCAGTAAGTTAAAGGAGCATACACTTTTGTGTAAATCCATCCCTTCCTCTGCTCCTACACAGCTAAAATTCTTATACACGCAATCATCCTCTCCCACATGGACTATTGCAACATTCTTCTGTCTGGCATTCCTGCTTCCCATCTCCATCCACTTCAATCTATACAGAATGCTGCAGCACAAATTACTCTTCTGTCACATAGGTTTGTCCCTGCCCCGCTCATCCTCAAAACTATCCAATGGCTGCATATTAAACTCCGGATTTCTTACAAAATCTTACTTCTCTCTATTAAGACACTTCTTTCCTCTACTCCTTCTTACATTTCTACTCTGATCTCCCATTATACCCCATCCCGCCACTTAAGTTCGGCCAATGATTGTCTTCTCTCAGCTCCTTTTGTGTCTACAGCCCTATCACGTATCAAACCTTTTTCTCTCATTGCTCTGTATCTATGGAATGCTCTACCATCCAACCTGCACCAGTGCACCTCTCTGATAACCTTCAAATCCCACTTAAAGGGATAGTAATACTTCGTTTTATCTTTATTTTATTTTGTAGGCATTAAAAAAACATGAAGAATGATATAAGTCTTATCTCTCAAACCATTATGGTTTAAGAGATATTCACAAGCAAAATATCCCCTCCCCCGTTCAGCCAGATCAGAAGGGAGGTGCCCAGGTAGACTGCATAGAGGGACAATCTTCAATTAAGATAAGGGGAAAAGCTGAAAAACTTGTCAAGGGGGGAAGGGCTTTCATTGTTTTCATACAAAGAAGATTGTCCCCTGCTGTTATCTGTCTGGTCTTACAATCAGATTCACATCTGAGAAGAGATGGCTTACACTAGTAAAAAGGGGGCGGGAGGGGGAAACTTTGCTTGTGAATATCTCTCAAACCATAAAGGTTTGAGAGATAAGACTTATATCATTCTTCATGTTTTTTTAATGCCTACAAAATAAAATAAAGATAAAAGGAAGTATTATTATCCCTTTAAAAACGCACCTCATGGATAAAATCCCAACATGCTAGAAGGCACTGATGTTGTACAAGGAACGCTCTTAAAAATGATTTACTTTACTGATGTCCTCTATCATCATAAGAACTAGCACTGTATTCAGCACTTGACCCTTATGTACTTTGTATGTCTCCCATTACCACTTTAGATTGTAAGCTTTCGGGCAGGGACCTCCCACCCAATGTTTCACTCTACAAATCACCTGTAAACCTGTATTGTTTAAACCCTTAAATTGTAAAGTGCTGTGTACACTTGTGGCGCTATATAAATAAACATATTAATTCATTAATTCATTCATTCAAGAAACATTTGTATTCGTTTTTACCTGTTGTGTACAATAAGAGTAGTCATACTGATAACAGATGTGTATTTCCAGAGTTATGACAGTTTAAACTCATGTTTTATTATATTACCAGTGCCCAAATAGTTATTCTGTTACATTCTATTTGAAAGGAAAGTCACTGGCAAACAGTTCTCCATAGAATACTGCCAGTTAGAACTTCAACAAGTAATCACACTGTAATTAACTTCCTGATTATTTGAACTGTTATGACATGTGAATAAAACAGCTGACAGTGTGGGAGTGTTTCTCCTGTAAGAATGGAAGGGGGGATTGATACAAATGTTCTAAGAGCTAGGAGTTACCAAGTGATCCAGCCACAGAATGTGCCACAACAGAGAAAGAAAAGTAGCATTAGCTGTGAGACATAGGGAAGAAAGAGCGTTTCGGAGGAGTAAGACTGTTGAACAGGAATGGAAGAGGTGTCCAGGAGTCAGGAGAGGGGAATATATGAAATAATACAGTGAGACTGATGAATTAAGTAGAAATGGTGCAAACACTGAGCCTATTTTAAGGAAAAAATATTGTTACACATTAGAGCAATTCAATTTTTTTAGGCAAAACGGAATGCAAACTTCAATCTATCAGGAATAGTATTAGGTTTGGTACAGGGGGAATTGACAGCTTACTCACAATTCATTATTTGAAGGCTGCACACAGCTCTGAAAGATGCCAATCTTTCAAGACTGACAGTAACAGTTTATAGGGGTGAATGTACATACAGAGAAGCCTGTGGCTATGATCCACATAATTCCATGTTGTACTCTGTACATGGCAATCAAGCAAGCCAGTTTTCTAGCACTTCTAACCCCTACAAACAGCTGTCACGGTTGTGCTTCTGGTTTTCAGACTGCCATTGGCAGCTGTACACTGCCTAGCTCTCGCTAGACTTCAAAATTTGTTGCAGATGGGAGGCCTGAAATGTCCTAAGTGAGCCACTGGAGGGACTTGGATTAACAGGCTTCTGGTGTCAGTCTTGTTCATAGCTCTAGGGGTTTGTAACAACCTTCAGGAACCTACCTTTCACTGGATTGAAGGATCAGGTCAGCAGTCTCTGCTGGAGAGGCATTTAAACCAGCCCTCCTGAGCACTCAGTGCTGTTGTCCTCTGTAATAGAGAATTGAATCCCAGGCTGCTAAGTAGTACTAGGTTCTAATGTACTGAATCAGACAGTGGGGAAGTTTATTCCACAGCAACAGGGAACACAGAGATACATAAACAGTGTAGCAAGAATCAGCCAGACAACTGAGAAAGCTTATTCTACTGCAAAAGGAACACAGAGATCCAGAAACAATGTAGCAAAAATCAAGCAGACAGTGGGGAAAACATATTCCATCACAGAAAGAGGCAAGAGCCAAGAGCACCAAAAGGTACTATATGAGACAGAAGCACAAGAATAGTCAGGAATGGAGCCAGGGTCAAAACCAGGAGGGCGAGAAGTGAAAAAATAAAATCTGCATATGAAATGGTAGTCAAGACACAGTCAGATTGAAAGCCAGGAGAACTGTGCAGAGGTAATGTCAGGAAAAGCAAAAATTCTAGAAACAATATCAAGTAAAGTAGAGAAGCTAGGAAAAAATGGTTCTAAACAGACTCGATAATCAGGCACAGAATAAGTAAGGTGGCAATCATTTAAATACAATGGTCCAATAAGAGCTAAGGGGCCAACTAATGCTCAAGTAGTTGAATGTGGGTGACACTGGCCCCTCCTTAATGTGTGATCACCAGGTGATCAAACACTGAAGGGAACATCAAACAAGATGAGAATCCAGTATCTTGTTCATAAGAAGCTCATATTGACCATCAACCAACACCAGAGGAAAAGTGTTTGATAACTACTGGTTTGAGTAGAGAGGAAATATTTGGAAATCTTACAAGAAGGAGACATAGCAAGCGAAAATGTTACAGGGGTAATCTGCAGTAGGAGCTTGAACAGTCCGGCAAAATATGGACCGAGTTTTGCCGAATGTGTTGCTGTAGTGTAGACAACTAGACCTCTTCCCCAGGATAGAGTTTGGAACCCGCGTGACAACATTTGTCAGCAGCATGCTTATAGCATTCCCCAGATGTTTGAAGATGAGAACAGACTGTTGTACAAAGCTGTCGTCGTGACCAACTGCAAGAACTTTTGAAGACAAGATGAAAGGAAGTGTTAAAGGGTGGTAACACAAGGTCGCAAAAAAGGGGGGATTCATGAAAGTGATTATTGAATGCAAATTCAGCAAATGGTAAAAGGCTGACTCAATTGTTATGGCCATCATTCAGAAAATGGGCAGAAATGCTTTCAAAGAATGTTTGGTGTATCCATTAGACTAAGGGTGATTGGAGGAGGAGAAGTGGAGAGTAATGGCCACAGGAGAACAGAAGGCCTTCCAATAAACTGGGAGGCCTGGTCTGAGATTACATGACGGGGACAACAATGGAGGCAAAAAAAAACTCCTTAATGAAGACAGAAGCCAGGTCTGGAGTTGAAGGAAGGTAGACATTTCAGAGGAATAAAATGCATCAACTTGGAAAAACAATCTACTATCACTAAGATAGTAGTACATTTTTCAGTGGGAGAAAGCTCAATGAAATCCATGGCCGAGTGAGTCCATGGGGCATCTGGAATAGGCAATGGATGAAGTAATCCAGATTGATTTTGATGGGAGTACTTGAACCTGGTACATGAAATATAGACGGGAACAAAATCAGAAACATCACAGTGAAGAGATGGCCACCAAAATTGATGTTAGATGAGATCTAAAGTCTTAGTTGATCATGGATGTCCAGAGTCTAATGAGTGATGGGACCAATAATGAATCTTATCCCGGAAATGCGGTGGTACAAAGTGTTAGGGGGCTGGCCAGTCTGGGGTTGTTTATGAGCTTGGCGGATCTTGACCAGAGTGGTAGATGACAGGCTGCAACAATGCAGTTAGAGGCAGGATGGGAAGAAGGAGAAGGACCAGGAAAGAAAAGTCTAGAAAGGGCATCGCCCTTAATGTTCTTAGAACCAGGACAAGTAAAGATTACAAAAATGAATCCAGTAAAAAAAAAAAATAACCCATCTAGGTTGTCTAGGGTTAAGGCATTTAGCTGTCTCAAGAAATTGAAAATTCTTGTGACCAGGGAGAATTGACACAAGAGAAGTGTAACCCTCCAACAAATGGCACCATTCCTCTAAGGCTAATTTAATAGCAAGAAGTTCTCAGTTCCTGACATCATAATTAGACTCCATCAGCAAATAATTACTCATGAAAAGTGCCATTTCCCCCCTTTTATGCCTAGATCATTGAATTGAAATCAATGGGAAGGAAAACATTTTCCCACCACAAGTTTTCTCTACTTTTCTACAGCAATATAATAGGGTACCAGGCTCTCACAGCAGCCATTCTGTGTTTGTGAGAGGAGAGAACAGCATGTTTTTGAGCTAGAGAAGATAGGCAAATAAAGGGGAATTGAAAGTTAGTTTAGGGAGTCATTTAGGTAGGACATTTGTTCTCTCTGTCAGGGGAGTCTGGGGGCACAATGAGGGAGAAGAAGGGAGGAAGGGGGTTGACCACAAATACCCCAAATGTTGTTGTGACTGGCAAGACACAGGCAGCTGGGGTCCAATTTACCTGCTGATTTTGCTTTTATTGTCTCTGTGCTGGGAAAGTCTGGGGAAAGAAGTTGTGGTGGACAACTAAAAAAATAATAAAAAAATTATATAAAAAACTTAAAAAATGAATACATAAATAACTAAAAAAATAAATATGTTAGATGACAGACAACTGACTGATAGCCTGATGTGAGCTCTGTGACTGAAGCAGACTTTGAGAATTTTGTTGAGGGCTAATTCATCACACTCCATCAGTTGTATACTGTAGAGAGTAAAAACACACACAGTAGTTTAGTAATGTTCAGCAAATGCACAAGCTAGAGGGAGAAAAGTGGAGCAGTGCAGGGACATGGGAGTAAAGTGGTAGTTCAAATAAATTATGATGATCCCTCTCCTCCTGGGGTGGATGCAGAATGTCAAGGTCCCACCAATCACACCACGCCAGTCCCCCGCCACCGCTAACTACCATACACATCTGCCACATTGTAGGTTGTACTTATTTTTTTTTACCACTTGACATTATTATTAATATGTGCCAGTGTCACTTAAGCATGTAGTTAGTATTGTGGGCACAGGACAAATGCGCTCTGCATGCTTAAAATTTTTTTAAGATATATGTTACTGTAGTACTCACATCTTTGACTTTCAGCTAATTTTTTCTCCACTACAGCACACACAAGAAGTAATATTGTGCTGGAAACATAGGCGAAAAATATGTTGGAATAGGAGAAAAATGTGTTGGGAAAGACAAAACCAATTGCTGGAATAGGAGAAAAGGAGGAAAATTTTACATTTGGAGAAAAGAAGCAAACTTTTGCAAAAAAAAAAAAAAAAAAAGAGAAAAATTGTCAGTTTTTTTGTCAAAAAGTCATGTGGGAAATTCTCACTTTTTGTCCATCCTTACTCTTTTTCCCAGTTGCTAAGGAATATTTAGATATAATAATGAAAGCAGTCAGTATTCTCAGGAATATTCATTTTGCATAAGATTGTTTTTTGTTCATTCGTGTATCAGCGTTCGAATCTCAAAAGAATCACTCACTCATTTGTCTGTTCTTTTTGTGAATTGTGTTGGAGTGTACATGATGGTCTCTATGCATGAAAAAGACCTCAAGGTGAGGTTCAAATGTTGATTCATGAATTAAAAAAACATTTTATGCAAATTGAAGATGATATTGAAAGCCTCTTCAAAATCACCAAAGTTGATTTTGGTGATAGGGTCCCTTTAACTATATCATACAAAAATGTATGAATTATGTTACATATAGGATAATGATTTATACATTACAACTACCTTAAATTAGAGCTAAATAAACTTACCTTTTTAAGTTCCACATATTTCTGCAGCAAGCAAGCAAACCAAAGAAGATTAAGAAAGGAATTCATCTCTGTAACAAAATTATAGACTTAATCTTAAAAGCACATAGAAAATTCATATATTTCTGCATTTTTTCTAACCCCCCCAAAAAAAAACTTTCCTGTAAGAATGTTGCCATATTCACCTATGCTTTCTACGGCCCGACCATCTCTGATGAAATACTGCTGTGATTTCAGACTTAGAATTTGTGGCTCTATGAATACTATGGGACAAGACTGCTGGGAGCAGTATGTGTGGTTCTATGGTACTGTGGGACAAGGCTGGGGTCAATAGGTCTGGTTCTATGGGTACCGTGAAAAATGGCTGCTGCAGGGGCAATGTGTGTTGTTTTTTAGCTACCAGTGCAGTAGGATAGTGCTGGCAGTCAGTATGTGTGTTTCTATGGCTATCAGAGGGACAAAGCTGCTGGGGTCAGTATGTGTGGTTCTATGACTACTGTGGGACAAGGTTGATGATATTTGGAATCAGTATGGGCCATACATGGCTACCAGAACAGTGTGACAAGACTGGGAGTCAGTATGTGTGGTTAAATGGCCACCAATTCAGTGGAGCAAGGCTGGGGGTCAGTATGGCTGGTTCTATGGCTACCAGTACAGTGGAACACATTGGGGTATCAGTATGTATGACTCTATGGCTACCAGTTGGGCTTCTGGTTAAGCATGTGTGGTTCTGTGGCTGCTGTGGAATAAAGCTAGAGGATTAGTATGTGTGGTTCAATGCTTACTGTAAGACAAGTCTGGGGAGGGTCAGTAAGTGCAGTTATTTGGCTACCAGTGCAGTGGAACAAGACTTGGGGGGGTCAGTATATGTGTTTTTTTGGCTACCAGTGGGGCAAGGCAGCTGGGGTTATAAATATGTGTGCATCTATGGTTACTGTGGGAAAAGGATAATGCTGGGGGTCAGTATGTGTGGTTCTATTGACACCGGGGACAAGGCTGTTGAAGAAGTCGGTATGTGTGGTTGTATGGCTACCAGGGCAGTGGGACAAACTGGGGTGACACTATGTGTGATTCTATGGCTACCTGTGGAAAAGGGCTTGTGGTTAAGTATGTATGGTTTTATGTCTGCCCTGGGACATCTAGAGGATTAGTGTGCATGGTTTTATGACTACTGTAAGACAATGCTAAGGGCTCAGTAAGTGTTGTTCTTTGGCTACCAGTGCAGTGGAATATAGCCGGGGGGTCACTTCTGTATTTGTGGTTCTATGACTACCATTGTTTCAAGGCTGGGTGGTCAGTATGTGTGTTTCTACAGCTTTCAGTTCATTGGGACAAAGTTGAGGAGTCAGAATGTGTGTTTCTGTGGCTACCATCTGGAGAAGGATGGGGCTTTTAACAGCTTTCTCACTCCTTTCCAGCACAGACTGATAGTGTGATAAACTGGCAAAAATTTTTATACACTGGGAATACATGGAGAGAATCTACACATGGGAAGGAATTACTTTGTTGTTGTTGAGTGGAAAAACAACTCTTTTCCCATTAATTCTTCCTGGAGGCAAATAGTGATATTTCCTCTTTTCAGGCAAAAACTTTTTGCCCATACCTAGTGATGAATACATGACAAATAGTACCATGTTCACCATACAATAATATTGGATGGAGCTGATGCTATAATAACTATCTTGCTGTCATGAAAGCAGTTATGTTCAGCATTATCCTTTTCTACATGTATCTTTTTTGATTCAGCATTTATATCAGAAAATCCATGTATTTGATAAACACTAGTGCTCCAGCATCTTCTGTGATCTCTAATATATTTCTGTAATTAATCCTAATATAAAGTCAGTTACACACTTCTTTTTATACATAAGAATCAAGCAAATGTTTAATAATCATTGCTACAGCTGTATGTGACGCTATACAATGTTACAGCAGGGAAATATATGCATTAGCAAATGTACAATATACAGATACTAAACCTATATAATAATTCACTAGGATGTTTGTCAGAAGCTGTTATGTGCAGTAGAGACTGCCTGAACTCACAGAATGCTGGGAGCATGGAATGTTGGGAGGTGTAGGAATGCAGGGAGTTCTGTGCTGGGAGCATTCTGTGCGTTCGGGCAGTCTCTACAGCGCATTACTGCGTCGCATGCGCAGCCAGTGCGGCAATGGCAGTACGCAGAGCAGGACCGGCCTCTTAACCCTTTGAGTGCCAGCGGGGTACGCAATGCATTGCAAAGCAATACGTTGTGTACCCCTCTGGCACTCAAAGGATTAACATCAACCGGACCTTGGCCTGTGTGCATGGGCTTTTACACTAATAATACAATAATTATCTGATTAAACTAAATGATGTAGGAAAAAACCTTCCCTAATATATTCTTACTGGCATGAGATAATCTATAGTATTTTCCTGACTAAAAGACGTGCTTTGTTTTCTTGAGAAGTTCATCTTATAGTCCAAATGAATCAATTTACCAGACGACTGGTAAAAATCAGAGGTGAAAAGAATCTTACCTTCTCACAGCAACAAAATGTTAAGCAGAGTGGCGTTCAGTTGAAAGTATGTTGCACAATGATTTGTATCTATATATATATCCATTCTAACATACACAACTTCTAGTAATAATGATGTCATATGCTATAGCCACAGGCAAAAGAAAGTACCATAATATTATGCAATTGAATACACAATACATATTTTCAGGAAATTGTCAGGTTATGTTGGTGTTGGCTGACAGTCCTGGAAGTAGACATCTTTGGATTTACATATGCATTGCCTTGTAAATATTTATAATTATTTGAGAAATATTATTTAAAATAGCATGACTCATATTCAACTGAACTTTATTATTGAACATATATAACATTAAAATCTGATACACAGTAAATTAAATACCTTTGTACCTGTAACATTTCATAAGGTTGGAACCCATTGGCACATGTCTCTAATCAATGAAGAGGCAACCAATTGCACCTTGGACTTGTGGAGCCACCAGTGGTCAGGGAAGCAAGTCCAAGGTACAGTACAGAAGGGCTGAAGCAAAGAAGTAGACAGATGGTCTGGTCAAAGGTAGGCAGATCTGGTTCAGAACTGGTAAAACAACAGTGTGATGGAGCGGGAAATAATCAGGAGGAGTCCACTTTACAAGCAAGCCAGGATCAGGTAGCTAAGAACTGTAGACTGCAAAGACAAAAAAAAATATGTTGGACTGTAGTTGGGGATTTTCAGAGGAAACGTTTGGTATTAAAGGGATAGTAATACTTCATTTTATCTTTATTTTATTTAGTAGGCATTAAAAAACATGAAGAACGATATAAGTCTTATGTATCAACCTTTTATGGTTTGAGAGATATTCACAAGCTAAGTTCCCCTCCTGCCCCTTTTACCTAGTGTAAGCCATCAGATAACAGCAGGGGACAATCTTCTTCCTATGAGAACAATGAAAGCCCTGCCCCCCTTGAAAAGTTTTTCAGGTTTTTCCTTTATCTTAATTGAAGATTGTCCCTCTCTGCAGTCTACCTGGGCACCTCCCTTCTGATCTGGCTGAGCAGTGTTACATCAGTAAAAGGGGCGGGAGGGGGATACTTTGTCTTTGAATTACTCTTGAACTACAACTCTGAAACAACTGAAATAAAACTCTCCAAAGTCCAAATACTATGATGATTAATTAGAGCTGGTTTTATTATGAAACATTACTATACCTTTAAACTGAGCATCATCTGCATGTAATTGGGCACATCTGGTGTGACCTATTGTGGCTTTCAACATCTGGGCACCCTTTGATTCCACAGGAAAATGCTGCATGCAATGGATATGATGGACACAAGGTTGATGGACATAATTTTGCCAACCACCATCAAGATAAATGTCAGTGCAATGAACTGCATCATGACAAAAACTGAAAACTACATGCTGAATATAATGATCTCTATGAAAAAATAAATAAATTATATATATAACACCAGAGTTATAGAACAATATCATAAGCCTACAGCTTAAATAAAAAAAGTAAAAAGAAAAAAGGTAAAACAAAGAAGACCCAAATGTCAGAAAAGTGCTAATAAAGCCCACATCTGTTACAACAATCCCACATTGTATATTGACATTGAGCTTTATAAATTTAAGAGGCAGCGCAAACTTAAAGGGATAGTAATACTTCGTTTTAACTTTATTTTATTTTGTAGGCATTAAAAAAACATGAAGAATGATATAAGTCTTATCTCTCAAACCTTTATGGTTTAAGAGATATTCACAAACAAAGTATCCCCCCCCCTGTTCAACCAGATCAGAAGGAAGGTGCCCAGGTAGACTGCAGAGAGGGACAATCTTCAATTAAGATAAGGGAAAAAGCTGAAAAACTTGTCAAGGGGGGAAGGGCTTTCATTGTTTTCATACAAAGAAAATTGCCCCCTTCTGTTCTCTGTCTGGTCATACAACCAGATTCACATCTGAGAAGAGATGGCTTACACTAGGTAAAAGGGGCGGGGAGGGGAAACTTTGCTTGTGAATATCTCATAAACCATAAAGGTTTGAAAGATAAGACTTATATCATTCTTCATGTTTTTTTAATGCCTACAAAATAAAATAAAGTTAAAACGAAGTATTACTATCCCTTTAATGACTATTTAAGTGTCCCTGACAGAGATCATCCTCCATTTAGACCCATCTCTACCTTTGAACCTAGCAATACACATAAGGCAATTGAATCATACAGAGTGATAAAAGAGAAAATGCAACTTCATTATAACTCTAATCACTTATACAATAATATCTCACTAGCTGAACATAAAACAATTATAACTTGGCAAAGAACCCCCATATAAGAACTGCAGACAAGGGAGGGCTATTATTGCCCTGGATTACAAATATTACAGAGAAGAGATTCTGCCACAACTCTGTGATACCTTGACTAACAGTAAACTACAATCTGACCCAACAGTAAATTACAATCTGACCCAAAAGTAGATCAGATATTGTCTGATGCATTTGCACGTAATTGGATAAGTGAATCCATTCTAATATTTTTGACCCAGAAACACCTAGCTAGCCCTATTCGTTACACTTCACCCAAGGTTCACAAAAACCCCACTGTACCTCTAGGACATACCATTGTTTCTGCTCGGAATTCCATATTCTAAACTCTAGCTATTTTTCTGTTACTTTATACAGCCAATAGTCCAACAAAATATGTCATATTAGGGACACAACAGACGTTATTAATAAGACTAATTACCTGTCACTACCACTTGACTATGTATTGGCCAAAATAATGTTAGTTTTTAAAAAAAATGTCATGCCTGTGGACAAGGGCATCAACGTTGTGAACAGGACGTTAGCCACATATCATGATCCATCACAACCTCCTGCTGAATTCTTGATCCAGTTATTGGCATTATGCATTAAATACAACTATTTTAAATTTGAATCCATTTATTACCTCCAGATAGCTTGTTCTTCTATGGGATCTAATGTGGCTCAGTCCTTCTCCAACCTGCTCATGGATATCTTTGAACATAACAATATTTTAACTCCTTTCACTGACATTATTTTCTGTTAGTATCATTTTATTGATGATGTGTTTTTCTGGTTTGAAAAGGTGATGATCAGGGATGAATGAAAATTTTCGCCCAACCCAAAATAATTTCCTGCAAAAAGTGCAGTTTTTCTGCCTTTTTTCATCTACCTCATTACAATGGGAACATTGAATTTACAGACATAGCAAATGTTATTTTATTTCCCAAAGGCATATTATAAAAGGGGTATGAGGGTGTCTGTGATGGTGGAGTGTGGGGAAAGAATCAGTTGAACATATAATTTTTTTGGGGGTTTGGTAACTGGGATTGGGGGGACAGTTAAAGAAATAAAAAAAAATACAATTAGAAAACCCTATAAGACATGGTCAAAGAGGGTGCCTGTGTTGGTGGATGGAGTCTGGGGAAAGAATCATTTGAAGAGAGAATTTTTTATTTAGGTGGTGTCTGTTGACTTGTATTGGGGTGAGGACAGTTAAAAAAATAAAATAAGACATTGGTACGTAATGTCACAGAGACAGGGACCCCCTGATGTAAGCTGCTACTGGGGCAGACTGATACTTGATGGGATAGAGTATTTTATACAGCATGATTTATAGGACTTTTTAGAGGCCCAAGCCCAGAGGAAACATTGATTGGTAAGACTTAGATGTATTAGAGGAGCATGCCCTGGGGAACCATTGATTTGTTAGAAACAAGCCCCCACATTTTTTTTGTAGGTCTCTGTTTTTTTTTTTTAAGAACAGGAACTGAGAAAAAAAATGCCCTACTGGCTTAGTGCCAGGAAGATATGTTAGGTTGGCCACTGTCCATTGTTAAATTCCCCAGTGTAATTACAGAGTTTGTGACTGCTGTTCTTGCTGCTGATAGGGGTGGGCAAAATGTCTCGCTGTGTTCCTGCAAGAAATTCTGTGAAAACCACCTTGTTGTCCACTTTTTTTGTGGGAAAATCCGCTTCAAAACTATCTATTACTTTTTTTAATTTTTAGCCCATTGGCCAAAATGTTTCACAATTTTTTCAATGGCTATAAACTTTCTGCCTATTGATTTACATGGTGTTCGCCTTTTCTCTATAAAAAATTTTTGCAAAAGTCAAACAAAATAGAAGTGGCTACAGAGCAAGAAGGACGTGCTCTGCTATTATATTGTGATATTTTAGAAAAATTGAGGCAGGAGAGGCTCATAGTGACTGCTATCACTATGAGCAGGTTTAAAAGTGATAAAAGGAGGAACTGGAAGGACCCTTATGTGTCCACTGGGTCTGAGGAGGAGGAAATGAGCAGTATTGAACCAATGTTTTCAAGTCCCCCTAAATCACCCCAAGGGATATTGGAGATTTTGTTTTATTTTATTTTATTTATAACAAAATACAAACCATTCACATCAACAAGTCAACATATATTTATATGACTCATCAAGAAAGAATTAACCATGTAACCCCCCTCAATTTGGCAAGGAGCAGTGCTGGATATACCAACCACAGACCACTACTAACATATGCTTGGAAATACGTGATCAATTCTACCCAACCATTTTTCCCAAATAGATCTCCGTAAGTATGCCCCCTTTGAACTAAAAGATAATCCCATCTCCATTCTAACCTGCCATCTTATCTGACTCATCACCTCACTCATATCTGGGACATCTTTAGACTTCCAATTTTTCGCGACAATCAACTTTGCCGCAGTCAAAAAGTACTAACATTTCTTCATTTCTATTCATCATAGGCCAGTCTAGATTCAACAATAATACCCTCAACTCACACCTTAATTCTATATTTGTAAGCTCATAAATAATCTGAACCACCTTTAATCAAAATTTGAATAAAGGAGTACATTCCCACCACATATGTTCATAACTCCCTTCCTTAATATCACACCCCCAACACCACTTGGAAGCATCCGGATAAATTCTATTTAACTTTGTTGGAACTAAATACCATCTACTTACAATCTTAAAATGCAGATCCAATATATTAAGACAATGGACATCCCTAATAAGTTTACCACATACCTTAATCCAGTCCTTCATTTCAGTCTTGGTACCATAATCTTTCTCCCACTTCTCCAAAATACACTCCTCTTGTTGAAATTTCAAATAGTATATACATTTTGCACGTTTAGATAGCAGATTAATACAATCATTAACTAGACAGAGCTCGCTAAACTGTCTAATCTCTACCCTATTCTTAACTGCCATATATATCTTCAAAAAGCCCTTAATTCTCAAATAAACAAACAGATCTCTCTCCATCAACTGAAATTCTTTCTTAAGCAGAGCAAAAGGTTTTATTTTGTGTCCCTCACACAAATATTCTATTCTTCCTTTACCCGCTATCTTATAAGAACCTATGTCCATATTCTCCATCAAATCATTAACAATCTCAATCTGCAAAGCAGGCACCACTTTTCTGCTTAACTTTATCTGTCTTAAGAGAGAAAGCCAATTTCTTCCTAAATGTTTCAAAACACTCGGGATTTTCCTCCCTTCCCCTATTCTCTTAAAACAATTAAGCCAAAATCCTGACGTAAGATTCCTTACCCCACTCTTTTCTTTCTCAATTTTATACCAAAATTCATATTTCGCAGACGGGCTATGGGACATCAAAACATGAAACAATCTACTCGTCTTAAAACATCTTTGCACTTCCATCAACCCTAAACCACCTTCACTTCTTTTCCTAGTCATTACTTTTAACCTTTCTCTAGGCTTCTTCCCGTCCCATATAAATTTCTGAAAGGATGAGTGTAACAAACTTAACCATGAGACCGGGAACTCCAATGGAAGCATCCGCCAAATATACAGCCACTTCGGCAAAACATAACCATTCAAAATATTTACTCTGCCTGACCATGAAAAATTTAATTCCTGCCACGCCCTAAGAGACTGGTTTGTCCATTTAAGCAAAGGAAGAAAATTTACCTCTACCATGTTTTTCAATGATGTAGCAATCTCAATACCCAAATATCTAAAACTATCTTTCTTATAAACCAAACCTAAATCATTTACCAGTAATCTCAAAGTCTCTAAATCCACATTTTTAGCAATAAATACCGATTTCTCCAGATTAACTTTATAACCAGACACTTTTGAGTATTCTTCAATAACTTTAAACAATGCTTGTACAGAATCTTTTGGGTTTTCCATCATTAAAAGAACATCATCGCATAGAGACTCAACTTTGTCTGATCACCTCGCAGACTATAACCTCTGATCTTTCCTTTTTCTCTAATAGCAATTGCCAGCGGTTCCAAAACCAAGGTATACAATAGTGGAGACAGCGGGCACCCCTGTATAGTTCCATTTCTCACTGTAAACCAATTTACTGGGAAGGGAGGGAGCAAAGGGAATGGGAAGGGAGGGAGAAAAGAGTAATACTAGTGAGAGCAGGACAGGTCAGCTGCTGTGCCTGCTACTAGGCATGCTGCCTCTGCTGCCACCATTGCTGCCCCTGCTGCCACTAGTGCTGTACCTGCTGTCAGATGTGCTGCCCCTATTGAAACCAGTGCTGTGCCTGCTGCCAGTGCTGAAACTGCTTCCACCAATATTGTGTCTTCTGTCAGATGCTCTGCCCCTGTTGCCAGTGCCACCAGTGCTGTCTCTGCTGCCAGTGCTGAAGCTGCTGGCACCAGTGCTGAAGCTGCTAGTGTGTCTTGTAATACTCAGGAGGGGAGAGGAGGAAGATGATTCCAAGTGTGACAGCAGGGGACCATAAGTCACATTTGCCATCCCCAAGCAGCCCTGCCAGTGCTAGTACTACTATGAAGAAGGTCTAGCAGCTTGTTTCTGTTAGGGGGGGAGGAGGAGGAGGTAATCGGATTCATTATATTACTAGTGACTGTGAGAAGGAAGACTCTTGGACTGAACTTGATGTGTGTGGTGTTAGTAGTAGCAGTAACAGTGATGAGGAAGCAGCCAGTGGGACTAGTGTTAGGGAAATGATAGGGGAAGCATTTGAGAGCATCCAGACTAGTGGTCAAGGGAGCCCACAACATTTCTCTGGCTCTGAGAGTCCTCTGCCCCTTCCTTTCACTACAGTGTCCAAGTGGAACATGATACTGAAGAGGCCAGAACTGGTGTTGGGGGAGAGCAGGCTCAGAATTAATACTACCACCACCAGCAAGAGCACAGATAAGCTGCCTGTGCCTGCTGCTACTGCTGCCAGTCTGCCTTCTTCAGTTCAAAAAGAAATGGCAAGTGTGACATTAGGGGAACCTCTGTCACATTGCTCATCACCTTCTCCAACCAGCAGTGAGATGTCTGTAATAGAAAAGCAGCAGCAGCACATAGGGACTAGTGGCGGTGGTGATGATGATGATGATGGAGAAGCTGGGGTGGAAGAGACATTGATGGCCTTTTAATCAGAAACTGAGAAGGAATGGGAGACATGGATTAGGATGGGCATCACCACCACCACTACCACTAACAATAAGGTTTTGGAATTTGCAGAATATGCAGCTGCTCTAATTCCTGCTGCAGCTGAGATGCAAGGGCAGTAGGATGCTAAGGAGCAAATAGTGTGCCACAGACCACCGTGCACAAAGTGGGAATGGGGTCAACAAGTGATGGGAGACTAGGACAGATTCCACTTGCCAGCAGCAGTAGCAAAACTCCTGGTCCTAGCTGCAGTGCTGTTGCAGCAACAGCAGCAACATCATCCGCTGCCACAGACAATGAAGGGGAATGTGGAGGAAAAAAAGAAAGAGGCCATTCTTCTCCACCTGTTCCCTATCCCCTGAAGTCATGGTTGTGGCACTATTTTTCTCTTGGTGAAGGCACAGTGCAGTCATTACCAACGGCACTGTGCACAATTTGTGAAAAGTCAGTGAGAAGGGAAAAGGAGGGAACACACCTTGACACAACAGCCCTGATAACACATATGAAACACAGACACCATGACATTTATGTCATACATTTTAAAGACAAACACCCATCACAGAAATCAAGCACCACTGTTGCTGCACCCCCGACTCTCCAGAAAGGCAAGACGAGGTGAGGCAGAGATCAAAGAGGAGGAAGAATAAAAAAAGGAGGATGTGGCTCTTGAAAGCTATTCCTGAAAACTGTATGTTAGTCGAGTGGCAGCAGGGGCAGCATGTCTGACAGCAGGCACAGCACTAGTAGAAGCAGGGACAGCCCATCTGGCAGCATGTACAGCAATGGTGGCAGCAAGGGCAGCATCACTGGCAGCAGGCATAGCAGATGACCTGTCCTGCTCTCACTACTACTCTTTTCTTCCTCCTTTCCCATTAACTTCCCCAAGATACCTAGGGGTGATTTAGGTGGACTGGACAGCATTGGTTCTGTGGTGCTTACTTCCTCCTCAGACTCAGTGGACACATAAGGGTCCTTCCAATTCCTTCTTTTACTCTTTTTAAACTGTCTTTGTGATAGCAGTCACTATGAGCCGCTCTTGCCTTAATTTTGCTAAAAGATCACAGCAGAACAGCACAGCACAGCACATCAGCCTCACGCTGTAGCTGCTTCTATTGTGTTCCACTTCCTGGAATACATAATGTTTTTATATTGAAATGGCGAAAACCACGTAAATCAATGTGCGGAAACTTTCTTATCATTGAAAATATGGTGAAGAATTTTGGCTAAGATGCAAAGATTTTAATCACTAGTTTTAAAGAAGATTTTCCTTGAAAAAAAGAACAACAACATGGTTTTCTCAGGATTTCTTGCTGTAACACGGTGAGAGCTTTCGCCCACCACTATACATTACAATAGTTTAGTTTTCGCTCACTGCTGATTAAAGAAGTATTAACACTTCTTAAAAATAACTAAAAATAACTCCCATTTACCTTACAATAGCCAGAAAATAATGATAGTCCCTATGAACTGTAACTTTGATCAGGAGATAATATCTTCAATCAGTTCTGGTTGCCATGCTCATGGAAGCTTCAAACTGAAGCAGACAGAAGTCATAATCCTACTTAACAACTTAAGGCCACAGGGATGTACAAATGTCTTGTGCCTGACCTAGTACTTACAAGTCAGTGTTAAGGTCATGACTCATGTGGTCGTGCTCGCAACTGTCATGTCTGTTTTCATGGACATGACATCCAAAACAGATTGAAGACTTTGAACAAAGCAACAAGGTCAAAATTCATAAGAGTCTCCAAATTTCTGTTTATAGTAGGATATAGTAAGGTAAGCTGGGAGTTGTTATTAATAAGAGGCATTCATTTTGTTAATTCTGGGTCTGTACCCTCGAGGTCTATGTTGGCGCTTCAGAAAGTGAGAACATTCGGCTCATCCAACTCCAGAAAGCTCTAACATGTAGCACAGAAAAGCTTAACATATTATGGGCTGCTGATGGTCAGGTAGCTATAGCTCTACAATTTACAGTCATAAAATTAAAAGCTAACCATACACACACACACACACACACAAACACACACACACACAAACACACACATATGCTGATTTATTAAAACACAAGGAAAGGCTTATGCTATCAGCAGAGCCACTCCATGGGGTCTTGTCCTGGATCAGTCAGTAGGCAGAAACAGATATCTGGCATTCGTCAATATACCAGCAGAACTATTGTTCATTTCTGTAGATCCCAGGGCGGACCAGCAAGGCAAGTGAATTAACTCTTTAGTATCACCAGCCAAATTCCCTGCAGTAATTTCCTTTAGAATGTATATGGTCTTTTGTGTGTGTGTGTGTATATGTTAATTCTAAGTCAGCTTAAGTTTGAGAGTATGCGCGTCCCTTTCATTTTTATGATTAACAATTTTAGGGCTTTTTGCTATCTTGATGGTATATTAGCCTGGTACGATAAAGGTGTTCTGAGCAGGATAAGGATTCACCCTGCCTTCACCAGAGTGAATATTGCTATAATCAATGATGATCAATGCATTGATGACATCTGTAGAATCAAAGGGGTTTACTGTAGCGTGATGTGACCAAATTGAGAGGCACATAACAATTTAATTATTTGGCTCACATTCGGTAAAACATTTAATTAGCCTTTCATCATCAACTATGTTAGTTTTAATGTTGACATTGTCAGAAAGAAATCTATTGTGTTCAAAGGGAGAAAAAAAAATACTTCCTTCTATTATGTAACATAGTTAATACCAGAGCACGTTGCATTAGGCACACATTAAACCATATGCCAGAGAACATTAATTCAGGTTCAAATACACTGCACGATGCGCAGGAATAAATAAGTATAACGAAGATGCATTGTTTTAAATGGAGCTTTTAGCCCATTGGATTCTAGAGAGAATTCCAACTCATATCAATTGAAACGTTTATTTAACCATCCATCAACCTCAGACAATCAAGTAACAATCATACTACTGAAAGGAAATACCCAAAATAATATGTCAATTACTGCCCCATTTCTTTACTAAGCAAAAGACAATACAATTATAATCCTAAACTTTCTCCATTTAGCTCACACCTCTAAACCACCTGTGGCACAACCATCTGTGAATGCAGAAAAAGTATTTGATAAGGCAAATTGGATTTTTCTAAAAGAGACACTCAATGTATTTGGCCCAACATTTCCAAAGTATATATTAGCATTATACACACACACACACACACAACCCTCAGCTAAAATTAAAATTAATTCTACATTATCCTAAGCTTACCAGTTTAAAAATGGAACCAGACCAGTGTTTCTCAACCAGGGTGCCTTGGCACTTTGGTGTGCTGCAGACATCCATTTAGGGTGCCTCATTTTATCTGTAAGGCTTTGACAAAATGTAAATGTAGACTTACAGCTGTATATTTAAAGGGATAGTAATACTTCATTTTATCTTTATTTTATTTTGTAGGCATTAAAAAAAACATGAAGAACGATATAACTCTTATCTCTCAGACCTTTATGGTTTAAGAGATATTCACAAGCAAAGTTTCCCCCTCTTGCCCCTTTTACCTAGTGTAAGCCATCTCTTCTCAGATGTGGAATGCAGTCCATAGACCAGACAGATAACAGCAGGGGACAATCTTCTTTGTATGAAAACAATGAAAGCCCTTCCCCCCTTGACAAGCTTTTCAGCTTTTTCCCTTATCCTAATTGAAGATTGTCCCTCTCTGCAGTCTACCTGGGCACCTCCCTTCTGATCTGGCTGAACAGGTCAGGGGGATACTTTGCTTTTGAATATCTCTTAAACCATAAAGGTTTGAGAGATAAGACTTATATCGTTCTTCATGTTTTTTTAATGCCTACAAAATAAAATAAGATAAAACAAAGTATTACTATCCCTTTGAGGCTATTACCAAGCACAATATGTTTATTTTAGTTGTGGGATATAACAATAACTCTATATTGATGTAAAGTATTTGTAACATTCATTACACCCTTGATAAATTACATTAAATGAGAGGGGTGTCTCGAAAATGCCAGACTGCATTTTAGGGGTGCCTTGAGTAAAAAAACTGGAGAACCAATGAACCAGACAGGGCTACCCATTTTATAAAATGTATACTTAGTACAGAAAAGTACGCAGATTTCTTAAGGAATAATACAATTATTTCTGGCATACTCATAAATAATCTAGTCACCATAACTAATCCAGGAAAATAATTTACTGAGGTCACTCAAGTAAATAAATTTGGTTTTGTACCTAAATGTAAACTTAATTTAGCAACATTCACAATATTGAATACTAACTTAACAAGTCAAATAACCAATTAACAACCCAATCAGAAGCAACACCTTTTATATGATTCTGTAGGAAGGCTAAAGTACCATAGCAAAATGTAACATATCCTTAAAGTGAATTGTATCTCATATGTTAAAGACAGCTCAAAACCTTCAAAACTGGGAAAAATGTAAACTTTCCAGGTGTCACGTCTGGACCTGTTGCCTGCCGGTCGATCGCGGCTTTCTTTCTTGCTCCGTCGGACAGAGGCATCATTCCTAGCAACAGGTCAGCTGAGACCTCGTTGCTAGGCACACTGTTTCGTTCCTTCTGGCTTGCGGCTTCAAATTGAGGCTGTCCCCGGTGTCGGATGCGTGATTATAGCGTCCTTTGTCTGTGTAGTATTTCCCAGCCTGAATTAACCATTCTTCTGTCTCAGCCCTGTTCAGCCTGATTACTGTGTATGACACAGCCAGTGTTAACCATTCTTCTGCCTCAGCCCTGTTCAGCCTGACTCCTGTGTATGACCCAGCCTGTAGTGACCATTCTCCTGCCTAAGCCTTGCTCTTGCCTGATTCCTGTGTATGACCCAGCATGTAGTGATCATTCTCTTGCCTCAACCCTGCTCTTGCCTGATTCCTGTGTATGACCCAGCATGTAGTGATCATTCTCTTGCCTCAACCCTGCTCTTGCCTGACTCCTGTGTATGACCCAGCATGTAGTGATCATTCTCTTGCCTCAGCCCTGCTCTTGCCTGATTCCTGTGTATGACCTCTGCTTGTTGGTGACCACTCTTCAGTCTCAACCCCGTACTCCAGTAATATCCTAGTTCCAGCACCCTACCTTGTCTGAGTGAGTACTCTGTGTCTTCCTGTTGGAGATTGTTCCTCCCTGGGGATCGGGTAGTATAGTTTGCCTTTAAGGAGTTATCGCGGGTCTCCTTCTGCTCAACTGGAGGGGGCCAATCTAGCTTTGTGGCTAGCACCTTTATACGGCTTGGCTGCAGCACGACTCCTTTCTGGCAACCACAAACCCTAGCTACGAGCCCTAGTGTCGCACCCTACCATCTTGCTTCCCGGTTTCTTGTTGGAGGAGTTTGACCTTTATCCGGGAGCTCATTCTCAGGGTGTTTTCCTTCCGCATTGTCTGTCTGTGTTACACCAGGTTGAGCAGGAGAAATCACCATAAGTTGATTGCTATTCCCAAAATGAATTGATCTGCTGCAAACTCAGCCTATAAACATTGTGATTCTTTTATTTTTTTTATCTTTCTAATAGAAACAAAACCATTTTGGTGGACAGTTTAAACCTTTAAAACTTAAATGTATGTGTCAAGGGAACAGGGCCATCATAGCGTTATGCAACTACCTCCCAAAAGACTGTAAATACTTTGAAATATGTGAAGTTTTACTTCACTGAGAAGGTAGTGGATAAGTGGAACAGCCTACCAGCAGAAATAGCAGAAGTTAAGAAAAGACCAAGGACCAAAAAACCTTTGAGGTTTTTACAGTAGGAAAATGGGCAGACTAGATGAGCAGAATGTTTCTTATCTGCTGTCAAATTCTGTTTCTATGTTTCTAAGATGCTTCAGCCCAAAGTACATCATCCTGTTTTGTGTATTCTGGCCCCTCTGTGACACTTGTACCCAGCCCTATTCCTTTGTCCCATTGTCTAGTTAATTCACTTATGTCTAGCCCCATTGTATCCTGTTACCACCTACCCATTGCTCTATCACGCAGTATGTTTACACTCCCATTGTATTCATTGTACTCCAGGTTTCTACAGTACTGTGTCTTCCCTCCACCCTTTGACCCTTTGTAAAGATGTGTATTCTCATTGTACCATTGTGCCTCCACCACCAGCCCCATTGTCTTCTCATATGTGATTTGCAATACCTGTGTCCTATTGGATCCTAAGATGGGTGGATAATTCTTTATGTGTGTATATAAACCCTGCATGTTCTCCAATAAAAAGGTCATGTTTGCCCTCACACTGGTGTTGCCTGGTGAATGGGGGTGATCTGTGGGATACCAGAAGATTTTCTTGTTCCAGAGAGAAGGAAGCTGCGACTGATGGTGACACCCAGGCGGGGTGTCAGCTGGTTCCCGTCACAGTATGCAAGTGGTGCTATTATTCAATTCCCTTAACAAATGTATGGTAGTCATTAGGAACGGGTGATATTTTTTTATTTATCAAAGCGAAACAGGCAAAAAATGGCACTTGCCACCAACTGGCAGCATTTTTCATGAAAAGCACAGATTTTCTACTTTTCCTGCCTAGCTTATTGCATTGATATAAATTCCCTTCTTGTCCCAGAGGCATATATAAAAGGGGTGTCAAGTTCCTGGAGCATGTCATTCCTTGTTAGTGAGAAGTAGAGAAAGCAGCACAATGTTTGTGCTAGTTAAGATAGGCAAATAAAGTGTAGTTTTTGGGAGTGTTGTGGGCAGGCAATGAAAATTTACCCAAAATACCCCTACATCTTGTGTCACTGGGATAGGCAGATGATCCAAGTTCCTTCCTAAGCTGGATGTTCTCAGTGTATCACGGTGCTGGTGATTCTGCGACAGGGCGACATCTTTACTTCCGGGTTTTCCCATGTACGGTTCTTATTGGTGATTGGGTGCTGGTTCCGCCCAGGGTTAGCCTTTTTAAACTCTCTCCTGTCATCCTTTCAGCACCCTTTCGTGGTGTACCCGTACCTAGCGTTTGAGTTGCTGTTTGTTCCTGCTCCGTGTATGACCCGGCTCGCCTGACTATGCTCCTTTTGCTCCTGTGTTCCGATTCCGTTGCTGACTAGGACTGGCTGACTATCTCCGTGTGTACCGACCTGGCTTTGGCTGAGTATCCAGTCCTCTTACTGACTAGGACTGGCTGACTACCTCAGTGTGCACAGACCTGGCGTGGCTGAGTATCCAATACCGTTGCTGACTAGGACTGGCTGACTACCTCCGTGTGTAACGACCTGGCTTTGGCTGAGTATCCAATTCCGTTACTAAGACTGGCTACTACTTCTGTGTGTACCGATGTGGCAGTTCTGGCTTTAGCCCTGTCAGAGTGCGTACCCTGTGTTCCGTTTCACCTACTCTCGATTGCAGTGATACCGCTACAGCACCGGCTTGGTCTGTCACTCCCGAGACCATCTGGGAGACTGTGTTGCGAGTAGCTCTGGTCATTTGCCAGTGTCTTATGTGTGCTGCCTCCGCTATCCCTAGCGTTCTAGGGGTTTGGTCACTTGCCAGTGTCCTATCTGTGCTGCCTCCGCTATCCCTAGCATTCTAGGGATTTGGTCACTTGCCAGTGTCCTGTCTGTGCTTCCTCCACTATCCCTAGCATTCTAGGGATTTGGTCACTTGCCAGTGTCCTATCTATGCTGCCTGTGCTATCCCTAGTGTTCTAGGGATTTGGTTACTTGCCAGTGTCCTATCTGTGCTGCCTCCGATACCCCTAACGTTCTAGGGATTTGGTTACTTGCTAGTATCCTACCTGTGCTGCCTCCGCTATCCCTAGAGTTCTAGGGATTTGGTCACTTGCCAGTGTCCTATCTGTGCTGCCTCCTCTATCCCTAGAGTGCTAGGGATTTAGTCACTTGCCAGTGTCCTATCTGTGCTGCCTCCACTATCCCTAGCATTCTAGGGATTTGGGCACTTGCCAGTGTCCTATCTGGGTTGCCTCCGCTATTGCCCTGCAGCTACCCACCGCTATAGTAGGGCCTTTCCGCGGTGTGGTGCTGTTGTGGTTTTCATTGTTCCAGTGTCCTGTCGACAGATCAAGCCAGCATAGTCCTACTGTGTATTCTTGCCTACTGATATTTCTGTCCATCCTGACCTGCATCAGATTTGGGAAGTACCACCGTACTGACTTCATCTGGACCTGAGTATGGTGATTGCTTTTGCTATTTATTTTCAATAAAGCTGTTCTTAACCTTACCTGATTGTCTGAGTGTTCTTACAAAACCGTGACACAGTGTTAGGGAAGTCTGGGGTGTGTAAAGGGAGAAAGGAGATTAACCCCCAAATACCTCAACATTTTGTGTGACTGAGAAGATACAAGCAGCTGAGTTCTAAGTTCCTTCCTGAGCTGGCTGAGCATCTGTCACTGACTGATTTACAAAATATTTAGCAAACTGACACTCAATAGACTAACACTGTTCAGCTGGCACTGACTTCTTTAACAGCCAGAAGAAGAGAGGCAAGTATATTTAGTAAGATGTTTCCTCATCATCTATACTGAAAAAAACAAATAAATAAAGACTGCAGTGACATTGGGAGAGTCTGTCTGTAGCCTCCTAGGAACTGAACAGGCATGCAGTGGCCTTTTCATACATTGTGCAGGACATTACCCATACAATCTTTACTAATTGCTGCAGGGCTGGGCTGGGTGCACTGCATCCTAAGTAAGATCATGCACTGTCTGTGTCAGCAGCCGCCATGTCCTCTTCCATGGACATGACAGCCAAGACTGATTGACGATTTCTTGAAAAAAAATCAAAAGAGTAAAATTCTTTGGGGCCATTAGTTACTTGCCATTTAAAGGGATGTTCACTCTCTCTTCAGACACCCCATACATTTACATTGAATTTGCTCTGTAGTTCCTAACATTAATTACCCTGTCATTTTAACCCTTTGAGTGCCAGCGGGTTATGCAATGCATTGCAAAGCAATACATTGTGTACCCCTCTGGTGCTCAAAGGGTTAAAAGTATCCTACGTTTCCCTTGCTGGATTTGCTGCTTTAGAAGCCATTAGTAATAGCCTACAGGGCTGTATAAGGGATTGAGAGAGAGAGGGGGGGGGGGAGGACACCACAGATCAGTGTCCTGCTCTGTGCGACAATTAAGATATTCAAGGGGTTTTGGCAGTAGTGATGTCCCAGCCTTACAGCATTTCCAAAATACATTAGAACAGCTTAGTTCTCACTCGCTGTTGAGTAAATAAGTATTAACATGTCATGAAAATAACTAATTATATCTCCCACTAACATTAGAATAGCTAGAAAATAATAATTGTCCCTATGGATTGTAACTTTGTTCAAGAGATAACATCTTCAATCAGTGCTGGATGCCATGTTCATGGAGACTTCAAACTGAAGCAGGCAGAATGCATAAGCCTACTTAACAATTTTAAGGCCATAGGGATGTGCAATGTGTTGAGTAGCAATACGTGCACTCTCCTCTAGTACCTAAAAGTCAGAGTTGAAGGTCATGACTCATGTGGTCCTGCTAGCAACTGTCATGCCTGTCTTCAAAATGTCTGTGAATAGTAGGACAAAGTAAGGTAAGTTGTGGGTTGTTATAAATAGGAGGCATCAGTTTTCTTTATTCTGGGGCTACCTTCTTAACAAAGACATGTGAGGGTACAGTAGCTGTACCCTCAAGGTCTATGCAAGAGCTTCAGAAAGTTGGAACGTTCAGCTTACCCAGCTCCAGGAAGCTCTGACATATAGCACATGAAAAACTTAATACAATATGCTGGACATGTGATCTGAGAGCTCTGAGTCTATATGGGTCTGACTAGCTTAATTGGGGTCCTTTTACTTTTATTTCTCCCATCACTTTAGCTTTTGTTTGTAACTACTCGGCACCAGATCCGAATGAGAGGGAAAAAGAAGAGATTGAATGACAATACTTTGGCTATTAGGAGATATCTGGTGTCTGGCCCTTCCACCTCCTCTACTCTCCTACTGTCAGAAAACCCAAATACGCAACTTCTGCAGACGGAGTGCACACAGTCTACACAGACTACCCAGAATCAACTAGTGTCTTCATAGACTATACTCTCCTCTCATCCTCCCTTACAGTCGAAGGATTTATCATCCCCCTACACTACGACCTAGCTACAAGAGGATTTGGTGCCATACATACCTCACCATTTGTCTTCATCAGAGCTCACCGGGATGGCAGCCACACTTACACAGCGGGCCTTCGCTCTAAGGCCGACATACAAAGTATTATGGAGGAAATGAAGTCGACGATCCACGCTAATATAACTGTAATATGTGAAGATTTGCTACAGATCTCCCAGCGGGTTATCTGTTTGGAAGAAGAACGGAGGGGGGGGGTGGTCAGAGTTTCGGTTCTGGAGCAAACAGTGGCCAACCTGAAGGAAATAAATCTTCAACTTAATTCTAAGATTGATGATCTTGACAACAGGGGTAGAAATGCAATCCGCATGTGAAAAACCTGTCTGAGACGGTACCCCCGAAAAATTTGAGAGAAGTGCTCATTCCATACTTTGCTACTCTAATCTTAATTGAAAGAATGTGCAGGGCCTATAAGCCTAAGGAAGACGGCTTTCTTTGTGATTTAATACTATGCTTCAACAGATTCAAGGTAAAAGACTGTATCCTCCACAGAGGTAGAGAAGGGAATCTCTCCACATGCTCTGACCATTCAACTATATCAGGATCTGTCTCCCGATACACTGTATCAGAGGCATTCCATCCGCCACCTCACTGACAATCTGCGCCACCTCCATATAAAATACAGATGGGGATACCCATTTGCTCTATTTGCAACTGTGAATGGAGTTACTGAACCCTCAGAATACTAGAAGAGATCGCGCCTTTCTGCTCCATCCTTGGCATATCGGAACCTCCTGTTCCGGTCCCTTTGTAACGGTTTTGTAAGACACTCAGACCAGGAGGTTAGAATAAAACACAGTTTTATTAAAAGACAAGGAATACTGCCCACTACAGGCTAGTATGGAAAGACAAGTAAATGATATACAGGTATATGTATGCCCTCTCAGGCCCAGTATATAGAGCAAGAACTAATACTGGCACAGGACAGGCATAAATAAGAAGTATCAGTATCAAATGGGTTAAAGTTCTAGGTAGATAATCAGTCTCTGTTGTGGTGTGTTTGCCAACGCCCAGTAGATGATAAGAGTAGCAAGAGACTGTGGTGCAAGATGTGGAAGCACCTTAACAGTGAGGCAGAACTGACACACTCCCAGGTCAGGCAAGGAGAGGAGATACACAACACTCTGCAAGAGCTAGCACTACTGTTGAGCCGTTGGCACCCGTGCGGTGCCGTAACAGAGGCAATGCACACTGCTAGAGCGGAGGGACCAGATCCATTAGCACCCTTCCGGTGCGGTAACAGAGTCACAAACACTGCAAGAGCTGAATGGAACCAGAGCCAATAGCACCCTTCCGGTGCGGTAACGGAGTCACAAAACACTGCAAGAGCTGAATGGAACCAGAGCCAATAGCACCCTTCCGGTGCGGTAACGAAGTCACAAACACTGCAAGAGCTGAATGGAACCAGAGCCAATAGCATCCTTCCGGTGTGGTAACGGAACCCTGTACACTGCGAGAGCTGATGGAATCGCTCAATAGCACCACCCGGTGCGGTAACTGATACACTGCGTGTAGTAAGGGTTAAGCGGAAGCACAGTGTTAACGGAGGCCACAATGCTCTGCAAATGTAACAAGGAGGCTCGGTATAACGGAGGCTGCAATGCTCTGGAAGTGTAAACGGAAGGCTCAATAAATCAAAGGCAACAGTGCTCTGCAAGTGTTAACGGATAGGCTCAGTATAACGGAGGACACAGTGCTCAGCAAGCGTTAATGGAAAGGCTCAGTATAACGGAGGCAACAGTGCTCAGCAAGTGTTAACGGAAAGGCTCAGTATAACGGAGGTAGCAGTGCTCTGCAAGTGTAATGGAAGGCCCAGTATACGGAGGCAACAGGCTCTGCAAGAGTTAACGGAATGTTCAGTCTGCACAAACACTGCTACTATGAAAGTTCAGAATGTCGCCAAGAGACACAGGATCAGAATCACAGCTGGAACACTCTCAGGATGTCAGGATAGCCGGAATCAGGTCACGGAGCAGGAACGTCAGCCAGGCCGGGTCAATCACGGAGCAGGAACGTCAGACAAGCCGGGACAGATCACGGAGCAGGAACATCAGCCAGGCCGGGTCAATCATGGAGCAGGAACCAATGAGCGTAGTCAGATGGGCCAAGTCGGTACACAGGAACGCAGGAACACAGCAACAGTAGCACTGGTACAGGAACACCACGAAAGGGCATCTGACAGGTGCCAGAGGCCCGGTATATGAAGGCCATACTGGGTGGGCCAAACAAGCTCAGCCAATGGGAGCACAGCACAGCAAAGAGTGACAGAGAGATCACGGGAACCATGATACCTTTCCTCTGTGGTTCTGCCTGACAACTCCGCCTGGAATGGTCCCCAAGATCTCACCACAACAAGAAGAAACAAAGACAATTGGAGGACTGCACAGCCTCCACACCGCTGACCAGATGACCTGGACCTGAGCTAATGGTTGTGAACGGTATTATTATGAGTGACGTTCCCCCCGGAATGTCAAATGGGACACAGGTCCTTCTGTTGTCTGGGGTCTGGGTTGTGTCCTCGGGGCATCTTGGATACTTCCCGTGGTGTCTCTGGAGCATGCATCGGATCCCTGTATGTTTGAAATTGCTGTATTGAGGTTTTTTCTGGCCTTCCTTTGGGTCAATGATGGTAAACAGGAATAGGAAAAGGGTTGAACTAGATGGACTCAAGTCTTTTTTCAATCTAAATTACTATGTTACTATGATTTTCTATTGCTACACCTGTAGAGGTCTTGCTGTTTAGGGGCAAGAATATTTATATTTGTTAGGGTTGGGTTTATATGACACTGTTATTTCATTGTGTTGCAGTGCCCATACCTTAGATCATTGCCTATTTTGTGGTTGGTTCTTTTATAAACCTATAGGTTGTGGAAGCACAATGCTGCAATTCTATATATATCTCCACCCCTTTCGTTTGTATCCCGTGTTGCTGGGGGCCGGGTGATGTTTTCCGGATACTGGCGGTGAGGCTGCATTGCTTTCCATTTGCTGGGCTTGACGGGTGCCCTGGTGCCACCTCGCATTTTCCACGCCAACGCGTGGGCACGTGGGTGGGTCTGGCAAGTTCATCTGTGATTCATTATACTTTGTATCACTCATTGGTGGGTTGGGAGGTATGTTCTATGTTAATCTAGAGTGTAGCTGAGCTTTTATATCTTTCTAGCCATTGAGGTGCTATTGGCCTAGAGACCTTGCTCCCTCAGTGGCTATTTTGCTTGTTTCCTTCTCAGGGGGAGCAATTAAAATGGCTTACTACCATTATACAGTCACTACCCTGTCAGCTCTGGTGATGCATGAACCCTTTCTTTTCATAATTCCTATTATCATAGTTAATCTGTCTGTTATGCTTTTATACCGGTGCCGCTAATTTCACTCCAACCCCTTACACCCCACTTTGATTCCAATGCTCAACACTGAAGTTATTCCTTTCTCATTTACTCCATATTGGATTTAAACTTGGAGTGAGTCTTCTAGGTCATTTATTGTTCTGTACTGTATCTTTCATTGATGCATATTGTAATAGGTTGGACTCAATGGGTGATCCCAACATCTTGCAACTCAGTCTATTGCTATTTAATAAACACATTGATATGCTTAAGGATTTCTGAACATCTGCACCTTATCTATGACCTAATGTTTTAATCTTGATCCTACAGCAGACCGTAATATCTCACTGAACATTGGACTTCATATGAATACTACTGATGTTCATCCTCATAAGACTTATGGTATATTGTTCTAGCGGGAGGGGGAGCAGGGTGAGAATGTACCCTCTTATATTCTTCTTCACTATGTGACCTTACAATAGTTTTGTTTCTTTTCTGTTCCAACCTCCGACTTTATGTCACAGCACCTATACTCTCAGGGGTGTTATAAACATTGACGGTTAGTTACGCATATATTACTTCAGGTTGCATATTGACAGGACCTTCACAGTTACATTGTGCAAGGATACCAAGACGTAGGTGTGTTTCTTTATATCATTGCTACACCTATGACATGGTGGAAATTCCAAAGTGGCTGAACCCTGTTTCTATGACACCAATGAGTAGTGGATTAATTGCTGCCTTAGCCAGTAACATCAGTTATTACTGATCGTATAATACCTCGGCTAGTAATGATTTTAATGGTTTTACTGATGTATCCTTAGGAACACTGATAAGTTCTCCATACTTGCGACTGTCTCCTCCTCTCCTAATCTCATATCCCGGTATGATGCAGATGACCTTTTTTTTTTTCTCATCTTGGTGACTTGTCACATACATTACTCTCTCCCTACTCCAATCTGACTCATTCTTATGGTGATCTTAAGAATACATTTCTCTCTTCTCCCTTCTTTTGACATTGATGTTCAATCAGCCTAACATACACAACAACTGATCCCCTGATGACTTTACAAGACACCCACATCAGACTCTCTCTCAATTCTCTCTCAATCCCTCTTATCTCTCCTCACAACATATGGCTCTCCCCTCACCGCCGCCTGGCAACCGCCATGTACTTTTTATCCATTGCACTCTGCTCTGCCTTACCAACTTTGGTTAGCTCATTTTCTCCTCTACTTGTCTCATCATCCCCTTTTTTTTTCTCTCTCCTTCACATGTTCATCCCTCCTCCCTCCCGGTCTTCCTCATTCATTTGTTACTCGACACTTGGGATCGCCTGTCAGGGGCCTATCGGCCCTGACACCTCAGTATCATCATGCAGTATCTTAAAATAACGACGCTCAACGCGAAGGGTCTTAACTCTCCATATAAATGTTCTATAGCTTTGAGAGAATTTGACAGATTAAAATCAGATATAATTTTAATTCAAGAAACTCACTTTCAGAGTGCCTCTCTACCCAAAGTCTTTAATAATAAATATCCAATCAGATACTTTGCTTCTGCTCCTGAGAAAAAATGTGGGGTCGGAGTTTTGATTAAAGCATCACTTCCCTGGACTTTGTTGGAATCCATTACGGACAGTGAGTGGCGGTATATCTTACTAAAAGGTCTTATTTACAATAAGCCTTATGTGATATTGAATGTTTATGGCCCTAATTCAAAGCAAATCTCCTTTATTATGAAAACCCTTTCGCTCTTAGATCAAGAATTGGCGAACCGAATTATTGTGGGGAGAGATTTCAACATTGCTATGGATCCCTCAATGGACTCTTCCACTGGGAATTCACCGTTTAAACTGTATCATCTGAAAAGACTGAGCAGCAAATTGGCTGATCTACAACTCATGGACTCTTGGAGACTTACCCACCTGTTGGATAGAGATAATACCTTCTTCTCCCCTCTTCATTCCTTCTATAGTTTTATAGACTACATGTGTCCATCTCTCATTTCCTTTCATACTCCTTATCAGCTGCCACTACTGCTCCCCTGTACTGATCACTCCTCTGTCTCTGTCTCCCTCGATCTACCTGAATTAAATAATTCCCCGAAACACTGGAGACTCAATGAATACTTGTTGCAGGATACAGACTTTTCTGCTTCATTACAGAAGGACATTGAGGAATACTTTGTACTGAATTCCACTCCGGAAGTGTCTAAACCCATCACCTGGGAGGCACACAAGAGTATCATCCAAGGTATCCTGATCAAACAAGGTGCGTATAAGAAGAAAGAAAGATCTAAACAAATAGACAAGCTACTATCTAGACTCTCAGCACTAGATAGGACACACAAGGCAGTTCCTTCTCCGAATCTTCTTAAAGATATCCCTCAATTCAGAGTGGATCTTAACAGTCTTTTAAGAGAAAATATCATAAAATCATACATGTGGTATAAATATCAGAAATACCTCTCTTATAATAAGTGTGGGCTCTCTCTGGCTCGTCTCGTCAAAAATAAATGTAGATTGTCTTATATTCCACACATTCTGGCTGTCACTGGGGCTCTTCTTGAAACCTTCCCTGATATAGCAGGGGCTTTAGATAATTTTAGAAGAATCTTTATAATATTCTTCGACCTCCCCTCCTTCTGACTGGGGTTCCAGACTCAATGTGTTCCTCAATGAGGCAAAAATGCCCACCCTGTCTCTCCCAGACTCCCAATCTCTTGAAAAAGAAATCTCACTTCCTGAGTTGCATCAAATCTTACACACTATGGCCCTGGGGAAGAGCCCAGGCCCAGATGGATTCTCCTTATTGTATTACAAGAAATATCAATCTAACCTGCTCCCGTACTTAAGGGACTCATTTAAAGCAATTCTTAATGGGACGCCATTTCCTCCTCAGGCTCTCGAATCTCACGCAGTTGTAATATCAAAACCTGGTAAGGGTCACACATTATGTGGCAGTTACCGCCCAATTTCTCTTTTAAATGTTGATTTAAAAATCTTGGCCATGCATATTAGATGGGTCTTAACCAAACTGATACATCCGGATCAAAGTGGCTTTGTGCCAGGGAGGCAGGCTAGATTCAATACCACAACTGCCATTTCTCTTTTACATCTGTCTGTTCAGAAACAAATTCCTGCTGTTTTTCTTTCTGCGGATTGTGAGAAGGCTTTTGACAGAGTCAAATGGGATTACATGAGAGAGATATTAGAATACATTGGTCTGGGACCTCGCATTCTAGGCATTTTGAGTCAGTGTATACGGCCCACAGCCAAAATTCTGGTCAATGGTTCTGTCTCTAACTCCTTCTCGATTTCCAACTGAACTCTCCAGAGCTGTCCACTCTCTCCTATTATCTTTATTCTTACTCCAGAGCCTTTACTGAATTGGGTACGACTCTCACCCATAATTAAAGGCATAAGGTCAGGAAACACAAAGTTTAAACTAGCAACCTATGCTGATGACACCTTGTTCTTTTTGACTGATCCGGATACTTCTCTCCCCACTCTGATCAACATCTTGGATGAATATAGCTTCCTATCGCAAGCCCAGGTTAATTACGAAAAGTCTGAGGTATTGAATGTTACACTCCCCCCTAAAACTCTTACCGCTTTATGCTGCTGATACAAATTTAAGTGGACATTTGAACCCATCAAATACCTGGGCATTCTTTTATCCCCAACATTTCACCTCTATCAGTCATTAACTTCTCTCTCTTCTCTGGCAGACAATTGATGGAGATCTACTATCATGGAAGTCACCCTCACTATCCTTGCCCGGGAGAATTAATGTAATCAAGATGCTGACACTACCTAAGGTCCTGTATGTTTTTGACGCCTTACTGATCTCCTTTCCTAAATCTCTCATAGACTCCCTGCAAAAATGTATATCTTCTTTTATATGTGCTAATAAAAAACCTAGAATCTGTTTTGATATCCTCACACAAAATGTGGACAAGGGTGGCCTCAGACTTCCAGCCATGTGGAAATACTATCAAGCCTCTGTGCTAGCTAAACTATTTGATTTCTCTTCCACACCCTCCCCTAGGTGGTTTGGCTCCATTGCAGATGGTCTGTGTCCTTTGGACTTGCTCCAGATTTGCTGGTCCTCTGCTGCCTCCTCCTCTAGGAAACAGAGAGATAATATAGTTGTTGACCAAATAACTCACACTTGGAGAGCTTTAAATAACCTCTATGGACTAGCACCCCCTCCCTCACCCCTTGGATCAGTTCTGGGTAACCCAGAGTTCCCAGCTGTTTGTTATAGACTGACGGAAGCACACATTTCCTCACCATGGTGGTTGGCCTTACAGATTAAACACTGGTCTCTGCTATTCATCGAACTTCTCTTCCTCTCCGGTCTGCCTTGCCATTTGAAAAGCTCTCATATTCCCCATCGACAGGTATTTGGCCCCTATTCGTATGCTACTCTTTTTTATCCTCTAAAAGACAGAGTTAAGTACTATGTTATTTTACAATGGGAAAGGGAACTAGCGGTGTCTTTGCCCATTGACTCTTGGTTTTCTTTTTTTCATGCTTTAAACAAAGCCTCCAGAGATTCTAATACTAAACTCATGAATTATAAACTTATTTCCATCTGGTACCTTACGCCACAAAGATTATCCACGTTCTCAACTGTGACCTCAGCTGTGTGTTGGAGATGCCATTGTAATACAGGTACCATGTTGCATATTTGGTGGCACTGCGCTGCCATACAGAACTTCTGGGTACAAATTCCCAGATTAACAGGAAACATCACATTGCCACCCCCCTTGATCCTCTTTTTTGTCTGTTTTTCTATAGGGGTAATTTATCTCTTACCATCTCTCCTTGCCTTTTCCCCTGCATTTGGTTCTTACTGAATGCAGCTAAGTATATGATTCCACTTCACTAGGGTAAAGTCTCTTGCCCATCCCTTGCTTATTGGTCCAGGAGAGTTGACTTCTATGTCCAAATGGAAAAGCTTCATGCAATCACCATGAATTCCCTTGCATCTTACTCGGTCAAATGGTCTCCCTGGTTGAACTCCACAGCCTCTTCTTCAGGGTATTCTTCCATACCTCCTTGACCATTCCTGAGTGTATTTTAACTAACCGATATGCAAATTTGGCATCCTTTTGTTTCTAGATTTTTTTTTTTTTTTGTATGGTTGTGGTGGGCACCTGCTGGGCGGTCCTGAGATGCTTACTGTTTTACATATATACTTTCCTACTCCCTTTCCATTTCCAATACTCTTCCTTCCTCCCCTTTTTTTTTCTTCTCCTCTCCTCTTACACTCCTCCATCTGTAGAATCAAAGGGGGGTAATTATTTGGCTCATATTTGCTAAAACATTTAATTTGCCTTTCATCATACACTATGTTGGTTTTAGTGTTGGCACTGTCTGAAAGAAATCTAATGAAAAATTATTACTTCCTTCTATTTTCATTATGAAACATCCTTCATACTAGAGCACGTTGCATTAGACACACATTGAACCATATCTCAGAGGATATTAATTAAGGATCCAATACACTGCACTTTGCATAGGAATAAATAAGCATACCTAAGATTTTGCTTAGTTTAAGATGGAGCTTTTCGCCCACTGGACTCTAGAGAGAATTCCAACACTTTGCTTTGCAATGCATTAGAAATATCTCTAATATTTAAGATTTTAAAGCACAATTCAAACCAATTGAAATGTTTATATAACAGGCAAGGCTGCCCACTCTCCCCTCTTATGTTCATTCTGGCTTTAGAACCTTTCCTCAATACAGTTGACTATCTTCAGTTATTGCTGGCATTCATTCACATACCCACACCTATAAAGTTGCTGCATACGTCGATGATGTATTGTTCTTTGTTTCAAATCCATCTATTTCCCTTCCACTTTTAATAACAGAATTAGAAGAGTACTGAAATTTGTTGCAAGCTTCTATAAACTATAATAAATCAGAGGCTTTAAGCATAGAGCTTCCTACTTCTATCTTATATCTTGGAGTGCAGGTGGTTCCCCCCCCCCCCCCCGGTGCAGGTGGCTTCCCCTCCCGAACTATTATTTTCACTAAACTTTAAACCTCTCCTTGATGTTATTAAGGGGATCCGGTATCCTGGCAGACCTTTCCCATTTCATGGTTAGGCAAGATTAACCTGATAAAGATGGTAATTTTGCCTAAGATATTATATTTATTCAATGCTCTTCCTATTTCTCTTCCCAGACAATACCTTAATTCTCTCAGATTCTCAATTCTGTCTTTTCCTTGACCAAAAGACATTCAAGAATAAGCTACTCGATTCTATCACAATGCAGAAGCAGAGGTGGACTTGACTCACCAGACCTGGACAACTACTGCAGAGCATCAGCTGTAGCTAAACTCTTTGATTTTATTTCTACACCTATGCCTAGATGGATTGGTACTTTGAACAAAGCTTTTGGCCCTCTAGATCCCCTGCAACTCTATTGGTCTACCCCATCCTCCATTCCAACAGCTTGAATTGATCATATAATTCTAGGGCACATTTTGCGATCATGGACTTCTGTTAATTATTGTCATCATCTGTCACCCTTATCCTCAGTCATTGGAAATCCAGATTTTCCTGTGGGTTTGAGCAACCTGATCCCCATCCCCCTAAAACAGCAAGGTTTAGACTCCCTTTGTACTCTTTCACACATAGATCTTTCAGGGTCTTCCGCTATCCCCGAGAATTTGCAAATTTTAAAATCCATCCCCTGGTGGACCACACTCTAGATACTAAACTGGAAGAAAATTGAAATACGCTCCTTGTTACGTTTTCACAATTTGACATTTGAATTCCTTAGACAATGGGAAAATGTAGTCTCGATTTCCCTAGATGTCAAAGTTTGGTACTCCCTTGCCTGCAAACGTTTTGCGCTCCACTCAAGACTCATACACTATACTGATGAATTATAAGCTTCTCACAAGGTGGTATATGACTCCTCACAAAATAGCTAGATTTTTATCCCCCAGGTCTTCTTCATGTTGGCGTTGTCAAACGCAGATAGGTAATATGGCACATATTTGGTGGTACTGCCCAATCATCCAAAAATGTCTCTTTCTCCATAAACTTCCCAATTGAGTACAACCACGTTCTTCTGATTGACATTGCATTAAACTCCTCCTTAATGCAGCAAAAGCTGATATCCCGGCACATTGGGGAAGGTCAGAGTCACCTACAATCTCCTCATGGTTGGCCAGAGTCAACCAAACTCTCTCAATGGAAAGATGTCATGCCGTATGTCATGGTAACTTGCAAACGTATTTGGATACCTGGGACTCTTGGATTAATCGTAGATTCAACTTTTTTACCTGAGACCTGTATGAGTGTAAACACTCTTCATTTATTTCATATCTCAACTTGGTAGCCACTAGCATTAAAGAGGTATTAAAGAGATATTTCTCTGTGGTTCAGGTGTGGGAGGCGGACAGGTCTCACGATTTTCCTTCTTTTTTTTTCTTTCCCTCATCCATCCCCTATCTTACCTGATTACTTTTATCTCATGACAATGAAAATGTTATCCTTTGATATTTGGGTTAGGATTAAGTGATCTGATGTTCACATATGCTTACCCTTTTTTATCCGGTATCATTCATGTATTTTATCTACTTTGTAACTGATGATAATGTGTTTTTGACTTTTTCTATGTATTCCTTTATTGATCAATAAACTATAAAAATAATAATAATAATAATAATAATAATAAATGTTTATATAACCATCCATCAATCTCAGATGCCCAAATAACAATCATACTAAAAGAAGGAGAGACTCAATGTCAATTAATTCTTCATTTATTTACTAAGCAAAAGACAATACAATTGAAATCCTAAACTCTCTGTCACGGTGCCTGTGATTCTGCATGAGCGACATTCTTATTTTCGGGTTTACCTTAGCTGCTTCTTATTGGCTCTGGGTTTTCAGCCCCACCCAGGGCTTGCCTTTATATACGCCCTCCTATCACCATACCGGTGCCCTTTCGTGGTGTTCCTGACCAGACGTTTGTTGCTGTGTTCCTGTTCCGTGTATGATCCGGTTTCATCTGACGTTGCTCCTGTCTTCACTGCCTGATTTGTTTATGACCCAGCTTGCCTGACTACGATCTCTTGACAGATTCCGTTACTACTGCTCGCTGTGTACTGATCCAGGCTTTGGCTGACTACCGCTCTCTGTGTACCGATCTAGGCTTTGGCTGACTACCACGCTTTGTGTACCGATCCAGTCTGCGGCTGTCTCTGCTCCCCGTATACTATACAGGCCTTGGCTTACCTCCGCTCTCTGGGCAGCGTCTCTGTATTGGCTACTAGCCTAGCATTATCTTGACCGCTAGTGTGTCTGTTGCTCCGGTCTCGTGTCATAGTGTCATTACTTTACGGTTGCCGGTTTGCTATACAGCCTGTACCTTAGCTGTCACTTGTGGTTGCACCACCTGTCAGCTTGCACCTATCTGTTGCCTCCGTTTGCACTACTATACAGCCTGTACCTTAGCGGTCACTTGTAGTTGAATCTCCTGTCAGCCTGCACCTATCTGTTGCCTCCGGTTGCGCTACTATACAGCCTGTGCCTCACTGCTGCCTCCGTTTGCGCTACTATACAGCCTATGCCTTAGAGATCACTTGCAGTTGCACCACCTGTCAGCCTGCACCTATCCGTTGCCTCCGGTTGTGCTTCTATACTACCTGTGCTGTACAGCTATCTCCAGTTGCCTATAGCTTCTGGTACTGGTCCGTTGCCTCCAGTTGCGCTGCTGTACTGCTCGCACTTACTATTGCCTCTGGTTGCGCTATACTCAGTCTGATTTACTATTGTCTCCGGTTACTCTGTTGATCTGTGCCTCATGGTTACCTCCAGTTGCGCTACCTTGCAGTCTGTGCCTATTCCGGTTGCCTCCGGGCATAACCTCAGAGTGGTATTTGAGCCGTCACATGGGCTGCCTTTACCTGGTTGCAGGCAAGGCCGGTAGAGCCTACTCTCTCCCTATTCCATTGGGGATTTCTGCCCTGCAGTACTTACCTCATCTAGGGCTCCTCCTGACCAGTACTGCTGAGGTTCTGTTCCAGTCCTCATTCTGCATTACTGTATTTTGTACTCACCTGTTCCTATTGTACCCTAATCTGTGTCAGACCCAAAAGAGCTGTCCTCTGTTTGGGCCTGGACCTGTGAAGGGCATTTCTGTTCTTTATTATTGTTTCATTGTTTTACCTTAACCAAATTGTCTGAGCATTAAAACCGTGACACTCTCCCCATTTAGCTCACACCTCTAAACCACCTGTGGCCCATCCATCTGTGAATGCTGAAAAAGCATTTTTATAGGGCACATTGGATTTTCTTAATAGATACACACAATGTATTTGGCCCCACATTTCCATAGTATATATTAGCATTACACACACACACACACACACACACACACACACACACACACACACACCTCCTCAGCTAAAATTAAAAGTAATTCTACATTATCCTAAGCCTATCAGTTTAAAAATGGAACCAGACAAGGATGCCCATTTCATAAATGGTATACTTACTATAGAAAAGTTTTCAGATTTTTTAAGGAATAATACAATTATTTCTGGCATTGTCTTGAATTAGTCACCATAACTAATCCATGAAAATAGCTTACTGAGGTATCTAAAGTAAGTACTTTCTGTACCTACATTTAAACTTAATTTAGCAACATTCACATTATTGAATATTAACTTAACAAATAATATAAATAAAATGGAAGCGCTCACCAGGTTAGAGTGAGCTGGAATACTAGGGGTGTTTGTAGTAGATACTACCTATAGTAGAGTGGCCTAGTGGATACCCATATAGTTGTAGCAATAGTACATTATCCTGGTTAGGACATTAATAATCAAACTAAATATTTCAAAGGCTATCTGTAGAAATGTATCTTGTGAAGAATACCCAAATAGTTCTTGGGTTATTGGGTAAGTGAAACAATGATCATATAGACATACATATAAAAAAAACTGTATAGGAATATATAGAAAAGTGATTATAAACAGTGATATATCACATTCCCGTGCTAGTGATCATATATCATTCATATCAGGCAATCATTAAATATACAATACCGGAACCACTGGATGTGTAATAATAAAAAATACTATATGTCTAATCGTTATCTATAAATATAAATACAATCGGGTGATAGCCAGTAGGAAATCATCATGTATCTAATAAGAATAAAATAAAAATTTTATAAAAATATTAATATTACTTAGCACATTAAAAAAAAAAGGAAGCAATCAGTGCATATAAAATATTCAAATGTATAAAAATTGGACTCAATAAAAACCAATATATAGTCCACAGTCTACTTATTAAGCTTGATGGGGATGATGCAAATGATGGAGAATAATGAAGATGGATGATGACAATTCAATAGAATATTATTCCTCAATAGTTGATAATGGGAGGATCTCTGTGCAGCCGTCAATAGCCCGGAGTCAGCTTGAGCAAATACATGTAAAATAGAAAAGGGTAGGGAGACAGAGCACCAAAGATCTAAGTGCAATATTAAACTTACTTAAACTTACATAGACAAGTACTCATATGTAGAAAAGGAGCAGAATCCGTGCAGAAAAATTCTCAAATAATATAAATATATTTATTATAGATATTATCCACACTAGTTTCCCATTTAGATACATATAGTCATGTCTTTTATTACTGACCGTCCATTGACATATTGATATTTGAGTAATTGGTGTACATGGGTATATCCCTATGTTCACAGAACCCTTAGATCACATAGGTCTACACTTTAGTGACCATCGCAAGGCCCTTATATCATACATGTCAAACTTCTCAGTGTCCATATATATATTTTTGGTTGGGATTCCATATGCACCAGCAGATTTTCCAAGAACTGGGAACTATGAAACCAACATATGATAGGAACTAACATATGGCAGGCCACATATCTTTGGGCTCTATATATATCCTTGTTGTTGGACCTGGAAGTGTGGCATGTTTTGTTTAGGGTGATTGGTCCATTTATATAATGGAATTTGGTGGGTATATGCGATTCCTACTCCGACCCGCACAAAGAAGAAACTCTAATCTCATATCATTTCTCCATTTACTCAGTAATATTTAGCCTTTGTCACCTTTACTCCAATTTAATAATTAGTATTAAAGGGGAAACAGATCCCCTACCCTATGTATATATTTTTATATGCCCTCAATCATGATTATCCAATGAGCTTACTGGATATATAACCACTTATTTGCGGGCTTAAAGGGATAGTAATGTCCCAGAACATGTTTTTATAATTTTATAGGGATTAAAACGCTGAGTTTATTGCAAAAAAAGGTATCTCTCAAACTGCTATGGTTTGAGAAATATCTTCACTCAAAGTTTGACGTCTCCTGCTGTCAGCTGTAAAGCTGTCAGCAGGAGATCCATGTCGGCCTACACTGAGGCTCTTCAGCAGATCCGCAATTGCGTTTTTTAAACAGAATGACTGCATTACAATGGTCTACTAAGTGGACATGATTGAAGCTCTGCTGAAGAGCCTTAGTGTTGGCCGACACGGATCTCCTGCTGACAGCTTTACAGCAGGAGACGTCAAACTTTGACTGAAGCTATCTCTACATAGCGGTTTGAGAGATACTTTTTTTGCATTCAACTCAGCATTTTAATCCCTAAATGTTCTGGGACATTACTATCCCTTTAACATCATAGCACTGTTTACATTTATCATTCATAATCAGGATTTCATATATACATCTTCCAATTAAATATGTAAGACATTTGATCAAGAGCAGTGTATATATGTATTTACGATGGTGGACTGATTAATTTCATAATGCACGTTTTTCTCTACCTTCTGATTGACTTATTGTCCTTTAAATAGCATTTGCACCAATTTGGCACCTAAATTTGCTAAACTTGGAGTTCCTGAAGAAGGGGTTTGACTGCCCCGAAACACGTTGAATTAAACCAAGATTACTGGATTCGATTCTCTGTATGAACTCTCAGTTGATGAACAAGAGATCTAATGAAACGATAACTACTTCCCTATAGCGTGTTGAACAGGTGAGTAAGTGTCTCTATCGCATTGCACAACACAGCGGATGCGATATTGAGTAGGAGGACACACAGCACAGAAGGACGATAAGTAGGATTGGGACACTAACAAAGACCACCCGATACGCAATCAAACAAGAAAGGATCTGGTAAGCAGATTTGAATAATCGGGTGGCACCTCATGACCCCGTATGAACTACTGTGCTCTTCCCTGTGATAGTACGTCTTTGACTGCCTTTCCATATGCACATTCCCGTAGATACAGTGGGTCTTTGATGCTCTGGAAGACGTCCACACTTCTATTGTTGCTTTGATCCTCCAGGGGTTATTTTACAGACGGCGAACTTAGCTACTTATGTGTATCTAATATAGCAGCTAATAGTTTTTAGTTATTACTTGTATATGCTATTTATGTGTGTTAGTCCTAGTGTCTACTGCACATTTGTATCCATTTTTCATTTTATTTTTTCTTTTAGAGTTACCCACTAATAAATATATTTATATTATTTGAGAATTTTCCGCACGGATTCTACTCCTTTTCTACATATGAGTACTTGTCTATGTAAGTTTACACTCTTTTAAGTATTTAGCTAATATTGCACTTAGAGCTTTGATGCGCTGTCTCCCTACCCTTTTCTAACTTAACAAATAGTCAAATAACCAAATAGCAACCCTATCAGAAGCAACACCATTTCAATTGGTCAGTTAATTAACACCACCAACACCCAAAGGTGTGCACTTACAGGTTAGTGGCTGGGAATTGGTAAATACCAGTCCCAGCTACCCAGCAACTGAGGATATAAACTGCCCTCAGACGCAGTTTCACTACTGGAAATTCATAAATCGTTGGGCTGATCCAAAACACGCTCACCCTAGGCTGCTCAGTGATCACAAGATGATATAAAATACAAAAAAAGGAACAAGAGCGTCCAATAGTGTACTACACTAACACAAAGGATATAAACAAAGATATTAAGATGCACTCACATGTACTGATGGTCAGAGAGATGATATTAGCCTATCTGACAAAAGTGCCTGTGGAGAAATATCATCCGTCTCCACTCGGAGGGCTGACACTCTGCAACACACTGCATCGAACAAACAACTAAACGGCTGGTTCCCTGGCAGTGAGTTGCAGAGTGTCAGCCCTCCGAGTGGAGACAGATAATATTGCTCCACAGGTGCTTTTGTCAGATAGCCTGATATCACCTTTCTGACTATCAGTACATGTGAGTGCATCTTAATATCTTTGTTTATATCCTTTGTGGTACTGTATTACACTATTGTGTGCCCCTGTTCCTTTTTTTGTTTTTTATTTCATCTTGTCATATCAAAATGTTACTTATCTTTGAATTGAATTGTATCTTCAAATGACCAAGACAGCTCAAAACCTTCAAAGTGGGTAACAAATTTTAACTTTCCAAGTTGATCAGGATAAACATCCATATTGTTGTTCCCAAAATTAATTTATCTGTTGCAAACTCTACCTATAAACAACCTGATTCTTTTTTTTTAATCTTTCTAATGAAAATTAAACCATTTTGTTGCACAATTTAGGCCTTTAAGGGCTCGATCCAAATATTGGAGTAAAAATCAACGGTATAAAAATATAAGGCAGTCGAGATTTATCCAAGACTGGGTAATGAGAGATTCAAATCCCCGTTACCCAGAAAGGCTAACGGGCGACGGCCAACAAAATACACGTAAACTTCAAAACCTGTGTCTCCTAAAATTCTGATCTTAAAACACATGATAAATAATGTGCGCTACGTTCCTATCAAAGAAAGAAGTGAACATCTGATGTTACCTAGTGCCTCAGCCAATCACAAAGTATCAAGTTCATTCGAATAACCTATATATAAACCCAAAATAACCGATGCACCTTTGTGTTTCGAGTTCCATGAGCTAGATCACAGGACCCAGGTGTGGAGGTTAGCGAAAAGAGCGAGGTTAGAGAGAAGCATTACACTAGAGGTAGAAGGAAATTCGGAGAGTGCATACACATTGTGACACATAATACACTTTTGCACATATCCAATACACACATTCAAACACAAACACACATACACACATAGCTTTTTTCTTTTGTAACACATAACACACCTTTTAATTTTATTTTGACAGTGTGAGTCTATGAGTGCAAGTGAGTGAAAGAGAGTGAGTGAGTGTGTGAGGGTCTGATTGAGTGCCTGGGTGTGAGTAGGTGAGAGAAATGCAGAAGAGAGGAGGACAGGATAGAGTGATGGGGAGAGTAGAAGGAGAGGAGTAAGAGGCACAGGTGGGCAGCCCTGGTCAGGGTAGGCGAGGGAGAGTCCTGGGGTAGAGGGGCAACCACGCCAGAGGAGGCACACATAGTGCAGGGTCAGAGGAGATAGTGGGATGAGGGGTAGCCCATGGGGTGCACAGCCAGGGCCATCACAGGCAGGGCCGGAGAGCCAAAGCCAAGACTCTCAACTGTCTAATGGTGGTGCTGAGGAGTGGCTGTGAGACCCTAAGTATTCCACAGAGGAGAACAGGGTCCTGGTGGAGGCCATCAGGCCATGAGAGAGGAATCTGTTCTCTCGACATGGGGGCAAAGAAGAAGGCTGTCTGGAGGGAAGTGGTGACCTCTGTAAATGCAGTGTTCAGCTGCAGCCACTCTCTAGAATCCATTAAGAGAAGATGGCCGTACTGCAAAAGAGTTGTAAAAAAGAAGATGGGACTGGAGGCGTTGCATGCTAGAGGCACTGGAGGTGGCCTGCCCCTGCACATGCAGTATGAAGACTGTGAGGAGGTGCTGCAGAGCACCATTTCAGAAACAGCTATAGATGGGATTCTGGGATGGAGTGACAACGGAGAGGAAACCAGCCTCCAGGCCACTGGTAAGTGCATCAAGGCTTACATACACAACAGACAAATCTCGACACCTACCATGGGCCAACACAGTGACACCTGAACACATGGCCAGTATTTCACACCACAAATTCAGCAGCACAGCTTGGAGGGGTTCAAACAAGGACAGAATATATGACAAACCCAGCATAAATGGGAATGGTTAAGTCCCTATTTAACCCCCTTGATGCTGTCTACAACAACCTCACTCACAGCACAAAAACAATGCACACTATCATATTGGAGGCAAATAAATAACTGTTATGTGTACCACAATGTCATACATAGTGTGACAAAGAGGTCAGCACATAACCCCTTGTGTGCTAGAGGGATAATCAATGCAATGTTTGGCAATACATTGGCTAATCCCCTGACACTCAAAGGGTTATCAGAGAATAGCAAGGAGGGGAATTGGTGTGTTTCCTGTTGTGTTGTTACTGCATTTCAGGCCTAGGCATTGTACATGTAGGTAGTTTGATCAAGTGGAATAGTCAAGGTTCAGATTTCTGTGTCATATGTAACCTGAAGAGTGTGGATGGCCAGGGGGCATTCACCACCATTACCACCTTTACCACTCTGCAGCACATGTCAGGGGGGACATTCACTAGGGGGTAAGAAAGAGGTGACAATGTGTAGATGACTACTCCAGTGATATCACTACTGCAATCCCTGTGTTAGTCTGTGGAGCCAATGCATGAAGATCACATCAACTTGAGACATATCAGTGCATAGGCTCCACAGCATAACATAGGAAAAGGAGAAGTAAGGTGTGATGGTTCAGTTTTGTTCACCACATGTATCCTGATGAATGGAGATAGCAAAGAGGTATGCCTTGCCATCCTCACTCCTCAGGGTACACATGATAACCAAAGCTATACCACTGTAGGTTAGTGGAATCAATTTATGGGATCATGTGAAGCTCAGCAATCAGTGTGTGTCAGGATGGTAACCAATCAGGGCCGGATTTATAATTAGGCAGAGTAGGCATCTGCCTACACGCACACCCCACAGAGGGCCGCCTGTCATTGGGATCATGTTGTGTTTCTTTTTTTTTTTTTTTAATATGCCTCCCCAGCCGCCCAGAGCCGCAACATGGTGAAGACAGGTCTGTGCCTTCTTCTGTAATGTGGAGATGATGGGGGCAATATTGGCTGATGGGGGCAATGTGAGGACAATATGGTATATGGAGATGATGGGGGCAATGTGGAGCTGATGGGGGGCAATATGGAACTGATGGGGCAATGTGGAGATTAGGAGCATTGTGTAGTTGTCCAGCGGAGATGGCCAGTGGAGTGGGGCGTTTCAGGTTTCTGTTCCTACAGGCTCCTGAGATGTAAATCTGGCCCTGTAACCAATGCATTGCAAAGCAACGAAATGGATACCATCCTGCCACTCAACGGTTCACATGTTAATGTCATAATCCTGCAGCACTCCTGTCATAGCTTAGATCAATAATTACATCACAGCATACATGTCTGCAGAAGCACAGGAGGAGGGTGAGACATCTCCTGAGGAGGCCTCCACCTCACGACAGCTGCCACCACAGAGAGGGCTGACCACAGCCTCCTGGCACAACCACCACCACCACAGCAGCAGCAGCACTGGCCTGATTATGGTTTCCAGACCCCACCACCACCACCACAGCAGCAGCACTGGCCTGATTACAACCTCCAGGCACCACCACCACCACTGGGAAGGCACAGCCAAACCACAGCCACACGTGTCAAGAAGTCATCCAGGGAGCGTTCCAGATGTGGCCACTGCACTATGAACATGTGGGGCTCATAGGAGAGCCACAGCAGCCCCAGGCCTGGGATGACTTCACACCACAACCAAATCCATCACCACCACCAACGCCACCCCCACCACCAACTCTCCACTTTGGGGTTGGCACATCCCAGGGGAGTGAGGGGTCTGGGGATGAGCTAGGGATGTCCACACACTCCCTCCACACAGGTGCTCTCCCTCATGAAGCTCTCCAGGTGACTTCACTACCACTATCACCTCCTCCACCTGAGGAGGAGCCACATCAGCTGTATGGGGCAACCACACCACCAGCCTCCACACCCTCCACACCGGTCACAGTAACCTTGACTATGGCTCTGGCGGGGGTGATTTTTAAAAGACAGCAGCAGGGCTGCCTATAACATTGTAACATTTTTGAAAGACAATTCCACAAAGGCATAGCTGTGTTACATAAACCAGAGCAAGTTATAGAGGAATGTATTGCACCCCACTCCTCGAAATCTTTTTTTTTGTCTGCTGAGAATGGCTCCAACATAAAATCTGCCTTGAGCATAGGTAATATGGTGTATGTACCCTGCTGTGTTCCTATCTTACTTTTATATGTGACTAGATTCCTCTCAGAATCTGAAACCCTAAGAGAGATGCTGAAAATCACCTGCAAAATTCATACCCATTTTAGCCACTCCTACAGTGCTCGCAATGTATTATATCCCACACAAGAGTGTAACAATCTGCCCCATCGCCAGCTGAAAATTGTGGTCCCTACCATATGAAATTCCTCATTGTACATATGATAGAGCATTTGTAGAGCAGAATTTGTGGCCGAATGAGGCCATTGGCAAGTAAAAAAATGCAAAACAGGAAGACTTTGGAGGGCATGTCTTTATCACCTGCTGAAACTTTATGAGGAGGTTACCTTGCTGGTTTGTCTTGTAGGGGAAGGAAATAGCTAGATTATCCCACTGATATACTTACTGCAGAAAAAACTGAGGGGCATGGCTACTGAATCTTAAAATAATGACAACAAACACATGCACCAGCAAGTGAATCACTGGCTACCATGATTTGACCAAGATCCTGCCATAGTGTCCACTAGAAGCAATGAGGAATACATTCTTACTACTTTGCTGGACTTTAAACATAACATTTCTGAATTTCATCGTTATCACGGCAAACAATTAATGTGTCTAAGGGATAGGCATCTAACATTTGTGGTAGTGTTGTGTTTTGGTGCTGGTGGTGGTTCATTTCAATGGAACTTGCTGTGGATTGGTAAACTGATATGCATGAACACAGTGTAGCTCCTAGGAGTGGTCCTTCCACATGTGAGATGGTAACAGCATACTTGCAGTCAGCTGTATTTTAGGCAAAAATGATGACCAACATTGACTACTGGCAAACAAAACAGTGTGTGTGTGTGGCCAGCACTGACTTGTACAGCCATGGAATCACTTAGTTGCCCACCATCAAGCATACAGTCTGGGTGGGTTTTCAGTGGAGCTTTTTATATTATAAATGATAATAGGACATGCTTATTAAGCAACAGTGTTGCTAGACTTACATTTCTAAAAATAAACCAACAATACATCTGAGTATCAGGAGCAGAAGGGAACAAACAAGGGATGGGTGAAGGTTTTCACCTCAAAAGAGAAACAGGAGAAAAACTGCACTTTCCGCCTAGCAGCAACATTTTCTTGATGGGTGCTATTTTCTCGCTTTTTTCACCTAGCTCTTTGTATTGAAATCAAGGGGAAGACTGAATTTCTACTGAGTTCATGAGTCTTTACAAGTTTCCCTTATTTTCCCACAGGCATACTATAAAAGAGTATCTACATTAAATTGAATGGGCACAGACTTATGTAAAACTATTCCTGTACTACTCCATCAAGAACAATAATGGGGTGCACTCAAAGACCACTGAGCTAAACTTCAATACAAATACCCTGAGAACAAGAAGTCTAAAGAAGATAACTTGTACCAAGAAAGGTGGTCTCATAAAAGAGGCACTCAAAAGTCAGGAAAAAAAAAACAATAATGTAAAAAAATATGAATTTTATTGGTACAAGATTTTTAAATAAACACACAGAATGACACATAAAATCTAATTAAAAACATAACCACAGAGGTGGTCCACATAAATATATAATCATTTAAATACTGCCCCAATATAAACAAATATGAGCAATATAAGCTATACCTATATGATCCAATCCCAACGCGTATCGCCTCTAACAGGCTTTGTCAGGGGATTGTTGGATAAGTATATTTACGCGTTGGGATTGGATCAGAGGTGGTTCTGATATGCCCATCATTAAGCTTGTACCGGATTGTTGGATAAGTATATAGTCCTGACTATACATTGATAGAACGCTTAGATTTTCTCTGGAGGGAGCGTCTGGGTCGGGACATATCCATCTTAGGTAGACTTTGTACTACACTCTCCCTTGGAGGGAGCTTTTGGAGGTAATATACATTTATTTTTTTACCTCCAATAGGAATATAGGTATAGCTTATATTGCTCATATTTGTTTATAATGGGGCAGTATTTATATGATTATATATTTATGTGGACCACCTCTGTGGTTATGTTTTTAATTAGATTTTATGTGTCATTCTGTGTGTTTATTTGATAATCTTGTACCAATAAAATTCATATTTTTTTACATTATTGTTTTTTTTTTCCTGACTTTTGAGTGCCTCTTTTATGAGACCACCTTTCTTGGCACAAGTTGTCTTCTTTAGAATTCTTGTTCTCAGGGTATTACTATAAAAGAGTGGCACGTTCCCAAAGCATGCAATTCTGTATTTAATGAGAGGAAGAGAGAGAGAGAGAGAGAGAGGTTATTTTTTGAGCTAGAGAAGACAGTGTAGCTTACTTTAGGGAATGTTGTAAGCAGTTCTCTATAATAGGAGAGTCTGGGAGACAGTAAGGGAGAAAAGGAGGTTGACCCCCAAATACTCCAATATTCTGCCTGACCCATTTGATTTGAAAGACACAGGCAGCTTCAGTTCAACTTCCTTGCTGATCTCGCTGTTATTATCTCTGTGTTAGATCTGTGTGAGTGAGAAGGGAGCAAAGGAGGTGGACCTCGAATACCCCAAAATTCTTTATGACCGATTTGATTTGAAACACACAGGCAGCTATGGTCCAAGTTCCTTGCTAATCTTGCTGTTATTATCTCAGTGCTGGGGGGGACAGTAATAACATAACATATTAAAAAAAAAAAAAAAATTGATTGATACCAGACAAGATTGAGTATTTTATTGAGGGCCAAGGAAAGACATCATAATCCATCTGTACTGTTGTGTACTTTACAGTAAAAAACAAACACAGTAGTTGAGTAATGTCCAGAAAATGCACAAGGGGCAGGGGAGGGGGAAAGGAGTAGGAGCAGCGCAGGAACATGTGAGTAAAGTGGCAGTTCAAAATCTTACTGCAGCCATAGTTGCTGCAGTGTGTGTAATAAATGATGGTGATCCCTCTCCTTCCAGGGAGGATGCAGTTTGTTAAGGTCTACTAAAAGTTTCTCCACAACCACAATCACCAACACCAGCTTTGAACTTTGTTCAAGAGATAACATCTTCAATCATTGCTAGATGCCCTGTTCATAGAGGCTTCAAACTGAAGCAGACAGAATACATAAGCCTACTTAACCATTTTAAGGCCATAGGGATGTGCAATGTCTTGCGTAGCAATGCATGCACACCCCTCTAGTACCTAAAAGTCAGAGTTTAAGGTCATGACTCATGTGGTCCTGCTAGCTGTCTTCAAGGACATAACATCCAAAACAGATTGAAGATGTTTAAAATGTTTCAAAATGTCTGTGAATAGTAGGACATAGTAAGGTAAGCTGTGGGTTGTTATTAATAGGAGGCATCAGTTTTCTTCATTCTGGGTCTGCCTTCTTAACAAAAACCTGTGAGGGTACAGTAACTGTACCCTCAAGGTCTATGCAAGAGCTTCAGTAAGCTGGAACGTTCAGACTACCCAACCTCAAGAAGCTCTGACTTGTAGCACATGAAAACCTAATACATTATGGGCTGCTGATACCTATAGCTCTACAATTTCCAGTCACACAATTATAAGCCAACCATACACATACACAAATACATGCTGGTTTAGTTTTAAAATACATGTGGAGGATAGGCTTGTGCGATCAACAGAACCACTCCATGGGTTCTTGTCCTGGATACTCTGGATCAGGCAGGAAGCAAGAACAGATATATGACATTCACCAGTAGACCAGCAAACCTATTGTTCATATCTGTAGAACCCAAGGCAGACCAAGAGGCTTGAGGGTCGTCAGCCAAATCCCCTGCAGCAAGATCCTTTAGAATGTATATAGTCTTGTGTGTGTGTGTGTGTGTGTGTGTGTGTGTGTGTGTGTTACTTCTAAGTCAGCTTAAGTTTGAGAGTGTGAGTGTCCCTTTAATTTTTATGATTAATAATTTTAAGGCTTTTTGCTGTCCTGATGGGAAATTAACCTGGTAGGATAAAGGTGTTCTGAGCAGGATAAGAATTTGCCTTGCCTTCACCAGAGTGAATATTGCCAAAATAAATGAGGAACAATGCACTGACGACATGACATTTGTAGAATCAAAGTGGTTTGGGCCTCGATCCAAATGTTGGAGACGGCTGATTTTTCTGCCGACGGCATTTTTTTCCAGCACAGTAAGTTATTCAAATGTCTGTGCTGTGAAAAAATACCGTAAAAAAAAAAGAGCTGGCATGTGTCAAATTTAAGAGGTGTTTTCATCCATTTAAAATGATGAAAACACCGTAAATAGCAATTCAAATGTCTGAGTTAGCAAAGAACAGGCGATAAGGGACTCAAGTTATTGCAGTAAAGTTAACACCTAGTTTTTTTTTAATTGAGCCCTTTATTGCCTGTTTAAACAGCCGACACAGACACTTGAAGTTAAAAAACGTAAGTCCTCAGTGGATGTATTGATATGGGGCTCTAAGCCCCATATCAATACACCCAAAGTATAAAAAATGTGTCAGACGTTAGTAGAATTAACCCTGTGAGTGCCAGTGGGGTATAATTACCCCGCAGGCATTCATAGGGTTAACCCAACTAAGTTAAAAAAAAACATCACATTACAAGTAACACTTACCATTAATCCTGATGTCCAGCAGAGTCCTCAGCTTCCTGGTCATCTTCTTTTTTAGCTTCTGTCTTCTCTTGTATCTTCTTTCTTCTATCTTCTTGCTGTAAAGAAAAACAAAAGTTTAAGTTTAAAGCATATATACTTTAACACCCTGAGTGCCAGAGGGGTACGCAATGCATTGCAAACCAATGCGTTTTGTACCTCTCTGGTGCTCAAACGGGTTAAAGTATGTAGTAGTGTGCCATGTCTTAAAATACAAATCCCCCCTATAATAATAAAAATGTTAAGAAATCTTTTCAATATATGTCAATCATATGGTATTGCCATAAGTAACTGAATATAAAATAACACTTTAGCATTTAATTGTTGCTGTCTCTGCCACTGTGAGAGGCCGCTAAGGCGGCAGCGGAGACAGAATAAGGAGTCACACACACCGGTCTTCTTCTTCATGGGCCGATGCCCGTTCTGGTATAAGGGAATTAGAATTGAGGCTGCCCTTATATATTTAAGTTTAAAGCATACATACTTTAACCCCTTGAGTGCCAGAGGGGTACGCAACACGCAGTCACCTCCCCTCTTCTTCTTCACGGGCCAATACCCGTTCCAGTATGAGAGAATTAGAATTGAGGCTGCCCTTATATATGGGCAACTCTCTTCTAATTCTCTCACAAACATTGGCTGGGATAGGCTTACACATCTCCTAGCCAATCAGTTTAAAACATAGCTACTCATAGCTGATTGGCTGGGAGATGCGTAAGCATATCCCATCCAATGGCTGTGATAGAATTAGAAGTGAGTTGCCCATATATAAGGGCAGCCTCAATTTGAATTCTCTCATACTGGAACGGGTATTGGCCCGTGAAGAAGAAGAGGGGAGGTGACTACGTGTTGCGTACCCCTCTGGCACTCAAGGGGTTAAAGTATGTATGCTTTAAACTTAAAATTTTGGTTTTCTTTTACAGTAAGAAGATAGAAGATACAAAAGAAGACAGAAGATACAAGAGAAGATAGAAGAAAGAATGGAGACAGAAGGAGACAGACAGTGGATGACAGGTAAGTTTAACACAGACTTTTTAACGATCAGTGCTTGGCAGTATGTCAGGCACCAATGGTTAACCTTTTTACTTTTAAGTTCCCAAAACTGGCATTATTTAGGGCGTTTTGGGAACTTAACGCACAAATCGGATGTTTGGACACTACACCAGTTTTGTGTCCTAATGTTCGTTGTGCTAAATGTTGGTAGGACATTTGAATACCGACCAAGACGTTTCATTTTGTCGGTCGGTATCCATTTTGCCCTACTGACTTTTTTCTACTCCAACATTTGAATCAAGCCCTTAATTATTTGGCACACATTCGCTAAAACATTTAATTTGCCTTTCATCATACACTATGTTGGTTTTAGTGTTGGCCATGTCAGAAAGAAATTTATTGTGCTCAAGGAAGTAATGAAGAAAAATAATGAACATACTTCATACCAGAGCACTTTGCATTAGACACACATTGAACCATATCTCAGAGGATATTAATTAAGGATCAAATACACTGCACTTTGCATAGGAATAAATAAGCATACCTAAGATTTTGCTTAGTTTAAAATGGAGCTTTTAGCCCATTGGACTCTAGAGAGAATTCCAACTCTTTGTTTTGCAATGCACTGGAAATATCTCTAATATTCAAGGAGTTAAAAAACAATTAAAACCAATTGAAATGTGTATATTGTGGTTGAGGCTTATAGCCAATGTAGAGGACTGATAAGAGGTGTGGCTTAACCTTGGTAGATAGTATGACGAGGCTTGCCAATTAGAGGTCAGCCTAATGAAGTAACTTGGTTTGAAGGTGGGTGCCTGAGGTGAGGCTCAATTGAAATCGAGCCCTGATAGAGTGGATTGGGCTGGTATTTGCAGTGCTACCAGCCCCTCCCACAAATATAGGCCCAGACTATTACTAACCATCCATCAATCTCAGAAGTCCAAATAGTAATCATACTAAAGAAAGAAGAGACCCAAAATGATATGTCTTTTACTGCCCCATTTATTTACTTATTTGTCACAGGAACACAAGGATGAGAGGATGGAGTCCACGTCACCGCCTGACAGTATGCGAAGTTGGGTCGCAGGAAGCTGGCAGCAGGCGGTCAACGATTCAGGATACTTGGCGCAGATGGGTATCAGAGTGGACACTTTAGACCATAAGCAATACAAGACTCCAGGACTCCTTGTTCACTCAGAATAAGACTGACTTTATTGTACAAAACCACACATATTTATACAGATCAACTACATTGAAGTACATTGGCCAACCAGATATAATAGGGTGAGGGGCAGAGATAATACAATCAAACATAAGACAAGGAACCAGCAGCAAATAGTAAGGGCTGACACAATGGGAGCATTCACAGAGGTAATCAAATCACAACATATAATATAAAGGACTGACAACAGAGTTTCAGGTTATACAGTAGGTGACTCACAGACTGAGGGGCGTGAATGGATTAACACACAGCAGGGGGTGTCAATACATCTTACAGTACACAATACAATGGCTTGAGGGACTGCAATACACATTCAAAGAATTAACCCCTCACTGCACCTTCCCTTGGAAGCAAGCCACCAGTCTACGACAGGGCAGTAATACAGTCCATTTCCCCATTCACATAAAGCATATACAAACTATTTTTAGTGCACAACCAGGGAAAAATGTCCACAGTTTTTGGGTAAACAGTCTTAGGGCCAGACAAGGGCCCAAGTAACGGGTAGGATCCGTTACAATGAGCTATATCTGACATGAATTCACCAAGTGGACCACTCCCCATAGCACACTGCCAGGTTAAGTGCATATGGATATGTGCGTCTCTATCACCAATGTGTTGTGTTCACCACATATCACCAGATACACATTGCTCTGTTGTAATCAATAACTTGACTGTTGTATGTACATAACGGAAAATGTTTAGAGTGCTCAGAAGAACCACATATGACACTTTTCTCATGTATTATCACTTTCATACCACTAAAACCTATTTTATGTTGTGAAAAAGTATGAAATAAAGGACATAATAATGAAAATACTGTAAAAAATATAACTAAATAAATACACTGGAATACCGCACAAATAACTTACTCCAAAGTAGTTCCTTCTGATTAATACTGTTAAGCATCACTTATTTTTATAGGTATAGTTTCTCTTTAATTAAAATGGCTTAGAATGCATGATCTTGTCTTACATTTTTATTTTGAAACTTAAAGGGATAGTAATACTTCATTTTATCTTTATTTTATTTTGTAGACATTAAAAAAACATGAAGAACGATATAAGTCTTATCTCTCAAACCTTTATGGTTTATGAGATATTCACAAGCAAAGTTTCCCCTCCCGCCCCTTTTACCTAGTGTAAGCCATCTCTTCTCAGATGTGGAATCCAGTCCATAGACCAGACAGATAACAGCAGGGTACAATCTTCTTCCTATGAGAACAATGAAAGCCCTGCCCCCCTTGACAAGCTTTTCAGCTTTTTCCCTTATCTTAATTGAAGATTGTCCCTCTCTGCAGTCTACCTGGGCACCTTCCTTCTGCTCTGGCTGAACAGTGTTACAACAGTAAAAGGGGCAGGAGGGGGATACTTTGTCATTGAATTACTCTTGAACTACAACTCTGACAGAATTGAAACAACACTCTCCAAAGTCCAAATAATATGATGATTAATTAGAGCTGCTTTTATTATGAAACATTACTATCCCTTTAAAGGGTGTTTTAGTGATATAAATAATTCTGGCCTACAATATTTACATGGTGCCTTCCAAAAAAAGTCTTTGAGGCCTAGGCAATATATATTAACCCTTTTGCATGTCAGAGAGGAACCCACACATTGGGTTAAAATAAGTGCTGTAAATGTTTGTGCCCAGAGGCGTAACTAGAAGCCACCGGGCCCTGGTGCAAGAATTGCCATGGGCCCCCCCGACCACATTGGCCCCCCTCAGCTACATTGGCCACCTCCACATTGACCCTTCCACAATGCCCCTCATTCTCCACAGTGGCCCTTCATCTCCACAATGCCCCTCTTTCTCCATATTGCCCCTTCCACATTGCCCCCATCACAATGCCCCTCACTCTCTACAATGCCCCTTCCACATTCCCCTCTTTCTCCATATTGCCCCTTCCATAATGCCCCCATCTCCATATTGCCCCTCAATCTCCATAATGCCCCTTCCACAATGCCCCTCATTCTCCACAATGCCCCCATCACAATGCCCCTTCCACAGTGCCCCTTCCACAGTGCCCCTCATTCTCCACAATGCCCCTACTGACCGCCCCCCTGCTTCTACCTTGAGTCCCTGGTGGTCTAGTGGTGAGTCAAGCTCCCGAGGGGTTGTTAGTAATGCAGAGCGCTGGGAGATTATGTCATCTCCCAGCGCTCTGCATTACTAGAGCGCCGGCCGCCGGGAGATCACTTGTGCTGCGGGAGCATGGCGAGGGGGTCACACGGGGCAGCCGGGCCCCTGAGAGTGACGGACCTGGTCGTAGGTGCGACCCCTGCGACCCCTATTGTTACACCACTGTTTGTGCCTCTGGCTGTTGGGGTCTACAACTCCCATCATCCTTAACCAGCTTATTGCCACTTGAGGATATTGGTTTTTGTAGTCCCCAAAAGTTGGAGCTCCAAAGATTGACTATACCTTTATTAACCCCTTAAGGACTGGCCATGCAGCACCACTGCTGACACATAAGGACCATTGCCCTTTTTTTTTAAAAATTTGCGCAACAGATTCAGGGGTTCCTGAGCAGCGTGAAGCTGTGTGGGAACCCCTGAATTCCATAATGTGCCAGGACCATCGTGGGTCCTTACCACAAGTTTACCCATGATGGGCCTGGCACATCATTGGTCCTTAAGGGGTTAGAAAAAAATGTTGAATTCAAGGATTGAGCTAATTGACTTGCATCATTAGAAGAGAAATGCATCATTATAAGAGAAATATTCTCATTTGACCTTATCTACTTGCCAAAAAGAAATCTAATGACATTAGGGAAATATTTACTGTACTCAACCCATGTATTCTTGTGTGCTTAGGAGGAGTGTCAGAACATTGAAATTGCACAGATTAGATGAATCCTATTGTTTTACTTGGCAGTCTTCCTTCCACATGACGTGTTATTAACTTGCAAAAAAATCAAAGCTATAATATACTAAAATATTTTGAAATGTTCAGTTAGGTAAAGGAAAAGAATCTTGTAATATGTAATAAATTAGAAATCTAATATTTTATCCTGCTGGGTAAACCAAGGGTGATCACATGGACAAGAGATTTTGCATTAAAATTTTTACAGCTCAGACTTACATTTTGGGTGCAGTACTTGTTGTACCTGCTCTGCTAGAGCACTTTAACTTTTTGAGTGCCAGAGGGGTATGCAACACATTGCTCTGTAATGACTTGCATAGCCTTCTGCCACTCAAAGGGTTAAGCAGGATAATTGTAACTGACAATAGTAGTAACAGCACCACTATCACATTTTTGACCAGGTAAGTAGCGCACCAAAAAAACCCTGCATGTTTGAGTTGTAAAATCTCTCAGATGTGAGAGTACCTTTGTTTTAAAGCGGAACTAACACCGCTAACAAAGGTTGTCTTTAATAATTCCCTTTCTGGTGACTAGATGCTGAGTAGCTCTAGTCGCCAGAATTATTACCTGGTTATGAAGAAATATGCATTCATCCTCGGCTGACAGGCAGGACGGAGCGCAGACATCTTGCCCTAGTGACGTCCGCATGCCTGCGCTGTCAGTCACAGACAGCTGTAGGAGGCGTTGCTAGGAGCCATTCGGCTCCGGAAGGGACTGACAGAGCAGGCGCGTGGACGTCACTAGGGCAAGATGTCCGCGCTCCGTCCTGCCTGTCAGCCGAGGACACTTCAAATTTCTTCATGAAGAGGTAATAATTCTGGCTACTAGCGCTACTAAGAGACAACCTTTGTTAGCGGTGTTAGTTCCACTTTAAACGACAGTATAAACCCTGTAATACATGTTTTTCCTGGACATTACATGGCAGCAGTCACTCATGGGTTAACTCCTCCTGTCATCTATCTAGGACAAATCAATAGCAAGACAAGACCTATCAAGACAGAGCAGAAGAAGACTCTTTCACTTCTACCCAGCAGTCTTTATTTTACTTTACAGCTGATGTTTTTTCCACAGGATTTATTTCCTATGAATGCATTGTGTTTTTTTAGAATGTTAACCAGATCTCTGATTTGCTTATCTGCAGGCAGATTAATTCCTCCATTGCAGACATTGGGCTAATCTAGACTCCATTAAGCAACTGAAGCAATCAAGCAGATTAACAATGGAATGGTGAGTTTGTGTTCTCATAGAGTGCGTTCTGTCACCAGAGGCACTATAAAGATCAGTGGAGGCTCATATAGGCTTAGCTATCCTATCTGGCGTCTTCCATTTCTGTCTGTATGGTTTAGACCATGTGATCCACGGTGGAGGCAGTGTGACTGTCATCTAGCATTCCAGCATATCTTTCTATGCATAAATGATATCATTTCAGTGAGGTTTTTCTCAGTCTTTATAATTCATGATATGATGCACTGCTACTTTCGAATGACGTCACTTACAGCTTTTTCCCATTTAGAGTTCTGTGCATACCTGGGAACTTTCAAAATGAGCTGACCCTGAGATTGTGTAAATATTAACCCTTAAATTTCCCATAATATAGATTATCTGCGATATATCCCTGATTCCTGTAATCGAGAGTCACTCCAATCAGCATTCAAGGAGCCATTAATACACAACAACGTACAGATATCACTGCATGAACACACACAAATCAAGCAGGACTTATCCCTCTGCCTTTCTGGTACCAGTGGCACCAATTTAGAGACTAAATAAGCAGTTAACTGGAGCAGAGTATATAACAGGCAGCACTGAACTCTCTCACACTGAGATTTTGGCTCTTCACCCTGAGGCCCTGAGATTTGGGCCAAAACCCTGAGTCTCAGGGTCAAACCCTGAGAGTTCCCAGGTATGGTTCTGTGTCATTGCAAGTCTATATATATTTACCAAAACTGATTCCTTTGTTTTTCCTCCTCCCATTGAATTTCCAATGTTTTCTGTTTTTATCCTGTTGCTTTCTTTGTTGATCTTGTTTGGTATCAGTGTTTTCACTTAAAGGAGCAGTAAACTTTTTTATAAAAAAATATATATTGTAGGGACTTTCCTATTGAGCAAAATAAGGGTACTCCCACAGCCAAGAGATTTATATTTCCAGAGTTATTACAGTTTAAACCCATGTTTTTTTTACATTAGCAGTGCCCTCTAGTGGTCAAATTCTAATTAGATTTCCTGTTAGATTCTAATGGAGAGGAAAGTCAGAAAAGTCAGAGACATACAGTTCTCCATAGAATGTGATAGAAACTGCCTGTCACTTCCTGTCAGTTATAACTATCAGGAAGTAAACACAGTAAATTCACTTCCTGTCAGTTAGAACTATCAGGAAGTAAACACAGTGAATTCACTTCCTGATTATTTAAACTGCTATAAATCCTATATAATAATTCGCTAAGTTGTGTGTAATGCCCGACATGCGCAGTAGACACTGTTGCGCGTGCAGCAGTCATGCGCAGTACAGACTGCCCGCGCCGCGGCTGATACAGAGCTGGGCGCTCTGAAGGAGCGTCCAGCTCTGTATCAGCAGTGGCACGGGCAGTCTCTGCTGGGCGTGACTGCCCCGCGACCGGCTGCTAGAGGCACTGTGGCCTGTGTAACGGGCTGTTCAACTAGTTTTAAATAAAACATCTGAGAGTGATGGGAGTGACCTTGTTTTATTCAGCAGGAAATGCTCTATAAATATGTGTTTTCATAAAAAAAAGTTTACTGCTCTTTTAAATGTTTTCTACTATGGCTTCTTGGTTAGTCACTTTAAGGCTCTTGATCCAAGTTCATATCTGACCTACCCGAGCTTCAAATAAAATTTGAGTGATCCAAATATATATCCTTTGTAGACAGCTAAAATCCATTATACACTCAAGAGACAGACAAGTACATTATAATTAACATATTGTGTGCACTTACAAAAACACTCGATCCTACAACTGCAAAAAGAGGGACAAGCGTATACTGGGGTGTGAAGGTGATACACTCCTGCAGAACTTACGTATATCCTACGTATTATCCTAATTGTAAACTGCTGTTTCTAAATCTAACAGGTCTATCCTTATCCTGTAGTGAACTGAAAAAATTATGACTTTAGAGATACTGGGTGAGCAACAGAAAGTTGCTGCAAAATTTTTGACACTAGTTATGTGCAGAGGCTGACAAACATACAAAGGAATGGAGATGTAGTTGCTTGCAGGGAGAGTACAGGTGACTTCTTTGTAGACTGTTTTAGGGGCAGATAGGGACATTTTTTTTAAAAAAAACAAAAATCGTTTGACTGATAAGTAAAATAAGCAGATGGGATATTCCTTGACCCTAACACAGACAAATACTAGAGATAAAGGCATCCATCAACATTATCTTGAGACAGGATAAACACACAAGCAATTCTTTGGTGTACTTCACAATAAAAATAAATGCTACTTTCTTTATGTCTGGCAAACATGCTAGGGTTCATGGTAAGGAGAAAGGAGTAGGAGAGCATGGGCATGTTTAGTAAAACAGGACTCAAAATAAATGATTGTGTTCATGACTGCTGCAGCTTGTGCAATAAATGAAGATGATCCTCCTCCCGAGACAAGAAAAGTTTGACTTCTACCAATAGTGGTACTAAACCTGTTATGAACACTGAATATGACAAGATGTATTCTAGTGCTGTTGCCATAGTGCAGCAGGGTTTAGCTGTTAAACTGAATGCTGCATTTGAGAGTGACAGTAACATCCATCTGTAGTACAGGTCAATGTTCTGTAAATCACCCAAAGGGGAAAGTAAAAATAACATTTTTGAGACTTCAAAAAACCCACAAGAATATGAGATTGGTTTTATAGAAGAAGATAATGCTGATTATATTGCCTTATTATTGCTGAAGTTAATCTAGAATATAACCCTCCATCCTCCTTTCCTTCTTTTTGATACATATGCTATAGAGAGTGAAAGCAAGAGAGATCAAATGGAACGTCTGTTGTTGTTTCAGGCCTGTTTGAAAAACACCCCTTAATTTCCCTCTGACCTATACTATAAAAGCCAAGAATTTCCTTTTCTTCAGTTTGTTTGTTTTTTTGTTGTTTTTTGCAAGTGAGAGAGGAGTAGAAGTGTTGCAGTAGAGAAGAGTTTTAATTAAACAAATTGAGATTACTGAAGATTGTGAAGTGTATGTGAATTAATGTAATCCACTTATGAGTGGACATCAGGAGGGTAATACAGTGGAGGAGACAGGAAGAGAATGGGAAGGAATAAGAGGTTCAGTTTGTTGTGGGGGCAGGTTCTGACTGTGAATGGGCAGGAAGAGAGGCAGGATCCTGTGAGTGATCAGCAGCAAGAGGAGAATGTTCCGGCTGTGAGTAGGGAGATTTAGTAGCCAGTGCGTGACTCAGCATACGACCTGCAAGTCTGAGCCTGGGACTGCAGCCAGTTGTGACATCAGACATGGGTTTTAGCTTTGTCCGGAGAGGAAATTTATCTTCTGATACAGTAATATTCCATGGGATTGGGTTGTGCTTACAATCGCTGATATTGCTCATGTGTGTATATTATATTTGCTTTTAGAATTAAAGTGTTATTTTATGGACCTCTTGAGTCAATTGATATATCCATGATCTATTTAAGATACATGTTTACCACACATCCATAATTTAAGTATAATGAGTGTGAAGGGAGCGTTTCCCCTGTCCTGATGATATTGCACTATTATTGCCTCTTTTTTTTTTATGAACTTCTACTGATGAATTCTAAGTGATTTCATTTGCTGAAGGTGACAGAATATCACTACACCTAGTTATAACTGATTTTGGAGGAGTAACGTATAGGCAACACATGTAGCAGTGAATCTGTTATCTTGTGTGAAGAACATGTTATCTAATAGATTGAGTCCATCCGTATCTACGTATATCACTACACTGGAAGGAAGAAACAACATTGGTTTAATTGGGACCTTGGGCTCACTAAACTTCTAGGAGGGCAGTGAGTACTGTTTGAAACCTTTAGAGGAACTGCTTTGAAAATTATATTTGTGCCTTCTATAAGTGTCTTCCTGTATATCTGTTATACATATTTTAGAATCTTCTGAAAGAAAAAAACGGACCTTGTCTATTATTTGGAGATTTGATTTTTGTTTGGCTATTTGCTTGTATTTTATTTTTGGTATTTGTATAGCGATCTCCTTTTAGGGGCTTTTGAGAAGGGTGTGCACAATTTTTTGTCTTGTATCTTTTGTGAGTAGTCTGGTAGAGGGGCAGGTTCCAGTGATTAGGGAGGGAACGTTCTGGCAGTGAGTGAGCATGAAGATGGGTTGGTGGTACTGGAAACAGCAGAGGCTGATAAGGAGAGTGGCCCATTGTTCATCAGGGACTGGGTCAGACTTAGGGTTTACAAAAGGTGTTTCCCAGGGTGTGAGAATATTTCTCTCATTGGAACCATGCAGGTAACTGCAAATGCTTTGTGCACTTTGAGTCAATGCATAGAATAGAGTTCCACCTTGTCATATCTGCATTACTTAAAGGGATAGTAATGTTTCATAATAAAAACAGCTCTAATTAATCATCATAGTATTTGTACTTTGGAGAGTGTTATTTCAATTCTGTCAGAGTTGTAGTTCCAGAGTAATTCAATGACAAAGTATCCCCCTCCCGCCCCTTTTACTGATGTCACACTGTTCAGCCAGATCAGAAGGGAGGTGCCCAGGTAGACTGCAGAGAGGGACAATCTTCAATTAAGATAAGGGAAAAACCTGAAATGCTTGTCAAGGGGGCCAGGGATTTCATTGTTTTCATAGGAATAAGAGTGTCCCCTTCTGTTATCTGTCCAGTCTATGGACTGCATTCCACATCTGAGAAGAGATTGTTTTCAGTAGGTAAAAGGGGCGGGAGAGGAAACTTTGCTTGTGAATATCTCATAAACCATAAAGGTTTGAGAGATAAGACTTATATCATTCTTCATGTTTTTTAATGCCTTCAAAATAAAATAAACTTAAAACGAAGTATTACTATCCCTTTAAGCATATACAGCATAGTTATGCTGATGTGTATGAGAAAAAAAAGTCCCACTCTCTTGCCGCTGCTGCTGCTACTTACCAAGATAATTCTACTCTTTGTCATAAATGTGGACACAAGAAAACCAGCCAGCAGCAATCCCCCATCATTCAGCCTTTGCTGCAACCATCACTAGTTGCTCTCCTTAATTCCACACCTGTCCAAAGTGTTCCCGCTCAGTCACAAATCCCTCCACCAATGCCGTTAACCTCTCTAGACAGCATAAGTCTACACGCATTATGTATCATGTGGCACAATAAATAACTACATATGGTGGAGACAAACAGGATGCAAGGTATAAGAGAACAAGTAGGATCCATGCATCCTGTGTATTGCAAGCACCTGTTAGTGGGGAGGTTGAATTATTTTTATTGATTTGTTTATTTTTTTTATTTACTTACTTATTTTATTAATAATTTGTGTGAATGTGGCTGCTTCCGAGTTGACTTATATTGTTTGGGTACTTTATACATTTATTTTGTTTTACGTTTCCCACCTCTAGATAATGGTTCTTGGATTTCCAATGTGTAGGCAAATATTTAAACAAAATATATTTCTAGCAAATTTTTGGCTACTGTGAATCAAGCAAGACAACAATAAAGTGTAAAAATCACAGTTACAACTATATGTATGAAACAACAAAACACTCCTTTATCCTGTGCCCTTCAAGTCCTATCAACAAAATAAATCTAATAAAATGGGTACATGAGACAGATATGAAAGAACTAGTGTAAAAGCCTGTGTACACGGGGCAAGGTTCTGGGGAAGGTTAACCCTTTGAGTGCCAGAGAGGTACGCAACGCATTGCTTTGCAATGCATTGCGTACCCCTCTGGCACTCAAAGGGTTAAGAGGCCGGTCCTGCTCTGCATCCTGCCGCCGCCGCAGTCATGCACTGTAGAGACTGCCTGAAAGCTCAGAATGCACCCAGCATTCCTACACCTCCCAGCATTCTATGCTCCCAGCATTCTGTGCTCCCATCATTCCGTGCGTTCGAGCAGTCTCTACTGAGCATGACGGCTTCTGACAAATATTCTAGCGAATTATTATATAGGATATCTCTATCTATAGATAGACAACAGTGGCAGGACTCACAACAACTGTGGCAGATGCCTGAGTACACGATCAAAACATCAATCCTTGAAGAAATCAGCACTCACAGGTCTTTCCATAGATGAAACAAGATGTAAGTTTATTCAGGTCAACTTTTTGATCTTGCTATGGATCTTCTCTAGAAACCAAAATGGTGCTCACATGCCCTATAATTACCCAGTGACCCTCAAACAATCAAACACTTCTGCTCCAACCTTGTGTATAAAATAAAAAATAAGAAAAATTAAAATCCAAAATACAGGAAATATATGTATATGCTATAATATCACCCTAGTGAATTAAAATGCATAAATCAAAAAAGAACATACCCCTTTTGTACAAAGCAAGGTTGTCGTGTTAGCTGTTTGAATCACACCTGTCTCTGTACAACACCTAGATAGCCCCACGGGTCTTGGGTGCATTGTGCAGCTCCCAGGCGTGTACAAAATAGAATTATAGAACATATTTCACATAATACTGGCATATGGATAATCAAAATTATAAAATTATAGCAGAAACTAGGTGGTGAACAGGTACAAATTGCTATATAACTAGGCTGGTCAAACACAATACTAATAAAAAGAGGGTCAATTCTGGTCAATGCTACACAGAGCTATTTAGTGATCAGAGAAGCAGTGCCAATCTGTCATATTGTAAGATATATATGGAATTTATATATGGACATGAGATGGGAAGCATAATTCTGAAAAATTCATTAACAGTGGATAATATTTATTGCCAGTCCGGTAACAGGATAAGCTGTGTCCCATGACCTTCTGGAACAGATAGCTCACAGCCTACCCAGGACTGGACCACAATAATCATTGTAGATTCATTGTTTGTAAGCTACCAGAATATACTTGAGAAGGACGGGGAAGATGATATGCTGAATCCCCTAGCATTCAAATAAACAGGGAAATCTCACATTAACTAGATAACGAAATGAGCGAGTAAAGGCCACCCAGATTCCTGCTCACACTCATCCAGACAGGGAGACTAACAGATGGGAAAACAGAAATTGAATTCAAGAGCCTATAGTAGCCAAAGGGCACACATAAATCAAAAGGCCATCACAATGCTGATATAGGTATGTAATAAATCACCATGAAATGCAGAACCAACCCTTAAGTTGCTACATGAGAATTTTGTAGGAACTTAATAGGACGGGCACTGTAGTCTCAAAATAGAGTCTTTTTTTATGTCTCAGAGTAAGGAATCGGATGAAATTTATGAATGCTCCATTAATCACTCAAAAGCCATATATTCAAGTTTAAATCATATGAAACTGATGGATCATAAGCATAATTCAAATAGGGTGGATAGAGTTTTAATGATAGAGTTTACTGCATGTGCTTTATTATAGAAAAATTCACAAGGTGCGCGTGACCCCCCTCCTTCTCTTCTTCACAACCATGCCACAAAGTGTTCATATTTCAGATTCTTATAATTGTACAGTTCCTGCCCCTCATTAAGAAATAATCCTACACCCATGATTTCAGTGTGGGGAGAGCTAGAGGAGGAGGATATTGTTGACCAGATACAATTGCAATGGTATGTGGTACTGATGCCGCCTTAGCGCTAGTACTAGGAGGAGTGCTAGGAACCACATCCACAACTACCTGTCTGATATGACCACTACCACTACTAATACCCATGGGCAGGGTGGACAGCAACATACCATCTTGATGATAATCCAGTTGCTGTGATATATGATATATTTTAGGTTAAAATTACTCTGTACTGGAAGCAACCTCGCAGCAATACCACAATATTAAAGATGAGCGAGCACCCCGATGCTCGGGTGCTCGGGTGCTCTGACCGAGCACCCCCTGATGCTCGAGTGCTCGGCCGAGCACCCGAGCCCCATTCAAATGAATGGGAGCACTCGAGCATTAAACCAGGCACCCCCTGCTCTGATGAGCGGAGGGTGCCTGGTCAATGTCCCCCTTCATCTCCGCTATGCCCCTCTTCCACAATGTCCCCCTTCATCTCCTATGCCATAGCGGAGATGAAGGGAGATGAAGGGGGACATTGTGGAAGAGGGGCATAGCGGAGATGAAGGGGGACATTGTGGAAGACGGGCATAGCGGAGATGAAGGGGGACATTGTGGAAGAGGGGCATAGAGTCTATGCCCCTCTTCCATAATGTCCCCCTTCATCTCCGCAATGCCCCCTTCATCTCCGCAATGCCCCCGTACCTCCATTCCCTGGTGGTCCAGCGGAGCGTCTTCGGATCTGTGCCTCTTCCGGCACAGATCCTCTTCACCCGAACATGTCGGGCGAGCACATGGCGGTACTCGTACGAGTACCGCCATGTGCAGAGCAGAGCGATGCTCGAGCCGATCCGAGCATCGGCCGAGCACGCTCGCTCAACACTACACAATATCATTGCTGGTGGTGATGCCCATTTATCATGGCGCCTGTGATTATGCAACATTTTGACAGGCTTATTTCCGGGTGCCTTTTCATTGGCTGCGCTGTACAGCTCCTCCCAGTGACAGCCTTTATATACTCTGGGCTGTCACTTAGGGGTTGCCCTTTCGTGGTGTACCTGATGCCTAGCACTTGTGTCTCAGACTTAAGGTTTGGTAAAAACTTAACTTTATTAAAAGTTAAAGGCAGTCCCCATAGGGTAAACATACATAACAATACAACAGTAATAGCAGATATAATAGGTTCTACCGGCCTTGCCTAAATACCGGGCAAGGCAACCCAAGTGACAGTAATAATGACAGGCTCTACCGACCTTGCCTATACCGTGTAAGGCAACCGTGAGATGACATATACTGGTTCTACCGGCCTTACCAATACTGGGCAAGGCAGCCCAAGGAATGCGGAATGGAGGCTCTACCGGCCCTGCCAATACCGGGTAAGGCAACCTTCAAGATGGTGATGTACAAGGTTCTACCGGCCTTACCAATACCGGGCAAGGCAGCCTAAAGGAGTACTGTAGTAGGCTCTACCGGCCCTGCCAATACCGGGTAAGGCAACCTTCAGGATGGTAACGTACAAGGTTCTACCGGCCTTACTAATACCGGGCAGAGTAGCCTGAGCGAGTAGACCAGCTGTCCGATGACTAAGACAGCAGAGAGAAATAGGAATTATGGTCTTACTCAGCAGAAGTCTATTGCCAGGGATAATCAGACGACTGCATAGGAGTGGACAGCGACCTGGCCAAAGTACTGGATCATCCAGGAGCAAACCAACATCCGCACGTTGGGACCAACAGTAAATAACGCCACCAGGTTAATGGAGTACACCAGCGTCCGCACGCTGGGACCAACAGTAAATGTCGCCACCAAGTTTAATGGAGTAAACCAGCGTCCGCACGCTGGAACCAACAGTGTATCACGCCACCAGGTTTAATGGAGCAAACCAGCTCCCGCACGCTGGAACCAACAATGTATATCGCAACCAAGTTTAGGGGAGAAAACCAGCGTCCACACGCTGGAACCAACAATGTAATCGCAACCAGGTTTAGTGGAGTAAACCAGCGTCCGCACGCTAGAACCAACAATGTATATCGCAACCAGGTTTAGTGGAGAAAACCAGCGTCCGCAGCTGGAACCAACAATGTATATCGCAACCAGGTTTAGTGGAGTAAACCAGCGTCCGCACGCTGGAACCAACAATGTAATCGCAACCAGGTTTAGTGGAGTAAACCAGCGTCCGCACGCTGGAGCCAACAATGTATGATCAGCAGCGAGAAGAACAATGTCGCTGGAGCGACTGCTGGAGCAGGAGATTCAGGAACTCAGTAAGATTAACCCGCGAGGTGCTGGAACACAGGAACACTAGAATACAGGCACCCAGGAACACTGGAACACCAGAACACTATCATACAGGAACATTGGAACACTGGAACACTGGAACACAGGATCAGCAAGTACAGCAGGAACAGGCCCAGAAGCCTGACCAGCAGGTCAGGCAGAGTGAAGTCAGAAACACCACGAAAGGGCAACCTGGAAGTGCTCAGCCTGGGTTTAAAAAGGCTGTGTGAGGAGGGCTAATCACAGACAGCCAATCATGATTACTCATCAAGTGACAGACACTGAACAGCACGAATCACGGGCACCATGATAGGCTAATCACAGACAGCCAATGATTACTCAGCAAGGGACAGACACTGAACAGCACGAATCACGGGCACTGTGATAGGCTAATCACAGACAGCCAATGATTACTCAGCAAGGGACAGACACTGAACAGCACGAATCACAGGCACCGTGATAGCTTGTTCCGTTTGTTTGATACCAGTGTATGACCCGGACTGCCTGACTACGCTAATTGCTACTGTTTCTGCTTCTGTGTACCGATTCGGATTGGCTGACGTTCCTGCTTCCTGTTCTGACCCAGCCTGGCTGACATTCCTGCTCCGTGTACTGACCCGGCGAGACCGACGACCCTGCTCCATGTACCGACCCGGCGAGACCGACGACCCTGCTCCGTGTACCGACCCGGCTTGGCTGATGTTCCTGTTCCGTGAACCGAATCGGTTTGGCTGTGTTCCTGCTCCTTCCGTGCCCGGCTGGGTGAAGAGTCTGTCAGTGCCTGTTGCTGTCACCTGTGCACTTCTCTCACGTTATCGTGCATCACAGAGCTACGGTACTCCATTATTGTTTGTAGTCCAGTCCGTGGGTTTGAGTCTCAGTGTGCCATTAATCCACCATACCTTTCACTTGATCGCTTGGTCTTCCGCTCTTGGGTTCAGTTGGGCGCATCCGGTAGCCTTCTGTATTCTGACCATAGCGTTCATTAACCCCTCCGGGGGTGGTGCCTTGTGCCGTTACTTGTTCCACCACGGTCATTCTCATCAACGGTATACTTGTTTGCTTGGTCTTCCGCTCTTGGTTCAGTTTGGCGTTTCCAGTTGCGTTCCACCTTAAGACCATAGCGTACACGGCACAGGCACACGGTGGTGGATAGTCTCAGTTGGGCATCCATTCCTGGCACGAGCTCTGACTCACGCAGTTGTTGTCTCCAATGGGCATCCACCGTTGCAACCTCCTGTTCAGGTGAACTTGCTTGTTCTTTGCTGCCATCCTGTCACTGTCGCTGTCCCTGTCTATAGGCGACATTGGGCCTCCGATTATCTGGGCAACTGAGTCAGTGGCTTCGCTGGTATCTCTGGACTCTATTACACTATATCAATCATATTTACCTGACCTGTGTCAGTACTGTATTCTGTAGTACATACTGGACCTGTGTGGGTTAAACTTGCTAATGTAACCTGTCCTGTGTCAGTTATTTATGTGCTAATTGCTGGACCCATGAGGGTTACATTATTCCTTGTGTGCTTTAAATAAAATTGTGTTTTTACCAACATCTACCGTTTCAGAGTGTACTGAACCGTAACACCATTCGCATCTGCATCGCTTTCTTCCATTTTTCATTGTTGTAAGCCAAGAAGGCTCTCATAATATGTTCATCAGCACCCACTGAGTCATAACCACCAATATCTTGTTCTTCTCTTGGGGGGGACAAATGTGACATAGGGGGCTCTCATATCAGACTTTTTATCAAAGGAACATCAGTAGCAGCCTAGCAGACTCAGGCACTGACTTCAGCACTGTGATGCTACTGCACACAGTCACATTTAACATTCCCGTTCTTAAAATATGACCCAATTTCCCTGCAGATGTTGAGGGAATGATAGCAATCTGCTGAACTAAGTGTGCTCCCAGTACTTTTGCTGCTAGAGTTCCCCAAATCACCACCTCTCAAACTCCTCTTACCCATTCCACAGTAAAGAACAGAGCTCAACTTTATTTCTATATTCTATCTCTTTCTGACTCACATCTGCCTAATGTACCATCATGCTGCACACAGAAAGCTTCAGGTTTTTATTTTATGGAAGTGGGTATTATTGTGGCCATAGAAAGCATAGGTGGAAAAAGACAACATTCTCCAAGGAAAAATATTGATGTAAGCAAGAAGGCAACATATTTGTATGAGAGGGAATTCCCATGGAAAAAAGTAGAAAACTGTAAACATTATGTAACTTTTTGCCCATACATAGGAGACATGACTGTTATTGTAACCTAGGAAAATATTGTTCCACTCTTAGACACATCCACAACAGTAATATTATGTACAGCCTGGCTCCAAGCACTTTTAGGAGTTTTTGTATTGGTGTTAGTTGTCACACATCTGATGTGCTGCTGGTGTATTTGACAGACCTGTGATTGTACTTTGAGTGAGATATGAACATGTGCCTAGATCTCACCCCTATTTCTCCCTGCTCACATTTATTTACAGAGACAACACACAGAAACTGTTAGGTTTTCTGTTAGGTATATAAGTAAGATGGAAGTTTGTATGCTTGCTGAACCTAACTGTCACGGTTTTATTGAACACTCAGACAATTTGGTAAGATAAAACAATGAAGCTTTATTAAACAAAATCAAGAACAAAGAGGCCCTACACGGGTCCAGACTTCACACAGAGGAAAGTGATATAATCTGACACAGGTCAGGGCACAAACAGATAACAAAATATGCAAATAATAACTGGAACAGAGACAGGAACGAAACCTCAGCAGTACAGGTCCAGAGAGGCCCTAAGAGACAACTATACTGCATGGCAGACACCCCAATATAGGGAGGTGAATAGGCGCTACCGGCCTTACCTATAACCGGGTAAGGCATCCCAGGAAATGGTACCAACAAGGATATTGAGCAGGCTCTACCGGCCTTACCTATAACCGGGTATGGCAGCCCAGGAATAGCATAAACGGTAATAGCGGAAGTGCCCTGAGGCACACAGGAGAGGCACCTAGTGCACAGGGCGCAACCGGTGTAAACAGACAGACTGCTCAGAATAGTGCAACCGGAGATAGCGGGCCATATGGCCTGACAGGAGGTAGCACCGCTAGAGGCCGTAGCACACAGGCTGGATAGTATGCCAACGGAGACTACAAGGAGGCCCAGACTGAGAGGCAGCGCAACCGGAGGCAGCGAAAAGGAGCAGACTGCAAAAATAGGAAAAAGAGAAAAGAATGCCCATCAAATTGCACCCCTAAATAGTATATCTAAACTACTATAATTAAAATATTAATATTTTATTAATATTACCTTAAAAATAATGAAAACCAGAATAATAAGAGCACCAAATAATAAATCGTATGGATGCTTCCAAAAATATCCTGTATATGCCTCATATGAAGAAATTCAGTGCCTATTAACAGCATACGCCACTGATGATTATACATAAATTCTCAAAAATAAAAATAAAATAAAAAACGTGTGTGTGTGTGTGTGTGTGTGTGTGTGTGTGTGTGTGTGTGTGTGTAAACTCTCAATATCGCCCCATCACCACTGAAATCCTTAAAATGATAACTTATTCAAAATATTTAGTGAATGGAGATGAGATCATAACGTCTATGTTGTTCCCAACAGCTCAAGCGATCAAGAAAAAATGATCGCTGAGTGTAGGGAGAAACAAGGGTTAAGGTAAAGCTGTATACACAATAGCGCACCACTCTAATAGATAGCTGTATACACAATAGCGCACCTCTATGATGAATAATAGCCCTTGAATATTCAGGAACGGCAGTATAAGATCTAAATAAGAAAGTCCGAAACCTAGCAGTACATAGCAAATAGATATTCGCTGGTGCTAAACACCTAATCACTGAACACTCACAGAGATCCCGTTCTAATTAGGAAACTCACGTGAACATAAGAGCAAGAAAGACTGAATTCTCAATATGAATAAAGTCAACTAAATACAGGAATAACTAAAAAACTAACAATATATAGAGGTCTGTAACTAAATTGCTCCCGATTCCTGAGATCACTGAAAGGCTACAATCGAGCCATCTATAATTGACAGCGGATCTGCTACAAATACAAATACTTAACTTATCCCTTGTATGGGCTGGCTACAAATGAGGTATCATTCAAAAGTGTATAGAATAGCGAATTCGGGTCACACAACTAGAACCGATCAATGTATACTAGAATTAGATCCAGTACACTATTACTTCTGCATACAGAGCAACAATGAACTGCTAAAAAAACTGTGTATCAATGACTTAGCTGGATAGACAAATAAACTCGATGCTAGACGATACATGTAGCCAAAGAGTCAAGAAAGCCCGTCGCTATTTGTACTAATGCCGGTTCAACTCCGGCTAGCCTAAAAATACCAGCCCAAAAAGCTAAATACACAAAAGTCAAACCCATCTGCCATTCACACTCATACCGGGGCACATCCAGCTTGCCTCTTAAAATAATGCAGAGAGGGGTTAACAAAAACCCTAACCTGAATATGTAAACTGTAATAAATACTAATTCATATCATATAGTATAGACATGTTATAAACATATAAGCGCTCTTGATCAAAAAGAACTGTAATATGTATGAAATGATGTGACTAAGTGTAACAGAATGAGCGCTCAAACAAAGAAGAATGACGTGCGTTTCGCCATATCTTCATCAGAATTGAGGCCCGACAAAATAGCGCCAATATTTAAACAAAAATAGCTACTGGTGGTGGAATTTGTCAATTACAACTAAAATGAAAAAATCTTTTGCCAAACCAATAAGTATTGAAAAACCCTATTACCAAAAGATGGAAAGAACTCATAACAGATTGTAAATACATTAAATCAAATAAAATTAAGTGAATATTCGTTCAAATCCTGAAATAATGAAATAGACATACACTTGAAAATTTAAACTGACAACAATTCATAAATGCGCTGTTAAGCACATTTCTTCATTCAGACCTCTAGGGGTCATAGTATCTAACAAAAATATCCATCTATTTTCTTGTTGCAATAATACTTTCTCAATATCACCTCCTCTCAATCCCAAGGTTACTTTTTGTAATCCCCGTGGTACTGCCATGGGAACTGCTTGTTCCCCCACATACGCCAATTTATACCTTGGATGGTGGGAGCAGGAAATGGTGTTCTCAGAGGATATGGAAAGCCACACCAACCACATACTTATGTGGTATCGATATATTGATGATATCTTTTTTCTTTGGTGTGGCTCTGTTGAAGAGCTAAAACTCTTTGTTTCTATCCTGAATACTAACAATTTAAATTTGAAGTTAACTCTTGATTTTGACTTCAACCAAATTAATTTCTTAGATCTTACTATTTTCAGACAGCAGGACAATACACTTGGGAGTGATCTATTCCTCAATCTTCTAGTATCCGTTTAATTACAACATTTTCTAAACAACATAGGGAAATTGAAGGTATTCTTCAAAGACATTTCCCCATTTTACAACAAGATAATAAACTTGCAACCCTTTTAGGTAATCGGGTATCAATTACCTATAGAAAAGCACCAAATCTTACCAATCATTTGGTCAGCAGTCATTTCTCAAATATACCAAAAAAAGCCACTCTCTGTTAGGGGTTCATATGCCTGTGGAAGATGTAAATTATGCCCACACATGGTTAAATGTAAACAAGTTACTGATAGAACAGACCAAGTTCATCTTATTAAGGACTTTATTACCTGTGAAACCAAAAATGTAATATATTGTTTGGAATGTGCTTGTCATTTAAAATATGTGGGCATGACTACCAGAATGCTTAAACAACGTGTTTTAGAACACATAAGCAATATACTTCATGCTAGATCTCATAACATCGAAGGCAGAACCCTCACAAGTGTGGCCAGGCACTTTCTCTTTAATCATGACGCTTCCCCTAACTCTCTTAAAGTTTGGGGATTACAAAAAGTAACCTTGGGATTGAGAGGAGGTGATATTGAGAAAGTATTATTGCAACAAGAAAATAGATGGATATTTTTGTTAGATACTATGACCCCTAGAGGTCTGAATGAAGAAATGTGCTTAACAGCGCATTTATGAATTGTTGTCAGTTTAAATTTTCAAGTGTATGTCTATTTCATTATTTCAGGATTTGAACGAATATTCACTTAATTTTATTTGATTTAATATATTTACAATCTGTTATGAGTTCTTTCCATTTTTCGGTAAAAGGGTTTTTCAATACTAATTGGTTTGGCAAAAGATTTTTTCATTTTAGTTGTAATTGACATATTCCACCACCAGGGGGCTATTTTTGTTTAAATATTGGCGCTATTTTGTCGGGCCTCAATTCTGATGAAGCTTTGGCGAAACGCGTGTCATTCTTCTTTGTTTGAGCGCTCATTCTGTTACACTTAGTCACATAATTTCATACATATTACAGTTCTTTTTGATCAAGAGCGCTTATATGTTTATAACATGTCTATACTATATGATATGAATTAGTATTTATTACAGTTTACATATTCAGGTTAGGGTTTTTGTTAACCCCTCTCTGCATTATTTTAAGAGGCAAGCTGGATGTGCCCCGGTATGAGTGTGAATGGCAGATGGGTTTGACTTTTGTGTATTTAGCTTTTTGGGCTGGTATTTTTAGGCTAGCCGGAGTTGAACCGGCATTAGTACAAATAGCGACGGGCTTTCTTGACTCTTTGGCTACATGTATCGTCTAGCATCGAGTTTATTTGTCTATCCAGCTAAGTCATTGATACACAGTTTTTTTAGCAGTTCATTGTTGCTCTGTATGCAGAAGTAATAGTGTACTGGATCTAATTCTAGTATACATTGATCGGTTCTAGTTGTGTGACCCGAATTCGCTATTCTATACACTTTTGAATGATACCTCATTTGTAGCCAGCCCATACAAGGGTTAAGTTAAGTATTTGTATTTGTAGCAGATCCATGTCAATTATAGACGGCTCGATTGTGGCACTTTCTTTATAGCCTTTCAGTGATCTCAGGAATCGGGAGCAATTTAGTTACAGACCTCTATATATTGTTAGTTTTTTAGTTATTCCTGTATTTAGTTGACTTTATTCATATTGAGAATTCAGTCTTTCTTGCTCTTACGTTCACGTGAGTTTCCTAATTAGTACGGGATCTCTGTGAGTGTTCAGTGATTAGGTGTTTAGCACCAGCGAATATCTATTTGCTGTGTACTGCTAGGTTTCGGACTTTCTTATTTAGATCTTATACTGCCGTCCCTGAATATTCAAGGGCTATTATTCATCATAGAGGTGCGCTATTGTGTGTACAGCTATCTATTAGAGTGGTGCGCTATTGTGTATACAGCTTTACCTTAACCCTTGTTTCTCCCTACACTCAGCGATCGGTTTTTCTTGATCGCTTGAGCTGTTGGGAACAACATAGACGTTAAGATCTCATCTCCATTCACTAAATATTTTGAATACGTTATCATTTTAAGGATTTCAGTGGTGATGGGGCGATATTGAGAGTTTACACACACACGTTTTTTATTTTATTTTTATTTTTGAGAATTTATGTATAATCATCAGTGGCGTATGCTGTTAATAGGCACTGAATTTCTTCATATGAGGCATATACAGGATATTTTTGGAAGCATCCATACGATTTATTATTTGGTGCTCTTATTATTCTGGTTTTCATTATTTTTAAGGTAATATTAATAAAATATTAATATTTTAATGATAGTAGTTTAGATATACTATTTAGGGGTGCAATTTGATGGGCATTCTTTTCTCTTTTTCCTAATTTTGCTGTTTGAATGTGTATTGCCTATGCACCCTAAGTAGTATATTTATGAGATAGTGCACACTATCCTTCTTTTCTTGTGTTACGAAAAGGAGCAGACTAACAGGTGGTAGCACCGCTAGTGACCGGAGGGCACAGGCTGTATAGCACGTAACAGAGGCTCCAATGAGGCACAGGCTGAGAGGTAGCACCCCCGGAGGCAATGGGTGAGAGCAGACTGACAAGAGGTACCACTGCTAGTGACCGGAGATCACAGGCTGTATATCGCGTAACAGAGGCTGCAATGAGGCACAGGCTGAGAGGTAGCGCAACCGGAGGCAACGGGAAGCACCGACTGGCAGCGACCGTTAAGACATAGGCAGAGGGCACAAGACAGGGACAACAAAAGCACTAGCGACAATCGGACGCTAGGCGGAATAGCCAGAGCCTGGAACGGTACACAGAGGTCGGTAGTCGGTAACAGGTCGTCGTCAGGCAAGCCAGGTCCAGTAAACAGGCAGCGGAGACAGGAGCAAGGTCAGACAAAACCGGATCATACAAGGAACAGGAACACAGCTACAAGTGTCAGGTCAGGAACACCACGAAAGGGCACCAGCATAGTGACAGGAGGGCGTATATAAAGGCAAGCCCTGGGAGGGGCTAGCAACCCAGAACCAATAAGAAGCAGCCAAAGCAAACCCTGAAGTAGGAACGTCGCACAGTCAGAATCACGGGCACCGTGATACTAACTCTATAGAGATGGAGACCCCTCAAAGAAACAGCAGAAAGCAAATTAGTCAGAATTATGGTAGCTAAACGGGGCCCTAGCAAGGTAACAGAACCAAGTAGCAAGTGAGGCCAAGAACTGCAGTAAAACAGAGGTAGTAACCCAGGCAGAGATTAACACCCCAAAGTAATAGTGCCCTGGATACAGATAATGAATGAGAAACCACTGGAGTAAATAACTCTAAATATAACTGTCTGGAAAAAGTATAATACCCTGGGTTCTTTCTGTGATGGCAAAACCCAGGATATGAGGGTACTAGGAAGATGCAGAGCCAAACAGGAGGTCAAATGTTCCCTGTTTCTTTGTGCTTCTACAAAATAGCATGGACAGCACATCTGGAAACCCCTGTCTGCCTTGAAATTTCTGCCTGGGGGAGACCTTGCTGATGCAGTATAACTACCTTGTGTCTTGTTGCTGTGCTCAGTCTTCCAATGGTGTCTGACTTTTGACATTAAACTTCCTTCAGCAACTTCACCTTGTTAGCTGAGTTTGCCTTTCCTCACCCAGCTGTATTCCTCCTACACAGCTGATTCTGTTTAGTGAATTATTGTATTTCAACCTACATATTACATTGATGATTATTAGCACCTGTTTGGTATAATTGTTTATTCATACACCTTACTGTATGCCTACAAAATCTCTGACTTTGTACAAGTGTACATAGAAAAAGTTATGCTGTTTTGAAGGCAAAGAGTGCTCACACCAAATACTGATTTGATTTAGATTTTTCTTTTGTTTACTCACTATGCATTTTGTTAATTGATAAATATAAACTATTAGCATGTCTATTTTTGAAAGCATTCTTACTACAGTATTTTTTCACACCTGCCTAAGACTTTTGTACAGTACAGCACTGAAGTGGTGGGGGCTAATTGTGGTGCTGTTACTGCCTCAGGTGCATCACTGGAGCTGGTAGTGGCAAGAGGAACCAAGATCATCACCCCTATCATTTCTGTTGGTGATCCCATTCCTTTGGAGATACCTAATCATCCTTAAACAACTCAGCAGCAACAGGAACATCAGTTGTACATGCTGCAATGGCCACCACAACATGAGCTACTGGCACTAAGCCAGTAGATCGTATATATATATTTTCTAACAAGTCTAAGTCCTACAAATCACTGATTCCACAGGGCTTCTGATGCTAAAAAGCCTGAGTGATAAAAAGTATCTCTGCTTCCTCAGGACTTGTGATGCTAACAAGCTTGAATGATAGAAATTACCTCTGATTCCTCAGGGTTTTTGATGCTAACAAGACAAAGTCCTATGCAAATCAATGTTTTCTCAGGGCTTGTGACGCTAAAAGCCTGAGTGATAAAAATGATCTCTGATTCCTAAGGGCCTGTGATGCTAAAAAGCCTGAGTGATAATTATCTCTGATTCCTCAGGGCTTGGGTGTAATTCTAAGTCCTACAAATTAATGTTTCCTCAGGGCTTGGGCCAAACAAGTATAAGTTCTACAAATAATCCTCTGAAAAATACTCTATCCAGTCAAGTATCAGTCTGCCCCAGTCACAGAGGGTGCCGGTCTCTGTTACATTATGTACCAATTTTTTATTTTGTTCTATTCATTTATTTAATAATTGCCATCCCAATCCCAGTCAACAAGCCCCCTCAAAAAAATTCTGATTCTTTCCCCAGACTCCACCAACACAGGCACCCTCCTCAAACCCCTGTTATACCATGTCTTATTTATTTTTTAAAACATTTTATTTATGTTTTTTTATTAACTGTCCCCCCAATCTCAGTCACAAAACCCTCACAAAAAATTCCGTGCTCAACTGATTCTTTCCCCAGCCTCCACCAACACAGGCACATTGAAACCACTTTTATACCATGCCTGTGGGAAAGAGCAGCAGAGACACTCATCATAGCTAAGGCTGTGGATGCTGATAACGTAAGTTGTTGCTAATTACTCAACACTATTATTATGTGTAGCTGTGTAAGACTTGTAATTGGAAGAGGTGATGATGCTTTCGATGACTGACTGGATGACTGTATATTTTTGGGCATCTTTGCTTGTCCAGGTTAAGACTTTCGAAATGTTTTCTCAAACAGTTTATAGATGGGAACAGTGCTCCTTTTCAGTGGTGAAAGATTAAGCCTCTGTCTTTCAGTTAACTTTCTGTCCATATCATCATCTCTTTCACTCTTATATGCATCTGTATCTGAAGAAGAGGAGGATGCGGGAGGGATATATTCTAGAGCTACATCATGATCATCATTCATTAGGTCATACTCAGCATTGAAAACCGTTCTTCCCCACTACTTTAATATTCCTCTCGGGTTTTAGTGGTCTCAAACTATTTCTTTTTACTTTTACTTTTTGAGGGGATTTTCACATTCGCTACTACTTTCAGGACAGGTGTTTTTGTGCTTATTTATCTCTCTGCCAGATGCAGCAGTTGGTTGAGCTGCTAAACGTTCTTGCACTATGCCATCAATACTGGAATGTGACTTATTGTATTCTTCAGTGTTTTTAGACGGTTTATTAATACTACTGGAGCTGGTGATGTGGGAACTTTTTGGTGGGACTTTGCCAAACTACATCTTCCTTTGAGGGATCACCATCATTTATTGCATACTCTGCACTCTACTCACACATCCCTAAACTGCTCCTTTCACCCTACCCTTTGTGTGTTTGCTGGACATTACTGTGTGTGTTTTTCTGTACAGAATAGAACTGATTGTGTGGGATGTCTTGCCTTGCATCACTACAAAATACTCTATCTCATTAGTATCAGTCTGCCTCACATGAGGGTAGCTGTTTCTATCATTCTTTTTAAATTTTATTTATTTTCATTAACTGCCCCCCCATCACTGTCAACCAAACAAAAAAATGAACTCGCTGCTCAATTGCTTCTTTCCACAGACACCCCTAAAACAGAGATAACATTTTGGGGTATTTGGGGAAAACCTTCTTTGCTCCCTTGTCACACCCCCAGATTCCCCTAGGATATATATAAGAGTTGGAGTAGAAAGAAACTTGGATCACCTCTTTCTGTCTGCTTCCAGTCTGTCACACAGAATGTTGGAGGTATTTGTGTAATTCTCCTTTGCTCCTTTCCCATACTCCTCGACTCCCCTGACACAGAGATAACAGTCAGATCTGGAAGACAGTTGGATCACAGCTGCCTGGGTTTACTTGGGCACACAAAATTTACCCCTGTTATCTTGTAGGACAGAGATAACAGCAAGATCAGGAAGTAACTTGGAACAAGGGTGCCTGTGTGGTCCCAGTCAGCCATACTGAACTTTGGTGTATTGTGGGTCAAACTCCCTTCCTGTCCCTAGAGCCTAGACACTTAAAATACAATTAACAGATTTCCTGATCCTGTTTCCCTAAACTAAGTTTCAACTCCACTTTATTAACCTATCTTCTCTAGCTCAAAAATGTGCTGCTTTATCTTTCTCTCAGAAACACAGAATGGCATGCTGCAATATATTGACTAGGGATGGGCGAAAATTTCCACCTCAAACTGAAATCGGTGAATAATGGCACTTTCCACTTGGTGAATAATTTCCTGTGAAAAGTGCAGTTTTTCCGCTCTTTCCCGCCTTTTCCGCCCATTGAAATCAATGGGAAGAAAAGTTTTCTACAGCCATATTAAAGGCTGTCAGGCTGTCACAGCAGCCTTTCTGTGTTTGCGAGAGGAGAGAGCAGCATGTTTCTGAACTAGAGCTAGAGGAGATGGGCAAATAAAGGGGAACTGAAGTTTAGTTTAGGTTAGATAAGACATTTGTTCTCTGTATTAGGGGGAGTTTGGGGGCACTCTAGGGGATAACAAGGGAGGAATGAGGTTGACCCCCAAATACTCCAAAATTCCATATGACTGACTGGCAAGACACAGGCAACCTATTTGCTTGCTGATCTTGCTGTTATTGTCCCTGTGCTGGGTGGGGAAGTCTGGGAAAAGACTTTGTTGAATTTGTTTTTCAGATAGAATTTTGTTTTTTGACACACTGTGACAAGACAACCGAGTGAACTACTTAAAAAAATACAAAAACAAAAATAAAAAAAGAATAAATAACTAAATATATTAGGTGACAGTAACAGACAGCTGACTGGGCTTAGGCAAGGATCATACAGCTCCATCAGTTGTGTTGTGTACCATACAGTAAAAAAACAAGTACTGTCCAGCAAACACACAAGGGGAAGGGGGAGGGGTGGAGCAGTGCAGGGATGTGAGTATAAAGTAGTAGTTCAAAAACTAACTGCAGCAATGGTTGCTGAAGCGTGTGCAGTCAGTGATGATGATGATCCCTCTACTCCAAGGGAGGACGCAGTTTGTTAAGCAAAACTAGTCCCAGCACCACCAGTGGCAGTAGAAATAAAGAGGCATATAAGAAGAACACTAAAGATGACAAGTCACATTCAAGTGTTGATGATGCTGGCAATAGCATAATAGAGGAAGGTGTAGACGCTGAAACGCCTGCTGCATTGGATAGTGAGACAAGCACCAAAAGTCCCATCCTCAAAGTCGTAGCGAACTTTGTTACAGTAAAAGTAAAAAGAAATTGTTTGAGACCTCCAAAAGCTTTGAGAAATATAAGGGTAGTAGTGGGCAAACTGGGCAAGAAGTGGCAGGTGATTCTGATGCTGCCGAGTAACATAGTAGATAAGGCTGAAAAAAGACATGTGTCCATCAAGTCCAGTCCATGCCAAAAACACCCCTGTTGATCCAGAGGAAGGCAAAAAAAATCCCTCTGGAGCCATTTCCAATCTAGTCCCAAGTGTGGGGGGGAAATTATTCCTTCCTGACTCTAATCGGTAGTCAAATAGTTCCCCGGATCAATATCCTATTTGCTTTGAAGCCATCTGTCATAATTGTCAATATTGTTCTGTGCTAATAAGGCATCCATTACTTTTTTGAATGCAGTTGCATTATCTGCAAGCACAATATCCCGAGGCAAAGAATTCCATAGCCTTACCGCCCTTACTGTAAAGAATCCCTGCCTATGTTTTAGTCGAAAGCGCCTTTCCTCAAGTCTTAATGGATGACCACTTTTTCATAGCTCAGCTCTTTGCAAAAATAATTAATTGGAGAGTTCTTTGTATTGACCTTGAATGTATTTGTAAATGGAAATCATATTACCCCTTAGACGTCTCTTCTCTAATGTAAACAAACCCAGTTTGGCTAGTCTCTCTTTATAATTCAGATCCTCCAACCCCTTTATCAGTTTTGTTGCATGTCTCTGCACCTTTTCCAGTTCAATGTCTTTTTTTTAGAACAGGCGCCCAAAATTGTACGCCATATTCTAGATGAGGCCTAACCAAGGATTTATACAGAGGTAGGATAATATTAGCATCCCTTGCTTCTACACTTCTTTTTATGCAGGCTAGTACTCTATTTGCTCTTGTAGCAGCTGAGTGACACTGCACACTGCTGTGAAGTCTATTGTCTATCAGCACTCCTAAATCTTTCTCTAATGAGGATTTCCCAAGTTGTTTCCCATTTAGAGTATATGTAGCAAGTTTGTTTCTACAGCCCAAATGCATAACCTAACATTTATCTACATTAAATTACATCTGCCACTTTTCTGCCCATTCACTTAGTTTATCTAAATCCTTCTGTAGGGAAAAAACATCCAGCTCTGTATGTATTTCCTTACATAGCTTAGTGTCATCAGCAAAGAATGAGATGCTACTTTCAATTCCCATTTCTAGATCAATAATAAATAAATTAACCCCTTAAGGACCCATGATGGTCCTGGACCGTCATGGGTTGCTATCCCCTTAAGGGCCCATGATGGTCCAGGACTGTCATGGCTTAAATTATAGCAGCGTGCCTCCGTGCACGCTGCTATCATTAATTCCAGGCTGAGACTGAGCACTCCGAGACTGGGGCGTTCAGTCTCAGCCCTTCTTGCTTGTGCCGGTTCATGTGATCGCCGTAGCAGTGATCACATGTACCGGCATAGTGAGAGACAGAGGCAGCACGCAAAGCATGCTGACTCTAAGTGTCTCCTCTACCTCTGTCTCCCTTGCTATCAAAGTAAGGAAGAGAGAAGTAGAGAGGAGACACCTAGCGGTGAAAAAAAATACAGCAGCTGGGGGTATTAACCCCTTCACTGCTGGTATAGGAGTCTGGCTAAATGCAGGTCAATTTTTGACCTGCAATGATATACTTTTTTTTTTTTTTAAAACACAACACACTTTTTTTATTAAAAAAAAAAACATCTCATTAAACAAAATTGGGAGTGTAATTGTTGTGGAGCCATGTAATACATTTATACACACCGCCAAATATCAGGGAAAAAAAAGTGACAAAATAGGGTGGGAAAAATGGACATGGGGATTTTCACCCGGGGGGGACAGTGGCCACTTTAAACTGTGCATTTTGTAGGTATGACTGACAGGTCATACCTTTCATGCAGTCTCCATAAAAATGTAACCCTTTGTGTCCAATTGATCCCAAGAGAAAAAACAAAAATGGTGGTTTTTACATTTTTTTTACCTTTTTTTTTAAATTTCCATGAAGTAAATGGTGGGTTATCCATATAAGTGGGGTTTCAAATGAAAGCCATATTTGTGCTTAAAAAAAACAGTATATAATTTATGGGGGTGGACTAAAATCCTAAGAGGGAAAACACTGTTGAACAAAGACATAGTCAAAAAGGTCAGAATTGCTCCGGTCCTTAAGGGAAAACAACCTCAGATTTTCACGGTCCTTAAGGGGTTAAAAAGCATTGGTCCCAGGACTGAACCCTGTGGCACCCCACTTATAACCTTAGACCAATTTGAAAAAGTTCCATTTACAACAACTCTCTGCCATCTATCATTTAACCAGTTCTCAATCCATGTACAGATAACACTGCCCAAACTGAAGCCTTGTAATTGATGCAGTAACCTGTTGTGAGGCACTGTATCAAAGGCTTTTGCAAAATCCAAGTATACTACATCAACAGCAATTCCCCTGTCCAAATTACTACTCACTCTTTCATAAAATGCAAATAAATTAGTCTGACATAATCTGTTCTTCATGAAACCATGCTGATTCCTACTAATGATATTATTTGTCTACACATAGTTCTGAATACTGTCAGTTAATAACCCTTCTAGCATCTTACCCATTATGGAAGTCAAGCTCACAGGTCTATAATTTCCTGGTTTGGATCTTGCTCCCTTTTTAAACAATGGAACTACATCAGCTTTCCTTCGATCGCCTGATGAAAGTGAATCAATAAATATTAAGTACAATGGTTTTGCTATTACTGAACTAACTTATTTAAGTACCCTTGGATGTATACCATCCAGTCCAGGCACTTTATTCACTATAAGCCTTTCCAGTCTGTTTTGGACCTTGTCCTCAGTAAGCCATGCAGATGTTGGAGGAAATTCTGTGTTTTTGTCTGTTTGCCCATAGCTTGTCATCGCTGCTTTCTTTGTATATACTGAAGCAAAGAACATATTTAGGGTGTCAGCCATAGCTTTATCCTCACTAATCAATTCACCTGTCTCGGTCCAAAGAGGACCAATATCAACCTTAACTTTTTTGTTATTAATATACTTGTAGAATAGTTTAGGGTTTTTCTTGCTGTCATTTGCAATGTTTCTCTCATTTTCTATTTTAGCTAACTTAATTGCTTGTTTGCAGATTTTATTAAATTCTTTATATTTTTTAAATGATGCATCTGACCCGTTTAACTTAAACACCTTAAACGCCTGCTTTTTATTTCTCATTTCCCTGCTAACCACATTATTAAGCCACACTGGTTTTGCTTTACTTCACTTGTGCTTATTCCCCAATGGTATATATTGACGTGTATATTTGCCCAAAAGCATTTTAAATACATTCCATGATTCCTGTGCATTTTTATCTTTGAAAATTACATCCCACTGGATATGCTTTAAAGCATCTTTTAACTTTGTAAAATTAGCCTTTTTGAAACTTAATGTTTTGGTTAAACCCTTGCTATTGGGTTTCTCATAACAAACTTCAAAGGATACAATATTGTGGTCACTGCTGCCCAGATGTTCCCTTACTTGAACATTCTTTATCATGTCAGAATCATTTGAGAGCACTAGGTCAAGCAAGGCCTCTTTTCTAGTTGGCTCCTCTACTAGTTGGAACATAAAATTATCATTTATCATTTAGAAAAGTATTTCCCTTTGTTGTGCCTGAAGTCATATTTCTCCAGTCAATTTCAGGATAGTTGAAATCTCCCATTATAATTACCTTTGCCGACCTAGCAGCCTTTTCCATTTGCAGTAAAAGTTGGGCTTCCTCCAACTCCCCAACATTAGGTGGCTTGTAGCAAATCCCCACCAATATCTTTTTATTATGTGTGCCCCCAGTGTGTATTTCAACCCACAAGGCCTCTACCTTTTCATTGGACCCTTCATTTATATCTTCCCTTAAACTAGGTTTTAAGGCCCACTTTACATGAGGATGATCTAATGATGACTGATGATGATGCAGATCTAGAATATATCCCTTCATCATCTTTGTCTTGTTCAGATACAGATGAAGTTGAGAGTGAAGATGATGACAGGGCTATAAGGTTAGCAGAAAGTCAAAGTCTGAATCTTCCACCACTTTCAAGGAGCACTGTGCCTGTTTAAAAAACTGGCGGAGAAAGCCATTGTAATGTCTGACCCTGGACAAGCACAGATGTCAAAAAGCACACAGTCACCCTATCAGTCATCATTGGGATCATCGCCTCTTCAAAGTCCAAGTCCCACTCAGCCACAGACACCTGTTTTGAGTACTCAGCAACACATGTTAACATCCACAATGTTAGATATGATGAGAGCCTCTGCTGTTCCTGCTGCTGCTGTAAGTGCTGCACCTTTGACATCTAGTAGTGGTGGCAGTAGAATTGCATCAACATCTAGCCCCAGTAGTATTAGTTGTAGCAGCAGCACCACCTCAGGAACCCCTCATTCCATGAAGTCCACATTATGGAGATACTTCACTCAGGATCCTCAAGCTAACCATGTTGCTATCTGTTGTCTATGCAAAAAGCAGAGGGAAAGCACGCTCACACCTAGGCACCTCCTCTATGAGATCCTTCCTGAAGCACAACCACAGGTCTGACTGGGAGACACACTATCAGCAGGCCAAAGGTGCCAAAAATAAGCAGCAGCAGAAACACTTTAACCCCTTAAGGACCGGCCGTGCATGCACGAGGAGGTCACTTAAGGACTCCCCAAACAGCATGCAGCCGCATGGGAGCCCGGAATTCCATGACGTACATGTACATCCTCGGTGCTTTAGGGACCTCAACCACATGACGTACATGTACGTCACGGGTCGTTAAGGGGTTAAAAAGTTCCCAGGGCTCTAGGGCAGAAAAAAGAAGTCCAAATAACACCTATGCCTCCTGCTGCAGAGGAGTATGATGACTCTGGCTTTGCTGTAAGAGATTACAAGAGTCATAGACTGCCCACACCTGCTGCATCTACCTCCACCACCTCCTCTAGTAATGTTAAAGCAATAAAGTTTCAGGGTTCTGCTGCCATGTCCTGCCAACCCACACTGACTGAGACCCTGGGAAGGAGACAAAACCTTCACAAAAAACAATCCCAAAGTATGCCTTTGGAATGGCAAGGTTGCCAAGATGTTGGCAATGGACATGCTGCCATATTCTTTTGTAGAAAACCAAGGTTTAAGAGAACTCATGTCATGTGTAGCTCCACGCTGGAATATCCCAAGCCGCAGTTATTTTTCCAGGACAGCTGTGTCTGAATTGTACAAGCAGGTGGTTAGTGTTGTGGGCAAAGGACTTAAAAGTGCATATGGCAAGAAAATCTACCCGACAACAGATATGTGGACAAGTGGGCAGAGCACAGACTATATGACTGTGACTGCTCACTGGGATTCCCTCCCAGTATCAACAGTGGACAACAATAGCTTACAGCATCATGTGACAGCCAGTAATCGAGCTTCTGGTTGTGGCACTGTAATTAAAAGGCGGCAGCAGCAGCAGGATAGCCCACACCATCGTTAAGCCACCTTGTGCATGCAGAGTTTTGAGAGACAATCCCACAAAGCTGTACATTTTCAGAGTAAGCTAGAACAGGTGATAGAGGAATGCTTGTACCCCACTCCTTAAAAGCTGGTTTTGTGTCTGCTGATAATGGCTCCAACATAATGGCTGCTTTGAGAATTGGTGGTATGATGCATGTGCCCTGCTTTGCCCATGTGCTAAATTTAGTTGTGACCAGATTCCAGTCAGAATCCGAAACCCTCAAAGAGATGCTTACTATGGCATGTACAATCTGTGCACATTTTAGTCACTCCTACAGTGCACGTGACACTCTATATTCCATAAAGGAGCATAACAACCTGCCCCATCACCAGCTGAAAATGGATGCACCTACCAGGTGGAATTCTACAATGTACATGCTAGAGTGTTTGCACAAGCAGAATAAGGTCATTAGCAAGTACACCATGCAAGATTGGAAGGCTTTGGAGGGAGCCTATTTGTCACCTGACCAATGGCAACTAATGTGCAATGTATGTGAGCTGCTGAAACCCTTTGAGGAGGCAACCAGGCTGGTGAATCGCATTGGAGCAGGAATTAGTGAAATTCTACCACTGATATTTTATTGCAGAAAAAAATGAGGAGCATGGTGAGGATTCTCATAATGACAACACAGACATGCACCAGCTGGTAAAGGACATGTCAGCATGCTCTGAACAAGATTCTCACATACACTCCATTGAAAGTAATGAGAAATACATTCTTGCCACTTCGCTGGACGCCAGCTTGAAACACAAAATTACTGAATTTCTGCCATCAGCCATCAGCAGTTTGTCACAAAAAGGAGTCATGACGATAAGCAGCAAATCTCTGAGGAATCGGATTGTCAAGGAATATCGAGACATGCTTATTAATCAAGTGGAGAGTTGCATTGTAGAGGATGAGAGGGAGAAAGTGAGGACACAACAAACATCTAGACAGTACAGTGAAAAGGAAGGCAGCAAAGCATTTCAACCAGCAGAAGCAGCTACATCATCACCCAGAATATCCCATTCTGAACACAGGGCAATTCATGGGTCTCAGTAGGGGTGGCAAAAACCCAACATTGGTAGTGGCTGTGGCAGCACATCTTTGGGATTTGCTTCCTGAGTATGGGTTGGTAACTGAAACACAGTGCAGCTCCTAGAAGTGGTCCCGCTGCATGTGAGACGGTTTCTGCATACTTGCAGGATAGCTACATTTAAGGCAGAAACAATGACCCCACTACTGACAAACAAAGCAGTGTGTGTGGCCAGCATTGACATGTACTGCAGTGGAAAGCCTCAGTTGTCCTCCAGCAAGTGTTGAGTCTGAAAGGGTTTTCTGTGTGGCTGGTTAGATTATCAATGACCGCAGGACATGGCTATCAAGCAGCAATGTTGGGAGACTAACATTCTTAAAAATGAACCAATATCTTATTCCATCTGAGTATCAGGTAGCAGAAACCACATATGACAACAAAGACAGGACAGATATATTAACAGCAGCATAAATGAGGAGGTGGATGAGGGATGTGAAGAAGGGTATCCACCATTTTCCACACTTAGGACCACTGCTATGACTGATAAGTAATGTGTGTCAATAATCTGAGAAGAAGGATAGTGTATGACAATATTAAACATACATACACATATCACACAATGCCAGTCCCCCACCACCACCACTACCATACACAACTGCCACATTATAGGCTGTATTTTATATTTTTTTGTTACTTGACATTATCATAAATATGTGCCAGTGTCAGGAAGTTAGTGTTGTGGGCAAAGGACAAATGCATTCTGCATGCTAACACACCTTTCAAGGCATATGTTGCTGTAGGACTCACATCTTTGACTTTCAGCCACTTATTTCTAAACTTCAGCCCTCACAAGAAATAATATTACAGTAGGAAATTTAGTACCTACTGAAAATATAGGTGAAAAATATGTTAAAACAGGCAAAAAGGAGGACATTTTTGTATAGGTGTAAAGGCAAAATTTTTCATTGGAAAAGCGAAAAATTGTTATGTTTTCGTGAAAAGTCATGCGGGAAATTTTCGCCCACCCCTAATATTGACACCCTTTTATATACCTGTGGGAAGAAAAGAGATACTTGCCATGTGGTGGGGAGAAATTCTGTCTTTCCATTGATTAAATGAAATGAGCTAGGGAAAAAAGCAAATGAAAATAAGTTTTCACAAAATATTTCCCACTTAAATTTTTCTCCTGTTTCTCTTTTGTGGTGAAATCTTTCACCAATCCCTAGTTCTCAGATTGGACTATGCCTTAAATGTGGATCCATACTTGATTTTAGAAGAGGTACATGAGGAGAAGCATGCTTGGCCATCTTCTTCTCATCAGATGCACCAGCTATGGTGGGGGTTTTCTGAGGTGCTCCTACTCAGCAGCACTAGGGCTAGTAGGAAGTGAAGCAATCATCACACCAAAACCTGTCTCATGTCACTGTTGAAGATCCCATTCACATGCAGCACCCTCATCCTGTTGGTCAGATTACTCAGTAGCAAGAATGATATAACTAGCAAATGATGTAATGTCACTGGTGAGTGCTATTGAGTGCTTTTTGCAAAAATAAAACTTGAAAACATTTTTCGGAGTTTGACTTGTTGGAAGCCCACAATCTTCAGTCATTGTTGATCCCCTACTGGATGAAGATCTCCTCGGCAAGGTCTTGGGCTTTTTATTGCTACTGTGTACCAGCAGATTTTGTAATTTCATCAACCCATCTTGTCTTTGGTCTTCTTCTTGGGTGTTTAGCATTGAGTGGAATCCATTCCAAAATTAATTTGGTCCATCTACCAATTCTTGCTATGTGAATTGCCCATTTTCATTTTAGGGATTTTACTCTTTCAATTTTGTCATAAACCTTTGTGTGCTGATGAATCCAGGCACATGTTTTTCGGTGTCTTTTTGCTACTTTCATAACTTGACTCTCCATACATCTCTGCATAACTTTAAATTTTAGTACGGTTTTCACATTCAGTGTCCATGTTTCACAGCCATACGTTAGAACTGGGAGGACACATTGGTCAAAATCCTTTACCTTGAGTCAGAGGGGCAAAGTTGTCTTTGTTACTAAAGTTTCCAGATGTTTGCCATCACAATTGTATTTAATGCTCAAGTTCCATCATGGTGTTTCTATCTGTTGACATTTATTGTTCAAGGTATACATGTGAAGCTATATTCATTAATTCTTGTCCACTTCTTCTAGTTCTTGTAGGTATTTTGAAAATAGTTTAGCTAGGGCTTTGAATACACACCACCACCACCATACACATCTTCAACCTTTAATGCAAACATTTTGGCTCATATGCATGGCCAGCTTTCATTTTGCTGTCTTTAGTCCTTGATTTTCTCCCAGTGTGCTTTTGATGAACTCAACACTGAACTTGCGTGTTTCTTATTTTATGCACTCCCTTATGGTCTTGCACATTTCTACATATTGTACCCTGTTCCATTATATTACCATTTTTGCTTCATTTGTCATGGCTTTTTCATAATGGAAGTGTGTCTTTTGATATTCGGGTTGTGATTTCATGTTTCACAGTAGGTGCAAAGGGCAGTGCCTACGATAGTTTAATGTATATATATATATATATATATATATATATATATATATATATATATATATATGGAATGAATGGTAGACAAATCTTTTGCATTAACATGTTTGAATCCAATTTAACCTTTCATTATTATCATATTATTGTAAAACAGTAGTCAGTGGTCTTAACAGCGGTCCCAACTGTGGGAGGATTGTACCAACCCTTAAAACCCCTCTTCATTGCTGCTGTTAATAGCAGTACATGGCCTTTCCATGCTTGTGTTTTTTTTTCTACTTCTGCTAACTAATATTCAGATGGTATTAGATTCTGGTTCATTTTTAGAAGTGTAAGTCCACCAAAACTACTGCTTGATAGCTGTGCCCTATGATCATTAACAATATAACCAGTTGCCCTGAAAGACCACTCAGTCTGCATGTTTGCTGATGTGCAAGTAAGGGTTTCCATGGTACTACACATCAATGCTGGACAGACACAATATTCTTTGCCATTAGTTAATGAAGTCATCATTCCAGCATAGAACATAGCTGTCTTATAAGCATGCCAGAATCATCTCACATGCAGTGGGACAACTCTTAGGAGTTAGGATGTTTGTGTGTATCAATTACCAGCCCATTCTCTGGGATCAAGTCCCATAGAGGGATACTTCCACCACAGCAAGTATTAGCCTGTGGACCTTTAGACACATGAATTATTTCATATGATGATGACTATGCATTAAGTAAAATGTTGGATTGCTCTTTTTGATGTTGTTGCTGCTGCTGGCATAAACCCTTTGCATACTTGTTTTTCACCATTGACATTCACTATGTTTTATACTAGTTTTTTGGCTCTACCCTTTTCTCTCATGATCCACAGTACAATCTTATATTCTCTTCCACAGAATCCAATTCCTCAGAGATATGTTGCTCACTCCTTGGCACAAATTAACAAATGTTATGTTTAAAGCAGCAGTAAAGTAGCAAGAATGTAGTCCTCATTTCTTTTAACCCTTAGAGTGCCAGAATTTTGGGGAATTTTAGCCACTGGGGAGGACAGGCACTTTCTCAATATTTTAATATCCATCTGTTTAGGTATAGTTGCTAGAGGTAACTCTCTAGTTATGTATGGAGAAAAAATAATGGACTCTTTCGCAACCAACTAAAATATTTTTTACGTATAGTGTATGATATTGTTATAATAAGTAATTTTTACATTTTAGTACTTATGACATCAGAGCTTGTCACACAATGTGTAATTTACTGGAGGACCATAAAAAAGTTATATTTTCTTTGTACATACTTATGACATAGCTTGTCACACAATGTAAAATGTACTTGATGTGAAACACCATGAAAAAGCTACATTCATTTGGGTGGGTATTGCGAGGGTTAAAAACCAACTGTGTATTGGGTTTTTCTCTGGCCTGTGTGATTAAGGGTGATTGGCTAAGGGAAGTCACCTGGCTGCTGTGTAACTATAAATACAGTCCCTAGACTCATTTGAGCATGCTATATGAAACTGCATTTTCAAGTGACTGCAGGCAAGTGAAGGAGTTAGAAAGAATCTGGAGCTGGAATAGAATCAGGAGTCGGAAATCAGCAGAGGTCTGAGGTGACGATAATTTCAAGGTATCTACTGCATTCACATTTAAGGTTGGTTACTTACCTTAGAGTGAGCATTAGAGGGCAGTTTAAATCTATTTGAATTGTAAAACCAAGCATGAGTGATAGCAGGTTAGGCAATCTCACGCAGTGAACACAGTGTCACATGTTTGAACACTTGGAGCAATCGTTCCAGGGGTCATACCGCTGTGCCAAGTGTGAGCAGATTTTCTTTTTTGAGTCTAAGATATTGGATTTGAGAAGAAATATTGCAACATTGCGAGACACTGGAAACCTGGAATGGAGTTTAGAACTCACAGAGCAGGTAGTATATGGGGTTAGTGGTGAAGAGGATGGAGTTGTAGAGGAGGAGCAACAGGTAGGCAGCTGGGTAACAGTAAGGAGGGGAGGTAGTGGGCAGAGGAAGATGAAGGCCAGTTCTGAGTTGACTCAGTCCAACAGATTTGCAAGATTGTGTGAAGATGTTGATGAGGATAGCTCAGAATTGGCATCACTGGAGAGGGCTGATTCTTCTAGCAGCCAGGGGAACAGTCCTCCTTCCAGGCTAGATGGGATGCAGAGTAGGCAGAAACCAAGGCAGGTGGTGGTAATAGGGGACTCTATTATTAGGAGGGTAGATAGGGTAATCTGCCGCCAGGAACGTGAATGCCGAACAGTATGCTGTCTCCCGGGTGCACAGGTTTGGCATGCTGCGGACAGGGCTGACAGATTATTGGGAGGAGCTGAAAGTGATCCAGCTGTCTTGGTGCATATTGGTACCAATGACAAAGAAGAAGGACGATGAAGGTCACTAAAGAATGATTTCAGGGATTTAGGATGCAAGCTCAAGGCAAGGATTTCTAAGGTAGCATTTTCTGAAATACTACCTGTGCCATGCACCAGTGCAGGTAGGCAGAGGGAGCTCAGGGAGCTTAATGCATGGCTCAAGCAATGGTGTAGGAAGGAGGGTTTTGTGTTTTAGAGCACTGTGCTGACTTTACTCAGGTACAATCTATAAGGAAGTGATAGATTGCACTTAAATGGAAGAGCAACCTCTGTGCTAGGGGAGAGAATGCTAAGAATCTTGGAGGAGCTTTTACAACTAGGAAAGGGGGGTATAGATAGCAAAAATTGGGTACATAGAGCAGATAGGAACCGGGTCCAAGTAAATGATCAGGGGGTGGAGAAAGGGTGGGGATAAATGTAGTAAATAGGGAGGAACTCCTAGTAAATAAAGATGTAGATAAAAGGCATGTAGGGAGTGATATATGTAAAGACTTCAAAATTAATTGTATGCTAGCAAATGCAAGTAGTATGGTAGATAAATTGGAGAACTAGAATTGCTGGTGGTTAATGAGCAATTTGACATAATTGGTATAACAGAAACATGGTGGAATGATACACATGATTGGTCTGTAAATATAGAGGGCTATTCCCTGTTTAGGAGAGACAGAATTAATAGAAAAGGGGGAGGTGTATGCTTATATTTGAAACCATAGCTAAATCCAATTTTGAGGGGTGATATTAGTGAGGAAATTGGCCAAAATGTGCAGTCTTTGTGGGTAGAAATTGAGACTAAATGTGCTGTAAAAGGTAAAAAAAAGGTGTTGGTGGGTATATTCTACAAACCACCAAATATTGATTACAATGTTGAGTCCCAACTGCTATTGCAAATAAGGAAAACTGCCCAGCTTGGGCATACTATAATTATGGGAGATTTTAATTATCCAGATATCAACTAGAAAAATTAGACCTATCAGAGTGCTAAGGGTAGCAGGTTTGTGAGCATACTTCGTGAAAGTTACATGTCACAAATGGTAGAAGTGCCGGCAAGAAATAACAATATATTGGACCTAGTGATTACAAATAACACAGAAATGGTATCCAATATTAAGGTAAGTGAACATTTGGGAAAGAGTGATCACAACATGGTTACATTTGAGATCAGTCTGGCAAAGCAAAAATGTATAGGTTCAACCAAAACTCTTTAAAAAGCTAACTTCAAATTGTTAAGGGCTTCAATGCAACACATAGACTGGGATACATTATTTAAAGACAAAAATACTTCGGATAAACGGACAGAATTCATATTTAGGTTGCGGAAATGTACCCAACAGTATATACCAATGGGGAACAAATGCAAAAGAAGTCACAGCCAATGTGGTTAACTGCACATGTAAAGAAGGAAATGGCAAAGAAAAAAAAAGCATTCAAATTATTTAAGTATGAAGGAACTGAACATTCTTTCTTAAAATATAGAGAGTGCAACAAAGATAGCAAAAAGGCAATTAGGGTAGCAAAAATAGAAAATGAATCTTGAATTGCAAGGGAAAGCAAGACTAATCCCAGAAAAAAAATAGCAAAAAACTTAAGAGGAAGTGTATTGGACCTTTCAAAAATGAGATGGGTGAGTTGATTAGGGAGGATAAGGAAAAGGCAGTGTTTTAAACACTTTCTTTGCATCAGTATATACAAGGGAGCAAGGAATGATAGAAGAGCCTCAACAAGTAACTAATAAAGCAATACAATTATCAGATATTGGGTTAACTCAAGAAGATATCATGGGTAGACTGAACAAAATTAAGACTGACAAAGCACCAGGTCTTGATGGTATACTTCCAAGGGTTCTTAAGGAACTTAGTGCAGTGCTAGCAAAATCAATATATTTACTCTTTAAAGATTCTCTCACCACAGGCTTAGTGCCACAAGATTGGCGAAGAACCTAGGTACTGCCTCTGTTTAAGAAGGGAACTAAAACAGAACCTGGAAATTACAGACCTGTGAGTTTGACCTCTCTAGTGGGAAAACTGCTAGGAGGGATAATAAGGGACTATATTCAGGATTACAACACAAAAAATAAGATAATTAGCAGGAATCATCATGGATTTATGAAGAATAAATCATGCCAAACTAACCTTTTCATCTTCTATGAAAAAGTAAGCAGCAACCTTGATAATGGCAAGGCAGTTGATGTAGTATATCTAGACTTTGCAAAGACATTTGATACAGTGCCACACAGAAGGCTGGGGTATAAAATAAGGAAATCGGGGCTAGGAGATGACCTTTGCAATTGGACACAAAACTGGCTGATGGATAAGGAACAGTGTGTGGTTGTAAATGGAAAATTCTCCAGTACAGTTAAAGTGGAGAGTGGAGTACCTCAGGGTTCAGTATTAGGTCCGCTGCTGTTTAACATGTTTATAAATGACCTAGAAATAGATCTAGAACGCAAAATATTTGCAGATGACACTAAATTATGCAGGGTAATTAAGTCAGAACAGGATAATTGCTCTCTACAGAGGGATTTATATAAAATGGCAGATTGGGCAAACAAATGGAATATGAAGTTTAATGTGGGGAAGTGTAAAGTCATGCATTTCGGAGGAAATAATCCCAAGGCTACTTATGAACTTAATGGAATAATTTTAGGTGACTCGTTGCTAGAGAAAGACCTGGGTATCCTTGTCAACTAAAAACTTGGAAACAGTTACCAGTGTCAAACAGCAGTAGCAAAGGCAAGCAAAATCCTGTCTTGCATAAAAAGAGGTATTGAAACAAGAGTGGATAACATCATTTTGCCATTGTACAAATCTCTGGTAAGACCTCACCTTGAGTATGCAGTGCAGTTTTGGGCACCAGTTCTGAAAAAGGATATACTACAACTAGAGGGGGTACAGAGAAGAGCAACAAAATGAATTAAGGGAATGGAGGGCTTGATGTATGAGGAACGACTAGACAAACTTGGTTTATTTACTGTAGAGAAAAGATGACTAAGAGGAGACCTTATCACATTGTACAAGTATAAGAGAGGTCAGTAAAAGGTTCTCTGCAGTGAGCTATTTATTCCAAGGCCTGATCAGGGGACCAGGGGACACCTCTTGAGAATAGAGGAAAGGAGGTTTAGACTTCAGCAGAGGAAGGATTTTTTTACAGTAAGGTCTGTTAAATTGTGAAATTCTTTGCCCAAGGAGGTGGTTATGGCAGATACAATGGATACATTCAAGAGAAGATTAGATACATTTCTTTCAAAAGGGAATATAGAGGGTTATACTGTTTATAAGTAGGCAGATCAGGATGGTCTGAAAAAAACTAACTTATTTGGTAACAGGATAGTTATACACTTCTCATGTCAATAGGGTATGAGGTAAAGGTTGAACTTGATGGACTTTTGTCTTTATTCAACCTAATTTACTATGTTACTATGTTCTGGGAGAAAAAAAAAAATATATATATATATCATTTTTTTAGCTTTTTCATTACACATTGTGTGACAAGCTATGATGTCATGAGTACTAAGATATAAAAAATTACTAATTTTACTGATATACACCATATGTAAAAAACATTTTAGTTGCTTGTGAAAGAGTCCATTATTTTTAAAAACCCTGAACCCCAGGAGTACAAAAGTACCAAATATGTATAGTTTTACCTACATGCATGTCCTGCACAAACCCTAAATCAACAGGAGCACAAAAGGGTATATTCACCTTTATAAACTAAAAATGCACGTTCCATGGTTTACATGGTAAAACTATCCTAAAACATCTCAATAACTATATAAACATGTATATTCCTTGAAAATACACTAACATATGTATCACAGAATGACTGAAGTTTTTGCCTACATAAAATGATGAAGCAAAGAAATGTCAGTAACTTTCATTGTTGTAAATAACAATGACAACGATCTTTAATGAAGTGCACTAATTTTTTTTAAAATGTGCACACATCTCTTTTTATTGCAAGAGAGGATTTTAAAGACATTGTGCGTTATTTTAAAGGGATAGTAACACTTCGTTTTAACTTTATTTTATTTTGTAGGCATTAAAAAAACATGAAGAATGATATAAGTCTTATCTCTCAAACCTTTATGGTTTATGAGATATTCACAAGCAAAGTTCCCCTCCCGCCCCTTTTTCCTAGTGTAAGCCATCTCTTCTCAGATGTGAGTCTGGTTGTAAGACAGTACAGATAACAGAAGGGGACAATCTTCTTCCTATGAGAACAATGAAAGCCCTTCCTCCCTTGAAAAGTTTTTCAGCTTTTTCCATTATCTTAATTGAAGATTGTCCCTCTCTGCAGTCTACCTGGGCATCTCCCTTCTGATCTGGTTGAACAGGGGGGGGATACTTTGTTTGTGAATATCTCTTAAACCATAAAGGTTTCAGAGATAAGACTTATATCATTCTTCATGTTTTTTTAATGCCTACAAAAAAAAATAAAGTTAAAATGAAGTATTACTATCCCTTTAACTATCTGGTTTTGCTTATGTTTGCTTCTAATCACCACACGTTTTTCAAATAAATGAGAATGAAAAATGCAATACATATTGGAAAGGTGTATTACACAAGCTGAATGCAGTTTACTGTAGTGGGTGGGACAGACATCTGTATAAATGGACTGGTGGAAATGTTCCAGTTCTTGAGGTTCCCACCTATTCACAGCAAGTGATCCCTGTTTGAAAGCAGGTTAGTTAAGCCATGATGGCATTAGATAGATTTAGATTTTTAATATTAAGTGTTTTCTTAAGCCACGAAGATGTCAATAAGTATTAGATAGGACTCGTTTAAATGGGTTATCTTGGCGAGGCAATAGAACTTGAACATATTTTGGCCAAACTGCATCAAAACCTCTCATTATTTTGAAAGAAGTGAATTAATATATTGGTATAATATATGCTCTATGCAGGGTTCAAATTTAAGTAATTTGTATGAAGCAGCGCAAGATTGTCCTGTCATCTGTTTGATTTTAATTTGGGGACTGGGGAATATCCCCCATGCCTTCCTGTACTTCATATTTTATTCACTTGGGTTTCATTTTGTATACATATGTATATTATGGAGTTTTAGCAATGAGTTTTTCATTTAGGCAACTTTGCCATTCAACAGGTGTACTTTATGATTATTTTTGTTTTTGATTTTTGCTTCCTGCCTAACAACTTAGCAAGTGTGGTTGGCAGTACATATCAGAAGAATCATGCAACTTTATTGCCATAACATCATGATTTGGGTCCATATTTAAACTCAATGAACTATGTGCCGCCACCCACCCTGACATCTTTACATTTTATGTTTATGATTCCAGTAATGTAATAGCTTTTTTTTTCCTCTCGTAGACATGAACATATGAATAATTGTTACATTTTTTATTAACTACTACAATTGTGGTATCATGTAGTTGGAATTACATTTTTTACAAAATAATGCTCTTTATTAGATGTTATTTGGACAACATCATTAATAACTGTTAAACTTTACGTTCAGATGTGTGGACTGGGATCATTGCTTGATGAATCAGCAGGCAGGACCTCAGCAATCATATATTTGCCAGCTGGTCCCAAGCAGTAAAAAATGTGAATGTCTCAGTGGGTATTGCAACATTACTTCCATGTCAGTCCACACCTGGACTTCTCTCACCTCTTCATTTGAAACCCAAGCCCAGTGCTACACTCACTGGCGCTTCTACCATTTAGTGCATAAAATGGAAACTCTGACCCCACACTCCTGAAAAAGCAAGCAGTGAACCCTCTGCCACTGGATATCAACTGCTTCCAAATTGTGCACCTGGTCTATGAAAGTTAACCTCAACTCCACATCATCAAAAAGTTTTCTAGAACCCAGACTCACACAGATTAATGTTTTATGCATGCTCCCACCTGCTACATCAGGGTAGAACTAATTCAAAGCTGTGTGAGATGGAGGTGAAAAGAATTGGAGAGAATCTGGCAGACCTGGTGACTGCCAAGACCTCTGTCTCACCTGCAGCATGTCAGAAGCTAGATGATATTAGGCAGAGCATACATCATTACTGCCCCACATGGTATGTAGAATGACTCACTGGCATTGCTAGTTTCCCCTTGTGCCACATTGTTTTTTAAAAATGACACCACAATGACAGTGGCTTCCTATTTTAGCTAGATATGAAGGAGGCAATACATACTAACCTTCATCCCATTAGAGTATTTCTGAGTTACTTTTCTTGGTGCAGTGCTGCTGGGTCATGGTTGGGTAATGTGCCTTATGTTTTTCTTATTATACCTCTCCCTCTGCCTCATTTTATATAAAAATAATGCCCTGTTTATGTTTACTGTTGATTACTATTCTTGGGGGTGGGCATTAACTGTACCTCATGGCCCACGTGATATGGATGAATGGGGATGGAGCAGTGTGTACATGTTGGACTGGGAAGTGGACGCTATGCAATATTGCTTTTACATTAAAACTCCTTAATGTGTTCAGCATCTTCTGGTGAAAAAATGGGGTGCTTGACATCCAGGAGCACAGTGCTTCCACTGTAACTCCTGTAGAATTTGAACCTTAAGTAAATTATGGGCTCCTTGGAACCCATGAGCAATCACAGGGCAACTGTAGTGTGATGGTAAGGATGGAGGTACTTACCAGCCCCCCCCCCCTTTTTTTTTTCCTCTATCCCCTCGGCAGGTGTTTTTTGACATTTGTCTATGGCCACATGAAACTAAATTTCACTTAACTTATCTTAATATGTTAGAGCCAGATGCACATAATTCCCCTTCACTTGTACAGGAGTTCTTTGCCCAGTTATGTGTATTTACAGCTACTAATGTTAGGTTAGTTTCAAGGGGACTTTCTGTTTTACAGGTTAGGGTTTGAAGTATCTGTTAGATTGGGGTTAATAGAGACAGGGTGAGTGCTTGTTGTTGTTTTAAGCATGCATGGGATAGGCATAAGGCTGTTCTTAACTTAAGAAAAGACCAAGGACCAAAAAAGGTTTGAGATTTTTGCTGTAGGAAAATGGGCAAACTAGATGGGCTGAAATGGTTCTTATCTGCCGTCAAATTCTATGTTTCTATGTTAGCTATAAAGTTAGTTGTAGGGTTCCTCCTTCTGGGTGCTGCTAGTCAGACATGACCATATGGAATAATACATACCTCGGGCTATGCTCCTATCTTCCTAACAATAAGCATTGAGGTTGATCATAGTCTCCGCAGGAGATGACTGAACCCCTTCTGGCTCACTAATTCTGTCATTGCAGATAGTCACCGATCGGACCTCTCTGATTACTTTCATTTTAATTCTGACAGGATGTGACCTGGGAAGCAGGAAAGGTGACTGCACATGACCCCTTTATATTGTTAATATCATCACACAATAGAAAAGAAAGATAAACTGGACACCCTTGCGAGCAGATTGATAGATTCTGAAACTGCCTACATCGAGACGGGGAACACCCTTGGCTATGAAACATTTTCTTACCCAAGCACTGACAGCACCCTACATTTTGTGAATGACACTGCTAAGAGAGTGTTTTTTAGACTTCAGAACATATTTGAGCATGAGCACCAGATGGGGAGGCTGTGGGCTCACCTGGTCAGGAGAGATTAGGAAGCCTTTTGTATTTCAGGTATAAGGAATGGGGAGTGGAGGATAATGACTCAAGAGCAAAAACTCAGTTTGCTCAATACCAATCTAAATTATAGACCTATAGAGTAGACAGACCTTTAAATGACATCCAGACTTTTATAACTGAGGGTGACCTACCCCAATTATCTGAGGAGGATGGGAGAATGTTGGACTCACCAGTCTTGTTAAAAGAAATAGTCAAGGCCATCACAGCATTGCCTAATTGCAAGGCCTCTGCTTCCAGATGGACTACCAGAGGAATGATACAAGGCTTATGTTGATATCCTTGCCCCACAGCTTTTAAATATTTTTTTCAAGGCCTTTGAAAGGGAATGTCTGCCAGAATCGATCAGAGGTGCGACCATAATAGTTCTCTCAAACCTGGGTAAGGTCCAACAGATTTGTGGCTCATGTAGAACCAACTCCCTCTTAACCACTGATATTAAAATACTGGCAAAGATCTTAGCTTCTAGACTTAACATGGTGATGATAATCTTGTTCATCCGGATCACACTGTCTTTATACCAGTTAAAATGATGACACATAATTTATGGAGCCTAATTACAATTAAATCATGATAATTTGGGGGAAAGGGTGGTGATCTCTCTTGATGTGGCTAAGGCCTTTGGTTATGTAGAGTAGGAATACCTGTGGTGTGTCCTTGAGGGATTTGGCTCCATATTCATTAAATGGGTTAGACTACTTTACTCTGCTCCCAGGCCATGCTTTATCAAACAGCTTTGCACTGAGTAGAGGTACCAGACAAGGATGTCCACTCTCCTCATGTCTTTTTGCATTACAATTGAGCCATTAGCTACTCCGATCAATGGAGAACCACTGATTATAGGATTAGTTCTAACAGTCTTGGAGGAGAAACTTGCACTGTTTGTGGATAATTGCTTATTTATTTGAGAATCACTGAGAATTTGTTACAAGGGCTCTTTCACTAGTTGACAGGTTTGGTACATTCACTGCACTCTATAAACTGGTCTAAGTCAATTCTGTTTCCATTGGATAAACATCTTCATCATCTTCCTTTGCCAAACTGATCCATGATTATTGTGGAATTGTTCAAATATCATGGCTTGACATCTCAAGACATCCTTCCCTTTTTCTGATGAAGCCCTGATGAAATGGAGCGCTAACGCCACGATACACGTAGGGTAATTCCTTTCACGGCACTCACAGTATTGGTCCCTCCTATGTCCCCTGCGAGGTTCCCACCCCATTCCATTAGGTGACCTTATGGTACAACGGTCACAGTGTTTGCCTGAGACCACAAGTTTTTTAGACCCTGTTCAGCGCTATCAGCACTTGGATTTACCAGTTAACACACTTCTGCCTTATTTGCCATTTTTGGATTATTAGCATTTGGACATCCTATTGGGGACTCTAGATACCATATTTCGGACTGTGTGTTTAACATCAGGACCAGTTCGATTGAGCTTCGCTGCAGCCACATAGAATCAGCAGTAGAAAGGGACCAGGGACACAGTTTGAGGGCTTATAGAGGACATCAAATGTTTTAGCAGAATCTGGCAATCTCTTGAGAGTGTTTAGGATCCATTCATCATTATCAGCTTCATCATCTCATCATCATTTATCATTTCATCATTTTTGTCATCTTCCATTTTCATACCTCATTTCATATGATCATTGAACATTCATCCCAAGGTACTGTGCATATTGATATACCTGCTCCAGAGGGATATTGTCCAGGGGTACACATGTCCTTAGTTAAGGACTATTTTAGACTTTCATAATTGGACGGTTAGACTATTTTTGTATAATATCCATTTATTTTGACCTAGCTTGTTAGTGTATTTGAATGAGAATGTGTCTCCATTAATTGATTGTACAGAAACAAAACAAACACCTGGTGTGGTCTCCATATTAGAGTTTTGGGCAGGGTGAATTTGTTGAATATGATTGTTCTACCCAAATTTCTGTGTGTTTTTCCGAATTCTCCTTTGTCCATTCCTAAGTATTATTTTAAAGAGGACCAAGATAGGACTTGACACACGTAAGGGAGGGATGGGTGAGAGAGGGGTTTCTCTTCCTGACTTTTACAAATACGATCTTGCATCCCAGGGCCAGTATGCTCTGTCATGGCTGAACCCTGACACCAATCACACCTTTATAATGACTGGACAGATCCCTCATTTGCCGCCACTTTCAGGTATCTGATTTTTTACACCTTTTGCTCTTACATTATATATATATATATATATATATATATATACACCCTTTGCTCTTCTATTTTATATATATATATATATATATATATATATATATATATATATATTCCTTTATAGCTCAAGATACACTGACATTTCCAGAACCTTGCATTAGCTAACCCCACCTTGGTCAGAACACAATGCTTCCTCCATCTTTTAGCAGCTTTTTAATTACACTCATTACCATTATAATAACACCAGAAGTTGGCATCTTGCTTGGTAGGTGTGGAGACCCTGGCCAACGGGGTGGTGTGAGGATAGGTTGTACTAGGTAGATGTTTTGAATCTTTGGTTAGGCTACAAGCTAGTTTAGAATACTGTAGATTAGGCAAATAGCATAGAACGAAAAGAAATGACATCTCATAACATCTTGCCATTGTTATGTACTGTTTACGATGATAATGTTTATTGGTATGATCATAACAATTTTTGCTTTATGTCATACTTATGTCCTCAACAAAAATATTTTAAAAAATGACACTATGTAGGGGCCACATTCCAGCAGAAAAAGGGCTGCATGTGGCCACAAGTGTAACATGCCTATATTAATATATTCCAACTAATGCCAATGGAATAATATCCTTCTCAGAAGGGAAGTAGCTACTGAATACAGAATGGAGTTCTATGTTTTCAAAAAATCATAAAATATATGTGGATAATATTTCTGCCAGTAACCTAGGGGTAGAAAGGCAAGCCTCCTTTCATTTTATGTAGGTAGGTGCATAGTTTCCAAAATAGAATACCACCTCTACCTTCTTATTCATGCTTGCAGAGGCTTCTGTACTATGAATAACTGGAGAAATTCTATAGCAAACCATATAAGCATTCTTCAAACTCTTATTGACTTAAAAAAACACCCCCTTAACTTCTTGAATGTTAGAGATACTGACAACACATTGTAAACCAATGAGATGGAGAGCTCTCAAGCAGTTAACAATTAAAAGCCTAATTGAAAACAAAGAAAATGTTCCATTTTGTAGTTGGTTTTCCCTATAATAACACCAACCCTAAAAACATCAGCCTCATGAACTGGTGTACACATCAAGATGGAGATTTCTGTTTGGCATTCAAGTGGTTAAAAGCCTAGTTTTAGTTGATGGGAATGTTTATCCAGTACAGTCCATAAGTATTTAGAAAGTGACACACATTTTTTTGTTTTGGCTCTGTACTTTAGCACACTGGATTTGAAATGAAACAATGACTAATAGGATAAAGTGCAGACCTGTCATCTTTAATTTTAGGGTATTTGTTTCCATAAACCATGAAGCATTTAAGAATTACAGACCTTTTATACATAGTCCTTACAGTGTAAGGGACCAAACATAATTGACAAATAACGTAGTCTTAAAATATTCATATTTAGTACTCTGTTGCAAATTCTTTGCATTCAATGACTGCCTGAAGCCTGTGACCTATAGACATCACCAGACTCTGGGTATCTTCCCTGTTTATGCTCTGCCAGGCCTGTACTGAAGCCTTCTTCAATTACTGTTTGTTTTTTTGTTTTGTTTTTTTTACATTTTCCCTTCATTGTTTCGTTCTGCAAGTGAAACATGCTCAATTTGATTTAGGTTGCATGATTGACTTAGCCAGTCAACATTTCTGGCCCTGAAAAACTTGGTTGTTTATCAGTATGTATGTATGTATAGGGGTCATTGTCCTGCTGCAAGGGCAGAGCAACGTAACTAGAAGCCACTGGGCCCTGGTGCAAGAATTGCCATGGGCCCCCCCGACCACATTGGCCCACCTCAACCACATTGGCCACCTCCACATTGCACCTTCCACATTGCCCCTTTCACAATGCCCCTTCAACAATGCCCCCATCTCCACATTGCCCATTCCACAATGCCCCTCATTCTCCACATTGCCCCTTCCACAATGCCCCTTCTATATTGCCCCTCATTCTCCACACCGCCCCTTCAACAATGCCCCCATCACAATGCTCCTTCCACAATACCTCCATCACAATGCCCCTCATTCTCCACAATACCCCTTCCACATTGCCCCTCAATCTCCACATTGCCTCTTCCACAATGCCCCCATCTCCACATTGCCCCTTCCACAATGCCCACATCTCCACATTGCCCCTTCCACAATGCCCCTTCCACATTGCCCCATCACAATGCCCCTTCCACATTGCCCCTCAATCTCCACAATGCCCCTTCCACAATGCCCCATCACAATGCCCCTCATTCTCCACAATGCCCCCTTCCACAATGCCCTCATTCTCCACAATGCCCCTTCCACAATGCCCCTCATTCTCCCTATTGCCCCTTCCACAATGCCCCTTCCTCAATGCCCCTCATGGCGAGGGGGTCGCAGGGGGCGGCCGGGCCCCTGAGAGTGATGGGCCCAGTCGCAGGTGTGACTCCTGTGAACCCTATTGTTACGCCACTGTGCAAGGTGGCTGCCTTCTAATGAGTTTTGCGGCATTTGGTTGGTTCTGAGTAGAAAAGGTATTTCTCTATTTAGAATTTATCCTGCCACTGCCATTAGCAGTCATATCATCAATAAAAACAAGTGATCCAGTTCCAGTGGAGCCATACATGCCTGAAGCCTGGGTATATTCCTTGTTGATTCTCTGCCAAGCCTGTACTGAAGCCTTCATTCCTGTGTTTTGCATGTGTGATGCCTTGCATTATGTGAGATGAACTGTGGTAGTGGTTCAGAGCACATAAACTAATTATCCCAAAGCATGAAATCTGTAAAGACGATGTAGTTCACTTCATCACGCATGTTTAGAATGAAAGCAGAATACTAAATATATCATAGAGATTTTACATTCATGCAAATTCCTAGTAAATTTAAATTCCACTTGAGGTGTAACTTTTATCACCAGTGTCTGTGTCTATAGAATAATTACACAGACACTCATGATAAGAGTGTTACCTACAGTGGAATATAAATTAAACAGGAATTTGCATGAATGTATAATGTAATATAATGAAGGTGGGGCAGTTCAGGGATGTGGGACTATAGTGCTAGTTCAAAAACTGACTGCAGCCATGGTTTCCACAGCTTGTGCAATAAATTATGATTAGCCCTCTCCTTCCGGAGAGGATGCAGTTTGTCAACATCCCACCAAAAGTTCTACCACCAGCGCCAGTACAAGAAAAACCTATATATGAAGAACAGTGAAAATGACAACGAGTTGCATTCTGGTGTTGATGATGGCAATGGCATTATGGAGGAAGGTGTAGCAGCTGAACCTAACTGCTAGATCTGACAGTGAGAAAAACAAGCACCAAAACATTTACCTCAAAATGGTAGTGAACTTTGTGAAATGACTAGCTCAGCATAGAACACAACTTTTACCCCCCAATAAAATTCCACCCTCCCACCCCCAATCTTGCTATCTCTCGACTCCCTGTCCACCCAACAAATCAAAATTAAAAATGTGCCCACTCCAGGGAGAATGTCCCTTCTCATCCATTATTCTTCAGTCAGATCAGTTCCCATTTTCAACATGGACACACAATCCCCACCCCATTTACTTATAAACGAGTACAGCACATCGCCCAATCCCCCTTCACCCTATATATTGGGGCCCTCTAACTACCCATTTACCCCATATCCTACTGAATATCTGAGGGTTGCCCCTGTGCAAATGTACCAAGTTGTATTGTGGCAAAATCTTTGTAACTAAATCAATCCATAAATTACAGGTCGGAGCCCTGTCCGCCATCCAATGCATGGCCACCTTTTTCCTAGCCATAACAAGAAGTTCCCTGAAAAGTGTCCTTTCCAGTCCCTCAGTAACTTCATCAGAGAAGATCTACATCACACAGAGTTTAGTTGAAAGAGGGAGAGGCCTCTCCAATACCCCCTCAACAATTTTCATAATCCCGCCCCAGAACTCATTCTCTCCTGGACATCCTCAAATCATGTACAAGAATGTGCCCTCCACTCCTTCACACCTATTGCAATATTTACTCTTCGTAGATGTTACAGAATGCAGCCACATTGGGTAATAGTAAGTACGATGTAATATTTTAAGTTGAAGTAATTGGTGTTTCGTAGTAGTTTCTACTTGTGATGGGTCCCTATATGCTTCAACTCAGCATCCTTGTCTTTTAAAGTATTTATAATGGTATAGATTGGAACATAAGTTCTAGATGGGAAAATGATGTAGGACCACTTGAGAACTGGGAGTGGGAGGAGGCATGTAGAGTCCCTTCTCAGGTAACAATCTCCACGAAACATCACCTGATGCAGCTTAAGATATTACACCATATTTATTATACTCCGATGAGATTACACTCAATGGCTAACTATCACGGCGTACGTCATCAGGTGACATTCTGACCATATTGCTATTGATGCCTTCCCATTGGCTGCGCTGTACTGCTCCTCCCAGTGACTGCCTTTTTATACCCTGGGCTGTCACTCTGCAGTTGCCCTTTCGTGGTATACCTGATGCCTAGCGCTAGTTTTGATTTCCATGATACCAGTGTATGACCCCGGACTGCCTAACCACGCCATTTGTCTAAGAAGGAGAGGGTGCATCGCCGAAGACAAGGTCTCTGTTTATATTGTGACCAGGCTGGCCATTTGTTATGTTCTTGCCCAACCCGGCCGGGAAATGAATGCACCTAGGGTACCTTGGGGGACAGACCCAAGGTGGTGTTCAGCAGTCCCTGGACCCAACTAGTCAAAAGCCCACCATACAGGTTGTAGTTGCCTGGGCCGACCTAGCCACAGAAACCCTGGCACTTGTCGATTCCGGTGCGGCAGGATATTTTATGGACGATTCATTTGCTGCCTCTCATAACATTCCCCTTGTGGTGAAAGATTCTCCTTTAACTATTGAGGCCATTGATGGGAAGCCTTTGGTACCTGCCTGTCAAAACTGAAAGCAGACCGTAGCCTGCAGGGAAGGGAGTGCTGGCGAGCGGCGCTGGAGAGCGGTGCTAGGGTCTCGTAGGCTGTCGATAGAAGGCTGACGAAATCCAGACCGGGACCCCCTAAGGACAGCGTAAGCTTCCCTGCAGGGGGGAGTGAAGGCTAGGGTACGAAGAGTAGCGTACGAAGCTGGGGTACGCGGGCCAATCTGGGCATAACTCCCCAGTTGAAGGAATGAAGTGAGACTAGAGACAGGAATTGCCCCGTAGGGCGAGTAACAGCAAGATATAGGGTTGGTCTAGAACAAAGCCAGGGTCATACACGAACGGACAAATCAACTGACTAGAGAGTAGTAAGTTCCGAAGCCAAAGGTCATACACAGGTGGTCCGGCAGGGCAGAATCGGTAGACAAAAGAGTAGAGAGTTCCAGAGCGAAGGGTCATTCACAGGTGGTCCAGCTGGGCAGAATCGGCAGGCAAAAGAGTAGTGAGTTCCAGAGCCAAGGGTCATTCACAGGATGTCTAGCAGAGCAGATTCGGCAGGCAAGAGAGTAGTCAAATCCAGAGCCAAGGGTCATTCACAGGAAGTCTAGGCAGAAAAGGGACACAAGGGTTAACTGGACACTGCACACAAGAACTGAAGAACTGGGCAGGCAAGGACTGAGACTAGGAACAGGACAGGAGCAACAGCAGAGCCTGGGACCAGGTCAACGCTCCCTGGGAACACTGTGAAAGTGCACCGATAGCAGGGATACGTTGCTATATATAGTAAAAGATGCCGTGACATCATCGGGGAAGGACGCGGCGAACCCGGAAGCAAGCGCGAAGCCAAGGGGAAAAGGACAGACTACCGCCCCGACGCCAGAGGAGAGAGAAAACAAGGCGGACGGGAGGCGGAAAGGTGACACTGCCCAAATTACTATGGAGACAATCCCCTTAAGTTTGCGTATTGGGGCATTGCATTCTGAGGTTCAACATTTTCAGATTATCTGTTCCCCGCATCATGCTCTCATATTGGGGTTTCCTTGGTTGCATATGCACAACCCCACTGGCAAACTTGTGAAATTACAGCCTGGTCTGTGTTTTGCGATGAACACTGTATTTCCCACCCTACGAGGATCATGTGTACCTCTCTCTCAGTGCCAGCTGAATATAGCCAATTCAGTGACGTGTTTAGTAAGGGAGAGGCCAGTGCATTGCCGCCTCACAGGCCTTGTGACTGTTATTGATCTGCCTCCTGGTGCCGTTCCTCCTCGGGGTCATGCTTACCCATCGTCTTGCGAGGAGAATCAGGCTATGAAGGAGTACATTGCTGATGCCCTGGAAAGGGGTATTATCAGAAAGTCACCCTCGCCCACGTGGGCAGAATTCTTTTTCATAAAAAAATAAAAGTGGTGAACTACGCCCCTGTATTGATTATAGGGGCTTGAATAAACTTATGCCTAAGAATGCTTATCCAATACCACTCATCACCGAGCTGTTTGATCATTTGAAGGGTTCCTCTATCTTTGCTAAACTTGATTTACGGGCCGCCTATAATTTGGTAAGGATAAAGGCCGGTGATGAGTGGAAAACGGCATTCAATACCAGGTCAGAAGACTATGAATATCTGGTAATGCCGTTCGGGCTATGTAACGCACCAGCAGTATTTCATGAGTTTATTAATTACATCCTACGTGACATGTTACAGTCCTGTGTAGTTGTATACATTGACGATATTCACATTCATTCGTCTAGCCTGTCGCAACACATTAAGGATGTCACTGCCGTTTTGCTTAAGCTCCGTGAGAATAAACTCTTCTGCAAAATCAATAAATGCGAATTCCACAAGCCCATGGTACCATTCCTGGGTTTTGTCATTTCTAAGGATGGCATCGCAATGGAGAGGGACAAGTTGGCAGCAGTCCTTCAGTGGCCACGTCCCAAGAGGCTCAAGGCTATCCAGCGCTTTCTCGGTTTTGCTAATTATTATAGGAAATTTATTAGAAACTATCCTACTATTGTGAAACCTCTGTCTGACTTAACACACAAGGGTGCTGATCCCTCTCAGTGGTCCCAAGAAGCTAAACAAGCATTCATGTCACTAAAGTCTGCATTTGCCTCTGCTCCTGTGCTGTCCCACCCTAAACCCTCCCCGCAGTTTACCTTAGAGGTAGATGCCTCAGAATCTGGGGTAGGGGCCGTACTGTCACAACGCCTGGACCCTAGGAGTATGCTAAGGCCCTGTGGTTTCTTTTCTAAAAAATTGACCAGCGCACAAAGTCACTATTGTTGGCTATTATTTTGACCCTCAAGGAATGGTGGCATCTGCTTGAGGGTACCCGAACTCCAGTGCTAATCCTGACTGATCACAAGAATCTAATGTAACTTTCTGAGGCTAAGAGATTGTCCTCACGTCAGGCTAGGTGGGCCTTATTTCTGTCACGTTTTAACTTTATTGTGTCCTATTTGCCTGGGTCCAAGAATGTCAGGGCAGATGCTCTGTCCAGGCAATTTAACTCTGACACCAAGAAAGAGGAGGTTCCGGTACCGATTATCCAGCCGGATCGCATTCTTGCTACAATGCGAACCAGTATTACTTCTCCCCTGGGAGCGGAGATTCTTGCTAATCAATCTAATGCTCCTTCTGAGACCCCAGTGGGTAAATGTATTGTAGCCGAGCCACTCCATACCCGTCTCCTTGAGATGTATCCAGCTTCTAAGGTCGCTGGGCATGTTGGCAGGAATCAATTAATCTGGTCACTCTCGCAGTTGTTCTGGTGGCCTTCCTTGCGTGCTGACTGCACAGCATTTACCGCAGCTTGTTCTATCTGTGCCCATGCTAAGTCCCCTAGACACCTTCCGGTGGGTTTGCTACAACCAGTACCCAATGGAGAACATCTGTGGTTTCATGTCTCTATCGACTTCATGGGGGAATTACCGGTGTCTAGGGGATATTCTTTTATACTGATGATAGTTGATAGATTTTCTAAAATGGCACACTTCGTGCCCCTGCCCGGTCTTCCCTCTGCCCAGGAGTTGGCAAGGGTGTTTGCCAAGGAAGTGTTCCAATTGCATGGTGTACCCAGAGTATTGGTATCCGACCGTGGGAGCCAAATTGTGTCAAGATTCTGGAAGTCTTTCTGTGCACAGATGGGCATATAGTTATCATTTTCATCTGCGTATCATCCCCAGACCAACGGAGCCACTGAGCGTGGCAATCAGGGCTTGGAACAGTTTTTGCGCTGTTTTGTGTCTGACCATCATGATAATTGGGCCGACCTGTTGCCTTGGGCGGAGTTTGCCAGGAATTGTGCAGTTAATTAATCATCTGGGAGCTCCCCATTTCTCATCAATTACGGGTTTCAACCTTGTCTGCTCCCGGACTCATTTCAGACGCAGCAAATTCCAGCTCTGGATAAGCATATGGAGCAACTCTGTTCCATTTAGGCACAGGTGCAGAGGACCCTCAGTACCTTGTTGCAGCATTATCAGCGCCAAGCTAATCGCAGACGGCTGCTGGCGGTCTCATTCCAGGTTGGGGACAGGGTTTGGCTCTCCTCAAAGAATCTTAACCTTCAGACCTCTTGCAATAAGTTGGCTCCCCAGTTGATTGGTCCATTCAAAGTTATCTGAAAAATTAACCCTGTGTCTTATGCTCTGGACCTTCCTGCATCCATGCATATTCATAATGTGTTCCACGTATCATTGTTAAAACCTCTGATCTGTAATCGTTATACTACTACTCCTGTGGAGCCAGGGCCTGTTCAAGTACAAGGCCAAGAGGAATATGAGGTGTAAAATATTATTGACTCACGCAGATTCAGAGGGAAATTGCAGTATTTGGTCCACTGGAAAGGCTAAGGACCTTCATGCTCCCAGATTACAGCGCAATTTCCATGCCAAGTACCCCCGTAAGCCAGGTCCCTCTTCTCAGAGGGGGGTCTTTTAGAAGAGGGTACTATCATGGCGCCCGTGTTCAGGCGACATTCTGACCATCTTGCGATTGCTGCCTTCCCATTGGCTGAGCTGTACTGCTCCTCCCAGTGACAGCCTTTTTATACCCTGGGCTGTCACTCTGCAGTTGCCCTTTCATGGTGTACCTGATGCCTAGCTCTAGTTTTGATTTCCTGATACCAGTGTATGACCCTGGACTGCCTGACCATGCCATTGTTTCTGTTCCTAATTCTGTATACTGGTTCGGATTGGCTGACGTTCCTGCTTCCTGTACTGACCCGGCTTGGCTGACGTTCCTGCTATGTGTACTGACCCGACGAGACCGACGATCCTGCTACGTGTACCGACCCGGCGAGACTGACGTTCCTGCTCCATGTACTGACCGGCTTGGCTGACGGTCCTGTGCTGTGTACCGAATTGGCTTGGCGGTGGTTCCTACTTTCTCAGTGCCCAGCTGGGTGAATACCGTGCAGTTCCTGCTGCTGACTTCCTTGCACAGTTCTCGTGTTACTATGTCTCTCAGTGTCACAGTACTCCGGTACCTTGCTCTATCCAGTCCATGGGTTCAGAGTCTCAGTGTGCCAGTGCTCCTCCACACCGTGCTTGTGATCACTTGATCTTACACTTGGGTTCACTTGGGCGCATCTGGTTGACTGCTGTTACCCAGACCATAGCGTTCATTAACCCCTTAAGGGGTGGTGCCTCGTTCTACTACTTGCTACACCAGTGTTGTTTGGCTCCGTTATCTGTGCGTTTGAGATTCCATATAGGCACCATTGGGCGCTTCCGGTTGCCATCCATTTTATACTATACGTACAATAACCCTTCGTGGGTAGCAAGAGCACACGGTGCTGGATAGTCTCGGTAGGGCCTCAGTTCCTGGCACGAGCTCTGACCTGCCTTGTGTAGCCTATGGTGTGCGTCCACCGTTGTATCCTCCGTACAGGTGATCCCTGCCTGTTTGCTGTTGCAGTCCTGTCACTGTCGCTTCCTGCTGCCTATAGGCGACATTGGGCCTCCGCTATCCTGGCTACTTAGTCAGTGGCACCAGAGTTCACATTGGACTTTCATACACTGTATCAATCTAGTTACCTGACCTGTGTCAGTATTGTGATTGTATATCCGTACTGGACCCGTGTGGGTTAACCTGCTTGTAACCTGTCTTGTGTCAGTTATTGCCGCTATTTACTGGACCCGTGAGGGTTACATTATTCCTTGTGTGTTTCAAAATAATTGTGTTTTTACCAACATCTACCATGTCTGAGTGTACTGAACCATAACACTAACACTAAGAGTAGGTTTTGTCATAGATGCGACGGGGTAGAGGGAACATTTATATATATGATTTGGGACTGCCCCATGATACACAACTTTTGGAAAATGGTTATTCAAACTGTGGTGAGGATACTAGAAAGACCGATTCCTTTAACACCTAAAGTCTGTGTTTTGTCAATCTTCCCAGATGAGATATAGGGGGGCAAGGTGAAGACACTTCTCAGAAAGCTTTTTATCATGGCCATGAAAATGGTGGCTATGAATTGGATGCCGTACAGGGCTCCTGCTTGTAAACTTTGGCTTGACGTTGTAACACAAAATTTACCACACTATAAAATGGTCCACTTGCACAGGGGTACTCCTCAAAAGTACGATAAGATATGGGGTTGTTGGCATTTAAGGGCTCCACATAGATGGGATTGAAGAGGTAAGAGGTCAGGCATACATTCATATACTTTTTTTATACACTCAACGTGATAGGAGAATCAAGCATGCATCTTTGATCCACTGACAGCACAGGAAGATCGCAATGTTCAAGATAGTCCATAAATTGTTCATCAGTTCTTTCAGTTTTAGACTCATGTAGCCTTAAGTAAAACACGACAAACAAGTCAAGAATTCCTTTAGGGTCAAGTACTAACGTACCCTGGTCATCAAATACTGCATGTATAAAAGTGTGATTCCTGTCACCTCTAACCAACTGAGCCATCAATCAGCCTGCCTTATCCCCATTCTCAAATATATTATGACATTGAAAGACTACATGACCAGTGTTTAGCTCAGCAATTTTAATAGAGAGATTGGATGATGCAACACTAAATTTAGTATAAGAGTCCCGATCGCCCTGCACTATATATTGCTTCTCAGCCTTCTCTGCTTCCCTCTCTAAGGTCTCAGCCTCCCATGCTTCCGATCTTTGGAGATATCAGCAATAAAGGCACCTCTTGCCACCGCTTTGACCGCATTCCAAGCTATCCCCGGAGAAGCAGTATCCAGATTAGTCTCAAAATATGAATGTAGGGCAGTGTGGCGTGCCTGCTTAATTTGATCAATTCCCTCCATTCCCTACCACTAACACAGTCACCCACTGAGCTAGTCAACAATAGGGGAGAGGCCAATCTCTTGGAAAAAAAAGTACAGTTTTTCATGATAGTCCATACCGACCTGGAAACAAATGCATAGTCAAGACTAGAGAGAGTCTTGTGCATGGCGGAGTGACACTGAAAACCCCTGTCACTAGGGTACAACCCCCTCCACGTGTCAACAAGTGTCCTGTCCTCAATCAAAGTCCTAAACTGACGGATGTGAGTAGGGTTATCCTTAGTCACACTCCCTTTCTTGTAACATGTGATTCATAATCAAGGATCTTTTTATGGGATCATTCAGGCCCCTAACATTCCAGGATAGAAATCTGCATACAGTCCCAGCCATAGTAAACTTAGGGGACAAGCGCCATCCCAATCTCACAACCCCCCTCAGCCCAGGAGAGCCAGGTAAGAGTGAGAGAGAGAGCCCACCAAAGCTTAAGTGTACCCCCAACAACATCCAACCACAAACCCTCTGCTACCCAATCCCTTCTCCCTGTCCCCACCCTCTCAACTTGATGGAGACCTCAAACCAGCACTTGGCCAGAGTAGGAATGCTAAGCCGAACCCTCCTCCCCATGCAAACAAATAACAGGAAACACATAAGACAGATATGTATTATGAAGATAACATGTTCAATCCCAGATAGAAGATTAAGTAAGAAGTGAATAAGCTCTTGATTCTAACGTGCCATTACATCCCCAGTGGAGCCACCCCCAGCACAAGCATAGCCCGCCACAAAAGTACAGTCCGGGAGGGGAACAGAAACACCAGTCACCCCCCCCGCATGACACCATCTCCCACCCAATTACACACAATAATGCAAATACAGCTCCCCTCCACCAGTGACATTTGTACAATGAGAAAAAAAGGGGGGGGGGTATATTCTCAGTATTCAGTCCTGCATCCCTCGCCCAGAAGGGAAGATACAGTACCAGCCACTCAACTCTCCATCTTCAAAACTCATAGGAATATTGCAGGGAGAACATCTCTCCCCACAGGAGCATTCAGAGAGGGTTCCACATCGGTAAACGTCCTGTCAAGAGAGAAGCACCAAGGTAATCCACAAAGGAGAAGTCCATTTTACAAGTCATCCATGTACTCCAAGTTTAACCATTGATCAGAGAGAGATATGGCATAAAGGAGAGTGACCAGGGAGTGCAGCCACTGGAGCCAGCAGTGGGGGGCTCCATCTGCAAAATCACAGCCAGCAATCCAAAAGGGGGAGCAGTAAGGCCATGCCCCGAAAGGTGCTCATTGTCCACGGGAATATGAATAGGAGCAAGCATACTCATTTAAAAATATGTAAAGCAATTGTAGACTTCTTTAAGCCCTGTCTAGGTTCTCTAGCCAGGATGCAGCTTCAGCCTCAGAGGTAAAAAAACAGGGTAGTATTCTCATAGACCACCCATAGTTTAGCCGGGTACTGCATGGAATAGGCTATCCCTCGATCTCTAAGCTTCCTCCTAATTTTAACAAACTTACAACGCATCTTCTGCACCTCAGAAGAGAAGCTGGGAAATATGGACACTGTTGCTTTCATATTCAATAGGGCCCTTAATGCGTGCTAAATGCAGGATTGCGTCCCTATCTCTGAAATTCATGATCTTAGCTATCAATTTTCTCGACCTGGGCCTCTGGCGGTGGTCTGACCATTGGAACTCTGTGTGCACGTTCAACCACATACATGTTAGACAGACCCTCCGTCCCCAGCTTATCCTTAAACCAGGATTCAAGAAATAATGTTGGATCGTCTCCCTCCTTTCTATCAGGAATCTTTACTGGCACTAGGCCAGTAGGGTATTTTTTTTTTCTCAGGGATTGTGCTTTGTTACCATCCTCAGTGAGAGGGGACACTGGTTGCCTACATATATATATATGTCTTATATATATTTACACTGTATTACGATCCACCCCTAGCGTTCTAGTGATTGCTTATGAGAGTTGTCTCGGTCTATTGGCATCCAGTGCCAGGGTCAGTGTTGCCTCGCTCCTTTGGGTTCTGTGCCTCCCAGGAGTCTGGGTTGTGCCAGTACTGTTGCCGCACTCCTTTGGGTTCTGTGCCTCCCAGGCATCTGGGTTGTGCCAGTAGTGTTGCCTCACTCCTCTGGGTTCTGTGCCTCCCAGGCCTCTGGGTTGTGCCAGTCATCTCCTCCTGGACCATCTGTTTCCAAGGTCCTGTAGTCAGTCCTCGGACTGTGTTGCCTGCTGCCTGTTCAGTTCAAGCCAGAACCTCTGTTGCCAGTGATTGTTATCATTCATACATACAATTCTATTACTGGCTTGCTATTACTGTATATACCTGCATATATTTATGTTCTGTTTATGTGGGCCCAAAGGCCTAACTACGTGTGTGATCTTAACTTCAATAAAGTCATTTTAACCTTACCAATCTGGTCTGAGTGTTCATCAAAAAACCGTGACAAATGGCCTCTTTCGTCTTCTCCTCCACATTCCCGTTCACTGGCTAGGGCAGAAGATGATGTTGCTGCTCTTGCTGCTACTGCCTCAGAATCAACACTACAACTTAGACCACAACTATTGCTGCTGGCAAGTGGAACCTGTCCTAGACCCACATCACTTATGCTGGACCCCATTCCCACTGTGTCCATTGTGGTCTGTGGCACACTATCCTACTCCTCGTCATCCTGCTGCCCTTGCAACTCAGTAGCAGCAGGAATTACAGCAGTAGCAAACTACGCAAATTCTCCAGCCTCACTGGTGGTGGTGGTGGTAATGCCCATCCCCATGCCCATATCTGTCTCCCATTCTTTCTCGTTTTGGGCTAAAAAGGCCATTAATTCCTCTTCCACTCTAGCTACTCCATTATCACCCTCATCATCATGATCACCAGTCCCTCCTTGCTGCTTCTGCTTTATTACAGTCTCACTGGTTGGTGGTGATGACAAATGTGACAGAGTTCCCTACTTTCCCACTTGCCATGTCTTGAGATGAAGAAGGGAGACTAGCAGCAGGCACTGGTAGCTGATCTGTGCTCATGGTGGTCTGGCCACTCTGCATCACTTTCCTTACCACCTCAGCATCAGCAGGAGGATGTTCTGCAGTCTTGCTAATCTCACGAGATGCTTCACAATCAATAAAAGCAACCACATTAAGTTCAGTCTTCCCCACTATTACTATCCCCCCCACTCCTAACAATCTGAGTCTGTAGCTGATGTATCTTTCTAGTAGTAGTAGTGGCATGACTGCTTGCTACTTAGAGTCCCTGCTATCACACTTGACATTATCTCCTCCTCCTTCCCCCCCTCCTGAGAATCACAAGACACACTGGTGGGCACAGCACTGGCAGCAAGCACAGGTAGCTGACCTGTCCTACTAACACAACTATCCTCTTCTTCCACTACCCATGACACAAATTTCCCCAAGATCCCTAGGGGTGACGTAAGGAGACTGGTCATCATTGGGTCTGGGGAATCAGGGTATCCAGACCCTTCATTGTGGATAGTGGTCATTTCTTCTTCATCAGGCTCACTGGACACATAATGGTCCTTCCAGCTCCTCCTTTTATTTATATTCCAGGTGCTCATAGTGATAGCACACACTATGACCCTCTCCTGCATTTTGCTATATAAATCACAGAACAACAGCCTACCACCCTCTCTCTCTCTGTAGCTGCTTGTATTGTTTTCCACTTCCTGGATGCTTCATATTTTTATAGTAACATGTAAGTAAAGGTGCAAAAAGTTTGTAGCTGTTAAATCAATAGCAACAATTTTTTGGCAATGGGTGAAAACGGAGAACATTTTAATCACTTTATTTTCCCATGAAAAAGCAGACAAACCATTTGGTTTTCATGGATTTTTAATGGAAACACGACAGGACCTTTCACCCACCCCTTCTCCTTTTGTTTATTTTGTCATCTTGTGTGACTGACTGGGAAGACACAGACAGCCATGATCCAAGTTCCTTTCTGATCTAGCTGCTATCTGTGTGTTATGGGAGCAAAGGAGATTTACTACAAATACCCCAAAATTCTGTGTAACTGACTGGAAAGACACAGGCATCCGTGATCCAAGTTTCATCCTGATCTGGCTGTTTTTTCTGTTTTGGTTGAATTTGAGTAAAGAATCAGTTTAACAGGAAATGTGTTGGGTTTTCTTTGTTTTGTTTTTTTTGACAGGGATAAGGGGGACAGTTAATAAAAAAAGAAAATAAAAAAAAATCAAACTTATTATACGTGATAGGAACACAGATGTAAATTGTGCAGAAAGGGAAGAAAAAGGGACAAAACAGGGGTGCGCCCTGTGCACATCAGTATTGTATTCCTCAACCACCACCAGGCACCAACAGGTGTAAACTCACAGTGTTAAATGGCTGACTAATGGCTTAAACCACAATCAGCATTCTCGCTTCTGGGGTTAAATCCCGTCCCCAGTAACAGGTACACTGGATAGATATATTCGCAGCTAAATTGTGACTGGGGAGACTGATACTTGAAAAGAGAGTATTTTGTAGATGGCCAAGGCAAGACATCACAATCATTTCTATTGTGTACTTAAAGTAAAAACACACAAACACAGTAGTCGAATAATGTCGAGAAACCTAACAAGGGGTGAAAGGATTAGGATCAGTGCAGGGATATATGAATATGAAGGGATGTGTGAGTAAAGTGGTAGTCCAAAAACTGGCTGCAGGTATGGTTGCTGCAGTGTGTGCAATAAATGATAGTGATACCCCTCCTCTTCCTCCTGAGGAAGATGCAGTTGGTCAAAGTCCCACCAATAGTTCCATATCCACCAGCACCAGTGCTATTAATCAACCATCTAAAAACACTGATCATGACAGTGAGTTGTATTTTAGTGTTCTTGATGGTATAGTGGAAGGAGGCAGAGCTGCTCAACCAACTTCTGAATCTAAAAGTGAGACAAACAAGCATAACAACATGTGTTCTGAAAGTAATAGAGCGACCTAATGATCGCTGATGATGATGATGTAGAATATATCCCACCAGCATCCTCTACTTCCTCTGATACAGATGAAGTTGAGAGTGAAAGAGATGATGACATGGCCAGAAAGTTAGGTGAAAGGCAAAGGCTCAATATTTCGCTAATGAAAAGGAGCACGGCGCTTGTCTATAAAAGTGTTTTTGAAAAGAGTTGGAAAGTCTGACCCTAGGCAAGCATAGATGCCCAAAAATACACGTCATCCTATCAGTCATCATCAGCATCATCACTACTTCCAAGTCCAAGCTCATCTCAACCATGCACACACATACACACACTAGCATTGAGTGATCAGAAACAACAATGTATGTTATCAGCATCTACAAATCCACCTAAGATGAATGCCTCTGCTGCTGTTGGAAGTGCAGCACATACATCTAGCAATAGAATTGCATCAACATCTATCCCTAGTTGTACTAGCAGCCCCTAAGGACCCCTCAGTCAATGAAGTCCAAAGTATGGAGCTACTGCCCTCATGATCCAAAAGCAAAGCATGTTGCCTGTGTAAAAAACATGTAGGCAGGGGAAAGGGTTTACTTGTATGTATGTATCTTTATTTATATAGCGTCATACATGTACACAACACTTAGTGTCACAAACCCGTCCGCTGCTCCTCCCTCAAGGTCTCACTCCTGATCACAGAACTTATACACCTGTCCATAGCCTACTTATGCCTGGTACTTTCCTACTCTCCCCGCCCTCAGATGGTCTGTACTCAGCATCATAGTACCTGTGTATCAAGCTTACCTGTATTCCTGATTCCTCTTGTGACCCTTGCCTGAGCTCCGTGTATCCGAATATCTGGCCTCCTGACCTTGGCTTTGTCTGCAACCTCTCTTCTTGTTCCTGAGATCCGACTGTTTGCTCCAGTCTTCTGCTTGACCCTTTGTTTACTGACTCCGGCTAGCCTGACTACTCTCTTCATATCTCCAGTTTGTTTTGACTCCTTGTGTACCGATTCCGGCTTGACTACAACTCTCCGCTTCTGGACTCACCCTAGGTACCGACTATCTGTTTGTTCAACTACCTGTGTACCAGACCCGGCTATCCTTCGACTCCCCGCCTGTCTACGACCCTGTGTAGTCAACATCAATTCTGTTCGACTCCTAGTTGACTCCAACTTATGTTTGACTCTCTAATATCTGCCTCTCCAGTTTTTAGTTGACTAGCAGCATAACATTACTGTCGGCTATTTTAAAAACTCCTGCTCTCTGCTCTCTGACTCCCGGCCTTCTGCTGTAGGGTTCTGACTCTGCCTCATAGCCTGTGGATTATCATCCTCATTCATCAGTTCCTTGCCTGGCTGAGAGAACTGTGATAAACAGAAGCTCAAATGATACAATACAAAAATACAGAACATGGTTAAGAGCATTAAGCTAAAGTGCTAAAGTGCAATCATTGCATTATTTTTGGGGGAAAGTGCAGCAAGATAATCATACACTGGGAAAGGGAACCTGCCCCAAGGAGCTTACAATCTAATTAGAGTTCATGACATACAGAGACAGTAGGAGGATGATTATAAGTGCAAGTACAAGGTGTGGTGAAGGGAGTGCAGAAGGATTCTGATGTCACTATTGTTGTGCAAGGAGGAGGAATTGCTTTATTGCTATTGAGATGCTGCCTTGAGCAGGTGGGTTTTAAGGAGATGCTTGAAAGTGATGATTGTGGAGGATTGGCGAATAGTGATAGGGAGAGCATTCCCGTTACAGCTCTTAAACAAGACAAGGAGTCAGATGGTATAGTTAAAATCACCTTTATTTTGAATGACAATTGAAATGATATCAAATGTAATATAGAACAGAGGATGACTAGATAGGCTAGAGACTCTATCAGGAATAGGAGTCACCACAATGTCAACCACAACTGCTGGAGACTAGGTCGGAGCCAACTGGTAGTCTCAATGGAAATAAGTGGAACACAGAATAGATTTGTGATCTCCCAATAGGTAGCAACAAGGGAGGCTACTGACTCACGCCTGCAGTCAGTTAGGAAGAGCTCATCTCCAATAAAGGATCGCAACAATGGAGACACTGATTCACGTCTGCAGTCAGTAAGGCTGGAGTCTGCCAGAGCCCCAGGTCCACACCTGGATGGATGTCTGTGGGAAACGAGCAACACAGCGGAGCGAACAGACAGAGCCACCGGTCAGCACTAGTTAGGATAGTCAGACAAGCCAGGGTCATACACGGCACGGGTAGTCAGCCAGAGCCACAGGGCTGCACCAGGTATGATGTCCAATAATAGGAGGCAACACTGGGATGATAGTTGGACACAGCCCCAGGTCAGCAGCAGGTTGGATAGTCAGACAAACCAGGGTCATACACGGAGCGGGTAGTCAGCCAGAGCCACAGGTCTGCACCAGAATGGATAGTCAGACAAGCCAGGTCATACACAGAATACAGGAACAACAGGAACTAGAACTGCACTGAACAACAAAGTAAGGGTAATGATACACAGGCCCAGAGAGGTTTATAAAGGAGTAGGAGAAGGCGGGACCAATTAGGTCCCCCAGGCTGGGCCTATAACAGGCATCCAGGCAAGTGCCTAACCAATGATGCCAGTAACAAGAAACATACACGAGGAGGCCGCAGGCAAAGAGGGATGCAGCCAGTGACGCCGGAGCGTCAGTCCAGATCCCCGTTCCCGGCTGAATGGCGCATGCGAGGTAAGGCACTGTGACAATTCCAGAATCGAAGGTCAGCCAGTGAAAAAGCTTATAGCCAAGAGATGGCTCGAGTTGTGTAGGGAGAGGACAGGAAGAACCCTTGGGAAGACCGTAGGGGACAGTAAGGGGTTAGCAGGAGATAAGAGCAGAAATATAAGAGGGTGCTAAAGAACACAGAGACTTACAGGAGAGGAGGAGAATCTTGTAAGAAATACTATACTTTATAGGTAGCCAACTGAGGGATTTCAGGAGTAGATGAGAGGGAATGTATCTGGGAGCAAATGTGGTAATTCTTGTGGCTGAATTGATAACAGATTGAAGTGAAGAAAGATGAGAAACAGGAAGACCAGAGAGTAGAATGTTACAGTAATCAAGTCTGGATAGAATGAGTGCCTGAGATAGAGTTTTTGCAGTTGACATGCAGAGGAAAGGACATATTTTGGCAATATTTTTTAGGAAGAAATGACATGTTCTGGTGACAGCTTGGATATGGGGGGGGGTTAATTTAGAATCAAGTATGACCCCTAGACAGCATGCTTTGGGTATTGAGTGTATGGCATAGTTGTCTATTGTGATGGAGAAGGGGGATGGTGGATGGGTTTTTGGAGGGAACACCAACAGCTCTGTCTTAGCCATACTGAGTTTAAGATGGCGGTGGGCCATCCATGATGAAATAGCTGACAGACATTGAGTGACTCGAGACTGCACAGATGGAGTGAGGTCAGGGAAAGAGAGATAGATTAGAGTGTCATCCACATACAGATGGTAATTAAACCCAAGAGATGAGATGAAGTCACCAAGTGAGAGGGTGTAGAGGGAAAAGAGAAGTGGTCCCAGGACTGATCCCTAAGGAACACCTACTGTGAGGTTGTGGGGAGATAAGAAAACGTTAGCAAAAGAAACACTGAAAGTACGTTTAGAAAGGTAGGAGGAAAACCATTTTAGAGGTGTGTCATGGATACCAAGGGTGTGCAGTGTGTTCAGTAGGAGTGCATGGTTAACAGTGTCAAAAGCAGCAGATAGATCTAGTAGGATTAGTATACTGGATTGTCCTTTGTCCCTTGCTGTGTATAGGTCATTAGTAATTTTTGTTAGTGCTGTCTCAGTGGAATAGTTGGAACGGAAACCTGACTGTAATGGGTCCAGAAGGGAGTTTGAGCTGAGAAAAGAGATTAAGTGAGAGAATACAAGGCATTCCAAGATCTTAGATGAGAAGGGGAGGAGTGAAGCTGGACGGTAATTTGAAAGACAGGTGGGGTCGAGTGAGGATTTTTTGAGTATCGGTCTGACTATTGCATGTTTAAATGAGGATGGAAAAGTTCAGTGGAAAGAGAGGAGTTAAAGATATTTGTAAGGCTGGGAGCAAGAGTAGTTGTCAGAGCCTTAATAAGGTGAAAGGGCATGGGATCCGAGGGGCAGGTGGTGGGTGGAGAGGAGTATAGTAAAAGAGATACCTATTCCTCTGAGCTGACGGTTCCTCAAGGTGGACTAGGAATCAGGGGTATAGGAGGCAAGGATGAAGAGGATATGGTTTGTTGGATAGACTGTATCTTATTTTTGAAAAACTCTGGTCCTGTGGAGTGTTGGAGAAAGAGGAGCAGTTTAAGGTTGGGGGTTTGAGAAGAGAATCAAAGATTTTAAAGAGGTCACGTGGGTTAGATTTGTGGGTAGTGATGAGGTTAGTGAAGTAGTGATGTTTAGTCTGAGTGAGAGCTGTGTTAAAACAGGATAACATGAATTTATAATGAAGGAAGTCGGCAACAGAATGAGACTTTTGCCAGAGACATTCTGCAGCTCAACAACAGGTGTGTAGCATGAGGGTTGTTGATCCCTGGGGCGGGAGTGTCAACTTTGGAGGGGAGCATGCAGGTCCAAGGAAGATGTTAATGAGGTGTTATATTCATGGACCAGAGTGTGTATGTTAGTAGTAGTAGGGCAGAGAGAAGAGAGGGAAGTCTGCACAGTCGATGCCAGGTCTGGTAGTTTGACTGAGTGTAGGTTCCTGGTTAGGAAGGGTGATTTAGGGAGAGCAGGGGAAGATGTGTGAGAGAGTGTAAAGGAGATAAGATGATGATCAGAAAGCAGAAATGGGGAAATTGTAAAGTCAGACACTGAACAGTTTCTGGTGAGGACTAGATCTAGCCAGTGACCTTCCCTGTGAGTGCTGGCAGCAGTCCACTGTTGAAGGCCATAGGACAAGGTCAGGGAGAGAGATCGGGAAGCACTAGATGAGGAGGCATCATCATGTTCTGCAACAAATACATTTTTTAAAGATGTTAGATGTTATTAAAGCTGTACTGTGTCTTTTGAGCTTTATATTAATTGATTAAGTTACTTTGTCCAGCACATTGCTTAATTTTGATTTAATGTAATTGTCAAACCTGTGCCAGAGGTAATAAAAAGAGCAGTGTTGTGGTGGTGTGAAGCACCATGTTTGTTTATCCTCATGCCATTAAGTTGTATGAGTAACTGTAGACACACACACAGAGTTGGAGCTTTGCACTGTCACACTACTGCATTGTTTACCAGCTTGAGGACTCAAAATTAAGGTTTAGGATACACATATAGTTGGAGCTTCAACCAGCCGAACAGTGCACTGCATAGCAACACAGTGCCCGCAAAGGGTTAAAACATTACTATAAGGGAGTAGTGATCCGTGGTGTGTTCATGCAGGCTAGCAAGGGTAAATACAATGGGTTGCACTGGAGTCTGGCTGCCTTCAAGCCTGTCTTGAAGTGGGCTGCTATTTCAATGGTGACGCAACCTTTCAATATGTCTCAGGAGAATGTTGCGCTGTAATGCAGTGCGAGTTTCTCATATCGACATTTTTGTCTAGGTGACATGGTAATTCGGTCATTTGGTTGCATGCTCTTTCGCATGCAACCTTTTAAAGGGATACCGAGGGAAAGAAGGCTCACACCTAGGCACCTACTCAGTGAGATCTCACCTAAAGCACAACCATGGGTTTGCCTGGGAGACGCATGATCAACAGGTCAGAGGTGTCACAACTAGCAGCAGCAGAAGCACTCCTAAAAGTTCCCAGGGCTTTGGGGCACATAAGAGAAGTAATGCTGATGTGTCAAAGAGTGTACCAGGAATTTGTAAATTTAATATAACACCTATGGATCCTACTGGAGGGGAGTATGACTCTGAGTTTGTTGTAGGATATGACAAATGTCAAAGACTGCCCATGCCCACACATGCTGCATCCACCTCCACCACCTCTTACTTTAGCGTGCTTATAGGGTCCATTAAAAGCAACGAGGAATATTTTTTGACAATTTGTTGGACCCCCACTTTAAACAAAAGATTTCAGAATTTCTGCTAAATAGTTATCAGTGTTTCTCAACAAGAAGTCATGATGATCAGCAGCATCTCTGTGAGGAATGGGATTCAGTCAATGAATATAAAGATATGCTTATTGATAGATTGGAGGGTTGCATTGCAGATTATGAGAGGGAAGCAGTTAGGGCCAAAAAATATTCTAGAAAGCATAGTGAAAAGGAATGCAGCAAAGGGTTTATATCAGCAGCAGCAGCAGCTACATCATTAGCCAGAACAACCCATTCTTATTCTAAACATAGGGCGATTTATGGTTCTCAGGAGCAGTAATCAAACATTTGTGTGGGTGGCACTTCTGGCAGCACATTTCTTTGGAATTTCCTTCCTGAGTTGGTAACTGAGACACAGGAACACAGTGTAACTGCTAGGAGTGGTCCCATTGCATGTGAGGTGGTTTCAGCTACATTCTGGCCAGATCTGAAGACCCCATAGACAGCTGGTAAACAAAACAATGCATGTGGCCAGCACCGACACATACCACAGTAGAGACCCTTAGTTGCCCACCAGCTAGTGTTGAGTGTGAGTGTGTTTTTAGTCCAGTGGGTTATATAATAAATTATCGTAGGACACAGCTATCAAGCAGCAGTGTTGGGAGACTAACATTTTTAAAAATGAACATCTAATACCATCTCAGTATCAAGTAGAAAAAGTGGACAAAACCCACACATGAAAGGGAAAGTCAGCCCACATGTATTATTAACAGCAACACAGAGGATGAGAAGGGTGATAATGAGGATGGAGAATGATGTAAAGGGTTGCTACTGTATACAAGTGTGGGATCACTGCAATGAACACTGAATAATGTGTGTCAATCTGACTCAAACATGATAATGGTAATAATTACTGTATGAATCCTATTGAGTATGTATAAATATATAACTATATATAGAGATATACATAAATCACACATCGTCTATCCTCACCACCATACACATTTGCTACATTCAATTTTGGATTTTAGTAACTCTTTTTTTAATTACTACTTTATTTCTCTTTATAAGTAATGGCTAGCCAGCATAGCAGCAGGATTAAAAAAGCTGAAAGATATATGTGTGTGTACAATGTGCAGGACTCAGGTTAACCAAACACAAACCCTAAAAAGAAACATATTTGTAGGCCTTAGACATGTTAGGCACAACAGCCCTGAGAAAACATTGATTTGCAGGGCTTAGACTTGTTAGGCACAAGCCCTGAGGAAAAATTAATTTGTAGGATTTAGACTTGTTAAGACACAAGCCCTGAGGAAAAATTGATGTGTAGGACTTAGGTTTGTTTGACACAAGCCCCCCAAAACTGGTTTATAGATGCTTCTGTTGTGCCAAGAAAAAGCCCTGAGGCAAAAAAAAAAATAGCATCAGCAGGTAATTTTATGGTCAGTAGGCACATTGGCAGCAGTAGCAGCAGGCACAGACAGCTGGCCTGTCCTGCTTACACTGCTACCCAGTTCTTCCTGTGCCTGCTTTCACACTATTTTCTCCCAGATGCCAAATGAAGAAGTCGGGGGACCAGTCCCCATTGCATCTGGTGAATCTGGGCTCCCAAACCTTTCCATCCTGGCGGTGGTCACTTTCACCTCCTTTAAATGGACACATCACAGTCCTTCCAGCTCTCCTTTTTTCAAACACTGGTTCTCATAGTGTTACCCAATACTATGAGCATCTGCTAGAACCTTATAGGAAATCACCTTCTGCCCTCTATGTCGATCTGCTTATTTCTCTGTTTCACTTCCTGGTAACATTATGCTTTTGGCGTGAAAATGTGAGATACACGTAGTAAATGGGTGGGAAGTTTGTACTTTTTGAAAGAAATAGGAGAAATTGTTTTTGGTGTAGGGAAATGAAGAAGTTTAAGGATTTTGCTAAGGGCTTTATTTCTGACAAAAATGAAGAGAACCAAGTGGCTTTTGTGGCACTGATCACGAGAAAAGAATGGGACATTTCACGCATCTCTATAGCTAAATAATTGTGTCTTTTTTAAGTAGAGTTACTACTAGAGGTACTGCAGTTATGTGAGTCTTTCCTGGAATTCAATTTGTTTGTCTTGAGTTTTTAATTTCATTGTATCTTAAAGCTAAGATCAAAGTAGCCTATACAACAAAACAAATTAACTTGTCTTTCAGCCAGTTACTGAACTTTAGATTTCCAACCAATCGTCCCAGGCCTCACCCTTCTCCCTGAAGTTTATAATCCCTATCAGAACACAATTTCTACCTATTCCTTTGTGATAGTTTTCAACTTTCACATTGTTTCTGAGAAAAAAGATCCAACCTATATGCAAAATGCTAGGGGAGAATTCATTCAGAGTTGCTATTTTCTTATCTGCAATACTTCATTTAGCTCAAGGACATGTAAGTACAGTAATTTATTTGGTTATATTCAACAACGTAAATTTCATATGTTGTAAATATAGAAGATTAATTATTGTAAACAATTTGAGTCTGATATACTAAAACCAGTGGCAAACCAAGTGAAAATGCTAATTTCCATAGATGTACATGGGGCTTATAGCTTTCAAGCTTTTGAATGCAATCTAGGTTTCCAATGCTTTGCTTCATAATATATTTAGCATTCAGGTGGTTAAAAGCCCAATTTAAGTCAGTGGGAATTTGGAGAAACTTTATTTGTCCTTTATCATGAACATGGTTTGGTCCTCTTTTACTCTGTACGTGGCCCTCAAAGGGTAAAATAACTTAACACTTTGATTGCTGGATACGTGCACATAACATTACAGAGCAATGTTTTGTGTACCCCTCTGGCACTCAAAGAGTTAACAGGTTATAAGCCCTGATTATACTGGTGATGTATCTGGTTTGGGAAATATGTAGAAAGTTAAAAGTGGAGCAATTCTGGATCAACCCAAGTGTATCACAAGACAGGGCTCAAAATTTCCACTCGCTACTAGTCAATGGCCAGTGAAAATTTAGCCCTGGTGAGTAGAAATTCAGCCCTGGTGGGTATGTTATGGCTTGCAGTGGAGAGTAACTTTTCAGATCTGGCTAGTAGCAAAGGACTTCCAATTTTTAGCCCTGTCATAAGAAACAAAAAAGAATCCAATTTATTTAACCCTTTGAGGGACATTGCAAAGCAACGCATTCCGTACCCCTTTGTAACGCAAAAGGTTAAATGCCCGACCTTTTCCTTTCAGTCTGCACCAGAATTTCTGCACTCTTTTCTTTATGCACACATTAAATGTATGATAGATCATTTCATTCAGTATAACAGCTGCTTAATTATAATTCTTATTCTTTATTTATATATCAACAACATATTCCACAGTGCTGTACAATAGGGAATAGACATACAAAGGTATTAAACAGTGCAAATGGAATATGGAAAACAACAGGAGCAGAGGGCCCTGCTCCTGAGAGCTTACAGCCTTAAAGGGATAGTAATACTTCGTTTTATCTTTATTTTAATTTGTAGGCATTAAAAAAACACAAAGAACGATATGTCTTATCTCTCAAACCTTTATGGTGTAAGAGATATTCACAAGCAAAGTGTCCCCCCCCCCGTTCAGCCAGATCAGAAGGGAGGTGCCCAGGTAAACTGCAGAGAGGGACAATCTTCAATTAAGATAAGGGAAAAAGCTGAAAAGCTTGTCAAGGGGGGCAGGGCTTTCATTGTTCTCATAGGAAGAAGATTGTCCCCTTCTGTTATCTGTCTGGTCTATGGACTGGATTCCACATCTGAGAAGAGATGGCGTACACTAGGTAAAAGGGGCGGGAGGGGAAACTTTGCTTGTGAATATCTCTCAAACCATAAAGGTCTGAGAGATAAGACTTATATCGTTCTTCATGTTTTTCAATGCCTACAAAATAAAATAAAGATAAAATGAAGTATTACTATCCCTTTAATTACAGCCGAAGCTATACAGGAAAGCAGGATTTTTCAGTGTTCTCACAACCAAATGATCAGCAGGATAACAACTTTATTTAGCTTTGTAACTAATTGTTTTACAAACAGATTAAATTATATATAAATGTATCTATACTTACGGCAAACAGTAAACTGGATTCCATTGCAGGTGAAATGCGTTATCACTGGGTTTTAGCTCACAGATTCCTGTTGAAGTCTATGGGAAGTGTACTGAAAACAAACAGTGGTTAAGTTATCCCCATATTTATTACTTAACCCTTTGAGTGCCAGGCGGCTATGCAACACATTGCAAGGTGTATCCCTTGGGCACGGACAGGGTTAAAATATGAAAAAGATATACGTAATTGTTTAAGGGCTAGAGAGTTGTGCATTTCATTGCTCCTCAAGTTGTTAACCCTCTCAATGACCAATGGTTGCATAAAGCATTTCTTTGTATCCCTCTAGCACTCAAAGGGTCAATTTATGGATATGTATGGATGGTACCAGTTATGCAGTGGCAAACACATTGATAATTTGGGGGAAAAACATTAACCCTTTGCTCTGCAATGTGTTGTGTACCCCTCGGGTACTCAAAGGGTTAAAACAACTGGTGCTTCAGATATAGTAGAAGCCAATGGGGGAAGTTCACTAAGCAGTGATAAAGTGGAGATGACTTCTCCAGTTCCTATGTTATTCTATAGAGCCAATTCACTAACATCTCCAAAGCTGAGGAAATCTTAGTGCATGGGCTCCAAAGAATAAGATAGGAGTTGGAGAAGTTAGTTTAAGTTGAAAAAAGACTTGCGTCCATCAAATTCAACCCTTTTCCTATTCCTGTTTACCGTCATTGATCCAAAAGAAGCCAACCCCCCCCCCCCCTCAATACAGCAATTTCAAATTCTGCCTTGAATGGGGGGGAAAAATTCCTTCTTGATTCCAAATGGATTTCTTCTTGGATCAACAAGCACTAAATAAATATTAAAGGAGCAGTAAACTTTTTTTTTATGAAAACACATATTTTATAGAGCATTTACTGCTGAATAAAACAAGGTCATTCCCATCGCTGTCAGATATTTTATTCAAAATTTATAGCAGTTTAAATAATCAGGAAGTGAATTTACTGTGTTTACTTCCTGATAGTTCTAACTGACAGGAAGTGACAGGCAGTTTCTATCACATTCTATGGAGAACTGTATGTCTCTGACTTTCCTGACTTTCCTCTCCGTTAGAATCTAACAGGAAATCTAATTAGAATTTGACCACTAGAGGGCATTGCTAATGTAAAAAAACATGGGTTTAAACTGTAATAACTGTGGAAATATAAATCTCTCGGCAGTGGGAGTACCCTTATTTTACTCAATAGGAAAATCCCTACAATATATGTTTTTTCATAAAAAAAAGTTTACTGCTCCTTTAATCCCAATACTAACGTACATAGCCCTCTATGTTCTGCTCTTTTAAATAAGTATCCAGGCCCTTTTTAAAGACATCTAATGTATTTGATAGCACCACCTCCTCAGGCAGTGAATTCCATACCTTTATTGTCCTTACTGTAAAGAAACCTTTCCGCTGTTGTAGATTAAATCTCCTTTCCTCAAGTCTAAACGGGTGGCCCCTTGTCCTTTGTACTGTTCCGTTAATGAACAGGTCTTTGGAGAACCCTTGGTATGGGCCCTGAACATTTTTATTTAACGTTATCATATCCACTCTAAGTGATAAACTGGAGTCATCATCTTCACTTTATCACCTCTTTATCATCGCTTAGTGAATCTCCCCCAATGTACCCTTCTCTGTGTGAATTTCACCTCCTTGTCAAAGATCAATATGTACAGTTTCATAAACTTACATTCAAGGAAACAAAAGTTCTATAACTCATTGTGATATCATAATTGAAAGATTGAAAATTCAAATTACAGTAATGATTATTTAAAATGAGAGGGTTCTAGTTAATAAAATATAACTATAAAAACACAGCTCAAATATTGTATTGTGCTTGATTTATTAACATTTGTTCCAGTAATTAACCCTTTGAGTGCCAGGGTTGAGTGCCAGGGCATTCCGTACCACTCTGGCACTCAAAGGGTTAAGGAATTCTGCATATACAGCTAAAGATGTAGGGAGTAATTGTTCCTCCTGTGTTATTTTAACACAAACCTGTAATGTGGCTTTATCTCACTTCTTCAGCCAATCATCTGATTGTTATTAAGCAAGATGGTTGACTTGTAGGGTTATGATTAAACCACATTACAGATATGTGTTTAGATGATGGTGCTCATGGTGCTCATGTCACTAAAATTAAATTAAGTTCAATGGATCAATTTAATTACACTTTATCAGCCGTTTGAACGTAAGCGATTAATTGGATACCTCTCTGACATAAATCATTTTCACCAGATATTCCACCAAACCAGTATGGGTAGTTCCACTCCAAACATCCTCATAGTGGAAGGAAATAAAAAAACAATGCGGGCACCAATAGTGCCTTAACTGACATACATTCAACCAGCTAATAAATATGCAAAATGTGTACTCACATTTAAATAATGTTCAGTGAGAGGCATATGCCCACAAACAACAAACAAAGCATGCAGTGGTACTTTACTTCTATCTGTTTGGGTACCTTGTCTTTGGTATAGTCTCCAGGATGGTCCATCCAAAGCATCTCCAAAAGGTCAGTGTAGACTTATATAATATAGCTTACATGAAATACAGTAAAATAAAAGCCTTTCCAACATAAAATACATAATTTACGTATTTGTTAAACAGGCTGAAAGATAAGAAAACGCGTTTCACGTCTGTGCTTGCCTCTTCATCAAATCGGAATAAAATCAAGCCTGCAGTACAAAGCACACAAAGCTTTGGAGGCAGATTTAATTCTTATTTGATAAAGAGGTAAGCATAGCTATGAAACGCGTTATCATATCTTCTCAGCCTGTTAAAGGTTTTAACATATTTTAATAAATATATATGTTATCTATTGTATATTGGAACAGCTTTTATTTTACTTTATTTCACTTATGCTGTATTATACAAGTCTACACTAACCCTTTGGAGATGCTTTGGATGGACCATCCTAGGGAATCTACCAAGGACAAGATACCCAAGCAGGGATGGGTAAAGTACCCCTGCATGATTTTGTTTGTTGTTTGTGGGCATATGCCTGTCTCTCAACAGCATTTAAATGTTAGTGCACATTTCACATATTTATTAGCTGGTTGACTGTATAATCAGTTAAGGCGCTATCTGCACCCCCCTTTATTTTTTTATTTGCTTTTCTTCAGATAATGCTTTTCCTATAACTTACTGTAGAGAACCATAGTATATGACTTAATTTCTCCATATAGTACATTATTTAAAACATGTTGTTTGGACACCAGTTGGTGCTGTTGCTAACAATTTGATTAAAAATTATGTCTGAGCCATAGTAACCTTTACATGAAAAATCTTCTAGCAGTGGAAATACCCTTATTTTGCTCAAAATGCATAACCTTATGACATATATTTTTCATAAGTGTAGTTTACTGCTCCTTTTGTTGGGCCCTATCAACTATAAACATCTGGTTATTTTGAAAAAGCTTTCAAAATTACATATAAGATATACTGAACATTTTTATTTCTCTTATAGCTATATTTTCTCCCCCATTCACTGACACAGCTCAGCAATGCATTACTACCTCCTTTAGCACCGACTTCATGTCTTATCCTTGTTTTATCCCTACAATATGCTCCCTTTCAATGCTACTGCTCAGCAATGCATTGTCCATCTCACCTAGCACTGACTTCCTGTCTTATCCCTACATTACCTCGCCACTCACTGACACTGCTCAGCAATGCATTGCCCACATCCCCAGCACTGACTTCCTGTCTTTTCCCTACATTATCTCCCCACTCACTGACACTGCTCAGTAATACATTGCCCATCTCCCTTAGCACTGACATCCTGTCTTATCCCTACATTACCTCCCCACTCACTGGCACGGCTCAGCAATGCATTGCCCATCTCCCTTAGCACTGACATCCTGTCTTATCCCTACATTACCTTTTCCACTTACTCACACTGCTCAGCAATGCATTGCCAATCTCCCCTAGCACTAACTTCCTGTCTTATACTTACATTACCTTCTCCACTTACTCACACTGCTCAGCAATGCATTGTCCACCTTCTCTGAAAAGATTAAGTGCCAGTAAGTAAGGGAAGTCATGCATTAATAATGTTCTGTTTTAAATTAAATGATGGAGCCAATTTTTCAGTGCTATAAATGCCTATTGCAATAATCTATGTATGCTGAAAATTCCCTTCTGTCTGCTAATTGAGCCAAAAGGGGGGCAGTGTGGGTATTTTATTTCCTATTCTCACCTTGTATAATGCTATATACAAGGAGCATAGGAAAGTGCCATGACTTATCTCCATATTCCTGTGCTATATGGGATACATTTGAATCTTCCCTACATTAAAATCTTAATAAAAGCGGAAAACGTAGGCCAGTAGCCAGTAACGTGATCATACGCTCTACTATAAACCCAGGAGTATAGGACATTCCGTGGTAGGAGCATTAGTAGGAACATTCAGGATTCATATAGTCCCCCTCCACCATGTGTCTCTAACATCCAAGGGATAAATAAATTAAACATAGATTTTAATGGCAAATGGCAGGTAAGAACCAATCATCTTATCCATTCTACCAGTTTCCTTATAAAATTAAATACAAGTTTCAGAGTAGACTTAAGTCTATCCCAGGCATTTTTTTTGTTCTTCAGCAGTATAAGTCCATACCTTCTTTGCTGGGAGGCTGTTCCATGAGTTAATCACCCTCACTATCAAGTCACACTTATACACATACTTCTGAGTCTTCTAGACTCTAATTACATTTACATTATTGCAAGGTTTCTATCATAGTCCTCTTTCCCTCCTAAATCCTGAACTATACATATAAGGTATTTGAGTCTACATTGCCCATTTTTGCCATGAACACCTTGCAGCATTTTGTGGCTCCTCTTTGATCTATCTGTCTCCAGTTTATTTATGCGCTTATAGAGATGTGGTCTTCAAAACTGTACACAGTACTCCAGATGATGTTGTACTGGTCATCTATAATCTGTCATTAACCCCAATATCTTGAAAAAAATGTCTCATTCACCATTGCCCATGGAAAAAATAATTTCTATTTCTGATCTACAGTATTTGTGGAATGTAGTATTTTAGTATGTATAACTTCTGTAAATTTCAAAATTTCAATAAAATTTTTTTGTCTTAAAAGTAGTATTTTAGCTTTAGATTAGGGTGTTTTTATTAACATATGTATATACTATTCTTTCTTTCCAGACCTTACAAGGGGATACTTCAAAAGCGGAAATTCAAAAGTTAATTGTTGATGTTCACAATGAATACAGAAAAAATGTGATCCCACCTGCAAGCAACATGCTCAAAATGGTAAGAAAACGATCAGAAAAATAACACAAGGTGGTGAAGGTGATACACAAAGTGGTTCATATGGACCATATCATGTTCAAAAGAAAAGTGGTGCAGGTCTGAAACAAACCAATTGCACAGCAGGGGAGAACTTTAAGTTCCAAACATTTCCTTTGATTTCTATGGGGATGTTAGCATGTAGAATGCTTCACAATCCCCATTAAGCCTTAGATTCCAGAAAGGTATTCAACGCATTTCAATGCAACACCTACAAATGCAAAGGTTCTATTTTCCACCACTGAAAAGGAGCACTGTGCCTGTCTATAAACTGTTTGAGCAATCCATTGGAAAATGACAATGAACAAGCAAAAATGGCAAAAAGTACACTGTCATCCTGTCAGTCATCATCAGCATCATCTCCGCTTCGATGTACAAGTCACACTCAGCCACACACACACCTGTAATGAGTAACCAGCAGAAACAGGAACACAGGTTATTAACATTCACAACATTGTCTATGACGAGTCCCTCTGCTGCCTCTGGCATATTCCAAGCTGCAGTTATTTTTCCAGGACGGCTGTGCCTGAATTATGGAAGGAGAAAGCCAGGCCAAATGTATTAACTGTAGCATAGATGAGGAGGAGGGATGTGAAGAAGGGTTGCTACCATCTACCGCATGTAGGACCACTGTTATGACTAATAAGTAATGTGCAGCAGTAATCTGAGAAGAAGGATAGCTTGCATTTGATGCAAACATGACAATGGTAAAATCTGCTGTAGGAAAATATATACATACACATCAATCACACCACTCCAGTCACCCACCACCAGTACCATACACATCTGCCACATTGTAGGTTGTGGGACATTACATCATCATAAATATGTGCCAGTGTCACTTAAAGGGATAGTAATACTTCGTTTTATCTTTATCTTTATTTTGTAGGCATTAAAAAAAACAAGAAGAACGATATAAGTCTTATCTCTCAAACCTTTATGGTTTAAGAGATATTCACAAGCAAAGTACCCCCCCCCCCCCCGTTCAGCCAAATCAGAAGGGAGGTGCCCAGATAGATTGCAGAGAGGGACAATCTTCAATTAAGATAAGGGAAAAACCTGAAAAACTTGTCAAGGGGGGCAGGGCTTTCATTGTTCTCATAGGAAGAAGATTGTCACCTGCTGTTATCTGTCTGGTCTATGGACTGGATTCCACATCTGAGAAGAGATGGCTTACACTAGGTAAAAGGGGCGGGAGGGGAAAACTGCTTGTGACTATCTCTTAAACCATAAAGGTTTGAGAGATAAGACTTATATCGTTCGTCATGTCTTTTTAATGCCTACAAAATAAAATAAAGATAAAACAAAGTATTACTATCCCTTTAAGCAGGACATTATTGTTGTGGGCAAAGGACAAAGGCACTCTGAATGCTAACAAATTTTTAAGGCATATGTTGCTTCAGATCAAAGATGAGAGTTGGTACTGTGTTAGTAGAAATGCAGGAGGCAACTATAGTCAAGTTAATACATTTATTGGCTAACTAAGCAGATTTAGGATGCAAGCTTTCAGAACCTCTTAGGTATCTTCCTCAGGCATGTTATACAGATAAATATGAAAACATCTTTCTTAAATACAAGTGCACATTGCATTGTTTAGAATAGAAATCAGATACTACAGCTCAGTCCAGATCCAGATTCTTTTGCTCAGTATATGGTAAAGGAGTATGATGTAAATTGCAGTCATCCTCTGGAAGTGTCAAAGGTATATACTGTCCCATTGAGAGTGTTGTGAAGGCTAATCCACAATGTGATAATGGGACAGAAATTCTCTATCCCTGTTCAGGTCATTATTTAAAGTATTAAACTGGAGCATTAATTATGTTGCTGTAGAAAGCCACATTCTGTTTCTCCACTGCAGCCCATAGAAGTAGTAATATGGTGGTGGGAAATGTTGCACTATAGGAAACATAGGTGAAAAATTTGTTGGAATTTGTGAAAAGAAGGAAAATTTTGCTAGAAAAAGCGAAAAATCATCAGTTTTTTTTGTGAAAAGTCATGCAGGAAACTTTTCATCACTTTTCATCGACCCCTAATTGTCAGCAGTGACATCAGACAGGTTTTAGCGTAATGATGGTTCCAGTTCCTACTAGAAATACAACAAGCTCTCACTACTTCAGTTGAACCTTGTGAGAAGAAGCTGGACAATCAAGCTTCTCCTCCTACATCTCCTCTAAAACCATGGTTGTATTTGGATTTTATTATCTCTGAAGTGCAGAAATGATCACTGCTGTTATCTAAGGGTGGGCGAAAAGTGTGAAAAATTTCCAGTGAAAAATTTCGCGAAAATGTGCCGATTTCTCGCAAAAAATTTTGCCTATTCTCCTATAAAAATATTTCCTCCTTTTCGCCTATTTTAACAAATTTTCTGCCTATGTTAACACATTTTTCGTATATTTTGACACATTTTTCGACTATATTTCCTGTAGGTACTACATTTCCCACTGTAATATTACTTCTTCTGAGGGCTGAAGTTTAGAAATGAGTAGCTGAAAGTCAAAGTTGTGAGTCCTACAGCAAAACATGGCTTGAAAAATGTGTTAGCATGCAGAATGCATTTGTCCTTTGCCCACAACACTTTCTTGCTTAAGTGACACTGGCACATTTTCAGGATGATATAAAAAAAAATAAAGTACAACCTACAATGTGGTAGATATGTATTGTAGTGGTGGTGGTGGGGGACTGGCATGTTGTGATTTGTTCATGTATTTTTACCATTGTCATACTCTATCCTCTTTCTCAGATTATTGACACACATTACTTATCGGTCATAGCAGTGGTCCCAACTGTCCTCCACCTCCTCATCTGTGCTGCTGTTAATATATTTGTGCTGGCTTTGTCTGTCATGTGTGGTTTCTGCTACTACTACTGGAGCTAGATGTTGATGTAATTCTACTGTCACTACTACTAGGTGTCAAAGGTGCAGCCCATACAGCAGCAGCACAGTGGTACTCATCATATCTAACACTGTGGATGTTAACCTGTTTTGCTGTTGCTGGGTACTCAAAACAGGTGTGTGTGTGGCTGAGTGGGACTTGGACTTTGAAGAGGCAATGATGCTGAGGACGACTGATAGGGTGACTGTGTGCATTTTGAAATCTGTGCTTGTCCAGGGTCAGACTTTCCAATGGCTTTCTCAAACCGTTTATAGACAGGCACAGTGCTACTTAAACATGGTGGAAGATTCAGCCTTTGACTTTCTGCTAACCTTATAGCCATGTCATCATGCTCACTCTCAACTTCATCTGTATCTGAACAAGAGAAGGATGCTTGAGGGATATATTCTAGATCTGCATCATCATCATCAGTCATCATTAGGTCATCCTCAGCAGCATCAGCATTACCTGACAGTTCTTGCCCACTACTACCCTTATATTCCTCTAAGTTTTTGGGCGTCTCAAACAATTTCTTTTTACTTTTACTATGACAAAATTCACTACTACTTTGAGGACAGGTGTTTTGGTGTCTCACTGTCTGATGCAGCAGGAGGTTCAGCTACTACATCTTCCTCTATTATGCTATTGCCAGCATCATCAACACTTGAATGCGACTTGTTGTCGCCTTCAGTGTTCTTATATGGTTCTATATTTCTGCTGGCACTGGTGGTGCTGGACCTAGTTTTGCTGTGACCTTGACAAACTGCATCCTCCCTTGGAGTAATGGGATCATCATCATTGATTACACACACTGCAACAACCATTGCTGCAGTAGGTTTTGGGACTACTACTTTGCTTTCACATCCATACACTGCTCCACCCCTCCCCCTTCCCCTTGTGCATTTGCTGGACATTCTGCAACTACACTGTGTTTTTTTCACTCTACAGTGCAAAACACTACTGATGGAGCTGTATGATGCCTTGCCTTAGACCAGTCAGCTGTCTGTCACTGTCACCTAAGATATTTTGTTTTTTATTTTTTTTCATTATTTTTTTTTTTAGTTGTCCATCCTGTTGTCTTATCACAGTGTGTCCAAAAAAAAATTATAACTGAAAAAGAAAATCAACAATGTCTTTCCCCAGACATTCCCCACCCAGCACAGGGACAATAACAGCAAGATCAGCAAGCAAATAGGTTGCCTGTGTCTTGCCTGTCAATCACATGAAATTTTGGAGTACTTGGCTGACAACCTCCTTCCTCCCTTCTTATCACCTAGAGTGCCCCCAGACTTCCCTAATACAGAGAACAAATGTCCTGCCTAAATGACTTCCTAAACTAAGCTTCAATTCCCCTTTATTTGTCTATCTCCTCTAGCTAAAAAACATGCTTCTCTCTTCTTTCACAAACACAGAATGGCTGCTGTGAGAGCCTGACAGCCTTTTATATGGCTGTAGAAAACTTTTGTGTGGTGTAGAAATATTTCTTCCCATTGATTTCAATGGGCGGAAAAGGCGGAAAAAAGTGAAAAAACTGTACTTTTCACGGGAAATTTTTCGCCAAGTGGAAAGTGCCATTATTCACCGATTTCAGTTTGAGGTGAAATTTTTTGCCCATCCCTACTGTTATCACCAACTGCAACTATGCACAGTTTGTGGAAAGATTGTGAAGAGGGAATGGACTGGTAAGACTAACACTTGGTACATGTGCTCTCATATTAATCCCAGCTATGAGGTTGGGAATGGGATACTTTCATGCATTGAAAAAATTACCTCAACTTATGTCCAAAGTCAAATTATTGTCAGACTGCCCTACAGGTAGGACATCCAAATCCAGTGGGCAGTCTGGTAGATTTCTCTACATCCATCCTTCTACCCAATAGGGATCCAAGCGGCAGTTTTCTTCAAGTGCTGTCAGTAGATGACATGTTTGACTTCACCATTCACTTTCTTGCCTATCTCTCACTTTATCTTTAGATCCTTCTAACAATTCTCATATTCAAACTGAATGTGAAGTGTCACTTCCACACCACATCCAGTCTTGAGTCTCCACATTGATCAAGGTCTTGAGAGGCGATATACAGGAATGTGCATAATAAACAAGGACAAGGGTAGCAAATTCAAAGGTGTCACCCACGCACTTCAATTGTACAAAGCTTCGTCTTTGATGCCTATGACATCAGGTATAGGGCAGGAGATGGAGAGAGAGACAGTTGAAGGAAGGAAGATATGACAGAATGAAGAAAGCTGAACAGAGGAAGGAGATGGTGATGGAGATGAAAATGGGGAAAGTGAAGAGGTGGGAAATGAAGAGAGATGAGATGATGAGAGATGGAGATGAAGATTACTAGAGGGAGATTAAAGAAGCGAGATGGAAAGAAGGTGAAAAAGATGAAGGGAGATAGCTCAAAAGAGGGACATACACATAGGTAGGGATGGGTGAAAATTTTTGCCTCAGATGAGAAACTGGAGAAAAATATCACTTTCAGCCAAGCTGGAAATTTTTGGAGATAAGTGCAGTTTTCCTTTTTTTTTCACCTAGTTCTTTGCATTGAAATCATTGTAGTCTGGGAAAAGAAGCAGTTGAACAAGGTGTTATGTTTTTATTTGGAGGGGGGGGTGTTGGTGATAGTAATAGGAATGGGGGCAGGTAATTAAGATAAATAAATAAAATGAAAACAATAATTGATAGGTGACAGATATAGAACATTTTGTAGAGATCCAAGGCAAGAGATTACACACAATTACTAATGTGTACTTTACTGTAAAAAAAACACACATAGTAGTTGAGTAATGTCCAACAAACACATAAGGGATAGGGGGAGGTTGAAAGCATTAGGTGCAGTGCAGGGACCTGTGAGTTAAGTGGTAGTCCAAAAACTGACAGCCATGGTTACTGCAACCTGCACAATAAATAATGGTGATCCCTCTCCTTCCGAGAAAAAATGTGGTTTGTCGAAGTCCCACAAAAAGTTCCATCATCACTAGTACTATTAATAAACTGTCTAAAAACACTGAAGATGACAAAGAGTCACATTTCAGTGTTGATGGCACAGTGCAAGAACGTTTAGCAGCTCAATCAACTGCTGCATCTGACATAGAGACGAACAAGCACAAAAAACCCTGTCCTGAAAGTAGAAATGTTGTGAAAATCCCTCCAAGGGAAAAGTAAAAAAAAATAGCTTGAGATCTCAAAAAGCCTAGAGGAATATAAAAGTAGTGGGGAAGAAGAGGTGGGCGATGCTGAGGATGATCTAATAACTGATTATGTAGATCCAAACACTTGTAACCCTATAAAGCCTTAAATTGTGGTGCTATATAAATAAAAATATACATCTACAATATATCCTTCCAGCTTCCTCCTCTTCTTCAGATATAGATGAAACTGAGAGTGAGAAAGATAATGACATGGCTAGAAAGGTGACATGGTTTAGTAAGAACACTCAGGTAATTAGGTAAGGTTAAAATCAGCTTTATTGAAAATCACAAATCAACAAGTAAGAATCACCCTATTCAGGTCCAGATAAGGACAGTACCTTGGTACTTCCCAAATCTGACACAGGTCAGGATGAACAGACATGACTGGCAAGCAAAATACACAGTAGAACTAAGAAGGCTTGATCAGTCGACTGGAAACTGGAACAGAGTAAACCACAGCAGTACCAAACCGCGGAAGGGCCCTTCTATTAGTAGTAGGTAACTGCAGGGCAAATCCCTAGCAGACTAGGGGTAGCGGAGGCAACACAGAATGGTCACTGGAAAGTGACCAAGATCCTAGAATGCTAGGGATAGAGGAGGCAACCCAGATAGGACACTGCAAGTGAACGAGTCTCTAGAATGCTAGGGATAGTGGAGGCAACACAGATAGGACACTGCAAATGAACGAGTCCCTAGAATGCTAGGGACAGCGGAGGCAACCCAGATAGGACACTGGCATGTGACCGAGTCCCTAGAACGCTAGGGATAGTGTAGGCAACACAGCTAGGACACTGGCAGATGTCTGAGTCCCTGGAACACTAGGGATAGCAGAGGCAACACTGAAGAATACTGGCAAGTGCCCGGAGCTATTCATAACACAGTCTCCCAGGTGACCTAGGGAGTGACAGGCCAAGCAGGTACTGTAGCGGTAGTCACTGCATAGCGAGAGTAAGAGTAACGGAGCACAGGGTACACACCCTGATGGGTCAGAAGACAGAATGCCAGATCGGTACTCACAGAGGTAGTAGCCAGTCCTAGTCAGCAACGGAATCGGATACTCAGCCAAAGACAGGTCGGTACACACGGAGGTAGTCAGTCAGTCCTAGTCAGCAACGGAAAGCAATAACACAGGAGCGAAAGGAGCAAAGTCAGGCGAGCCGGGTCATACACAGAGCAGGAACAAGCAGCAACTCAAATGCTAGGTACAGGTACACCACGAAAGGGCACCGAAAAGATGACAGGAAAGAGTTTAAAAAGGCTAGCCCTGGGCAGAGTCAGAGCCAATAAGAACCGTGCAAGGAGAAACCCGGAAGTAACAATGTCGCTCTGCCGCTAGGATCATGGGCACGTGATAAAAGGCAAAGGCTCAATCTTCCACCACTAAAAATGAGAACTGTGCCTGTCTGTAAACTGTTTGAGAAAATAATTGGAAAGTTTGACACTGGACAAACAAAGATGCCAAAAAGCACATCCTGTTAGTCATCATCATCATTGCCACTTCTGAGTCTAAGTCCCACTCAGCCACACACACACACACACACATACACACACACACACACACACACACACACTAATAGTATTGACTAACCAGCAAAAACACAGGTTACCACTCAGCATCCACGACCTTAGCTTTGATGAGTGTCTCTGCTGCTCCTAGACGTGCAGCACCTGTGACACCTAGTAGTAGTACAATTTCAGCAACATCTAGTACCAATAGTATTAGCAGCCTCTCAGGAACCCCACAGACTATGAAGTTCACATTATAGAGATATGTCACTTAAGATCCAAAAGCTAAACATGTTGCTATCTGTTTTCTGTGTAAGAAGCATATTAGCAGGGGGAAAGCAGACTCACATCTAGGCACCTCCTCAATGACTTCTCATACGAAGTACAACCACAGGTCTGACTGGGAGACACACTATCAACAGGTCAGAGGTGCCATAATTATTAGCAGCAGAAGTATTTCTAAATGTTCCCGGGCTCTGGGGTACATAATAGAAGTACTGTTGATGTGCTAGAGAGTGTACCAAGATTTTTATGATTCTGAGTTTGTTTTATGAGATGACATAGAGTCATAGAGTACCTCCACATACTGCCACCACCTCCATAATTCATGTAATTAAAGCAATAAAGTTACACAGTTATTCTCTATATACTGCCATCCCCACACTTAGCATGTTCTTGGAAAGAAGGCTAATCCTGCACAAAAATAATGCAAATGTATGCCTATTGAATAATTAACTTTCCCAAATATTGGTGGTTGATATGCTGCCCTTTTTCTTTTGTTGAAAACAGAGGCTTTAAAGAACTGATGTCAAGCCACAGTTATTTTTCAAGGATGGTTGTGCCATGTTCCATAAGCAGGAAGTTAGTGCTGCGGGTACAGGACAAAGGCACTCACCCTGCTAACAAACTTTTCAAGGCAAAAGTTGTTGTAGGACTCACAACTTTTACTTTCCACTGTTTATTTTTCAACTTCATCCTTCAGTAGAAGTAATATTGTGGTGGGAAATGTTGCAGTCATAGAAAACATAGGCAACAATGTATTGGCAATGGAGAAAAGGAGAAAAGTTTTGCAGAGTCCAAAAGGAGAAAACTTTCATGAAAAAAAACTAAACATCGTTTATGTCTTTCCGCCCACCCCTACACATAGGGTCACCTCATATTCAGCATTCAGAAGTAATATTGTGGTGGGATATGTTGCAGTCATAGAAAACATAGGCAAAAATGCATTGGCAGTAGAGAAAAGGAGAATTTTTTTGCAGTGGCAAAAAAGAGAAAACTTTCATGAAAAAAGGCTAAAAATTATTTACGCAGGAAATTTTTCTGTCTTTCCGCCCACCCCTACACATAGGGTTGCCTTATATTCAGCATTTTTCTTTTCTCAAGAATGCAACAACAGAAGTGGAGGGGTTATCTGTTATTCGGTGTTACCCTATAACAAGCAAATATTGAACAACCATCACCTTGGTGTTTATGTTGACCTCCCCCAAGAAATCAGGTTCTGCCATGTCAATTAATGTGGCCTTTGTCCTTGACACTTCATGCAAATCACTTGGTGGTGGTGATTTTGGGTGACAGGATTCAACAAGACGTCAACAGCATATTCAGCTGGACGAACTGCCTGTAGATGCTCCCTGATTCCCTGAATTATTTTGCTCTCTGCCACATTGACATGTGTGGCCAATGCACCACACACTGAATTGCTAGATCCTTACATCTGCAGACTCACTATAAAGTGGTGGTGGAGGTAATGGCAGCAATGGCATTACTGAGGAATAGAATCCGAATAGTGATGGGGGATCAATGGGCATATTTTCCTGCACCAGACCCAAGCTGAAGAATATGACATTGACACATGTTATTGCCGTCAAACTCCCTGGCTGGTGGTGATTTCACTTCACTTTCTGTGGTATTTTCTCCAAGGTTCTTTGTACCCTTGTGGCGGGACTAGGGGAACAATTATAGCAGCATTCTTTTTTTGGAGGCAGTGTTTCCGATGCTTTACATACATGTCATGGTGGCTAACTTGCATGTGCTTAATGAGAACCCACATGTCAATACCTTATCACACACATTTTGCACAGCGCATTTGCTGATGATTGCATGGTGCCAGCCCCAAAGGAAAAAATTGTTTCACATCCATGATTTTAGTGGGTAGAAGGTGGAGAAGAATTGGATTATTCTTCTACTTATGCAGGTACAATGTGTGGGGAAGGTGCTGCTGCTACTGCAGCAGCATCTTTTCAAGGACTAAGAAGCATAGTGGGAAGTGGAACCAAATATTCCTGTGCTAGTCCCATATCACGGCCAGAGGCCATAGTGGAAACAGACACACTAGCCTGCTCATTCTGCTGCTTTAACAGATGTACAGCTGTCTCTGATGACTCTGCAACAGGAATTTCACTAGCAGCAAATTCTATAATGTCGCTGCTGGTGATGATGGCGATGCCCATTCCCATCTGCATCTCTTTCTCCCATTCTAATTCAATTTCAGCCATGAATGCTCTAATAATCATTTATACACCACCATCTCCACCACCCTCTCACTCATCACATCAGTCTTTTTCTGCACTCTGCTTAGTGAGGATGACAAATCTGACAATGGGTCACCTACTGATATGTTTTCACATATGTCACACTGATATTGGCAGCAGTAGGCACAGGCAGCTGTACTGTGCTGCTTATACTATCCAGTAATGCCCTAAGCCTTTTTAATATGTTTTCCTAGATCCATGGGGAAGATGTAGTCATTTCATTCAAGCATTCATTTATTCCTTATTCATTCACATGCTTACGCCTACTTTACACTATTCATAACAATTTTCACACTTACTTTGAGGACTGAGTGCTAGCAGTGTCCACAAATCCCTAGTTATCCTGCCTATTCTGTCCAAAACCAAATAAACATTAAAAAAAACCTAATGCCCCACCGCAGTTACTTATACAAAATAAATACCCCCTGTCCAGTAAAACCATGCAATAACCACCACCCTCACCCCTTTAATCCTGCTCAGGAGATTTTCTGAATCTGCATTAGAAAAAGCTGAACAGGGATTGGCTTTTATTGGCTAGATGGAAGTGCATCCGTGACCCCTCCAGCTAGATTCTGATTGGCTTGGAGGTGGGATTATTCCAGGACATGTTCCATGACATGTTCCATAATTTGAACAGGAATTTTAGCAGGATTAAGGAGAGTGGCATTTTAGCTAGTAAAGGTGGCAGCCACAGTGGTGGTGTGGCATTAGGTTTTTTTTTTTATTTTTTATTTTGAGTTCAGGAGGACCAGCGCATCAAGGACACCACTGAACCTCAGACATCAAGGGAAGTGTTTTGACTGGGATGGTCTGATTCAGAATACTAATGATTTAATTTTTTCTGGCAACTAAAATGTACACTGAAATTCTCACTAATCCACTGGGGGGGGTGTAACGGTTTGTACGACACTCAGACACAGTAGGTTAGAATAAAACACAGTTTTAGTAAAAGACACAATGAAAATACCCTTAGTGGGCTATAGCGTAACACAGCAGAATAGACAGGTATAATATAGGAATTGACATATGCCTACAAAGGCCCAGTATAATGATAAGCGAGATAATACATATACTGTCACAGGTCAGGCATAACAAGGAGAACTCAGCACAGCATGGGTTAAAGTCCAAGTGATATAATCAGTCTCTGATGTGGTGTGTTCAGTAACGCCCAGTATGATGGAATAATAGTGATCAGGAGACTGAATTGCTAGAGTGGAGACAAGCACTTTAGATTTGCTGGAGCAGAGCTGAGACTTATACCCCCTGCCGTAGCAGTAATGAAGGACACACAATACTCTGCAAGAGCTGTATGAAATAGAGCCACGAGCACCCTGCCGGTGCAGTCACGGAGGCTACGATACTCTGCAAGGGCTGAATAGGAATGAGCCAATGGCACCCGACCGGTGCCGTCACGGAGGCAACAGTACTCTGCAAGAGCTGAACAGAAAAGAGCCAATGGCACCCGGTTGGTGTAGTAATGGAGGCAAAGTACTCTGCAAGAGCTGAACGGAAACGCAACCACAGTCACACTGCCAGAGCAGTTACGGAGGCAACAGTAGCTCTGAAAGAGTTAACGGAAAGCTCAGCAGAAACGGAGGCAACAGTAGCTCTGCAAGAGTTAATGGAAGGCTCAGCAATAACGGAGGCAACAGTAGCTCTGCAAGAGTTAGTGGAAGGCTCAGCAGTAACAGAGGCAACAGTAGCTCTGCAAGAGTTAACGGAAGGCTCAGCAATAACGGAGGCAACAGTAGCTCTGCAAGAGTTAATGGAAGGCTCAACAATAACAGAGGCAACAGTGGCTCTGCAAGAGTTAACGGAAGGTTCAGCAGCAATGGAGGCAACAGTAACTCTGCAAGAGCTAACGGGATGCTCAGTGGAATGTATACTGCAGGAGCAGTAACGGAGGGAACGGTGACACAATGACTGGTAGGGCCAGACTAGGCAGAAGTAATAATGTCGCCCAGTGACACGATGAGCAGGAACTGGAGAGCTGGGCCGGATCACGGAGCAGGAACGTCAGACAAGCCGGGTCAGGTCACGGAGCAGGAATGTCAGCCAGGCCGGGTCAGATCACGGAGCAGGAACGTCAGACAAGCCAGGTCAGATCACGGAGCAGGAACGTCAGCCAGGCAGGGTCGGATCACGGAGCAGGAACCAGAAGCGGAGTAGTTGGTACACGGGAACACAGCAACTCAAGTAATCACTGGTACAGGAACACCACGAAAGGGCACCAGACAGGTGCCAGAGGTCCAGTATAAAAAGGCCATACTGGGCGGGCCAAATCAAGCTCAGCCAATAGGAGCGCAACACACAGAGACTGACAGGAAAAGCACGGGCACCATGATAGGGGGGACAAAATTGATTTCATCTGAATGAAAAAAAAATTACATAATAATTGGGATGAAACAAATTTTTGCTGTGTATAAGTCTAGCTCATATTGTGCAATTAAGCATACTAAAACAACTCTATTATTATTTTTTATATTCTCTTTCTCTCTCTCTCACACTATCTATTTGATTCCTTTCTCTTTTTTTCTTGCCTTCTATTCTACAACATGCTGCATGGGGGAAGTTTGGAGTTTTTTAAATTATGGGGGAGCAAATCCTTGCCGCTTTATAAATTATAGGCAGAAAATGGAACCTTCCTCATAGGAAAATCTGTCTACATGTCACAATGGGTGGGAATTCCTGTGATTAAATTCCCATGGGAACAAAATAGGACATTCATTCATCCCTAATAACTTGTACCAATCTAGGTGGAGGCTTGGTGAAGTTGTAGGTTATTTGTAGAAAGCCAGGCTCGGTTTTCCACATTTAAGGACAGGCATGTCTATCAGCAGATCTTTTCTAAAGTGTGGAAGCCTCTTCAAGATCTTGGCTCAATGACACTAGAGATTTTATATTTTTTGATTTGCCATGGGATTATTGAAAGAAGAACCAGACACTGGTAGTACAAATGGGTGGTATTATGGTGTAGCAAAGAAGGGTAAGCCACAGAGTGAAGAGAGATGCAAGTTGTTAAAGGCAAAATCTGTCAAAGGTAGCAGCTCTTCACAGTTGGATTAGTGTTTATTGAAAAGGAGCAAATAAATTGTTACATAATCTAGATTTGGGTTCTGTCTGTCCATTACTTTGGGGAATAGCATGGAGAAGAAAAATGCAAATCAATCTTAAGGTACCACCAGAAGATTTTGAAGAATCTAGATACAAGTTGTGAACATTGCTAGAAGACTATATTATGTGGCAGACTGTAAAGTTGGTAGATCTCTTGGGGGACACCTTAGAATATGGTAATTTGGTCAAATGAATGAAGTGAGCATGCTATTAGAAGCAGTCCACAACCACTAAGATGGTCGTGTTCCCCTGGGATCGAGGCAGCTCTATCATAATATCTTTACAGTACAGATCCATGGTTTGGATGGCACTGGAAGCAATGATCCACAGTTCTGGATAGAAGGCTCTTGTTAAAGGAACACATAAGACCGGTATGCATGAACGCATTAATGTCTTTGAGAATGGATGGACACCAAAAGAGTCATTCAATTAACTCTATCATCTTCTTGATCCTGGATGTCTTGCAAAAGCTGAACAGTGTCCCACTGTAAAGTCTTTGGGAGCAGGGTGTGGTATGTACAACTTAGTACAGGGGAGAGCATGAAGGATCTTAGACTAAAACTTTTTGATAGAGTCTATGTAAGATGGATTTAGTGTGATAATGATATGGTCAAGTAGACAGAGATGTGCAGGAGGGACACCGTGGATGAGCAGCTGTTGAACTGTATGTAGAGAGAATCTGCCATAAGAAGACAGGAGAAAAATGGCACTTCCCACTTAGAGGGAAATTCCCCATAAGAAGTTCTGTTTTCCTGCTTTTTTGCCTAACTTACAGCATTGAAATCAATGAGAAGACTGAATTTCTGCCCATCACAATGAAAGTTCCGCTTATTTTCCTGTAGTTATCGTATAAAAGGGTCTCAGGGTCCCACAGTATGCCTTTCTGTGTTTGTGAAAGGAAGAGAAAGCAGCACATTTGACAGCTAGTAAAGACAGGCTAATAAAATGGAGTTGAATCTTAGTTTAGGGCATATTGTAGGCAGGACATTTGTTCTCTGCATTGGAGGCACTGTGGGTTAGAAGAAAGCAGAAAGAAGGATGTCCCAAATACCACAAAAGTCTTTGTGACTAGTAGGACAGAGGCAGTCAAGTGATTAAACACTTTACTCCCACGTCCCTGCACTTCCTCCACCTTTCCCCCTCCCACTTGTGCACTTGCTAGACATTACTCAACTACTGTGTGTGTTTTTACTCTCTACATTACACAACTGATGGAGTATGATGTCTTGCCTTGGCCCACAACAAAATTCTCAATGTCGGCTGCTGTCTATAAAGTCTGCCTGAGTCACAGAGCTCCCAGTCAGCTGTCTAATATATTTATTTATTTAATTATTTATGTTTTTTTTAACGTTGTCCACCCTATCTTATCACAGTTAGTCCCAAAAATATATATATATATATATATATATATATATATAACTAAAAAACAAAATCAACAACATCTTTCCCCAGACTTCCCCAGCACAGAGACTATAAAAGTAAAATCAGCAAGCAATTTGGATCCCAGCTGCCTTTGTCTTGCCAGTCAGTCACACCAAATTTTGGGGTATTTTGGGTCAACCGCCTTCCTCCCTTTTTTCTCCCCCATTGTGCCCCCAGACTCCCATACTACAGAGAACAAATGTCCTACCTAAATGACTCCCTAAACTAAGCTTCAATTCCCATTTCTTTGCCTATATTCTCTAGCTCAAAAACATTCTGCTCTCCCCTCTCACAAACACAGAGTGACTGCTGTGAGAGCCTGACAGCCTTTTATACGGCTGTAGAAAACTTTTGTGTGGAGAAAAATGTTTCTACCCATTGATTTCAATGCAATGAGCTAGGTGAGAAAAAGCATGAAAAGCGTGAAAAACTGCACTTTCCGCAGGAAATTTTTCTCCAAGCGGAAAGTGCAATTTTCTGCTGATTTCAGTTTGAAATGAAATTTTTTGCCCATCCCTAATTAGGAAAATCCTACTGTCAGGCTTTTATGGCTTCTTAGATCCGTGTGAAAACCACTTTGACAGCTAAAGCCCTAGAGAACATGATTTTGAGTAAGGTATCCCATTACTTATTAATGGATTTCAAAAGGTCTGTAGCACTTTGTATTGAAATGGTAGTGAGCAGACGGTCATCTATGAGCCGAATGAGATCACCCTCATTTTTTCCTATGTAATGTATATGCTTGTCAATAGGTAGACGAAAGGCAGTACCTTATTCGGACCTTTAGTTCTCAAGAAAAATCTGGACATAAGCATAAAGAGTTACAGCATTTATATGGTGGTAACCACCCTGGAAGCTGTATATAGGTCCATACCAACACAATTTATACATAGATATGTTACCCACATAACCATAGTCTAACATCTCATGCCAAGGATATAAAGTTAAAAAAGTAGATTATGTAGATATCATACATAGTTCTGCCTAATAGCTATGCAATAACAGTAGCTGGGTTAACATTAATGCATTTAAAAACAGTCCATAGCTCAGAGAACATACACCATTTAGATGCATGTGGAACCCTACCGCTCTTTAGACTTGTGCACAACAAACATTTTCGGTAATATTCGATTTCGGATAAATGGGTTTTCTTTTTTATTCGGCGACTCTGCATTTCGGATCAGATCTGTTCAACTCAGACATTCGAAGACAGTCTGAATTATTCGTTGAATTTCAATACTTTAAAAAATACAATAAAAATGTAAAATTAAATAAATGGAACCATTTCCAAATGAAAATGGTGGAACAGGGTAAGGTGGAGATTTAGCCTTACAGTACTATGGATGAAGTAGATGAAGTATGGATGTAGCTAAATTCGAAGGAAGACTGAGGATGACTGATGCAGGCTGGGCTCAAGATGACTAGAACACTGTAGATGTAGCCAGCAGCAGACTGCAGAACACTGGAGCAGGCAGGACTCAGTAGATGGATACATCAGATTTCAAGAGACTGAGAAACTGAGGATGACTGGTGCAAGGAGGACAGGATGACAGCAACACTGTAGATGTAGCCTTCAACAAACTGCAGAACACTGGAGCAGGCACGACTCAGTAGAGATACCGCAGACTTACAAGAGACTACAAAACTGCGGATGACTGGTGCGAGGCAGGCTCAGGATGACAGCAGCACTGTAGATGTAGCCAGCAGAAAACTGAAGAACACTGAAGCAGCCAGGACTCAGTAGAGGTACAGCAACTGAGGATGACTGGTGCGAGGCAAACTCAGGATGACAGCAACACTGGAGATGTAGTCAGCAGCAAACTGCAGAACACTGGAGCAGTCAGGACTCGGTAGATGGCTATGAGCTGTGCAATGAGGTGTGTAATTTTCCTGGACTGCTTTCTGCACATCCCCTTGGAATGAAACCCACCGAAATCTTCCAGTGTAGCTTGTATTGATTTTGGGATGGGCTGTGACTGTCTGCTGCTCTTACTAGGACCAGATGTGGTATGATCCCCTTGCCCTTTCTCCTGCTGCCTACTGGTGGTGATGTGACACTGGTATATGCAGTACTAGTAGTGCCACTTTCTGTGCTTATCAGCAGTGACCTGGGGTAGTTTTCAGGTGTTGGTTCATCCCGGAGGTGGTTAGATGACCCAGCACCCTCCAAAGGCTGACTTCCCTGCCACACAGTTTGCATTTCACTAGCCGGCTATCGCTAAGTGTCACAAAATGGTCCTTCGCTTTAGAGCAACGGATGACTCTGTAGGGTGGTGGAGAAGAAGAAACTTAGGTGACACCTTCTTCATCTTCACATGCTGGAGCAACCTCATTTTGCCCTTTCTTTCTACATACCGTTACAGGGGTACCAGTAGACCTAAAGATGGCAGCAGGGATGTTGGTATTGGGATTGGAGGAGGATAGTGGAGTAACAGTGGTACTGGTGGCAAAGACACTAGCAGATACTACCTGGCTGGGAGACTCAAATGGAACTGGAGAGGCAAGTGTTAAGTTGTCAATAGAACACACAAGTGTAACTGGAGAAACAGGAGGAGTACTATTTGGAGCAGGGGAAAAATTAAACTCAGGGGAATAATCAAGGTCAGTGAAAAAATCAAGCTCAGGGGACAAATCAAGCTTAGGAGGCCTTGATCCCTCAGAGTCTTCTTCTACCTCTTGTAGGTTTTGACAGGAACAAAAATCATCATCAGCAGCAGATTTTGGGGAGATCTGCTCAATTCCCTCTACTGCCTGGTGGCTACCAGGAAATGGTAAACCTTTCTCCCTCGAATAATATTTTCTGGAGTAGATATGCTCTCAGTGGTAGTGACAGTTGTGGCAGGAAAAATGTTATCCAAATACTGGAATAATTTCCATTTGGGCTGCTTACACGGACGGACCCTATAAAAATCCCGCAGTATCCGATCAGTAGTGTTACACATGCTAGGTGTCCCCAGGTTTATACAACTGGCTGTAGCGGAGGTGTTGACTAAACTGCCAGTGGCACTAGTCATTGTGCAGGTGGTTCCGGGGGGATCATCACAAAATAGCTGATGAGACACAGGTGACGGCTGCTTCATGGTCTCATAGGAGGACCTGGACCTCTCTACCCTGCTAGTAGAGGTAGAACAACCTGCAGTTCCCTTCTTATTTTTATTTTTTGGTTTGGTGTGCTGCTGCTGAGTCTGTCTAGTACTACTGAAAGTACTCTTCTTTGACCACCTGCTGCTGCTAGCTCTGCTTGAAAGCAACATTACTATGGTGGTGTTGGTGGTTGCTGGGTCACTGCAGCTGCTACCAGGGTGAAAAACATCAGGCTCTTCACTCGGACTCAAATCCATGACAGATAGGAAGGTAGTGAACTATAATAGTTTTAAATTTTTAAAACCTGGCCACATGACAAATGTAAGGCTAGCTGTGTCATTCTGAAAATTATTCAAATAAATTCCTAATATTAATTTTAATGTTTAACACAGAAACAAAGGTGACTCTCCCTTGGGGTGGCAATAAGGTACTAGGCCTCCCTACACAACTGTGAGATTGGCTGTGTCACTCTGAAAATTATTCCAACAAATTTCTAATATTCTTAATATTTTACACAGGCACAAATGACTATCCCTTGTGATGGTAATAAGGTACTAGGCCTCCCTACACAACTATGAGATTGGCTGTGTCATTCTGAAAATTATTCAAACAAATTTCTAATATTAATTTTAATGTTTAACCCAGAATCAAAGGTGACTCTCCCTTTCAGTGGCAATAAGGTACTAGGCCTCCCTACACAACTGCGAGATTGGCTGTGTCACTCTGAAAATTATTCAAACAAATCCCTAATATTTTTAATATTTTGCACAGGAACAAAGATGACTCTCCCTTGAAGTGGCAATAAGGCACTAATGCTGGCTGCCTGCCTATGCCTAATGCTACCTGCCTGACTACACAACAACTGGACACTCTCTAATATTTCCTTCTTCTCTCTCTGAGCTCCAACAACGCACTAAAAGGAAATGCAGGCTGTCTGGGTCTGTGTCCTTAGTCCAACCCCCATCATGAAACGAAGAAGCTAATTGGAATAAACACAAGGCGGGAAAGTAACGCATGGAACAAAGAAGCTAATTGGACTAGAGAGGGAGGGAAAGTATGGAGAGAAAGTATCGCGCACACGGGTAGTCGCCGAATTTCTAAAATTTTCGACGACATTCTGTACCAGGGCTGTTTGGATTCAGATCTTTTTAAAAGAAAATCCCTTGATTTTCGGATGGACTGAATGAAGCCGAATTACCCCATATTCATCGAATTCCGAATGTTGATGAACTGAATCGCACAAGCCTACCCCTCCTACCTCCTTGTGAGACAATCTCACTAGCTGGTAATAACTTCCAATAAAAAAGTGGCCCTGCTTGATCCAGACAAAGTCTGGTGTAGAGTTGTGTGACAATAAGTATTGCCTATCAATGTGCCTCACAGCAGAACAGCTGAAAAACATTGCAGGCCCATGCACTGATGATAAACTATCTGTGAGACACCAAGCTGTATGGCACATTAATGTTTGTGTATTGTATTGTACAAGCAACAGTCTCCACTCAGACCATACTGTAACTGGAGCACAGCAGGTCATATAAAGTAGTGCAGGACATTCAGCCTCACAGCAGTGACTGAAAAGTAATGAAAGTCTAGGTTCTGATGCCAGCAAATAAAGGAGGTGTTTATTATTCAACAACACACTTCTTTTATACACCCAACCAGATTCATTCCCTTACTGAGACATACAGTAATAGATGTCAGAGACATTGACATACATGATACATTATTTTGAGACGAGCAAAAGATCACTTTAAACACAAAAAGTCCTGCTGAGAACTTTAGAGTAAAAGTCAACACTACGTCCATTAGTCCAGCAAACATACTAGGGACATTGATTTGGCAGTAACGTCATACTCCAAACTGACTGAGGCCATGGCTGCTGCAACTTGTGCACTGAATGACGAGTCTCCTACTCCTGAGAAGGAGGTTTTGTAAACGTGACAGGAAAATCTCCGCAACCACCACCAACAGAAGTAGAATTAGTAATACTACAATATTCTGTTGGTATTGCCATAGTGGAAGAGGATTTAGCAGTTAAACCAAGTGCTGCATCACACAGAGAGAATAAGTTGGTAAGCTCTCTAAAATGTAAGGAGTCCTGGACATTGACACTGTAAGCCAGCAAGTAGAAAGTAAGTCAGGTGACGTGTTATATCAAAGATGTCACAGACATCTTGTAAAATACTGCAAGATAGGGAGTTGGAGTGAAGAACTCCAAATGAGAACCGATTTGAGGCAGAATATTTTCATTATTTATTGTTGTATATAGTCTGTGACTGTCACAAGCACCAGAGTCTGTTATAAAATGATAGTTCTAAATGTGCAAAAGTCCTGACACATACACACTGGCCACAGGAATATGTAATGTCTAACACTCACAGAGACACCAAGTGAGCAATATTGACGAGTTTCACTGAAAGACAGATCATAAGGCATCAATCAATAAAGAATATATTTTATGGAAACAATCTTAGCAAACTTTATCAATTTTATTAGGATGGTTTGAGACATAAGCTCTGTACAACCATTGTTATGGGTTATATTTAATTTAATTTGGAATATTACATTCTGTTTTCATCACCAAACATTTTTCACCTAGACCGTTCCATTTGAAATATTAACTTTTGTTTTCAATCATCATACATATACCATTTGTTTGTGTTACTACACATCAGTGAACTTCACTGTCACAATTTGGGGAGATATTATTAATCATTTATTTATTTTATTTATTGTGTCAGCACAGAGGAATTAGATTCTATGAAACAATATATAGAAATTCTTATAGATTGAATAGAAGGTTGCATTGTGGAAGGAGAGAGAGAAGTAGGGTCAAAAAAACTGCCCAAAAGCATGATGTTTATACCATCAACAAACAAATCTCCAGATGTATCTGAATGTGTCATCATAATCGTTACACAAAGCAATTCATCTGTTTTGGGGTGTCAATCTCATAACTATGGTCATACTTCTCTATGGGACTTGCTTCCAGAATATGGGTTGTTTACTGATACACACAAACACCATTTAGTAGGCCCAATGCATGTGGCATTGTTGCAGCAGACCTGTAGGATTCCTTTGTTCTAGGCCTAAATGATAATTAATTTGATTACTGGTAAATAAAACAGTGTGTGTGGCCAGCACAAATGTATACATCAGTGGAAAACCTTACTTACACACCAGCAAGCATGTAGTAAGGGTGGGTTTTCAGTGCTGATGCTTATAACATTAATGACCAGGTCCATACAACCTGTCTATCCAGTAGAGTATAATGGTTTTGCTATTACTGAACTAAGTTCCTTAAGTACCCTTGGGTGTATACCGTCCGGTCCAGGCGCTTTATTCACTATAACCCTTTCCAGTCTCTTTTGGACCTTGTCCTCAGTAAGCCATGTAGATGTTGGAGGAAATTCCATGGTTTTGTCTGTTTGCCCATAGCTTGTCATTTCTGCTTCCTTTGTATATACTGAAGCAAAGAACGTATTTAGGGTCTCAGCCATACCTTTATCCTCACTAATCAATTCACCTGTTTCAGTCCTAAGAGGACCAATATCAACCTTAACTTTTTTGTTGTTAATATACTTGTAGAATTGTTTAGGGTTTTTCTTGCTCTCGTTTGCAATGTTTCGCTCATTTTCTATTTTAGCTAGCTTAATTGCTTGTTTGCAGATTTTATTACATTCTTTATATTTTTTAAATGATGCATCTGACCCATTTGACTTAAACACCTTAAAAGCCTGCTTTTTATTTCTCATTTCCCTGCTAACCACATTATTAATCCACATTGGTTTTGCTTTACTTCTCTTGTGCTTATTCCCCAATGGTATATATTGACGTGTATATTTGCCCAAGAGCATTTTAAATACATTCCATGACTCTTGTGCATTTTTATCTTTGAAAATTACATCCCACTGGATATCCTTTAAAGCTTCTTTTAACTTTGTAAAATTAGCCTTTTTGAAATTGAATGTTTTGGTTAAACTCTTGCTATTGGGTTTCTCATAACAAACTTCAAAGGATACAATATTATGGTCACTGCTGCCCAAATGTTCCCTTACCTGCACACTGTTTACAATGTCAGAATCGTTTGAGAGCACTAGGTCAAGCAAGGCCTCTTTTCTAGTTGGCTCCTCTACTAGTTGGGACATAAAATTATCATTTATCATACTTAGAAAAATATTTCCCTTTGTTGTGCCTGAAGTCATATTGCTCCAGTCAATTTCAGGGTAGTTGAAATCTCCCATTATAATTACCTTTGCTGACCTAGCAGCCTTTTCCATTTGCAGTAAAAGCTGGGCTTCCTCCAACTCCCCAACATTAGGTGGCTTGTAGCAAACCCCCACCAATATCTTTTTATTATGTGTGCCCCCAGTGTGTATTTCAACCCACAAGGCCTCTACCTTTTCATTGGACCCTTCATTTATATCTTCCCTTAAACTAGGTTTTAAGGCCTGCTTTACATATAGGCATACCCCTCCTCCCCTTTTATTAACCCTGTCCCTCCTAAAAAGTGAATAACCCTCTAGATTGACTGCCAAGTCATACGTATCATCTAACCAGGTTTCAGACACTCCAATCAGATCATACTGCTCATGTACTGCAATCATTTCTAGTTCCCCCATCTTACCAGCCAGACTGCGAGCATTTGCATGCATACATTTTATCTTTTTGCCATTCTTAAAGATTTCATTCTTTTTCAGATGTATTTGTCTTTTATCAGGCTGTAACAATGGCAACTCCCTATTAGCTGAACTAGCCCATTCCCCCTCTCCACCCCCTTGACCCTTCTCTAATCCCATTCCCTCAATTATACTATCTTCCCCAGCCTGTGTTGCAGCTCCCTCCCCCCCCTTTCTAGTTTAAAGTCTCCTCCAGCCTTCTAACCATCCTATCACCCAGCACCGTGGCCCCCCTTCCACTAAGGTGCAATCCATCACTACTATAAAGATTGCTCCCAAGGGAAAAGACTGACCAGTGCTCTAGGAACCCAAACCCCTCCTGCTTACACCAAGTCTTTATCCACGCATTTAACTCCCTAATCTCCCGTTGCCTTTCTAATGTAGCGCGTGGCACAGGTAGAATTTCAGAAAATACTACCTTAGAGGTCCTCTGCTTAAGCCTATATCCTAGGTCCCTGAAATCATTCTTAACGGACCTCCATTTTCCACTGACTTTGTCATTAGTACCAACATGTACCATGACAGCCGGGTCATGCCCAGCCCCTCCCAACAATCTATCAACCCGATCAGCCACATGTCGAACCCGAGCTCCCGGGAGACAGCAAACTGTACGATTGTGGCGATCTTGGTGACAGATTACCCTGTCTGTCTTCCTAATAATAGAATCCCCTACCACCACCATCTGTCTAGGTCTGCCTGAGTCCTGGATCCCATCCGTGCTAGAGGGGCTGTTCACTCGGCTGTTAGAGAGAACAGTCCTCTCCAGCAAAGACATTCCTGTGTCAGCATCCCCAACATCATTACTTAATTTAGCAAATCTACATTTGCTGCACTTCCCTGCACTTTCCTGCACTTCCTCTAAGTTGTGCGAGCAGGAAGAAACTATGCAGTTACCTCATCAACAAGCATTTTGAAACAGGGGAAGGTTTGGGATCAACTGCCACATGGAGTCTGATTTAACCATGAAAAGGGTTATTGGGGTTAATGAGGCAAAAACAGAGGGATGGGAAAGGATAAGAACAAGGGGGGATTGGTTAAGGAGGATAGAGGAAAAACAGGTTAAAGTGGGAGGAAGCTAAGACATGGGAAAAGGATTAACAATGGGGTGATGGGTTATAAAAAGGACTTTTCGGCTGTTTCTTCATGATTGCTGGATGTGTTTGGGAATAATCTATATGACAGCCAACGGATTATTTCCCTTATACTTAAGAAAATTTCATCTTTATTTACTATGCATTATTGTAAGCATTTTGAATTTATTTAATGTGCAGGTTTTGCGGTACGGATCATCTTTTATTTAGCCGCTAACTAGCACTTCAGTTTCAATACAAGGGGTATTTTTGAGAAGCGCCTATAGCATTTACAACATTTTTTAGTGCTCCAACTAATGGGTTTTCTATTGTTTTTAATATATAAATAAACATATGATATTTTAACATTAGTATCGCATGATACAGTATTTAGGAGTGCAATGTAAGGGCATTCTTTGGCTCTTTCTTTTTTTGTATAAATCTTGTATTGCCCATGCACCCGAATAGTGTACATGTGGGTTGTATATTTTGAAGATAGTGCACACTATTTTCTTCTTCTTTTTTCTGAAGAAGGAGTGAAAGAAAGGGACAGGTAAAATAAATGTGTCACACTGGCGCCAGTTCATGTACTTGATTTGTCCCTGAAGAACACATTGGGGAGATTCACTATGCGGTGATAAAGAGGTGATAAAGTGGACATGACTTCTCCAGTTTATCACTTCTGCAGAACCTATTTTATTCTATGGAGCCAATGCACTAAGATTTATCCAACTCTGGAGAGGTTAGTGAATAGGCTCCATAGTATAACATAGGAACTGGTGAAGTGATAAACAGACGTCATCTCCATTCTATCACTTTATTGTTCCTTAGTGAGTTTCCAGCCTAGAGATTTTTCTTACGTTCAGTTATGTCCTGGAAAGCCTTTACAATAAAAGTGACACATTTAGACAAATAGAAAAAAATACTTTATATTCAAATCTAAAGAAATAAAAATAGTGTCTTAATTTTGGCATGGGCTGGACTTGATGGACGCATGTCTTTTTTCAGCCTTATCTACTATGTTACTATGTTACTATGTTACTACGTTACTATGTTAGATACAGTTAGATTGTGTTTTTAAATATAAATAAACAGATATTTTTAGGGATTTTAAACTGGATGCAGATGACGTTTTTTCAGGTAGGCTATTCCAGGCATTTGAGCTCTGTAGAAGAAGGCAGAGTGACCTGCATCTTTTTTGTAGTTTAACATATTTAACAAGTTTCTGGCAGAGGAGCAGCTGTTACAGGGAGTACAGAGAGCTGGGGGAGGCACACTGTTCAGGTGTACTTTCTCTGTGATTTTAGCCCATATTATTTTTGCCATTGGAGAGGGACAGAAGGCACAGTGACAACAGCACTTGATTTTGTTTTCCTGGAGGATGGTTTCACATGTTTACCATGCATGTGAAGGTAGGCAGATTGCATGTGCTTAATTAAAGCATATTGTCAAGGTGTGGCCCCTCCTCTCCCCTCTTCACAACCTTGTCACTCACTGCGCATAGTGCAGTTGTCAACAATTGCACAGTGTCTGTCCCAAGAGAAAAATAATTCACCCCTATGATTTTAGGGTGGGGGATGTGGTAGAGGAGTATGTTCTTCTTCACCGGATACACCTGCAATGGCTGGTGGCAGTGGTGGCGCTGCTGCCTCAGCAGCAGTAGTACTAGGAAGAAGAGTACAAGTATAAAGTAGATCTACATCTACAATTACCTGTCCCATTTCACCAATACTCCCACTACTAATACCCATGATCATTATACTGCTGCTGAGACAGATGTACTTCTGTCTCAGAGGACTCAGCAACAGCATCTACACTGGAAGCAAACACCATAATGCAGCGGTTCTCAACCTTTCTAGTGCCGCGACCCTTTGATAAAATTTCCCAAGTTGTCGCGACCCCTAACAGTAAAATTATTTTCGTTGCACCTTCATCGATGTAATTACTGAATTACTCCATTATAAAGAAATCCTTACATCTTGTCTGCACGCCTGCGCTGTCAGTCCCAGTCTCCCGGACAATTACAAGTTTTACAGATTTGAATAGGCAAAAAAACTATTTTCTGATGGTTTTAGGCGACCCCTGGCAAATCGTCATTCGACCTCCGACGGGGTTGCGACCCATGGGTTGAGAACAGCTGCCGAACTGTCTCCAAACTGCATCTCATGTACCTATTTTTCATTGCTTTGAGCCAAGAAAGCTCTCTTGCTGTCACTATGTCCCCACCAGTCTCTTTCTTCTCTAGTTGGTGACGAAATTGACATGTGGGCCCCTGCTGTCATTAAGCTGAACATTGTTGCTTCTGCTACTTCCCACTACCACATTATCCACTATTCCCTTTATAAAATATTTCTGCAGATCCCTGGGGATGTTGTGCCCTGAGGCTGTCTGCTGCTGTTGGATTTATCCACATCAGCAACATCTCTCCACTTCAGCAAGCAACACAACAGATCTTTATTTTATTTCTTTATTTTCTGTCTCTCTTTCTCCATCACTATCTTCCTCATTCACTTTTGCCTAACCTTAGCCACGCAGCATGGCAGGAATTTCAAGAGGGAATTCTCGCTGCCACAAACATAGGGGTAAAATAGAAAAAAAAATTGCACAGGAAAATCAGTGGAGTTAGGAAAAATGAGGTAGCTTAAAACATTTAAAGGGATAGTAATACTTCGTTTTAACTTTATTTTATTTTGTAGGCATTAAAAAAACATGAAGAATGATATAAGTCTTATCTCTCAAACCTTTATGGTTTATGAGATATTCACAAGCAAAGTTTCCCCCTCCCGCCCCTTTTACCTACTGTAAACAATCTCTTCTCAGATGTGGAATGCAGTTCATAGACTGGACAGATAACACTTTTCCTATGAAAACAATGAAATCCCTGCCCCCCTTGACAAGCTATTCAGGTTTTTCCCTTATCTTAATTGAAGATTGTCCCTCTCTGCAGTCTACCTGGGCAGCTCCCTTCTGCCCTGACTGAGAAGTGTTACATCAGTAAAAGGGGCGGGAGGGGGATACTTTGCTTGTGAATATCTCTTAAACCATAAAGGTTTGAGAGATAAGACTTATATCATTCTTCATGTTTTTTTAATGCCTACAAAATAAAATAAAGTTAAAACGAAGTATTACTATCCCTTTAAAGTGGATATGTCATGTTAACCCAGCGGTTCTCAAACTTTCTAGTGCTGCGACTCTTTGATTACATTTCCCAAGTTGTGGCAACTTCTACCAGTAAAATTATTTTCATTGCTCCTTCATCAATGTAATTACTGAATTACTCTGTTATAAAGAAATCCTTACTGTTCCGAGGCCGGAAGCAATGCACCAGCGCAGATATCTTGTGTGCGCGCCTGTGCTGTCACTCCTGGTCTCCTAGACAATTGCAAGCTTTACAGATTAGAATAGACAAAAAAACTATTTTCTGATGGTTTTAGGCGACCCCTGGCAAATCGTCATTCGTCATTTTAATTAAGCCTTTTCATGCTATTGCAGATTTCATAGAAGTTTAATTTGCTAATGCAGCTTTGTGCAGTACCAGGAAGTGTTTACTTTCACTTTCCCCAGAAATAAAAGTGTGGATATCTCAAACTATATACATGTGCTGGGTAACATGACATCTAGGCAGTTTTTAATGCAGTTTTCAAATATGCAAATTTGAAGTAAGGTGAAAGTTCCACTGAAAAGTACAGTAAAATGATAATTTCGCCAGAACCATGTTATAAATAATGTTTGTTTTATGGTATATTTTCACGTAGGAATGGAGTCCTGAAGCTGCCAGAAACGCACATAAGGTTGCAAAGCTTTGTTTAATGGATCACAGTCTACCTTCACAACGAGAAATAAAAAGTAAGTATAAATCAATATTTTTTATTTTACAAATTTATTTCCTAACACAGCCAACTAATATTCACCTAAAGTACATTGCAGGGATAGTAATGTTTCACAATAACAGCAGTATTTGGGCCATGTAGAGTGTTATTTCAATACTGTCAGAGTTATAGTTCTAGAGTAAATGAATGTTAAAATATCCCCCTCCCGCCCCTTTTACCTAGCGTAAGTCACCTCCCCTCGTATGTGGAATCTGGTCCTGGGACCGGACAGCTCACAGCAAGGGACAATCTTCTTACTGGGAGTATAAGGAAAACCCTGCCCCCCTTGACAGGTTTTTCAGGTTTTCCCTTATGCTCACTGAAGATTGTCCCACTCTGTGATCCATCCGGACAGTCTTGCTGCTCTGAGGTGAGCAGTGTTACATCAGTAAAAGGGGTGGGATACTTTAATTATTCAATTACTCTTGAACTACAATTTCAGTATTGAAATAACGCTCTCCATGGCCCAAATACTATGAATATTATTTGGAGCTGCTTTTATTGTGAAACATTACTATCCCTTTAATAGATTTTATCATTGGTTCTTCAAACAAATTCCTATTGATGCTAGTGTTGATAAAACCAATGAAAAATGATCAACTGCAATGGAATCCAGCCCACAATGGGTAAATGTATGAATCTGCTCGTTTCCTACACAGGCTTATGGTCTTTGCTGTAGGAACTAGAGAAAGAGGTAAGGAACCTTTTGTTCTAGAGCTGTTGGATAGTTGGGGATGATGAGAGTTCTAGTCCCCAACAGCTGCCTCCAAACATTGCCTACCCTTGTACTAGAGCATAAGATGGCTTTAGTGTATACTGATTGATGCACAGATCACTGTTAACACTTAAAAGGATAGTAATACTTAAGATGTAAAAAATATATGTTGTAGGGTTTATGTCCCTGAATAAAACAAGAGTACTTCCACTGCTGAGTGATATTTTATTACAAAACTTGAATTTTTTAGGTGCAATATCACAGTGGCCTGAAAATTTACAGTGGCGCTGTTGCTACATCATCCTATGGAGATTTATGGTCTACAGACCAGAGCAGTCCATAGGATGGTGTAACAACAGCACCACTGTAAATTTTCAGGCCACTGTGATATTGCACCTAAAAAAATGAAGTTTGAGCTGTTATAATTTTTTTATAAAATATCTCTCAGCAGTGGGAGTACCCTTGTTTTACTCAGGGGAATAAACCTACAACATATTTTTTTTTACATTTTCAGTATTACTATCGCTTTAATAAATGTTAACAATTCCTGAAAACATGTTTTGTAGAATGCAGTGCAAAATTAAGTAAAAGTACATCACTTTCCTCTATGTTTTGTTACAGCATGTTAAAGTAGGCATAAAGGAAAGACTAAAAGGTCTGAACATGTACAGATTGCAGGAGAGACAAGAGAGAGAGAGAGGGGGGGATATCATAGAAATATTAAACTACATAAAGCGGGTCAAAAAAGTACATGGGGGAAGAACATTTAAAAAGAGTAAAAATGTTTGGACAAGAGGTCAAAATCTAAAAGTAGAGGGTCAGAGTTTTAGATGTTATGTAAGTTCTACTTCACTGAGAAGGTTGTAGATAACCGACCAGCAGAAGTGGTAGAGGTTAATATAGCGAGGGAACGTAAACATGCATTGGACAGGCATAAGGCTATCCCGAACATAAGACAAGACCAAGGACCAATTGAGATTTCAGATTTTTACACTAGGAAAATGGGCAGACTAGATGGGCTGAATGGCCATTCCATTTTTTGTCTCTATGTTTCTATTTTTAAAGGAAAGAAATGTCCCAAATCTGCCATACAATGCCCTAATGCCCTTTCCTTGGTGCAAGTGATGCGCAAAGGACAATTTTCAGTGTAAGAAGTTTAGTAAATAGGTCTACTGCGCATGACTGCCCCGCGACCGGGTAGCAGTGGCACTGTGGCCTGTGTAACGGGCTCTTCAACTAGTCACTAAATAAATTGGTTAAAGCTTCTAGTTTAGCTTACAATTCTGCAAGTAAATCCCCCCATTGTCTTTCAATATAATAAGAATTTGCAGATATAGACAATGTCACTGATTACATTATTATTATGAATATGATGACAGTGTTCAAATTATTATTATTACTAGTTGAAGAGCCCGTTACACGGGCCACAGTGCCACTGCCAGCCGGTTGCGGTGCAGTCATGCTCAGTAGAGTCTGCCCGCGCCGCGGCTGATGCAGAATGGGACGCTCCTTCTGAGCACCCCGCTCTGTATCAGCCTCATCACTGGCAGTCTCTACTGTGCATGACTACAGCACGTGCAGCAGTCTCTACTGCGCATGTCTGCGGCGTTACGCACATTTTAATAAATTATTATATAGGATGATTTACAAACATAAGCTGCTTGATACTATTACCACCTGAAAAAAAAAGTGGCAACGGTAGTTTTAACTTGTCACTTTACTACCTGTGCTGTTACAAAAAAAACAGAAAAATGGGTGCAAAATGTGTGCTCATTGTACCCAGTGAAAAAGTAGTTGGATTTGGTATTCTGTTACATTCAGTGGCTTGTAACACTGTATTTTTGCGTAATAACAGCCCCTAGCAAACCTAGGTGTTGAGTCCCTAACATGCATTAAAAAACACTGGTGACTACTAGAACAGTGGTTTGTAACACCCACACACGCATGCAAAGCTAGTGATCCCCTAAGCCCTATATCAATACATCCACGTCGCTACTAAAAACATGATTAAAAAGAAAAGATTAGCCTTATGAGTGTCAGTGGAGCATGCAACACATTGCAGAGCATTGCATAACCCACTGGAACTCATAAGGTTAATCCCCCATAAGCTAACACCATCCAATTACAATAAAAACTGTCCTGTAAGTCTGATGTCCAGCGGTGTCTTCATCAGCATCCTGTTTATTCACTGTCAGTCTTCTTCTGTAATCTTCTATCTGCCATCTTCTTCTTCTTATCGTTTTCTTCTGTCTTCTGATATATCCAATGCAACTATAATAATAATAAGAAAAAAATGTCAAATCATAGCTGGCCCCCAAAAATATTCAAGTTATAATTCAGGCCATAGATGCCACCCAAAAATATTCCAGTTACAATTGCATGCTACCACCGCTGCCGCTGCTGTCTGCCATGGCCACTGTAAAATAGAGCAAGAAACACCTCCTCAGTTACCTCTCGGGCCTTTGCCAGACCCGTACTGAGGGAACATTTAACAGAGACTGTCTTTTATATGGACAGTCTATGTTTAAAATGGTTCCCAGGCTTCCATTGGCTGGGATGTGGCTTATGCACCTCACAGCCAATCAGCTTCCATCAGGTTTCATCATTCCTCCCGTGTAAGCCCACATTCCAGCCAATGGAAGCCTGGGAGCCACGTTGAACAGAGACTGGCTATATAAAATCCAATTTCTGTTCAAATTTCCCTCAGTATGGGTCGGGCAACGGCCCGAGAGGTAACTGTGGGGAGTGAGGTTCTTGCTTTGTTTTCCTGCCACCAACACCAGCAGCAGAGTGCAATTATAACTGGAAAATTTGCGGGGGACATCTTTGGCCTGCAATTATAACTGGAATATTTTGGGAGGCATTTATGATTTGAACATTTTTTTATTATTATAGTGGCATTGAATATATCATTAGACAGAAAATAAGGAGGTGAAGATAAGAAGATTGCAGATAAAAGATTACAGAAGAAGATTGACAGTAGGTGCCAGGAAAGTGTTACAGCTATGGGGCACGGGTTATAGGATAGTCTTAGGGCTTGTATTGTTTCACTTTATTGAGATTGTTAGGGATAGTGTAGTATTAATGTTTGGGAGGCGGGGGCGTGACTGTGTTTTCAGCTCACTCTCGTTGTTTGACACTGTGTCAAACAATAAGAGTTGACTAGTTTCCTTTGATGTTCCCACAAATCATGCTGTTTTGCATGCATTGTGTGAACAAGAAACTGCAACAAGCATTTGGCCGCAACATGTGTGTGTACCGCCCGGAACTCCTTTGGCCCCTAACGGCACTTTTAGAATAGTATCAAGCCCAAGGTAGACGTAATTGCGAAATTGTCCCATTAGTACAGTCAATTTCGCAATCAGAGGGACAGAAAATTATGGGAGGTAAAATTAATGCCACAATTTGACTCTTTGACCTATGGTCTTAATAGAGACAGATAGTTTCTGTTACATTACCACACTGTGAATTAACTTTTACGACAGTCCCTCTAGGATCATAAATACCGGGACTCAGAGGAAGAATGCAATTTAAATCACATCCTCTACCATTGACTGATCAAGAAATCTGTATCTGGAGTAACATTCTTATCTGATTTCCATTATAAACAATGTAACGTGTACTTGTATTTAAGAGAGAAGTTTTTATATTTATCTGTATAGCATGCCTGAGGAAGAGACCTAAGAAGTCTTGAAAGCTTGCATTTTAAATCTGTTTAGTTAGCCAATAAAGGTATCAACTTTACAAAAAAATTCTGCATCCTGTATTTCTACGGCTAACACGGTACCAACTCTCATCTATATTGGAGTTTAGACAGTATTTGTGTGGTTCTTGGGCTACTGATGGGCATTGGAACAAGGACGAAGTGTCAGACAATCTATGTGTTGGAATAGGTGAAAAGGAGGATAATTTTGCATTGGGGAAAAGGAGAAAACTTTTGCGAATAAAGAGAAAAATTGTCAGTTTTTCGCGAAAAGTCATGCTAGAAATTTTTCTCACTTTTCACCCAGCCCTACTCAGATGAATGCCTCTTGTGGTGCTTGTGCCTCCACTTGCCTTTCTCCCCCTCCACACTTCACCTCTCTACCACTGTCAGACATCGAACTCCATTAGCTGTGTACTGTAGAGAGTAAAACACACACTCAGTAGTTGAGAAGTGTCTAGCAAATGCACAAGTGGGAGGGGGAAAGGTAGAGCAGTGCAGGGAAGTGGAAGTAAAGTGGTAGTACAAAAACTGATTGCATCAATGGTTGCTGCAGCATGTGCAATATATGATTACTCTCCTCCCAGGATGGATGCAGTTAGTCAAAGTCCCATCAATCATACCAAGCCAGTACCCCACCACCATACACATTTGCCACATTGTAGGTTGTACTTTATTTTTTTATCACTTGAAATCATCATGAATATGTGCCAGTGTCACTTAAGCAAATGCACTCTGTATACTAACACATTTTTTCAAGGTATATGTTGCTGTAGGACTGATAACTTTGACTTCCAGCTACTTATTTCTCCACTACAACCCCCAGAAGAAGTAATATTCTGCTCGGAAATGTTGCACCATATTAAAGGGGAACTACCACCCCGCAAAAACTTAACCTGGATTGATTCTTCATCTGGTGACTAGCTGCTTAGTAGCGCTAGTCTCCAGAAATATTACCCGGTTCTGCAGATTTCGGCCTTTTTCTGACAGTCACTGGAACAGGAAGCACGGACGTCTCGTCACAGTGACGTCCGTGCACCTGCGCTGTCAGTCCCTTTTGAGCCGGCCGGTGGTAGTTCCCCTTTAAACGTAAGAGAAAACTGTGTTGGAATAGGAGAAAATGCATTAGAACAGGAGAAAAATGTGTTCAATAGGCAAAAAATGCACTGAATAGGTAAAAAATTTGCATGAATAGGTGAAAATGAGGAACATTTTGCATTGAGAAGATGAGAAAACTTTGTAAAACAAAATAGAATAATTGTAAATTTTTTCGTGAAAAGTCATGCTGGAAATTTTTCTCACCTTTTGCCCACCTCTGCTAATAAGTGTAAGAGTGTGCCTAGTGCTGGGAAATGCATTTTCCAGAGATATTACCTTTGATACTGTTTTTACACTAACCTTGCCCTCTGCTGGACAGATTTTGGGCTACATTCTATTGCAGGTGCTAAATAATAACTTGCACAAAAAAAGAACACATCGCACCACTTCCAATGTAGTTCTTATTCGCAGGAATGCTTCTTCAAACTTTTCTTCTTAAAACCAACAAGCTTTATTGTAAATCATAAAAAATCATACCTGCGGTAGAATCTCTTAGCATCAAACTGACAAGACTTACGGAGTGGATATGAAAAGGTAACAAACACTGGTGATAATCAACGCGTTTCACACCCAGTTGACGCTTATTCATGAGTTCTTTTTTGTGCAATTGATTTAAAGGGAAAGGAAAACCTCTGTATTGCATGGTTGCATTGTTCATAAGTCATCTCCAGCACAGTATGTGTTTTTTGTTTTCTCAGCCTTCAATATGCATTTTATTATGTATGTTGGTTATATCTGATTGGAGCCGCTGAACTTTGTATATATGTTTCTCTAAATGATAACTCCCTTTTTATCAAACATTTTCCTATTGAAGTCTATGGGGAAAACTGGAGATAAAAACAGTGATAAAATTAGCACCTGTAATAGAGTCCAACCCTTATTCTGTTATATTCTATGGGGGAGGTGAGTCACTGACAAACAGTTCTTGACAGAATGTGATAACTGCTGAGTCACATCCTTACAGCTTGAACTTACAGCAATAAAGCTCCCTGTATCTCTGTTTCCTGAGAGTATAACAGATTGGACTATCATAATAATAAACTGACTAGTAGTGGGAGAGCCCTTGTTTTACACAGCAGCAAAACCCTATAACAAATGTGTTTACATAAAAAATGAGCTGCTCCTTTAATTGCTAACAAAAGTAAAATGGGCAATTTGATAAAAGAAAGCAGTTCTGAAATAATCCAACTACACAGTATGGAACACATAAAAATCCTCAAATTTCAATTTATCTATAGAAGTAAACCTTTTCTTAAAAAATAAATAAATAAATACATAAATAAATGATATAGGGTGGTTTCCTAGTGAATAAACAAGGGTATCCCACTGCTAGGACATTTTCAGTTAAAAACTTTTGCCACTTTTTTTTTTTTTTACTGTAGTTGTCCATTATGGCCACCAGATGGTACTGTTCCTACCACTTATTGACTTAAAGGAGCAGTAAACATTTTTTTATGAAAACACATATTTTACAGAGCATTTCCTGCCGAATAAAACAAGGTCACTCCCATCGCTGTCAGATGTTTTATTCAAAATTTATAGCAGTTTAATTAATCAGGAAGTGAATTTACTGTGTTTACTTCCTGATAGTTCTAACTGACAGGAAGTGACAGGCAGTTTCTATCACATTCTATGGAGAACTGTATGTCTCTGACTTTCCTGACTTTCCTCTCCATTAGAATCTAACAGGAAATCTAATTAGAATTTGACCACTAGAGGGCACTGCTAATGTAAAAAACATGGGTTTAAACTGTAATAACTCTGGAAATATAAATCTCTTGGCAGTGGGAGTACCCTTATTTCACTCAATAGGAAAATCCCTACAATATATATTTTTTCATAAAAAAAAGTTTACTACTCCTTTAAGCTCTCCCAAAGGATGAAGCATAAAAATGTTACAGTTAATTCAATTTGAATATTGAAATGTGTATATTCACTATGTTATAACTGGTTTACCGCTGAATTTCTGCTCATTTCTGTGTGCATCTATGTAGCTTTGTGTGTAAAAAAAGGTAGGCCAGGTTTTATAGTCAATATTCCAGTTTTTTTAAAGCATTTCTATTTGTTTTGGGCAGAGCCTTCTCATGCTCATTGTGGTGAAAACCTCTACATGTCAAGCTTTGAGGCTGACTGGAGAACAGTTGTTAATTCTTGGGATGAAGAAAAACATTTTTTTAAATACGGGACTGGAGCAACTTCACCCAGTGAAATGGTCGGCCATTATACTCAGGTACATAGAAGCTATCCTATATAATAATTCGCCAAGTTGTGTGTAACGCCCGACATGCGCAGTAGACACTGCTGCGCGTGCGGCAGTCATACGCAGTGGAGACTGCCCGCGCCGCGGCTGATACAGAGCTGGGCGCTCAGAAGGAGCGCCCAGCTCTGTATCAGCCGAGGCGCGGGCAGTCTCTACTGCGTGTGACTGCCCCGCGACCGGCTGCCAGAGGCTCTGTATCAGCCGAGGCGCGGGAGACCCGCGACCGGCTGCCAGAGGCACTGTGGCCCGTGTAACGGGCTGTTCAACTAGTATTTAATAATTCATAGGGACACATAAATAATTCTGGGTAAAAGAAAATGTACAATTTAAGTGTCAAATACCAATTCTTATTTATTTAAATTGGTCTTTTAATTTCTTGAATGGTAAAGGTGAAAAAATACCACAAATTCTCTTTGATTTAAATGAGAATTTAAAGCAGTCACAAAAGCACTGTGAAGCATTGTGCATAAAAGCCCATATATATATACCTGCTTTCCGGGACATACAGGAGGGTATGATTTCTGCAGTAATTTGCAAGGAGTTGGTCTGCCCTCATTATCCACTGTTAAAGCAGCAGTAAACTTTTTTTATTAAAACACATATTTTATAGAGCTTTTCCTGCTGAATAAAACAAGGTCATTCCCATCGCTGTCAGATGTTTTATTAAAAAATTATAGCAGTTTAAATAATCAGGAAGTGAATTTACTGTGTTTACTTCCTGATAGTTCTAACTGACAGGAAGTGACAGGCAGTTTCTGTCACATTCTATGGAGAACTGTATGTCTCTGACTTTCCTGACTTTCCTCTCCATTAGAATCTAACAGGAAATCTAATTAGAATTTGACCACTAGAGGGCACTGCTAATGTAAAAAAACATGAGTTTAAACTGTAATAACTCTGGAAATATAAATATCTCTGCAGTGGGAGTACTCTTATTTTACTCAATAGGAAAATCCCTACAATATATTTTTTTCATAAAAAAGGTTTACTGCTCCTTTAAAATTAAAAAAAAACCAAGGCCGACTCTCACCTCTTCACCAACCTTCGCACTGCAGCAAGCAGTACATAGCCTGGCAAATATGTCGGTGCTGTTGTCTGCAGGAACACAAAATGGACTGGACACAACACAATTAGCCCATTGGTAGCAGTAACATTACTTCTGCATACTGTGTGGGGACCATGAATTGCCACTACCCTGATGTTAACACCTTATGAGTGACCCTGAGGATGGTGTCCTCCTGCTCTGACCTCCAGCGATTAGGGCAGAGAAAGATGAGACAGGTTGTCACTGTGGTATCCCCTGTCTCACTCTCATTCCACTGGATCCCCATACTCCCCAGTGTTCCCAGGCAGGCTAGGAGGCCCCCAGATCCCTTTCATAAAAGTGCCGCTTCTCACAATAAACAACAACGTATACTCTGCTGAGAGTGAGGCACTGCACACTCTGTTGACTTTGCTAAGTTGCTGTATGAGTCTGAGGACAACATTTGCTTGCTTCCTCCACTGTTGCTCTCCTCTCTGAGACCCGTTCGACTGGTCACAACAAATGACAATGCATACTCTGCTAAGAGTGAGGCACTATAAACTCTGTGTCCCAGGAGTGATTTGCATTCTGGCAAATGTTGTCCGCAGACACATACAGCAACTTAGCAAAGTCGACAGAGAGTGCAGTGCCTCACTCTGAGAAGAGTGTACTTTGTTGTTCGTTGTGAGAAGCGGCACTTTTATGAACGGGATCTGGGGGCCTCCTAGCCTGCCTTCTCCTTCTCCAACATCTCTCTCATCAAAGCGCAATGTGCCAAATGCTATACTCAAAATATTATAATCACAATGCTAAAAGCAATACACAAAATGCTATGTGCCATATGCCAAACACTATACACCAAAAGCTATATGCACAACGCTAAACACAATATGCCAAAAAATATACTCCATACGCCATATGCAATAAGACAAGTGCTATAAGACAAATGCTATATGACAAGTGCTATATGCAAGCCGCCAAAAGCTCCATGCAAAAAGCTATACTCAATACACCAAATGCAATATGTAAAACATCATGCAAAAGCTATACACCAAATGTCACACACACAACACTATATGCCAAGTGCTGTATGGACAATGATATAGAGAATATGTTATATACTATATACGCAATACATACTCCTTTTAGGAGTTTTTCCTACAGAAATAAATATAATTTATTAAATTATTACATTTGAGTCTCTACTCAATATCTCTGCCATAATATATAAGAAATTACTCCCTTATATGTACGGGTTGGTTGGAGACATTCTACTCCCCCATCATTTTAAGAGATCTAATGTAATTTCTTTGAGTGAGTACATAAGTGCTCCAAGTATGATAATTTGTACTTCTGAATTAAGGCATGATGTTCAGTCACTTCCTGTTTTACCTAACCCTATGCAGAATGCAAACACAGCAATTTCAGAGCAAACCAAGTGCAATATGAGGGGTGGGGGATCATTCCCATTACTTAAATGGTGATTTCAATATCTTGATAGCTATCACATAGCATTTAAAGGGGTTAACCATTTGAGTGGCAAAGGAGTACACAATGCTTTGCATACTCTTCTGGCATTCAAAGGGTTAACCCTTCCCCCATGTAAATTACTGGAACTTTTTGTTTCCTGTAGTGGAGTTGGTTTGCCCTAGACTTACTTTTATTTGTAAGTCATAAAGACATTTAAGATATATTGTATCTGTTCATGTTTTTGCCATTTCAACCTATTAACACTAAATATGTAAATCTAACATCTAGCTTGTCTGGGATGAAACAAAGCTAGTTGGATGTGCAATGAGACGCTGCAAAGGCACTCCTGTTCCATACTATTATGTCTGCCATTACTGTACACGGTAAGTATTGCTACCTCTATTGAATTTTCTCACATCCTATCTATCTATCTATCTATCTATCTATCTATCTATCTATCTATCTCATATCTATCTATCTATCTATCTATCTATCTATCTATCTATCTATTTATCTATCTATCTATCTATCTATCTATCTATCTATCTATCTATCTATCTATCCATATCATATCATATCATATCATATCATATCATATCTATCTATCTATCTATCTATCTATCTATCTATCTATCTATCTATATCTATCTCATATCTATCTCATATCTATCTATCTATCTATCTATCTATCTATCTATCTATCTATCTATCTATCTATCTATCTATCCATATCTATCTCATATCTATCTCATATCTATCTATCTATCTATCTATCTATCTATCTATCTATCTATCTATCTATCTATCTATCCATATCTATCTATCTATCTATCTATCTATCTATCTATCTATCTCATATCTATCTATCTGTCTGTCTGTCTGTCTGTCTGTCTGTCTGTCTATCTATCTATCTATCTATCTTTCTATCTGTCTGTCTGTCTGTCTATCTATCTATCTATCTATCTATCTATCTATCTATCTATCTATCTATTCTGTCTGTCTCGCTGTCTGTCTCTGTCTGTCTGCATGTATATCTATCAATTAATATGTTTATTTATATATCTCCACTAATGTATGAAGAACTTTACAATGTAATGGTTACAAGTGCTTTGCAAAGTGAAACACTGGAAGTGGGGTGCTTGCTTGAAAGCTTCCAATCTAAAGAAATAAAGGGAGACATACAGAGTATATAAGGGTCAAGTTCGGAATACAGATCTAGAACTCTGGTCAGGATAGGGGACACATAAATAAAGTGAATTATAAGAGCCTTGGATGTATATAGTCATTGCCTTCTACCTTGTTGAAGTTTTGTTGAGGAAGTGTAATTTTAAACGAGACTTGAATACCACAAGAGAGGTGCAATGGTGCAGGCTGGGACATAGAGCATTCCACAGATAAGGAGCAAAGAGAGAAAAAGGTAGACACATAAGGAGCTGAGAGTAGACAGTCATGGGCTGATAGTAAGTGGCTGGAGGGGATATCGAGGAGATTAGAGTGGAAATGGAGGAAGGGGTAGAGGAGAGAATGGTCTTGAATGAGAGAGCAGTATTCTGTGATATCTTGAGTCTGATAGGCAGTCATTTGAGAGACTGGAGAAGAAAAGAGATAGGGACAAACCAATGTGACATTAAGGTAACTTGAGCTGCAGCATTTTGTATGGATTGAAAAGTATGGAGATGGGAGGCAGGAAGGCCAGAGAGAAGAAGGTTATAGTAGTCTATGCAGGATAGACTGAGTGTTGTGAAATAATTTTAGCTGTGGATAGACAGAGGAAGGGAAGGATTTTTGTTATGTTACACAAGATAAAGAGGCAGGATTTAACATTGGTATTAATATGAGGAGAGATTGGGAGGGCAGTGTCAATTATCACCCCTAGGCACCATGTTTCTGATACTCGATTTTCTTTATTGATACATAGAAGGGCACTATTGTGCCGGGCCTAGGTGGGATTAGAATTAGCTCAGTTTTAGACATGTTGAGCTTGAAGTGCTTATCAGCCAGACAGTCTGAGATATCTGAGAGACAATCTGTGACTTTAGATTGAATATCAGCAGTTGTTCAAGGTGCAGATAAACAAAGCTGGGTGTCATCCGCATAGATGTGATATTTGAGGCTGAATGAGTTAAGAAGATAGCCATGTGTTATTGTGTAAAGAGAGAACAGAAACGTTCCTAGAACAGTGCCTTGAAGAACACCAACAGGGAGGTGGATGGGAGAGGATGGAGTGTTGGCTTTGGAGTGACTGAAGGATTGCTTAGTTAGATAAGATGACAGCCAGTTCTTGAAGTTATGTCTAAGAGGTGAATAATTTGGAGGAGGAGAGCATGATCACAGTGTCAAAATCAGCTGAGAGATCAAACAGGATAATAGTGATGAGCGAGCATGCTCGGCCGAAGCTCGGTTCGGCTCGAGCATCGCTCTGCTCGGCACATGGCGGTACTCGTACGAGTACCGCATGTGATCGCCCGCCATGTTCGGGTCTCCTCCCCGCACGTTTCGCGGCTGCTGCGCAGCCAATAAACGTGCGGGGAGGCTCTGACATCAGTGTAATGCCAGCAGCCATGTTGGCTGCTGGCATTACACTGATTGGCTGGCCAGAACCCGTGATCGGGTGCTGTATAGCACCTGACCAGCGAGTTCGGCTCAGTCTTAGCCAGGGAGAGATGAGGAAAGGAAGGGAAAGTCAGTGTAGGGAGAAGAAAAGTGTTGGAACAACATATAAAGACCCAAAAGTCCTTTTTAGGACTGTTGTGTGTGGGGGCAGCAGTTATATTTTGTTTGGGGGGGCACAGATTTAAAAAAAAAACGTCACATATTCCGTTCACTGTGCCTAGCCGCAGATTAGCAGCACATTCTGTTTAGTGTGCAAAGTTGCAGATTAGCAGCACATTCTGTTTAGTGTGCAAAGTTGCAGATTAGCAGCACATTCTTTTTAGTGTGCAAAGTTGCAGATTAGCAGCACATTCTGTTTAGTGTGCAAAGTTGCAGATTAGCAGCACATTCTGTTTAGTGTAGAAAGTGTAAAAAATAAACGTCACATATTCCGTTCACTGTGCCTAGCCGCAGATTAGCAGCACATTCTGTTTAGTGTGCAAAGTTGCAGATTAGCAGCACATTCTGTTTAGTGTGCAAAGTTGCAGATTAGCAGCACATTCTGTTTAGTGTGCAAAGTTGCAGATTAGCAGCACATTCTGTTTAGTGTGCAAAGTGTAAAAAATAAAAGTCACATATTCCGTTCACTGTGCCTAGCCGCAGATTAGCAGCACATTCTGTTTAGTGTGGAAAGTGTAAAAAATAAACGTCACATATTCCGTTCACTGTGCCTAGCCGCAGATTAGCAGCACATTCTGTTTAGTGTGCAAAGTTGCAAATTAGCAGCACATTCTGTTTAGTGTGCAAAGTTGCAGATTAGCAGCACATTCTGTTTAGTGTGCAAAGTTGCAGATTAGCAGCATATTCTGTTTAGTGTGCAAAGTGTAAAAAATAAAAGTCATATATTCCGTTCACTGTGCCTAGCCGCAGATTAGCAGCACATTCTGTTTAGTGTGGAAAGTGTAAAAAATAAACGTCACATATTCCTTTCACTGTGCCTAGCCGCAGATTAGCAGCACATTCTGTTTAGTGTGCAAAGTTGCAGATTAGCAGCACATTCTGTTTAGTGTGCAAAGTTGCAGATTAGCAGCACGTTCTGTTTAGTGTGCAAAGTGTAAAAAATAAACGTCACATATTCCGTTCACTGTGCCTAGCCGCAGATTAGCAGCACATTCTGTTTAGTGTGGAAAGTGTAAAAAATAAACGTCACATATTCCTTTCACTGTGCCTAGCCGCAGATTAGCAGCACATTCTGTTTAGTGTGCAAAGTTGCAGATTAGCAGCACATTCTGTTTAGTGTGCAAAGTTGCAGATTAGCAGCACATTCTGTTTAGTGTGCAAAGTGTAAAAAATAAACGTCACATATTCCTTTCACTGTGCCTAGCCGCAGATTAGCAGCACATTCTGTTTAGTGTGCAAAGTTGCAGATTAGCAGCACATTCTGTTTAGTGTGGAAAGTGTAAAAAATAAACATCACATATTCCTTTCACTGTGCCTAGCCGCAGATTAGCAGCACATTCTGTTTAGTGTGCAAAGTTGCAGATTAGCAGCACATTCTGTTTAGTGTGCAAAGTGTAAAAAATAAACGTCACATATTCCTTTCACTGTGCCCAGCCACAGATTAGCAGCACATTCTGTTTAGTGTGCAAAGTTGCAGATTAGCAGCACATTCTGTTTAGTGTGCAAAGTTGCAGATTAGCAGCACATATTCCGTGTAATATGAAGAAGGCGGGTAAAAAGGGACGGGGAAGTGGACGTGATCCTGATAGTTCAGGGCGCGGGTCAGGACGCGTAGAAACTGTGCCTGGTGCCAGAGCACAAGAAAGAAAGACATCCACCATACCTAGCTTCATGTCTCAGTTTACAGGGCGTCGCAGGACATCACTCTCGAGGTCAGACCACTGCGAACAGGTGGTCGGTTGGATTTCAGGTGATACTGCTTCCAGTCGGTTAAGCACCACCCTGTCTTCCACCAAGTCCACTCTCAGTAGCCAAGAGTCTGGTCAACATAATCCTCACCCTGATCATCCTTCCTCCCACCATAGAGGGTCTGGCCAAAAAAGTGATCCCACACTGGGATATAGTGAGGAGCTCGTCTCATCACCAATCCTTCATTTGAACCTCTCTCCAAGCACGCTTGCAGAGGAACATGAAATCTTGTGCCCTGATTCACAACCTCTAGAGGGTACCCAATCACAAGAAGATGACAGAGCGGGAACGGCATTTAAGGTCAAAGGAAGTGGATGATGATGATGAGACACAGTTGCCATCAAATCAACCACTATTACTGTCTCAAGACCTTGATGAGGAGGATGATACACAGTTGTCAATGACTGAGTATGTGGTGGGATCAAGAAATGAGGAGGATGATCAGAGTGAGGAAGTGGAGGAGGAATTGGTGGACGATGAGGTGACTGATCCCACCTGGGAAGGTGGAGAGCCGAGCGATGACAGCAGTCCTGAGGGTGAGCCATCTGCAGCACCACAACAGGCTGGAAGAGGCAGTGGTGTGGCTAAAGAAAGAAGGCGGACCGCACCAAACCGGCCCGCAAATGTTGCACGGAGCACCCCCTTGCATAAATCTCCCTTGCCAAGGGCTAGGTGTTCCGCGGTATGGCGTTTTTTTAAGGAAAGTGCGGACGACAAAAGAATTGTAGTTTGCAACCTGTGCCACACCAGAATGAGCCGAGGCATGAACACTAGCAACCTCACCACCACCAGCATGATCCGACACATGGCATCCAAGCACCGTAATAAGTGGGAGGAACGCCCGGATCGCCAATCTGTGTCTGCAGGCCACACCACTGCCTCCTCTTCCCCTGTTTTCGGTGCCGGCCAATCGCCTGTCGAAGGCGCAGGCCCGCATACCTCCCGCCCTGCACCTGTACCATCTGAAGCACCATCAGCGACCACATCCACTTCCCTGTCCCAGCGCAGCGTCCAAATGTCGTTACCCCAGGCATTTGAGCGCAAGCGAAAATACCCAGCCACCCACCCACAGGCCATAGCACTAACCTCACACCTTTCCAAATTACTGGCCATCGAAATGCTGCCATTTAGGCTTGTGGAGACTGAGTCCTTCCGCAGCCTGATGGCAGCAGCTGTCCCTCGGTACGCAGTCCCCAGCCGCCACTACTTTTCCCGGTGTGCCATCCCCGCCTTACACCACCATGTGTCCCGTAACATCACCCGTGCCCTGACCAACGCAGTTACTGGGAAGGTCCACTTAACGACTGACACATGGACAAGTGCTTGTGGCCAGGGACGCTACATTTCCCTGACGGCACACTGGGTGAATGTTGTGAAGGCTGGGAGCGACTCGGACCCTGGGATGGCACAGGTGCTACCCACGCCGAGGATTGCGGGCCCTACCTCCATCAGGGTTTCCGCCAGCACCTACGTTATTGGCTCCTCCTCCTCCGTTTCCACCTCCGAATTCTCTGCGCGCAGCGCCACTCACCCATCATCCGGTAGCTGGAAGCAGTGTAGCACTGCAGTGGGGAAGCGTCAACAGGCCGTGCTGAAGCTGATCTGCCTTGGGGACAAACAGCACACGGCCTCAGAGCTGTTGCAGGGGATTAGTCACCAGACCGAGCAGTGGCTCTCGCCACTCAACCTGCAACCAGGCATGGTTGTGTGTGATAATGGGCGTAACTTGGTGGCGGCTTTGGAGCTCAGCAAGCTCACACACGTACCATGCCTAGCGCATGTATTTAATTTAGTGGTTCAGCGATTTCTAAAAAGCTACCCCAATTTGCATGATCTCTTGACCAAGGTGCGCCGCGTGTGTGCACATTTCCGTAAGTCATCAACAGCTTCAGCCGGCCTGTTGAAGCTGCAGCAGCGCTTACAATTGCCAGCTCACCGGCTGCTGTGTGACGTGAGCACTCGCTGGAACTCCACCTTCCAAATGTTGGCCCGGCTTTGTGAGAAGCAGAGGGCAGTAGTGGAGTACCAGCTGTTACACGGTCGTCGCCTCTCCGTTCAACTTCCTCTAATCAGAAGTGAGGAGTGGGAATGGATGTCAGACCTCTGTGAGGTTTTACGCAATTTTGAGGAATCGACACAGATGGTGAGCGGCGATAACGCTATTATCAGTGTAACCATCCCACTTCTGTGTCTACTGAAACGCTCGCTGCTCACAATTAAAACCGACGCTTTGCATGTGGAAGAGGTGGAAATGCGGGTGGAAGAGATAACACAAGGTGATAGCCAAAGCACCCTCACTTCGTCTTCTCAGCGACAATTGGAGGAGGCGGAGGAGGAGGAGGAGGAGGAAGACACGGTTGCCTCCGCTACAGAGGGTAGCCATGGAACTTTAGTTCCATCTCTTCAGCGTGGGTGGGCAGAAGAGGAGGAAGAGGATGAGGAGATTGAGAGTCATCCTCCTGGTGAGGACAGCGAAATCTTGCCTGTTGGTACTCTGGCACACATGGCTGACTTTATGTTAGGCTGCCTTTCCCGTGACCCACGCGTTATACGCATTTTAGACAACATGGATTACTGGGTGTTCACCCTTCTGGACCCCCGCTACAAAGAGAATTTCTCATCTCTCATTCCTCCGGTGGAGAGGACAAGCAAAATGGTGCAATACCAGAAGGTTCTTGTCGAAAAATTGCTCCAAAATTTTCCATCTGACAACGCTGGCGGCAGAGTACGTGCTACCTTGGCCAACCGAGAAGGGGAGAAAAGGGGAGCACACAGCAGTTCCGAGAAAGGCAGGGCAACACTCTCCAAGGCGTGGGACACCTTCATGGCACCCCGCCAGCACCCTCACCCTGATGCGCAGCCTAGTGTCACAAGGAGGGAAGAGTTTTGGAAGATGGTGAAGGAGTACGTAGCAGACCGTGTCAGCGTCCTCAATGATCCCTCTGTGCCTTACAACTACTGGGTGTCCAAGCTGGACACGTGGTATGAACTGGCACTCTACGCCTTGGAGGTGCTGGCCTGCCCTGCCGCCAGCGTTCTGTCTGAGCGGGTATTTAGTGCTGCTGGTGGCATCATAACAGATAAGCGTATCCGCCTTTCCACCGAAAATGCTGATAGGTTGACACTTATAAAAATGAACAAGGCCTGGATTTCCCCTGACTTCTCCACTCCACTGGAGGAAAGCCCCGGGTGAACATAAAGTGACTTTATATATGTTATTTACAATGATGGGAATACTCTGTATTCCCATTCACCCCTTTCCACCCAAAAAACGGGTATATGGTTGACTCTCTTCCATATACCCTGTGATATAATTTTTATATAGGGCCAGCTCACCAGCGGGCCCTGTGATATAATTTTTATATAGGGCCAGCTCACCAGCGGGCCCTGTTTGACAACTTTTTGTATAGGTCAGCTCACCAGCGGGCCTTCTTATATAATGTTTTATTGGGTCAGCTCTCTAGCGGGCCCTCTCATATAATGTTTTATAGCGTCAGCTCACTAGCGGGCCTTCGCATATAATGTTTAGGATGGTCAGCTCCGCAGCAGACCCTCACCCATAATGTTTTAGATGGTCGGCTCAGCGCACGTTTCCCTCTTAATCATGGCCCCAGTTCAGAAAAATCGAGGACATTTTTTGCAGAATTTGCCTCTGCGCACGTTTCCCTCTTAATCATGGCCCCAGTTCCGAAAAATCGATGACATTTTTTGCAGAATTTGCAGATGATATACAAGTAAATATACAGCAAATACTGTTTGGTAACAATTTTTCGCCTAAAGTCGTTTTTATCTTCCTTTTTGTGTGTTTTACGGTCAGTCTGTAAAAATGGCGTACTACGGGCGAAACATCGTTCCCAGCAGCGACGTTGGAGTCCAAGATGCATCCAGACATCCTCCCTATGCTGTCCCTGAACCATTTCTGTGGTGTTTCCATCATTTTCTGCCCTTTTCCTATGGACCAGGCACCCTCCCCTCATCAGAGCAGGGGGTGCCTGGTGTAATGCTCGAGTCCTCCCATTGACTTCAATGGGGCTCGGGTGCTCGGCCGAGCACTCGAGCCTCCGGGGGTGCTCGGCCAGAGCACCCGAACACCCGAGCATTTGGGTGCTCGATCACAGGATAAGTATTGAATATTGACCTTATAATTTGACAATGTGTGAGCAGTTTATGTGGACTAAGCAGTGCAAAAGCCAGATTGTAATGGGTTGATCAGGTTGTGCATGTTAAGGAAGTCAAGCAGGCTGGAGTAGTATATGTGTTCAGGATCCCCTTGCCAATTTTGAGTGGTCCAAAATCTACCATTAATAGGCAAGTAAGGATTTTGTTATGTCATCTGCTGCATGCTGGTTGTTTTTCCCATGTTCCTTGCTTAGGTTTGTAGTCAGATCATGATAATCCATCATTGATCACTGTGCCGTATTACCACCCAAAAAAAGTACCTGTTATTTTTAATTCCATCATTATCCCGACTGTAATTCATACAGAGAGCAGGTGTAAGACATTTGTTCATTTAGCCCTTTTGGGGGCAGGGTGCCCAGTCTTCTTATCCAGGACTCCTCATTCTACAATAAAAGCTTGTATCTATCACCTCCACATTTATCCATTCATTGTTAATCGATGGTCATTCATTTTAGCAAAGCCATACAATACTTGTCTGTTAAAAAGGTTAACTTTTAAAAGGTTGCACGCGAAAGAGCTTGCAACCTTTTAACTCGGTTACCTTGTCTCCTTGATAAAAATGTTGGCATGACAATCTCGCACTGTGTGACAGCGTGAGATTGTCATGTTGGTATAGAAAGATCGCTTTAAGATGGCAGTGCTAACCCCATAGATCAATCCACAGGAAGCGCTTCGTAGATCAGTCAGATGTGTCTTCAAGCAAAAACGCATGGAGCACCTCCTCATTAATAATACAGTATTGAACTTCAGCTCCCATCATCCTTACCAGCAGCTTACACTGAGTGAAGAGAGGAGGTCTGGGAAACCGACGGAATCCGTCCGTTCATGAGCGAATACCTGATTTTACTTGTGTCTAACTCACCCAAGTAACAGCTGACTGAATGACACTGCTTCAGACCGCACAGAAGAGAGACAGCCAATTATTGTGCTTCGTGTGTATTGGACTTCAGCTCCCATCATCCTTACCAGGATAATATGAAATGTCTGCCACGGCTCTGAAAATAATGTGACCCCCATACACTTGAAAATTATTATGATTATAGCAGCATGGCTCTCCAGCTCCGTAGATCAGATCTTTGCTTGAAGACAACACTGACTGATCCACAGAGCACTTCGAGGACTGATCTATGGGGTTAGCACTGCCATCTTGAAGCGATCTTTCTATACACGACATGACAATCTTGCGTTGTCATGCAATGCGAGATTGTAATGTTGACATTTTTATCAAGGAGACATGGTAACTGAATTAAAAGGTTGCATGATCTTTCGTGTGCAACCTTTTAAAAGGATACAATTAAAAGATGTCTAGCAACTGGTTTATTACTGCTCCTTTGTTTAAGTGCATCTCTTATAAACTATCTGTGGTTTCCTATCCTTTCCCTAAAGGTTGTTAATGTTTTGCCTACCAACACGAACCTGGATGGACATTTAATAAAATAAATCACATGGGTAGACATGCAAGTGGTAGATATGCAAGTGAGTGTTTGTTTAATAGGAATTGTCCTTTTTCTATGTGGATGTTTGAATTGCTTGCCAGAAATTATGTATTTTCTTGTTGTGCAATTCAGGCAATGTATGCAACCTGTAGAATAAGATGGTAGCCAGGAGTGATGTTTAGTGGTATAGCAATGTTCTGGGTTAGTCTTTACTAGATGTTCTCTGAGATTCAGATCCTTACTGTGTGGAAATAGAGGTGTCTCTCTAAAAATAGGAGGTAGGGATTTATCAGATAATATAATATGCCAGTTATTCTGTATTTCTTATATTGTTGGAACTCGGAATGTGTTTGGTGTTAAAAGTCAGTAATTCTTGGCTGTTTTCCTTCTTTTTCAGTAGGTCAACCTGATTGTGTTCAATGACGAGTGAATATTTCTCCCCTAAAGCCCCTTAGGGATTAGCTCATATATTTGCTCATCTGCCCTTTCTTTAACTGCGCTGTTACATAGTACTCATAACATTTGCGAATAGGGCAAACTTTTCTTCACAAACGCTAGATGACTACTGCTATGGCAGATGAGAATGTTCCTGTCTGTCACTTTTCTATAACTGGTGGTATCCCGTTTATTCCTATTTCTGTATACAGCATACAGCTCCATGGTGTTGTACAGGAAATCCATGGACAACAATTTAGGGTCCTACGGAAGCTCTATACAGGCAATGAATAGACAACTGAACCACAGACCAGGGGAGAGAGAGCCGGTGTGGCGCTGTGCAAGGGGGTTGGTGGGTGTTTAAAGGGTATTAATAATTATGTCACTTGCAACTTACAATGCATACTGATGAAGAGGCACCATGACTGAAGGGTAAGGAGCATTTATTAATAATTATGCAACTTACAATGCATACTGATACCAACAGGTGAAGAGGATGATGGGAGCTGTATGTGGATGGTAGCAACATTTAAAGAGATGACATGAGAACCTCGAGCTTTTATGCAGTTGCCATTTTAAACAATGCGACATGTGTAATGTGGTTTTTAACCGTGCGACATTTAGTTTGTGACATTTCAATAGCAAACCAGTGAGAAGAAGATGATGCCAAGTGTGACAGAAAGAGACCCTAAATCACACTTGCCATCTCCAAGCAGTACCACCAGTGCTAGTACTACTACTAAGTAAGGGTGGGAGAAAAATTTCTTGCATGACTTTTCGCAAAAACGTACCGATTTTTCACTATTCCCACAAAAAATTTTGCCTTTTCGCCTATTTTAACAAATTTTCTGCCTATGTTAACACATTTTTTGCCTATTTCAACACATTTTTCGCCTATATTTCCTATAAGTACTACATTTCCCATGGTAATATTACTTCTTCTGTGGGCTGAAGTTTAGAAATAAGTGGCTGAAAGTCAAAGTTGTAAGTCCTACAGAAACATATGGCTTGAAAAATGTGTTTGTATGCAGAATGCATTTGTCCTTTGCCCACAACACTAACTTCCTGCTTAAGTGACACTGGCACATATTTGTAATGATGTCAAGTAATGAAAAAAATAAAGTAAAACCTACAATATGGTAGATGTGTATTGTAGTGGTGGTGGTAGTTGAGGACTGGCATGGTGTGATTTGTGTATGTATTTTTACAAATGTTATACTCTATCCTCCTTCTCAGATTATTGACACACATTACTTATCGGTCATAGCAGTGGTCCCCAGTGGGGGAGATGGTGGCAACCCTTCTTCATATCTGTCCTCCACCTCCTCATCTGTGCTGTTGTTAATATATTTGTCCTGGCTTTGTCTGTAATGTGTGGTTTCTGCTACTACTACTGAAGCTAGATGTTGATGTAATTCTACTGTCACTACTACTAGATGACAAAGGTGCAGCACTTACAGCATCAGCAACAGAGGTACTCATCATATCTAACACTGTGGATGTTAACCTGTGTTGCTGTTGCTGGATACTCAAAACAGGTGTGTGTGGCTGAGTGGGACTTTGAAGAGGTGATGATGCTGATGATGACTGATAGGATGACTGTGTATCACAGTGCCCGTGATTCTGGCCTGTGGCTTTACCTGTCCATTTCCTTGTGCATGCTTGGCGGCAGCATAACGGGTAACTACTAGTGATGAGCGAGCACCCCAATGCTCGGGTGTTCGGGTGCTCTGACCGAGCGCCCCCGGAGGCTCGAGTGCTCGGCCGAGCACCCGAGCCCCATTGAAGTCAATGGGAGGACTCGAGCATTACACCAGGCACCCCCTGCTCTGATGAGGGGAGGGTGCCTGGTCCATAGGAAAAGGGCAGAAAAGGATGGAAACACCACAGAAATGGTTCAGGGACAGCATAGGGAGGATGTCTGGATGCATCTTGGACTCCAACATCGCTGCTGGGAACGATCTTTCGCCCGTAGTACGCCATTTTTACAGACTGACCATAAAACACACAAAAAGGAAAATAAAAACGACTTTAGGCGAAAAATTGTTACCAAACATTATTTGCTGTATATTTACTTGTATATTATCTGCAAATTATCCCAAAAATTTCCTTGATTTTCTGAAGTGAGGCCATGATTAAGAGGGAAACGTGCGCAGAGGCAAATTCTCCCAAAAATTTCCTTGATTTTCTGAAGTGAGGCCATGATTAAGAGGGAAACGTGCGCAGAGGCAAATTCTCCCAAAAATTTCCTTGATTTTCTGAAGTGAGGCCATGATTAAGAGGGAAACGTGCGCAGAGGCAAATTCTCCCAAAAATTTCCTTGATTTTATTGAACTGAGGCCATGATTAAGAGGGAAATGTGCGCTGAGCTGACCATCTAAAACATTATGGGTGAGGGTCTGCTGCAGAGCTGACCATCCTAAACATTATATGCGAAGGCCCGCTAGTGAGCTGACGCTATAAAACATTATATGAGAGGGCCCGTTAGAGAGCTGACCCAATAAAACATTATATGAGAAGGCCCGCTGGTGAGCTGACCTATATAAAAATTGTCAAACAGGGCCCGCTGATGAGCTGGCCCTATATAAAAATTATATCACAGGGCCCGCTGGTTAGCTGGCCCTATATAAAAATTATAGCACAGGGCATATGGAAGAGGAGGAGGAGGATGAGAAGATTAAGAGTCAACCATATACCCGTTTTTTGGGTGGAAGGGGTGAATGGGAATACAGAGTATTCCCATCATTGTAAATAACATATATAAAGTGAGTTTATGTTCCCCCGGGGCTTTCCTCCAGTGGAGTGGAGAAGTCAGGGGAAATCCAGGCCTTGTTCATTTTTATAAGTGTCAACCTATCAGCATTGTCGGTGGAAAGGCGGATACGCTTATCTGTTATGATGCCACCAGCAGCACTAAATACCCGCTCAGACAGAACGCTGGCGGCAGGGCAGGCCAGCACCTCCAAGGCGTAGAGTGCCAGTTCATACCACGTGTCCAGCTTGGACACCCAGTAGTTGTAAGGCACAGAGGGATCATTGAGGACGCTGACACGGTCTGCTACGTACTCCTTCACCATCTTCCAAAACTTTTCCCTCCTTGTGACACTAGGCTGCGCATCAGGGTGAGGGTGCTGGCGGGGTGTCATGAAGGTGTCCCACGCCTTGGAGAGTGTTGCCCTGCCTTTCTCGGAACTGCTGTGTGCTCCCCTTTTCTCCCCTTCTCGGTTGGCCAAGGTAGCACGTACTCTGCCGCCAGCGTTGTCAGATGGAAAATTTTGGAGCAATTTTTCAACAACAACCTTCTGGTATTGCACCATTTTGCTTGTCCTCTCCACCGGAGGAATGAGAGATGAGAAATTCTCTTTGTAGCGGGGGTCCAGAAGGGTGAACACCCAGTAATCTGTGTTGTCTAAAATGCGTACAACGCGTGGGTCACGGGAAAGGCAGTCTAACATAAAGTCAGCCATGTGTGCCAGAGTACCAACAGGCAAGATTTCGCTGTCCTCACCAGGAGGATGACTCTCAATATCCTCATCCTCTTCCTCCTCTTCTGCCCACCCACGCTGAAGAGATGGAACTAAAGTTCCATGGCTACCCTCTGTAGCGGAGGCAACCGTGTCTTCCTCCTCCTCCTCCTCCTCCTCCGCCTCCTCCAATTGTCGCTGAGAAGACGAAGTGAGGGTGCTCTGGCTATCACCTTGTGTAAGCTCTTCCTCCCCCATTTCCACCTCTTCCACATGCAAAGCGTCGGTTTTAATTGTGAGCAGCGAGCGTTTCAGTAGACACAGAAGTGGGATGGTTACACTGATAATAGCGTTATCGCCGCTCACCATCTGTGTCGATTCCTCAAAATTGCGTAAAACCTCGCAGAGGTCTGACATCCATTCCCACTCCTCACTTCTGATTACAGGAAGTTGAACGGAGAGGCGACGACCGTGTAACAGCTGGTACTCCACTACTGCCCTCTGCTGCTCACAAAGCCGGGCCAACATGTGGAAGGTGGAGTTCCAGCGCGTGCTCACGTCACACAGCAGCCGGTGAGCTGGCAATTGTAAGCGCTGCTGCAGCTTCAACAGGCCGGCCGAAGCTGTAGATGACTTACGGAAATGTGCACACACGCGGCGCACCTTGGTCAAGAGATCATGCACATTGGGGTAGGTTTTTAGAAATCGCTGAACCACTAAATTAAATACATGCGCTAGGCATGGTACGTGTGTGAGCTTGCCGAGCTCCAAAACCGCCACCAAGTTACGCCCATTATCACACACAACCATGCCTGGTTGCAGGTTGAGTGGCGAGAGCCACTGCTCGGTCTGGTGACTAATCCCCTGCAACAGCTCTGAGGCCGTGTGCTGTTTGTCCCCAAGGCAGATCAGCTTCAGCACGGCCTGTTGACGCTTCCCCACTGCAGTGCTACACTGCTTCCAGCTACCGGCTGATGGGGGAGTGGCGCTGCGTGTAGAGAATTCGGAGGTGGAAACGGAGGAGGAGGAGCCAATAACGTAGGTGCTGGCGGAAACCCTGATGGAGGTAGGGCCCGCAATCCTCGGCGTGGGTAGCACCCGTGCCATCCCAGGGTCCGAGTCGCTCCCAGCCTCCACGACATTCACCCAGTGTGCCGTCAGGGAAATGTAGCGTCCCTGGCCACAAGCACTTGTCCATGTGTCAGTCGTTAAGTGGACCTTCCCAGTAACTGCGTTGGTCAGGGCACGGGTGATGTTACGGGACACATGGTGGTGTAATGCGGGGATGGCACACCGGGAAAAGTAGTGGCGGCTGGGGACCGCGTACCGAGGGACAGCTGCTGCCATCAGGCTGCGGAAGGACTCAGTCTCCACAAGCCTAAATGGCAGCATTTCGATGGCCAGTAATTTGGAAAGGTGTGAGGTTAGTGCTATGGCCTGTGGGTGGGTGGCTGGGTATTTTCGCTTGCGCTCAAATGCCTGGGGTAACGACATTTGGACGCTGTGCTGGGACAGGGAAGTGGATGTGGTCGCTGATGGTGCTTCAGATGGTACAGGTGCAGGGCGGGAGGTATGCGGGCCTGCGCCTTCGACAGGCGATTGGCCGGCACCGAAAACAGGGGAAGAGGAGGCAGTGGTGTGGCCTGCAGACACAGATGGGCGATCCAGGCGTTCCTCCCACTTATTACGGTGCTTGGATGCCATGTGTCGGATCATGCTGGTGGTGGTGAGGTTTCTAGTGTTCATGCCTCGGCTCATTCTGGTGTGGCACAGGTTGCAAACTACAAATCTTTTGTCGTCCGCACTTTCCTTAAAAAAACGCCATACCGCGGAACACCTACCCTTTGGCAAGGTAGATTTACGCAAGGGGGTGCTCCGTGGAACATTTGCGGGCCGGTTTGGTGCGGTCCGCCTTCTTTCTGTAGCCACACCACTGCCTCTTCCAGCCTGTTGCGGTGCTGCAGATGGCTCACCCTCAGGACTGCTGTCATCGCTCGGCTCTACACCTTCCCAGGTGGGGTCAGTCACCTCATCGTCCACCAAGTCCTCCTCCACTTCCTCACTCTGATCATCCTCCTCATGTCTTGATCCCACCACATACTCAGTCATTGACAACTGTATAACATTCTCCTCAACAAGGTCTTGAGACGGAAATAGTGGTTGATTTAATGGCAACTGTGTCTCATCATCATCATCATCATCCACTACTTCCTTTGACCTTAAATGCCGTTCACATCTGTCATCTTCTTGTGATTGGGTACCCTCTAGAGGTTGTGAATCAGGGCAGAAGATGTCATGTTCCTCTGCAAGCGTGCTTGGAGAGAGGTTCAAATGAAGGATTGGTGATGAGACGAGCTCCTCACTATATCCCAGTGTGGGATCACTTCTTTGACCAGACCGTGTATGGTGGGAGGAAGGATGATCAGAGTGAGGATTATGTTGACCAGACTCTTGGCTACTGAGAGTGGACTTGGTGGAAGACAGGGTGGTGCTTAACCGACTGGAAGCAGTATCAGCTGACATCCAACCGACCACCTGTTCGCAGTGGTCGGACCTCGAGAGTGATGTCCTGCGATGCCCTGTGAAATGAGACATGAAGCTAGGTATGGTGGATGTCTTTCTTTCTTGTGCTCTGGCACCAGGCACAGTTTCTCCGCGTCCTGACCCGCTCCCTGAACTATCAGGATCACGTCCACTTCCCCGTCCCTTTTTACCCGCCTTCTTCATCTTACACGGAATATGTGACTTTAATATTTGAGTTTGAAGACTTAACAGTATTTCTTCCTATTCTGCAACTGTGCAGAGTACACAGAATAGGCTGCTAAACTGCGGTGACACACACTGAATGGAATATGTGACTTTAATATTTGAGTTTGAAAACTTAACAGTATTTCTTCCTATTCTGCAACTGTGCAGAGTACACAGAATAGGCTGCTAAACTGCGGTGACACACACTGAATGGAATATGTGACTTTAATATTTGAGTTTGAAGACTTAACAGTATTTCTTCCTATTCTGCAACTGTGCAGAGTACACAGAATAGGCTGCTAAACTGCGGTGACACACACTGAATGGAATATGTGACTTTAATATTTGAGTTTGAAAACTTAACAGTATTTCTTCCTATTCTGCAACTGTGCAGAGTACACAGAATAGGCTGCTAAACTGCGGTGACACACACTGAATGGAATATGTGACTTTAATATTTGAGTTTGAAGACTTAACAGTATTTCTTCCTATTCTGCAACTGTGCAGAGTACACAGAATAGGCTGCTAAACTGCGGTGACACACACTGAATGGAATATGTGACTTTAATATTTGAGTTTGAAAACTTAACAGTATTTCTTCCTATTCTGCAACTGTGCAGAGTACACAGAATAGGCTGCTAAACTGCGGTGACACACACTGAATGGAATATGTGACTTTAATATTTGAGTTTGAAGACTTAACAGTATTTCTTCCTATTCTGCAACTGTGCAGAGTACACAGAATAGGCTGCTAAACTGCGGTGACACACACTGAATGGAATATGTGACTTTAATATTTGAGTTTGAAGACTTAACAGTATTTCTTCCTATTCTGCAACTGTGCAGAGTACACAGAATAGGCTGCTAAACTGCGGTGACACACACTGAATGGAATATGTGACTTTAATATTTGAGTTTGAAAACTTAACAGTATTTCTTCCTATTCTGCAACTGTGCAGAGTACACAGAATAGGCTGCTAAACTGCGGTGACACACACTGAATGGAATATGTGACTTTAATATTTGAGTTTGAAAACTTAACAGTATTTCTTCCTATTCTGCAACTCTGCACAGTACACAGAATGTGCTGCTAAACTGCGGCGAAGCACACTGAATGGAATATGTGACTTTGATATTTTAGTTTGAAGACTTAACAGTATTTCTTCCTATTCTGCAACTCTGCACAGTACACAGAATGTGCTGCTAAACTGCGGCGAAGCACACTGAATTTAATATATTTGACTTTGATATTTTAGTTTGAAGACTTAACAGTATTTCTTCCTATTCTGCAACTCTGCACAGTACACAGAATGTGCTGCTAAACTGCGGCGAAGCACACTGAATGGAATATGTGACTTTCATATTTTAGTTTGAAGACTTAACAGTATTTCTTCCTATTCTGCAACTCTGCACAGTACACAGAATGTGCTGCTAAACTGCGGCGAAGCACACTGAATGGAATATGTGACTTTGATATTTTAGTTTGAAGACTTAACAGTATTTCTTCCTATTCTGCAACTCTGCACAGTACACAGAATGTGCTGCTAAACTGCGGCGACGCACACTGAATGGAATATGTGACTTTGATATTTTAGTTTGAAGACTTAACAGAATGTGCTCTAATCTGCAACTTTGCACACTAAACAGAATGTGCTCTAATCTGCAACTGTGCACACTAAACAGAATGTGCTCTAATCTGCAACTTTGCACACTAAACAGAATATATGTTTTTTTTTTTTTTTTTTTTTTCCCCACACACAAAATAACCTGCTGCCCCCACACACAGTAGTCCTAAAAAGGACTTTTGGTTCTTTTTTTTTCACAATTTTGCTTTTTTTCCTCCCTACACTGACTTTCCCTTCCTATCCTCAGCTCTCCCTGGCTAAGACTGAGCCAAACTCGCTGGTCAGGTGCTATACAGCACCCGACCACGGGTTCTGGCCAGCCAATCAGTGTAATGCCAGCAGCCAACATGGCTGCTGGCATTACACCGATGTCAGAGCCTCCCTGCACGTTTATTGGCTGCGCAGCAGCCGCAAAACGTGCGGGGAGGAGACCCGAACATGGCGGGCGAGCACATGCGGTACTCGTACGAGTACCGCCATGTGCCGAGCAGAGCGATGCTCGAGCCGATCCGAGCATCGGCCGAGCATGCTCGCTCAACACTAGTAACTACTTCCTGGTTAGTCACGCATCATTCTGAGCACTCGCTATTTTATAGCTTATCCTGATTGACCTAGCCTGACCCCGCCTCTCCGAGAGGCCTTATATGCTGCTTCTTGTCATAGCCTCAGTGCCCTTTCGTGGTGTACCTGAGCACTTCTAGTTTTCCGTTTTGATCCGTTCCTGGCTACTGATTCTGATTTGCGCATGACCCTTGGCTTTGTCTGACTACGCGATTAGTGCCTGAACCTCTGGCCTCGTCTGGCTATTCGCTCCGTGCTTGATTCTTGGCTCTGTCTAACTACCCGCTCTGTGTATGACCTTTGGCCTAGCTGACTACCTGATCTGTGCTAAGTACTGTGGTTCTGTCTGACTAACCGCTCCGTGCTAAGTACTTTGGCTTTGTCTGACTACCCGATCTGTGTATGACCTTGGCTCTGTCTGTCTCTGCTTGCACTCCCTAGAGACTGGCTACCTCTTGGCAGGCCCTGTTCCTTGGTCAGGGTTGGTTCAGTCTGTAGTCCAGCAGTGCTCAGTTCTACCGTTCTTGTGATCCTAGCGTTCTAGGGTATTGTTGTTTGTACCCCCAGCGTTCTGAGGTATTGGGACTCCAGCATCTGCACGCTACCTTGTAGTACTGCTGACCATCCAGTATCTATAGTCTATACTGAGAATCGCTTTCTCTGTTTTCTATCTCAGTGGTTCTGCTTCCCATACTGATTCTCTTCCTGTCTGGGGCATAGTCTGGCTAAGTTCAGTGTCAGCTCCTGGTAGTGGACTGCAACACTGTCCTCACGTTTGACCCCAGGGAGGTTGGGGAAGTGCTATTACCATTTTCCTGTATTTCATCTCAATAAAGTGGTGTTGATTTTACCTGTACCTGCCAGAGTCGTTATTTTTCTAAACTCCCGTGACACTGTGTGATTTTTGACATCTGTAATTGTCCAGGGTCATACCTTCCATTGGCTTTCTCAAAAAGTTTATAGACAGGCACAGTCATCCTTAAAAGTGGTGGAAGATTCAGCAGACTTTTGCTAACCTTATAGCCCTGTGTCACGGTTTGTTAAGACTCTCAGACGCAAAGTTAGGTAAAAACACAACTTTATTGAAAAGTTTAAGACAATCCCATAGGATCTCTTACGCATACATACATATACATAGAAATGACAGGAAGCAGTAATAATAGTGATTAAGGCTCTACCAGCCCTGCCAATATACCAGGCAAGGCAGCCTAACAGAATACCAGGAGTATACAGGCTCTACCGGCCCTGCCAATATACCGGGCAAGGCAACCTAACAGAATACCAGGAGTATACAGGCTCTACCGGCCCTGCCAATATACCGGGCAAGGCAGCCTAACGGAATACCAGGAGTGTACAGGGTCTACCGGCCCTGCCAATACCGGGTAAGGCAACCCAAGATGAATAGGAAAGGAAGGTTCCACTGGCCTTACCAATTACCGGGCAGGACAGCCTAAAGTGAGATGGTGGTAGCACTGAGGCCTCAATGACCGTCAGATGACAATGACAGTCATAAAGATGATATACAGAGGCTCAATGAGCATAAGTGGTAATACAAGAAATCACAGGTAATCACCAGTACGCGTGTACTGGATCAACAACTAGCTGTCTAGGACATGACAGCAGTACCAGCGTGGAACAAACCAGTACCCGCGTACTGGGAGACAAACAAATGAGTATAACGGCAGCCAGAAGGCTATGAGAAAGTCAGTACCCGTGTACTAGGAGTCACCATATATACTAGGCGACAGTTGCCGAAAGGCAGTGGAGCGAACAAGTATCTGCGTACTGGGAGTCAATAGTATAACTGGCAATGTAGGCCGTGTGGCCGTGGAGCGAACCAGTACCCGCGTACTGGGAACCAACAGTATCAATGCGTTGTAAGCCGTAAGGCAGTGGAGCGAACCAGCACCCAGGCACTGGGAACCAACAATAATAATGCAATGGAAGCCGTGAGGCAGTGGAGCGAACCAGTACCCACGTACCAGGAACCAACAATATCAGTGTAATTTAGCGGTGAGGCAGTGGAGCAAACCAGCACCCGCGTGCTGGAAACCAACAGTATCAATGGCAGTGTAGGCCGTAAGGCCGTGGAGCGAACCAGCACACGCGCACTGAAACCAACAGTATCAATGGCAATGTAGGCCGTGAGGCTGTGGAGCGAACCAGCACACGCACACTGGAACCAACAGTATCAATGGCAATGTAGGCCATGAGGCCGTGGAGCGAACCAGTACCCGCGTACCGGACCCAACAGGATAAATGCAATGTAAGCCGTGAGGCAGTACTGTGAGCAATCACATGAGTGTGGGACAGCCAGATGGCTTGTGGAGCGAACCAGTACCTGCGTACTGGGAGCAATCACATGAATGTGGGACAGCCGGATGGCTAATGGAGCAAACCAGTACCCGTGTACTGGGAGTAACTATAGTTAGATCAGCCGTAGCCGTATAGAGTGGCGTGAACCAGTACCCACGTACTGGGAGCCAGCAAGAGTGGAAATGTCGCCTGGGCGACCGGAGATCAAGGCAGCCGCAAAAGAGTAGAAACAGCAAACTGCAGACGACACAGGAACCAGCTCTCCGATGGTCAACCGGATCAGGAACGGCAACGAGGACTGGCAGCAGGAAGCAGCAACAATGGACGACTTCAACCGGATCAGGAACAGAACTGGAACCGCTAAGCAGGAGACTCAGGAACAAGATGATCTCAGGAATACAGGAACACAGCTATGGCCCATAGAACTTCAGGAACAAGGTGAAAATACAAGCTGTCAGAGACAACACGAAAGGGCAACCAAAGGGTGCCCAGACTCAGTTTAAATAGCCAAAGTGAGGCGGGCTGAAGGCAGATGGCCAATGGGAGCCCCTACAGGTAATAGACACACAAAGGCAGCAATCACGGGCACCGTGATATCCTGTCATCATCCTCACTCTCAACTTCATCTGTATCTGAACAAGAGAATGATGCTTGAGGGATATATTCTAGATCTGCATCATCATTAGGTCATCTTCATCAGACTCAGCATCACCTGACAGATCTTGCCCACTACTACCCTTATATTCCTCTAAGCTTTTAGAGGTCTCAGACAATTTCTTTTTACTTTTACTGTAACAAAATTTGCTACTACTTTGAGGATAGGTGTTTTGGTGCTTGGTTGTCTCACTGGCGGATGCAGCAGGCAGTTCAGCTGCTACACTTTCCTCTATTTTGCTATTGCCAGCATCATCAACACTTGATGTACGGTACACAACATAACTGATGGAGCTGTATGATGCTTTGCCTAAGCCCAGTCAGCTGTATGTCACTGTCACCTAAGATATTTAGTTTCTTATTCTTTTTTTTTTTTCTTTTATTTATTTTACATTTTTTATTTATTTAATTTTTAAGTTGCCCACCCTGTTGTCTTATCACAGTCTGTCCAAAAAAAAGTATAGCTGAAAACAAAGTCATAGTAACATAGTAATATAGTAATTTAGGTTGAAAAAAGACTTGCATTCATCTAGTTCAACCCTTTTACTATTCCTGTTTACCATTGTTGATCCAAAAGAAGGCAAAAAAACACCCTCAATACAGCAATTTCAAATTCTGCCTTGAATGGGGGGGGGGGATTCCCTCTTGATTCCAAATGGCAATCAGATTTCTTCTTGGATCAACAAGCCCTAAGTAAATATTAATCCCATTACTAACGTACATAGCCCTCTATGTTATCATCTTTCCCCAGACTTCCCCAGCACAGAGACAATAACAGCAAGATCAGCAAGCAAATAGGTCCCACCTGCCAGTCAGTCACATGGAATTTTGGAGTATTTGGGAGTCAACCACCTTCCTCCCTTCTTATCCCCTAGAGTGCCCCCAGACTCCCCTAATGCAGAGAACAAATGTCCTCCCTAAATGACTCCCTAAACTAAGCTTCAATTCCCCTTTATTTGCCTATCTCGTCTAGCTCAAAAACATGCTGCTCTCACAGAAACACAGAATGGCTGCTGTGAGAGACTGACAGCCTTTTATATGGCTGTAGAAAACGTTCTTGTTGTGGAGAAATATTTTTCTTCCCATTGATTTCAATGGGTGGAAAAGGCGGGAAAAAGCAGAAAAACTGAACTTTTCGCTGGAAATTATTCACCAAGCGAAAAGTGCCATTATTTGCCAATTTCAGTTTGAGGCGAAAATTTTTGCCCATCCCTACTACTAAGGTCTAGCAGCTTGTTAGCGTTAGGAGTGAAGTAGAGGGCAATCAACAATAACCTCATATTACTAGTGACTGTGAGACTGAGGAAGAAGACTCTGCGGTTGAACTTGATGTGGTTGGTGTTAGTAGTAGTAGTAGAAGTAATGGTGAAGCAGCCAGAGTGGTAGGGGAAACATTTGGGAGCATCCAGACTAGTGGTCAAGGAAACCCACACCATTCCTCTGACCCTGGGGGTCCTCCCCTTCCCTTCACTAAAGTGTCCATGTTGAACATGATCCTGAAGACTAAGAGGCCAGAACTGTTGTTGAGAGAGAGCAGGCACACAATTAATACCACGACCAGCAGGAGCACAGATCAGCTGCCTGTCCCTGCTGCTACTGCTGCTGCTAGTCTGCCTTCTTCATGTTAAAAAATAAATGCCAAGTGAGACATTAGGGGACCCTCTGTCACCTTGCTTGTCACCTCCTCACCTCAGCAGTGAGATGTCTGTAATAGAGCAGCAGCACATAGGGACTAGTGGTGGTGGTGATGATGATGCTGGAGAAACTGGGGTGGAAGAGTAATTGATGGCCTTTTTTGCAGAAACTGAAAAGGAATGGGAGACAGGAATGAGGATAGGCATCGCTACCACCACTAGCAGTGAGATTTTGGAATTTGAGAAATTTTCAACTGCTCTAATTTGTTCTGCTGCTGAGCAAGCTAGTGTGTCACAAACCACCATGGACACAGAGGGAATGGGGTCAACAAGTGATGTGGGACTAGGACAGAACAGGTTCCACTTGCGGGCACCAGCAATACTCCTAGTTACTGGTCCTATTTGCAGTGCTGAATCTGAGGCAGTAGTAGCAACAGAAGCAACATTATAAACTGCCACAGACAGCGAAGGAGAAAATGAAGGACAAGAAGAAAGAGGCAATTTTTCTCCACCTGTACCCTTCCCCTGAAGTCATGGGTGTGGGACTATTTTTCTCTTGGGTCAGGCACAGTGCAGTCATCACCAATTGCACTGTGCACAATTTGTGACAAGTCAATGAGAAGAGGAAAAGATGGAACACACCTTGGCACAAGTGCCCTGATATCATACATGAAACACCATGACATTTATGTCAAATATGTTAAAGCCAAACACCCACCACAGAAATCAAGCACCACTGTTGCTGTACCCCCTGATTCTCCAGAAAGGCAACAAGAGGTGAGGCAAAGATCAAAGAGGAGGAAGATAGAGAAACCCAGGCAAAATACTTGAAGTTCCATGATGAGTGTAACAACTAGCTTGCCATCACCATTACCTTCTAGGGTAACTACATCTTCTGCCAATCCAACTCAGTCATTGTTACCTCCCCTGTCAAATGATAGCCACTCTGTTGATGTTAGGTAGGGGCAGTTTGTCTCTACCCATTGCAAACTGTGTGGTGCACTGACCACACATGCCAGTGTGCTAGAGGACAACTGTAAGCAGGGCATTAAGCTGCATCTGAGGAGATTCCATCCTGCAGAAAATGATAAGATGCTGGCAGGGAGGGTTCATCATTACTATTAAACTGTCAGCAAGTTGTTATGTGTTGTTAGCGGGGTCTGGACAAGGGGTATAGTGACAGCGGCAGTACTAGGGTTTTGTTGTCATGGTCATTTGTTGTGCCCCCAGATGTTATTTACCACACAAATTGTGAACATTGCAGTTGCTGATGAGAGACACACTTCCTGCTCTCAAGGGAAAAATTTATATTCTAATAACAACATACCCATGATTTTGGAGGAGGGGCAAGTGGAGAAGAATTATTGGCCATCTTCTTCTTTTCTCCACATAGACTGGGGGCTACTTATTGTGTTGCTACTGCCTCAGGCTCATCACTAGTCTTTGCAAGTGGAACCTTCATCATCCATCACCAATGTTACTGCTATTGTTGATCCCATTCCCTTTTAGCTGCCTAATCATCCTGTTGCTTAAACAAATCAGCAACAGCAGCAAGAAGAGTAGTTGCAAATTTTTCAATTATGGACTCAGGAGGACATTTGACAATGGCCAGTGGCCACTGGCCAACATGACCTGCTGGCACTAGGCCAGTAGGGCATTTTTACATTTCTCAGGGCTTGTGCCTTGAAGACAAAACAAAACAAAACAAAAAAAAACATAGTGCTCAGAAAAAGAAAACATTTTTGGGGATTTGCTTCTAACAAGCTTAAGTCCTACAAATCAATGTTTCCTCAGGGCTTGGGTCGCTAACAACAAAAGTAATAAATCATCCTCTACAAAAACTCTGTCAAGTCAAGTGTCAGTCTAACCAAGTGGCAGCTTATGTCAGGGGGTTCCTTTCTCTATCACTTTACATGCAAATTTCTTTTTTTATTTACCAGTCAACCAAACAAATTCCCTATTCAGATGATTCATTCCCCAGACTCCACCCATCAACATAAATACCCTAATTAAACCCCTTTTATACCATGTCTTATGGGGATTTTTAATTGTATTTTAGATTTATTTTTTTATTAACTGCCCCCCAAATCCCTGTGAACAACCCCCTCAAAAAAATGTCCTGTTCAACTAATTTTTTCTCCACACTCTACCAACTCATGCCCCTTTTATACTATGCCTTTGGGAAATAAAATAATATTTGTAATGTGTAAATTAAATGTTCCCATTGATTTCAATGGAATGAGCTAGGCGAAAAAAGCATAAAATCGGCACTTTTTGCGGGAAAGTATTCGGAAAGCAAAAAGTGCCATTAGTAGCCGATTTCTGTTCGAGGCAAAATTTTTCGCCCATTCCTAATCATCAGTAATCATTATGTCATCCTCAGCATCTTTTGACACTTCATTCCCTCTACCCTTATATTCCTCTAAGCTTTTAGAGCTGTCAAATTATTTTTATTTTTACTTTCACAGTGTTCACTGCTTCTTTGACAACAGGTATTTTGGTGCTTGTTTGTCTCTCTGTCAGATGCAGCAGTTGGTTAAGCTGCTACATCTTCCTCCATTATGCAATTGCCAGCATCAACACCAGAATGCCACTCATTGTCATCTTCAGTATTCTTCTTATAGTTTTTTTGTTGTGGTGCTGGTGGTGGTGGAACTTTCAGTGATTCCTCAGTGATTTGATGATTCCTCCATGAGAGTAGACGGATCATCATCATCATCAACCATGGCTGCAGAACTACCACTTTACTCTATGTCCCTGCACTGTTTCTCCATTCTGCCTCCTCCTGCCTCTTGTGCATTTCCTGGACATTACTCAACTATTGTGTGTGTTTTTTCTCTAAAGAATACAACACAACTTAATGGACGGTGATGTCTTTCCTTAGCCCTCAACAAGATTCTCAGTATTGTCTGATGTCTATCACATCTACCTCAGTCACATATCCCAGGTCAGGCTCCAAGTCAGCTGTCTGTCACTCACCTAATATATTTATTTTATTTTTTTACTTTTTATTTTATTTTTTCATGCTTTATATTTTTTTAAATTGTCCACCCAATCTTATCAGTCGTCCCCCAAAAAATCAATTATAACTAAAAAACAAAATCAACAACTTATTTCCCCAGATTTCCCCAGCACAGAAACAATAATAGCAAGATCAGCAAGGAAATTAGATTGCAGCTACCTGTGTCTTTAAAATCAAATCAGTCATACAGAATTTTGTGGTATTTGGTGTCAACCTCCTTTTGCTCCCTTCTCATACCCCCAGACATGTCTAACACAAAAAACGATGACAGAAAGATCAGCAAGGGAATTGCTTGGACCACAGCTGCCTGTGTCTTTCATCTCCAGAATGTTGGTGTATTTGCAGCCAATGTTCTATGCTTCCTTCTCACATCCAGAGACATATCCAACACAGATATAATAATAAAAGCAAGATCGGCAAGCAAACTGTACCCCAGCTGTCTGTGTTTTGCCAGTCAGTAATGCTGAATTTTGGCATATTTGGGGTCAACCTCCTTCCTGCCTTCTACTCCCCTAGAGTGCCCCCAGACTCTCCTAATGCGGAGAACAAATGTCCTACCTAAAATCTCTCTAAACTAAGTTTCAGTTCCCTTTTATTTGCCTATCGTCTCTAGCTCATAAATGTGCTGATTTCTATTCTCACAAACACAGAATGGCATGCACCGAGAGCCAGACGCCCTTTTATATGCCTGCAGGAAAAGAAGTGAAACCCGCCATGCGATGGGGAAAAATTCAGTCTTCTCATTGATTTCAATGCAATGAGCAATTGGGGTTTTTGATTTGAGGCGAAAATGTTTGCCCTTCCCTAGTAGTGACCAACTGTGGAAAAAGGTGAAGTGTGAAAAGGCTGGAGGTCAAGTAGACATTGTATGTGGGGACTGTGACTACCAGTGGAACCAGGATTGGAGACATGCAGACAATGTATGTGGGGGCTGTGACTACCAGTAGAACCAGGCTGGGGGTAGTCAGTGTATGTGGAGATATGTGACTTATCAGTGGACTTAGGCTGAGGCAAGACATGCAAAATATGTATGGGTTGTGACTACCAGTGGAACCAGCTTGGGTGACAGATCATTTATATGGGAACTGTTACTATCAGTGTAGCCCAGGCTGGGGGGGCACACATTGTATGCTGGGATCTGTGACATTCACTAGAATCAGTCTGGTGGAAAGGGAGAAAATGTATGTGGGGGCTGTGAATACTATTGAAACCAGGTCGGGAGCGATGAAGTATATGGAGGTTGTGATCAGTTGAACCAGGATGTGGGGCAGTCAGTGTATATGGGAATCTGTTACTACCGGTGAAATCATGTTTGCAGAGCCAGATTACAGGCAAGGCACACTAGTCACCTGCCTAGGGCCGGTCAACTTGAGGGGGCCCGACGGAGACTGCTCCCCCCTTCCCTGGGCTGACCCTTACATGGGTCCTGTGGGTCCATGGGACCCAGGCACCTCCCCAATGCATGTTATTTCAGGAGCCAGCTGCCAGTTCTGTGTCCTGCATCACTCCCCAGCTGAACAAAGTGTCCTGACTTCCATCTGCTCCTGCGCTGTAGTGTACACTATTTTATTTGGAGGAACGTCTGGCACTTTAAGAATCCGTTTGTTTGGCAGGTCTCTTAGTCAACATATGGGATTGGCTGGCAACTGCTCTGAGATCATCACGATCTCCTTTAATTGGTCTGCTAATGTTTACTGTGCCTTGGCTGCAATGTGAGAACAGTACTGCGTGATTTATTGTCCTGCGCTCACGTGAATACCTGCAGGATACTGTCTCTCTCCGCATATAGCCCCAATGAATACCTTAGGTAAGCTGCACCACATTTGCTCCAGTTTATACAATTTACCTCTTCACTCCAAGCCTAAAATCCTTCTTTTAGAACTTGAAGCAGCACTGCACACATAAGAACTGCATCTTTAAAGGTATAGTAATGTTTCATAATAAAAGCAGCTCTAATTAATCATCATAGTATTTGGACTTTGGAGAGTGTTATTTCAATTCTGTCAGAGTTGTAGTTCAAGAGTAATTCAATGACAAAGTTTCCCCCTCCTGCCCCTTTTACTGATGTAACACTGCTCAGCCAGATCAGAAGGGAGGTGCCCAGGTAGACTGCAGAGAGGGACAATCTTCAATTAAGATAAGGGAAAAACCTGAAAAGCTTATCAACAGGGGCAGGGATTTCATTGTTTTCATAGGAAGAAGATTGTCCCCTGCTGTTATCTGTCTGGTCTATGGACTGCATTCCACATCTGAGAAGAGATGGCTTACACTAGGTAAAAGGGGCGGGAGGGGAAACTTTGCTTGTGAATAAATCGTGCTCACTGTCAGTTCGGAAGTGCACCAGATTTAAAGACGGAGCTGACATAAATTATGAGTTAGTCTGCATGAGTAGGCAGTTGTTAACAGATTAATCTCTACATTTTAGGATTCAGTTAGCCCCTACTGTAGCTGTTAACTGAATCCTAAAATGCAGAGATTAATGTGTTAACAGCTGCCTACTCATACCAGACTAAGTCATAATTCATGTCAGTAGGCACATAAGAGCTCAGTCTTTATATCTGGTGCATTCCAATCCAAGCTGCCGGTGAACTTGATTTAAAGAGGCAGTTATTATGTGTGATCTGATATAAGTTATGAAAAAAGTTAAAAAGAAAAAAAGAGAAGCCCTGCATTACTAAGTGCACTATCCAATATTCACCTTGTAGCTCATCATATATAACATGGATGAAGATGGGAAACATAATGTCGGACAAATTTAACATCTATTTTAAAACTAAAAATGATCCTGATAAGGATAACTTAACATCATGAATTTTAAATAAAAACTGTGATGTCATATAGACTCCAAGGAGGTTTGAGTATGTCTCATCCGCTTAAATATGGAGGTGTAAGAAAAAGAAAAAACATGTGCGACTGGTCAGTACAATAGGTTCACACCTGTTACAGCGCCAACAGAATATTATTCCTGGATTAAATTCTAATCACAATCTACTTGGATCAGGAGGAAGAAAGTGTACCCAATCCGCTTATAAAGTGTACACCTTACAAGAAATAGAAGCAAGTAGGTGTGTAACTTAGTGACTATTCACCAAGTCACTATTATATCATAGCTTGAAAAGAATAATTATCAACGGATAATAACAGATTCAAATTTGTTATGACCTAGATGGGGCAGTTGTTAACACATTAACCATCTGATTGCCAGAGGGGTATGTAACACATGCGTTGCTTACCCCTCTGGACTCAAAGGGTTAAGCTCTGAAACTGAAGTCTCAATGAGCAACTACAGTACTGCTGCTCAGTGTGTTAATAATGGGGCTCAAGTCTTAGGGAAGTAAATTCTTACAGTTATGTGAGCTTGGGATCCTGTGCAATGCCACTACAGTCCTTATTCACCAGCCTAATGCCATCCCATTTGTTTCTAGCTTCTTCCCTCTCTGCTTCTTGTCATTCATCCCATCCCCCTCTCCTTCATTCCCTTCCAGATTTTCCATCCCTTCACCTCTTTTCCAATTTCCCAGGGCAAAGGTTTGTTGTGCCTAGGGGCTCCTAAGTTGTAAATCTAGGACTGATATAAATTGTGCCCCACTTTTTCTCCCCATGCCCCTTAGTGGCCTCTGTCTGTTTTCCCTTGTGCTCCTATTTTATGGTGTCCTTTGCTCCTGAAGTTACGCAGAAAGGTACGCAATTGCTTTATGATGCGTTGCATTGCAAAGCAATGAGTGTGTACCTCTGAGGCTCTCCCTGGCATTCAAAGGCTTAATTTTCAGTGTAGGCACAGTTATTTATTTTACAATGGCCCAGGGGCCGAGAGAGGACAAACATCTTATATAATAATTCGCTAATGTATGTTTGTCAGAAGCTGTCATGCGCAGTAGAGACGGCTGCACGCACTGCTGTCATGTGCAATACAGACTGGCCACGATGCGGCTGATAACGGAACGGGGCGCTCTGAATTCAGATTGTAGTCTAGAGAGGACTACGGTCTGAATCTGGAGTGCCCCTCTCTGTTATCAGCCGCAGCGTGGGCAGTCTCTACTGTGCATGACTGTACTGCGGCCATTGCTACTTGGCACTGTGGCCCTTGTACACGGGCTGTTCAACTAGGAAATTAATATATCCCAGACTCCTTGCTTAACCCTGGATACCTACCCACACAGTGTTTGGTTTACACTACAGTTTTGTGGGCACAGGCACTCAAAGGGTTATAACTCTTTGAGTGCCTGTGTCCACAAAACTGTAGTGTGAACTAAACACTGTGTAGGTAGCATGGGTTAGGGAGTTATGTATGGGAGCTACTAGGTGGGGGCCCCAAATTGGTAATTTGCCTAGGGCCCCATGAAGTGTTAATCTGGCTCTGCATGTTTGTGGCAGGTAGACAATGTATGCAGGACCTGTGTATACCAGTGGTACTAGGCTGGTGTACAGGCAGACAATATGCATGCTGTGACTACCAGTGGAAAATGGGCAGTGGGGCACACAGTGTGTCGATCTGTGACCACTAGTTGAACCAAGCAGTGGGGGTAGGCAGACAATGTATGTGGGGCCTGTTTCTACCATTGTGACTACCAGCGGAACCAGGCTGGGGGACAGACAGACAATGAATGTGGGTGATATGACTGCCAGTGGAACCAGTTAGTGGACAAGCAGACAGTGTATGTTGGAGTTGTTACTACTAGTGGAACCCAGGCTGAGGGACAGACAGACAATGATGCTGAGGCTATGATTAGTAGTCAAACCAAGGCTGGGAGGTAAACAGCATATGTGGAGATCTGTCACTACCAATGGGACCAGGCTGGGGGGTCAGGCAGACAATATATGTGAGGGCTGTGAATGCCAGTGGAACCAGACTGGGAGACATGTATGTCTCCCAATCAGACCTGTGGTTGTGTTTCAAGTGGTATCTTAATGAGGATGGGCCTAGATGAGATCCTGCTTTATCCTAGCTCACATGTTTTTTTTTTACACACACACAAGAGAAAATCAACACGTTTATCTTCTGGATTGTGATTGTGAATGACATATTTCTGTACTATAGATTTTATGGACTGAGGGGTTCTAATAGGGGCTAGATGTTGCAACTGTACTAGCTGTAGGTGTCAATGGTGTTACACTTCCAACAGTAGCAGAAGCACACAACTAGGGATTTGCATGTTGATAATATTGATCCGGGGAACTATTTGACTACCAGTTGGAGTCAGGAAGGAATAGTTCCCCCACACACACACACACACACTTGGGACTACATTGGAAATTGCTCCAGGGGGCTTTTTTGTTGCCTTCCTCTGGATCAACAGGGGTGTTATTGGCATGGGCTGGACTTGATGGACGCATGTCTTTTTTCAGCCTTATCTACTATGTTACTATGTTATTATGTTACTATAACTTGTGTTGCAGCTTGCTCAACCATAGTGTGTGTCTCTGGAATGGAGGTTGAACTTGGAAGTGGTGACAACGATGATGATTGATGGGATGATTGTGAATTTTAGGCATCCTTACTTGTCCAAAGTTAGATTTTCCAATTGCTCTCTCAAAAAGTTTATTAACAGGTACAGTGCTCCTTTTCAGTGATGGAATATTGAGACTTTTACTAATTTTCTGGCCAATATCATCTCTTTTACTATCAAATTCATCTCTGTCAAAAGAAAGAGAGGACTTTGGAGGGATATATTCTATATCAACAACATGATCAATAATTAGGTAATCTTCAGGATTGCCTGGTGCTTCTTCCCCACTACTTTAATATTCCTCTAGGCTTGTTGAGGTCTCAAACTATTTATTTTTTTAATTTTCCTCTTAGAAGGATTTTCAGAACTACTAATTTCAGGATTAGTATTGTTACTCTGTCAGGGAAACCAGTTGGGTGAGCTGCTACATGCTCCTCTGCTACAAATGACATCAACACTAGAATGCAATTTGTTGTCAACTTCATGTTTTTAAATGGTTTATTAACACTACTCATGGTGGAGGAACTTTTTATGTCACTTTGACAAAAAGCCTCCTTGGGAGGAGAAGGATCACCATCATTAACTGTCAACGATGAAGCAACCATTCCTGCAGTCATTTTTTTGAACTACCACTCTACTGACACGTATCTGCACTGCTCCTACTCCTTTTCTCTTAACCTGCCCCTAGTACATTTGCTGGACACTATAAAAGTAGTGTGGATTTTAACAGCAAAGTACACAACAGAACTGTTTGTGTGTGATGTCTTGTTTTTAACAAAATGCTGTGTCAAATAAGTCTATTTGTCTAGAATCAGACACAGTCAGTCTCTGTCAAAGCTGACTTCAGGATCTTTGTCGCTGTTAACTATCAGACAAAATATTGTTTTTTTATTTTTTAACTGTCCTTACCTGTCACTGTCTACAAAATAAATAACACCCTCTAAAACAGCTGCTTCTGCCCCTCTTTTGCCTATAGCAAATGTCAAGAGTATTTCAGCAGCTGCATTCTCTCTCTCCAAATGTCAAGTAATAAGTACAGGGTGAGGACAGATCTCCTTTAATATGTTGGTCCCTCTTGTTCTGGATGTTGAGTCAATTGCACTTGTCTGTCTCTTTGGTGTCAGATTGCAAAATATATATGTCAGTCACAGAAGTTCAGCCAGTTTAGGAAGAAACTTAGATTACCTGCATGTCTCAGTCAAACAAGGATTTTGTGTATTGCTCCAGCAATATGCGGCTTTCTCTCTCTTTAACAGCCTGACACCCCTTTTATACTATACCGACTGAAAGAGTAGGGAAACTTTCTACATGCTTGGGAAATTCAGTCTTGCCATTGACTTCAATGCAGCGAGAAAGGTGGAAATAAGCAGAAAATTGGCATTTCTCACAAAAAATGTCCCACTCTGTGGAAAGTGCCATTTTTTCTCCTGTTTCATTTAAAGGTGGAAATTTTACCTGTCCCTATTTTCAACACCTTGGATTGTAGCAACATATCCAGAGCATTGCTTTACTACATTTTGAAAATGATTGATTTTTAAAGGGAAAACAAATAGTTTAATTGTGTCCTTTATTATGAATGCATAAATCTAGCAACCCTGGCTCATAAAATTAACAGATTAAAGTGTTCAGACTCCCTGACAACCCAAGGAAAGTTTAATTTATTTAAAAGAAAAGAACATTTGAACATTTTCAAATGAACATTTTGTAATACTTTATTGTAATTTCAAAATACAATCTTAGAAACAAAAAAATTGTCGCATAGAAAGCATTACACAAAAATATAAGAGAATGAGAATTAACAGTACAAGCAAAAGGACAGTAAATCAATAAAGGAATAAATTAAATTAAATTTTAGTAAATTCTTCATATCTGATTGGATACAAATAATAATGTCTCACAATTCCACAAGTCCGTACTAAGGTGAAAAATTGGTGAAAGTAAAGACTGCTAACATGTAACTGGGAGGGTAAACGGGAATAGAGGTGGGGAGAGAAGGAAAAAAGAGAGAGAGAGAGAGAAGAAAAAAATGTATCTATACATATATATATGTACACAAATACATACGTACATATAAGGGGAGGAGCGTAGGCTATTAACTAGTATCAAATCCGCTGAAGGAGTAAACAAAGATAACCGAGAGAGAAAGACCCGTGGGTGAGGGATGGGAGCAGCAACTGCAGATGACAATCATCAGAAAAACTGTGGATGGAACGTCAAGGACCTCAGAAATAATGAGGAAGAATTGTGTCTGAAATTTAAGTTGTGGGCAATTTGGAGTATTTGGATGAGAGCCAGCGTTGCCATTTGTCTGAATATTTAGCCATACTCTTGGTGACAGTTGCATGAATCCTATACAAATTTGAGATAGTATTCACAGATTGTGTCCGTGTGTCACTGGTAGGGGGGTTTGTGGATAACCAGAGTCTCGGAATGAGACGTCTAGCAGAGGACAATAAGGAGTGTAATAAGGCGATTTCTGATTTTTTCAACTTTGGAAATGGAGGTGGGCAATAGGAAAAAAGAAAAGTAAGAGGGTTTAAAGGGATCTGGATAGCCATAACGTCCGATATAATCCTCGCCGCCTGAGGCCAGTATGGTTGTACTACTGGACATGTCCACCATAAATGTGTCAAGGTTCCTACCCCGTTTAAACAACGTCAGCATTGATCAGAGCGATCAGGATACATACAGGAAAGTGTAATAGGGGTTCTATACCACCTGGAAAGAAGTTTGTAGTTGGTTTCTTTGGTGGCAGAGTCAAGTGGTCTTAGGTAATTTAGTCTGAAGATCGCAGCCCAAGTTGCCTGTGATAGAGTCACGTCAAGCTCTCTTTCCCATAATTTTACAAAATATACCTTTGAGTGGGAGAGGAAAGGAGAGAGTAGCAAAAGGAAAGTGGGCGGAAGGGAGTGGGTGGAGAACAGAGGCTGGCTTCAAATGGCGATAGTTGTCTAGGGGCAAAGCCATTGCGAACTGCAGCGTGAGCCCAATGCCTGATTTGGAAATATTGCCACAAAGGCACTCTCACGTTACCTTGAAGCGACTGAATTGTCTGAATGGAGGGAAAGACAAAGTCACCAAGGAGACTGCCTAGCGTATCTAACTGATTGTCTCGCCAGTTAGAGAAGGACTGCCGATCGACACCCGGTGAGGAGTAGAAATAAATTTTACTGCACTGCAGATTTATTTATATATATAGAGCAAAAAAGAGGAGAGAGAGTGCTGATCAGCTAGGTAGTGGAATAAATGACCCCACCTGGCTATGCTGGAGCTAGAAATCCTTTCTGTGCCAAAAATGTGAGTGTTTCATGATATATAATGAGTAATTATATGTTCCATGTTCCTTCATAATCTGATTAAAAATAAGTTGGTTAGAGGATCACATCTGAAGCACCAATTAAGTATTTCCATTAGCAGTTGATAAGTAAAGGGCTAATCTAAAATGAGTAAAAGAAAAGATTATGTAGCCTAGAGGGATACACTAAGTACCTAGAGCTCAATAAGATAATTGAGCACTAATTGCCTCCCGGTTTGAATATTTAAAACACGATTTACCTTCCCTGAGTCCCATCAGAAACCATAATTAAAAAGAGTTTTTACAGGGAGAAAGAACAGCTCTGAAAGTAAAAACAGTAATTTTAGAAATGGTGCCTCAGAACGAATTAAGCCCTTCTATTTCAGCCTAATCATTTTGCTGTTAAGCTATGTGGCTTCCTTAGTGGCCATAAGAGTTATGGGACACCACCAAGAAGTCCTTATTTAATGCCTACACAATTCTAGGTGGTAACAAACAATTGTGATTGAGAAGTTTCACAAATAGTTTTGATAGGGACTTGTACTTTGGCAACCACCCAGTGTGATAAACAGGAATTCTGATTAATTCACCATCCAATTGCCAAGACAATTTGAATTGATGGACATAACTTGTTAAATTGGTTCATGTATTATGCAGAACTGTGGTGATTGTATAAGCAATACGTAACTAAACACCCTCAAATATGACTTGAGTGTTTATTAGATATACAGCTTACCTACTGTACACATCTAGAATACATGCCAGCACATTGTATATATTATAAGTGTATTATAAAGGGAAACAAATAAAAATGTATAGTTATAAAAGTGGGTTTCTTTACTAAATGCACTTAAATTACTAGTAATTTGATCTGGAACTATTGAGATCACTAAATATGGGAATATATGGGAATATTAAATGTTATACTGTAAACAATGTTTTGATCTATCCATTAATACAAGACACAGGTTACAAAAATTCCAGTAATACGTTCCTATCAATGCATTTAATTTTGTAGCAATAAATCTAACAGATATATTACGTATGTTAGAAAAAATAAATAAATTGAGGAACTAAAAGATAGTACTATGATGATGATGATATAGCTATACGTGGAGCAGTAAAAACTTAAATAGCTAATTTATTCTAGAACTAGTACTTGTTATAGTGAATATTAATAATGAAGTTGCTAACACAGGTTAAAAGAGTCTTGCCTAATATTTAGGGTCAGACTAATCCATACTAGTACCACTTTAAATCATGTGAAATGTATGATGAAATGCTCACAGTATTTAATTGTATATGGCCACAATAATCCAATGCAAAAGTGAATATGTGGACTGAATACCTTATGCTCAATAAAGATAAAGCAGGAAAAAGATGAAATACTATAAGGGATGAAAAGGAATCCCGCTTTCAATCCATTGGATGACTTAATGTTGACTAACTTGATTAACTTGGCTTTATTTTTTCAAAGTACCTTTTTTCTTTCTGTAAGTTGAAACTTGCATATCTCTTTAAAATTAAAGCCTTCTGTGTTTCCATCATGAACTAAATTAACATGTCTGGCTATTAGTTTTTCCCTATTGTTTCTTATGACTCCTATGTGTTCAAGGATAAATCTTCTAAGTTGTCTCTTTGTTTTACCAATATAATTTTTCCCGTAAATGCAAGTCATAAGATAAACCATACCAGATGTTTTGCACTTAATAACATTTTATATGGTATATTTACTAAGTACATGTCCCCAAAAATCTTGTTCTTTTTCATATATTGGCATGCTTAGCACACGCTACATGGGAAACATCCTTTTAAATTGGAAGTATGTTTGTGTTTCATTTGTTTAATAATGGGTTTTGGTCTCAGACTGGGTCCCCACTTGTAAGTGATATTTGGATAGACTGTATACCTCCTCTAGATCATTATCATCTGTCAGTAAATACCAGTATTTCTTCAAAATCTTTGTCATTGCCTTATGTTCCAATCTGAATGTACTAATAAATCGGGTTTGTTTATCCTTTTGTGATGAGGAGTTTTGGGGATACAGCAAACTGTTTATGTCAGTGAGGTTACCTTATTTGATAAGGCCTTTTTAATATTTTAATGCTGTAACCTCTTTCTTTGAAGTGGGATCTTAGCTTGTTTCTTGTTTGAAATCTAAGGAAGTGGTACATAATCTCTTTAGTCACAAATATTGTTTAACCAGAAAACTCCTTTTAAGAGGAACCAGGTGGTTACTACTTGACTGAAGTAGACTAATAGTAGCTGTGGTTTTCCTATATAATGTTGTTTTAATATGATTATTGGCATCTCTTTTGATCATAATATCCATAAATGGTATTGCATTTTGTCAATGTGACAAGTGACTTTAAGGTTAATTTTGTTGTTGACAAATTTATAAAAGAACATCATCTATGTAACAAAGTCATAATGATACATGTTGGGTGTGTTTGTCCATTTCTCCTTTCTATAACGTTGTATTCGCCCACCAACCTAAGTAAAGATTTGCATAGGTGTCACAGTAACCAGTACAAACAGAAGGTCAGTGTCACAGTTTGTTAAGACTCTCAGATGCAGAGTTAGGTAAAAACTCAACTTTATTGAAAAGTTAATGCAGCCCCGTAGGGTAATATACACGTACACATATATATCTTTATTATACAGGAATACAATGCAAATAAGAGTAATATTGGCTCTACCGGCCCTGCCAATATACCGGGCAAGGCAGCCGGGGGATTGGAACTGGTGAGGTGAGGCTCTACCGGCCTTGCCAATACCGGGTAAGGCAACCCAAGGAAACAGGACAGGATCTACCGGCCTTACCATATACTGGGCAAGGCAGCCAATTGACAGGTGACTACACAGGCTCTACCGGCCTTGCCAATACCGGGTAAGGCAACCCAAGGAAACAGGACAGGTTCTACCGGCCTTACCATATACCGGGCAAGGCAGCTAATTGACAGGTGACTATACAGGCTCTACCAGCCTTGCCAATACCGGGTAAGGCAACCCAAGGAAACAGGACAGGTTCTACCGGCCTTACCATATACCGGGCAAGGCAGCCAATTGACAGGTGACTATACAGGCTCTACCGGCCTTGCCAATACCGGGTAAGGCAACCCAAGGAAACAGGACAGGTTCTACCGGCCTTACCATATACCGGGCAAGGCAGCCCGTAGACAGGAGGAAATATCAACCACACACTAAAGTGACTGACTGGTGGAAAAACGGTCACTATGATGGTAAAGAGGCTGAGTCAGTAAGTAAGCCGCCAGCAGCTGAGATAATGGAGCTCAGCAATGCTCTTCACAGATGGAACACCATACCACATTAGAGCAATCAGGTATGCATGGAGCGAACCAGTACCCAGTATGTGGAATGCAATATATATGCAATATATATATATACTGAGGCAGCCGGGTGGCTTGAGGAGTGAACCAGTACCCTGTACGTGGGATGCTATAACACTGAGGCAGCCGGGTGGCTTGAGGAGCGAACCAGTACCCTGTACGTGGAACGCTATCAGTCTAAGACAGCCGGATGGCTTGAGGAGCGAACCAGTACCCTGTATGTGGGACGCTATAACACTGAGGCAGCCGGATGGCTTGAGGAGCGAACCAGTACCCTGTACGTGGAACGCTGTAACACGGAGACAGCCGGGTGGCTTGAGGAGCGAACCAGTACCCTGTACGTGGGATGCTATAACACTGAGGCAGCCGGATGGCTTGAGGATCGAACCAGTACCCTGTACGTGGAATGCTGTAACACGGAGACAGCCGGGTGGCTTGAGGAGCGAACCAGTACCCTGTACGTGGGACGCTATAACACTGAGACAGCCGGATGACTTACTGAGCGAACCAATACCCAGTACATGGAATGCATAACACTGAGGCAGCCGGATGGCTTAAGGAGTGAACCAGTACCCTGTAGTGGAACGCTATAGCACAGAGACAGCCGAATGGCATGAGGAACGAACCAGTACCCTGTACGTGGAACGCTATAGCACTAAGGCAGCCGGATGGCTTGGGGAGCGAACCAGTACCCTGTACGTGGAACGCTATAGCACTAAGGCAGCCGGATGGCTTGGGGAGTGAACCAGTACCCTGTACATGGAATGCTATAGCACTAAGGCAACCAGATGGCTTGGGGAGCGAACCAGTACCCTGTACGTGGAACGTTATAGCACTAAGGCAGCCGGATGACTTGGGGAGCGTACCAGTACCCAGTACGATAACCGGCAAGTTAACAATGTCGCCAAGGCGACTCAGGAACGTCTGAAGACAGGAAACGACTGAACAGGAATCAGTGAATGGAAGCAGGAACCAGCAGGCAGATGGTCAACCGGAACGTCTGCGGAGACTGGCAGCAGGAAGCGGAGGTTCGACCAGATCAATCGAAGGCAGGAACTCTTCAACTGGAAGCACTGGAACATGTAGAATACAGGTCGCAGGAACACAGCAGAGGCCCAGGATACTCAGGAACAGGATCATATGCAACAGCATAGAGACAACACGAAAGGGCACCCAAAGGGTGCCCAGGCAAGGTTTAAATAGGCAATACAGGGTGGGCTGAAGGCAGCCAGCCAATGGAGAGCACACTACTGGTGATAGACAAGAAAAGAGAGCAATCATGGGCACCGTGATAGTCAGACACATAAGATTGAAATAAAACCACCTTTATTTAGAATGCAATTTAATAAGCAATATGCCAGCAATAGCCCCAAACAGTATGGTAATAGCCTACATTTTACTACCCAGACTGACACCAGGTAGAGGCCTGTGCTGCTCGATGAGGAGAGGAATATAGAACCTAGCCTATGGTTCTATCTGAGTAGGACCGGGCGCCATAGATATGTGATCCTATTGTACGGTACTAATGCAGATCGTGGCAAATGGAGAATGGGCACCACTGCCACAGTACCAATGATAACTAGCCAGAACGGAGTAATCACATGGAGCGAGTAGGCAGCCTTTACCAGGTTCAGTACCGAGAGGATAGTCAGACAATGACAACCAGGAGTGAGTAGTTGGCTATAGCCACAGGCTGGAACCAAGTGGATAGTTAGACAACCAGAGACAACAGGGAGCGAGTAATCAGCCAGAGCCACTGGTCCGCACCAGAGCACAGACAGACCAGGATCATACATGGAGTGAGTAGTCAGCCAGAGCCAAAGGTCAATACCATAGTAGATAGTCAGACAAGCCGTGGTCATACACAGAGTGAGTAGTCAGCCAGAGCAACTGGTAGTACTGTAGTGGATAGTCAGACAAGCGGGATCATACACAGAGTGAGTAGTCAGCCAGAGCAACTGGTAGTACCGTAGTGGATAGTCAGACAAGCCGGGATCATACACAGAGTGAGATCGGAGTCCAAGCAGGGTCACAACGAAACGGAGCAGACAAATGAGACTAACTGGAACACTTCATAAGGGCAACTGATGCTAGGCCCAGAGACATTCAAATAGGTTCCCACAAGGTGGGAACCAATCAGGTGCTTAGGCTCAAAGCGTATAAACATGCGCACATCACAGACGCGCATCTTCCCCCATGATCAAGGACAACAAAGAGAAGAAGCACAAGGAGCAAGCAGCACAGCTGCCAAGCACACTGTGATAATAGGCTAGGGACAGTTATTGCCCATGACAGTACACTGTATTTGAGGATTATATTTTTTTATTGAAAACAAAGTAGTTGTGGGTTAAAAAGAAATTCCGGCAATTGTAGTACAAAAACATTATGGGTTGTCAGTCACCCAATCAAAACTATGTGTGAAACCTGTCAATCACAATTGTTTGTTCCTGCCTAGATTTGTGCTGGCCTTAAAGTAATAGTATTACTTCAAAATTACTATCCCTCATATTGTAGCCCTTAATAAACTGAGTTAAATGACACCAGCGGCATCTCTCAAACCTTTATGTTTTAAGAGATAGCCGCTTTCAAAGTTTCCTCTCCCCTGCTGTCAGCATTCTGCTCCCAGCAGGGGAATCCGGTCCCGGGACCGGCGGAGGCTCTTAAACAGAGCCGATATCTCGTTATGGAAGGAAAAATGATTCATTGAAACAGTCTGCTACGTGTTCTTGGTTACCAAGCACACGTAGAAGACTGTTTCAATGAATCATTTTTCCTTCCATAACGAGATATCGGCTCTGCTGAAGAGCCTCCTCTTGATTCAGAGACTGGATTCCCCTGCTGGCAGCAGAACGCTGACAGCAGGGGAGAGGAAACTTTGAAAGCGGCTATCTCTTAAACTATAAAGGTTTGAGAGATGCCGCTGGTGTCATTTAACTCAGTTTATTAAGGGCTACAATATGAGGGATAGTCATTTTGAAGTAATACTATCCCTTTAAATAAGGGTTGTTTGGCCTTGTTCCGTAACTCCGTAACCCGTGAGGAAGCTGCACAGTGTATTAGTGAAACGTGTAGGGTGAAATAGAAGGGTCTGATTCCTAATGAGGTACCATTTCAAATATTACTTAGTGAATTTTTCTTTGAGGGCTACTCTTTTTCTCTGTAAATACCACTTTACTTTTGGTTTCTGATGTGACTCAAAGAAAGTATACGTGTTTGAAACATACAAACAAGGAGGTAATCTTATGGAGCTCTAGGTACTTTGTATATCCCTCTAACCTGCTAAAGATTAGATCAGCCCTTTACTTATCAAATGCTAATGGAAATAATTATTTGGTGCTTCAAAAGTTGGCCTCTAATCAACTCATTTTTAGTCAGATTCTGAAGGGACTTGGTGCATAGTTTCCATGATCTGAATTTTATCATTCTAATATTTTCTATAAGGATTTTAATTCATGGCTTCTTAACCCCTAAAGGACCGGCCACGCACGTTCTTTGCGGTCACTTAAGGACCACGGAGCATTTTTTTTTTTTTTGCTCAATCCGATTCCAGACTCCCTGAACGGCGTGCAGCCGTTCCATGACAATCCAGGATTGTCATGGGTCCTTAAGGGGTTAAAGGTTATGTTTTAACCAGCATACAATTACTTAATATACATTATGAAACACATATTTTTGTAACTGAATGGATTTCCATCTACAGTATAGCCAGCACACCCGGGAACTTCTTCTTCTTGAGCCCCCGAGGAGGGCTCATATGCTGCAGACTCACGATTTACATCATTAAAGGGTGGGGCTTAACCGGGAGACTTTTCAGCATTAAGTAGTGAGGCTTAACCAGGAGAGATTCCAGGTATGATAGCCAGGTGAGGTAATTTATTCCAGTGCCTAGCTGGTCAGCAGTTTCTCCTCTTTTTTAGTCTATATTTTGACCTAGCCATTTGTCTCTAATATATAGCACAATTTGGCATTTTATGTTAAATTCTTAATATGCTGGTCCATTACTACCACACACTACGCTATGAATGAATCTAGACAGATCTCATGCACTGGAGTAATATGATTAATCACAGTGAACAATTTTTGGTCCTCATTAGCATATTGTGCAGGAATTAGCATAAAGTGCCATGCTCTACCATCAAAACAGAGGGTACGTTCTGAAAACATATTTATTTTACAGATAAAATGTTAGTACAGCATAGAGGTAAAAGTTAATTGCCTTAAGGTGACAGATCCACTTTAACAATTTTAATAAAATTCTACTGCATATCAACTTTAAATTAAAAATAATGCTTTATTTTCCTTTTCTTAATCTAGGGGAAATATGAGGAATAGGCTCCACAAGCCTTACAGTGCAGGAAAACCATGTGAGGCATGCCCAAATGATTGCGAAGATTCTTTATGCAGTAAGACAACATTTATTAATTAATATTCTTAATATTGTTATTGTATAAATATTAAATTAGCACTGTAGTAAAGTAATGTTAGCACTGTAAATTAAGCTGACAAGTCCTCACCTTTAACCCTTTGAGCACTAGAGGGGTACGCAGAGCATTGCAAAGCAATGCATTGCTTACCCCTCTGGCACTCAAAGGGTTAACCAGTGATGTTTCAGGGCTGCTCTGAAATCCAAGCAGCCCTGCAGTCTGCATTTTTCATATATTAAAGGTAAGGTCTGGTCAGAGTACTGTGACAAAAAGGGTTGGAAGTTCATCCATTAAAAAACAAGTACTCATGAAAAATGCATGCAGCAAGGCTATGATGGGTGCCATTTAAGCAGAAGCATGCATTTTTCATAAGTAAACCTGGGCTACTTCGTATAAATTACTTAAAGGGATAGTAATGTTTCACAAAAACATCAGCTTCAATTAATATTCACAGTATTTGGGCCATGGAGAGTGTTTTTTTTCAATACTGTGAGAGTTGTAGTTAAAGAGTAATTGAACGATAAAGTATTCCCCTCCCGCCCCTTTGACCTAGCCCAAGCCACCTCCCCTCAGATGTGAAATCTGGTCCTGGGACCAGACAGCTCACAGCAAGGGACAATCTTCTTACTGTGAGCAAAAGGAAAACCCTGCCCCCTTGACAGGTTTTTCAGTTTTTTCCTTCTGTTCACTGAAGATTGTCCCTCTCTGCAATCCATCCAGTCTTGCTGCTCTGAGGTGAGCAGTATTAAATCAGTAAAAGGGACGGAAGGGGATTCTTTATCATTCAATCACTCTTGAACTACATCTCTGACAGTATTGAAATAACACTCCACATGGCCCAAATGTGGAGCTGCTGTTTTTGTGAAACATTACTATCCCCTTAAATATAAATCTCAGCCAGGGTCCTGTGGCCCTTTGGTGTTCTATATACCTCTTCTTGCTGTAATCCTTTTTTAACCATAAAGTCTTTCAAAAATGTGACTGTTCACTTAAACATTTATATTTATAGAAACTGATTTGCACAATATGTTTGTTTTGTTATTCTGATTGTGAAAGCTTAAGATAACTATAATTATATACTTGTAAACTTCAATACACCCATCCTATATAATAATTCGCTAATTCGTGTGTAACGCACGACATGCACAGTAGACACTGCTGCGGGTGCTGCAGTCATGCCCAGTAGAGACTGCCCGCGCCACGGCTGATACAGAGCTGGGCGCTCCGAAGGAGTGTCCAGCTCTGTATCAGCCGCAGCACGGGCAGTCTCCACTGCCCGTGACTGGATGACAGTGGCACTGTGGCCCGTGTAACGGGCTGTTCAACTAGTAACAAATAATAACATATTTTAGGGATGGTGTGAAAACTCCAGACTGCATGTTAGGGATACCTTAATAAAAAAAAATATATAAAAAAGAGAAGATTTAGAACCACTGGTATACATTATTAACTACGTTAGCTCACTTATATCAGGTTGCACTGTTGCTGCATAGTTTTGCCAAAATATGCTTAAAGACATAGTAATGTTTCATAAAAACATCAGCTACAATTAATCTTGATAGTATTTGTGCCATGTAGAGTGTTATTTCATTACTGTGAGTGTTGTAGTTCAAGATTAATTGAATTTCCCCCTCCCGCCCCTTTTACCTAGTGTAACACTGCTCACCTCAGATGTGGAATCTGGTCCATAGACCAGACAGCTCACATCAAGGAACAATCTCCTTACTGTGAAAACAATGAAAAGCCCTGCCCCCCTTGACTAGTTTTTCAGCTTTTTCCCCTTATCTTAATTGAAGATTGTCCCTCTCTGCAATCTACCTGGACACACCCTGCTGCTCTGAACTGAGCAGTTATATCAGTAAAAGGGGCGGGAGGCAGATACTTTATCATTCAATTACTCTTGAACTACAACTCTGACAGTACTGAAATAACACTCTCCATGGCCCAAATACTAAGATGATTAATTAGAGCTGATTTTATTATGAAAAACTACTATCCCTTTAAGCGTGTCTGCCATTCCAAAAGCACGCATTTTTAGAAATGCCCTATCTAATACTTCTTATCACATTATATATCATACAAATCTACTTTATATTAAAATATTTTTCTAATTCCCTAATGACTTAACAGACATGCCTTTAGAAGGGATCACTTGCAGTGATTGGTTGGTGGCCTCAAATATTGGGATGTGTCCACAATTAATTTTATTAAATCTGCTCCACCCAGTTCTATCAACTGCTTAGAGCTTATATGGACACATCACAGGTTTTGCTGTTGGGTTCAAGCAATGTCCTCAACACCATGGTCTTTACAATAGAATAAAATGCTTCATCTCCGATCCTTCCTGGGCTGATGCCCATTACATGGAAGAACAAATACATAGGAATTGGCTTATATAAATGCCAATCCCATTATATTTGTTTTCCCACATTCTGATTGGCTGAGAGGCGTGGTTACACAGGGCACTGTACATGTCCTGGATCATTTCTCCCTTCCTGCTAATCAGGAAGGAGAAGAAGATGTCACAAATGGAAGGCATGACACCTTCCTGTAGCCCAAGGCTGTCCAAGTTCAGTCCTCAAGAGCCAACGGCACAACATAATTGAAGGACTTCCCTGTTTCAGCAGTCAAAATGAATGAGACATTGATTAAATCACCTCTGCTTAATCCGGGAAATCCTTAAATCCTGGTCGGTTGGTGGCCCTTCAGGACTGAACTTGGACAGCACTGCTCCAGCCAGTCAGCTTCTAGAGAAAAGGGTGGTGGAGTGTGAGGTGGGGGCTAAAGTTTAATTTTTTATTTTATCAGCTACATCTTTAGTGGCAGATCTAATGTTATAATTATTTTATTTATTACACTAAAATTGTTGCAATTCACTTGAAGAATAAAAAAACAGGGAATAATTATTTTATAATCATGTAATATAATGACTAGAACCCTAAATTAATTTATTTGCAATAAGTATACAGATGAAAAATAATTATTTGTTTTTTGTTTTGTTTTAAAGAGAAAGTTGAAAAGGGAAGACCATGAAGACACATAAAAAGACCCAATCTGAAAAGCTCCAATTGGCCAAAAGATTTTATTTTGCTTTTTATTTAGACAACTAACACACTGAAGACAATCATATTCAACACAGATTAATGCTATTAAAAAATGTACATTGTGTTTAGGAGTGAATTGTATTTAAAGTGATAGTCAACCTCTTTTTTCTCTTTACAGATTCTGCATATTGGCTATCAATGTTACTATCTTTATATCATGTCCCACTAATTTTTCATTATTATTCATAGACATCCCTGACAACTATCTCATTGAATTTCTGTTTCCAAATACCATTCTGTCAAGGACTGTGAAAGCAGGGCTAGTGATACAATGTAATAATGTATCCCATTTTCCTGTGATACTTGATACTTGAGCTTGAGCTTGATACTTCATGGCAAAACCATACCTGGGATCTGCCCTGGAGACTCTGGGGATGGAGGCTGGTTCTCTGGCATTGGTGTTTCCAGTGTAACTCCCACTTCTCAATTCCACCTACTTCCCACCCATTCTGCAGTCAAGTTGTACACTTTCTCCTCTCAAAGCCACCCATCCAATTAAAACCCACCCACTTTATGCTGCAATTCATGTAATTTAGACACTCCAATTTCCAAGCCATGAGCCTTCTTCAGGGGCTCCATAGAAGAAAGCTCCCAGGTATGTGTATCAGTGTTGGAGTGTCTGCTCCTATGTGGCACTAGAGTAATTATACCCACTAGAACATAACCATAACTGCAGCCGCTTGGGTTAGAGGCGGTTGCCAATGTTGGCAGATCCATACAATTCCTAAATTGCCATTTATCTTGTGACCAGATTTATTTCAGGGAAACCTATAAGCCTGACATTCATTACAACCACACACTGAAAAGATAAAGCTTTTTTTTTTTTAATGGCCTGAAAAAAATATATGTAACAGCCGTTCAATGTTTATTACATTTTGAGGATATGTTTTAAAGGGGAGAAAAGTCTACAACATACATAGTAGCTGTGGTTTACCCAAGACAACACTACAGTTCTATTGCAGCTGTTGGTTGAAAACCCCATTTATATAAATCAAACCCCAACATTCAAGAGGTTTAAAGCCCTATTAAAATCATTGTGACTTTTTCTTTATTACATTACCCCTTTATACCAAGGACTTCGGTCTGAACGGTAAATGTAATATGAGGACAACAAGACAAAACCAACTATACATTCAAGTCTGTTTTCCCATTAGGCAGAGTAGGCAATCGTCTAACGCTCCACATTTTGAGGTAACACCTCAACTGTGCTGGCCACACCCACATTATGAATTATGGGAGTGGCCAGGGCAATCTCTGCCCTGCACCAGTGTTATACACTTTTACAAAGTAACCTGTTGGAGAGCATTCTAGCAAGGGTATTTTCTGTGCCATGAAATAGTGGATGAGAATGGGGGCACTACAATGTGAGGAGTGGGTTGTTGCCAGGGGTGGAACTAAGGGAGCCTACAGTGCCTTGCCTAGGGGCACCTGAAATGTAAATTGGTCCCCGTATACTATAGTGACAAATACAAAGTCACACTGATTTCTATGTGCCTTCTAACACTTTAAATGCCGGGAGAGGTCTCCAACGCATTGTTTTGTACTGTTTTATAGACCTGTCCAGCATTAAAGGGATTAAAAGGCACATTTAAATGAAGGAAAAGTTGTATTTGTTCCTGGGCAGGGCTGGATTTACATCTGTGGTACCCATTGGCAAAAACACTCAAAGTGCCCTTAGCTTCACCTATGACTAAACGTCCTACTCCTTGTAAGACCCCCACAATCTAGCCCAACCCTCCAATCCCTAATACAGAAAATACTCTTGCCCTATGACAAACAAGAACAAAGAAAGTTCTTAACCACAACATTGCTAGGGAGTTCTCCTACACTTAGCAGGTTAAAAAATAGTCCTGTAACTGTAAGGGGATCTGTAAACTGCAAACAGGGCACCATAAACCTAAGCCATTGGGATTGTTCTGGTCACATCAGTGGTAGCTTAACTGCATAGCTGGCATACATCTATTAATAGCATATTGGACACCTGTCTGGCACACACAGGGTTAAACTCTGATTTCTCACAAAATGCCAATGGATGAAAACACCTAAGCCTGTTAACCTCTTGAATGCCTGAGTGCTAGAAAGTTTTCCTACACAATATGTTGAAGATAAGACCACTTTGGCATCAAATTGATTAACACAGCACCAACATAAAGTGTATCAGTATGCTAGCTTGATCTGATAATGTTACCCTGTAGATTCCAGATGCCAGATGCCATAGCAACTCATCACATACCCCTCTGGACCATAAAGTGTCAAAAATAAAACACTAGGCTAAAGCAACCAACATTTCAGGTAGCCATTACCAAGAAATTGTATAAAAAAAGGAAAAGGAACAAATCTGGAACAAAACGTCAGCACATGGGGAACAAAGGAAATTTGTCAAATTTTTTATTGGTTTAAAGAGGGGAGCTTTAACCCTGTGAATCCTAGAGAGGTCTGCAAAACATTACAAAGGGATTTAAAACAAAATTCTAGTACTGAAGAGCTTAAAAACTCCATCTAGATCAATAGAAATGTTTACAGATCCCCCTTATAGTGCAGATGGTTTGTCCTGTAGTTACTCTGCATCACCCCCCCCCCATATTGATCACTGTCTTCCTCTACAGCCTTGATCTCCCATCCATCATTACTGATATTTGGACTGTGGAAACCTCTTGCGTATTTCCCGGGAACATAACCAACTGCACAATAAGTAACAAATAAAAATATCCCAAAGCCTCATTGGTTTAAAGGGATAGAAATGTATCACAATAAAAGCAGCTCCAATTAACCGTTTAGTGACAGCCACGTGTGTACGCAGCTGTCACCTTAACGCCCGGCTAACATTTTTTTTTTTTTTAAATGATTCCGGAGTCCCTGAATGGCGTACGGCCGCACCGAGACCCGGAATTCTGGGATTTACCAAGTACGTCCTCGGTCACGTGAGTGACGTACCTGGTAAGTCAGTTATTGGGATGGGGTTAATCTTCATAGTATTTGGGCCGTGGAGAGTGTTATTTCAATACTGTCAGAGTTGTAATTCCAGAGTAACTGAATGATAAAGTATCCCCCTCCCACCCCTTTTACCTAGTGTAAGCCTCCTCCCCTCATATGTGGAATCTGTTCCTGGGACCGCACAGCTCATAGCAAGGGACAATCTTCTTACTGGGAGTATAAGGAAAACCCTGCCCCCTTGACAGGTTTTTCAGGTTTTTCCTTCTGCTCACTGAGGATTGTCCCTCTCTGTGATCCATCCGGACAGTCTTGCTGCTCTGAGGTGAGCAGTGTTACATCCGTAAAAGGGGTGGGAGGGGGGGCGATACTTAATCATTCAATTACTCTTGAGCTACAACTCTGACAGTATTGAAATAATGCTCTCCACGGCCCAAATACTATGAAGATTAATTTGAGCCGCTTTTATTGTGATGCATGCTCTCCATGGCCCAAATACTAGGAAGATTAAATGGAGCTGCTTTTATTTTGAAACATTAATATACCTTTAAATAGGACTTTTAACCCTTTGAGTGCCAGAGGGGTACGCAACACATTGCTATGCAATGCGTTGCATACCCCTCTGACACACAAAGGGTTAACCCATTTAGTGGTAGAAGGCTCTCCAACGCATTGTAAAACAATATATTGGAGATAAATCTAGCATCCAAGGGGTAAAAAAAAGCAACATTTAGATCAACGAAATGTTTCTTTCTCCCCCATTTTCCAGACGTTTGTTCCAGAATTTGTCTAGTTTTCTTTTTATACATCAGACACATTGAGAACTAAAAGCCATGAGAATAGAGATTCAGGACATTACCCGGCTGCAGACAATACTTTGTGTACCAATTCTCTCCTACTCCTGTTAGATGGTAGATTAATGGCACCTATGGGTTCTACTTAAATACACAATCTGTGTGCATTCATACATATGTCTCAACAACAGTAGAAGCATAACTAATAAATAAAAAGAAATGACACCTGTCCTGGTTTTCTTTTATTTAATACAAGCTGTTGTTTATCTAAAATGATTTAGTAAGAAGTGAGCATGTACAGTTAAAAGTCAGACAGGTGTTCCCACTTTTTGTATTATGCATTTCAATCTCCCACATCATCATCCTATATAATAATTCGCTAAATCGTGTGTAATGCCCGACATGCGCAGTAGACACTGCTGCGTGTGCGGCAGTCATGCGCAGTAGAGACTGCCCGCGCCGCGGCTGATACAGAGCTGGGCGCTCCGAAGGAGCGTCCTGCTCTGTATCAGCCGCTGCTCGGGCAGTCTCTACTGCGCGTGACTGCCCCACGACCGGCTGCCAGAGGCACTGTGGCCCGTGTAACGGGCTGTTCAACTAGTATGTAATATACTTCTTTAAAGGAGCAGCGAGCTTAATTTTTTAACATACATATTGTAGGGTTTTTTTCTGAGTTAAAGAAGGATACTTACATTACAGTGGGACAAGTCTTTCCAGTGTTATTACGGATTCAATTGTTGTTGTTTTTATTACATCAACAGTTCCCACTAGTGGCAAAAACTTTAACCTATACTTCACCAGGGGTTCATATTCTTTCACCAGTGTGATAAACTCTCCACGTCCTTCGATATTCTATGGAGCCTATGCACTGAGGTCTCTCTTATTTTAGAGGTCTTAGTGCATGAAACAACACAGGAACTGGGTTGTTTACATATTGCAGAGAATTTACTGCATAGGATCCATAGAAGAATAAGGAAAATGGAGCACTTATCACATATGAGGGACCTCCCTGCTTAGGCTCCTTAGAATAACATTGGAGCATTTATAAGACATAAGTTATAGTGCTTTCCCTGCTGAGTAAAACAAGGGTACTCAAAAGTTATAATAGTCCAAACTCTCATGAAGTGATGGAGCTGATACAATCACAATCTATGGAGAACTATTGTCAGTGACTCACCTCTCCCATAGAATGCAACAGAAAAACTGTCTGAATATTGGGGAGATTATACAGTAGTGATGTACTAAGAATAGTGGTGCAAGTCCGGGGCACACCAAGTGCACCATAGTAAATACAATTCTGAAAATAGGGCTTTTAATCTGTTGAATGCTAAAGAGGTCTCCAATACACTGATCTGCAATTCGCTGAGGCCTCTCTCGTATTCAAGGGTTCACAAAATCCCCATTTAAATCAATGGAATTGTCTATTTGCTCTGTACAGTGCAGTTGATTTGTGCAGAATTATACATCATTCTTAATACATCAGCCACAATATGTTATACATGGGTGCAGCCTCTGTTCTCACTTAAGATGTGAAACAAAAATGTACCTTGCCTCCTCCTATGTGTGTTACTTGCCTTCCAACGTTCCCACTTCCAAGGCTTTGATCAATGTTGCAATGTGTTAACGGTTCTTAATACAGACACCTTTGCTATGAATGAGGACATGTATATTTTAAGACATTGTCCCAGCTCTGTCTATCCTTAAAAAGGACCAGAAACATGAAGGATCTATTAGATGTATATTTGCTCAATTTAAAGATACAGTAGACTAGGGCTCAATTCAATATTCAGTGGTAAAACAGTTGCCCTACCAACAGAAACCATGACGAATGTTTGGACACATAACATCACTTGTGGCCCAACAATCATTGTGTGTTTTTTGTTCCCAAAACTCACACTAAATAGCATGAGAAATGGAAACATCAAAGGAAAATGGCTAATGCTCTGTTTTTGAAACTGTGTCAAACATTGATCGTGAGCTCAAAAGCAGTCACCCTTCCGCTTACCCTACACTACTCCTAACAAAAAAGTGAAACAATATTAGCTCTAACACTATCCTAACACCCATAAGCCAGAGGTGTAACACCTACCTGTCATCAATCTTATTTCTTCTCATCTTCCTCCTCTTCCCAAAACTAATGTTACTATAAATAAAAAAAAAACAATATGTTCAAATAAGAAGTGCCCCCCAAAGATATGCCATAACTGTTAGCTGCTCCTGCCATAGCTGGCAGTGGCAGCAGGAAAGCAGAGCAAAAATGACCCCCAAAGACACCTTTCAGGCCGTTGCCCGAGTCACACTGAGGGAAATTTGAATCTGAGACTGGCTTTTATGTGGCCAGTGTATGTTCAAAATGGTTCCCATGCTACAATTGGCTGGGACGTGGGGTAACGCACCTCCCAGTCAATCAGTCTCTAGCAGGGAGGGCTGACGAGGCTGTTAGAAGCTGATTGGCTGGGAGGTGCATAACCTCCCCTACCATTCCAGTCAATTGTAGCATGGGAACCATTTTGAACAGAGAATGGCCATTTAAAAGTCAGCCTCTGTTCAAATTTCCCTCAGTGTGGCTTGAGCAATAGCGGCGGCAGTGTACAGTTATGGTGTATCTTTGGGGGCAATTCTTATTTAAACGTTTTTTTTTATTTATAGTGAAATTTTTTTCTAAGAAGAGGAAAATAAGAAAATGAGAATAAAATAAGATAAAAAGATGACAAAAGATAGACGATTAAAGAAGAAGAATTACAGTGGATGATCAGGGTGCTAAAGATCCTGCTGTCCAATGTGTTTGTTTTTTATTTGATGGCTTACTGTGCTTGAAAAACTACCACAGGCTACTTTTTTTCTGTGGAAATTGAATCAAGCCCTAGAAGAGTAAAAATGATACCTTTATTGGATTAATGAGTGGCTGCAAGATGCAAGCTTTCAGAACAACTAAGTCTCAGAATGAAGGCTGACTGACAATACATGACTTTAAAACTCATGTAAATTCTACTGTTTATCAGTATGACCATAATTCCTTCCCTATGCTCTAGAAAAGTCTCTTTGAAGTGGACTAAAAGATACAAATCAAATGAATTGCCTTGTTTATGCTCCAGTGAATTCTAGTTTTTAACCAGAGCTGTCTAAGTTTATAGAAAGTGTTAGACTCACACTTGTTGTTAGAGGCCCAAGCCCTGAAGAAACATTGATATGTAGGACATAGACTTGTTAGGCACAAGCCCTGAGGAAACATTAATTTGTAGGACCTAGATTTGTTGTTAGAAGCTCGAATCCTGAGGAACAATTGAAATGTAGAAATTAGGCTGGTTGTTAGAGGCCCAAGCACTTAGGAAATATTGATTTGAAGGACCTAGTCTTGGTAGGTTCAAGCCCTGAGGAAGCATTGATTTGTAGGATTTAGAATATTATTAGAGGCCCAATCCCTTAGGAAACATTGATTTGTAGGACTTAGACTGGTTATTAGAGGCACAAGCACTGAGGGACCATTGATTTGTAGGACATAGACTTGTTGTTAGAGGCCCAAGCCCTGAGGAAACATTGATGTGTAGGACTTGGACTTGTTGATAGATATCCAAACCATGATTAAACATTGATTTGTCAGACTTAGACTCGTCATTACAGGCCCAAGCCCTGAGGAAACATTGATATGTAAGACTTAGTCTTATTAGGCAAAAGCCCTGAGGAAACTGATTTATAGGACTTGTTTTTAGAGGTAGGAATGGGTGACAATTTTAATCTCAAGCCAATATAGGAGAAAAATGGCACTTTCCACCTAGTGGGAAATTTCCCACGAAAAGTACAGTTTTTCTGCTTTTTTTCTCCTAGCTCATTGCACTAAGATCAATGGGAAGACTGAACTTATGCACAAAAGATAGCAAATGTTACTTTATTTTCCATAGACGTGGTATAAAAGGGGTCTGAGGGTATCTGTGTTGGTGGGGCCCTGGGGAAAGAATCATTGAACAGGGAAGTTTTTGGGGACTTTGTTTGGGATTGGGGAGACAGTTAATAAAAAATACATTAAAATAAATAAAATAAAAAATTGCTATATAACGTGACAGAGACATCGACCCCCTGACATAAGCTGTGACTGGGGTAGACTGATACTTGACGGGATAGAGTATTTTGTAGAGCATGATTTGTAGGACTTAGTTTTATTGTTAGAAGCCCAAGTCCTGAGGAAGCGTTGATCTGTAGGACTTAAACCTGTTAGGCACAAATCCTGAGGAAACATTGATTTGCAGGGCTTACACTTGAAGTTAGAGGCCAAAGCCCTGAGGAAGCATTGATTTGTAGGAGTTAGACTTTTATGCACAAGCACCTAGAAAATATTGATTTGTAGGACTTAGTCTTCTTAGGCCCAAACACTGAGGAAAAATTGATTTGTAGGACTTTGACTTGTTAGAGACAAAAGCCTTGATGAATAAGTGTTCATGGTTGGACATAGGATTGTTAGAGGCACAAGTATACAAAAGAACTGCTCACACTCTAAAATCTAGACTACCTATGGTGTCAAATGCTGTAACAGAAAAAAAAGACAAAACCCTGCTGAGCTAGCACACCTAGCTCAGTGTGACAACCCAGGGTTAGGACAAAACTGAATAAAATATAACTTTTATTATGCTAACAGCTAAAAGTACCAGGGCTAAAACTGGCTTGCCATAATACGTAATCACCGGGGCACATACCAGCTTACCAGCAAAATAATAGTAGTTTGTATGTATTAACCCTTTGATTGCCAGAGGGGTATCCAACACATTGCAAAGCAATATGTTGCGTACCCCTCTGGCACTCAAAGGGTTATAAAAGCAGGGGCATATACCATATTGCCAATAATAAAAGCAAACTCAAACAGTGACAGAATCACAGAGGTGGTAAGGCTGTGAATATAGAAGAAATAAAGAACAAAGACCATATATCCTCTGAACGTTATAATCAGAGAGAGAGTAACATAATAAATTAGGTTGAATAAAGACACAAGTCCTTTAAGTTCAACCTTCTCTTCATACCCCTGTAACTGAGAATTTTATGGCTTTCCTGCTACCAATTAAGTTAGTCTTTATCAGATCTGCCTACTGATAAACAGTATAACTCTGTATGTTCCCTTTTAAAAGAAATGTGTCTAATTTTCTCTTAAATGTATCCATTGTATCTGCCATAACCACTTCCTTGGGCAAATAATTCTGCAATTTAACATACCTTACTGTAAAAAACCCCTTCCTCTGCTGAAGTCTAAACCTCCTTTCCTCTAATCTCAAGGGGTGTCCCCTGGTCACCTGATCAGGCCTTGGAATAAATAGCTCACCACAGAGATCCTTGTATTGACCTCTCATATTCTTGTACAATGTGATAAGGTCTCCTCTAAGTCGTCTTTTCTCTAGAGTAAATAAACCAAGTTTGTCTAGTTGTTCCTCATATGTCAAGTCCTCCATTCCCTTGATTAATTTTCTTGCTCTTCGCTGTACCCCCTGTAGTTCTAGTATATCCTTTTACAGAACCGGTGCCCAAAACTGCACTGCATACTCAAGGTGAGGTCTTACCAAAGATTTGTATAATGGCAAAATAATGTTATACACTCTAGCTTCTATACCTCTTTTTATGCAAGACAGGATTTTGTTTGCCTTTGCTACTGCTGTTTGACACTTGTCACTGTTTCCAAGTTTCTAGTTGACAAGGATACACAGGTCTTTCTCTAGCAATGAGTTCCCTAAAATGATTCCAAAAAAAGCTCCTAAAAAGTTGAATTGAGCATCACTGAGCATAATAGAGGAGTCCCTAGAAATACAGGGGCATAAACCGGCTTGGTAGTTAAAAAAACTGACTTCAGCAATGGTTGCTGCAGTGTGTGTGCAGGAAATGATGATGACACCTCTCCTCTAGGGATGAGTGAAATTTTCACCTCAAACCAAAATTGTTGAATAATGGCACTTCCTGAATGGCGAATAATTTCCAGAGAAAAGTGCTATTTTTCCTCTTTTTTTTGCCTAGTTAATTCCATTGAAATCCATGGGAACATTGAAGTTACACACAACACATAGCAAATGTTATTTTCTTACCCAAAAGCATAGTATAAAAATGACACAAGGGTGCCTGTGTTGGTGGGGTGTGGGGAAAGAATCAGGGAATTTTTTTGGGGGGAGTTTGTTTACTGGGATTGGGGGGACAGTTAATAAAGCATGAATCCTAAATACAATGAACCCCCCATAAGACATGGTATAAAAGGGGTCTAAGGGGGTTGTGTTGGTGGATGGAGCCTGGGACAGAATCAGTTGAACAGGGATTTTGTTTTGTGGAGGGTTGTTGACTGGTATTAGCGGGCAGTTAATAAAATAAAATAAAATAAAATAAGACATTTGTATGTAATGTGATAGAGACAGGGACCCCCCTGACGTAAGCTGCCACTGGGGTAAACTGATACTTGACGTGACAGAGTATTTTGTAGAGGATGATTTGAAAGATTTGTTGTTAGCGGCCCAATGTGAAGATTTTAATCATTGCTTTTAAAGAGGATTTTCCTGTGAAAAACTAGACAACTATGTGGTTTTCATGGATTTTTTCGTGGTAACACAATGGGACCTTTCGCCCACATCTACCTGGGAGTTCCGTTCACCCCACGGCAATGTCCAGGTGGAACATGATCCTGAAGAAGACAGAATTGTTGCCTAGCAGCAATACCACCACCAGCAGGAGCACAGATCAGCTGCCTGTGCCTAGTGCTAGTGTTACTAGTCTGTCTTCTTCAGGTGTGTGAAATTAGGGGACCCTCTGTAACATTTCTCATCACCTCCTCCAAGCATTGAGATGTCTGTAATAGTGCAGCAGCAAGAAGGGACTAGTGGTGTGTGGTGACGATGATAGTGGGGAAGCTGGGGTGAAAGAGACATTGATGGCCTTTTTAGTAGGGATGGGCATTATTGTCACTTTTTCCTGAGAAACTCCACTTTTAAATTTCAGCATTTTTTGCCCATTGGCCAATATTCCTGGCCAATTTTTCAGTGGCTAGAAAGTTTCCACCCATTGATTTACGTTGTTTTCACTTTTTCAATATAAAAATGTGACGTATTCCAGGAAGTGAAACACAATAGAAGCAGCTACAGAGCAAGGTAGACGTGCTGTGCTGTTCTGCTGTGAATTATTTGTTAAACTGAGGCAGGAGAGGCTCATAGTGACTGCTATCACTATGAGCAGTAAAAGGAGGAACTGGAAGGACCCTTATTATGTGTCCACTGAGTCTGAGGAGGAGGAATTGACTAGCAGTACTGAACCAATGCTGTCCAGTCCCCCTAAATCACCCCTGAGGATCTTGGGGAATTTAATGGGAAGGGAGGGGAAAAGGGAATGGCAAGGAAGGGAGAAAAGGGAAGGAAGGGAGGGAAGGGAATGGGAAGGGAGGGAGAAAAGGGTAGTAAGAGCAGGACAGGTCAGCTGCCTGTGCCTGCTGTAAGATGTGCTGCCCCTGCTGCCAGTGCCCCCATTTCTGTACCTACTGCCAAATGTGCTGCCCCTGTTGTCAGTAATGCTGTACCTGCTGCCAGACATGCTGCCCCTGCTGGCACCAGTGCTGTCCATGCAGCCGCCATTGCTGTACCTTATGCCAGATGTGCTGCCCCTGCTGCCTCCAGTGCTGTATCTGCTGCCAGTGCTGAACCTGCTGAACCAATACTTTGCCTGCTGCTAGTGTGACTTGTAGTACTCAGGAGGTGGGGAGGAGAAAATTATGCAAAGTGTGACAGCAAGGGACCCTAAATCACACTTGCCATTAACCAAGCAGTCCTGCCAATGCTAATACTACAACTACTAAGGTTAAGCAGCTTGTTAGCTTTAGGAGTGAAGGAGGGGGTAATCAACAATATCCTCATATTACTAGTGACTGTGAGACCGAGGAGGAAGACTCTGCAGCTGAACTTGATGTGGCTGGTGTTAGTAGTAGTAGCAGTAATGGTGAAGCAGCTGGAGTGGTAGAGAAAACATTTGAGAGCGTCCAGTGAGCCCACACCATTCCTCTGACACTGGGAGTCCTCCCCTTCCCTTCACTAAAGTGTCCAAGTGGAACAGGATCCTGAAGACTAAGAGGCCTGAACTGTTGCTGGGGGGAGAGCAGGCACACAACTAATACCACCACCAGCAGGAGCACAGATCAGCTGCCTGTGCCTGCTGCTACTGCTGCCTTCTTCAGGTTAAAAATAAATGCCAAGTGTGACATTAGCGGACCCTCTGTCACTTTGCTTGTCACCTCCTCCAAGCAGCAGCAACATGTCTGTAATAAAGCAGCAGAAGCAGCAAGTAGGGACTAGTAGTGGTGGTGATGAGGATGGTAGAGAAGCTGGGGTGAAAGACACATTGATGGCCTTTTTATCAGAAACTGAGAAGGAATGGGAGACAGAGATGAGGATGGGCATCACCACCACCACTAGCAGTGACATTTTGGAATTTGAGGAGGCAACTGCTCTAATTCCTTCTGATGCTGAGATGCAAGGGCAGCAGGATGCTAAGGAGCAGTCTAGTGTGCCACAGACCACCGTGGACACAGTGGGAATGGGGTCAACAAGTGATGTGGGACTAGGACAGGTTCCACTTGCCAGCACCAGCAATACTCTTGATCCTAGTTGCAGTGCTGAGTCGGAGGCAGTAGCAGCAACATTATCAGCTGCCACAGACAATGAAGGGGAATGTGGAGGACAAGATGAAAGAGGCCATTATTTTCCATCTGTTCCCTATCCCCCGAAGTCATGGGTGTGGGAATGTTAGCATGACCTCCCACACAGAGTTCCTCCTGATCACTGATCATGTCCCAATGTCACTTATCATTTCTCTTGCTGCTCTCCCTAAATCCTCATTCTCGTGGAAACTCAATGAAACCTTGCTCGATGATCCGGGCACCAAGTAGAAAGTTGTGACTGAACTGGAATAATATTTTCTTCTCAACTCCTCCTCTGACATCTCTCAAACTTGTATTTGGTAGAACCATAAATGTTACATTCAGGGGATCTTCCACTCTTCGGGTATTTTTAGAAAGATATAACTCGTCTGCTTGAGACTATCAAGTCTTTAGAGGCGGCTCACAAAAAATTGCCTACACCACAGTTTACTAAGGGTCTCACAGATGTGAGGTTTCAAGTGGCTGACCTTCTTTGCAGCCAGGCTATGCGTTCCTACATGTGGTACAAATTTCACAACTGCTTTCAGAGTAACAAATGGGGGCTTTATAATTTAGGTTCGGTGGAAACAGCTGTGGACATGGACCTGTCCCCTTCCATCACTGACTTCCTCACCAAATCAAAGCTTCCGCGTCTCCTCTCTAGAGGCCCCAGTCACTGCTGAGAAAGTTGCTTTAGCCCTGGAACACTCCTCCCCTGGCAGGTTCCTCATCCAGATGGCCTGCTGCTGTTGTACTACAGATGCTTTCAGTCTATTCTTCTGTCCCACTTAGTTCAAATCTTTAACACTATTTTGTTGGGACAATCCTGACCTCCCCAATCTCTTTCTGCACACATTAAAATTATCCCTAAAAAGGACAAAGACCCAACATTATGCATCAGCTATAGGCCCATATGTCTCCTAAATACAGATCGCAAGCTGTTTCCGAATGTCTTTGCAGACTATCTGCAGTGTTTCCTCCCGTCTCTGGAGGGAATGGACCAGGCGGGTTATATGCCTGATAGAGAGACAGGGGACAACACCATCAGGGTTGTCTCCTTGATCCAAGCAGCAGCTGTCCACCCATTGCCTTTGCTCCTCCTTTCTCTACATGTGGAAAAGGCATCCAACAAGGTCAATTGACAGTTTATGGCAGCAGTCCTCTGATAGACTGGTCTAGTTCCCAAGTATGTTCTGATATCCTTTCCATATATTCTAACCCTTCCACCCAAGTCCAAGCTAATCAGATGTTATCTAGCCCATTCCCCATTTCAAATGGCACCCAGCAGGCATGTTCTCTACTCCCCCTAATGTTCATTCTCACCCTTGAGCCATTTCTCTCTTTGGTCTGCCATACAAACACCATCTCTGGCATTCCATTAGCCTCTCATGAGGTCAATAGTACCAGATACACAGATGATGCCCTGCTCTTCCCAACACAGCTGGAGACTTCTCTGTCATCTCTCCTTTCAGAGGAAATGCAAGGGATGCTAATATTATCATATCTCTATAAAAATCCTTGGTTAGGTCTCATCTAGAATATGGAGTACAATTTTTGGCACCAGTTCTTAAAAACGACATTGTCAAACTGAAAAGAGTGCAGAGACGTGCAAAAAAAAAATGAGAAAGGGATTGAAGGATCTGAGTTATAAGGAGGAACCTACCAAACTGGGTTTGTTTACATTAGAGAAGAGACAAGAGATACATTGATTACCATTTACAAATACATTCAAGGTCAATAATACAAAGAACTATCCAATTAATTATTTACTCAAAGAGCTAAGCTAAAAATGAGAGGTCACCCATTAAGACTAGGAAAGGTGCTTTCAATTAAAACAAAGGGATTTTTTAGAGTAAAAGAGGTAAAGCTATGGAATTCTTTGCCTCAGGATGTTGTACTTGCAGATAATGTAACTGCTTTCAAAAAAGCAATGGATCTCTATCTAGCGCAGAACAATACTGAAAATTATGACAGATGGCTTCAATGAAGATATGTTGTTGAGCAAGTGAACTATTTGACTGTCATTTGGAGGCAGTAAGGATTTTTATTTACCCACTTGGGGCTAAATTGGAAATGGCTTCAGGGGTGGTTTTGGCAAGGTCTGGACTTGATGGACGCATGTCTTTTTTTCAGCCTCATCAACTATGTTACCTTTCTGCTCCAGAATCTTTAAAGATCAAACTGCAGGCTTCCTTCCCATTCCTCTGGAAAGATATATCCCCCCAAATCTCTAAACTGATAGCAACTAACTTCATGGCTCTTGAACTTTTCTATCAAGTCAGACCTGCTGTCCTGGAATAAATTATTTAGATCTTCTATGGGCAGGACTAATTTAGTGAAGATGGCGGTTCTGCCCAATATACTGGGCTCTGCCATTACATACCCCTTTTCCTACAACGTTCTAATCTTGAGTTCATCTGGAGACACAAGCCTACTCACATCAGCTTCAGGACGGTGACTTGACCAGTGTTGCATGGGGTCTGGGAGTCCCTGAAGTTCAGGAGTATTATAGAGCAACTGCACTATCCATGTTACTGGAATTCTGCTCTGTGAATCACATGGAGAGCTGGCCCTCCCTTTTAAAACCTCTGCTCAGTCCCTTTGTGCCTATTCAACTTCTATGGGCTAACCATCTCAACCTCTTAACCCTCATATCACGACATCCTGTGCTGGGCCATTTGCTTACGGTTTGGAGATCCTTCAACTCCTTGTCCCAATTATCCCCTTTTCCTTCTCCTCTCTACTCAATCGTCAGCAACCCAGATTTCTCCCTGGGTCTCCATCACAGCACAAGATGTTCCTTCTCCAGTCTTATACATTTTGATCATCTACTTCCCAAGGGTTTCCTACCTCCTTTTCTGCTCTTCTCTAGGGCTACCACAGATGGAGTTCTGGAGTTACTGCCAGGTTCAGCACTTCTTATACTCCCCTCACATCTTATCAACCACCTTCTTTCACTCTTTTCAAATCCCTCATTCCCCAAGCCCTGAAAAGTATCAAAGCTTCTTCACTTGTTACACTCAACCTCTGGCCCCACTGTTTTTTCCCAGAAGGTGGACAGAGAGGCTGACTTGGGATTACCTATCTCAGTCGCCCAATGGCTGACGGTATTTAACATACACAATAAAATCATCCCTAAGATTCTTATGAGAGAAACAAACTATAAACTCATGCTGAAATGGTACTTGGCTCCCAAGAGAATTTCTACAGTTGGTCCTGCATTACCCACTTAGTGTTGGAGATGTAGAGATGTATTCATTTGTTGTTTTGTTTTTTTGTTTCAGAAAAAAAAGGTTGTGACATTTCAGAGAGCTTGCTTTAGTCATTGAAGAAATTACATTTCTAAATGAGGCCGGACTTACTAAGGATAATACAAGTATAGATATGTTTAACACTATATTAAAAGTGATTTTGGAGGCACTTTAATATGCAGGAAAGTTCCATTTTAAGATGGCAACTACTGGTGTGTAAATAGCCATAATTCGAAACTAACTTTACATAGATGGAACTAGATATCATAGGGTTTGTATTAGATCATTTTAAATCTAAAAAAAATGTGGATTCTTTATAAATTAAATTGAATGCCTTTTGAGTGCATGGTATATGCAGGAGGGTTATATTACTTATATACACAGGTCTGCTCTTAAATGGTCTGTACTGTATGTTCTCTTTTGTTTTACTTACTACAGTGGTACTGTGGACAGTGCATATCCACTAATGCACATTGTTTCCCATACAGTGTCTCTTCTTTGCATATTTATATGTTTTAAAGCTTTTTGGTATGATATGAGTTTTTTTATAAATATATTTTATATTTCTAAATATAATTAGAAGTCAGAAAAAAACAAGTAAGCACTCTCAGAAATTGTTTTAAAATCTTTACTTGAAAGACGTCTACTTTTCAATGTGTAAACCATATTTTTATCAGGCCCAAGTGAAAAAAAAAAACACCCCTGCACCTTATATACATATTTCAAACAGAAAAAAATGCCAAAATCCAGTCTCCCAAGTTGGCTAGCCTCCAGTGTCCTTTAAGCACACAGAAAAATCCCTATTTTTAGTATACAGTTCATTACAATTATTTTTGTACAGAAGAGACCTCTAGTGTTCATAGTAAGGCATAACACCACAAGTGTTGCAGTGTTAAACTTTTGTGAAATTAGTGAAATCCCATTCAAGGCAATCAAAGGGAATCCCGGTGATTTCAGTTCAGCACTCTGGCAGATAGTCATCGTGTTAGTCCAGTTTGGAGGCAACAATGCCTCAACTCACTATATTTTATCAGGTTACTGAATCACACTTTAGCACCATGGAAAAAAGTAGGAAAAGCAAGTTTGTACACTGGCCACTATCATAGTGCTTGAGGTCTCATCACATTGCAACACATAGGGAGTTGTTATATCTGCATTCTAACGTCTGCCTAGTACAGATGTGTACATGTACCAGCTGATCATGCTTTAAGAATGATATTTGCATAGTGTCCATTAAAAGAAATGAGCAATACATTTTTGCCATTTTATAAACCCCACTTTACATGTTATATTTCTGAATTTCTGCCAATATGTGATCAGTTTGTGACATCAAGGAGTCATGATCAGCAGCATATCTTGAGAATTTGGATTCTGTCAACGAATGTAAAGATATGCTTATAGAATGAGTGGAGGGTTAAATTGTAGAGGATGAGAGAGAAACACAAATGCTAGAAAGCATAGTGAAAAGTAAGTCAGAAAAGAGTTTATACCAGCAGCAGCAGCAGCAGCAGCAGCAGCAGCAACATCAATAAGAACATCCCATTCCCAAATTATTTCTGAATTCATTTTATCATCACCATCACAAAAAGCAATTCATGGGTCTCTGTGGCAACACCATTGATTGCACATCTCTATAAGACTTGCTCCCAGAGTATGGGTTGGTCACTGATACACAGGGACACCTTGTAGCTCCTAGGAGTGGTGCATGTGAAATGGTTTCAGCATACTTTCATTATAGCTACATTCTTAACAGAAATGATTAGGGGTGGGCGAAAGGTCCCATTGTGCTCCCCAGAAAAAAATCTGCAAATACCACGTGGTTGTCCACTTTTGCGCTGGAAAATCCTCCTTAAATAAAGTGATTAAAAACGTTCACTATTTTTTCAATGGCTACAAACATTTTTGCCCCTTTAATTCCATGTTTTTCCCCTTTTCGCTATAAAAACATGACATTTTTCCCAGAAGTGAAAAACAATACAAGCAGCTACAGAGAAAGAGGTGCTAGGCTGCTGTGCTGTGAGCCAATAGCAAAACTGAGTCAGGAGAGGCTCATAGTGACTGCTATCACAATGAGCAGGTTTACAAACATTAAAAGGAGGAGTACCCCCTGGCTCTCCCCAAAGGCAACAAGAGGCGACTTGGAAATCAAAGAGAAGGGAGAATAGAGAAGCACATCCAGAGCATGAAAGTTTGATGGCAAGTGAAACACCTGGCTCTCCATCACCTTCTAGCTAGAGGGTAACTACATCTTTTGGTTATCCACCTCATTCATCTTTACCTCCCACACCAGATGATAGCCATTCAGTAGGTGGCAGGGTGTAGCAGTTCATGTCCACCCACTGCACACTGTGTGGTGCACAAATGGCAGTGTGGTAGAGAAGAATCACAACCAGGGCACAAAAGCGGCATCTTAGGGGATTCAATCCCACAGAATATGTTAAGCTGTTGGCAGGGAGGGTTCATCATTATTGTTAAACTGTCTGCAAGTTGTTACGTTTCCTTAGTGGGGAGTGGACAAATGGCATAGTGAGTGACAGCAGAAGTACTTGGTTTCTGGTAGGATGATTTCACATTCGGGACCATAAGTGTCATGGAATTTGGTTGCAGTTGTTCCAGGTATTTGATGTCCAGATGTGCCCAATGTTCCAAGACATTCCCTTATTTTCCATACACACTGTGTTCATTGCAATTGCTGATAAGAGGCACAGTTCCTGCTCTCAAGGGAAAAATTTATATTTTTAGAACTCACCCATGATTTTGGAGGAGGGGCAGGGGTTTAAGCATTATTGACCAACTTCTTCTTTTCTCCACATATACCTGAAGTGATGGGTAGGGATGGGCAAAGCATTTTGCCTCAAGCCAAAATGGTTGACTAATGGCACTTCCCGCTTGGCGAATAATTTACAGAGAAAAGTACAGTTTTTCAGCTTTTTTGCCTAGATCATTCCATTGAAATCAGTGATAACATTGAATTTACACATAACACATAGAAAATGTTTTATTTTCCAAAGGCAGAGTATAAAAGGGGCATGAGGGTGCCTGTGTTGGTGGAGTGTGGGGAAAGAATCAGTTGAACAGGGGGTTTGTTAACTGGGATTGGGGGGCAGTTAAAAAATAAATCCTAAATACAATTAAAAATATTGTGATAGGGGGTACAGCAACAGTGGTGCTTGATTTCTTTGGTGGGTGTTCGGCTTTAACGTGTTTGACATAAATGTCATGGTGTCTGTTTTTCATGTGTGTTATCAGGGCAGTTGTGCAAAGGTGTGTTCCTTCCTTTCCAAATCTCACTGACTTGTCACAAATTGTCCACTTCACTGTCTAGGGCAAAGTATGATGTTGCTGCCGTTGCTGCTACTGTCTCAGAACAAGCACTGCAACTGGACCAGGAGTATTTCTGCTGCTGTCAAGTGAAACCTGTCCTAGGCTCACATCACTTGTTGACCCAATTCCCACCATGTCCACAGTGGTCTGTGGCACACTAGCCTTCTCCTCAGCATCCTGCTGCCCTTGCAACTCAGCAGCAGCAGCAAGGATTAGAGCAGTAGCAAATTCTGAAAATTTCAAACGCTCACTGCTAGTGGTGGTGGTGATGCCCATCCCTATCCCTGTCTCCCATTCCTTCTCAGTTTGGGCTAAAAAGGCCATCAATGTCTGTTCCAACACAGCTTCTTCACCATCACACTTGACATCATCGTTTCCTTCCCCCACTCCTGAATAGGGGTGAGCAAAGTCTCTCACCGTGTTCCCGCGAGAAATTCCATGACAACATTTTGTTGTACACTTTTTCTCAGGAAAACTTACATTGTATTCCCTTTTCGCTACAAAAAAGTGAAGTATTTGCGGAAATCAAACACAATAGAAGCATTTACAGAGCGAGGTAGAGGTGCTGTGCTATTCTGCTGTGATCTTGAGGAAAACATGAGACAGGAGAGGCTCATAGTGACTGCCATCACTATGAGCAGGTTTAAAAATAATAAATGGAGGAGATGGAAGGACCCTGATGTTTCCACTGAATCTTCGGAGGAGGAGGAAGTGAGCACTACTGAAGCAATGCTGGACAGTCTCCCTAAAACACCCCAAGGGATCTTGGAAAATTTAATGGGAATGGAGGGAGAAAAGGGAATGGGAAGGGAGGGAGAAAAGGGTAGTACTAGTGAGAGCAGAACAGGTCAGCTGCCTGTGCCTGATGCTATATGTGCTGCCCCTGCTGCCACTAGTGCTGTGTCTGCTGTCAGATGTGCTTACCTTGTTGCAACCAGTGCTGTGCCTGCTGCCAGTACTGAACCTGCTGCCATCAATACTGTGCCTGATGTCAGATGTGCTGCCCCTGCTGCAACCAGTGCTGAACCTGCTGCCACCAGTGCTGAACCTGCTGCTAGTGTGTCTTGTAATACTCAGGAGGGGGCGAAGGAGAAGATTATGCCAAGTGTGACAGCAGGGGACCCTAAGTAACACTAGCCATCCCCAAGCAGTCCCGCTAGTGCTCGTACTACTACTATTAAGCAGGTCCACTAGCTTGTTAGTGTTAGGAATGAAGGAGGGGGTAATCAATATACTCATATTACTAGGAACTGTGAGGAAGAAGACTCTGAGGCTGAACTTGATGTGCATGGTGTTAGTAGTAGTAGTAACATTGATGGTGAAGCAACCGGTGGGACTAGTGTTAGGGGAGTGGTAGGGGAAGCATTTGAGAGCTTCCAGACTAGCGGTCAAGGGAGCCTACACCATTCTTCTGGCTCTGGGAGTCCTCCTCCACTTCCCTTCACTACAGTGTACAAGTGGAACATTACTCTGAAGAGGCCAGAACTGGTGTTGGGGGAGAGCAGGCTCATAATTAATATGACCACCACTAGCAGGTGCACAGATCAGCTGCCTGTGCCTGCTGTTACTGCTGCCAGTCTGCCTTCTTCAGGTCAAGAAATGCCAAGTGTGACATTAGAGGACCCTCTGTCACATTGCTCATCACCTCCTCCAAGCAGCAGTGAGATGTCTGTAATAGAGCAGCCGCAGCACATAGGGACTAGTGGTGGCGATGATGATGATTATGTTAGAGAAGTTGGGGTGGAAGAGACATTGATGGCCTTTTTATCAGAAACTGAGAAGGAATGGGAGACAGGGATGAGGATGGGCATCACCACCACCAACAGCAGTGAGGTTTTAGAATTTGAGGAATTTGCAGCTGCTCTAATTCCTGCTGCTGCTAAGATGCAAGTACAGTAGGATGCTGAGGAGCAAGATAGTGTGCCACAGACCACTGTGGACACAGTGGGAATGGGGTTAACAAGTGATGTGGGACTAGGACAGGTTCAACTTGCCAGTGCCAGCAATACTCCTGGTCCTAATTGCAGTGCTGATTTTGATGCAGTAGCAGCAACAGCAGCAACATCATCCACTGCCAGCACAGAAAGTGAAGGGGAATGTGGAAGACAAGAAGAAAGAGACCATTCTTTTCCATATTTTCCCTGCCCCCAGAAGTCATGGGTGTGGGACTGTTTCTCTTGGGGCAGGCACAGTGCAGTCATAGCCAATGGCACTGTGCACAATTTGTGATAAGTCAGTGAGAAGGAGAAAGGAGGGAACACACCATGACATTTATGTCAAACATGTTAAAGCCAAGCACCCATTATAGAAATCAAGCACCGCTGTTACTGTACCCCCTGACTCTCCAGAAAGGCAACAAGAGGCAAGGCGGAGATCAAAGAGGAGGAAGAATAGTGAAACCCAGACAGAGACTAGAAGTTCCATGACAAGTGAAACAACTAGCTTGCCATCACCATCACCATCACCTTCTTCCTCTAGGGTAACAACTACTTCTTATGCCAGTCCACCTCATCCATCGTTAACGCCCCAGCCAAACGATAGCCACTTGGTTGATGTTAGGATGTGGCAGTTTGTCTCTATGCTTTGTACACTGTGTGGTACACTTACCAAACATGCCGGTGTGGTGGAGGAGAATTGATACCACGTCATCAAGTGGCATCTGAGGAGATTCTGTCCCACAGAATATGATAAGATGCTGGAAGGGAGGGTTCATCATTACTATTAAACTGTCAGCAAGTTGTCATGTGTACTTAGCGGGGTCTGGACAAGGGATACAGTGACAGCGGTAGTACTTGGCTTCTGGTGTCATGGTGTTTAGATACAGTTGTGCCCCAAGATGTTATTTACCACACACATACTGTGCACATTGCAGTTGCTGATGAGAGCCACAGTTCTTGCTCTCAAGGGAAAACTTTCTATTCTAATAACAACACACCCAGGATTTTGAAGGAAAGTCAGGTGGAGAAGAATTATTGGCCAACTTCTTCTTTTTTCCACATAGACTGGGGGCTGCATATTGTGCTGCTACTGCCTCAGATGTATGACTGTATATAGGCGAGGCAAGTGGAACCTTAATCATCCATCACCCATGTTACTGCTATTGTTGGTCTTTTTCCTCCCTTGACATTCATTTCCCCAAGATCAGTGGGGGGTTTTAAAGGGACTGGCCAGCATTGCTTCTGTAGTGCTCACTTTCTCCTCAGATACACACTCAGTGGACACATAAAGTCCCTCCAGTTCCTCCTTTTATTACTTTTAAGCTTTCTCATAGAGATAGCAGTCACTTTGAGCCTCTCCTGCCTCAGTTTTGCAAAAAGATCACAGCAGAACAGCACAGCTCATGTACCTCACTCTGTAGCTGCTTCTATTGTGTTTCACTTCCACAAATACATCACGTTTTTATAGCGAAAAGCACGTAAATCATTGGGCGGAAAATTTCTAGCCATTAAAATAATGGCGAAGCATTGTTGCCAATGGCCGAAAAATTTGTATATTTTAATCGCTGGTTTTAAAGCAGATTTCCCCTCAAAAAAGTGGACAACAATGTGGTTTTTGCTGTTTTTTTCACGGGAACACGGCGGAACCTTTTGCCCACCCCTACTCATGACACTCATAAACAGGAGGTCATTTGGTTTATCACATCTCCATTATTCTATATAGCAGACATTTGGTTGCCAGTGTGTGTTCCAGCATCTAATGCAATGCAGTTCTCGCTGTAATAACTTTTTACATTGGTCTCCAACCCTGGGGGAGATAGGTTCTTGATCTATGATTATGCATTGTAGAGATGTTACAATATGCTTTTGTTGTGCAAAATGTCTTTCAACAGGCTTGTCTGAGTTACCTGACTGCAAAGCATGTCTGATAGATTTCCTGTGGTTTGACATAGTAACATAGTAACATAGTAGATAAGGCTGAAAAAAGACATGCGTCCATCAAGTCCAGCCCATGCCAATAACACCCCTGTTGATCCAGAGGAAGGCAACAAAAAAGCCCTCTGGAGCAATTTCCAGTGTAGGTGTGTGTGTGTGTGTGTGTGTGTGTGTGTGTGTCAAATAGTTCCCCGGCTCAATATCCTATTTGCTTTGAAGCCATCTGTCATAACTGTCAATATTGTTCTGTGCTAGATAGGCATCCATTGCTTTTTTGAATGCAGTTACATTATCTGCAAGCACAACATCCCGAGGCAAAGAATTCCATAACCTTACCGCCCTTACTGTAAAGAATCCCTGCCTGTGTTTTAGTCGAAAGCGCCTTTCCTCAAGTCTTAATGGTTGACCTCTTGTTCTTAGCTCAGCTCTTTGCATAAACATGCTTTCCCTCAGGGATATAATTGTCTTGCCCACATATAGCAGATAACATGAACATCTAATAAAATATACCACATAAGTGGAAGTTCAGGTAAATTTTTGTTTAATGGTAATAGCCTGTCCTGATCTTGGATCCTTAAAATACCTCTCAGGTACTCATAGGGTTAATCTTGCAATACAAAATACGAGCGCATGTTGAATATAATAGGAGAAGAAAAATTTGGAATAAAAATGGTGAAAGAAAGTCATGGGAGCACTGTAGTCAACTTTTCAAGGGGGAGGGGGGGGTTAAAATGTCAGATGTACAATATTCGTCTAATTAATATGGTGAAAAAAAGCACTGTAAGTCGGATTTGGAAGGGGAAGGGTTAATTGTCGACTATGAACAATATTTGTTGGATTAATGTGCTGAAAGAAAACACTGCAAGTCGACTTTTAAAAGGGGGGTTAATATGTCGAAGGAGGGCACTTTATGTCCGGTTTGTGTGCCGTATACTGTATTATACACTGCTTTTGTTCCAACAACGATGGTTTTGAAACTGTCGCTATGTCTTCTACGCCTCAACCTCTGAGGCGCAAAATTTCTGACTTACATGTAACCACAAAACAGGCGGTAATACTGAGTGTGGGTAATAGGATACTAATTGCACGTTGTTTTTAGTTGTTTCCTATGGGCTTTTTTTAGACTGGTGGTAAGTATAATTACCGCTGGTTTTGTTTTCACAAGTCGGGTAATAGGATAGCAAAAACTGACATAAAAAAAAAAACAACGCCTGTTTTATTTTTAGCTCTGGCAATAGAATCGAGCCCCGGAATGGTATTCCTTTACTATCACATGACACTCCTTTGGCAGTTGTGGCCATTGATGACAGACCCCTGCTGCCAGCACACATTACTCATGAGACATCTCCATTAACCCTGAAAGTGGGAGCCCTCCATAAAGAAACCCTGAAGTTTCAGGTTATCAACTCTTCTCACTACGACATTGTCCTAGGGTTTCCTTGGTTGCAGGCACATAAGCCTAGGATTGATTGGAGCACTTGTGAAATTTTGCCTGGGGGTCCACATTGTAATAAGTCCTGTTTTTCACTCCCCATTAGACTGGCGTGTGCCGAGTCTTCTGGCCTACTGGAGGCCTATTCACAGTTCAGTGATGTGTTTAATAAAGTCCAGGCCGGAACATTACCTCCTCATAGGCCATATGATTGTTCCATTGACTTACTGCCTGGTACTACCCCTCCCTGGGGCCGCATACACCCTCTGTCTGTGGAGGAGAACAAAGCTATGGAGTAATATGTTGCTGATGATCTGGAGAGAGGCATCAATCACAAATCCACCTCTCCTGCTGGGGCTGGATTTTTTTTTGTTAAAAAGAAGGACGGAGAGTTACGTCCATGTATTAACTTCCATGGTTAAGAATGGTTATCCGTTACCTCTGACCGTCTCAAAGGTTCCAAAATATTTACGAAACTTGATTTGAGGGTGGCTTACAATTTGGACACAATGAAGGAGGTATACAAATGGAAGACAGCTTTCACACCCGGAGTGGGCATTATGAATACCTTGTAATGCCCTTTAGGCTTTGCAATGCTCCTGCTGTCTTCCAGGAATTTATCAATGATGTGCTGAGAAACCTATTACAGAGTTGCATTGTGGTCTATCTGGATGATATCCTCATTCATTCTCCTACATTGGAGACTCATCTTTCGGATATATACAATGTATCAAGATTACTGAGAGAAAATAACTTGTTGTGCAAGTTGAAGAAATGCGAATTTCACAAATCTCAGGTGACCTTTCTGGGGTACGTTATTTCCACATCTGGGTTGGCCATGGACCCCCAGATTTTGTTCGCAGTGTTACAATGGCCTCGTCCGGAGGGCCTTAAGTCTATTCAAAGATACCTGGGGTTCGCTAATTACTACCGGAAGTTTATAAAAAAAAGTCTCAACTATTGGCAAACCTACCACCGATATGACCCATAAAGGTGCTAAGGTCACAGAATGGTCTCCCAGTGCATTGCTAGCCTTTGAAGACCTCAAGGCAGCATTCACAGCATCTCCTATTTTGGTGCATCCGAATCCCACCCTGCCCTTTACCCTGGAGGTTGATGCGTCTGAGATTGGAGTAGGCACCCTCATTTGTCAACGTTCGGCCCCAGGGGAGGCTTTACGCCCATATGGCTACTTCTCTAAAAAATTATTTAAGGCTGAATGGTATCAGATTGGGGACAGAGAATTATTAGCCATTATTTTGTCACTGAAAGAATGCCGACACCTCTTGGAGGGTACCAGTTCCCCAATCTTGATTCTTACTGATCATAAGAATCTCACTTACCTGTATGTGGATGAACGCTTGTCATTCCACCAAGCTAGACGGGCATTGTTCCTATCAAGGTTCAGTTACGTAGTTTCGTCTCTCCCTGGCTCTAAGAATGTGAAGGCTGATGCCCTATCACACCAATTTTGCAAGGTCTTTCAACACCATGGCATACCCAGGGTGATTGTCTCGGACAGAGGTAGCCAGTTCGTGTCTCTTCTCTGGAGATGCTTTTTTTTTGCCCAGATGGTGATCCAGCTAGCATTCTCTTCTGCCTACCACCCACAGTCTAACGGTGCAGCCAAACGATCTAACCAGGCCCTAGAACAATTTCTCAGTTGCTATATCTCTGACCACCATGATAATTGGGCTACCCTGTAACCTTGGGCAGAGTTTGCCCGGAATTGTGCCTCACAGAGTTCTCCATTCCTGATTAAATATGGGTTTCAGCCCTCTGTCCTTCCCGAGTTCTTTCAGACACAGGAGATTCCGGCTTTTGATGAGCATTTGAGAGCTCTCCGTTCCTCTTGGGTTCGGGTACAACATACCCTATGTGGTTCTATGCAGAGGCAGAAGAGGCAGGCTGATCGTAGGCATTTGCCGGCACCAACCTTCCAGGTGGGGGAGAAGGTGTAACTGTCATCCCGGAATCTTAACCTCCAGGTTCCTTGATTTGTTGGTCCATTCCATGTGTCGTGCAGAATTAACCCTGTTGCATATGCGCTGGAGCTTCCCACTTCCATGCGCATTCGCAATGTGTTCCATGTCTCCTTGCTTAAACCTCTGGTTTGTAACTGTTATACTACCAGTGCGGTTCGGGCAGCTCCGGTCAAGGTTGGCAATCATGAAGAATTTGTGGTACAGAGCATTCTGGACTCCAGATGGGTCAGAGGGTGCCTTCAGTATTTGATTCACTGGAAAGGGTATGGTCCAGAGGAATGCACCTGGATACCTGCCAATGATGTAGATAGATTGGGTCACTGGATCCTATTTCATGCTTGTCTCCTAAATAGAGTTTGTCTCCTATCCTTAGATACAGAGAGCCACCTATACACAAGTTTTTCCTTATAGTCTAAGTTAACACTCGCTTTGCAATGCATTGAGTACCCCTTTGGCACTCAAAGAGTTAACCTTGTCAACCTTATTGTGTTTAATACAATGTAAATCAGTTCTAAATGTCACTAGTTGTTCTTTCAGCTTTTACTGTGCAGAAGTTTTAGGCAGTGTAAAAAAATTCTGTAAAGTAAGAATGTTTTCAAAATAGACATGCTAATAGTTTATTTTTGTCAATTAACAAACTGCATGAGTGAGTGAACAGAAGAAAAATCTAAATCAAATCAATATTTGCTGTGACCACCCTTTGCCTTCAAATCAGAATTGATTATTATAGGTAACCTTGCACAGAGTTTGTTAAGGAATTCAGCAGGTAGGTTGTTCCAAACATCTTGACTAACTAACCACAGTTTTTCTATAAATTTAGACAAACATCCAAAAAAGTGACCGCTACAGCACTATCTTCTACTCCTTAATCGTATAACAGTGACTGGAATAAACTCACCCTTATCGTTGAGGGTCGGTGGACCCGGTGCTCCTCCCGTCAATCGCAGCAATAACGATTTCAACAAACTAGAAGACCACTGTACGGGAGTGCTCTCGGGACCACCACAGCAAAAAATCCACTTCCAATATTTAAAAACACTTACAATTTTATTGGAATAAGCATATAAAAATCGTCAAACATGCTTCCAATCCCCTCATGGGGAAAATGGGATGCTACACACACCGCCTAACGCGTTTCGTGTATTAACAAACACTTAATCATAGGCATTCGTTTTTCCTCAACAGAGACGCTTCTTATACAGATATCAGGTGCAATGTTAACCAATCACATTCAAAATCAGCCCTACCATTAACCTCAAGCCGAGGCCAACAACGCACCTGCACACCTGTATCTTACTCCCTTAACCACCAAGCGTCATCAACTTGAGACTGCTATCATCCGAACTCTTGGCATATACACATCCAAATTATAACCAATATCCAAGTCGTGTCCATAGAATATGAGCACAGATGTAAAATTAAACTTGAATTTGAATATGCCATAGCTCCGATGTATAAAAAAAAGAAAAAGAAAAAAAGGCACACTATACAACATTCATATATGGTAAAAGACAATATATGCCACAACACATTATAAAACAACTATGAATATTCAGATATTAATCCTATAATTAAGTGCACCTAAAAAGTATATGTATAAAGATCATTTCATTCATAGGAGTGGTGATGAGCTTAATGCCGGGTGAATAGTATCACATCATGGTTAGAATTCATCCCATATGGCATCCTAGTATTGAGGTGTAAAATCCATTTGACTTCACACCGGTCTAACAATAACTCCAAATCTCCTCCCCTTTCTGGTCTCAACACTCTTTCTATGCCCTTAAAGGCAAATTTTGAAAGATCACCACCATTACACGAATTGAAATGACGGGCTACTGGTTTAGTTTCATCTTTATTAGTAATTGCCCTAATGTGCTCCCTAATCCTCTCTTTCAATGTACGTGTAGTTCGACCTACATATTGTTTAGTGCATAAATTGCAAGTAATCAAATAGACAACATTAGTTGTCCTACAATTAATATATTGTTTGATTTTATACACTTGCCCTGTAAAATTATTAACAAAAGAATCTCCAACTTGCACATAGGCACAGGACAAGCACCTCCTCGCATTACACTTAAACATCCCCACTGTATCGAGCCAAGTTGGTATACGAGTCACCTTACTATGAAACATACTCGGTGAGAGCCTATTACCCAATGTATACGCTCTCTTGGCTACGAATGTGAAACCCTTTATCACTGTAGATCTTAACCTCTCATCGCCATATAAAACAGGAATATGTTTCCTAATAATTTGTTTGATTTGATCAAACTCAAGGCTATACTCAGTAGTAAAAAAGGTTCTATCATCCGCAACCTTATGTCTCCTATCTTTGGATCTTAAGCCCAACAGGGTATTTCTATCAGTCTCTTTCGCTCTTATATAGGCTACATCCAATAACCTTTGAGGATAACCACGCTCAAGGAACCTCTCCCTTAATAACTGGGATTCTCGCTCAAATTCTTCCTCTTCTGAGCAGTTCCTACGAACCCGCAGAAACTGGCCAGTAGGTATACCCCTCAATACATGTTTAGGATGACATGACCCAGCATGCAAAAGAGAGTTCCCCGAGCATGGCTTCCTAAATAGGGTAGAACAAACTTTACCATCTCCAAAGTATAGTCTCAAATCAAGATAGTGTATTTCCTGTGGATGAAATTCACTCGTGAAGGTCAAGTTGGTGTCATTACAATTCATATAAAGCACAAACTCATTGAACATTTCAACGGTACCATCCCATATAAATAAGAGATCGTCTATAAACCTCTTATATAAAACTATATGCGAACGATGGACGTTACTACCTGCAAACACGTGGGTCTCTTCATACCAACCCATGAATAGGTTGGCATAAGAGGGAGCAAATTTAGCCCCCATTGAGGTCCCACGTGCCTGCAGGTAGAACGTTCCATCATAAAGGAAAAAGTTGTTGGTCAACAAATACCTAATGGCGCTCAACAAAAAATATTTTAAATCCTCCGCATAACTACTATACAAATCAAGATGGTACCGAATGGCTGCTAGGCCACTATCGTGTGGTATTACAGAATATAACGACACCACATCCATGGTACACCATGAAAAACCATCTTCCACCACAAGGTCACCAAGAATAGACAATATATGCCCTGAGTCTCTAATATAGCTTGCCAACCGCAGTACCAAAGGCTGCAAATATGCATCCACATATTCTGATAAATTTTCATTAAGCGAAGCTATACCCGAGACTATAGGCCTGCCAACTGGTGGTCTAGTCTCTTTATGGACCTTTGGTAGGTGGTGAAAGATAGGAACCCGTGGATGACCTACCCTCAAGAATTCTGCTTCCTTAATGGTAATAATCCCCAAAGCCACACCCTCATCTATCAACTTGAACAACACCTTGGAAATAGATTTCGTAGGATCCCTATTGAGTATCAAATAAGAATCACGATCTTGCAATTGTCTAAGAGACTCTGCGTGGCACACTGATGCATCTAAAACCACCACGCTACCCCCCTTATCCGCATTTCTGATAACAATTGATTTGTCCAATGTAAGTGTATCCAAAGCCTCCCTCTCATCCTTAGACAGATTAGAAACTCCCCCACCTACATGTTTAGTACGTTCATAAAGCTGAAAGAGCTCTCTCTCAACCGCAGCTTGGAAGGCCTCAATAAACACACCCCTACACTGGACCGGGTAAAAATCAGACCCTCGTGCTTGTCTCCAATCTCTACGAACCTGCGTGGTGTCCACGATTCTCGTAACAGATGGATAATTATCTCTCTGTAAACTTTCCAAATCCTGGACAGCACACAAGTCAGAAAAAGAAGAAATACCCTGAAAGGTTCCCAATGTATCCAAAGAAGGCTCTATATTAAAGGATGAATCTACTAACTGTTTATTAGATAAATCTTCTTCCATATCATCTACCTCATGGAAAAAGTGTTTCCTCAAAGTTAACTTTCTAACAAACTTATTTAAATCAATGACAGTATTAAGTAGATTAAAATGTCTCGATGGAGAAAAGCCCAGTCCTTTGGATAACAATTCCGTTTCAACTTGGCTCAATGACCTCTGGGAAAGGTTCAAAACCTCCTGCCCCGACCCCTTGAACGACTTCCTCGATATTGATTTGGAACGTTTCCTCCGCCTCGTGCATTTATGTTTCTTGAATTCCCCTGAGCGGTATTCCAATCCTTGGACCTGTCCCTCAAATATCTCCTGTGTCCGTAGTTTTTTGGTGTTCTATTATCTCGTCGTTCACCAAAAACCTCATTGGCTATCTGTTCTTGATTGGTCTGCAAAGGAGAGGAAGAAGAACCAGTACTTTGTTCTGATTCCACAGGGTCTTGTTCAACACTTGAAAAACTAACACGTTTTGTTTCTGAATTAACTCTCAGGATAGATCTTCTATTAACACTATTAGATCTCTTATCTCTCCTCTGCTTATGCCAGGTATAAACCCTTTTATTATCAAAATCTTCTTTATCTCTCAAAAATTTATTGGATTTTAGCAAAGTGATATCGTGTTCCAATTTTTGCATCCTTGTTTTAAATTCCGTCTGAAATTTCGTAAAAACGTCTGGATCACAACTAGACTTTGCTCTTTCCTCTATGGTGGATAGTTCCATTTTTAAAGGTAAATACTTATCATTCTTATAAGTTATAATTAACCTCATTAATTTCAAAGAACATTCAGTCAATAATGAATTCCATTTGGACATAAAAACCTCATCATCTTGTCCAAAAGTGGGGTTTTTTGTTAACCTTAAACCCCTTGGAATCATGTCCAAAGATAAATATTTTTCAAATGTAACTATATCCCACCATAGTCGCATCTCTTTAGTTGACAATGTTTCAAGTTTTTCAAGTAAAACCTCATCTATAAAGGCTTCATCACCTGTATATGGAACTTGTAGAGAAAACACTTGGGAAGCTCTATGCAATCTCTCATTATGCTGTTGTTGCATTAAAGGTAATGAGGAAAACTCAATTTCTGTTGCATCGATTATCTCCTGTATCGGAGTATCCATGTTTGATTACGATTATCTTATATATAACTTTGATTGTTTATGAAAGTGGATCTCAAAGTTTTTACCAGTCACTACGGGATATATTGTGCTATTAACCTGTAAGTCAGGGAGCTGATCACATTGCTAAATACAACAAACATCCAAAAAAGTGACCGCTACAGCACTATCTTCTACTCCTTAATCGTATAACAGTGACTGGAATAAACTCACCCTTATCGTTGAGGGTCGGTGGACCCGGTGCTCCTCCCGTCAATCGCAGCAATAACGATTTCAACAAACTAGAAGACCACTGTACGGGAGTGCTCTCGGGACCACCACAGCAAAAAATCCACTTCCAATATTTAAAAACACTTACAATTTTATTGGAATAAGCATATAAAAATCGTCAAACATGCTTCCAATCCCCTCATGGGGAAAATGGGATGCTACACACACCGCCTAACGCGTTTCGTGTATTAACAAACACTTAATCATAGGCATTCGTTTTTCCTCAACAGAGACGCTTCTTATACAGATATCAGGTGCAATGTTAACCAATCACATTCAAAATCAGCCCTACCATTAACCTCAAGCCGAGGCCAACAACGCACCTGCACACCTGTATCTTACTCCCTTAACCACCAAGCGTCATCAACTTGAGACTGCTATCATCCGAACTCTTGGCATATACACATCCAAATTATAACCAATATCCAAGTCGTGTCCATAGAATATGAGCACAGATGTAAAATTAAACTTGAATTTGAATATGCCATAGCTCCGATGTATAAAAAAAAGAAAAAGAAAAAAAGGCACACTATACAACATTCATATATGGTAAAAGACAATATATGCCACAACACATTATAAAACAACTATGAATATTCAGATATTAATCCTATAATTAAGTGCACCTAAAAAGTATATGTATAAAGATCATTTCATTCATAGGAGTGGTGATGAGCTTAATGCCGGGTGAATAGTATCACATCATGGTTAGAATTCATCCCATATGGCATCCTAGTATTGAGGTGTAAAATCCATTTGACTTCACACCGGTCTAACAATAACTCCAAATCTCCTCCCCTTTCTGGTCTCAACACTCTTTCTATGCCCTTAAAGGCAAATTTTGAAAGATCACCACCATTACACGAATTGAAATGACGGGCTACTGGTTTAGTTTCATCTTTATTAGTAATTGCCCTAATGTGCTCCCTAATCCTCTCTTTCAATGTACGTGTAGTTCGACCTACATATTGTTTAGTGCATAAATTGCAAGTAATCAAATAGACAACATTAGTTGTCCTACAATTAATATATTGTTTGATTTTATACACTTGCCCTGTAAAATTATTAACAAAAGAATCTCCAACTTGCACATAGGCACAGGACAAGCACCTCCTCGCATTACACTTAAACATCCCCACTGTATCGAGCCAAGTTGGTATACGAGTCACCTTACTATGAAACATACTCGGTGAGAGCCTATTACCCAATGTATACGCTCTCTTGGCTACGAATGTGAAACCCTTTATCACTGTAGATCTTAACCTCTCATCGCCATATAAAACAGGAATATGTTTCCTAATAATTTGTTTGATTTGATCAAACTCAAGGCTATACTCAGTAGTAAAAAAGGTTCTATCATCCGCAACCTTATGTCTCCTATCTTTGGATCTTAAGCCCAACAGGGTATTTCTATCAGTCTCTTTCGCTCTTATATAGGCTACATCCAATAACCTTTGAGGATAACCACGCTCAAGGAACCTCTCCCTTAATAACTGGGATTCTCGCTCAAATTCTTCCTCTTCTGAGCAGTTCCTACGAACCCGCAGAAACTGGCCAGTAGGTATACCCCTCAATACATGTTTAGGATGACATGACCCAGCATGCAAAAGAGAGTTCCCCGAGCATGGCTTCCTAAATAGGGTAGAACAAACTTTACCATCTCCAAAGTATAGTCTCAAATCAAGATAGTGTATTTCCTGTGGATGAAATTCACTCGTGAAGGTCAAGTTGGTGTCATTACAATTCATATAAAGCACAAACTCATTGAACATTTCAACGGTACCATCCCATATAAATAAGAGATCGTCTATAAACCTCTTATATAAAACTATATGCGAACGATGGACGTTACTACCTGCAAACACGTGGGTCTCTTCATACCAACCCATTCGTGTAATGGTGGTGATCTTTCAAAATTTGCCTTTAAGGGCATAGAAAGAGTGTTGAGACCAGAAAGGGGAGGAGATTTGGAGTTATTGTTAGACCGGTGTGAAGTCAAATGGATTTTACACCTCAATACTAGGATGCCATATGGGATGAATTCTAACCATGATGTGATACTATTCACCCGGCATTAAGCTCATCACCACTCCTATGAATGAAATGATCTTTATACATATACTTTTTAGGTGCACTTAATTATAGGATTAATATCTGAATATTCATAGTTGTTTTATAATGTGTTGTGGCATATATTGTCTTTTACCATATATGAATGTTGTATAGTGTGCCTTTTTTTCTTTTTCTTTTTTTTATACATCGGAGCTATGGCATATTCAAATTCAAGTTTAATTTTACATCTGTGCTCATATTCTATGGACACGACTTGGATATTGGTTATAATTTGGATGTGTATATGCCAAGAGTTCGGATGATAGCAGTCTCAAGTTGATGACGCTTGGTGGTTAAGGGAGTAAGATACAGGTGTGCAGGTGCGTTGTTGGCCTCGGCTTGAGGTTAATGGTAGGGCTGATTTTGAATGTGATTGGTTAACATTGCACCTGATATCTGTATAAGAAGCGTCTCTGTTGAGGAAAAACGAATGCCTATGATTAAGTGTTTGTTAATACACGAAACGCGTTAGGCGGTGTGTGTAGCATCCCATTTTCCCCATGAGGGGATTGGAAGCATGTTTGACGATTTTTATATGCTTATTCCAATAAAATTGTAAGTGTTTTTAAATATTGGAAGTGGATTTTTTGCTGTGGTGGTCCCGAGAGCACTCCCGTACAGTGGTCTTCTAGTTTGTTGAAATCGTTATTGCTGCGATTGACGGGAGGAGCACCGGGTCCACCGACCCTCAACGATAAGGGTGAGTTTATTCCAGTCACTGTTATACGATTAAGGAGTAGAAGATAGTGCTGTAGCGGTCACTTTTTTGGATGTTTGTTGTATTTAGCAATGTGATCAGCTCCCTGACTTACAGGTTAATAGCACAATATATCCCGTAGTGACTGGTAAAAACTTTGAGATCCACTTTCATAAACAATCAAAGTTATATATAAGATAATCGTAATCAAACATGGATACTCCGATACAGGAGATAATCGATGCAACAGAAATTGAGTTTTCCTCATTACCTTTAATGCAACAACAGCATAATGAGAGATTGCATAGAGCTTCCCAAGTGTTTTCTCTACAAGTTCCATATACAGGTGATGAAGCCTTTATAGATGAGGTTTTACTTGAAAAACTTGAAACATTGTCAACTAAAGAGATGCGACTATGGTGGGATATAGTTACATTTGAAAAATATTTATCTTTGGACATGATTCCAAGGGGTTTAAGGTTAACAAAAAACCCCACTTTTGGACAAGATGATGAGGTTTTTATGTCCAAATGGAATTCATTATTGACTGAATGTTCTTTGAAATTAATGAGGTTAATTATAACTTATAAGAATGATAAGTATTTACCTTTAAAAATGGAACTATCCACCATAGAGGAAAGAGCAAAGTCTAGTTGTGATCCAGACGTTTTTACGAAATTTCAGACGGAATTTAAAACAAGGATGCAAAAATTGGAACACGATATCACTTTGCTAAAATCCAAGAAAATTTTGAGAGATAAAGAAGATTTTGATAATAAAAGGGTTTATACCTGGCATAAGCAGAGGAGAGATAAGAGATCTAATAGTGTTAATAGAAGATCTATCCTGAGAGTTAATTCAGAAACAAAACGTGTTAGTTTTTCAAGTGTTGAACAAGACCCTGTGGAATCAGAACAAAGTACTGGTTCTTCTTCCTCTCCTTTGCAGACCAATCAAGAACAGATAGCCAATGAGGTTTTTGGTGAACGACGAGATAATAGAACACCAAAAAACTACGGACACAGGAGATATTTGAGGGACAGGTCCAAGGATTGGAATACCGCTCAGGGGAATTCAAGAAACATAAATGCACGAGGCGGAGGAAACGTTCCAAATCAATATCGAGGAAGTCGTTCAAGGGGTCGGGGCAGGAGGTTTTGAACCTTTCCCAGAGGTCATTGAGCCAAGTTGAAACGGAATTGTTATCCAAAGGACTGGGCTTTTCTCCATCGAGACATTTTAATCTACTTAATACTGTCATTGATTTAAATAAGTTTGTTAGAAAGTTAACTTTAAGGAAACACTTTTTCCATGAGGTAGATGATATGGAAGAAGATTTATCTAATAAACAGTTAGTAGATTCATCCTTTAATATAGAGCCTTCTTTGGATACATTGGGAACCTTTCAGGGTATTTCTTCTTTTTCTGACTTGTGTGCTGTCCAGGATTTGGAAAGTTTACAGAGAGATAATTATCCATCTGTTACGAGAATCGTGGACACCACGCAGGTTCGTAGAGATTGGAGACAAGCACGAGGGTCTGATTTTTACCCGGTCCAGTGTAGGGGTGTGTTTATTGAGGCCTTCCAAGCTGCGGTTGAGAGAGAGCTCTTTCAGCTTTATGAACGTACTAAACATGTAGGTGGGGGAGTTTCTAATCTGTCTAAGGATGAGAGGGAGGCTTTGGATACACTTACATTGGACAAATCAATTGTTATCAGAAATGCGGATAAGGGGGGTAGCGTGGTGGTTTTAGATGCATCAGTGTACCACGCAGAGTCTCTTAGACAATTGCAAGATCGTGATTCTTATTTGATACTCAATAGGGATCCTACGAAATCTATTTCCAAGGTGTTGTTCAAGTTGATAGATGAGGGTGTGGCTTTGGGGATTATTACCATTAAGGAAGCAGAATTCTTGAGGGTAGGTCATCCACGGGTTCCTATCTTTCACCACCTACCAAAGGTCCATAAAGAGACTAGACCACCAGTTGGCAGGCCTATAGTCTCGGGTATAGCTTCGCTTAATGAAAATTTATCAGAATATGTGGATGCATATTTGCAGCCTTTGGTACTGCGGTTGGCAAGCTATATTAGAGACTCAGGGCATATATTGTCTATTCTTGGTGACCTTGTGGTGGAAGATGGTTTTTCATGGTGTACCATGGATGTGGTGTCGTTATATTCTGTAATACCACACGATAGTGGCCTAGCAGCCATTCGGTACCATCTTGATTTGTATAGTAGTTATGCGGAGGATTTAAAATATTTTTTGTTGAGCGCCATTAGGTATTTGTTGACCAACAACTTTTTCCTTTATGATGGAACGTTCTACCTGCAGGCACGTGGGACCTCAATGGGGGCTAAATTTGCTCCCTCTTATGCCAACCTATTCATGGGTTGGTATGAAGAGACCCACGTGTTTGCAGGTAGTAACGTCCATCGTTCGCATATAGTTTTATATAAGAGGTTTATAGACGATCTCTTATTTATATGGGATGGTACCGTTGAAATGTTCAATGAGTTTGTGCTTTATATGAATTGTAATGACACCAACTTGACCTTCACGAGTGAATTTCATCCACAGGAAATACACTATCTTGATTTGAGACTATACTTTGGAGATGGTAAAGTTTGTTCTACCCTATTTAGGAAGCCATGCTCGGGGAACTCTCTTTTGCATGCTGGGTCATGTCATCCTAAACATGTATTGAGGGGTATACCTACTGGCCAGTTTCTGCGGGTTCGTAGGAACTGCTCAGAAGAGGAAGAATTTGAGCGAGAATCCCAGTTATTAAGGGAGAGGTTCCTTGAGCGTGGTTATCCTCAAAGGTTATTGGATGTAGCCTATATAAGAGCGAAAGAGACTGATAGAAATACCCTGTTGGGCTTAAGATCCAAAGATAGGAGACATAAGGTTGCGGATGATAGAACCTTTTTTACTACTGAGTATAGCCTTGAGTTTGATCAAATCAAACAAATTATTAGGAAACATATTCCTGTTTTATATGGCGATGAGAGGTTAAGATCTACAGTGATAAAGGGTTTCACATTCGTAGCCAAGAGAGCGTATACATTGGGTAATAGGCTCTCACCGAGTATGTTTCATAGTAAGGTGACTCGTATACCAACTTGGCTCGATACAGTGGGGATGTTTAAGTGTAATGCGAGGAGGTGCTTGTCCTGTGCCTATGTGCAAGTTGGAGATTCTTTTGTTAATAATTTTACAGGGCAAGTGTATAAAATCAAACAATATATTAATTGTAGGACAACTAATGTTGTCTATTTGATTACTTGCAATTTATGCACTAAACAATATGTAGGTCGAACTACACGTACATTGAAAGAGAGGATTAGGGAGCACATTAGGGCAATTACTAATAAAGATGAAACTAAACCAGTAGCCCGTCATTTCAATTCGTGTAATGGTGGTGATCTTTCAAAATTTGCCTTTAAGGGCATAGAAAGAGTGTTGAGACCAGAAAGGGGAGGAGATTTGGAGTTATTGTTAGACCGGTGTGAAGTCAAATGGATTTTACACCTCAATACTAGGATGCCATATGGGATGAATTCTAACCATGATGTGATACTATTCACCCGGCATTAAGCTCATCACCACTCCTATGAATGAAATGATCTTTATACATATACTTTTTAGGTGCACTTAATTATAGGATTAATATCTGAATATTCATAGTTGTTTTATAATGTGTTGTGGCATATATTGTCTTTTACCATATATGAATGTTGTATAGTGTGCCTTTTTTTCTTTTTCTTTTTTTTATACTATGCTATGGCATATTCAAATTCAAGTTTAATTTTACATCTGTGCTCATATTCTATGGACACGACTTGGATATTGGTTATAATTTGGATGTGTATATGCCAAGAGTTCGGATGATAGCAGTCTCAAGTTGATGACGCTTGGTGGTTAAGGGAGTAAGATACAGGTGTGCAGGTGCGTTGTTGGCCTCGGCTTGAGGTTAATGGTAGGGCTGATTTTGAATGTGATTGGTTAACATTGCACCTGATATCTGTATAAGAAGCGTCTCTGTTGAGGAAAAACGAATGCCTATGATTAAGTGTTTGTTAATACACGAAACGCGTTAGGCGGTGTGTGTAGCATCCCATTTTCCCCATGAGGGGATTGGAAGCATGTTTGACGATTTTTATATGCTTATTCCAATAAAATTGTAAGTGTTTTTAAATATTGGAAGTGGATTTTTTGCTGTGGTGGTCCCGAGAGCACTCCCGTACAGTGGTCTTCTATAAATTTAGACAGCCTCATTTGCTTCTCTCTCATCATGTAATCCCAGACAGACTCAATGATATTGAGATCAGGCTCTGTGAGGGCCATGCCCTCACTTCCAGGACTCCTTGTTCTTCTTTACGCTGGAGATAGCTCTTAATGACTTTGGCTGTATGTTTGGGATTATTGTCATGCTTCAGAAAAAAACTGGGGCCAATTAGATACCTCATTGATGGTACTGCATGATGGATAAGTATCTACCTGTAGTTCTCAGCACTGAGGAGGCCATTCATTCTGACCAAATCCCCAATTCCATTTGCAGAAATGCAGCCCCAAACTTGCAAGGAACCTTCACCATGCTTCACTATTGCCTGCAAACACTCTTGTTCTGCTCTCCAGTCTTTTGGCAAGCAAACTGCCTTCTGCTACAGTCAAATATTTCACATTTTTACTCATCAGTCCAGAGCACCTGCTGCCATTTTTCAGGACCCCAGTTCTTGTGTTTTCATGCATGGTTGAGTTGATTGGCCTTGCTTCCAGATTGGAGGAATGGCTTTTTGGGTGCAAGTTTTCTATGAAACTGCATCTACGGTTCTCAACATTGCCTGTTTCTTTGTGCTTTTTCAAAAGAGCCTGGACATCTGGAAACCCCTGTCTGCCTTGAAATTTCTGCCTGGGAGAGACCTTGCTGATGCAGTGTAAATACCTTGTGTTTTGTTCCTGTGTTCAGTCTTGTCATGGTGTATGACTTTTGACATTAAACTGTCTTCAGCAACCTCACCTTGTTAGCCAAGTTTGGCTGTTCCTCAATCAGTTTTTACACAGCTGTTTCTGTTTCAGTTAATGTATGTGTTTCAACCTATATATTAAATTGATGATCATCAATGAGCACCTATTTCGTATAAATGTCTAATAATACACCTAACTATATGCCTACAAAATCCCTTACTTTGCGCAAGTGTACATAGAAGAATTTATGCTGTTTTGAAGGCATTTAGATTCAAATCATGCCTTTTAACGTATTATAATACTTTTCAGCAGGAATTAACATATAAGGACAGACAGCAGTTAAAGGTTCCAATTTTCATTCAGTATGTCAGTTTAGATATTCCTTAAGTATATGCACACACAGAACCAAAGAGCACCAGAAAATGTTGTTCAGTGTGATGATACATCATTTTGCTCTGTGACACCAGTAATGTTATTTGTTGAACTCCACTTAAATACCACTTGAACTCTACCTTAAAATGTGTTTGTCTACCTTAAGTCCTGTCATGTGACCTAGAACAGGATATAGTTGGAGAGAGGAAATAGATTAAAGACTCTCCTGGTTAAGCTTCTTAAAGGTCTCTTATTATCTTATATAAAAACAACACAGGGTGCACAGAATAATGGCAAACAGCAGCAGCACAAAAAACATTCCTGCCCTGGATTTAGAATCTGGCAATAGGGGTGGGCGGAAAGTGAGAAACATTTCCGACATAACTTTTCGTGAAAAAAAGATGATTTTTCTCTTTTTTCACAAAAGTTTTCTCCTTTTCTCCAATGCAAAATTCTCCTATTTTTTTGGATATTGCAGCAAATTTTTTGCCTATTCCAACACATATTTCTCTTATTCGAACACATTTTTTGCCTATTCCAACACATTATTCTCCTATTCTAACACATTTTTCTGCATTTGTAACACATTTTTCTCCTATTCCAACACATTTTTTCCTATTCCAACACATTTTTCTCCTATGTTGAATATGGGCATAAACAACAGAAACAGGAAACCCTGCAGTAATAGCACACTTAGCTTAACCGACGACTACATGAAGGGCTAAATTATTATCAGGAAACTAATGCTTAAAACCTAACTTATTATTATAGCACTAAATAAAATCATAAAATATGAGGCTTCACAAGTGTAGTAGTGATTAAAAACAAAATAGAACTGTCACCATAGATCTTTAGTACACAATGCAAATGTACCGCCGGGGCATCATCCAGCTTGCCATTAAAGCATCGTCACAAATAAGGCAATGTCTGTGATCATACTGTGATTGTATCAGCAGTTTATTTACACTAATATAATAAAGGTACAGCAATACGTATGGTAGATAGGAGAACATACATTTTTTTAAGGGGAAGGAGAAGAGGCAGATATCACAGACCCCCAAGAAATCCATCAGAAGTGGTAGAAAGGGAACTCATGGATTGAGACAGATGGGGTTACAAACAGAGAGAGTGAACTCAATGGTCCAGTTACTAGAACCACAAGGTACCCTACAAGTAGTCAATCTGTCTGACCATATCCCCTATGAGAACCATCTTAATATGTTATCCAGGGGGTTAAAGTTCCCCCAACATGCTATAAAAAGATTCTGGGGAACCCTATATTAGATCTAAAACAGAATTATGATTCCATGATTAAGGATGCATATCAAGAAGGCATAATATCAAAAAGTTATTTTGATTACCTAAAATTCCTGTCTTATACATATTGCCCAAGATACATAAGAACAAGACCTGCCCATCTGGAAGACCCATAATATAGGGTAATGAATGTCTCACTGAACATGCAAGTCACTATTTGGACTTTATATTAAGGTCTTATGTATATGGTCTAAGTTCCTACATAAGGGACACAGGTGATATCCTGGGCAAAATAGAATGCCTTCCAGTGATCCAAGTGATGTTTTTAGTGATGTGTGATATTGAATCTCTTTACACGTCAACCAGTCATGACTTTGGTCTGAAGGCAATAAAGTATTAGCTTGATAAAGATGGGAAGTTGAATGGTCCACAAAATAAATTTTTTCTGACTATATTGGCATTTGTCCTGAGAGAGAAGGTGTTCAAATTTGGTAGTCAATTATACCTACAGACCTGAGCTACAGAAATGGGGAGTGCATACGCCCCCAACTATGCCAACCTGTACCTTGGGTGGTGGAAGGAAACAGTGGTATTCAGTGAGTTAGAAGAACCATATACTAAACATACTGCATTATGATCAAGATATACAGATGGCCATTTCATATTTTGGGAAGGGCCTAAAAATCTATTGTTGGAATCTGATCTATATAGAGAACCTACTGCTTCTAACAGTTTACTCCACTATACCAGCCATCATACCATCAGTATGATATGTAATTTACCTGATGGAAAATACCTGCGTCTGAGACACAACTGTAGAGATACAGCGACTTTCAAAATCAGATCGGCCGAATTGTGGGAAAAATTTATGAAAAGAGGCTACAGTAAAAGTAATATTAAAACAGGCCTATAAGAGAGCCCTATATGCCTGAAGACTTTATTTGCTGTTCCATCAGAAACACAAATCTGATCAAAACCAAGTGAGGTTTATATCCACTTTCAGTGTCACTGGAACAGCATAACTGGAATTCTCAGTCGTCATTGGGATATTTTGAGTGATCCAGTTTTGCAAAAGATCATTGGAGAAAGAGTTTTTACAGGATGCAGGAGAGCACCAAATCTAAAAGATCAATTAGTGCATATTAGCTTTCAGGACAGAAAAACATCCTGTGTGCAGGGTTCTCATGCGTGTGGACACTGTAGCATGTCAACATATGGTCACTACAAAAACAGCTGTTGACAGGTTTAAGAGAAGAAAGACCATCTGGGACTTTATTACTTGTCAAATATGTGCCTACAGTGTCCCTGTGGTTTAAGATATGTAGGGAAAACTGTAAGGAAACTTAAGACCCGTATTAGAGAACATGCTAACAGCATTAAAAATGCCCCTAGATATCACATGTATAGGCAAACAACTGACCTTCTCAGAAATGAGAACCGATGGATTTTTCTATTAGATACCATCACTCCTAAAGGAATAAATGAAGAATGGACACTAAGTGCCAATTTATAAATCCCTCTTTAAATTTAATTATATTTGCTGTCAACAATGAAAAAAACTGTTTAATAATTTCTAGGTGGAGATCTGCTGTCTAACTGAGATCTTAACTATTCAGCCTCGATTTAATCAATATATGAATATATTCCTCCACTTATACAGTTATTGAGAACTATCAAAAAACTGTCTTTACATTTATTGTATTTGTAAATTCTAGATGTCTCTTTTTCAATTCGGACAATTACAACCCAGAATGAAATAGATATTATTGCAGTTTTGTGTTAACATTAAAGATGGATACTTTGGGTTAAAATATGTTTCCTTTTCTTTTTATATATATGTCTCACATTGATACACATTTATTTCTATATTTATATTATTATGGAAATGATCTGACATATAACTATGCCCCACGACATAGAAACATAGAAACATAGAATTTGATGGCAGATAAGAATCATTCAGCCCATCTAGTCTGCCTATTTTTCTACTGTAAAAACCTCAAACCTTTTTTTGGTCCTTGGTCTTTTCTTATGTTAAGGACAGCCTTATACCTATGCCATGCATGCTTAAATTGTATTAAACTGTATTAACATCTACCATTTCTGCTGGTAGGCTATTCAACTTATCTACTACCCTCTCAGTGAAGTAAAACTTTATTACATTGCATCTAAACCTGTGTCCCTCTAGCTTTAGACTATGGCCTCTTGTCCTAACATTTTTACTCCTTTCAAATGTACTTCCATCCTGCACTTTGTTGAATCCCTTCATGTATTTGAATGTTTCTATCATCCAAGTTATACATGTTCAGATCCTTTAGTCTATCCTGATATTTCTTTTCCTGTAAACCAGTCACCATTTTACCCTTCTCTGAATTTTCTCTAGAGTATCTATATCCTTTTGGAGATGGGGTCTCCAGTACTGTACACAATACTCTAGGTGAGGTTTAACTAGAGATCTGTAGAGTGGCATGACCACTTCCCTTTTTCTGCTACTAATGCCCCTAGCTATGCAACCCAGCACCCTGCTTGCATTCACCACCGCTTTATTACATTGCTTGCCTACCTTTAAGTCATTAGAACTAATTACTCCAAAATCCATTTCCTCTGTTGTCTTTGACAGCACAGTACCCTTAACAGTATATTTTTCCTTTGGATTGTTATGTCCCAAGTGCATTATTTTACATTTACAACTGCAGCTGTCACACTCTTGTCCATTCTTCTAATTTACCTAAATCATTTGTCACTTGGCTTATTCCCTCCTGGAATGTCTACCCATTTGCAGATCTTTATATCATCTGCAAAAAGGCATACCTTACCTTGAAGACCTTTTGCAATATCACTAATAAAAATATTAAAAAGAATGGGCCCCAGTACAGATCCCTGAGGTACTCCACTAGTAACATTCCTTTCGTCAGAATATTCTCCATTGACTACCACCCTCTTTCTCCTGTCACTATCACGGTGCCCGTGATATACGGGCGACATTGTGACATGTTTACTTCCTGATATCTCTTTATTGGCTACGCTGTCTTTGCTCCTCCCAGTGACAGCCTTTAAATACCTTGGGCTGTCACTTATGCGCTGCCCTTTCGTGATGTATCTGTTGCCTAGCGCTTGTTCAGTTACTCTCATATGATACCAGTGTATGACCCGGACTGTCTGACTACTCTACCTGTTTACCGTTCCTGCTCTGTGTACCGACCCGGATTGGCTGACATTCCTGCTTCGTGTATTGACCCGGCCTGGCTGACGTTCCTGCTCAGTGTACCGACCCGGCTTGACTGGCAATCCTGCTCCGTGTATCGACCTGGCTTGGCTGACGTTCCTGCTCTGTGTACCGACCCTGCTGAGCTGAAGTTCCTGTTCCTGCTCTGTTCCTGCTTGCTAGTCTCCCTGCTTCTGCTGTTGCTCACATTTCAGTGGTCTTGCCAGACCTCCGGTTGCCTCGGTTCCGTACAGTAGCCCAGTCCATGATCCGCTCACTCATAGTGCTTGTGCTACTTTCCGGTTGATCCTGGTTGCACCACGTTCGCTTGGTCTGTTACTGCCGTTCCTGAGGCTGGGTTCAGTTGGGCGCCTCAGGCTATTTCCCATCTGCAGACCGCAGCATTCGTTAACCCCTTCAGGGGCGGTGCTGGGTATTCGTATCAGCCTTTGTAGTCTCAGTTTGGCGTACGTTATTCCTTACGGCACTAAGCACTGGCTCACGATATCTTTGCAGTCTCCGGTGGGCGTTCACTTTGGCAGCCTTCCTCCTATGGTGCCTTAGCCAGTTCTACTCTGGCTTCACCTGTTCCTTATACTCCAGTCACTGTTGTCACTCTCTGCATATTAGAGGTACATTGGGCCTTCCACTATTTGGGCCAACTACTGTCCTTGGCCTATAAGTATCACTCTGTCATATTTACACTGTATCATATGCGATTTACCTGACCTGTGTCAGTATTGTACATTGTATCTACATACTGGACCCGTGTGGGTTAATCATATCATTGTAACCTGTCCTGTGTCAGTCTACCGTTTATCTGTATTCTGGACCCACGAGGGTTACTGTTATTCATTGTGTGCAAATAAAACTGTGTTTTACCAAAACCTTCCGTTTCTGAGTGTACGGAACTGTAACAGTCACTTAACCATCTCCTTATCCATTTAACTATTTTTACATCCAGACCCAGAACCTCTGAAACAGAGACAGTGGAAGCAACTTGCTGCAGATACACATAGCTTCTTATAAACATCTTTTACCACACTAACCTCATTAAAAGCCAAATCATTTGTCACTAAATAGACTACGACATCGAACTCTCCATTCTTTCTCGCTTTTTTAACAATTTTTAAAATGTGTCTTCTAGCTCTGTGAGCTGTAGCACCAGGAAGACATCTGACATCTCTGCCACCACCATGACTATCCTCCAGAGTCACGCCTCTTAATATAGAATCCCCCAATAGTAGTTGCTTCCTCTCAGAGTACATTGCACTTCTTACCTTTGTCAGTTTGTCAGTGGTTGCAGTCTGATTTAACTGTGGATTACAGGCTGGTGAACTAGTACTCTCTGCTTCCGGAGTTGTTCTAGTATTAAGGCAATGAAAGTGCAGCAAAAGAATTATGAAGAGGCACAGACTGTGGGACATGCCTCTTGTCCACAACTCTTACCCTTCCAGAACCAACTGTAATCCATCTGCCATTTCTTGAAAGTCTCTGAGGCAGTGGCACTTGTTTCTTTTGTGTCTGTGTGGAGCTCACAGACATCTTGTAGATTTAAGCCTTCAAATTATCAATCTCTTGCTGTTAAACAGAACATTTCTGGCAAACTGGACAACGTCTGAACCTCCAAAAGGTTTCCCAGGGGAGAAAAGCAAAACATACCTTGAACTGCAACATGCTTGACATGTTCACAGCATTAATGTAATCAGATTTTGCAGTTGTTTTCTGACTTTAATCACCACAGATCACCTTCAGATTATCTCCTGAATATCTCCTTGTATACTTACAATTGCTGTACTTTCATTTGCTGTGCTGCCCAGCTAGTAATTAGTCCAACTAATAACAAACCTACTTATATACAAAGAAGACAACTTGCATTAATTAGCAAAACAGTATGTAACTAGATCTAACAGGTATTAATTAGCACATCTATCCCAATCTATAGGTATTACTTAGGAACAGATTCAGACAATTCTTACCTGTGAAGGAGGAAAAGAATAGATATCATCAAAATGGATACAAAATAGAGCTCCAGAATATCTCCTTGTACACTTACAATTGATGAACTTTCATTTGCTGTGCTGCCCAGCTAGTAATTCCTGGGCAGCAGTAAGTCTATACATTGTATCCTTCTCTACTTCATTCATAATATCTTTCCCGATAACAGAGACTAAGGATTTGGTGGGATTGAGTACTGCCAACAAAATCCGATTGGCTTAAGACTATGACCTCATCTTGCCCAGGACTTTATAAAGAGGCTATGAACTAGCTATATCATCTGAAACAATGCTGGTGATGAAGTTGAATACAAAACGCACATCGTGCTTGAACATGACTAATAATCACTAATCTTTAAACTGTTACTTTATCAATCTCCACTATTTTTGGTGACTGAATACCAAAGATGGTTTAAGAGAGAAAAGATAAGATTTAATATCTATAAGATGATAGTTATGTACTCTGTAATAGTAAAAGGACTGGCAAGCCAAACACGCCCCAGCACATATAGGGTGAATTGAACAGCTTTAGATTACAATTGGTAACCTGGAAAAGCCCCGTTAAAATTTAGTCTTTTATATCTTTTACCATAATAGGATTGAGAGGAGAAATTCTAAGTTAAGAATGTTATAGTTCCCTATTAATTAGTAGAAACAGAACAGGCAAGCCAGATAAGCCCTGGCACTTTGAGGTTAAAATTTTACATCATCAAGTTAGGATTGGAAATCTGGAAAAGCCCCGGTGACAATGATTCTTTGTTAGTCCATTGAACAATATTATTTTTACTTGGGAAAAGATCTATTAAGATTGACTGTAGATGCCATATACTTATTTTCTTCTTAGAGACAGAAGAACAAGACCAGAATTTTTTTTTTTATATCTATCAACCAAGTATGCTACATAGATTGATTTGTTTCCAATACATACATGATTATTGGAACATTTTGTAGTACTAAGGGAGTTACTGACTACAGCTAATTACTTATTTATCAATAAGGCACGTCATTATGCCCCGGTGAAGTGTTTGCCTATCGACCATACTAATTACTCGTTGATCAATAGTGCAAGCCGTATTATGCCCTGGTGAAGTGTTTGCCTATCTATCATATGTGTTGCTGTACCTTTATTATATTAGTGGTAAATAAAAAAATTGCTGATACAATCACAGTACCATCACATACATTGACTTATTTGTGTTGATGCTTTAATGGCAAGCTGAATGATGCCCCGGCGGTACATTTGCATTGTGTACTAAAGATATATGTTGACAGTTCTATTTCATTTTTAATCACCACTGTACTTTTGAAGCCTCACATTTTATGATTTTATTTAGTTCTGTAATAAAAGTTAGGTTTTAAGCATTAGTTTCCTGATAATAATTTAGCCCTTTGTGTAGTCGGTTAAGCCGATCAAGTGTGCTATTACTGCAGGGTTTCCTGTTTCTGTCTTTTATGTGTATATAGTATATCTTTCAAGATTTTTGGGCTTAGAGGTTATTTTGAGTGAGTGCGTGGGTATCTCTTTGTAGCTGTGGTATGTTTCCTATGGTGCAACATTTCTCAGCACAATATTACTTATTCTGAGGGTTGTATTGGAGAAATAAGTAGCTGGAAGTCAAAATTGTGAGTCCTACAGCAACATATACCTTGAAAAATGTGTTATCATGCAGAGTGTATTTGTTCTTTGCCCACAACACTTACTTCCTGCTTATGTGACACTGGCACATATACATGTGTTGGGAGGGCTACAACAACAGATCAGTGCAGATGAAAATCAATGTAGCAGTCACACAACAGAAAAAAGGGAAGACTGGAGAAGTAATAGAAGAGAAAACAGAGCAAGAGACACAGAAACAACCTATGGCTATTGTGGAAACACACATAACAGAGATGCATTATGCCCTGCAAGAGGCCAAGCATGCAAAAATGCAGGAAAAAAGGACATTTTGCTAGAATGTGTCATACAGGAACAATACTATGAATCCACAGCCACGACCAGTGTATACTATAGATGATGTGGAAAACAATTCAGATGATGATACAAGCAGCTCCCAAACATACTTTGCGTCTGTGCAGGACACACAACACTCTGAAGATGAAGCAGTGGTCACCTTACAAATAGGGGCTTCTAAGGTTCCTGTCAAGTTTAAAATTGACACATGAGCAAAGGCAAATTGTGTGCCAGGTCACGTATATCACAAATTCCTCTGTCATGAATTATAACTTGAAATACAAGGCCTACCAATGCTGATGGGGTATGGAAGAGAGATCCTGGATGTTATTGGGCGTTGTCATACTAAGTGTGCATACAAAGGATCTGAAACTAAATTATAGTTGTTTGTAGTAGAAACATGGGCCCCTGCTGTCCTTGGTCTGTGGACAAGCCAAGAGATTGGACTTATAATAACTTTTAATGGCAGCAACAATATACTTACAGCTAAATGAGTTAGACATGATTTTAGTGATGTATTCAGAGGACTCGGTTGTCTTCCAGGGATATGCAAAATTTGAATAAAGGAATGTGTACACCCTGTTATACATGCACCAAAGAAAATAACTTTAGCTCTTCAAAACAGGGTTAGCCAAGAACTTTTATGAATGAAGAAGTTAGGAGTGTTCAAAAGGGTCGCAGAGCCATCTGAATGGGTCATCTCTACGGTGATGGTAGAAAAGAAAAACACAGAAGCAATCAGAATATGCATCGACCCACTTGATTTAAAAAGGTAAAAATGAGAGAACACTATAGATTACCCACTCTAGAGGACATAGCACACAAACTTGTTGGGGCATCAGTGTTTAGAGTACTAGATGCACAGCCTGGGTATTGGCAACTGTGTCTAGATGAGACTAGCAGTCACCTCACCATGTTTAACTCCCCTGTCGGACAGCAAATACTTTGAAATAGTACAAGTAAATGATCTGAAAGCATCCACTATTGTCCTGGTGTTCAAATCAATACTCACCAGGCATGGTGTGTGTGTGTGTGTGTGTGTGTGTGTGTGTGTGTGTGTGTGTGTGTGTAACTTGTCTCAGACAATGCTCCACAGTATTCAACTACTGACTTTCAATCCTTCCTGCGGGAATGGGGCATCAACCTGTCAGTCTATATCTCCCACAGGCTGGATTGGCTGAAAAATATATAGGTATAGCTAAATCCATTCTATTGAAAGCACAATCATCTGGGCAAGATGTCCATTTGGGTCTACTGAACTATCGTGCAACACATCTGGATGATTTAAGTTCTCCTGTGCAGCTACTGATGGGCAGAACACTGAGAACCACAGTGCCCATTTTGCCAAGGAAACTTCAGCCACAGAGTTTTGTACATGAGAGTGTATCAGCTTGACAAGACAAGAACATTTCTAAACAAAAGCAATATTATGACAAAACTGCCAAACCTCTCATACCATTTTCCTTAGGACAAGCTGTGAGACACAGGATCAATGGAAATACATGGGAACCTGCACATATCGTACGTATATCTGAATCCCCAAGGTCATATGTGATTGAGAATCATCAGGGTAAGGAACTCAGACTAAACAGATGACATTTACACCCTGACTTTACAAATTCTTCCACATGTAATTCAAATGATGACGAAGCTTCCAACCGACCCGTCCTCAAAGGTAAACTTGACTGGCATCCTGCATACAACATTGAACCAAATAATACTAATGACACTATGGATTTCTCATGTGCAAGTACTGCGGTTCCAATTGGAGAGGATTCTACAAATACTCCTATTGACTCAAGGGTCACTTACTCCAGTTATGGTTGCAAACTGAAACCAAAAATATGGGAGGACTTTGTTTCACATTAAATGTGTAAATGCTTCGGGGGGGGGGGGGAGATGTGATTATATGTCATTTTGCTTTGTGACACCAGTAATGTTATTTGTTGAACTCCACTGTTCTACCTTAAATAGTTAATGTGTTTGCCTACCTTAAGTCCTGTCATGTGACCTGGAACAGGATATAGTTGGAGAGAGGAAATAGAATAAAGATTCTCCTGGTTAAGCTTCTTAATGGTCTCTTATTATCTTATATAAAAACAACATGCCGTGTATTTTACTCCTTCAGCCAAGCAGAAAGAACAGAAAATGTTTGTAAACTTTTATATTTTATGACAAGTGTCCGAAAAGGATTAGTTGTCATAGTAAAGTCTTACTGGATAATCCTATCTAAATAATGAGATGGTGTCCCATTATGTATTTATAAGTATAGTAGACAGCTTGACACCAAATACTGAAACACATTATGGCACAGTACAGTCACAGGACATCCTGTAGAAGTTAAGTGCATCTGAATTCCAGATTATGATCCTTTAATACTGTACCTACTCATGACACCACTTAGTTTTTTTATTCTTGTTTTAATTTTCAGGTTAAACTTTTTTTGGTATTTTTGTACTCGGGGGGGGGGGACTGACATAGAAATAACACAGATTCATAACATAGTTGGTGAGGCTGAAAAAGATATGCATACATCAAGTCCGGCTCTTTCCATATAATCCCTTTTGATGTAGAGGTAGGCAAAAAAATAAAAAACAAAACATTTTGAATCCATTTACAATTAAGCCATAAGTGGATAAAAACCATTGTCCTGACTTCAAAAGGAAATCGGATATTTCAGATCAGATCCACATCCAATCAGCTTGGAAACCAACTGTCATACATTTTAATATTGTTCTGAGCTGGAAAGTTTGCTAATCATTTTTGAAAGCATCTTCAGCATCTACTAACACAACTTCCCACCCTGAGGGAAATCATTTCAACGTTTGCTGTCCTTACTGTAAAACATCCCTGCTTTTTAGTTGAAAGTGTCTTTCCTTTAATCTTAACCATTTGAGTGCCAGAGGGGTACAGAACACATTGCGATGCAATGCTTTCCATACCCCTCTGGCACTCAAAGAGTTAATGAATGACCAACTATATAAATAGTTCCTCAAAAGTTCTTTATATTGACCTCAAATACATTTGTAAATGGTAAACATACTACCCTTTAGACATCCCTTCTCAGATATAAACAAACACAGTTTGGCTAATCTCACACCATTTATTAGTTATGCTGCATGGCTCTGAGTTTTTTCCATTTAACGGGATAGTATTGTCAAATTTGTGCAAATGTGAATCTTGTAGCCATTAAAAAATTTAACTAAATGACCCCAGTCCCATCTCTCAAACCTTTATTCGGCACTAAAGTTACCCCCTCCCTCTCCTTTCCCTGACGTCAGTGCTTTAGCTGACTGCAGGGGAATTTAGTCCTTGGACCGGTGGAGGCTCTTCAGCAGAGCCAAGATTGCGAGATATAAAAATAAATACTTCACTGGAATGGTCTACAAAGTGTGCTTGCAAACCAAACACACTTTGTAGACCGTTCCAGTAAAGTATTTATTTTTCTATTTCACGATCTTGGCTCTGCTGAAGAGCCTCCGCCGGTCCCGGGACCAGATATCCCCTGCAGTCAGCTAGAGCACTGACTTCAGGGAAAGGGGAGTGTGGGGGAAACTTTAGTTCCGAATATCTCTCAAACCATTAAGGTTTGAGAGAAGGGACTGGGGTCGTTTAGTTAAATGTTTTAATGGCTACAAGATTTATGTTTATACAAATTTGACAATACTATCCGTTTAAATAATGTATTTTATGGTGCCCAAAACTGTACTCCATATCCTAGAAGAGGCCTTACCAAGGATTTATAAAGTGGTAGAATTGAATCCCCATTCTGTGCATTCATGCCTCTTTTATATATGATAGTATCTTCTTGTCTGTTGCAGCAACTGTCACTGCATACTGCAGTCTGTTGTCAGTCTGTTCTACTAAAAGGGGTTCACCAAGTTTCCCATTTAGTGTATATGTAGTATGATAAGTTTTGCAACTCAAAGGCATTACCTTACATTTGTCTGCTTTATATTACATATCATCTGCCACTCAGTTTAGTATCATCAGCAACAAATGAGACAAATTAAAAATCAATGGACCCAGGACCTTGTGTCACTTTACTTGCATATAAAAGCTTAAACATATTCTATTTATAACAAATCTCTACATTATATAATTTAACTAGTTCTCTATGCATGCACAGTTATCTCCCCCCAATACTGAAGACTTTTAATTTATGCTGTAACTCATTGTGAGGCACAGTGTTAAAGACATTCATAAAATCCAAGTATACTATATCAACAAATATACCCTTGTCCATGTTACTACGTACCCTTTAATGGCACACAAGTAAATTAATATGGCATATTCTAAAATTCATAAAACTCTGATTACTCCAACTGATACTGTTGTTGCTCATCACAATCCTGAATACTCCTGTAGTAATCCAAGTAATATCTTAGCCACTATGGAAATTTACAGGTCTGTAAATTCCTAGTCTGACCTCTTTTTGAATGATGATACAATAAAGTAAAGGATGCCAGACCCTAGATATGGGAAAGTAGCTGCCCTGGATCTGACTAGAACAGAACAGAAAAGGAACAATTAAGCCAACTACAAGTACTTTACCTCTAGAAGTTGATACATGAGAGTGTTGAGTTCATGCTTTGGTGACAACTGACTGACGTTTTGATATGCCAAATGCAAAGCTGTATCGCAAACTCCAGTTGAGCCTGTGACTGCTATGGCTATCTCTAACAGTGTTTGAGTAGAGCATTAAGTACAGGAGGTGGCAGACAACTAAGGTGACAATCACTTAGAGTGCAGTATATGACAGCTGACTGGGGTGACAGGATCTTGCAGGATTCAGTACAAAAGACAGACAGAAGGGAACTCACTACAAAACTGGTGGGATTTCTGAAAAATACTACCCTACATAACCTGGAGGGAGAGACTGAGGTGTATTGTCCTTCTTAGACCAGACTGGTGAGGCAGAGGAGGACCTGGCTGTTAGAAACACAGATTGCTTTGTAGCAGTGGCCAGGAAAACTCCAATGGGAACTCCTAAACAAAAGTGGACTAGAATAAAGGTTGTTACAAATTGAGAACCAATGATGAATAAGGTCTTCCATCATGGAATCCGTTGTAGCATAAAAGAGTGATCACTGCAATGTATCATGGCTGAGGTTGTTGAAACAAAATTTCTATAAAGGCTGGATGTCAGACCATCTGGATTGCTGTGAGTCCAAAAAGAAGAGCTAAATTGCTAAAGTGACAGATTAATGCACTCCACTTGTCCTTTCAATTGAGAGTAATAGGCAGATGGAAAATTCAGGTTAATGTTGAAATGATGACTGAAAAAAATTCCAAATTTGTTAAATAAATTGAGTGTCTCTGTTGGAGACAATATGATCTCAAAGGCCATGAAGATGGAAAAATTGTTTTAAGAAGATCCCCACCCTCTTGTAAGTAGGGCAACATTAGTAGCAGTACAAAATTAGCTTGCTTAGAAAATTAGTCAACTACAACTAGGCTGAACACATGCTTTCTAGAATGTGACAAATCTACTAGAAAGTCCTTTGTCAAGTGGTTCCATTGAGTGGATGGAAAAGGAAGGAGTTGAAGGAATTCAGATGGCCTGGAATGAGGAATCTAATTTCTGGCACATGAGGTAGAGCAGGAGACAAGATCCATAATATTGTACAAAATAAATGGCCACCAGAAATGTCAAATAAAAATTCTAAGGACCTTCGGGCTTTGTAATATATAACGAAGAAGAAAGTAAAGACAATTCAAAGTTAAGCTGTTGCTCCAAGGTACATTTTTCTAGGGACCATGAATTCCAGATGAGATGGTGGCTAATAAAGCAAAAGTGAACGTGTTAGACAGAACTGATGTCCCATGAACTGAAAACAGAATGGAATAAAAATGCTTGGAAAAGACAACAGCTTTAATATTCTTTGATACAGCATAGTAAGAGATAATATCATTTTATTGGATAAAGAAGAGAGCCTACCTGGATAATCGTGTGATTCCATAAGGGCAAATTCCTGTGGTGTGTGAGGATACTGTCAAAAGTGGAAGAGCCTTCAAGTTGGTGCCACTCTTCAAGAGCCATAATAATTGCCAGTAACTCCCAGTTCCAGATATCATCAATTTTTTCTGCCTCAGAAAATGTCTAAGAAAAGAAAGAGTAGTAATTAAATTTATTCATTTTTGCATCTTGCCAAGATAGTATGACTCCAGATCCAACTTCTGAGGCATCAATCTCAACAACTTTGATTGTATGCTTTAGGGCAGGGACCTCACTTCCAGTGTTTCAGTTTGCAAAGCACTAGTAACCCTGTATTGTTTAAACCCTTATATTGTAAAGTGTTGTGTACACGTGTGACACAATATTACAAACATATTCATTCAACAGCAGATGGTTAAGAGAGATAAATGAAATCACAGAATAGTGAAACAAGGTAAAAACTCTTTTGAGTTTCCCAAGAGCATCTTTAGGAGTCCAGGATGCAGTAAAGGGAGAAGCAATAATAGAACAATTTCAAGCCATGGCCACTGAGCAATAGCAGAGACTTTAGGTGGATCCATCTCAAGAACTGTACTCAGTATATCCAGAAAAACAATCATGGTTATTCAAACTCATGCTTTTCAATTGAGACAATCACCATAGAAGTGATTGCCTTAAAGTCATTGACATGTTATTGAGGTTGAGTTAAATGAGTTAGATTATTATGTCATCGAGGTATATGATTACATGATAGAGAAGTATATCTTTAAAGATTTATTTTATGAAAACCTGGAACACCACAAGGGAATTGAAAAATCCAAAGGGCATGACATCATACTCATTGCTAGAGTTGAGCAAAAGTTTCCATTTTTTGTGGCAATGTTTGCAAAAAAAACCCCACAAATTGTATATTTTTCCTACAGTACTAGTGCTGTTGCGTGCTGATGTGGAGAAATTCACAGTTCAATACGTTAGCGAACTGAGTTCTACAACAACATAAACCTTGAAAAATGTATTAGCAGGCTGAATCCCTTTATGGGCAGAAAGAGAAAATCACAGAATTTCCAACATGACTTACTGAGGACAAAGTCCAAAAGAGATTGGGAATGGTTATGGTGAATAAAGCACCTGGACCTGATGGTATACACCCAAGGGTACTTAAGGAACTTAGTTCATTAATAGCAAGACCATTATACTTAATATTTATATAAGTAAATATTATATAATAATATAATATTTATGGAGGATCTGAGTTATAAAGAGACACTAGCCATGCTGAGTTTGTTTTTATTAGAGAAGAGATGTGATGTGATTACCATTTACAAATATAGTTGAGGTCAATACAAAGAACTCTCAAAGGAACTATTTATACAAAGAGCTGAACAAAGAATAAGAGGTTATCCATTAAGACCAGAGAAAAAGGCACTTTCAACTAAAACAAAGGCAGGGATTTTTTTTACATTAAGGGCAGTAAAGCTATATAATTCTTTGCCTCAGAGTGCTGTGCTTGCAGATACTGTAACTGCTTTCAAAAAAGTATTAGCTACATATCTGGCACATAACAATATTTAGAATTAGGAGAGTTAGTGATAGGATGTTGATCCAGGAAAATATCCAACTGTGATTTTAAGTCAGGAAGGGTTTTTTTTACCCAATTTCTGCTTAACTGGAAATGGCTTCAAAATTTTTTTTTCTTGCCTTCCTCTGGTTCAACAGGGGTGATATGATATGGACTGATAAACATGTCTTTTTTCAGACTCATCAACTGTTTCTAACGTTGTTCAACTCCCTGAGCCATTTAAAACAATACAATTATTTGTCCCTCAGCCTTGTAAAATTTTAGGAGTACTTCTTTTTCTGCTAGCTGTCAAACCTCTGATGTGTTGCTGATGTGTCTCCCAATTAGAAATGTGGCTCTGCTTAAGGTGGAATCTCAATGTAAAAATGCTCACATAATGTTTACCAAGGAAATTGAGATTTTGGATCTTTAGTGAAATGTCACCATACTGGATAATTCGTACTACAACAGTGGCTAAATGTTACAATAGTAATAGCAGTAGGTGTCAGTGATGCTATACCTTGATCAGTAGATCAAAGTTGGGGTTGGGATTTGTGATGTTGACCTGTGTTGCTGCTTCATGAGTGTAACTGAGTGGAAGTTGGATGTGGCTGTGCTTAAGGTGGAATCTCAATGTGAATATGCTCACATACAGTTTACAGAGGCAATTGCTAGCATCATATTAAGCTTTTGGATCTTTAGTGAAATGCCACCATACTGGATATTTCATACTACAATAGTGACTAAATGTTACAAGGGTAATAGCAGTAGGTGTCTGTGATGCTATACTTTGATCAGTAGATCAAAGTTGTGGTTGGGGTTTGGGATGCTGACCTGAGTTGGTGCTTCATGAGTGTAACTGAGTGGAAGTTGGATTTGAAAGTGGTGATGGTGATAATTAAGATAATTTGTTTGACCTAATGACGGTAGTGCTGTTGGTGTATTTAGTTATATATTGTCTGAAAATAATATATGATGTCTGTATCTATCCCTGTTACTGTCACTGCAGTCATCTGCTCAGACATAAGAATATGATCTTTTGCCTACCTCTATCACGTATCAGTCCTTTTTTTCTTTCACTTCCCCTGTCTATATCAGCATCACTGTCTACAAAACACACCCACACACCCTGCAAAAGTTTATAACACTGCCTAATACCAATACTCCTTAAAGGTAACAAGTCCAGCTCTCCTTTATGGCTCTACACACTAGCAGCTATTGTCAAAACATCAGCAACCTTATTTTTCTATGCCAAGGACTGCAGTGTTATTTTTTTTACAGTACAGTACAGGATAGACCCGTTAGCCCTATAAAGGATAAGCACACAGGAGCTGATGAAGTATCATCACTCAGCAATATATGTTTGTCTCTCTTAGTCTCGTGGATTTTGGAATGAGGGTGTGTGACTCAGTATGTCAAGTTGTATCTATCCGTTTGTCTTCAATGTATGATGTATTTATGTATGTCCAAGTAGAGCTTCAGGCTTTGACTGTCACTATCAGTGATTTTTTTTAATGTTTCTTTCTCCATTCACATCCACACCCAGAGAACAACTGGTAGTGGCTTCCAACAATACTATTACACAACTCCACAAAACTGTCCGTCTTCTCCTGTCTGTCTATAACAGCTAACATAAAAATTGCAGCTGTTTTCTATCTTCCAAGCACAGACTGACAGCATTCAATAAACAACCAATCCCTGTTCATAGTGTCCATAATGAGTCCATAATGAATATTAAAGGTTGTCTTCCATTTATCACCTTCTTTTATACTGATCAATTTGTAAGCTCATCTGAGGTTAAGCTTGTTGAACACTGTTTATCATTTTAAAAGTTAAAACAATTCTCAAATTAGGCGCAGTGGGTATTAGTTCTGTAACCTTGTTCAGACATCTTTAATCAATGCAATTTTCAAAGAGACCTTTCTTTCTTGACCACAAAGAAGAACCATGCATCTGCTGGAGAAGATAAAATCTGTATATACCACTAAGCAAGATTCTCTTGAATGTAGGTTAGAGCCTTGTTATTTGGTTCTCTGAGAAAGAAAGCAATGCAGTATATTGTGATTTCTGGTGACTTTTAATCCCCCTTAAAAAAAAAAACACACAAAAAGCCCACACTAAACAGAGCTGGAGATGTTAAAGGAGTGTTGATTAGGGTTTTTTTGGGTGTGGGTGAGAAGAAGAGATAGTTACCCCCCAAAAGTGTTAGAGTGAGTGATAGCAAGTAGCTAGCTGTCTTCAGACTGAGTAATGTGACACTGACAGATTCCACCAGACACTACAATAAATGTGACACTGACAATTAAGACAAATATAGACAAGGGATTCAGCTTAAAATCTTCATGTACCATCCACACACAGCTGCACTGCAATGTATCTACAAAAACTTGAGGGGCAAGGTATGGTGATGCACTGTGACACCAGAAATTGCTGTGTGCTTTATTATTTTACTGCAAGCTGTAGATATTTTTTGTTCTGAAGCCAACCCGTAGCTATCCTGTACAGTACTGTGAAAATACCATTGTAGTAGTTCTATTAGTATACAGGCAGCGAGGGAAGCTAGGTGCTTGGAGATGGAGGGTGTGTGGTTGTGTATGATTGAAATCAGTGACTGAAAGACAAGGTTAATTAAAAAAATGAAATAATTAAAAAACTTTGACTGATAGAGAGACAAGCAGGATTTTTTGGATGTGAGCTATGATGACCAACATCAAAATGCCAGAGCCTGACTGTAATACTACCATAAAACACAACAGAGGAACAAACCAGTATTCCACATATTGCTGTAAACTATGTTTATATTAGCAACAATCAACAGTGCTACTACTATGTCCACCACATGTGCCAAGGGCAGGGGTAAAGGGAAAAGAGAGTTAGGACTAAGGAGGAGTATATGGATGTGTTTATGGTAGAAAGTTGTAATCCAAAAATTCAGTGTTACCGTGGTTACCTACCTGTTGAAGTTGGTGATGACTCGGGATGGGTGAAATATTTCACCTCAAAACTAGGGGTGGGAGAAAAGTTCTGTCATGTTCCAGCGAAAAATCAGTGAAAATCACATTGTTGTCCACTTTTTTGCAGGAAAATCCACTTTAAATACAGAGATTAAAATCTTCGCCGTTTTCGCCTATTGGCAAAAATTCTTCTCCATTTTTTTTAATGGTTAGAAAGTTTTTGCCTCTTGAGTAACGTGTTTTTTGCCTTTTCACTGTAAAAATATGCCCTTTTCTAGGAGATGAAACACAATAGAAGCAGCTACAGAGTGAGGGCGATGTGCTGTACTGTTCTGCTGTGAGATAGTAGCAAAATTGAGGCCGGAGAGCCAGGGCTGAATTTGTCAATAGACAGACAAGGCACTTGCCTAGGGTGCCCGATTTTCAGGGGGCCTGGCAATGCCCAATCACGCCCACCAGCCCAACCACTTTAGATGCCAAATTGCCATAACATGTTAATACAAATGTTGTGCTGTATCACTCGCCTGTGAGGGCTCTTAGTTTCTAAATTAATAAATGCTGCTGGTGCCTGTGTCTGTCTGGGCCACCCTCTGTGACTCACTAATAGATCTTCTTTGCTCAGAGCTCCCCAGTCTCCACTGTGCTGCCATATCTAACCTCTTGCACCTGAGCCTGCAACGTGACTCTCATGATGTCATGTTGCATGGATGAGCAAGTCAGCAATCATACCACTTCAGTCTCCAGGAGTTATTGGTGGGCAGTGACAGAGGCAGCGGTGGCGGCAGCAGCAGTAGCCCCACCAACCAACGGCCAGTCAAGTATGTGTTGCCTCATAAGTTCAGCCACAATTTGACTCACAAAACAAATCGTAAATAAATGTTGTGTGGAGCACCAAACAGTTTATTGTTATATAATAATTTGACTACACATGATATCTGGCTTGCAATTATTTATTAAAAAATATAAAAATCAAAATACAAATGAGGAAATCTATCCTCTACTATATACATTCTCTATAGAATGTATCACCAATGGATTGTATCAATAATATTACAAAGTATAGCACACTCTTAAGTATATAAAAACAATATAAAACAATATATATAGCTAACAAAGATTTTAATACCTTGTTCCAACCAACAGATAGATGGGGGTCCAGATAGATAGGAATACATGGTTGGGTAGAGCCAGGTATCATTTTAGCCCTAGAAAACTCAGGAGTGGCCACTCAGCTAATAAACAAACAAAACAGGAACATTGCAGAACCAAATCAACCTTACCATAGGTGACAAAACCAAATTACCCAATTACTTAATCCTTTGCAAATTGCTTTGTTGCGTTTGAAGGATAAAAAGCCACATTTAAATGAATGCAAATATTTATTTGTTCTCTTTGGTGTAGTTAGTTTGAAGCATATATTGTTTCCCTTGCTAAAGGCAGAAGATGGGAGGTCAAAATACTGACATGGGGTGGTTTTGCTTTACCTGTTGGATATGAGTTATGCATCTTGAAATGTTAATAGAGATGATAGATAATATGATCATGATGAATATGTGTTGAAAACTTCTCTAGCGTCCATTTAGGTAAGGTGACAGCAAATCTCCTTTTTGGCTTTACATATTGTGCAAGTAATGATATACATATTCATCAAAATCAAATTACATATACTTGTATACATATATATAGTTTTTAAACACTTATCTCCCTAACAGTAATCTTTCTGAATATCTGTTTTCAGAGAGCTTTCTGTTAGAAAGTATGAAAGCAGGGATACGGATAAAATATAACTATCCCTGCAGCAGTGTGATCTGTATGTTGTATTCAGTAGACTGCAGGCAGCCTTTGCTGCTGGAGAACAAAAAGAATTTTCACACCTGTTGGGTTATCCTGCCCTGGGGGAAGATACTTGGGAACTGGGCAAAATAGGACGAGAAGAAGTGGGGAAATGCGGTGATCTGTCCACATGGTGAAAATGCATGTGGGCATGTTGTGTGACATCATATCCTTTAGCCAATAGGGAAGGGGCGGGGCTAGAAAGTAGGTAAGAGTATGGAACAACTGTTGCTCTGGTCAGTACTCTTCTTATCCTGTGGATTCCAGGCTGTGTCTCTCCTCCTGTGTCTTCTCCCTCTCCCCCATTTCCTGCCTTCCCATCCCCCTTTGTATGGTGGACAGTTTGGAATATCAGGTAACACTGGATTGACTGTGGGTAACTTGTTCAATAAGGGGATAGTTTTCCTAGTATAGTGTGAAGGAATTGCACTCTTATGAATGTAAATATCTGTATTTTTACTTCTATATTAAATACTGCTCATAAGTAGATGGACCATTGTATTTATGCTTTATTATTATTATATATATCTACATACATTAATTAATTACCACTCAGCAGCATCAGCATCACCTGACAATTCTTTCCCACTACCCATATATTTAGAGGTCTCAAACTATTTATTTTTAATTTTTCTGTAACAAAGTTCCCTACTACTTTGAGGACAAGTGTTTTGGTGGTTGTTTGTCTCACTATCTGATGCAGCAGGCGGTTCAGCTGCTATACCTTCCTCCATTATGCTATTGCCGTCATCAACACTTGAATGCGACTTGTTGTTGTCTTCACTGCTTTTCTTATATTGTTCTTTATTTCTACTGGCACTGGTGGTGCTGGAGGTTTTGCTGGGACCTTGACAAACTGCATCATCCCTTTGAGGAATCATCAACATTTATTGCACACGCTACAGCAACTATTGCTGCAATCAGTTTTTGAACTACTTCTTTAGTCTCCACCATTCCCCTTCCCCCTGCCCCTTGTGTGTTTGCTGGACATTACTCAACTCTGTTTGTTTATACTCTATAGTATGCAACACAACTGATTGAGTATGATGTCTTGCCTTAGCCCAGTCAGCTGTCTGTCATCTAATATATTTAGTTCTTTGTTGATTTGTTTATTCTTTTTTATTTATTTATTTATTTTTATTTTTTTAAGTTGTCCACTCTGTCTTATCACAGTCTGTCCAAAAAACCCAAAATCAACAACTTTTTTCCCCAGACTTCCCCAGCACAGAGACAATAACAGAAAGATCAGATAGATCCCCAGCTGCCTGTGTCTTGCCAGTCAGTCACCTGGAATTTTGGGGTATTTAGGGTCAACTTGCTTCCTCCCTTCTTCTCCCCAGAGTGCCCCACTGACTCTTCTAATACAGAGAACATATGTCCTACCTAAAAGAGTCCCTAAACTAAACATCAATTGCCCTATCTTCTCTAGCTCAAAAACATGCTCTCACAAACACAGAATGGCATGGTTTGAGAGCCTGACACCCTTTTATATGGCTGTAGAAAAGTAGAGAAAACTTTTGTGTGGTGAAGAAAAAATTTTCTTCCCATTAATTTCAGTACACATTGAGCTAGGCAAAAAAAGTGAGAAAGGGCAGAAAAATGTAACTTTTCGTGGGAAATTATTCACTAGGTGGGAAGTGCCATATTTTGTCAATTTCAGTTTGAGGTGAATATTTTCACCCATCTCTAATCCTCTGACCCAGCCAGTGAAGGGGAATGTGAAGAAGAAGAAGAAAGAGGCCATTCTTCTCCACCTGTTCCCTCACCCCCGAAGTCATGAGTGTGGGACTATTTTTCTTTTGGGGTAGGCACAGTGCCATCATCAACAACAGGACTGTGCAATCTTGGATACTTTGCTTATGATCCAAAAGCTAAACATGTTGCCATGTGCTGGCTGTGTAAAAAATGTGAGAAGGGGAAAACTGGATCCCATGTAGGCACCTCCTCATTGAGATCCCACTTTAAAGGGATAGTAATACTTCGTTTTATCTTTATTTTATTTTGTAGGCATTAAAAAAACATGAAGAACAATATAAGTCTTATCTCTCAAACCTTTATGGTTTAAGAGATATTCACAAGCAAAGTATCCCCGCCCCTGTTCAGCTACATCAGAAGTGAGGTGCCCAGGTAGACTGCAGAGAGGGACAATCTTCAATTAAGATAAGGGAAAAAGCTGAAAAACTTGTCAAGGGGGAAGGGCTTTCATTCTTTTCATACAAAGAAGATTTTCCCCTGCTGTTATCTGTCTGGTCTTACAACCAGATTCACATCTGAGAAGGGATGGCTTACACTAGGAAAAAGGGGCGGGAGGGGGAAACTTTGCTTGTGAATATCTCTTAAACCATAAGACTTATATCATTCTTCATGTTTTTTTAATGCCTACACAATAAAATAAAGTTAAAACGACGTATTACTATCCCTTTAAGTAAAAGCACAGGTCTGATTCAGAGGAATACAAGCAGAACATCAGAGGGTTCGTGAATAGGAATGATGAAAAGTCTTGTTTTGTTTCCTTCTGAATTTTGTGAAAGTGCACAATATTCCACTTTTTCCACATGCCATCCACAGCTTTTCCTGCAAGAATTGCTCCATTATAGGTCTATGTTTTAGACAAAGTTCTTTCCCACATACTTTAACAACATGGAACTTCATGACATGCAGCATGCTGTAGAATAGGAGAAAACAAGAAAGAAAGTAGAGAAACAGAGAAAGATTATTTAAAAATGTTTTCAGCTGCAGACTATCACAATATTAGCAGCAGGAGAAGTTGGAGGGCTGCTGCTGAATCAGAGATGAAGGACTTCTGAAGCAGAGAAGGGAACCCAATTCTGTCTCAATTGCCTGTGCCCTCTGCTACTTTTCTCAGTGTACCTTCTGAGGTGATGATATGGAGGGGATCCACTCTAACATTTATAACCAGCAAATTATCCAAGACAGTGGTAATGATGAGAGTGAGGGTAGTGGAACAGCTGGCATCGATGAGAGTTTTCTTGGCAGAAAGTGATGATAGGAGAAAGATGCATTTGGAAATGGGCTTCACTACCTCCACATGCAGTGACCTTCTGGCATTTACTTCTACTGTAATTCCTGTTGATGAGTCATCAGAGATAGACATCCTTCTGTAAGAGAAGCAGGCTAATGGTCATTTTAGTGTGTCACAGACCACCATTGCGTCTATTGTTTTCAGGACAGATTTGGATCCATGAGCCTTTTTTCTGCACCATCCTACTAACTAAGATGATGGGTGTGGGATTACAGAGTGCCCACTATGCCACTATCATTGCCACCACCTCCACCACCACAAGTCAAGTTAAAACAATAAGGTTTCAAATTTCTTCTGCAGTGTACTGCCAGCCCACACTTTCCGAGCTCATAGTAGGAGTAAAAAAAATTACAAAACCAATCCCGGAAGTTGTAAACTGTTGGCAACTGACATGCTGCCATATTCATTTGTACAAAACAAAGATTTTAAAGAATTTATGTCATATGCTGTACCCTGCCTGCATATCCCAAGCTGCAGTTATTTTTCAAGGGTGGCTGTGCCAGAAATATACAAACAGGTGGTTATTGTAGTGGGAAATGGACTGGAAACCTCATACATCAAGAAAATCCACCTGACATCAGAAATGTTAACAAGTGAGAAGAGTATAAACTATTTGACTGTCACTGATCACTGGGTTTCCTTTCCACCCATGGACAACGTAAACTATGCAATCTCAGGTCTTAGCCAGTAATCTAGCCTCTGGTTCTGACTGTATTATTAAATAAGAGAAGCTCAATAGCTCGTACCATCAGCACACCACTTTGCACATGCAGAGTTTAGAAAGACAATTCAACAAAGCAATAGATGTGTTAAATAGACAAGAGTAGGTGACAGAGGAATGGTTTTTACCCAGTTCCTTGACAGATGGTTTTCTGTCAGCTGGTAATTGCTCCAAAATAATAGCTGCCTTGAGAATAGGTGATATGGTGCCTGTACCCTGATTTGCACATGTCCTAAATTTATTTGTGTTTGCATTCCTCACAGAAACAGAAACCCTCTGATAGATGCTAAATATTGCCAACAAAATATTTGTGCATTTTAATAACTAATACAGTGCTTGCAATGTATTATATTCTATATATTCTAAACAAGTAACAACTTGCTCCATCACTAGCTGAAATGGAGGTCTCTACTAGATTTGTGCACAGCAAAAAATTTGCTTTGTACAAATTATTTGGTAATTTTTTACCCATTCCAATTAAATGGTAAGCCCACTCATGCCACCCCATCACCACCTCCAATGCCACAAAAATGATGTTGTTAAAGTAATAAAGTTGCACACTTCTGCTATGTTCTGCCAATTTCTGACCATCACTTACTGAGCTCATCAGAAGCAGTGAAAAACATCACAAAAATAATCCCAAAAGATGTCAATGACTGTCTTCTCTCAGCTCCTTTTGTGTCTATAGCCATCTCACGTACCAAACCTTTTCCTCTCATTGCTCCATATCTATGGAATGCACTAACTCCCACCCTGTGCCACTACATCTCTCTGATGGTCTTCAAGTTACGCTTGAAAATACACCTCCTGGATAAAACCTCAACATGCTATAAGGCACTGATGTACAGCAAATGTTCTTATAAATTATTTACTTTACTTGTGTTCCCTATACCGACCAGAACTCTTGCACTGTATTCAGCACTTGACCCTTATGTAGTCTGTATGTCTCCCATTACCACTGTAGATTGTAAGCTTTCGGGCAGGGACCTCACACCTAGTGTTTCACTCTACAAAGCACTTGTAACCATGTATTGTCTAAAGCCATAAATTGTAAATAGCTGCATACACATGTGGAGCTTTATAAATAAACATATTCATTCATTCATTCATGCCTGTGGAATGGCAAAGTTTTCAAAATATTGGCAGTTGACATGCCATCTTATTCATTTTAGAAAACAGAGATTTAGAGAACTCATATCCTGTGTTGCACCCCACTATCAAATCCCAAGCTATAGTTATTTTTCAAGGACAGCTGTGCCAAAATTGTACTATCAGGTGGTTAGTGTGGGTGGGCAAAGAGCTGGAAACATGATCTGATAACAGATATGTGGACAAGTGGCTAGAATACATACTATATGACTGTCACTGCTCACTAGTTTTAACTCCTGCCAGTGGGCAGCAACATCAGACCACAGTCTTTGATCTTGTCACTGATTCTGACAGTATTATTAAAATACAGCAGAAGGTAGCACTAGCTACACCACTTTGAGAGACAATCCCACAAAGCTAAATAGGTGTTAAATAAACTAGAGCAGGTGATGAAGAATGCCTTGTACCCTACTCCATGAAATCTGGTTTTGTGTCTCTTGATAATGGCTCCAAAATAACAGCTGCTTAGAGAATATGTGATATGGTGTATTTACTCTGTTTTGCCCATGTCCTGAATTAAGTTGTGATTCACTTCCTATAACAATCCAAATATAGGATATCGCCAGTACAATCGGTGCCTATTTTAGCCACTCATACAGTGCTTGCAATTCACTTTATTCTATACAAGAGCATAACAACCTGGCACATCAGCAGCTTAAAATGGAGGATCATACCAGGTGGTATTCCACATTTTACATGCTAGAGAGTTTAAAGGAGCAGAATAAGGCAATTATCGAATATACAATGCAAAACTACCTTTGATACACTCAACGCTTGTCATCACAGCACTTGACACCCTCATACTCTGTTGTCTAACTCCTATTACCCATTTGGATTGTAAGCTCCTTGGATCAGGGACACCTCTCTACTTTTGTTCTATGACTGCTACACTTATTTTATCCCCTTTTATTTATTGTAACATACTTCTTTGTAAGGCGCTGCATACACTTTGTGGCACCATATAAATAAAGATATGCATACATTCATACATACAAACAAATCTGCAAGGCATAGAAGGTAGCACCTTTGTCACCTCCTCAATGTCAAATAATGTGTGACCTATGTGAGCTGCTCAGACCTTTTGAGGAGGCTGCCTTACAGGATAGTAGAATAGGGGCAGGAATTTGCAAGATTCTTCTACAGATATAATTACTGCAGGAAAAAACTGTGGCACATGGCTGCTTGGAGTAGGATCAGCATATAGTGTCAGTTATAAATAATGAGGAATACATTCTTGCTACTTTACTTGAACCCCCACTTTAAACATAACATTTTTGAATTTGAACCAAGGCATGAGCATCATTTCTCTACAGAATCAGATTCTGTGAAAGAATATAGACAAATGATAATAGATAGAGCAGAGGGTTGCATTGTGGAGGATGAGAGAGCGAAAAGTAGGGCAAAAAAATAAAACTAACAGAAAGCATAGTGCGCACTGATTAATGTTTGACAATAATATAATAACAGTTCAAACATGATCATTCAAATAATTTGTCTACCATTCATTCCCATGAATCATGATGATATCTATATATTTATCAATCACACCACCACTGCCACATTCAGTGTAACCTTGTTTTTATTTCATATTTTGTATTTATCTTTTTGAAAAAAAGTGGTTAGCATAGCTTAAGGCTTGCCGAAAAATCTGAAAAGTATGTTTTGCATGCTTTTTGAAAGTGAAACCTAGGCTTGAAAAAAATTGATTGTGGAATTTGAGGACTTCAACGCTATCTTTGAAAAAATTTTTTGCAGCCCTTGGTCTTATAAACCACAACACCTGAATAAAATATTTCTGCTCTACTGGCCTGGCCTGGTTCCAGCAATGCTAGATGGGGTTGGCAAATGCCACTGGCGATATTCTGGCATTTGCTAATGATGAAAATCCTGCTTCTGAGTCATCAAAGCAGCAGGAGGATTAGGCTGCTACATGGCATGGTTGCACTTGGCATTAGCCCTAGTGCCGCTGTTGAAACAGCAGCAACACCACAACAGGCTCTCACCACTTTAGCTCCATCTAGTTAGAAGACATTGACCAGTTATGTTTCCCCTCCTGCACCACCTCTATAATCACAGGTGTGTTAGAATATTGTTTTTCTATTGGAAGTAGGAAGGAACTGAGTCTTATCATCAGCAACTGCAATGTGCACAGTGTGTGAGGAAACACTGTGAAACAGGTGAATGACTGGGAAGTATCATAACTGACACATCTGCTTTTGTATTAAGTAACAGACACATCTGCAATCAACCACCTTGACATTTAGGTCTACAGTGTTAAACCATCCACCCAAAAATGAAAATACTGTCCCTATGACCTTTGTCCACTCTGCTAAGGACACACGATAACAAGAAGACATTAAAAAGAATGAATCCTCGTTGCCACCACTTAGAGTATTCAGTTGGTAGGAATATCGGCAGATGTTAGCTACTGTCAAGAAGATTTCAGCAGCTGCTTTCTTGATCTCCCAATGTAACTGCAGTCTTAATTTTTTACAATACAGGGTGAGAATATACCTTTGTTAGTGTGCTAACCCCTCTCTTCTGGCTATTATAGGAATCATTGTCTGTTGTACTTTTCTGTCTCTTGGGTATCAGTCTGAAAATTATTATCTCAGTCACAGAGGCTCAGCCAGCTCAGGAAGAAACGTAAACCTGTCTCAGTCAAATAAAATCTTGGGGTATTTTGAGTAAGTCTCCTTTCACCTTTTACACTACCCCAGTAGACTCCTAAACTAAATTACAACTCCACTTCCTTTGCCTATCTTCTCTAGTTCAAAACATATGCTGCTTTCTCAGTCTGTTACAAACAATGACATGCTGCAGGAATATAACTCTCTTTTATGGTATCCTGACAACAATAGAAAGGAAACTTTCCTTGTGAGAGGAAAGCAAAAAGCTTCACTTTTTGTGGGATTTCCCCTGAAGGTGAAAAGTGCTGCTTTCACTTTTGTGGCAAAGCATTTCTCCTAGACCTCCAAGACCTACTTATCTTTTGCTTCACTACCATGATCTGAAAGATAATTTGGTGCAAACCCAATCTGCTCTATACTATTATACTATACTATTATACTTATAAGATAAATTCATGCAGGCAAATGTCAAACACAAATGTTTGTTAAAGTAGCCAAACTGTAGCTTCTTCTGAAGGATGAACCAAATTAGGACCACTTGATAGAATTATCAAGTTGTCTCCTACTCAATGTATATCTTCAATGGGAAAGAAACCAGAGATACACAGGCCCTCTAAGGGTAAACTGCAATACACTGAGTGTACAACGGCACCAACCAAACCCCACTCACCAGATGGATAAAGGAAACTAGCTCATCAATCACAGAAGTCTGAATATAAAGAGGCTTAAAATAAGCTTTATTGCCCAGTGCATTTCTTGAGCTAGTCTGCCCACTTCATTGGGGATTAAATTGTAAAATACACCTATGCATGTTTGCATGTTTCACTTTTGTGGCAAAGATTTTCTCCTAGACCAACTCATTTTTTGCTTCACTTCCATGATTTGAAAGGTAAATAGTGAGGATGACATGTATAGTTTGGAAAATACGACAATAAGTTATCCAGGGGAAGCTGGGCAACTGCATTACAATGAACAAAACAAACACCAGAGAGGGCGTAAGACCACAATGTGTATGCTGTAGCATAAATATATGATAAGATACTCACAGCTGTAATGTAGTCCCGGTTCCACACTTCCAAAACCGGTTAGAGCTAACGGGGATTTTAAGATCCACCCCGATTCGGACTCAACTCAAAGATGATAGATCCACCGTTGATAAAGTAAATATTTAATAAAATATAATGAATTGACAATGTATTTAAATTATTGTCAAATCATTATATTTTATTATTTACTTTATTGTCCTTCATGTTTTTTTAATGCCTACAAAATAAAATAGAGATAAAACGAAGTATTACTATCCCTTTAACATACTGTGTCTGTGCATACAATACATAAACAGCTGCAGTCAAATACATACATAAGAACGAGACGGGCAATGAAGGATATACTGAGGTATGGTGCTGCACTGGTGTACCTTTTATTACTGTTACAATTAGAAGTCTGGAATTTCAGAATAAAAAAAACACACTGCAGTGAAAACTATAAAACAACAGTTTATTAAAACATGCAATAATTAAATAGGTTATGAAATAAACATCCTGCCAGAGTTCACATGCGTATGACATACCTCTAACAGATGCTAAAAAGTACAAGAACTATTGCCAGAGCTTACATTAGTAAAACAGACTCTGCAATACGCAAGACAAAAAAGATAAGAAATAACGGGAGAGCCTGGTTTCAAGAAAACCCCGTAATAAGACACAGGTGCATGGACAGAGGTGCAAATCAGGTACACACTCTTTCATCCCAAGTACGACTCTAATATTATTGTGCTGATTACAGGTTACAGGAGACCAAGGGTGGAGTGTCAGGGATGGTTTTTTGGTGATCTCCTCACAGTCAGTTGGGGGTTAATGCTCTGCAATTATGGTTAGCAACAGGAGAGGGGCAGGCACTGTGGGGCTACGTAATGTTTATGAGAGACAGTTAGTGATATCTTCTATATGCAGTGTTATATAACCAAGCACATACGCATGCGCAGTTTTAGACATCTCAGAGCGTAGCCTGTATTTTAACCTGTAATCAGCACAATAATATTAGAGTCGTACTTGGGATGAAAGAGTATGTACCTGATTTGCACCTCTGTCCGTGCACCTGTGTCTTATTACGGGGTTTTCTTGAAACCAGGCTCTCCCGTTGATGAGTATCTTTTATTATTATTTCGTATCTTTTCTGTCTTGCGTATTGCAGAGACAGTTTCACTAATGTAAGCTCTGGCAATAGTTCTTGTACTTTTTAGCATCTGTCTAATTGTAACACGTGGTGGCAGTGGTGGGATTCGAACCCACGCCTCCAGAGAGACTGGAGCCTCAATCCAGTACCACCCCTTGGGGTTTTTTCTTTGATTGTCCATTGGTGTTGCTGCTCAGTTGCCAGCCTGACATTCATTTGGCTGTGCCGGAACTTCTGTCTCATGGTATGTCCCATCACATGTGGTTTTATGATTCATAAAACCCGCCAAGCATTTCCTGATAGCAACAGTGTCTTGTTCGCTTGGGTTGCCTATGAAACACCACTTCCATGTCTGTAGGGTCTGATTCTGCGCAACTCCTGTGCGAGCCGCAAGGCTGTCTTGACGCACCCAGTTACGTATAGATATATCGGATTTTACTAGTGGGATGCGGTCCAAATTGTTGTTGACACGTACAGCCTCTTTGACTGTGAGGAGATCACCAAAAAACCATCCCTGACAATTACTTTGTGCATAATTACTTTACTTCAAGCTGTAGAGATTTTGTTTTTTGAAGAAAACCCGATTCTATCCTGTACTTTAAAGGAGCAGTAAACCTTTTTCATGAATAAAAATATATTGTAGGGATTTTCCCACTGAGTACAATAAGGGTACTCCCACTGCCAAGAGATTCATATTTCCAGAGTTATTACAGTTTAAACCCATTTTTTTTACATTAGCAGTGCCCTCTAGTGGTCAAATTCTATTTAGTTTTTCCTGTTACACTCTAATGGAGCGGAAAGTCAAGAAAGTCAGCGATATATAGTTCTCCATAGAATGTGATAGAAACTGCCAGTCACTTCCTGTCAGAACTATCAGGAAGTAAAGCACAGTAAATTCACTTCCTGATTATTTGAGCAGAACATCTGACAGCAGTGGGAGTACCCTTGTTTTATTCAGGAGGAAAAGATATATAAAATACGTGTTTTCATAAAAAAAAGTTTAATTATCCTTTAAAAATACCAGTGCAGTAGTTATTTGGAGAGAAAGATAATTTTGACACAATCTATTATTCAAGAGGCAAAGGGGGGAACTAGTTTCTTGCAGTTATTGGGAGTATGGGTGTAAGTGAGATGTATACAGTGACAAGTAAAAAAAAAAACTTTGATAGACAATTAGGATCTCTTTTACATGAGATATGATAGCTGACAGCAACAGTGAAAGAGACTGACTGTAATAGTGAAAAAAGATCACACCAAAGAGAGACAGAGCATTATATCACATATCTCTATCAGCTTTGGGGTTGATAACAATCATCATTACTAACAGTACCATCACTATGTATGTATGTATATCTTTATTTATATGGCGCCACACAGTGTACACAGCGCCTTACAATAGACATATGCTACAATAAATAAGAGAGGATAAAATAACTATGACTGTGAACCTCTTCAAGATGAATCCATTAGTAAAAATTATGTGAAAATTTCCACTACTTGTAGTCTTTCTAATAATACTACAACACCTAAAAATTACGATGAGCAGTATCATGTTCTAGTGTTGTCGTCTTAGTGAAAGAGTTGGATTTAGCAATGGGACCAAGTGTTACAGCAGAGAGTAATAGAAACACCTCACTGACCCTGTAAAGTAGTGTTCAAGATTCTGTAAAACCCCATCAGGGGAAAAATCAGAATAAAGTGTTTGAGAAAAAGGTCCAATAATATGAATATGATGGTGAAGGGGACTCTGACGTGGATGATAGATGCTGCTTATGATGATGACCTAATTATTCATGACAAAGCTGAAGATAGTGATTTAGAATATGTCCTTCCACTGTCCATACTATCTTGTTCATACACAAATCCAGTAGAGTGAGGGAAATGATGAGTTGGCCTAACAATTAGCTGAAATTAAAAGGCTTAGTCTTACACCAGTGGAAAGGAGCTGTAAGCCTAAGCCATGTAAGAGATCATGTGGGATATAAACAAGCAACCATACTCTTTATCTGTAATATTACAAAACCGTACTAAATATAATTGGAATAATTCTGGAGTAAGACAACTGTATTGTAGAGAAAATAAAAATGATCAAAATACTGATTTAAATGGCCTCGAATACACAGCTAATGGGTCTGCTGGATAACTCTTTAGCTTCTCAAGGGGATTAAAAGCCACATCAAACCAATGGAAAATTGTATATGGCTTCTTTGCTGTAGCTGGTGTGCCCCATCATTACTCCAGTTCTACTTAGTGCATCAGCCTGACTGGGTTAGAGCAAAAAGTTGGAAAATTGGGGGCCTCATCCATTGATGCCATAGGATATTGATGTCAAATACATGGCAAATGAGTGTTCAGCCTACCTGTGTTTTAGTACTTAGTACAAATTTAGCTATAGACCATGATGACTTTCAGGACAAAAGGTATTGTCAGTAATTTTTAGAAAATTATAATCTTTACTACTACAAAACTTTAAACTTGAATACTTTAGTCTGTAACCATTCTTCCAGGCAATTCCAACTTTGTTTAAAGGGATAGTAATGTTTCATAATAAAAGCATAATAAAAGCAGCTCTAATTAATCATCATAGTATTTGGACTTTGGAGACTTTGGAGAGTGTTATTTCAATTCTGTCAGAGTTGTAGTCCAACAGTAATTCAATGACAAAGTATCCCCCTCCCGCCCCTATTACTGATGTAACACTTTTCAGCCAGAGCAGAAGGGAGGTGCCAGGTAGACTGCAGAGAGGGACAATCTTCAATTAAGATAAGGGAAAAACCTGAAAAGCGTGTCAAGGGGGGTAGGGATTTCATTGGTTCATAGGAAGAAGATTGTCCCCTGCTCTTATCTGTCTGGTCTATGGATTGGATTTCACATGAGAAGAGATGGCTTACACTAGGTAAAAGGGGCGGGAGGGGGAACTTTGCTTGTGAATATCTCTTAAACCCTAAAGATTTGAAAGATAAGACTTATATCATTCTTCATATTTTTTTAATGCCTACAAAATAAAATAAAGTTAAAACAAAGTACTACTATCCCTTTAATAGCAAGAGTTAATGTTCAACATTCAAGACCTTTAATTAATTGACATTTGAATTAGTAATATTTTACAAATAGCAGTGTTTATATTAAAGTAAGTATCAATAGAAACACTTCAAGTTGCATTACATGTAGAAAATTACTCAAATGCTCTAATAAATATCCTAAAGTCAAGATGAATGCTACATCTATACATCTGTCAGGTCTTTGTTAAGTCTCTTTTGAATATATCCTGAAAAAAAATCCTAGCCATAAATAAGTAACATTAAACAATAGGATTTGTACTCTGGCAATAAAGCAAGATTAATCCAATTTGCAGTACTTTCATCAGCTACAGAAAGCCCCACCCATTTATTTACACATCTATAAAGCTTTTTAGAATAATTTTCCATATACTTTAAAATATTTCATCGGCTTAAATATTGCTAAGCCTAAAAGTTGGATAATAGTAAAAATTACCTTGGACCTAGGACTGGTATATAAATCAAGTCTATGAGGGCATTCATAACTGGTTAACATTCAGCGCCTGATAAGGAGGTGTTTCAATACACCAGTAATACTAAAGGTAGTGTAAAAATTGTTTCTCTTCTTAAACCTTTAGGTTCATTATAATATATAACAAATGCTGCATATCTATAAGAAACTGAATGTAAAAACAGGTAGCATTAAAAAAAAATCTAATAATTCATTATTTTCCAAAAGTTAAAAAGTGTGTTTTAAATATGACAAAAAGTGCTTGTGCTGAGCATCAATTTAATATAAAAAATAATTAGTAAATATAGAAAAATAAATTATATATCAAAGCTAAGGATTGATCCTCATTTATTGTAGTAGCATTTATCACATTTAAAGTGCATTGTGATCAGTCATTAGATACATTTTAGTTTATCTTGAATAAAACACACTAGGGCACAATTATTTAGAAAAGGGGGATAAATATCAGCACTGTATTTATTAAATAATAGTTAATATTATTATCAATAATAATAATAATTAATACATTGTTTTCATTAGAGCTATTTTTTATATATATGTTTCAGTTTTCTTTAACTATTCTATGATAAATATGCCCCACTACCTGCTGTCCTTTAAAAAAATCTATACATAAATGAATTATTAATTATATAGTAACAGACAAAGCACAAGCATACATGCTAACACAAATATGGATCACAGAAGTGAACCCATAAGAGTTTAATCAGTATAGAGAGGGGTATGCACAGACACTGAAACAATAAAACTCAATTTATTACTATTGGGTCAATGTTTCAATCTATTAGAGATCTTTCTTGCTAAAGTTACATACAAGATTTAAACATTTACCAATTTGTAGTAAAGTTTAATAATGTTGTATTGTTTTCAATTCAGTGAGTGCCCACCCTATTCTCCAAAAATAACACATTTTATACAGTATTCCCCTTAGAAAAAAAGCAAAGAAGACAGTTAAATACATAATAAACTTTTATTATTTTTTCATTATTATTAATTTTTATCTTTACCTCACCCCAGAAGGTGAGCTCTTAGTATCTGTTTTCAAAGAGTTTTCTGTCAGAGAATGTGAAAGCAGAGTGATATAATATAAAAAAGATACTATAAAAGATAGTGATACAGTGTAGAGAAGACTGTCTCCAGTGCTGCAGGAATACTACATACTTTCACAGACCCTGATCAGAAAGTTTTTTGGAAATGGAGATCCAGGTAGCTCACTGTCAAAGCAGAAAAATATTAATAATATTAATAAAGTATAAGCAATTTAACATGACATATTATACACTTGAAGAAAATGAATAGCCTTCTCATTGCATGCATGGGTAGAGATTGTACATTGCTACTATAATATTTAGTATTATGATAAGACTTTTATTAAAAGTGTTAGACTTTTATATTTTTTCCTGAATTGAAAACTAAAGCTTTTTTATTAGATAGGTGCACGTCCCATATAATGCATATATAAAAGTACTCAGCCACAACTGGAGCAGACGAGACAGCACTCAAATGAAGAAACATTGATAAAGTTTTATTCCATAGGTGTCTCTAAATCACCAAACGTTTTAGGTCCATGCAAGGACTTTCATCAGGGTGTCCATGATGAAGGTCCTTGCATGGACTGAAAATATTTGGTAATTTAAAGACACCTATGGAATAAAACTTTATCAACGTTTCTTCATTTGAGTGCTGTCTCGTCTGCTCCAGTTATGGCTGAGTACTTTTATATTTATATATGTATATATATATATATAAATCAGCATAACTCTTCTTTAAAATAAGAAGAGACAGGATTCAAAGTGGTAACCTTTTAATACACTAAAGAAAACTTTAAGGACATTTTTTTTTAAAAGAAGCAATAGAGTTTCCACCTGACTTAAGAATACAAACATCTTACAGCTATTATTGTCCGTTTAAGAAATCTCTCCATAATCTCTACTCAATATTAAGATTAAATCTGCTTGACATTAACACTTATAAATCTCCACCCTAATATTTATTTCGATCTGCACAACAATAATCAGATGAATCTGTGGAGGCATTGCAACACAAAATGACTAGTTATAATGTTAAATAATAAAAATTCAATTTTCAATAGTAAGATTACAATAATGACAAAATTACACAACATTGAACACAGAACTGAGTTTGTTTATATTTTACACGGTTTTGATTTTTTGAGGTAATTCAACTGAAATATGAAAAAACATTTGTAATTCAATAAAATAAAATCATATGCACCAAAATATTTTTCTTAAGTATTTTAGATTCTATTAAAAATAGGTGCATACACCTAATATAACTTATATAAAATAAATATAATAATTAAATGATTAAATGATTAACTTTAAGAATTGTAAACTGGAGATGATCTTGCTTCAGTGCTGACAAAATCGGATTTCCTGCCAAGAAAATAATGCTGCCCTGTCCTTCATCCTCTAGATATTTTAGGAAATATTATTGATCAGTCCAATTAAGCACAACATTTTAGTACACAACTCAAGTGTTGCTTGTAATTTATTGCGGCAAAGTGCTTCAGTGGTTATTTTCCTTTGAATGTGCTTGAATGTGCTTAAAATTGTCTTATTTGTTTAGTAAACAAAGAGGAAATGATTTAAACCAGATACATAGAATACAATTTTTTTTTCTCAAAACACAAAATAGGTGAAGATACCTTGAGCAAAATACCACATTGTGGCATAATCTTTTTTGAAAACATAAAATCTGTTGGCCATAGAACATATATAAAGGGCAGAACCTATATTACATATAGTAAATTTATGTAACATACTCAGACAAACAAGATAAATTATGTTAAGCTCAGGAAATTTGGGGTCATAATTATACAAATTTGATGGATTAGTTTGTTTTAAAAATTAGAGCAAACACAAGTATGCTAGTCTGATAAAGCGTTAGATGTTATATTATGTTTAAACTTACATTTTGGGAAGTCCGTAGCTAAAACAATGGAAGGAGATTTACTAAGAGACAAAATGACACTTTGGTAGGAAGTTAATATACTTTACTAAAAGTATTATGATGAGCCTAATGTGTTTTGTTCTATAGATGAATGCTTGCATCTTGGCTAAGTATGCAACTTATTATAATCAATAACTTACATCAATTCCATCAATAATGCAAGCAATATATGACAAAAGCATGGTTTCAAGACTTAAACATGCCCAATTATTTTTCCTGTAATTCTGGTGCATGTAGTGTGTAGTATTAACTTTTTAGTAAATAAGAGCACTATATGCTCCCATTTCTGAATTTACAGAAAATAAATTACCAGCAGGGTTAATTTTGCTACTTAGTAAATCTCCACATTAAAAAAAATGATATAACATACAGAGCAAGCATAGCCAATCCTGGACCTCAAGAGCTACCACCAGTGCATGTTTTCAGAATACTCCGACTGGAGCATATGTGAGATTCATTTTAATTAGTCCACCTGTGCTTGCACTGTTAGTAGCTCTTGAGAACTAGGGTTGGCTACCTCTGATACAGAGTGTTCATCATCACTAACTTCCTAAAACACTGTTCTTAAAATTGCATACCCTCAAGCAGTGCAGGACTTAGAGATAGCCGATTTGAGGGAGGTTGTACTAAGTGGCTCTGTCAGTAATAATAGTACAAAAATTGTATTCTGTTTGCCTTAGATCATACCTGTGTTTACATTTAGATCATTCCACCTTAAAACTGTGGGTGTTAGAGGTCCCTAATGCATTGGTAAGCAATGCTTTGGAGACCTCTCTTGCATCCAAGGGGTTAAACTATGTTTTTTTCAACAATTAATTTAACCATTTGTAGGACTTGAAATGCACATACATGCCTTTTGGAGTGAATCTGGTAGCCTGTAATTGTTTTAGAGTGCAGGTAGGCAAACTTTGGTTTTTCACATTCTGGGGGTCTACAGCAATTCTAATCAGCCACCAGAGCCTGAATTTGCCTATGGATTGGTTTCTCCACTGGCATGCAAAGGCTTAATGGAAGACCTTTCTAGCATGTAATAAATGCATATTTGTATTGCTGGCATTACATAAGAACCAATATTTTTATAACTTTTAATGTAAATGACCTGCTACTTGAATGCTTCACGTCATATTATGTTTATCATTGTCTTAATTCAATATTTGTTGCAGTTGAAGGTCATTCTGTTGGCATTCTTTGATTCACCTTTAATCTTAAACTAGTTTGCTGATTTGCATTCATGCTGTCATCCAGAACAAGGCAGAAGCATGTGTATCTGCTTGCTAATTTTCATGTACAAGCTTTAATCCTTAAAGCAAACATGACACAGCAGACCTTGGCTATTCATTCTGGAAAGAAAATGCATCACTTGTTTGTGGTGCATTGACTACTGAAAGATTTCCTTGAATTTAGAAGTCTATGAGGTTGATCAAGAACGGAGTTATTATTGGAACAAACTAAATGGATCATAGAGGAAAATTAAGATTTCCTCAAATTCTAATAGATTTAAAGGGATAGTAATACTTCGTTTTAACTTTATTTTATTTTGTAGGCATTAAAAAACATGAAGAATGATATAAGTCTTATCTCTCAAACCTTTATGGTTTATGAGATATTCACAAACAAAGTTTCCCCCTCCCGCCCCTTTTACCTAGTGTAAACAATCTCTTCTCAGATGTGGACTGCAGTCCATAGACTGGACAGATAACAGAAGGGGACACTCTTATTCCTATAAAAACAATGAAATCCCTGCCCCCCTTGACAAGCTTTTCAGGTTTTTCCCTTATCTTAATTGAAGATTGTCCTTCTCTGCAGTCTACCTGGGCACCTCTCTTCTGCTCTGGCTGAAGAGTGTGACATCAGTAAAAGGGGCGGGAGGAGGATACTTTGTCATTTAATTACTCTGGAACTACAACTCTGACAGAATTGTAATAACACTCTCCAAAGTCCAAATACTATGATGATTAATTAGAGCTGCTTTTATTATGAAACATTACTATCCCTTTAAAGGGATACTATCCTTTGGTTCCCAAACCTATGCCCAGGAACACCTAACTACTCATGTCTTTAGGATTTCCCTCCTTATACAAAGGATAGTTAATGAAATGACTGCGCCTCCAATTAACAGTTCTGTACTCCAACAGGGGAATCCTAAAGACATGACCTATTAGATTCACCATGACAGGAGGGCTGTCCGTGATACAAGTGGATTTTAATTTTAAAAGTGAATTTAACTATATAATTATACAGTAGTCAGGGATATCTAGCTATACATGTTTTGCTTTGTATATGCAGTGTCTTGAATACAGTGAACTCTTCAATACAAAAACAGGCTTCAATAGACCTGACTGGAGCACAAGAGGCTCAAGCCTATTATTCTTTTTCAGACTGTAAGTTTAGTGTGAAGGACACTAAACTAGGGAAAACCATTCTGTTAAACAAAACAGGAGCCACTTACCAATGGGGTACAGTTATGCTTTAACTGATGCTTTAAAGTCACTGAAAGCTAGAGATACAAAAATGTATGTATGATACCTGAAGGACTGCCACTTACCAGGGACTTTTTCTGCAGTTGCATGAGTCTCAAGTGTGAGATGAAATGCTTACCTTTCATAAAGTGAAAGTATTTGCAGAAAAAGTTCATTTAGTTAGTGATAATCCTTAAATTCTTCACTTGATACACTGATGCACTGATGAACACCCAGCCGGCTGGCTCTGTGTTTTATATACTTATATAAAAGAAGAAACCTATATGTCAGTCACACACACCCAAGAGTAGCAGTAAGGAGGAGATTTTCAGATCTCCTCCACACTTCCTGTCCAGGAGATACAGGAGATGAAGACTCCCTTGCCACGCCTGTCAAAATCTCTGCAAGGAGTTGGCCAGCCCTCAAGTTCTGTTAGGCAAAAAAAAAAAAATATTGCTGACTCACACAGACACACCAAAAATGCCCTCACCCGGACCTCTCCTATACCAAAAACCTGCTCCTGCTCCACAAATACATACATACAAAATGCCTTCACCCAGAAGGATGACACAGACTTAGTTCTACCTATAGAGGAGGCATACACACTCAGAATAACCCACTGTGTTTTTGCCACAGCCACCTCCCCACTAAAGCTGGGTCTTTTTTTTTTAAAACACAACACACTTTTTTTTTTACAAAAAAAAATTTTTATTAAAAAAATAAAAACGTAATTAAACAATATTGCAAGTGTGATTCATAAAGTAAATGTTGGATTATCCATATATGTGGGGTATCAAAAGAAAGCCCTATTTGTGCTTAAAAAATAGTATATAATTTATGGGGGTGGAATAAAAGCCTAAGAGGGAAAACACTGATGAACAAAGACATAGTCAAAAAGGTCAGAATTGCTCCGGTCCTTAAGGGAAAATGACCTCACATTTTCCCGGTCCTTAAGGGGTTAAAGGGTTGAATATACCTGGATGACTCCCTTTCACCTATACACTAATGATTCTTACCTGCAGTCTACAGGTCAGGCGTTATGGCTAACCATAATTAAGCACAGGTTGATCAGTCAAAATGAATGTCATAGAATACCCATCTGTGATCAAAAAGTGATCTCCAGAAAATCTGAGCTGTTAGTGTATCTCAAGGAAAGTTTTGAAAGACTGATCCAGATCCATAGACACTAGAAAGGTCTTCATGAGCAAAATATACCTTATATATACAGAAGTCTATCACTGTAGCCAAGCAGTAATTCTCATCTCCAGTCCCTAGGACACAACAACAGGTCATATTTTCTGAATAGACTTGAATGGCTCAATCACAATGATTGAGATACGGATTACCTACCTGTGGATTACACTGAAAACATGAACTGTTGGATTACCAAGAGGACTAACATTGGTAAACAATTAATTAAATACTATACAGAGATGGTATTTGGTCTAAATAAGAAATAAATAAAAGACTCAGGTACTTTAAAATATTTATCTAGCTTGGCAGATATAAGGGTTTAATATAGTGTCTTTGGTCTTCTTCTTTGGCATTTAGTGTAGAGTGGAATCCATTACACAATTAATTTGGTCCATCTACCATCAGATCTTCTTACTATGTGTCCTACCCATGTCCATTATAGGTGCTTTACTCTTTCAATGATTCCATATATGTTTGTTGAAGAATCCATGCATACCTTTTTGGGGATTTTATGTTGTTGTTCTGTTCACAACTGGCCGCTCCATTCTTCTCTGTGAAACCTTAAGTTTTGAAATGGCTTTGGCATTCAGTGTCCATGTTTCACAGCCAAATGTAAAAACTGTCATGTTCTGTTATTTTTTCCAGTGTTTTTCCTGCTCCTTGTCTGGTTTTATCTTGGTTTCTTTGTTTTTCCAGATCCTCGTTCCTAGTCCTGTTTTTTTCCTTGCCCTGTGCATTTATCAGGCACCAGTTTCCCAGTACCAGTGTGAAATCTTAGCACTCTAGTGGTTGTTGTGTTGTTCATAGTCCTATACCTGAGTTCCAATTGCCCTTCCTCCAGTTTGATTCCGTGTACTGACCTTGGCCTTGTTTCCTGACTACTCTTCAGCTTACTCGCTTCCAGTAGTTGATTCTTTATTATTCAACCCCGGCTCTCTTTCTTGACAACCCTTCTTCTTGTCAGATGTGTACCTCCTTCCCTGCCTGTTGTTGACCCTGCTTGACCCTCTATACTGAAGCTGTATCTTACTGTTAGACTCAACCTTTCTATGTTCATCGTTCATACAAGAGCAGTCTGAGCTTGACTATTTGTCCTTCAGTTAGTCCTGAAGCTGCATCTCACTGTTCAACTCATTCAACCATCAGTCGGATTCCATCCCCACTAGTTGATTTCAAATCATTCAAACAATTGGTCAAATCACTGAGTCTGAAATTGACTTCCAGACAACCAGCTCTTACTGTTCTAGCATTACAGTATATGACTAGCAGCTCAGGTACTTGTTTTCCTATATTGTCTTGTCCTGTAAGCAATAGATAGTTACTATCCCCTAGGCAGTCAGTCTGTCTGTGGACTGGTTCCTCCGGTCAGTATTGAACTGATCTTGCAATCAGTGCCTTTAGTCCAGCAAGATGTAAATGGGGTGGGAAAAAAAGTGAGAAAAATTTCCTGCATGACTTTCACAAAAAACTGACAATTTGTCTCTTTTTTTGCAAAAGTTTTCTCCTTTTCTCCAATGCTAAATTGTTGTACTTTTTGCCTGTTTTAGCAAATGTTTGGCTTATTCAACACATTTTACTGCTATTCCAAAACATTTCCCAGCACAATATTAGTTCTTCTGAGGGCTGTAGTGGAGAAATAAGTGGCTGGAAGTCAAAGCTGTGAGTCCTACAGTAACATTTACCTTGGAAAATGTGTTAGCATTCAGAGTTCATTTGTCCTTTGCCCACAACACTAATGATATGCTTAAGTGACACTGGCACCTATTCAGGATGATTTCAAGTGATAAAAAAATAAATGTGGCAGATGTGTATGGTAGTTAGTGGTGGTGGAATGGTAAGGTGTGATTGGTGGGACCTTGACAAACTACATCCACCCCAGGAGGAGAGGGATCATCATCACTTCCCCCACCTTGCCCTTTCCGCGTCTGCATTTGCTAGACATTACTCAACTACTGTGTGTGTTTTACTCTCTGTAGTACAGAACTGATGGAGTGTGATGTCTCGCCTAAACCCTCAACAAAATTCACAATGTCGCCTGCTGTCTATCAAGTCTGCTTCAGTCACAGAGCTCACAACAGGCTCCCAGTCAGCTGTCTAATATATTTATTTGTTTAAATATTTATGTTTTTTTAAAATTTGTATTGTATTTATTTATTTTTTTAAGTTGTCCACCTTATCTTATTACAGTTAGTTCAAATATATATAATTTGGACCCCAGCTGCCTGTGTCTTGCCAGTCAGTCACACTAAGTTGTGGGGTATTTGGGGTCAACCTCCTTCCTCCCTTCTTTTCCCCAGAGTGCTTCCAGACTCTCTTAATATAGAGTACAACTGTTGTACCTAAAAGACTCTCTAAACTAAGCTTCCATTCCCCTTTATTTGTCTATCTTCTCCAGCTCAAAAACGTACTGTTCTCTCCTCTCACAAACACAGAATGGCTGCTGTGAGAGTCTGACACCCTTGTATATGGCTGTAGAAAAGTAGAGAAAACTTTTGTGTGGTGGAGAAATATTTCTCTACCCTTTGATTTCAATGCAATGAGCTAGGGGAAAAAAGTGGGAAAACAGCACTTTTCGTGGGAAATTTTTCACCAAGCGGAAAGTGCCATTTTTCACCGATTTCAGTTTGAGGCAAAAATTTTCGCCCATTCCTAGTAACAACATAACCTTCTAGAAGATGGCAGAAAACCTATAGCAATGTTTGAAAAATTAGAGTGACTGAAAATGATCAAGCAGTGAGCATCTTAATATGCATGTTTTTAAACATGTATTTCCAGACATTAGCCTTTCACATGATTATCAGTAGGATTCCTCTCAGTCAGTTACCTGACAACTGACTGAATTTGAAGACAAGCCATTTATTATGATGAGGTACATCTGGGGTCCATGTCAGTTAGGGGTGTAGCTACATTAAAATGCATTACTATCTCTCTGGTACTCATAGGGTTAATCATGCAATACAAATACAACAAGGGAATGTCGAAAAAACTGTAGTAGAACAATGTCCAATTTAAATGGAGAAAAAAGTCATGCAAGTTTTAAAGGGTGGGGGTTAACCCCTTAGTGACGGCCGCGTGCAGACGCGGCCGTCACTTAACGTCCGTCTAACTTTTTTTTTTTTTCTTCTAAAAGAATCCGGCGTCCCCGAACGGCGTGCAGCCGCGCGGGGATCCGGATTTCCGGGACGTACATGTACGTCCTCTGTCACTAAGTGACAGCCACACAGGACGTACATGTACGTCCTGTATCGCGAAGGGGTTAAAATGTTGAATGTGAACAATATTTGTTGAATTAAAATGGTGAAAGTAAACACTATAATATGAATTTCAAGGGGGGGGTTAATATGTTGAAGGGGACACTCTATGTCGGATTTTGATAATGTGGGGAACACATCTAACACTAAACTTGATCTTTCTGTCATGAAATATATGCCTATTTCCTTGGAGTTTGACATTTAGCACATTATTTTTAGGCAGTAGTTGAATAGAAGTAGGCAGCTCCAATTTTGTTAGTTCGTAGATATTTGCTGCCTACGCCAGTTTTGTTTTAACGGGGTTCTGCAATAGAATACTGACGTAACGCATGTTTGCAAAATACACATTGCTTGTATTTAATGTAAAGCCGGTTTTAGCATGGGTAATAGATTAGAGCCCTTTGTTTGGAAAATCTTCTCTCAAACTCTCCCACCTTCATTGTCTACAGAATCGACTTGATGAACTACACTTAGTTGATACCTGGAGAATGACGCACTCCTAAAGGTCATGACTACATTTTCTTTTCCTACCCACACTCTACATATAGTAGAATTGATTACCTGCTCAATTCCCAGTTCCCTCTCCATTCCCTCTCCTCCACACCTATAGATCCTATATCCTGGGCTGATCATTTATCAGTCTCTCTTTCTCTTTATCCCCAGGGTTTTCCCAGCCACAGGTCTGTAGACTAAATGACTCTCTCCTTCGGGAGGACTCTATTTGAGATACAATCAAGGCTAAAATAAAGGCCTATTTCTCCTTGAACAATAACTTTGATACCCAGACCCCATTAATGTGGGAAGCCTTCAAATATGTCATACATGGACACCTCATTAACACAGGATCCCATCATTGTAAGGAAAGATGGAAATGCATATCCCTAACCCCCTCTGAACTTTTGAAACTCAAAAGATCTAAATCAGACCTTAATGAATTGTTTTGTAGTCAAGCAATTAAATCACATATGTGCTTCAAATATCATTATTATCATTGTGAAATCATTAGCTCGACTGATCAAATCGCACAGACAATTTACAGGAGTAGCCCAAGTATGTATTTCCTTGAGAATCCTCACTAACCATTATATTCAGATAGCTGAGAACTTGGAAGCCTAGATAACTGACAATGAAAGTCCAGGCCCAGATGGATTTTCTCTTTTCTATTATTGTATCTTGTCTGCTGATTCCTTCTATGTTTATGTTTTTTCAATGTAATATTGCAAGGTCAGCCATTTCAGAAATGGTCACTAGTGATTATCCTTAAACCTTATAAGACCTAAGACCTAACCAACTGTTGTGATTATGCCTCCATATCGCTACTAAATGCTAACTTAAAAATGTTTTGCCAAAATGTTAGTGACCCAATTCAAATCACTTGATTCTAACCTCATTCATCCCAATCAAAGCGGATTTTATCCATGCAGAGAAGCAAGACATAACGCCATCATGTCCATATTCCTCATCTACCTTGCTAAAAGCAAAAATATTCCCACAATTTGTCTTTACACAGAAGAGAAAATAGCTTTTGATACAGCAGACTTGTCTTTCATTGCAGGAATATTACATCATATTGAGCTGGGGAACCATATGACTCAGGGTATCCTAAGTCTATACTCCATCCAACTGCCACACTTCTTGTTAACTGTGTCATATTGAAACACTTTAACATTACAAATGGTACACACCAGGGTTTCCTCTTCCCCCTTATTCTTTATTTTTACTCTGGAACCCCTTCTTAATTTGATCATGAACAATCTTTATATTACTGGTTTAAATGTAGGATACACTCATTTTAAGTTTTCTGAATTTTCTTTCTTCCTTAGTATCCTCCTATATTTGGTTCCATAAAAAAAACTGAGGATAAGACTCTCCATTCTACAAGAGTAAATTGGCCAAGGTGGTCTGGCATTGCCTAACTTCAGCCGTTGCTATAAAGCGACTGCTCTGGCCAAGATTTTTTATTTCTACCCCACCTCACTCAGTAACTGAGTAGGCATTTGGTGCCGGGTTCTTTTGACCCAACACAGCTCCTATGGACTTCATCTCTTAATCTGGTGCCATGCTGTACAACACATCCCATTCTTGGACTCATTCTAAATATACTCAAATCTATTATTGGAAATCTTGAATTTCCACTAGGAACAGACAATTCACGACTCCTAGCTTGGAAACAGTATAACCTTGACACTATCCAAAAGCTGGTAAATAATGATACTTTTTTTTAACCCTTTCAGTGCCAGAGGGGTACACAAGTCATTGCGAAGCAAAGCCGTTGCGTTACCCCTCTGGCACTGAAAGAGTTAATACTGACACATTACATAACTGTTTGGGGAACGTAAACCCCCATTGGCTAGACCTTCTTCAAGCTTGACATTGGCTCCAGTCGGAAGGCACTCAAGGCTCAGTAACGAGAGTTGTAATCAAATTTGCGTGCTGTTGTGTGAATCACCCTCATAATTTATGCCCTCTCTCCTACTGCTATATCACACTTCATGACTCAACCCCATTTAAGAAACCTTATTTTAATTTATGAGACAAAGCTTTCCAGTCCTCTTGATTCCCCCAACAATTGTCTACCATTTTTCAGTTAAATTTCAAAAGTGCCAACAAAGACGCATCCCAATGTAGCAATTTTTGTCTGATATCCTTATTCAATATTGATGTAAAACTCTTCGCAAAGCTGATCTCTAATAAGTTTTGCATTGCTGTTGATCTGCGGGTGTTCTCTGGCATGTCCTGGGCAGTGGTTGGATGTTGCTTAGCTGTTATTAGCACTTGCAAAATTTCTGTAGCTGTTAATTTTGATTATATATTTTATGCCGCCTCCACCGTGCCCGGGACTGCTAAGTTGGGATAAATTATTGGGGGGAATGTCCAGTGACCTTTAGGGGGATTTCTTCTGTTACTGAGACACGTCGTTGCTATGGCCATTATATTTATGATTGTATACATTTGGCCATATATACTTATATGCCTGTATATGTCAATATGGTTTACTGTTCTGCAGCACACTCTTGCTTAACTGGCACTGTCTTGCATCCTTTGGGTGGTGGATTGATGCTGAACTTCTGTGTTCTGGCTTTAGGGTTCTTGGAGATTGCTGGAACCCACTTATTTGCTGGTGCCTCTGATCCGCCCGAGGGGTGCTAGGGGCAGGGACATTGAGTGGGAGTAGTGTCTGGCTATGGCCCGGGGATTGGCCTCCTGTATGGGGGGACTGGTCCTATCCTAAGACTGGCTGTGGTGGTGAAGTTACTGGGCTTTCTTTTATAGGTTATTGGGTAATGATGATGTTTGCTCTATTTTGCTGCTGTGGGGGGTGGGGGGTAGGGTGGGATACTCTATGTCATGTTTAACTGCTGGTTGATTTTGGCATTAATATATTGCAGTGGGGGGCGGGAGGTGTGGATGGGACTGTTAGTGCCCAAGATACTTATAGGTTGATTGGTTCATGTTTGGTGGGGGGGAGGGAAGGGTCAGGAGTGTTGGCTGCCAGGCCGCGGGAATGGGTAGTTTAAGGGATGAAATCTCTGTTGGGTTGGGGGTGATGGAGATAGGGTGGGTTGTTCTGGCAAGGGTTGGGGTGGTTGTTAATTTAAGGATCCCTCTTCCTCTCTCTTCTGGGTCAGGCGCTCCTCGCCCCCAACAAATCCCACCATGTGGCCAGGGGTGTAACACATTTTATTTAATTCAGTGATGACACCACTTACTTGTAAATTTTTATCCTGGAATGTGCGTGGCCTGAATGATGCTATAAAAAGATCTTTAGTTTTGAACCACGTCAGGAAGCAGACTCCGGGGGTGGTTATGTTGCAGGAAACTCATCTTACTGCAGGTAGAGTTTTGTCTCTTAGGAGGCACTGGATACAGAGTCATTATCATGCCACATATTCCACATACGCCAGGGGTGTCTCCATCCTTATCTCTAAGTTGGTTTCTTTCAAATTCTTTGATCTTAAGATTGATCCACAGGGACTTTACCTCTTCCTAACGTGTAAGTTGCAGGGAGCTCTGTTTATCTTAATGAATGTTTATATTCCACCGCCTTTTGACCCATCAGTCATCCAGTTCATGCTTATATATGTCTCTGACAAGACACATCACCATATAATTTGTATGGGTGACTTTAATATAGCTACTAATCCTGATTTGGATAGATTTGGTGGGACGACGGGTAATTCTAAATTACATAGAGATGCCTTCCTCAATCTTGTGGGTGATATGGGACAAGTTGATGTTTTGGAGGACTCTTCACCCGCGGGACCGGGAATTCTCCTGCCACTCGGCCACTTACAAAACGTTATCTAGAATTGATTATGTGTTTGTTAATCAGCTGGTTTTGAATTGGGTTACAGATTGCTGTTTTCTAACCAGGGTGGCCTCCGATCACTCCCAGCTATTATTGTCTTTGCATCGAGACCAGAGACCTAGGCCCAGAGTTTGGAGGTTTAGTCCCATATGGTTGACTAATACGCAATTGGTGTCTAGGCATAGAGACGATTTACGTGACTACAACAATGTCAACTCTGCTGCTCAGGGTATTGTTTGGGAGGCTGACAAGGCAGCTGCAAGGGGTTCTCTGATATCTCTTAGATCTATGCAAAATAAACTTAAAAGTAGAGAAGTGGAGGTTCTGGAGTCGGAGGCTGCTGAGGCGGAAAGACAGTTTGTGGGGAGTGGGGACTCGGCGTCTTACACTAAGTTTGTTTCCTGTTCGATGCGATACTCTGTAAAACTTTCTCAACTGAACACCCGTCATGTCTTTTATATGAAACAAAATATTTTTGAAAACGGGGTCAAGGCGGTGAAGCTTTTGGCTCATCTTTTTCGCCAGTATAGGGGGACTCCGTTGCTTACTTCACTCTGAGATTCTGGGGGTGAATTGATACTCGACCCGAGGATGATTCATTTGCAATTTCAGCGTTATTACTCTCACTTATGAGTCTCGACTAACCCGCTCTGAGTCCCAGATATCTCATTTTATTGATCGTCGTGACCTCCCGCGGCTTTCCTTGGAACATCAATGCATGCTAGATGCTCCTATACTTCTTGGAGAGGTGATGAAGGAGATCCGTGGTCTACCAGCGGGCAAGGCCTCGGGTGTGGATGGTCTTCCTGCAGAGTGGTATAAGGAGTTTGCGGATATCTTAGCCCCTCATCTCTTGAATACTTTTTACACTGCCATAGATGACCGACATCTTCCGGATTCCATGAATAACGCTTCCATTATTGTATTGCCAAAGCCAGGGAAAGATCCGGAGCTCTGTGACCCTTACAGACCTATTTGTCTTTTGACTGCGGATGCAAAAATTGTGGCAAGGATACTGGCTACCAGATTAAATATTGTGTTGGGAACCATCGTACACGAAGATCAGACTGGTTTTATTACAGGCAAATCGACGTCCCAGAACCTTCGAAGATTATTTTTGCACCTACAGCTTCCACATGACACCATCGGAAACCGGGCGATAGCATCCCTTGACGCAACTAAGGCCTTTGACTCTGTCGAATGGCCATATCTTTGGCACGTGCTTCGTGGTTTTGGATTTGGTCCATCCTTTATTAATTGGATACGTATTTTATATGGTAACCCCAGGGCTTCTGTGGTGACGGGTGGACTGAGTTTACAACCCTTTTCTTTGCATCGTGGCACTAGACAGGTGTCACGGGAACCATTATGCCCTTGGCTCCTGGAGGGGCCTGGGGGCCGGCCCACTCCCTAAAGATCCTGGATTCCCCTCCCAAGGAAGCTCCTTTGCCCGTTTACCCGTCCCCTCTCTGGTCTAAGTCACCCTGTGCTTATTGGGGGCACAAGGTGACTGGGAACACCCAGTCCGGTCTACCACGGCCAGACCCAACAGACTAATCCGAATGGAGGCATGTTACAAGCCTGGATCAGAGCCTGGCAGCTTGGTTGGGGTTACATGAGAAACAGCTCCTCCAAAGGACTAAATTCATGTTGCTCGAGACTGCCAGCAGGACTATCACAAAAGCCGTCCGGCTGTGGAACGTAGGCCGGCTCCTGATTGGCTAAAGCCCTGGGTGCCATGTTTAAAGGTCCCCCATAGACTTAACATGGGGAAAAGTAGGCGTCCCAGGGATTGGTCTGTAAGCCACCCGCCCATAGCGTTTGATAGGCTAAAGGCGGGTGTGACACCAGAGGCCAGGATTGGCCACATCATACTCAGCCCTGGATTGGCTGGGGTTTGAAGGCGGCTAAATCAAATTATGTAAAAGATGCTTTAGCACAAAGGACACTATTGTGAATGTGTATTCTAGCCCATTGTATCCAGCCCCAGCCCTTTGTCTAATGTTTACCCACCGCCCCTCAGTATTGTCAGTTAATGCACTCATGTCTGTCCCCATTGTTCCCTGACCCCATTGTTCTGTATTTAAGTCTGTTGGTTTCTTCAATAAAGGGTTCTGGTTCACCCTGACACTAGTTCTGCCTGGTGATTTAGGGTACATTGCTGTATGCTGCGGGAGCCTTTGCTGGTGGATTTTGGGGAAGAAGTTATCCTGGACGGTGACACCAACGCTGGGTGTCTGCTGGTACCGTCACAACAGGGCTGCCCGCTCTCGCCCGGCTTGTTTGCTCTGGCCCTGGAGCCTTTAGCTATTTTGATTCATGCTAATCCGTTGATCTGTGGACTCAGTATTGAAGGCAGAGAGGAAAAGATTGCACTGTATGCCGATGATATTCTACTCTTTCTTAGTGATGATGGGGAATCCTTGAGGACTACGTTGCGGTTGGTGGACGATTTTGGTACATATTCCGGATTTCAAATTAATTGGTCTAAGTCATCTTTGCTTCCGATTGATGGTGGTCTGCGGGGGTCTCGCTTGCCGGACGTCCCACTTTCTTATGTGACTGACTGTACCTATTTGGGCATTCGGGTGGCAGCATCGACGGATACCTTTTTGGAGATGAATTTGTTGCCTACTATACAATCTTTTAATGATAAAACAATGGCATGGCTTCACCTGCCTTTAAATGTTACTGGTAGGTCGAATCTTATTAAAATAATTTTTCTGCCCAAGTTTTTATATATTTTTCAGAATACACCGGTCCCTATTCCTAAAAAATATTTCTGACAAATAGACAAAATTATTTCACGTTTTTTATGGCGGGGGCGTCGGGCTAGACTCAAGTTGACTACTCTTATGAGGCCGAAGCGTGAGGGAGGAATTGCCTTGCCCAACTTTCACAGGTATTACTTGGCAGCACAGTGTCGTTTTGCGCTTGATTTCGTTTCCCCCAGGCCTCGCTATCAAACTACTCAGATAGATGCACTGTTACTGCAGCCTGCGTATGAGCTACCCCAGTTCTTGCACGGCGGCCCTGCAGTTTTTAAACTTCGGACTACATTGGCCGTAACTCTATATGGTGTTTGGGGGGAGTTGAGGAGGTTATTGGGGTATGTGGCCTTGGACCCGGACACCCCCCTATGGGGCGACGCAGGGTTACATCACTTACTAGGCAGTGAATTTGGCCCTCTGTGGGCTAGATTTGGGATTAATACTCTAGGACAATTGTATCAAGATAACCAACTGAAATCCTTTGCACAGCTACATGACGAGTACCATCTGCCGCACAATCTTTTCTACTCTTATTTGTGTACCAGACATGCTCTTGGAGCCCAGTGGGGTGATAGAGCACTGCTGATTGATACATTCCCGCTTCTTTCTAGATTGAGGACCCTTGAGCCTCCGAGACCTCTCTCTTTTATTTATCAGTGGTTGGAATCTTGCATGACATATCAGGAATTTCCCTCACGGAACAAACGGGAACAGGATCTGGGCCCATTGGAAGATTGGGAATGGAACATGGCTAAGGAGGTGCCGGCTCAGATGGCGACATCGACTAGGCATCAAATGATACAGTTGAATATTCTGCATAGAATTTACTATACACCAATCAGACTGTTTAAAATGGGTAATTCTGGTACTGACCATTGCCATCGATGTGACAATGTTCGAGGCACGTATTTGCATATGATTTGGGAGTGTCCTGAGGTTGGGAGGTTTTGGTCTGAGATAATGCGTATTGTGACCCGGGTGTTGGGTAAACCTGTCCCTGCGACTCCAAATGTTTGCTTATTGTCTATCTTCCCCGATGAGATTGAGGACGCTAATGATAAATCTCTCCTGTGTGAGCTCTTGGTGATGGCGAGAAAGGTGGTGGCTTTGAACTGGATGTCAGACAGGGTTCCCAATTGCCGGGTGTGCATTAACCTGGTTTCACAGTGTTTTCCACATTATAAATTAGTTTACTTACACCGGGGTACTCCAGCTAAGTTTGATAAGATCTGGGGTCGGTGGCAGACCTGGTGGACAGCCAGAGCAAACACTACTGTCACTTCTGATGATGTGTAACTTCTTGGAGCTGATCGAGTGCAGTCATTTTTGCTGGCTGTGTGGATGTTTGTGGCATATACTTGCTGTACACATTTGTGCTTGACTCTTATCTATGTTAGGATTTTGTGGTGGCTCTGGCTGGTGGGTGGGGTCAGGGGGTGCTGCGGGCTCGGGGGAGAGAGGAACTGGGATCGAGAGGTATAGGTTTAGCTTAGTTCGGCTAGATGTTTGGAGTTTGGGTTGAATTTCTATAAAAACCTCAGGTTGACTCTGTACGCCCTATTACTATGCATCTGTTTCCTTTACTTGTTATACATGTTGCATATTCGTGTTGTACTTGACAGATATTACATGTACTCTTTTTCTTTGTATGTGTGTGGAGTGATCTGATAATAAAATATATTTAAAAAAATATATATAACAATATTCAACTTGACCCTCTAGTTTTTAGTTTTTCTTATTACCATGATCCTGCAAACCACGCGTCTCCCCAAACATTCTCTCTACCCCCTCTTAAATGAAGCAAAAGTGGTTATTCTGAGCATGTGGAAAACTGCATCAATGCCATCTGTTCAGGCTTGGTTACTGAGAGTAGACTCACTCTTACAAATGGAGAAATGTCATGTCGTCTCTTCTAATACTCTTCAAATGTATGACTATGTTCGGGGACAATGGCTCACTTCGCCTTGAAAGAGTTCCATTCCACTTACCTTACCAATCCAATGTCATACTACCCCCCACAATCCAATGCATCAGGTAGTTAGTGATACTCCAATGTCGGATTTGTTGTATCCTTGGTGCTGAATATAATATAACACTATACCTTTGTTTGGCTGCATGTGTAATACTACGTGGTTATATGTTACTGACGTGATCTCGGTGCTCTGGACCCATGGCACTTCCCTTATTCCCCTTTCCATCCTCTCCTATTCTCCTTACACTTCCAACTACTTTACATCATGTCTCTCTGCCTCCTTCTGCACAAACTCTTAATAATCACCTAAATGTCAGTTTACACGTAGCATCACATATCTATTTAGTCCTTCGACTCTTTTCCAACTCTACATTATTCATGTTGTTGCCACCTTCCCTCATGCCTACTCTTGGACCTCAATGTAGTTTTTCCACATCCCTATACTGCTGAATGTAGATAGGTTAGGATTATCACCAAAAATTTGTTATCGACTACAATCTTATGTGTATCTCTCGTATTGTGGTTATATAATTTCATCCACTTGAATGTATGTTGGTGGATTGTTTAATTGGAGTTTTTGCATTTCTAATTGTACTTGGAATTGATTGCTCTAGCACCTATGTAATGTCTGTTTGATTCAATAAAGTTTGTTTAAAAAAAAAATTCAAAAGTGCTAAAGACGCCAGAACTCATGAACTGAATTACAAAATCCTGTAATGATGGAATATAACACCCTTAAAACCTCTCTTGCCCTATCATTGAGATCTATTGGTCCAAATTTATCCATCAAATAAATAAGGATCTTCAAGTCACTCATCCCGTTGACATTCTCCTTTACCTCTTTTCATATCATCGTCATCATCTTTCTCCCCCTCCTCCTGGCTTTACATTGCAATGCATTCCATTACATCTTAATGCTGCTAAATCCTTAATTCCACTTTATTGGAGGAAGCCAGTACACCCTCTAATCTCAGAGTGGTTCTCAAAATTAATCTCCTTCTCTCGATGGAAAGGTGTCACACACTCTCCTTTAATCTCCTTCCTCTCTTAGTCAAAACTTGGTCCTTATGGAATCAAAATTATTCCTTCCTTCCTAACTGCACTTCACTCAGTCCATCAACCTTTTAGGACCTTGGTGTGAGCTCTACATCACCTTGCTGCTCTCTATGTGCAAGACTCGATGATTTAGCTTTTTATGATGGCAAATCGATGAGCTAGCTGGAGCCTCCCTCACCTACCTCGAACCCTTTCTCCTTACCCTTCCACAAACTATATTTATTTTATTTCCTCTTTCCCCCTTCCATATTCAATGTGCCACCCATCCTGTTTCAACATCCATATATATGTTGCATCTGCAAATTTCTACTTTGTACTATCTTCATTATTTGATATCTGACTTAAGTGTGAATACTTAGCTTGTTTCACCAATATTTAACTTACATTTCATGTCTGAAACAAGCTTATCTCTTCAAATCTTACTACTACTATGACATGTTTCTTAAAGGGGAACTACCACCCCACAAAAACGTTATCTTAATCCAGTCCCCAGCCGGCTCCAAAAGGGACTGACAGCGCAGGCGCACAGACGTCACTTTGGCAAGATGTCCATGCTTCCTGCTACTTCAGCCTCAGTACAAGTGTAAAATCAGTTAAACCAGGTAATAATTCTGGCGACTAGCGCTACTAAGCAGCTAGTCGCCAGATGGGGACTGGATTAAGATAAAGTTTTTGTGGGGGTGGTAGTTCCCCTTTAACTTTGTCTTTTATTGATCTTCTCTACACAGCATTATTTATTTTCAATTCCTCATTACCTGTATTTTTTCTTTTTTATTTCCTACAAAGTTCATTGTGTTGTATAATTTTACGTGCTCTGTATGTGTATCAAATTCCTTCACATTGTCCATAATTGGTTCCTTTATAGTATAGCCAGAGACCCTCTTCTAATTTGTATTGCATGTATTGATCTTTTTTTATGAGTCTCATATAATGTACCAATTGATGTTATTCACTCCTTGTACTAGTTCCATTAAGAGTGAAACCGTACTCATAGATCAAATGTTAAGTATTCCATGTCTAAAGTATAAAGGCAGCCTGATAGAACCTGGTGATTCTTAGCACCATCTGCCATTGAGCTAGTCTTCACACTGCTGTAGGTGGTAACTTAAATGCCTCAGGGGAATGAGGACCATTTTTTGGTGTGAAACCATGCCGAGGGAATGGACCATAATCTACCATGCTGATCTATAGTTGAGTTGGCAGATTTTGAATTGAATTAGTCTCGTTATAAGCTTTGATCTGTCCATCTTGGGTGACCCAGCCAAGAGTATCTGATCTCGATGGAATAGTTCCTCACTTTATATAAATATTTACATATATATAGATAGATATAATATATTTTTAATATATTTTTAATTTTTTTTATTAATTTATTTTCAGAATAAAAGTGTATAGTAGGGATTTCCTGTTGCGCAAAACATGGGTAATTGCACTGCTGAGAGATGCATATTTTCAAACTTATTGTTTAAACTCTTGTTTTTCACTTTAACAGTGCCCTCTAGTGGCCATATTCTAATTAATTTTTCTGTTTCATTTTCTAGGAGAGATGAGTCACTGACAAACATTTCTCCTTAGTATGTCATAACGTTTGACTAAAATAACCGACTGCAGTGAGAATAACCTTGTTTACTCAACTGGAAAAGCTCTATAACAAATACCTTTCATAAAAAATGTCACTCCTCCTTTAAGAATTTATGGAGAGCTATAGCTATCCATATATATAGAGCAATGGACAGATTAGATTGTTCAGTTGGCTATTAATTGCCATGAAAATGTATACCAGCGAGTCATACAATTTAATAATTGGTTGCTAATAAAGATTCTTATGTATAATACAATGATATTCAGTTTTAACACAATATGTATCTTGTTTTCCTTTAGATATGAATTTTCTGACTTTCGTCTGCATTAGTCTGACCATTATCCTCTGCCAATGCATTTCACAGGTAGTTCAATGAATATGCTTTTATTATGAAACCATAATTTGAAGAATTGCATGTTGTGAAAGATATTTACTTGTTAGCATAAAATAACTATGAAATAAGAAATGAAGAAAAGTTAAGGATGATAAGAGGTTGATATACAATGAGGATATGGATTAATTCAGTGGCAAACCAAGAACAGCAAAGACAAATTTCTATTGATTTAAATATGACGTTTAATGCATTGAATACCAGAGGTCTCCAACACACTGCTAAGTGCTCAAGTGCTTAAACGTACCATTTAAATCAGTGGAAATTTGTGAAACTTCTCTTTGCTCCAGAATTACTCCAGGGGGGAGTGATAAAGCAGTGATAAAGTGGAGATGACTTCTCTAGTTTATAACTTCTCCAGTTCCTATGTTATTCTCTAGATCCTATGCACTAAGATCTCCAAAGTTGAAGAAATCTTAGTACATAGGCTCTATAGAATGACACAGGAACTGGAGAAGTCATCTTCATTTTATCACCTCGTTATCATAGCTTAGTCCCCCCAGTTCTTATTACAGCGTGTAGAGTGAAGAGTGGAAATTTGCTCCAGAATTACTCGAGGGGGGGGAGATTCACTAAGCAGTGATAAAGAGGTGATAAAGTGGAGATGACTTCTCCAGTGATATCACTTCCCCAGTTCCTATCTTATTCTATGGAGTCTATGCACGAAGATCTCCAAAGCTGAAGAAATCTTAGTGCATAGGCTGTATAGAATAACATAGGAATTGGAGAAGTGATAAACTGGGCAAGTCATCTTCACTTTATCACCTAGTTATAACAGCTTAGTCCACCCAGTTCTTATTACATCAACCTATAGAGTGAAGAGTGGAAAAGGAAGATGATTTACAACCATGGGCCATGAGAAGCAATTCTGGAGCAAACCAACTGCCCCATAGGAGTTAAATGACAAATCTATTCATTTAAAGGGATAGTAATACTTCGTTTTAACTTTATTTTATTTTGTAGGCATTAAAAAAACATGAAGAATGATATAAGTCTTATCTCTCAATCCTTTATGGTTTATGAGATATTCACAAGCAAAGTTCCCCGCCCCTTTTACCTAGTGTAAGCCATCTCTTCTCAGATGTGGATCAGGTTGTATGACCAGACAGATAACAGAAGGGGACAATTTTCTTTGTATGAAAACAATGAAAGCCCTTCCCCCCTTGACAAGTTTTTCAGCTTTTTCCGTTATCTTAATTGAAGATTGTCCCTCTCTGCAGTCTACCTGGGCACCTCCCTTCTGATCTGGTTGAACAGGGGGGGGGATACTTTGTTTGTGAATATCTCTTAAACCATAAAGGTTTGAGAGATAAGACTTATATCATTCTTTATGTTTTTTTAATGCCTACAAAATAAAATAAAGATAAAACAAAGTATTACTATCCCTTTAAATTGACTTTTAACCCCAAGAATACTAAAGATATCTCCAGCACACGGCAAAGCAATGGACTGGAGGCCTATCTAGAATTAAATGAGTTAAAAAGGACTCTTTTACATGATGGGAATTGGGGGAGTTTTTAATGTCTTTATGGAGCAAATAATGAGGGAGGCGAAGATGTAAAGGGTTCTATATTGTCAGAGTTTTTCTTTGATTGAAAGTTGGGATTTCAGCAGTGGATGGTCCTGGCTAACTGCCCACTTGATTTTTAAAACAGCCCTTGTGAAAAGGTAAAAACTAACTACAATTGCTGTTGAATATTTATTATGTCCATGTTTATAATGCCAGTTAGTGTTCCCCTAAGATAAGCAGCAGTGAGCAACTCAGCACAAAAAGAGTTAAATGAGCAGGCATGCATGGGGCATTGTAATTCTAATGCAGCCCTGAATTGACAGTAATATTTAACTCTTTTTGTTCTCAGATGCCCACGCTTACTTACCTGATGTCAGGATACTGATGCTGTGAATTTATAAGACTATTAGCATTTACAATGATGAGAAGATAAGCCTGGGGACAGATTGGTACATTAGAAAAGCCAAATCTTTCTTGTGGCAATAAAAAATATTGAGGTATATCCATAAATGTATAAAAACAAAATTGCCCACAGAAAATCTGATACCCCATAGTTTCAAACTTTTGTTATCACAATCTCATTGCACTTCAACCCTTCAACCCAGCTACGTGCTATTTACATAGCTAGTATTGGCTGACTTACCCTTAAAGGGATAGTAATGTCAGAAAAAAAGTATTAACTATATAGTAGATACAATTAAAAGAGTGTACTTGCACTTATTCATATCTCTCAAACCATTATGCTTTGAGAGATATAGGAAAATAAAGTTCTCTGGTCCCTCCCCTTTCTGCTTGATGAGCTGTAAAGCTGTTAGAAACAGATTCTGGTCGCTTGACCAGATGTGGCTCTTCAGCAGCACCAATATAATGATATCTAAAGATAAATACTTAATTTGGAGCGGTCTACAAAGTGTGCTTTCAAGCCAGGCACACTTTATAGACCGTTCCAATGAAGTATTTATTTCTAAACAGCGTGATTTCAGCTCTGCTGAAGAGCCTCTGTCTGGTCAAATGTCTGGAATCTGCAGCTGTCAACAAGATGGCAGACTTGAGTAAAACAGCCAGGAAAAGGTAACTTTAGCAAGTTATAGCTCTCAAACCATAAAGGTTTGAGATATAAGACTTACATTGATCTTAATCTTTTTTTTTTCAATCTCTACAATATTAAATCAACTTAAAATTAACCATTACTATCCCTTTAACCTTATTTCTTGGAAACTCTTCACTGGGGACTCAGAATCCCCCCCACACCCTTTACTCGCTGAATATGTTGTGTCTTTGACAATTTCTCTGACTTTTTTCCTAACCAAAGTGCTATCTCAGCATCAGAATCTAACAGCATTCCATGAGGATATAAAAGAAGAGTGGACGCCAAAAAAGGGAAATATTATCCAAATGTCATATACATCTGCTCAATGATCAGATGTATGCTACTGTGGGTAATTAATTACAGTAGCATACAAGTCTATGTTTTGCCGTTCCCACACATAAATGCTTCATAGTTCTTTTGCTCCCCAGACAAAGGCCTAGATTCGCTAAAGGTCAATGCAGTGGAGATATGCTTTTGTTGATTTGTTCGAAACACTTCAACATTTCAATGCACACACAGATAGGGAGAAGGTCCCTATTAGCATACAGGATTGTCTAAGTGCTGTGGATGTGGAAGGGATGTCCTCCCTTCACACATCATCAACAGTACGACAATTCTGAAGTTTAACAGAATTCTCTCTGCTTCCCTACTTGGCCAGTAGAGGAGTAAAGAGAAGGCTTTCAGCACCATGGACAGCATCACTCCATTATACCTTTGAGCACCATAGGGATGTGCACTGCTCACCCCTGTTGCACTCAAAGGGTTAAAAAAAAGTACACTAAGCACAACACATTATCCCCTTAGCTATGTATTATGTATTAAACATGTTGTGCACTTCCAGGGTAAGAAGACTGGAGTCCTGCAGAATCTATGGAGATTTGTGGTTACCACCTTGCCCCCCCAGCCTTGTTCTCATGCTCAATGGTAGCCATAGAACTCCATATACCCTGCTTGGCCCCCCATACTTGGCCCTTCCCTTGGCCACTGGTAAACACAGATCCACATGTACACTGTCTGACCCTCTCCACCCTTTTCCCTTTGTCCACTGCAAGCAACAAATCCCCATGGGCACTGCATGGGCAATGAAAGAAGACTGTGGGTGTCAGGCAGTGTATGTGGGGCTAACACACAAAGGTGTTGTTCCCCATGTTGGCCAACATTCTCATACACTGCCCCCCCCTGGCATACTACCCTCCTTTGTAATTGAACATAGACTGACCCCTCTGATATACTACCCCCCCTTTGTAATCCAACATTCTGACCCGCTTGCATATGTAGTGCAGAGTTAACCCTTTGCAATGCTTTTGCGTACCCCTCTGGTATTCAAAGAGTTAGTAGGCAAGTTATGCGGCTGCATACCTTTGCCTTTATATGTATAAAAAATGCTTTATTATAAAAATATACTTCAGACGTTGTGGGGGGCATCGGGACCCCTCCTGATACCCCCCTAGCATTGATCACCTATCTAGTACGGTAGGCGAATACTATGGGCGACAATCACCTGGTTCGTGAATTACCAGGTGAGGGTTTCATTCATCAAAGTGCAGCAATGAGCTTTTCCTGAATGAATGAACCCAGTGACGGGGTTCACTACTAGAGCCCTACTCGAGCCAACTTAATAGCAGCATGAATAGGGAGAAAAGGAAGGCAGAAATTGCCTTCCTTGTCACCAGCAGTGATCACCTATCCTACTGGATAGGTGATCAATGCTAGAGGGGCATCAGGATGGGTCCCGATGCCCTCCTTGAGGTCTGAAGTATATTTTTTATAATAAAGGATTTTTTAATCATATAAACGTAGTGAATACAATCAATGTGCCTTTGACACTCCTCCAACAGGACATCCACATTTTCAGCCCTCTTCGAACTTTAACGAATCTTGGCCAAAGACATCATCACCTTAAAAAGAAGAACAGCAGAGTCAGGACTCAGGAACAAATATATGAATATATGATGGAGCTTCTTAGGCAAGATAATCCACCAGTTTGTAGTTATGCGTACCTACTTAAATCATCCAAGAGCAAAATGAAAAAATGTATAAAATGTATTAAAAAAATTTAAAAGTTACCTAAACTTCACGACAAACTATAAAAGCCTAAAGGGTCCAAAATGGGTTGGTCTGTCAGTATTATTTTCCTGTTCAAAAATGTTTGGATTTGCTCTCTAGAACGTTTCTACTTCTTCATAGAACCCTGGAGTTTAAAGGAACAGTAAACTTGTTTTAATTGAAACATTTATGTTGCAGAACTTTTCCTGATGACTAAAACAGGAGTACTTCCACTGATGTTATTTTATTTATTCAAAAGTTATAACAGTTCAAATTGTCAGGAAGTGAATTACAGTGTGAAAGTTCTAATTGACAAAGTGACGCAGTAGTTTCTATCAGATTTCCTGGAGAACTGTTTGTCAGTGACTCACTTCTCACAGATAATGCTACAAAATATTTGAATCCAAACACTAGATGGCACTGTTAATGTAAAGAAAAGAAGTTTAAACTGTAATTGCTCTGGAAATATGCATCTCTCAACAGTGGGAGTACCCTTGTTTTACTTATCAGGAAAATGATTACAATATATATATATATATATATATATATATATATATATATATATATATACATATATCTTTTTTTCATAGCAAAAATGTACTGCTTTTTTTTTTTTAGAAGAACTGAATTCATATTTAACATTTGACTCAGAATACCTGGAAATAATTATTACCTTCTTGTTCTTTAGCAGGACACAGCAACATTTGAAAGTCTATCATGTGAACTTGAGACAGTCAGACAATTCATTGTTGACAGACATAACGAATTGAGGGCAAATGTTAAGCCTTCTCCTGGAAATATGCTAAAGATGGTAAAACTAATCTTTACAAAAATTGATTATTGAATTGCTCTATTTTTTGATTAATTATCTATCTACTGCTATGAAAACAGTATCGTTAGATGTGACTACAGAAAATGATCCCAGAGGCAGAAAGGCTGATGTCCTAAGATGAACTGGGGCAAACCATGTGGGGAACCAGTAAAATGCCTATTGAGTAATAGGTCATTTAACTCTTAAATATTAGGGGGACTCCATTACTTTGCTTTACAGTGCTTTGGAGCCCTAAGTATATTTCAATAATTTAAAATCTCGTTTTAAATCAATGGATATTTTTGTTTGTTCCCTCAAGTGCAGTTGGTTTGCTTCCAAACTGATCAACCTTAGTACATCAGGCTCAGTATGAATCAGTGCCACATACGTCAGCTTTAGATGACTATGTGCTACCGTATTTGCTCTAATATAAGGTGACCCACAGTATAAGGCTACCCAAACATTTGCTATTAGGTTCTTGAATATATGAAAAATGCTTACTATAAGGTGACCCTATGTGTGTCTGTTTCTCACTTCCCCTCTTTCACACTCCCTTCATCTTAATTGTCATCTCCCTCTGTGCATTTCTCTTATGTTATCTACCTATCTTCATCTCCCTTTTTTTATCTTCATGTCCCTCCCTTTACCTGATAGCATAGGCATCCAAATGACAGCCTTGTATATGTGTGGTCCAGCAGATGACACATTTGAATTCACTCCTGACCTTCTTACCTATGACCCACATCATTTTTAGGTCCTTTCAGGATCTGTTACAAATCCACAGACCCAAACCAGATATGTTTGTGGCAGTGAATTATCACATGTACAAGGATTGCTACTCTATCAGGTAGAAGTTATTTGCAATGAAATCGGAGGTGGTCAACCAACAGTGCACAGGAGCTATGCTGCCTATGAAAGTGCAATCTGTCCATTTGCACATTGATTGTATATGAGAAAATAAAATACATGTCAGTGCTCTGGAGTAAATGTGCTTCACCTCTGCGGCTCAGGATCACAACATCAGATAAAAATCCAAATACCAGTGTAACAAAACACCATTTATTGTACACTATTTATTAAAAAACAAGCACTTATGAGACCATAAAAAATTGGAGGAGATATATAATAACTGCAATATCATAAAGCAGCAAATACGTATTCAAATAATTATGGCAGGGAAAATTATAACATAAGTCTGAAAAATACGAATATGCACTCAATTCGAAAGGGTCATTACAATATATGCAGACGATAGAGATGTTATTACATGGCTGAATAATTATCCCATTAACATGCTTTCATTGTTAACCCACTGGGTGCCAGAGGGGTACCCAACGCATTGCTGTGCAATGTGTTGCATGCCCCACTGGCACTCGATGGGTTAATAAAGTGTGCACTTGAAAGGTGCAGCGGGCCAAGCTGTTATATATGTGTGCATGCAGAATCTAAAGTTTATCTTTATCCCGTTGTCATCTCTCACCCACACGATGTTGGACAGACATCCTGCACAATTCCACGTCTCTTTTAGCATCTATTATCATCCAGACAGTGTCACTCACTCACCATCTTGTATCGTCAGTCACTTATGCTGGATAGTGTTCCTCCTTTAGAATCATTAACATCTCTCACTCACCAGCTCCTCCAGGGCTGGATTTCCTATTAGGTAGGGCAGACAACTGCTTAGCGTACCAGTACCAAATTCTGATAGGCTTCTCAGCTGTACTGACTAAACCCACATTTTGAATTTTGAGTATGGTCAGTAAAATCTTTATCCCTTTACCAGCTATTATTTAACACATTGAATGATAGAGAGGTTTTCATTGCAAATCAAGGAGTTGAAGTTTTTTTTTTCTTGCATGTTATAGACTAAGGTAATTTTCTGTGCTGGGGAAAAATGGCTGGGTGGGTCAGGTGAAGAGTGTGGTGTGGTCATGAGTGGAGCTAAGGGGCAGGTAAAGGTGTTGTATCTAGAGGTGCCATAAATGTAAATCTAGCCTTGAACCCCTCAACTGGTAAGGACACCTGTACTTACTGATGTTGGAATATTCACAGGCTAACGTGGCTTCTGATGTCAGCCCCCAAACTAGATTCAGCTGTCAACAAGGTTTCATTTTAGAAATGTTGGATATATATTCCTTGTATATGTGAGCAACCACGAGCAGAACTATGATGCAGATAGATTTTTATCAGGTAAAGTAGAACACATGTGTATGGATTTTATTTGAAGACACAGTTGCTTTTGGATTGATAAGGGGTTAGCAGTTATGGGGCTCTAATATGTGTGCCAGGTTTTCACCTAATTATGCAAATGTGCTGTCTATAGGGATATAATTATATTTGGAACAAAAATCCCTATCAACCAAATCTGGCAGACTATTAGTGTTATATAGACTACATTTTTTTTTACTTGAAGAGGGCCTGAGTATTCTTTACATTTGTTTTATGAACACATTAATTTAGATGGGTATAATTTAAATTTAAAGGGATAGTAATGTTTCATAATAAAAGCAACTCTAATTAATCATCATAGTATTTGGACTCTGGAGAGTGCTATTTCAATTCTGTCAGAGTTGTAGTTCAAGAGTAATTCAATGACAAAGTATCCCCCTCCCACCCCTTTTACTGATGTAACACTTTTCAGCCAGATCAGAAGGGAGGTGCCCAGGTAGACTGCAGAGAGGGACAATCTTCAATTAAGATAAGGGAAAAGCCTGAAAAAAGTGTCAAGGGGGGCAGGGCTTTCATTATTCTCATAGGAAGAAGATTGTCCCCTTCTGTTATCTATCTGGTCTATGGACTGGATTCCACATCTGAGAAGAGATGGCTTACACTAGGTAAAAGGGGTGGGTGGGGGGACTTTACTTGTGAATATCTCTTAAACCTTAAAGGTTTGAGAGATAAGGCTTATATCATTCTTCATGTTTTTTTTAATGCCTACAAAATAAAATAAAGATAAAACGAAGTATTACTATTCCTTTAAACACACACCGACTGTAGGAGCGCTCAACCTGACTTAGCACAAGTTTTTCAGCTTCTCGTGTCATCCTTTAGATAGATGGGAAGGTCCTTCAGCATTGCAGCTTCCACTTTTTGTGAGGTTAGTGCTTTAGATCCTGGGAAATACAAACACAAAACAACAGAGCGCAATCCACCTCTAAGTGCAGTCTATTAAATATTAGGACACCCCACTCCAAAGTAATATACTTACAGGATAAAGAGACTGTATGCTGCCTCTAAGAATATAAACCCCAGTATAGCTATCCTCCCGGCTGGATAACAGATGTTTCCCTCAGATGAATGAACTCTGAGTACTCAGGAAAAATAGGAAATATGTATAAAATCCTTTTTCACATCAGGGGTCAAACCATACTTTGATGTGTTTGAATACATCTTTTATACCTTGTATACAATGCGTTATTGGTCTAGTTCTTTGTTACATTGTTTCTGGTTGACGGGATAGTAATACTTCGTTTTAACTTTATTTTATTTTGTAGGCATTAAGAAAATATGAAGAATGATATAAGTCTTATCTCTCAAAACTTTATGGTTTATGAGATATTCACAAGCAAAGTTTCCCCTCCCGCCCCTTTTTCCTAGTGTAAGACATCTCTTCTCAGATATGAATCTGGTTGTAAGACCAGACAGATAACAGCAGGGGACAATCTTCTTTGTATGAAAACAATGAAATCCCTTCCCCCCTTGATAGGCTTTTCAGGTTTTTCCCTTATCTTAATTGAAGATTGTCCCTCTCTGCAATCTACCTGGGCACCTCCCTTTTGATCTGACTGAAAAGTGTTACATCAGTAAAAGGGGCGGGAGGGGGACACTTTGTCATTGAATTACTCTTGAACTACAATTCTGACAGAATTGAAACAACACTCCCCAAAGTCCAAATACTATTATGATTAATTAGAGTTGCTTTTATTATGAAACATTACTATCCCTTTAAACATGGTAATCTCCAGCACCTCTTATGTTTCCCGCATCCAAGCCTCGTTCCCAATGATATTATAAATCCGTAACGAGGCTTGCAACGGAGTGAACTGCCAAGCCTCTGTATCAAAATGAGACTGGGGCAATCATGCAGGTCAGTGACATTCCCGGAGAGCATCCGTATCATCAAGGATAACTAAATTATCATGTTAGCATACCCTGAATAAGGAAACATCTAAGAAACTTGTATACTGTATAGAAAACTCCATCAAGAATAATTATAACATAAATATATCTCATAAAAAAATATATGTCTATCGGACAAAATTATATACATTTTCACTACATATATAACCATATTATTAATACAATCTTTTTGCATTCTTATAAAACACGAGGAAAGGAGAATATACATACACATTCCAAATGTGAGGGGATATATTACCTTATTTCTTAATATATTAAAATCTAATCCTCTCACTATTCTCGTTGTCTAAATACAAATACAAATCATACTTTGTAAGAGACAATATAAGTTCTTGTGTACCTTTACACCAACTAAAAATAAATAAATATTATTACCTACACTGAAATAATAAAAATAGTAAACCTTATTCTTCTACATCATTTTTAGAAATAATTACAAGGGCTATTCCTAGTTCCAAAATAATGGTATAAACAATTTCAATCAAACTAGGCACAGAACGTTTATATCCTCATTTAAACCTTGAGGAGTAAGATTGCCTAATTTAAAAAGAAAGAAGGATTCACCGGTCCAAAGTTGACTTAATCTATGGGCACTGATGGTGCTATACTTTCTATACACAAAGTTTTAAAATTCCCTGTGCCTCCTTGTGGGCATTGGGGGAAATGTTTAGGAACCCTGTGATCCTTTTTCTTACTTATTATGCCCCACCTATGCTCACCAAGTCTTTCCCTCAACATGCGTGTGGTTCTTCCCGGATATTTTTTTGCCACATCCACATGTTATTAAATAAACTACATACTGGGTTTAGAAGTTTGTGAATTGCTTCACTTTATACTTTTAGGAGTCATCTTGGTTACCAAATTCTACAGACCTGTGTAGCATATGTTTGCAGCAGAAGCATTTACTATGGTTACACCTAAAGTTCCCCATTGTAACCAAAGTATTGAAAATTCCTTTGTTACTATTTAGACTTTTTGATTTACTGGGGGCTTTGTGATTTCTAAGTTTTTTATTTTACTTATAGATAACCCTAGCCCCCCCCCCCACACACACATAGTTTTTCTTTCAATAGTGGATCTTGTAATAGTATATTCTAATGCCTATGGAATATTTTATTTATTTCCATAGACAAGACATTATACTGTGTTACTATGATGATTTCTTTTTTCGAACTATCTCATTTTTCTTCTTCACTTTCCTTTGATCTTTTCACACTTTTATTTTTGGATTTTAATAGAAATGTTCTATCTAACTGACTAGCTCTTCCTGCTGCTTGAGCAATCAATTTTTTATCATATCCTTGTTGTGGGCACGGATAGTGCTGTAAATTTATGATGGTTTTAGTCATTGAAATCACCAATGCTGAATGCATTTTTAAGATATAACACTAGGGGGTTGTGAGCACCACATGCGAAATCCCTTTGTCTGTTCCCATGTGGGTAACGGAGTCTGCAAAATGAATGCCTGACTCCTCCCCATGCCCATGACTTAGCACACAGCGATTGGGTAGTCATGGTCACACGCTCAGTGACTGTAAGGAGAAGCCACGGAGTTTACAGCTTTAGAACCATTTTGGCAGAGGAAGACGTAGTGTAACCAGATACAAGTCTCATTAAGCGGTTCTCCTTGGATTCTGGGTTTGGATTCACAGCATAAGTCTTGCTGAATTGATTAGTATATTGTATCATTTTCTTCATTTTCTTTGTCTAGATTAGTTTGTATTGTATGTCTTATGTTTTTATGTAGTTTCCTTTTAGTGTAATTAGGGTATTTGTTTAGTGCCTTGAGTAAACTAAAAGTATTTGGAAAACACTTGAGTATGGAAAGATCATTTGAATTCCTTATTCAACACTTGAGGTGTATATAGCATTGTGATATTCTTGCATCTTGATAGGCTACTGTGGTATCACATTGTTAGTCAAAGTATATAGGTTTTGTCATCCATCAGCCTCGGGAGCTGAAACACACGGTGGGCCATTTGGAGCACCCAGCTCTGGATCAGCCCTGCCTTGGACTGGAAGACAGCTCTTTTAGGCAGTCTCTACTGCATATGTGCGGTTACGCACACAGGCCGCTTCGTATTATAGCACTTTATATATATATTTTGATATATATATATATATATATTACATAGTAACATAATAATTTAGGTTGAAAAAAGACTTGTGTCCATCTCGTTCAACCCTTTTCCTATTCCTATTTACCATCGTTGATCCAAAAGAAGGCAAAAAAAACCCTCAATATAGCAATTTAAAATTCTGCCTTGAATGGGGGGTGGAATTCCTTCCTGATTCCAAATGGCAATCAGATTTCTCCCTGGATCAACAAGCCCTAACTAAATATTAATCCCAATACTAACGTACATAGCCCTCTATGTTATGCTGTTTTAAATAAGTATCCAGGCCCTTTTTAAAGGCATCTAATGTATTTGATAGCACCACCTCCTCAGGAAGTGAATTCCATACCTTTATTGTCCTTTCTGTAAAGAAACTCTTCCGCTGTTGTAGATTAAATCTCCTTTCCTCAAGTCTAAGCGGGTGGCCCCTTGTCCTGTGTACTGTTTTGTTAATGAACAGGTCTTTGGAGAGCCCTTTATATGGGCCTTGAACATACTTATATAGTGTTATCATATCCCCTCTAAGACGCTGTTTCTCTAGTGTGTACAAGTTTTACTTTTCTAGCCTTTCTTCATAACTAAAACTTTCCATTCCCCTTACTAGTTTTGTCACCCTCCTCTGCACTCTCTCTAGTTCCATAATGTCCTTTTTCAGAAAGGGCGCCCAGAATTGAACAGCATATTCTAGGTGGGGTCTTACCATGGACCTGTAAAGAGGCATAATTATATCTTCCTCCCTTGAGTCAATACCCCTTTTAATACATGCCAATATCTTATTGGCCTTTGCAGCTGCCAGCTGGCACTGCACGCTACTGCTAAGTCTATTGTCTACCATTGCTCCCAAATCCTTTTCATTAGTAGATTTCCCCAGAGAAACACCATTTAAACTATATGTTACATTTTTATTATTATACCCAAAATGCATAACTTTACACTTGTCTATATTTAATCTCATTTGCCATTTGCCTGCCCAGTTACTCAATTTGTCCAAATCCTCTTGTAATGAAGACACATCCAGTTCAGACTTTATTACCTTACTTAATTTTGTGTCATCGGCAAACACTGATACATGGCTCCCTATGCCCTCTGGGAGGTCATTAATAAACAAATTAAAAAGAAGAGGACCCAGGACAGATCCCTGATATACTCCACTTATCACTTTTATCCAACTGGAGAACTTGCCATTTACTACCACTCTTTGCATTCTATCTTTCAGCCAATTTCCGATCCACACACAAACATTTTCCCCTAGGCCTATTTCATTCAATTTGTACAGTAACCTCTTGTGCGGAGCTGTATCAAATGCCTTGGCAAAGTCTAAATAGATGACATCAACTGCCGCTCCCTCATCTATATTATTACTCACTTTTTCATAAAATGCGATCAAGTTCGTTTGACAAGACCTGTCTTTCACAAAGCCATGTTGGCTATTGCTAATGATATTCCTGTTCCAGCAGAATTCTTGAATATATTCCCTTAGCAACCTTTCAAACAGCTTCCCTAGCACAGATGTCAAGCTTACAGGTCTGTAATTTCCTGGCTGTGACTTTGATCCCTTTTTAAATATGGGCACCACATCTGCTTTACGCCAATCCATGGGCACCATCCCTGAAAATCAAATATAACGGTCTGGCCAGGGTCTGGCTTAGCTCTTTAAGTACCCGTGGGTGTGTACCATCTGGCCCCGGAGCTTTGTCTACCTTAACACCATTCAATTGTTTTAACACCTTTTCTTGTGTTAGCCAGTCCCATGCTTGCTGTGACTGTTCTGTAAAAGTAGTTTGCAGATTCTTATCCATTGGGTCTTCCTTGGTAATTAATAATTTATATATCTTTTACACAACTACTCAAATGTTTGTGTCAGTTTGGATGCTAATTGTTGAATATACCTCTTCGAGTATACATTTATATTGCTTCAGGAGAGTGTTATTTGACTCCCATTGTACTGCATGCTAGTGACTCCATTGTGGCTTTCATCACATGGTGGGTGACTCCATATTGGATTCCTTTGGCTCCTTTGGGAGCCAACCTGTAAAGTGTTAACAGATACTAACTGATACCATATCTGATATTAATTTAGATATTGGGAATTTAATACCTACAGGCCCAACCAATACAGAGTGTCACAGTTTGCCATTCCCCTCCTTCCGACTTGGGGCCTCTGTTGATCGATAGGGTTACCCTAACCTGCACTGCCTTGATAATCCTTCCTCCCAAACCTTCAATCTTTATAATGGGACCTGAAAACTCGGAATGGTTACACTGCAGTATGGTCACTTCTGCTCCAGTGTCCACTAGAGCCAAAACCTTGGTGTAATTAGTTCCCTGTCCCCATCATACAGTAAGCGGTATGTGAGACCATCGATCCCCAGCAGTGAGGGGGGACATAGTCACTGCCTGGGGTCCGCCATCCAGTTGGATGATGGACCTACACTTGTGGCTGCAATGGCCCATAATTCCTCTGAAGGATAGATTGATATAACTCAATTTGTATAAGGGGCAAAGGGTTGTTTGCTGGGCACCTGGGTTTGGTCTAAATCAAAGTCGTTCCTGATGTCAGTCTTGGTGACAGCACCAAATGTGATATCTTCATCTAGGTTGATGAGACTGACCCGGTCAGGGTGGCGTTCCCTATTTTCAACTTGTGTTTTTCTTTTCATGATATTCCTCCACCTCTTTAATATAACAGGTTTAGAGAGGGATGCCATTAATCTTGTCTGGGGAAACACCAGCTCTGACCAAATCATCCCACATCTTCTTCCCAGAAACAGCATACCTGGTGGAGTCTCTGTTGGGATTCTGTTTTAATGGGGGGGGGGCAGAGGTTCTTTTAACTATGGGGTGCCGTCACCCTCATCTCTGGACCTGATAGCTGTTGCTACACCCCTTTTCCCTTTATCCTCTTGCTTGAATTCCCCTAGATCTACCAACACTGTTGTGATTTTATGGACTATCTTATTTGGACCTGCCCCACATAACAGTGACATCAAGGTAACTCTGTAATTGTTAGGGACTGTTCTAAGAAATCTGGACCGCACGGTCTGCATGAATTCCTCTATGACTGGCCCTGCTGAGTCATCCTTATCCAACTCCGCTACACATGAGAAGGAAAAACATTTAACAAGGCATGCTTCACAATATTTAGCAACATGATGTTGCTTTGTATTTCTCTCACCTGTTGCAAAACCTGCCTGACCTGGGAATCTCTAGTTATCTGACCCAGACTCACTGCTTCTGTTGCATTTAGCATCACTTTGTCTGCATCAGTGTCCCACACACGCAACAGCCACCCACCCATGCTTTCCTCACTGCCTTGCTTATATGCTTTAGCCAACTCAGACAATTCCATCTACGTATAGCCTCTCATCATTTCATTCACCTCCTCACGTGCCTCTCCCTCATTGTCATGTTGGTCCCTGTTTACCCTACGCTTCCACTGCTGAGTAATGAACGGATGGGCCCTGTGGTGGTCCGGTTCATCCTCATCATGATCCCCTTCATCATCCAAGGATGAGGCCCATGATGAAGTTTCCCTTGCAGGGTCCTTCATCACTGGTCTCATCCTATGTGCTGATTTGGGCAATTTCCTTTTACAGGCCTCTTGTGGTTCACTTGGTCAACACACAACGTGACACACTGTTTCAAACAAGCATTTTGATTACTATTAGCAAGCAGACACTCAGTTGCAACTATTAACCTTCCCTTATCATCAACTAGTTCCTTTTCCAAGGCCTCCCTCTTTAATACTTCCTCACGTAAGGCATGCAGGGTGATCCATGCAGTTTCAACTGCCGCCTTACCCTCTTTCGTGGAATATACCTAGATGCTTAGTATCAATGCATTATCCCGTACTTCACCACCCTTGGCCGGCTATACTGGAGCTGCATAATGCACAAGCTCCTCCCCTATGGCTGTCCACTTCCCCAGACATGCCCATTCAGTGACTTCCCCATACTTGTGCCGCTTCTCTCCTTTTGTCACACACCTTTTCCTAAATAAAGTATGCATACTTTTAATGGTTGCTAGGGTTCTGTGTCACGGAACCAAAGGAATGGAAACGAGTCAGTACAGTACATGAAGCACCACCTTTATTGAACAATGTAGATGATCAATGTGTAAACACCACGGATACTGGAGAGGGTAGAGAGTAAAACAAGAAGCAAGCAGTTCCTACCAGAAATAGGAGACTGCTTATGAGTAGACTCAATACAGGAAACTGTGCAACAGCACCAGCTGGGGCTGGGATCCAGCAGAGATTCAATGTAATGACTGGGGCTGGGACCCAGGAAAGCTTCCAACATAGTGCCTGGGGCTGGGACCCAGGAAAGTATCCAATGTAGTGACTGGGGCTGGGACCCAGGAAAGTATCCAACATATTGCCTGGGGCTGGGACCCAGGAAAGTATCCAACACAGCGACTGAGGATGGGACACAGGAAAGTATCCAACATAAAGGTCGCAACCAGGAGTATCAGACTGGCTCACGCCTACAGTAAGTATCGTGCAGTAGTGCAGACAAGCCTAAGTCCCTACCTGCTACCGCAACTAAGCTCACGGCCCACATTATGGCAGTACACCCGCTAGACAAATATTTAGTAGCCCCTAGCCTAAGTCCCTACCCGCTACCACAACTTAAGATCACTGCCCACATTATGGCAGTACACCCACTAGACAGAAACACAATACAATATAACTTTCACTAAATTATCAAATGGACTTATGAGTAATACATAAGACTGTCAATCTCAATACAGACTTTGAAAAACCACACTGTTTGGTAAATAAGCCCCTTGTAACAATGATAAGGCTAAAACACACTACTCTTGTCACAGTGTGGTATTGTCACCCAAAAATAACTTGGGAGGCTTATGAACTAAATCCTGATAAGTTTTAACATATTTTTTTTTCTTCTGCAAAAAATAAAAAAAATGTGGAAATATGCACAGTTTGGCTATTAATTATTATATTTAATAACTCCTGGAGTATCCTGCTGACTATGCCAGTTGTATTTGTTGGGCCTGTAGGTATTAAATCCCCAATAGCTAAATTAATACTTGATATGGTATCTATTAGTATCTGTTAACACTTTACAGGTTGGCTCCCAAAGTTACTCATGGAAAAGCAACAAAAAGGAATCCAAGATGGGGTCCTTCACCATGTGAGGAAACCAAAATGGAGTCAATAGCATGCGGTACAATAGGAGTCAAATAGCACTTCCCTGACAATGCATCAGAAGCTAGTGAGCATTAAACAAAAAAAAATACAGGCATAATTGAAGAGGTATATTTCAACAATTAGCATCCAAACTGATGCACAGACTTGAGTAGTTGTGTGAAAGATATATATAAATGTTTAATATATACATATATTAAATAAAAAGGAAGTACATAATTTATATATATATATATATATATATATATATATATATATATATATATATATACTAGCAATGTGGGATGGCGCTGCCCATCAGGATATATAGGGAATTAATGCACACACACACACGGATGCAAGACAAACACACACAGAGACAAACACGCAAGCACTGAGATGCATAAAGAGCTACACAGTCATACACACATACATGCAATGCACAACATGCAGACACATAGAGTGTGATACAGACATGCAACACACAGAGTGAGGAACACACAGGCACACAAAGAGACACACACACACAGAAGTGAGTCATAAGGAGGTGACTTATGTGTCACTGTAATGAGTTTGTGTTTGTACTTATGCCTCCACTGTGGCATTCATTCATATAGTTGAAATGCATGTGGTAATTGCATATACTACGGTGGAAGGTGGATCGTGCTGGCTCCCAGGGTGTGAGTGAGTGTGTGTGAGTGTGAGGCATTCATTCATGTAGTTGAAATGCATGTGGTATTTGAGTGAGTGAGTGTGTGTGAGTGCGAGAGTGAGTGATTGCGTGTGAGTGATTGCATGTGAGTGATTGCGTGAGTGTTAGTGAGTGTGTGTGTGAGTGTGTGTGATTGAGTGAGTGTGTGTGAATGTAAAAGTGTGTGAGTGAGGGAGTGAGAGTGTGTGAGTGAGAGGGTGTATGAGAGTGAGTGAGAGAGTGTGAGTGAGAGACTGTGAGTGTGTGATTGAAAGTTTGAGTGAGAGTGTGTGTGTGAAAGTGTGAATGAGAGAGTGTGAGTGTGTATGATTGAGTGTGTGTTATTGTGTGTGAGTGAGAGTGTATGTGTGGGGCTGGATAGTGGGGGCAGGCCAACTCCCTGCATGATTTAAATCACTCCCCCATTGAATCACCCAATGGGAGCAGTAACTCCTCCTTTCTTAACCCTTTGAGTGCCAGAAGGGTACGCAATGCATTGCTTTGCAATGTGTTGCGTACCCCACTGGCACTCACAGAGTTAAGTAAGTAATATAGCAATATAACATATGGTGGCTCTTCAGTTGAGGCAGCGTAGCAATATGCTGAGGGAACAAATAGAGAGTGGTGTTTGAAGCTTGCCCTCTGTAACATACAGCAAAGCATCTCTCTCCCTTTAAGGAGAAAGGGCGGGAATCAGGAAGCAGGAAGTGGAGGAGTGACAGTTGAAAACAGACAGTTAGTGAGGTGACTGAAGAGATGAAAACAGTTAAATAAAAGAGTTGCTATTAAGTTTATCCCTGAGTTTGTATTTTATGGAAACATTACACCCTCGTACTGAAACAGAGTGTATGGAGAGTTACAGTTATCTATGGGAGGTGAAACAGTGTGTTTGTGGGGTCATGATCCTGAGTGAGAGTGTGAGAGTGGACCAGGAGAAGTTATTGATATCCCCTACTTCAGGAGCGAGTGGCAGCTATATTTTTTTTGTCAGTTGGATACTGGTGGGCAGGCTGGAGGGGGCGGGCCAACTCCCTGTATGATAATCATGCCCCCATTGAATCACCCAATGGGAGCAGTAAAGTCCATATTGAATCACCCAGTACGAGTTGTGTCTCCTAATGAGACATAAATTATGTAATGAGGCATCCTGTTCAATGTGTGTTTGTTTTCTGAGGAGACATAAATTATGTTCTGTTTTTGAGGTACCATAAATTATGCAATGAGGCTTATTATTTTATATATATATATATATATATATATATATATATATATATATATATATATATATTACTGGTCTTCCTCTTTACTTACTGGTCTTCCTACTAACCATATCGCTCCTCTTCAATCAGTTCTTAATTCAGCCACCAGAATACTCTTCCTCTCCTCCAGAACAGTACTCACCCCACCACTCCTAAAATCACTGTCATGGCTTCCCATAAAGCAGCGTATCACATTCAAAATCCTCCTCATCACCTTCAAGGCTCTCCATCACTTGTCCCCGCCTTATATCTCATCTTTGATATCCCGCCATATTCCTGCACGACCACTACGCAGCACACATGCTGCACGACTCACTTCCCCTTTAACCGCTATCGCTGTTTCACTATTGAAAGCTTTCGCACATGCTGCCCCCTACCTCTGGAACTCCCTACCACCCAGCATTCGCCAAGCCTCAACCCTAAGCAATTTTAAATCCAAACTAAAAGATCACATATTATCTCTAGCAATAGCATAATATGGAAACGTTATCATTATTATCATAAGCCAAACACTGCACTTTCTCCTCTACCAGTATCTGTATGTCACCCATCCTATACTTAGATTGTAAGCTCTACGGGGCAGGGACCTCTTATCCTAATGTATACTCACCTGTTGTTCCCCTAATGACTGCCTATATAAGCACTTAATCACCGCACTTATTGTACCCCTGCTGTATTAAATGTAATCTGTAAAGTGCAAAGTACACCGGTTGGCGCTATATAAATAAAAATATACAATACAATACATACAATACAATATATATAAAACTAGTTGAACAGCCCGTTACACGGGCCACAGTGCCTCTGGCAGCCGGTCACTGCGTGTGACTGCCCGCGCCTCGGCTGATACAGAGCCTCTGGCAGCCTGTCGCGGGGCAGTCTCATGCAGTGGAGACTGCCCGCGCCTCGGCTGATACAGAGCTAGACGCTCCTTCGGAGCACCCAGCTCTGTATCAGCCGCACGCAGAAGTGTCTACTGCGCATGTCGGGCATTACACACAACTTGGTGAATTATTATATATAAAATGGATGACAAGACATATATACTTTGACTAACAATGTGATACCACAGCAGCCTATCAAGATACAATAATATCACAATGTTCTATACACCTCAACCGTTGAAAAAGGAATTCAAATGATCTCCCCGCTCCAATGTTTTCCAAAATACTTTTCGTTTAATCAAGGCATGAAACACAGTACCCTAATTACACTAAAATGGAAAAATGCATACATATAATCTAGACAAAAAAAAATATACAATATACTTATATGTATCAATTCAGCAAGACTTATGGCGTGAATCCAAACCCAGAAAATACAGAATCCAAGGAGAACTGCTTAATGATACGTGTATATGGTTACACTGCAGGCCTGATTTTCAGATGTTACCTCTTTCTCTGCCAAAGTGGTTCTCCCCTGAAAAGCCTTGGCTTCTCCTTGCAGTCACTGAGCATGTGACTCTCATTACCCAATTGCTGTGTGCCAAGTCATGAGGAGGAGTCAGGCATCCAGTTTGCAGTTTCCATTGACCTCATTGAAACAGACTACTCCTCCTAGTGGTATATCTTAAGAAAAGACAAAGGGATCAACACTGCTGTGTTCACTACTTCCCCTAGTGGTATATCTTAAAAATGCACAGGTGATTTCTATGAATAAGACCATCATAAATTTACAGCACTAAGTGTGTCCACAACAAACCCCTTTCCAGTAGTTGTTTCTTGAGTGTGTCACTTTGCCTCCAAAATTCATTGATGTTTCTACATCATTTTTATGGTGGGAACTCTCTACCATCAAATATGGATTTGCACTTTATTTCTGTGAATTGTGCTACTGACTGCATTGTTAATTGCAGCACTCATTTCCACTCACATTCAGGACTCACATGGACAGTAGACAGTAAGTACATCTGTTTTTTTGTGAGTAATACTGCAAAACCTTGGGTGTAAAACACACTGTCATAAACACATTTCTACCCCTTTCCACCTTATGTGAAGTGGAGGATTTGTATTATATATAAAAAAAACACAACCAAAGAAAAAAACGTAGTGCTCCCCTCAATCTCTTTCCCACCTCCCTCAACCTCAGTACACTGTATGCTCCCCTTTCCTTCCCTCTACCCATATCCATGACAAGGACCCATTCAAGGGGCAGCCGGGAGAGCATTGCAGCAAGTGGCATGCTTGCATTTGCCACTTGCTTCTTCCACTGTTATATCACCTCCTTTCAGGGACCCGGCCCACTGAAAATACCTTAGTGGCCTGTGAGGGCCTTTAGTTATTCTCAAGGTGCTACCATAGTTTCGATGTGTAGACACCAGCAATACCCCACAAGGCAAGTGGGGTAAAGGCACACTTTAGCTCATGCATGAATGGATATTAAATAGCTTGGCCACCTTTATTTTCAAGTGCATAATGCTTGTGTATGTTGCATTATTGTATTCCTTACTAACAATATGCCAGTGGTTTAATTATTCAATCATATTCTTCCTTTTTAGACTAATAATTTTTCTTTTCATTAATATTTTTATAAACTTTTACATTTGTAAGATATTACAGTTGTTAGATATTTTTCCCAGTTTAGGCTAATGGTTTGTGGGGATGTGATTATATATTTTTTTTTTTTCAGGGCTTCAAAAAGGATTTATTTTAATAAAATAGTCTATTCATTTTTTTTAATTAGCTTTGGTCCACAGCCAAAGAGGTGAGGCACATTTGCTCCAGACAGTGGCATAATTAGTCATTGGTGGGTCCTGGTGCAAGCATTGTTTGGACCATCTATGACAAAAAGAGGATTTTAGTCTTACCTGTTAAATCCTTTTCTCTTAGTCCATACAGGTTACTGGTAACTCTGATTTGGCGATCCTCCCCTTTAATTGTAGGTAGGAACAATTCTAGAATTGTATGCAGGGGGTGGAGCCTACCTTCCCTCCTTGACTGAAGCTAGCCAACCAGCTCCAGAAATATTTGAGACACTAACTATTGACTAGATAGTGAAGGGAAAGAAGACTCCAGGGAGCATGACCCCAAAGGACCTCCACAGTCTGCCACAGGAGGGCCAAGCATGGTCCCTTGGCAGAGTGGGAGACCAGTAACCTGTATGGACTAAGAGAAAAGGATTTAAGAGGTAAGACTAAAATCCTCTTTCTCTGTCGTCCAATACAGGTTACTGGTAACTCTGGGATGTCTAACCATTGAGTTTCCCAGAGGCGGGAAGTAAGGCAAGGACCAGGCGTAAGGCCCCCAATGTCACCATAGCAGTTATGAACCATCAGATCAGAGATAGCCCAACAAACAATGAAGTGTCAATGAACACTGCACAGGGGTAACAACACCCCAACTGTCACACAGCACACTGAACTAGAGCCAACAGGGTTCAAAAGTGAAGGAAGCACCAAGAACCGAAGAAAATCCTAGACAGGCAAGACTGCCTCCAGCATTTTTCTCCCAAAGCTGGCATCAGCCGATGCCAGTACATCAACACAGTAGTGCTTCGAAAAGGTGTGCACAGACGACCAGGTGGCAGCCTTGCACAACTGATCAGCAAGAGGTCCCAATAGATTGTGTAGAATGAGCCGTGACAGGGGGACAGGTTTCTTCCTCAGCTCATAAGCCTTATGAATAGTGGACTTGATCCACGAAGCAATAGTCACCTTGGATGCAGGTCTTCCTGCCCTAGGACCCTCAGGAATGACGAACAACGCGTCTGATTGCCTGATAGACTCAGGGGGTACATAAAATTTGAGACAGCGTACCATGTCTAACAAGTGGAGATCCCTCTCCTTGTCAGAGGTGGGGTCAGGGCAGAAAGAGGGCACCACAATCTTCTAATTGATGTGGAACTCCAAAACCACCTTTGGGAGAAACTCCTCAGAGGTGCAAAGCACCACCTTGTCCTTGTAAAACACCAAATAGGGTGGTTTACAGGACAGAGCATGTAACTCTGCGACATGGTGGACAGACACAATCGCCAGGAGAAAGGCCATTTTCCACGTCAAAAGGCGTCGAGGAATAGTAGCCAAGGACTCAAATGGAGGCACTGAAGAATGCCCAAAACCAAGTTAAGATCTCACTGAGGAGCAGGAGTCTTGAAGGCAGGACGAGTATGAGCAATGCCCTGGAAGAAAACCTTGACATTAGGAAGGATGGCGATGTGCCTCTGAAAGAAAACAGAGAGAGAAGACGTCTGAACCTTACCGGAACTGAAACTGAGGCCCTTATCCACACTGTCCTGCAAAAAGGCCAGGACTGTAGGCAGATCAAATTCCTGAGACAGGTACTTGTCAGAACACCAAGATAGGAAGGTCAACCAGACATGATGGTAGATCTTGGAAGAAACAGGTTTGAGGGCACTGAGCATAGTAGCCACCACACCAGAAGAAAAAAAAACCTTTCTTCCTCAATATTGAGGATTCAATTTCCAAGCCGTCAAGGCTAGGCGATGAACATCCTCCTTCCACAGGTAACCCTGTAGAAGAAGATCCGCACGGCAAGGAAGCCGGAATGGCTCTGCCACTGAGAGATCCAGAAGCTCCGGAAACCAAGCTTGATGAGGCCAGTATGGAGCAACTAACTTAGATTAAGGCCTACCAAGTCAAGACAGTATGAAAAAATGTCACAAGTGGATCAGCTGGAAGAGTGCCCATATTTTTGTCGATGTAACATTTTCTTTTTTATTTTATTCAACCTGTTAAATTAAGCAAATAATAGTATCTGTACATTACAATTTGTAGAAATATGTCAACTTTAAGTTTGTGCTCCACAGACATTTTGTTTTTGAGAAGCACTCTCATTGACGTGATAACTGCCTGGGTGCCACTGGCAAATGGGAGTCCATACGGTATCAATATACAAAGAAAAAGCTGCCACACTTAGGACTTTACTTCAAGTGTAATTTTACTTAGTGTCAACATTTCAATGTGAGTTCCACACCCTGAAGACAATGTAGAACTCACACTGAAACGTTGACACTAAGTAAAATTACACTTGAAGTAAAGTCCTGAGTGTGCCTGGCTTTTTCTTTGTATATTGATATTTATAAATGTATAGATATACAGATATATATAATGATGTATCACTAAATTTTGTATCTGTTCCATCTTGCAAGTCATGGAGTGAAAAAGCAGCAGAGAATGCAGCCAAAGTTGCCCTCAAATGTGCTAATGCCCATAGCCGTCCTGAAGAAAGAGAACTTGTTGGTAAGCCATTTTACTTTTTAAATGTTTCACTATATTGTAAATGATCATTATATAGTAGATTTTTGAGTAAGTTTTCCTTAAATGAACAGTAATACTATAAAACAAGCAAACTGTTCATAGTAAAGATTAAAATATATTCCTTTGAGTGTCACTGTCAATGAATGAGCATGTGTGTAAATATGTATGTATGGACATGTCATATGAGCATTAAAGGGATAGTAATGTTTCAAAATAAAAGCAGCTCTAATTAATTTTCACAGTATTTGGGCCATGGAGAGTGTTATTCCAATACCGTCAGAGTTGTAGTTCAAGAGTAAATGAATGATAAAGTATCCTCCTCCTGCCCATTTTACCTAGTGTAAGCCACCTCCCCTCAGATGTGGAATCTGGTCTTAAGAACAGAGAGCTCACAGTAAGGAACAATATTCTTACTGTGAGAACAATGAAAACCCTGCCCCTTCACAGGTTTTTCAGATTTTTCCCTTAGGCTAATTGAAGATTGTCCCCCTCTGCAAGCCATCTGGACACCACCTTTCTGTTCTGAGGTGAGCAGTGTTACATCAGTAAAAGGGGCAGAAGTGGGATACTTTATCATTCAATAACTCTTGAATTACAACTCTGACAGTATTGAAATAACACTCTCCATGGCCCAAATACTATGAAGATTAATTGGAGCTGCTTTTATTTTTAAACACTACTATCCCTTTAAGTGGTGTCACAGCACACACAAAAAAAATGTTGTGCAGAAACACAGAACTCACTGTGGGAACACCTCTATGGGTTTGCACCTTCCAGGAGTAAATTTTGTTAACATTTCCTCTCCAAGGAATTACAGTGGAAAAGAGAGATACAACCCCGTTCCATGGATATTTCCATAAGTAAGAAATCAGACCCACAGCACATTTCTACTTACAACCAATTTGATGGAAATGAGGTATCCAGGCCAGTCATTGCTATGGACACCTCTCTCAAGTCCAACAGATTATAAATCAATTTAATTCAGTGGGGGAGATGCACTAAATTGTGTTAAAGTGATAAAGTAAAGTGATAAAGTGGAGATGACGTCTCCAGTGATATCACTTTTCCAATCTCCAGTTCATATGTTCTCAAGTGTGTAAGATGTTAGTGTATGGGCTCCATAGAATAACATAGAAAGTGGAGAAGTAGTGTCACTGGCGAAGTCATCTCTTTGTTATCACCTCCTTGCATAACCCCATGTTTCTTGGAGGTCACCATGAAAACTGATAATTTATTGTTGAAATATTAAATGGGAACTGTTAACTTTGATACAAATATGTTAGTATCTGGCAGGCAATGATTGTGAGGTGGAAAGGACAGCAGTGTAGATTGTTAGTATCTGGCAGACAGGGAGTAGCAGGTAGGAAGGGGAGAAGTGGGGAATGTTAATATCTGATAGGCAAAGAGTGACAGGTGGAAAGGAGTACAGTGCAAAATGTTCATATCTAGCAGAAATGCCAGACAATACTATTTTGGATAAACAGACAATAAATAAAGCTAAAACTATTGATATAAATAAAACATGGCAAATATAAATGTAGGTGATTTTGAAAGCTATTTCAAATTCACCATTTTTTTTTACATAGTGTCAGTTGCACTTTAATCCCTTAGATGCTTGATGTATTTAACACATTGTGAATCAGTGCACTGGAAACACCTTTAGCATCCATAGCTTAAACCCTATGAGCGCTTCACAGTCCCTTTGATACCCCTCTGGCACTCAAAAGGTCGAATATATAGATATAAGCGGCACTCCACAAAAGGTATGCATCACAGGTGATTTGTGATACATATATATTATGAGCCTCTTTAAAATACCCTCCAAGTATACAGAGCTTGATTCTATTACCCGCGCTAAAACCGGCATTATAAGAAAAACAAGCAGCACAAATTTTGTAAAGGTGTTACATCGGTATTCTATTGCAGAATCACAGTAAAATAAAACTGGTGTAGTCAGCACTTTTCAGAGAACTAGCAAAACTGGCGCTGTCTGCTTTTATTCGACTACCGCCTGAAAAAAAACACGCAAAATGTCAAAGTCCAAGGAAACAGGCGTACATTTGACGACAGAAAGATCAAGTTCAGTGTTAGATTGTCACGGTTTGTTATGACTCTCAGACACAAGTTTTAGGTAAAAACTCAATTTTATTGAAATAATAAAAATGATCACTAGAATGGCAATCACATACATATATATATCATGAGTAAATAGCAAAGACAGTATACAGACTCTACCGGTCCTGTCAATATACCGGACAGGACAGTCTGATATAATGGAATAATAGGCTCTACCGGCCTTGCCAATACCGGGTAAGGCAACCTGCAGATGGAATAGCGTCAAGGTTCTACCGGCCTTACCTAAATACCGGGCAAGGCAGCCCCAATAAGTACACAGTGTAGGCTCTACCAGCCTTGCCAATACCGGGTAAGGCAACCTCAGATGGAATGTGGCAAAAGGTTCTACCGGCCTTACCAATACCGGGCAAGGCAGCCCAACAACCCTCGATATAGGCTCTACCGGCCTTGCCAATACCGGGTAAGGCAACCTCAAGAGCAACGCGAGGCAAGGTTCTACCGGCCTTACCAATACCGGGCAAGGCAGCCCAGAGGTATCAATAGCTGTCGGATGATAATGACAGAGTGACAGGATCGTAAGCAACCCAGTATCCGCACACTGAGACCAACAGAGGAATCGTATAGCCGCAAGGCTTAGGAGCAAACCAGTGTCCTCACACTGGACTAACAATTGAATCGTATAGCCGCAAGGCTTTGGAGCAAACCAGTGTCCGCACGCTGGGACCAACCACTGAGTAGTGTAGCCGATAGGCTTTGGAGCAAACCAGTGTCCGCACACTGGACCAACAGGGAATCGTATAGCCGCAAGGCTTTGGAGCAAACCAGCGTCCGCACGCTGGGACCAACCACTGAATAGTGTAGCCGATAGGCTTTGGAGCAAACCAGTGTCCGCACACTGGACTAACAACTGAATCGTGTAGCTGCAAGGCTTTGGAGCAAACCAGCGTCCGCACGCTGGGAAAAACCACTGAATAGTGTAGCCGATAGGCTTAGGAGCAAACCAGTGTCCGCACACTGGACTAACAACTGAATCGTGTAGCCGCAAGGCTTTGGAGCAAACCAGCGTCCGCACGCTGGGACTAACAAGCAATGTCGCCGACGCGACCAAGCAGAAGGTCGCCAGGATCACAGGAGGCAGGCGAGGAGATGACAGGAACCAGCAGCGATCAGTCAGGTCAGGAAACAGCAGAGAAGAAGGTCAGCAGGAACTGAAACCCCTGAGTACTAGGCCGGAACCAGGACTGGAACAACTCAGCATGCAGGAGACACTGGAACAGTTGTAATCAGGAACTCAGGAACACAGGAACAGAGGCCCAACCATCACTGGACATAGTGATAGCAAACAGGTCAGAAACAACACAAAAGGGCACTCAAAGGGTGCCCAATCCAGGTTTAAATAGGCAATATGAGGCGGGCTAAATGCAGACAGCCAATAGAAGCCCCCTACTGGTGACAGACAGGGAAATGCATCAATCACGGGCACTGTGATAGTACCCCCCTTTCAAAGACCCCCTCTCCTAGAATAGGGTCTAGGTTTCTGTGGGTAATTGGCATGAAAGACCCTAGCTAGCCTAGGTGCATGAAGGTCCTTACTATCCACCCATGATCGATCTTCAGGACCATATCCTTTCCAATGTACCAGGTACTGTACCCTTCCTCTAAGCCTTCGGGAATCAATAATGCTCTGAACCTCGTACTCCTCCTGACCCTCGACCTCTACAGGTCCTGGCACCACAGGTGTGGTAGTATAGCGATTGCAAACCAGAGGCTTGAGAAGGGACACATGGAACACATTATGGATACGCATGGATGCAGGTATGTCTAGTGCGTAGGAGACAGGGTTAATTTTGCGAATGACTCTGTATGGACCAATGAACCGGGGAGCCAACTTATTAGACGGAACCTGCAGCTTGAGATTTCTGGAGGAAAGCCATACTCTATCCCCAACCTGAAAAGAAACCGCTGGAAGCCTTCTGCGATTGGCATGGCGCTGATGACGCTGAAATAACTGACCAAGTGCCCTCTGAACTTGTGCCCATGTGGAACGGAGTTGCTCGATATGCTCATCCAGAGCTGGAATCTGTTGCGTCTGAAATGAATCTGGAAGCAAACAGGGCTGAAACCCATAATTAATCAGAAACGGGGAGCTCCCAGATGAAGAATTGACTGCACAGTTCCTGGCGAACTCTGCCCAAGGCAACAAGTCAGACCAATTATCATGATGGTCAGTAACGAAACAACGGAGAAATTGTTCCAAGCCCTGATTAGCTCGTTCAGCGGCTCCATTGGTCTGGGGATGGTAGGCAGAGGAGAAGGACAGCTGTATGCCCATCTGTTGGCAAAATGCCCTCCAAAACCTAGACACAAACTGGCTCCCCCTGTCGGACACCAGTACCCTGGGCACTCCATGCAACCGGACTACTTCTCTGGCGAACACAATTGCCAATTCCTTAGCTGAAGGAAGGCCACGGAGGGGCACGAAATGAGCCATTTTAGAAAACCTGTCCACCACCATGAATATAAAGGAATACCCTTTAGACATAGGCAATTCTCCTATAAAATCAATGGAAACATGAGACCATGGGCGTTCGCCATTAGGCACCGGTTGAAGCAAGCCCACTGGGAGATGTCTCAGGGTCTTAGCGCGGGCGCAGGTGGCACAGGCATTAGTAAATTCGGCACAATCATTTCTCATGGAAGGCCACCAAAATAACTGAGAAAGGGACCATAACAGTTGGTTTCTACCAATATGTCCCGCAGCCTTAGAGGAATGGTACGTTTCTAGCAACCTAGTACGAAATGGTTCAGCGACAAAACATTTGCCCACTGGAGTTTCATGGGGAACGGACCCCTGAGAGGCCAGGATCTCTTCCCCTAAAGGAGAAGTGATACTCGTGCGTATAGTAGCCAATATTCTATCGGGTTGGATGATAGGTGCTGGTGCTTCCACTCTGTCACTGTCGGCCTCAAATTGTCTTGACAGTGCATCAGCCCTAACATTCTTTGATCCCGGTAAATATGATACAATGAAATTAAATCGGGACAGGAACAGTGCCCATCTGGCCTGACGAGAGGACAATCTCTTGGCCTCCGAGAGATAAGTCAAATTTTTATGATCTGTTAGGATTAAGACAGGATTCTTAGTACCTTCAAGCAAATGACGCCATTCCTTAACAGCGAGGATAATGGCCAATAATTCTCTGTCACCTATCTCATAGTGGCTTTGAGTGACGGTCAACTTTTTTGAAAAAAACCCACAAGGTCTGAGTGTTCCACCTTTATCGTGTCGTTGCGAAAGTACTGCCCCAACCCCGATATCTGAGGCATCAACCTCTAACGTAAATGGAAGTAAAGGATTGGGGTGGGATAACACCGGAGCCGCAGCAAATGCCAACTTCAATTTCTCAAAGGCTTCCTCAGCAGATACCGGCCAACAAGAAGGATTAGCACCCTTGTGCGTAAGATCGGACAGAGGTTTGACAATGGAAGAAAAGTTCTTAATAAACCTCCTATAATAATTAGCGAAACCCAGGAAACGCTGTATGGCTTTAAGACTCTTGGGTTTTGGCCATTGTAGGACAGCTGACAACTTTTCCTTGTCCATAGCAATGCCATCATTGCCAATTATGAACCCCAAGAATGGCACGCTGGTTCTATGAAACTCACATTTCTCCAATTTACAATATAATTTGTTCTCATGAAGTCGTAGCAATACTGCAGATACATCTTTGATGTGCTGTGACATGTTTTGGGAGTAAATCAGTATATCGTCAAGGTACACCACGACACATGTCTGCAACATATCTCTCAGAACATCGTTTATCAGTTCCTGAAAATCTGCGGGTGCATTACACAGCCCAAAAGGCATCACTAGATATTCGTAGTGCCCAGATCGAGTATTAAAGGCAGTTTTCCACTCATCACCTGCTCGAATGCGAACCAGATTGTAAGCGGCCCGTAGGTCCAATTTGGTAAAAATCGAAGCGCCCTTAAGTCTATCTAAAAGCTCGGTGATGAGTGGTATTGGGTATGCGTTTTTTGCCATTAGTTTATTCAAGCCCCGGTAGTCAATGCATGGTCTTAATTCGCCATTTTTCTTTTTTACGAAAAAGAACCCAGCCCCAGCTGGAGAGGTAGATTTTCGTATGATCCCTCTAGCAAGGGCATCAGAAATGTAATCTTCCATAGCTTTATTCTCCTCACAAGATAATGGATAAGTGCGTCCCCTCGGAGGTACTACTCCAGGAGGCAAATCAATGCAACAATCATAAGGTCTGTGTTGAGGTAGTATATTAGCCTCTCCTTTGCTAAAAACATCGCCAAACTGTTGGTAAACATCCGGTATAGCAGAGGAGGTGCACAGGACCTTAATAGGCTGGATGACGCACTTGTCCATACAAAACGGGGACCAAGCAGCGATTTCACACTTTTTCCAATCAAATTGTGGGTTATGTAACTGTAACCAAGGAAATCCCAATATTACAGCATGGTGAGGAGAATTAATAAGTTGGAACTTCTGCTCTTCTCTGTGAAGTGCCCCAATAGTCATAGACAGTGGCATAGTTTCAAAAGTAACCTGAGCCCGTTCTAAGGGTCTGCCATCAATTGCTTCAATAGCCAAGGGGTTTTCTCTTTCAATGCGTGGAACTCCGTGCAATTCGGCAAAGGTATTATCCATAAAATACCCTGCTGCACCAGAGTCAACCAGGGCCAAAACCTCCACAGAGCATTGTGCCCAGGATAATACCACCTGTATGGTGGGTTTCATTATGCCCGACACTGGGGACGATTGTACACCACCTAGGGCCTGTCCCCCAAGGTACCCTAGGTGTGCGTTTCCCGGACGTACCGGACAGGAATTTAGCAAGTGCCCGTTTTTACCGCAGTAGAAACACAACCCTTGTTTCTTGCGATATAGTCTCTCTTCCTTGGTTAGTCTAGTGAAACCTACTTGCATAGGTTCACTTGGTTCCCGTACTGGTTCACCAGACTTCAATACCAGGGAAGGGATGGGTGGGCAAAACATGCTACTAGGCTCATTATTTTTTGACCGTATCCTACGGTCTCTGGCAGTTGATCTCTCACGTATTCTGGAGTCAATTAGCATAACATACTCAATGTAATCATCTAGGTCAATAGGTAGATCTTTTGCAGCGATTTCATCTTTAATGTGGTCATTCAGGCCATGAGCAAAGGCTGCCAATAATGCCTCGTTATTCCAACCTACCTCTGCTGCCAATGTGCGGAATTCGATGGCATAGTCGCCCACTGTACGCCTGCCCTGTTGTATCTCCATAAGACGTTTGGCAGCAGAGGTGGTTCTACCAGGAGGCTCAAACACTCTTCGAAAGGATTGCACAAATTCTCTAAAGTTCTTAGTGCAGAGTTTAGCATTCTCCCACAAGGGGTTAGCCCAAGCCAATGCTCTGCTAGTGAGCAGTGATATCGTGAACCCCACTTTACTACGATCATTGGGGAATGCGTGTGCCGTCAATTCCATAAATATTTCAAGTTGGTTGATGAACCCTCTGCAGAGACTAGGGTCACCATCATATCTTAGCGGCAAGGGTGCAGAAGCCGTTAACCCTTTAACAGTACCCCCTAGGGGCCTGGTATCACTTTCTGGTGTCTGACTTGGCAAGACCACCGGGCTAGAGCCAGATTTGTCAGTGAGTACCGTGCATTCAAGGATCGTTTGAATTGCAACCGCCAACTGATCCAAACGTTGCTCGTGCATATCCATCCTCCAATGGATATTCTGTGCGTTACCTTCACATTTGCTGTCTGAGGTCATGGCCCTTTCGTACTGTCACGGTTTGTTATGACTCTCAGACACAAGTTTTAGGTAAAAACTCAATTTTATTGAAATAATAAAAATGATCACTAGAATGGCAATCACATACATATATATATCATGAGTAAATAGCAAAGACAGTATGCAGACTCTACCGGTCCTGTCAATATACCGGACAGGACAGTCTGATATAATGGAATAATAGGCTCTACCGGCCTTGCCAATACCGGGTAAGGCAACCTGCAGATGGAATAGCGTCAAGGTTCTACCGGCCTTACCTAAATACCGGGCAAGGCAGCCCCAATAAGTACACAGTGTAGGCTCTACCGGCCCTGCCAATACCGGGTAAGGCAACCTCAGATGGAATAAGGCAAAAGGTTCTACCGGCCTTACCAATACCGGGCAAGGCAGCCCAATAACCCTCGATATAGGCTCTACCGGCCTTGCCAATACCGGGTAAGGCAACCTCAAGAGCAACGCGAGGCAAGGTTCTACCGGCCTTACCAATACCGGGCAAGGCAGCCCAGAGGTATCAATAGCTGTCGGATGATAATGACAGAGTGACAGGATCGTAAGCAACCCAGTGTCCGCACACTGAGACCAACAGAGGAATCGTATAGCCGCAAGGCTTAGGAGCAAACCAGTGTCCTCACACTGGACTAACAATTGAATCGTATAGCCGCAAGGCTTTGGAGCAAACCAGCGTCCGCACGCTGGGACCAACCACTGAGTAGTGTAGCCGATAGGCTTTGGAGCAAACCAGTGTCCGCACACTGGACCAACAGGGAATCGTATAGCCGCAAGGCTTTGGAGCAAACCAGCGTCCGCATGCTGGGACCAACCACTGAATAGTGTAGCCGATAGGCTTTGGAGCAAACCAGTGTCCGCACACTGGACTAACAACTGAATCGTATAGCCGCAAGGCTTTGGAGCAAACCAGCGTCCGCACGCTGGGAAAAACCACTGAATAGTGTAGCCGATAGGCTTAGGAGCAAACCAGTGTCCGCACACTGGACTAACAACTGAATCGTGTAGCCACAAGGCTTTGGAGCAAACCAGCGTCCGCACGCTGGGACTAACAAGCAATGTCACCGACGCGACCAAGCAGAAGGTCGCCAGGATCACAGGAGGCAGGCGAGGAGATGACAGGAACCAGCAGCGATCAGTCAGGTCAGGAAACAGCAGAGAAGAAGGTCAGCAGGAACTGAAACCCCTGAGTACTAGGCCGGAACCAGGACTGGAACAACTCCGCATGCAGGAGACACTGGAACAGTTGTAATCAGGAACTCAGGAACACAGGAACAGAGGCCCAACCATCACTGGACATAGTGATAGCAAACAGGTCAGAAACAACACGAAAGGGCACTCAAAGGGTGCCCAATCCAGGTTTAAATAGGCAATATGAGGCGGGCTAAATGCAGACAGCCAATAGAAGCCCCCTACTGGTGACAGACAGGGAAATGCATCAATCACGGGCACCGTGATATAGATGTGTTCCCCACATTATCAAAATCTGACATAGAGCACCCCCTTCAACATATTAACCCCCCTTTTAAAAGTTGACTTGCAGTGCTTTATTTCACCACTTTAATTCTACTAATATTGTTCACATTAAACATTTTAACCCCTCCCCCTTTAAAATTCGACTACAGTGCTCCCATGACTTTCTTTCACCATTTAAATTCGACAAATATTGTTCACATTAAACATTTTAACCCTTCCCCTTGGAAATTTGACTTATAGTGTTCCTATGACCTTCTTTCTCCACTTTAATTTGAATACTATTGCTCCCATTCAACAATGTTTATTCTCCAGTTTTTCTGCAAAATACAGACTATTTATGTGTCACAGTGATTCCTGTACAAGAATATATAACTTTCTGTGCTAAGTGTGAAAGACCTCTCACTCCTACTATTTGATTGCTAAACCCAAATGATGTGTTAATGCTACAGTAAGAAGTGATAGTAACCCCTCCTTTACTTTTGTGAGGAAGGTTACTGAATAAGTGTGACCCAATTTACATAACAATAAGTGAAACTATTCTAAAAAGGAGTCTCCTTTTTTTTGACTGGCGGTATGTGTAATTACCGCTGATTTTGTTTTCACAAGTCGGGTAATAGGATACCAAAAACTGACTTAAAAAAACATAGCGCTGGTAATAGAATCAAGCCCACAATCTGCAGAATCAGATCATTAACACAAGAGTAAGCCCTACATCTGTCTAACTTAATAGTAACAAAAGAGTTATGCATTAGTTTCAGAACAAATGTAAAACAACAATTACATATTTAGATAGCCTGGTACTGCTGCTTACAAACCATTACAATTGCAGTGATGTTCAGCACCTATTAACTGATGCATATATGGTGACATTCAGCACCTATAGTGTTCTGGTACAGTCCTTTAAAGGGATAGTAATGTTTCAAAATAAAAGCAGCTCCAATTAATCTTCATAGTATTTGGGCCATGGGGAGTATTATTTCAATACTGTCAGAACTGTAGATCAAGAGTAATTGAATGATAAAGTATCCCCTTCCTGCCCCTTTTACCTAGTGTAAGCCCCTCCCCTCAGATGTGGAATCTGTTCTTAAGACTGGATAGACCACAACAAGGGACAATCTTCTTACTTTGAGAACAATGAAATCCCTGCAACACATGACAGGTTTTTCAGGTGTTTTCCTTATTCTAATTGAAGATTGTCCCTCTCTGTATTCCATCTGGACAGTCTTGCTGCTCTGAGGTGATCAGTGTTACATCAGTAAAAGAGGCAGGACAGGGATACTTTATCATTCAATTACTCTTGAACTACAACTCTGACAGTATTGAAATAACACTCTCCATGGCCCTGATACTAGGAAGATTAATTGGAGCTGCTTTTATTTTGAAGCTTTACTATCTTTTTAAGGAACTAATAGGACATAAATACAAGTTATTTGAAGACCCAGTAGGTATATGGTGGCAACAGAAAATCATTTTGAGCTTTGACAAACAAGGACTTCTGCCCACTAAACATCCCAGGTACGTGGTATTTTGCTCTGCATAAATGGTAGAAAGTCATCGCTAACCAGAGGGATCGACCAGCTCAGTCCATGTAGTCAGCTCACCTGGATGACATTTTATTCAAAGATAGGAGAAGTAATCTAGGCTATCACAGAAAACCACCATTATTCTACATAATTCACCTATATATATAGCAGCAACAATATGTGCTGTGGCATTCCCAGCTATGGATTATTTTAGATATATTGCAGTTAGAAGCTAGTATAATTTATTAATTCATAATTTATCAGCTATTGCTTGTATATTGAAGTTTAATAAATATTTTTAGACTTAGTTAATATGTTGTTACCTTATTGCTATACATGTAATATTATTCATTTATAGTTATTAGCTCTCTCCCATTATTTTTGTTTTGCATGTCTGGGTGTTTTGACCAAAGCACACTGCGGTCATCCTTAAAGGTCCAAAATGTAATATTGGTGCACACTAATTTAGTTTTCTATAGGCTTCATATATTCAGATTTAACCCTTTTGAGTGCCACCAGAGAGGTATCCAATTCATTTGTCTCAGGCAAGGGTTAAACAAGAAATGAATGGCATGGACCATACAATTCCAGAAACATAAACACCACTTTCAACACTTTTGTTCAAATCCATTTGTTCATGTCATTAATTCATTCAGTCATTCATACACTTACACACACACACACACACACACACACACATACACCATTCATAAGACATATTACACTTACCTTGATGTCAGAGTTCAAGCAGATGTCAGGCATACTTTGTAGACCATTCCAATGAAGTAGCTCTTTTTATATCTCGCAAACTCAGCTCTACTGAAGAGCCTCCGACGGTCCTGGGACCGGATTCCCCTGCAGTCAGCTAGAGTGCTGACATCAGAGAAAGGGGAGAGAGGGGGGAACTTTAGCTGCAAATATCTCTAAAACCACAAAGGTATGAGAGATGAGACTAGGATTGTTTAGTTTATTTTTTAATGGCTACAAGTTTGAATTTTTTTAAATTAGACCATATTATTCCTTTAAGTAGGCCATACATCTCTACCTTTCTGGGCAATTATAGCCCTATCTTTGCCTCTAATTTTCTGATGTGACTCAGGGATGTTGTACTGACATGGTTAAAGCCCATCCAGGAGGTAATGATATAACAGGCTCTAGTCACTTTGTTCTTTCTATACTATCACTAGTGGTATTTGATACTTTGGAGCAATTTATCTCTAATTCTTATCCTTATTATCCCAACGACACTCAGGGAAGGCATACCGGTGTGGATAAAACCTAACCAGGAGGCAACATTTAGCGGGTTCACTTTTAAAACTTTGCATTGAAAAGATTGTACGGCTACACACCTCATTCAGCATGTCGCCGTGATGAAAAAGGCGACATAAGAATCTCACCCTGCATAACAGCACGAGATTCTCATGTTGCTTCCTTAAATGACGCCTAATCATTACAGCTGTAGAATAGTAGGTTGACAAGAGCATATGAATCCTTTGAGTGCTAGAGGGGGACGTTCTGCACTGGCACGGAAAGGGTAATTATCCTCTTGTCAATCTACTATTCAACATATTAATAAATATGCTTTGACACTCAAGTAAGTAGGCATTGAATTTTAAAGTTGCAGGCAATTACCGTGTGTAAAAAAATGCAGGCACCTAAAGGAATGCTATTTTACTATTGTCCGTCATCAGTTGTAATGTTGAAGCTCCATTTAAGGACACAACATGAGAATCTCGCTCTGTTATGCAGGGTGAGATTCTCATGTCTCCCTTTTCATCATGGCAACATGCTGAATGTGGTGTGTAGCCGCACGATATCTGCAATGCAACGTTTTAAAAGGATACCTATTTAGAGCTTGTTTAACTACAATGATCTCTCTGGATTTTTGTCCTCTCTACTTACCACTGGTGTATTTGGGGCATACTTATAACATTTGAGACAAGCTATATGTATATATGGAGGCACACATCATAAGCAAAGGGTATGATCCTACCAAACACATAACTTGGGTATAACAGGTCACATATTTATTTAAATACCAATAAGATTATTTTTTAACCATAATAATTAATTAATCATTAAACTGACAGTCCTTGCCAAACTAAAATTACTTGAACCAAGCATGGCCAAATTTCCCGGGTTCATGCTACAATCCCAACATTGTTCAGCATCTTACACCTGACTCCAAATGAATTACCCCATTGGTCATACACCTTAGCTTCAATGGATAATATCCCACCACAACCTAAATCTGGGGCAAAACTTCCAAAAGGCTTTTCCCAGAGGATATATCCACATAACTTTACATAAGTTATTGATCTCTAAAAGCCTGGCAAGGACTAATCACCCTGCTGTTACAAATCCAACCACAACACACACTAATAGTGAGGGAGGTATGTTTCTCCTAGTCACTTCCTCACCAAATGGCAGTCTACTTCCTGCCAGAACCTCCTATAAGCCTTTAGCACTTACTCCTCCCCTAACATACACATCCAAATCCAGATCAACCCTCCTCATGACATATTCTCCTCACTATATACTTCATTCCCATTCCAGGGAAGGCAATTCCAGGGAAGACAGAGTGCATGAATCTTATTAACAGTTTGAGAACCACAGGAGGGCACAAAATGCCTTTCTAAGCAACGCATTCCACATTTCACTTGTCCTGAAAAGATTAAGATTGCCATGTTCAGTGTGTGGAGTTCAAGGACCTGTGGTCATGCTAACACATGTTACGCCTCCATGAATAAGTCCAGGGCTGATTGAAGATGTTAGTTTTGCAACTAAAAGACAAGAGCAAAATTCATAGAGCCATTCGGATATTTTTTTTGGCAATAATAAGCTGCGTGGGCAGTTTATTATTAGGAAATGTTAATTCTCCTTTAAAGGGGAATTGTACCAAAAGAATAAGTGGCTCTTAATTTGCTTAAAACTTTGACTTACCATGTAGTCAACATGTCACACACAGCCAGCTGTATCTATTTATTGTTTGCATTGCAGTATATCTTAAGTTTTCTATATGTATTAGTGATCTTTGTTGAAGGTTGTCTCAAGGTCACAGCTCCTCTCAACAAACAATGGTCTTTGATAGACCTAAAAGACTACAAGAGGTATCACATGCAAATAAAAACAGTAAATAGAAATATGTAATAGATTTTGCCAGACATCTACTAGGTAAGTCCTGTTAAACAAATTATATATATATATATATATATATATATATATATATATATATATATATATGCGGTAGATACAATGTTAAACAAAAATTTGACACACCAGTCAAGCCATAAGACTTGCTTTTCCCACAGAAATCTCACATGTGCAGTGACCTTGTTAAACCTTGTTATATATATTGGATGCCATTGTCCGTCATGGGCTTGTATTACTGTTATTTTGGGTTTCAAATGTAACATGTTTAACCCCTCAATGATCGGCCACACAGGAATTCCATGACGGTCATAGTACATCATGGTTCGTTAACTCTGATCTACCCATGACGTACTATGACCGTCAAGGGTTGTTAAGGGGTTAAAAACTGTTTTATAGAGTCTCTGAATGCTTATATGTATGACAGTATGTGTGAATGTTATTGGATGTGTATGTGTTGATACGTGTATATATATATATATGTGTTTGTAAATGTATATATGCATTGTGTATGTGTATATATATCATAATGTTATTGTTTATGTATGTAGGGTAGAAGCAGATTGTCACATATAAATGATGTGATTAATAGTAATGCAGTTGAATAACAGAAGTGCAAAACACACTTTGTAGAAGACATTATATTCAGTGTTTAAATATGTTGATGTATATAAGTACATATATATATATATATATATATATATATATATATATATATCGATATACGTGTGTGTGTGTGTTTGTGTAAAAGTTGTAGTATACATGTATGTGTGTGTGTAAATAGGTTTGAGCATGTGTTAGTATATAAATATGTGTTATGGTGTTTGTGTGTGTGAATGTGTGAGTATGTAATTATGTGTGATGATGATGTTGCTGTATGTGAATATATTTGTATGTGTTATTGTGTATATAGGGTTCAATAGTGAGAAGCACTGCTATTTTTCAAGAGATTTTTCAATGTTTGTATTGACAACGGTAATAAACACACACAGTTACACACACTAATCCCTGAGTCACTAAAATAAATCATTTGTTAAAGGCCTAATATCATCTTAACCTACCCATTGCAAAATGGTGTTCGGATCACCCTCCCTATAATGCATTACTCCTTGCAATGGGCCACAAGACAGCAGAGGGCCGAAAACAGGCCACAAGATGGTGGTGGGAATGTGGTGACAGCCGCGAGGTGGCACAGGGAGCAAGGCTGACCTTCTGTGTCCTTGTGAAGGACTCTTGCTCCATTGCTGCTCTCCTGTACAAGGGAGCCCTGGTCCAGTGAAGGATGTAGCTGAGGATGGAAAATGCAAGGAGAGGAGGAGGCAGCTCACTCGCAGCCACCTGGCTGCACTTCTGCGCTAAGCACTGCACTCACAGCTCTGGGGCAAGTTATGTGAGTGGGTGATATTGTGAGTTGCCTTCACCGGGCAGAAGAGTTGCTTAAAGTGCAGACACTGGGGGTGGGCAAAGGCCGTGAATGCTGTCCCTCCTTCTCTCTCCGGTGGTGGTGTCTGAGGGAGCAATGGAGGGCGCTCCAGTGGTGTGTAGGTGGGTGGAGGATGGCATGAGGGGAGAAGAGGACATGAATGTTTTTTTTTTATTTATTGTAATGACATGTGGTCAGTTGTCTCTGCTGTCACCTTCACCCCACATCCGTCGCCACTCACACTGTGTTCAAACACACACAGACAAACCAGAGTGTCACAGTGTGAGTGGCAAGGCATGTGGGGTGAAGGTGAAAGTGCACAGAAATGGGGGCATCTTGTATGAGCTTTAAGATGGATGAGAGGGGCAGGGACAGGTAGGAGAAGATTACAGTGCTAAAACAGAGAGTGCTGGACAATGTGGAGACAAGTAAATGGTAAATAATGTCATGGTTTAATTGCACTACATGTCCCACAATCCTTACACATCTTCAGTGGAAGTGATGAAACTGCGATTTTCGTTGTTTAAATGTTGCCCACTGAAAATATGTAAAGATTGTGGGAGTTGTAGTTCAATTAAACCATTACATGTTTTAAAGGCCACATAAGCAGCACATTGTAATAAGCAGCTGGAAAGCCGATGCTTGGTGTCTGAAGCAGGTTCTTGATGGCGGCTGGCGAGTGGCTCACTACATGCATCAGTGATGGTGCTGTGAATATTGGAGATATGCAAGCTCACTTTGTAAAGTCATTGGTTTGTGTGTAAGTGGCTGCAGACATTTTTACAGTAGGAAAATGACTCCCCTGGAAAAATAGGATGTGTGCTGTGTGTGTTTTTTGTGCTGTGTGAGTGTGTGTTTAGTACTGTATGAGTGTGTGTGTTTGGTGCTGTGTGTGTGTTTGGTGCTGTGTGAGTGGGTTATTTGTGTATTAGGGTGGTGTAGGAATGAGTGGCAGCCATTTTGTTTTTTTCTTAGTTGGATAGTGGTGGGTGGGCTGGATAGTGGGGGCGGGCCAACTCTCTGCATGACTTTCACAGGATTAATAGAGGCCTTTAGCCCCTGCAACTCCTGTGAAAATCACACTCCCATTGAATCACCCAATGGGAACAGTAACTCCTCCTTACTGCCGCCACTGGGTGTGTTTGCCAGGCATACAGAAGTCTTCTTTTATATATATAGAAATGTTGTAGTAGTCATTTTTCTGGAAAGTAAATAGATTTTGAGAAAATAACTATTACCATTTCATGGCACAGAGCAGTATCTCATGTTACTTCTCTGTATAATGTGCTGATTAGTTATGCTGGATGTAAAACTTATCACTTGCCATGGTATTAGAGCTAACTCCTGTGTGTAACTTCTGCCACCAACATATAAAAGTTTATTTCTCAAAAACGATTTACATTACAAACAAATGGCTTGCAAAACATAGTGATAATGAACTGATCTTTTTTATATATTCAGTATTTGTATAGCAATTTATGACTACATATTGTGGTCTATTTTAACAAACTGTGTTTATATATATAAAAAAATATATATATATATATATATATATATATATATATATATATATATATATATATATATTTTTTTTTTTTTTTTTTTTTTTTTTAAGTTTTGAAAACTTTATTGGTAAAAGTAATTGCATCACAAAGTAATAGAGTGTTACATCAATGAACTCATATAATCATATGAATAGGAACAATCATAAACATATTACAGATTATAGATTATATAAAAAGTGTATACATGTTCTATTGAAAAAGTCCAAGTCTCATGTGCGAGAAAAAACAATAGGCGTTAAAATCCTGAAGAATAACACAGGAGTAGTTAACCCTTTGAGTGCCAGAGGGGTACGCAACGCATTGCTTTGCAATGAGTTGCGTACCCCGCTGGCACTCACAGGGTAAAAGCATATATGAGAGTAGATGAAAAGGGTGAGTTGGATCAGAGTACACGTGAGCAGCGAAGAGGGACAAACGAGTAATAGGTCAATTGTGCTCTATTGTGATGGGGTTAATTGAAGTGTGGGGGAGGGAAAGAAAAAGAAAAGAAAAAAGGGGGAGAAAAGGGGGGGAGGGGGGCAGGAAAGGAGCGTCAGGAGGCTTGCGTTTGCCCAATCCAGTGTTTATATATTTTTAACATTAAAACTAGCAGCACACATTTCCTTTGTTCGTTTAACCTAGTGGTTACAACGCTAACTTAAAGTGAGATATTCACCCTTTGAGTACTGGACTACACATTGAAAGAAATGTTCTGGTGGTGCTTGAGCAGAGTCAAGCTTTACAATTAATCCCTGCAAGTGCATCTTTGCTGGTGTATTCAGAAACCCCGGTAGACCTGACTCCATGAGTATTATCATTTTTCTGTGAAATATATCCAAAGAGCGCTTGTTCCTGTAACAAATCAACTTGCACTTCTGCAAAACATTGGCAGTTTTCGATTCCCTTTAAAAATGAACTAATTTGATTTTACAATGACAGGTTCATTTTATAGTTCAGAGTGAATGTCTAGTCTGATTGCATGCCAGCTTATGTAAAAATATTTCATTAATATAAAATAAGGTAATTTTTTTCAGAATTTGGATGTGGAGAAAATCTGTATATGGCCAGTCGACCACACTCTTGGAGGAAAGGAATTCAAGGCTGGTATGATGAAGTTTATGATTTTGTTTTTGGAAAAGGACCCAAATCGAAGAATGCAGTAATAGGTCATTACACTCAGGTAAATGAATGACTATCCATATAAGTTAATAGGTGGTTGTTGGTTTTTTTTTAGGTTTATGTCATACATTAGGTAGGAGTAGCAATGAAAAATGATATGACTTTATTAAAGGAGCAGTAAACTTTTTTTATGAAAACACATATTTTTTATAGAGCATTTCCTGCTAAATAAAACAAAGGCACCCCCACCACTGTCAGCTGTTTTATTCAAATTTTATAGCAGTTCAAATAATCAGGAAGTGAATTTACTGTGTTTACTTCCTGATAGTTCTGACAGGAAGTGAATTTACTGTGCTTTACTTCCTGATAGTTCTAACTGACAGGAAGTGACAGGCCGTTTCTATCACATTCTATGGAGAACTGTATGTTTCTGACTTTCCTGACTTTCCTCTCATTAGAATCTAACAGAAAATCTAATTAGAATTTGACCACTAGAGGGCACTGCTAATGTAAACAAACATGGGTTTAAACTGTAATAACTCTGGAAATATAAATCTCTCTGCAGTGGGAGTACCCTTATTTTACGCAATATGATAATCCCTACAATATATTTTTTTTCATAAAAAAATTGACTGCTCCTCTAAATTAACGAGGATGCTAAAAAAGAACTGAAAGGACAATCTAACAGCACCACAAGGTAAAAATAAATATTCCCATCTGTTAATAGTAAATTCTAATTAGAAACGCTCAATTATCTTAATCTGAGAGGAAAAGCTAATGACCACTATGATTTAATTCTATGAATTGGATCTGCAAAATTAATATTTAATAAGTATTGGATAGCAGATGGAAAGAGGAAGACATGGATCTATTTGCAAGGCCTATACTTCTTCTCATTCCTAATAAAAAAAAATATACTTATCTACATCTGGGTAGTAAATCTTAGTGACCAATATGAATCAATTCTGTGTGTATTGGTTCCCCAAACCTAATCTGCAGTTGGTACTAGATGCCATACCCAGGGCAGTAAATGTGATGGTTTGTTGCAGGGCACTAAGGCACCAAACTTTTTTTAAATACTAATTCAGCAAGAAGAGTTTGGAGTACTGGAGAAAGAATAATGTCTTCCTCCATGGACATGATATCACCTTCTAATTAAAATTTATTTTGGAGAACGAGTTCACACACAATTTATTCAATGCTTACCAACAGTGAAAAATATACAATTTCATACAAACAGTTTAAAGAATGAAACCAAAAATTATCCTATACTATTTAACCCTTTGAGTTCCTGAGAGGTATGCAACGTTTATATGGCATGCAAATTGTTTTAAACCAGTTATCAATATTGGCTGCGTTTTTGCATTGGTCCTAATGTACAATATCTGATATCAATGCCATTAGATAAAATGGCCACAAGATGTCACTGTCCCAAAAGATAACAATACGCTAACGCCAGTTACCAAAATTGCTAAAATAAGACTAGCAAGTAGCTCAGATCACATCTATAAATTCTTAGTCTAAATGACAAATGAAATCACCAAAAAGTATAAATCTGTATTCATCATGAATAATAATAATAATACAAATGTTTGAACCTGTTGATGAATAATCCTTGTGCAAATGATGGAAATAACCCCATTATTTGGTAGTATCTCTGGAAGTAACTAAAGTAGTTACACAATAATAATATCCCCATTTTACCTTACTATGAAAAATACATCGTAATGACCCCCATGAATTTTGATCTTGTGTCTATACCATCCAGCCAATTAAACTGATTGCTCAGTTTCCATGGGATTTTTTACCTAAATAGTCCCACAGTAAAAATTCTGATATGTTATTTCATTTGAAACACAGCTGTCGGCAAAAAAAGGTGCAAGGCCTGGGATGTAAAAAAAAAAAAAACAGTTTTGCTTTAAGATATAAACTTCTCATTTTAGTCTTTTTGAGTTCCAGAGTGGTACACAACACATTACAAAGCAATGTGTTACATTCCCCTCTGGCATTCAAAGGGTTAAAATAAAACTAACACCTCATAATATCAAGCCCCAATTTATGTTACCATGAACAGAAAAGCCATGGGGGCAGGCTTGATGGTTGATAGAGTACATGAGGCTAATTAGCTCTTTAAAGGAATAGTAATGTTTCAAATAAAAGCAGCTCCAATTAATCATCATAGTATTTGGGCCGTGGAGAGTGTTATTTCAATCCTGTCAGAGTTGTAGTTCAAGAGTAATTGAATGATAAAGTACCACCCTCCAGCCCCTTTTGCTGATGGATTACAGTGCGCATAAGGCAAAACCTGTCAAGAAGGTCAGGGTTTTCCTTATGCTCACAGTAAGAAAATTGTTCCTTGCTGTGATCTGTCTGGTCCCAGGACCAGATTCTACATCTGAGGTAAGGTTGCTTACACTAGGTAAAATGGGCAGGGAGAGGGCTATTTTATCATTCAATTACTTTTGAACTACAACTCTGACAAGACTGAAACAACACTCTCTATGGAAGAAAACTATGAAGATTAATTGGAGCTGATGTTTTTGTGAAACATTACTATCCCTTTAAAGGAGCAGTAAACTTCTTTTTATGAAAAAATATATATTGTAGGGATTTTCCTACTGAGTAAAATAAGGGTACTCCCAATGCCAAGAGAATTATATTTCCAGAGTTATTACAGTTTAAACACATGTTTTTTTACATTAGCAGTGCCCTCTAGTGGTCAAATTCTAATTAGATTTCCTGTTACATTCTAATGGAGAGGAAAGTCAGAAAAGTCAGAGACATACAGTTCTCCATAGAATGTGATACAAGCTGCCTGTCACTTCCTGTCAGAACTATCAGGAAGTAAACACAGTAAATTCACTTCCTGATTATTTAAACTGCTATAAATTTTGAATAAAACATCTGACAGCGATAGGAGTGACCTTGTTTTATTCAGCAGGAAATGCTCTGTAAAATATGTTTTTTCATAAAAAAAAGTTTACTGCTCCTTTAAGCACCAGGATGATGGGTAATGCTTTGACAAGCAATGCATTACACATTCACCCTATTCCTAACAGGGTTAAAATTGGCATATGGGTGGCATTTGAATCTGGTGGTCCTCCTGTCAGGTTTATCCTCCAAGGTGGACATGAATGACTGATTAACCCATTGAGTGCCAGAGGTGCATCCAGTACATTACAGTGCAAAGTGTTGCATACCCCTCTGTCATTCAAAGGGTTAAATATGTTATCTCTTGAATCAAGGCATAATAGCAACATGCAAAGGAACCATTAGGTCCCTTTGCATGTTGCTATTATTCCGTACCCCTCTGGTACTCAAAGGGTTAAAAACATTCATATAGTATTCTTAGGTAGGTAGGGAACAACTTAGGGTGAGATGTTCAAAAAGTGGTGGTAACTGAAATTGTCTGTAATCAGACCCAATACGCCATGTATAAATGACAAGAATACAGCAGAAAAATGCTTTTATTGAAGTACAGTGGTCCATTGCCAACATGAAGCTGAAACATGTATAAACCCTTCACAATGCATTGAATAACTTCTCTGGCACTCAAAAGTTAAACATGAGAAAGGAATTTTTTCCCAGAATCATTGAGCTTCAGTTCAACAAATTATCAATGGACTATTGAACTTTAAAGAAGCAGTAAACTTTTTTTTATGAAAACCTATATGTTATAGAGCTTTTCCTGCTGAGTAAAACAAGATCATTCCCACCACTGTCAGTTGTTTCATTTAAACTTTATAATAGTTCAAGTTACCAGGAAGTGAATTTACTGTGTTTACTTCCTGATAGTTCTAACTGACAAGAAGTGAATTTACTGTGTTTACTTCCTGATAGTTCTAACTGACAGGAAGTGACATGGCAGTTTCTATCACATTTTATGGAGAACTGTATGTCACTGACTTTCTTCTCCATTAGAATGTAACAGAATAACTCATTGGAATTTGCCCACTAGAGGGCACTGATAATGTAAAATAACACATGTTTAAACAGTAATAACTCCGGAAGTCTTCATATCTGCATCTATCAGCAGTGGGAGTACTCTTATTTTACTCAACAGGAAACACCTACAATGTATATTGTTTCATAAAAAAAGGTTACTGCTCCTTTAAACTGTGCCTCGTTGCTGTTTTTTTTTTTTTCTAATTTTAATTTTACAAATTCACCAAACTGGACAAATAAACACTGAGTGGAGATATGAAGGTACATGTCTCAACAAACTTTTTAGCTGCTGTCGATCCATGTGGCACTTGAGCTGCAGCTTCCCAAAGAAGACTTCCAGCTGATTACAGGAATAAGTAACATCGCTTACAATAAGATAGCACAGGAAGCAAAGACAGAGCCATGGAATAAAGACTTAAAGTACTTATTACACAATGGAACACAATTGAAGGTGCATTAGCATAATAGGAACAAAGTAGAAGGGAGACCACCACTACACCAGTGCTTTTCAAGCCTACTGGCATGTTATCAAAGTTATTCATACAGGCATCTTTGGCAGCCTTTTCTAATACAAACACCCTATAAAAAGCTAGAAAATGAATACACTTATCACATAGCTGTATCAGCCTAAAACAGGAATAGGCAATCAGTGTGAATACCTAGCATACATCTATTCAGAGGAACGAGTGAAGGCCAACTATCCAATCCACAGACTTTCAGATGTCAAGTGACAATGTCCTTGCATACAATATATAATATACAAATACTGCAATGTTATAGACAGAAAATAATAAAAAGAAGTCTAGAAGAGACCAGTAGGAGATGTAAAATGAAAATGTATACCTTATTAGAATAAAAAGTCAGAGAAACAAATCATAAATTTGATTACACCAAAGCATATAATAAGTTTCCTTGATATGCAGGGATATAAAACCACCACACTGGGGGACACTGAGGGGCCAAGAAAGAATAAACTCCCCCATCTGCCCTCCTCAACAGGAGGCCAGCCGAGGCCCCCATTACAAATTAAAGGAATATACTGTAAGTACATATGCTCATGATCAAGCAGCCTACACACTGATTGTTATGTCCGAACACAAATCCTTGAAATTCTTTATTCTGCAGGATAGCATACAAACAAGTGCAACCCTTTACCAAATGCTTTTCTTTTAGAGGTGTCCTGCATTAAAATTACTTTTTGCTCACATTCTGCAAAGGACACAAATAAACATCCCACGTTATTTTAAAAGGGGATATTAAACTCTTCACTGCTAAAGAGCTTCCCAGTGAATTGTGAATCTATGTGTTGGATACTACTCTGGCACCCAAAGGCTTAAACTGCACAGGAAAATCTGTGTCACTAATGCTAATATATCATTATCATCATCATCATCATCATCATCAACAACTTCAGCTGTTGCTGATACACTGCAGGGTGAAAGCCTCCTCAGCAAACCTCCAACAACTTCGGTCTTGTGTCTTTTGTTGCCAAACTTGGTCACTTCCTCTAAGCATTTTGTCTTTGGTATTTGTCTTGGGTGTTTAGTATTGAGTGGAATCAATTACAAAATTATTGTCAGAGAGGTGACCAATGCATTGCAACCTAAAGTGTTGGATACCTCGCTCATGCTGAAAAGGTTAAAATGGAGTGGGGTTCAACGTTTTTTTTTTTTCTAGAAGCACCAGTCTGAAAGTTTACCTGGGGTACAAATACCAGCCTATTAGCTGATTTGCTTAGGACAGTGATTATTAACTCCAGTCTAAAGGACACATCAATAAGCCAAGTTTTAAGGATATCCTTAATTAAGCCCAAGTAGATCAAGCACAGTGACTGCAATCCTATGAACAAACATGGGATAGCCTTAATACCTAACCTGTTGGTGTGCCCCGATCCTCAGTACCTGACCTATTTGTGTGCTCGATCCTCAGTAACTGACCTGTTGGTGTGCCCAAATCCTCAGTACCAGACATGTTGGTGTGTTCCCCGATCCTCAATACTTCACTTGTTGGTGTGCCCTGATCCTCAATAACCGATCTGTTGGTGTGTTCCAAGATCCTCTATACCTCACCTATTGATGTGATCCGATCCTCAGTACCTGGCCTGTTGGTGCACCCCGATCCTCAATAACTGATCTTCAATACCTAACCTGTTGCTGTGCCACAACCCTCAATACCTGAACTGTGGGTGTGCCCTGATCCTCGGTCCCTAACCTGTTGGTGCCCCCTCAGTCCTTAATACCTAACCTTTTGGTGTGCTCCGATCCTCAGTACTTGACCTGTTAATGTGCCCTGATTCTCAATAACTGTCCTATTGGTGTACCCTAATTCTTAATAACTGACTTGATGGTGTGCCCTAATTCTCAATAACTGAACTGTTGGTGTGTTCCCCGATCCTCCACACCTAGCATCTTGGTGTGCCCTTATCCCTAGTACTTGACCTATAGGTGTGTCCTGATCCTCAGTACCTAACCTGTTGACGTCCCCCCGATCCTCAGTATACCTAATCTGTTGGTGTGCCCCGAGCCTCAGTACCTAACCTGTTGGTGTCCCCCCGATCCTCAATACCTAACTAGTTGGTGTGCCACGATCCTCAGTACCTAACCTGTTGGCGTCCCCCCAATCCTCAATACCTAACAAGTTGGTGTGCCCTGATCCTCAGTACCTAAACTGTTGGTGTCCCCCTGATCTGTGCTGATATTCTCTTTACCTGACCTGTTGATGTGCACTAATTCTCAATACCTTACCTGTGGGTGTGCCATGATCCTCAGTACCTGGCCTGTGGGTACTTACTGAGGACTAATGCCAAAATACACTGGCTTGGAGCCTTATGAAGTAATTCTGGGGCAAATCAACTTCACCATATGTTGAAATAATACATTCCCTTTTATTTAAATGGGTCTTTTCACCTATTAAATATTAGAGCGGTCTCACTCTCCAGCCCTTTGCAAAGCAATATGTTGGAGTTTTCTGTAGCATTGAAGGGGCTATAATCTCCATTTAAACAAGTGGGAATTCTATTTGTTCTAGGTGCAAATAATCTGCCCAATAATTAATCTTTGTATTTGTGAGTATATGGCCCTTAATCCTTTGAGTGACAGGGGGTCCCCAACTTATTGCTTTTTTAATTATTATTATTATTTATGTATTTCTTTTGCATTTTAATGCTTTGCATTTTTATATTTGCAGTTGGTCTGGTATAAATCCTACTTGCTTGGATGTGCGGTGGCATACTGTCCACAACAAACTTTACCCTACTATTATGTTTGCCACTATTGTCCATCGTAAGTACACTATTTTTCCTCTTCTTTGAAGCACCAATTTCTTCTGTAAAATGTTTTCTTTGCATTCTGAATCCTACTTGAAATAACTCATTCTAGTACATGTACATCTGATGCACACCAATCAAATCTAAGTCATGCAAAATCCCATAAGGTGTGCTTCCTGGTGAAATACTTCAATAACTGGAAGTGTACTGTATCTTAAACAGCTATTAGACACATAGGGCCATATGTTCAAAGAAGCAGCAAAATTGCTTTTGTCGTAAGTAACGACTTTTCAAAGAACTGTGTCGTTGGGATCATTAATATTTTCAGAGAGTGTTGGTTGTGATCAGAAATATGTCATTTGTCCTGACTGAAATTGTCATATGTAATGACAGAAAAGTCTTACCTAACGGCAAAAATGTCTTAAACGAACGACAAAAATGTCTTAAAAAATGTCTTAACTAAAGACAAAAATTCTCACATTCAGAACTTCACATTCCCTCCATTTTTCTCTCAACGTGCAAATTTTGTCTTTTGCAAGACATTTTTTTTGTCGTTAGTTACGACAAATTTTCCTTTTCCTCTATGCAACACTGGAGAATAGTTTAGTCACACCCTTGCCCCGCCCCTTTGCCCGTCAATTCTGCAGTTGTGTCGTACACCAAGGACATTACTAGTTTTTTGTTGTATACTCTATAGAAAATGTCTTTCATGCACACAATTATTTATTTTTGTCTTTCATACAATTTTTTGTCGTAATCCCTTTGAACATATGGCCCATAGACTCTGACCAGCCATCTCTTTAACCTGCTGCTCCTACTATGCAAGCATTTCACCACATATGAAGAAAATAAGAAAAAAGAGAGGGGAGCCAAATAATGCAATATGTCAAAAAATAGCTTACCCCGTGGTGATGAGGGCCTTTTTACACTAGACTGCCATTCTTAGTATGCTTTTGATCAACCATATGTTCCCTCTAATTCGTTTAGTACACCCACACAAATTATATATTGTTTGTAAAGATAAGTAAGGCTTTCTCATTATGTCACATTTATAAGGATAACCCATCTTTTAGCTCAATAATAAAAAAATAAAAAAGGAAAAAATAAAACTTTTTTTTGTTTTCCTGTGATGATTTTTAACACGAACTGGAAAAAAGTATAAACATTCATCCATACCTGTAGGGAAGGGACAAAGGTTTTCACCTCAAAAAGGAAGTAGAAGCAAAATGGTACTTTTTGCCAAGCAGTACATTTTCAAGAAAAGTGCAGGTTTTTTTTTTCCGCTTTTTTCGTTTAGCTCATTGCATTGAATCAATGGTAAGTCTGAATTTCTCTCCACCAGCAGGCAAAGTATAAGAGGGGTGTCAAGTTTCCTCAGCATGCCATACTGTGTTTGTGAGAAAAAGAGAAAGCTGCACGTTTGACAGCTAGAGAAGTCATGCTAATAAAGTGGAGTTGCAGCTTAGTTTATGGCCTCTTGTAGGCAGGAAATCTATTCTCTGAACTAGGGGAGACTGGGGGACTCTGGGAGACAGGAAGGAAGAAAGGAGGTTTGCCCCAAATACTTCACAGTTGTGTGTCACTGAGTAAACAAGGGCAGCTGTGATCCAAATTCCTTCCTGATCTGGCTGTTATCTCTGCGTCAGGGGTTTCTGAAGGCATGAGAATGGAGCAAAAGAGAATTACCTCAAATACCCCAACATTTTGTTTGACTGGCTGGAAGCACACAGGCAGATGCGAGCCAAGTTTCTTCCTGATCTGTCTCTGTTGTTATCTCTGTGCTAGGGGAGTCTAGGGGTGTGAGAAGTTCCATCATCACCATATCCAGTACTAATTAGAAACAATGACAATGAATCAAATTCTAGTGTTGATGGCACAGTGCAAGAAGGTGTAGCAGCTCAACCAACTGCTGCATCTGACAGTGAGACAAACAAGCATAAAAACACCTGTCCTGAAAGTAGTAGCAAACATTGTGAAGATCTCTCTACGATGAAAAAAAATAAAAATAAATTGTTTGAGGCATCTAAAACCCTAGAAGAATATAAACGTAGTCATGAAGAACTGGCAGGCAATGCTGATGATGACTTAACCCTTTGAGTGGCAGAGGGGCATGGAATGCATTGCAAAGCATTGAAACGCATTGCAAAGCAATGCGTTCTGTACCCACCTGGCACTCAAAGGGTTAATAATTATTGATGCTGATGTAGATCTAAAGTAAATCCCTTCAGCATCCTCCTCTTCTTCAGATACAGATGAAGTTGAGAGTGACACAGAAGATGACTGCCAGAGAGTTATCTGAAAAGCCAAAGGCTCAATCTTCCACCACTGAAAAGGAACACTGTGCGTGTCTATAAACTGTTTGAGAAAACAGTTGGAAAATCTGACCCTGTACAAGCAAAGATGCCAAAAGCTACACAGTAATCCTGTCAGTTCATCAGCATCGTCACCTGCACTTTCAAGTCCAAGTTTCACTAAGCCACACACTCTATTAGTGTTGAGTACCCAGCAACAACACAGTTTATCAGCATCCACAACCCTAACTATGATAAGTACATCTGCTTTTGTTGGAAGTGAAAAAATCTTTGTTAAACAGAATGACAGCTTGTGTGTGCAAGCAGTGAATCGGTGATATATTTAAGTTGTACAGAAAAACATTTTGCAAGTTCTGCTTGTCTTGTGTCTCCACAAGCAGTGAGATATCACATTTGTACAGAAAGGCAGAGAGAGATGTCCTATCTGACTTTTATTGGCCTGCACAGTTATATCTCTAAGTTAATAGAATGGCAGAGGGAAAAATTGTGTTTTTCTTGTGTGTGCACAATCAGTAACCAGTTGTACAGAAATACAAAGGGAGAACACTTGTTTGTCTATAACTATACAAGCAAGAATATCTCTAAGTTGGACAAAGAGCCAGAGGGGAAATCCTGCAAGACGTGTGTACAAGCAATGGGATCTCTAAGTTGTACAGAGAACAGCAAAGGGAGAAATACTGCTTGTCTCAGTGTGTGCAAGCAGTGATATCGTTAAAGGGATAGTAATACTTCATTTTAACTTTATTTTATTTTGTAGGCATTAAAAAAACATGAAGAATGATATAAGTCTTATCTCTCAAACCTTTATGGTTTAAGAGATATTCACAAACAAAGTATCCCCCCCCCTGTTCAACCAGATCAGAAGGGAGATGCCCAGGTAGACTGCAGAGAGGGACAATCTTCAATTAAGATAATGGAAAAAGCTGAAAAACTTGTCAAGGGGGGAAGGGCTTTCATTGTTCTCATACAAAGAAAATTGTCCCTTTCTGTTATCTGTACTGTCATACAACCAGACTCACATCTGAGAAGAGATGGCTTACACTAGGTAAAAGGGGCGGGGAGGGGAACTTTGCTTGTGAATATCTCATAAACCATAAAGGTTTGAGAGATAAGACTTATATCATTCTTCATGTTTTTTTAATGCCTACAAAATAAAATAAAGTTAAAACGAAGTGTAACTATCCCTTTAAGCTGTATAAAAAAGGCAGAGGGAGTAGTCTTGCTTGTCCGTCTGTGTGTACAAGCAAGGAAATCTCTATGTTATGCAGAAAAACTGAAGAAGCAATCCTACTTGTCTTTTTGTCTACAAGAAGTAGGATTTCTATGTTGCACAGATATGCACAAGGAAAAGCCTTGCTTGTCTTGTGTGTTACAATACAAGATTTCTAATTTGTAGAATGTTAATGTTTCATTGTGGCAAGATGAGATAACCTTTGGTGTAGACAAACTGGGACATATTTGATTGAATTTGTAAAGACTGAATATGAGAACCAGGCTCATGTTGGACATGGGGGCCAGATACAGGGAAGTGTCCACTGTGCAAAACCTCACCAGCGGAGGTCCTAAGAATGGAAACAGAGCCTCCCACTATAAGTGTTTGCCTGGGGTCAGGTCCAGAAGTCCAAGGTAGCAGGAAACAAGTAGGAAGTCAGGTGCTGAAACAGATCATATGCTGGAAGGCCTGGTGCTAGAAATAATATGATGGAAAGCAAGGTCCTGGAAGGCCAGAAGCTGGAAAATCAGGTGATGGAAGGCAAGGAGATGGAAGCCAGAAACTGGAGGATAGAAGCTGAAGGCCAGAGGCTGGGAGTCCAGGAGGTGGAAGACGGATACTGGAAGACCTGAGGCTAAAGGCAAGAGGATGAAAGGCCTGGTGTTGAAGGCTAGCATCTGGAAGTCCTAGTGTTGGATGAAGTATCCAAGGTGAGAAGTCACTTTCCCCCAGGGCTGAGCCCCCAGGGTTAAAGCTGCCAGTGTCAGGTACAGAAAAGTCAGTGATAAAGGTACAAATACAGTAAGAACAAGAAAAGGTTAAACAATCCGAGGTCTAGGCTGTATAGGAACAGAACTGTAGAAGCAACTCAATGCCCCTGGATGTTCAGCCACCAGGTTTGTGTGGCCACTAAGATACTCAGAAAGCACAGGAAAGGTAATAGATCTGCAAGGGAAGGCAGAATCAACAGCCCAGGTTAGGGTAAGCAGCAAGGTCCAGTGCAATGACTGGGTAGGCTTAATCTGGAAGGGTCTGGGAACAAGCCAATGTCAAACTAGGTAAACTCATAGAAACAGAAAGGATAAGAGTCAGGTACTGGCCAATAGGGATGGGTGAAAGTTTTTGCCTCAAAACTAAAATAAGTGAAAACTGGCACTTCCCTCCTAGCGGAAAATTTCCAGCGAAAAGTGCATTTTTTTGCCTAGCTTATTGCATTGAAATCAATGGATGATTCAACACAATACATAGCACGTTTTATTTTATTTCACACAGACATAGTATAAATGGGACTGACGGTGTCTGAGTTGTTGGAGTCTGGAAAAAGAATTAGTTGAACAGGGAATTTTTGGGGGGTTTGATTACTGGGATTGGGGGAGAGTTAAAGAGCAATTATCATACCTATACAAGTTAGGCTAATAAGTTCCTAAATAGGGTGACTAGCATGGATAACTGTGTAATTTTTTTTTTTTTTAAACGTGGTTTGGTTAAAATTAAAAGTTTAAAAATGATATGTGCCCTTACTTCAGGACAGACTGCGTGAACAGTTCAGTACCACAGTCTGGCACTCTTCCTCTGCTCTCCTCCTACAAAATATCTCAATCCACCCTCCTCCGATGATGGAGGATTTCTCCTTGTAAGCACTCTCATTGGCTATACAGTAACTTGTATAGAGGTGATAGTTCCCCTTTAATTAAAAAAAAATTGGTAAGTAAAGTGACAGAGACAGGGACCCCCCTGATGTAAGCTGTGACTGGGGCAGACTGATACTTAAAGGATGGAGTATTTTGTAGAGAATAATTTGTAGGACTTGTTGTTAGAGGCCCAAGCCTCTAGGAAACATTGATTTGTAGGATTTACACTTGTTTGCCACAAGCCCAGTGGAAACATTGATTTGTGGGAACATGGGTTGTTAGAGGCACAAACCATGAGGAATCAGTGATTTTTTTTTGCACTCAGGCTTGTTAGATGCATAAGTCTTGAGGAATGATTTTTTGGTCCTGAGGTAACGTGTAGGCCGTAGACTTGTGAGAAACAAGCCCACAAAATTTGTTTTTTATTGGCCTATGTGGAATATTTAAAGAACAAGAGAAAAAAAATATGCCTTACTGGTCTTGTGCTAGCAGGTCTTGTTAGGGTGGCCACTAGCTAATGCCACGATGTCATTGTGGCATTTGCGACTGCTGTTCTTGATGCTGCTGCTGAGTTATTAGAGCAGCAGGATGATTAGGCAGCTCCAAGGGAATGGGATCAACAACAGCAGTGAAATGGGTGATGATGATCATGGTTCCAGTTGCCACTAGCTCCAGTGATGCACCTGGGGATGTAGCAGCATCACAACTAGCCACCACCATTTCAAGAATGTGTCGAGAAAATATGGTAGTCAATGCTTCTCTTCTTGCAATTCTTCCAACATCATGGGTGTGTTGGAATACTAATATTTCCCTTGACACTACAGCTCGAAGGAACTGTGCCTTTCATGTGCAAAGTGTGTGTAGGAAATAGGGGAAGGACTGGGAACAATGGACACATCTGCACTCACATTAAACAATTGGCACAGTTGAAAGCAAACACCTTGATGCTTAGGTCTGCAATGTCAAATTATCATTTCAGAGAACAAATACTGCTGCTGTATCTATGCCTCTTGTCTACTGCGCTAATGACATGTGCCAACTTGCAGTCTTAATAATAATGATGAATCCTCCCTGCCACCAACTTAGCATGTTCTGCGGTATGAAATCTACTCAGATGCTGCTTTATTTCATGTCTGCGATTATACTCCACCACATTGTCATGTTTGGTCAGTGCACCACACAGTGTGTAATGGGTGGACATGAACTGCCATATCGCTATCATCTGGTGGTGGAGGTAACCATGACAGAGGTGGATCTCCAGAAGACATTGCCACATCTTACCATGCCTGGACCCCAGTGCAAGAAGCTGATGGAGAGCCAGGTGTTTTGCTCGCCATTGAACTTTCAGGCTCTGGTTGGGTTTCTCTATTTTTCTTCTTCTTAGTTTTCTGCCTCTACTCTTGGTGACCTTGGGGAGAAACAGGGGGTAAAGTAACAGCGGATCCCAATTGCTATAATCACCCCATGTGCCATAATCAGTGGACAGACACCCAGGTAGGAACCATGGCCCCATATATCCACCAGTGGGACTTAAATATATTACTAGACTATCAGTTTGTATGTACCAATAAGTAACTCAAGTGGAACCAGAGACTACATATTTAGAAAGGGAACAACAATTGTAATCTTACCTTTTTGTAGCTTCTTTACTTTGGTTGTCTGTTCTTGGGTGGTTAATAATAAAACTCAACACCACAAAAATCTTCACTACCATGAATGGCACATATTCATTGTTTATGTGAATCACTTTCATTAGTATTATGGCAGTGCATTTATATCTGAAGTTTGTGAGGGCAGTGCGGCATTGAGGGGGTTAACGCTCCATGATTTATATGGATGGTTGACGCATCAAAAGTGGTGTCAGTCAATTTGTTGTAGATGTGTGGTTTTTTTCAAGTGACATATTTTATATTACTTTTGTGGAGGGGGTTTCAACCTGGGTGTCTGTCCATTGTTGTCTCGATGATTCTGGCACCCATCTTAACATTGGCAGTCCAGTGCCCAGATGGATGCACACTGAGTTGTACTTTGATAGATATATTATTTTCTATATATGTTGGTAGACGGTCCCAAGTGAGATTATTTTGTACAATTCATCTTTTATTCTTTTAATAAAATTTGATTTGGATACATTGTTGAGTATATATAGTAGATTTGGTCACACTACTAAAGGAGGTTTAAATATTTCAAGGTGGATTGAGATCCCAGAATTCAGAGGGTGTGGCCCAGCTGAGACACTGCTTCTCAAAGCTTGGCACTTTGGCAGTTGCCTACTCTGCCTAATGGAGACTTCAGCCCTGAATATTGATAATTTTAAAGGGGATCTATCACCCCTAAACAAGTTAGCCTTAACAGTTAGATTATATAGCGAATAGTTGTAAAATTGTATTTATTTTGTTTTTCAAATCTCTATTTGGCCAAAATTGAAGGAATAAATATTTCCCTGTACCTACTTCTGGACACACTGCGGCTTCCTGCTCTGTAACCGCAGTCTGTCACTCTGCGGTCTCATTGGCAGAGATCAATATCTAGCCAATGAGAGTGCTCCAGCTTACAGACAGAAAGCCCCCGTCATTGGAAGAGGCCGGTTACAGGGAGGGGAGCAGAGGCAGAGTGATAGACTGCAGTTACAGAGCTGGTAACCACAATCTGTCCAGATGCAAGTGCAGGGTAGCATTTATTTCTTAAAGGGGAACTACCACTACCACTAGCTTCCTGCTACTGTCAGCCTCGTAATAAGTCATAAATCATTTAAACCAGCTACTAAGCAGCTAGTCGCCAGATGGAGACTTCATTAAGATAAAGATTTTGCGGGGTGGTAGTTCCCCTTTAAATTTCGGCCAAATAAAGATCTAAAAAAATAAATTAATACAGTTTTAAACATATTCGCTATATAATCTAACTATGAAGGCTAACTTGTATAGGGGTGATAGATCCCCTTTTAAGGTTTAATATTTCAAAGAGCTCAGGGTCAAGTCATGAAAGCTCCCAGATATGGTATAAGGTGCCACCGTGTTCTGGCTCATATTGCTTTTTATAAGGGCATAGCATCAATGTTAAGCCATTTTGTACTTACATATACAGGTAAGGTACCGGACAATTGTGCCCTTGTACAATAATAATGCCAGGGCTTATAATTTTAAGTCCTTTGCTACTAGCCAGACCTGAAAAGTTACTCACCACTACAAGTCAAAACATACCCACCAGGGCTAAATTTTCACTCGCCATTGGCTAGTGGAGAGTGGAAATTTTGAGCCCTGATAAAACATACCATTTGATAAAAATGCATCTTAACCAAATAAAATATTGTATATGTACAGTATACTATGACTGTCCTATAGCCCATTTTATCATACATTTTTATCAAAATGTGTTCAAAGTATTTTTTAACTAATTTCAGAGGAAATGCCGGAGACTCTATCAATAATCCATATGCAGTAGGAGATGCGTGTGCCAACTGCACTCATGCATGTGTCAACGGACTATGTAGTAAGTATACTTGTTTTATATATATATGTATACTTCTAATATGGAAGTCCAACAAGTGCATTTTTTATGTTCCATTTCTTGAAACACTCACATGGACACTTTAGGACCATTACTGAGAATGCTATCCAATAACCAGTTCATATATATATATATATATATATATATATATATATATATATAAAACACACTCACACTGAATGGTCTTCAGCTTGCCTAAGTGAGTGCTGTTGTTGTACAGGAATGAGGAGGTACAAAACCAAACACTGGGCTTCGAAATATTATGAACACATCTCATTTTAATGTTTTACTTGCTTAAGACAAGTAAAAAACTGTACAGTGCTCCCACAAATTGCAAAAATTGGAGTCCTGTGTACCAATGTAATGTCATAGGCTGGGGTGTGACCTCCCATCCTATATGATAATCCGATAAAACATGTGTAACGACAAAGTCATGCGCAGTAGACACTGCTGCGCATGCTGCAGTCATGTGCAGCAGAGACTGCCCGTGCCGTGGCTGATACAGAGCTGGACACTCCAAAGGAGCACCCAGCTCTGTATCAGCCGCAGTGCGGGCAGTCTCTACTGCGCATGACTGCCCCATGACCAGCTGACATTGACAATGTGGCCTGTATAATGGGCTCTTCAATTAGTATGTAATAATGAATCCAAATGTATGAATACATACTGTATTTATAAAGAAAACAACAGATGAATAGTGTTCAGAAATTAAGCAGTCAACAAAAACAAAGACAGAGAATTTAAAGCATATGAACAGCTAATAGAAAAATGGCTAAACTTCAGCAGTCTAAGCAATGTAAAATAAAAGATGTTAAATACCACTGAACTTAGCATCATAACGCTATTTGTTAAAATATAACACTAATCAGTGAGTACCACTGAAGGGCTATACCAGTCAGGTATTGTATGTTGTAGGACCATTACAACTACCTTACCACCCTAACCCTGCTTAAAGGGATAGTAATGTTTCACAAAAACAGCAGCTCCAACTAATCTTCATAGTATTTGGGCCATGGAGAGTGTTATATCAATTCTGTCAGAGTTCAAGAGTAATTGAATGATAAAGTATTCCCCTCCCATCCCCTTTACCTAGTGTAACCACCTCCCCTCAGATATGGACAATCTTCTTACTGTGAGTATAAGGAAAACCCCGCCTCCTTGACAGGTTTTTCGGGTTTTCCCTTAAGGTCACTGAAGATTGTCCCTCTCTGCGATCCATCCGGACAGTCTTGCTGCTCTGAGGTGAGCAGTGTTACATCAGTAAAAGGGGTAGGAGGAGGATAGTTTATCATTCAATGACTCTTGTACTACAACTACAACTCTGACAATATTGAAATAACACTTTCCATGGCCCAAATATTGTGAAGATTAATTGGAGCTGCTTTTATTTTGAAACCTTACTATCCCTTTAAACAACTTATAAACAACTTAAATGGGTATTGATTTGTTATAGGTGGGGGTGATCGCTTTCAGCTTGGTTTGATACGTGACAACTACCTGCATTACCCTTCAGAGTCATTATTGTATGCTGTGTACGTTTTTAGCCGGAATGATTGGAATAGATTGGCGCTGTCCTTTGATTTGAATTACTGTGTGCTGTCCAGTTAGTTCTTGTTAATCATACCTCTTGACCTGACACTTTTATACACTCCCTGTAGCACCTAAAGTATTTATCCACAGTGTTAAAGTTAAAGGAGCAGTAAACTTTTTTATATGAAAACACATATTTTACAGAGCATTTCCTGCTGAATAAAACAAGGTCACTCCCACTGCTGTCAGATGTTTTATTCAAAATTTATAGCAGTTTAAATAATCAGGAAGTGAATTTACTGTGTTTACTTCCTGATAGTTCTAACTGACAGGAAGTGAATTTACTGTGTTTACTTCCTGATAGTTCTAACTGACAGGAAGTGAATTTACTGTGTGTTTACTTCCTGTTAGTTCTAACTGACAGGAAGTGACAGGCAGTTTTTATCACATTCTATGGAGAACTGTAAGTCTCTGACTTTCCTGACTTTTGTCTCCATTAGAATCCAACAGAAAATCTAATTAGAATTTGACCACTAGAGGGCACTGCTAATGTAAGAAGAACATGGGTTTAAACTGTAATATCTCTGGAAACATGAATCTCTGGGCAGTGGGAGTACCCTTATTTTACTCAGTAGCAAAATCCCTATGATATATGTTTTTTCATAAAAAAAAGTTCACTGCTCCTTTAAACAACAGAACATTAATTTAATTTGGACTACGTCTTAGCTGTGATTAACTATTTTGAACTACTAATCCACATCTGGCTTTCACGTTTTGGACTCCATCCATTGTCTTGAATTAACTCATTTTTTATTGACTATTGATTTGTCATGTTACATATTACCTTTTTTTTTTTATTTGTTTTCAAATGTTCACTTATACATAGTGCTTAGTTTTATTTGCTGTATGAGTTGCAGTGGTTTAAACCCTCTCACTGCACAGTGGTGTGTGCATTCATTACATTGATCAAACCACAAAACTCTGGGGACTTGTTTTCATCTTATCTCTTGCTTTGTTGTTGTTGTTTTTTTTGCACTCCCCACTTGTGTAATCATCTTCTACATACATTGCAATGCTTTTGGGGTGGGTCACGGAGGGTGGCTGATCTCTTTTTTTCTTATTTTTTGACATCCGGTAGCCCCACCTCCTTTCTCTCATTCTCTGCTTTTTATATGTTTGGTTACCTCTCTGGCACACAGATGGTTAACATTCTCTTATCTCTTATCTGTTTCACAGATAGCTGACTGCAGGGATATTCGGTCTTATTTTCATCAGGCGGCTCTGCAGCAGAGCCGAGATCAAATTAGTAAAAAATAATTATTTCACTGAAATGGTCATCTACGTGTGCTTGCAAACCAAGCACAAGCCAAGCACACGTAGAAGGCCGTATCAGAGAAATAATTCTCTTTTACTAACATGATCTTGGCTCTGCTGCAGAGCCGCAAGCCTATCATACAACAGGCTTCCCCTGCAGTCAGCTACAACTCTGACTTCCTGGAAGGGAGAAGTGGGGGGAACTTTGGGTACGGTTATCTCTCAAACCATAAAGGTTTGAGAGATGACACTGGGGACAGTTAAATTCTTTTTACCATGGCTACAATATGGGGATTAGTAATATTTAAGTACTACTATTCCTTTAAATTGTAAAAAATATGTTGTAGTGTTTATCCCCCTGAGTAAAACAAGGGAACTCCCACTGCTGAAAGGTGTTTTATTCAAAAGTCATTACAGCTCAAAGTTTAATTTTTTAGGTACACTATCACAGTGGCCTGAAATTGTACAGTGGAGCTGTTGCTACACCATCCTATGTAGATTTATGGTCCACGAACCAGAGCTGTCCATAGGATTGTGTAACAACAGCGCCACTGTACAATTTCAGGCCACTGTGATATTGCACCTAAAATAGAATCAACTTTGAGCTGTAATAACTTTTGAATAAAACACCTTTCAGCAGTGAGAGTACCCTTGTTTTACTCAGGGGGATAAACATTACAATATCAATTTTTTTTAAATATTAAGTATTACTATCCCTTTAATTAGGTATCCTTCTGAAATTAACTTGATCATAACTTAATTCCTTGATAGCTTTAGCTTTTTTCTTTTGATTTTCACTGGCTACACTGAATGCTTTGCCATACTGACTGTGTCCTGTCCTGCCAATATTAACTGATGAAGTATTGCACCTTTTTCCTCTTGGGGTCCCTGTAGTTATATAAGCAAATATTTAAATTAGGTATTACCATCCCTTTAACCCTTTGAGTGCCAGAGGGGTGCATTGCTTCACTCAAAGGATTAAACGGTTACAACTTTTGAAAGATACATGTCCCAGCAGAGTATCTTTAACCCTCTGAGTGCCAGAGGGGGTACGCAATGCACTCAGAGGGTTAACCCTGTGAATGATATAGAGGTGGTTAGCTAAAGTTATTCCTTTGAAATTGCAACTCATTTTTTTTTTTCTTTTTTTTAGCTAACCCGTGCAAAGAAAACGATGACATTGGGAATTGTCATGAGTTCCTTGACTATTGTGAAGATGAATATTTCACCATGGTTGCAGATATGTGTAAAGCATCATGTTCATGTAAAACTGAAATTATATAACTTTCAAATGTAAACCTTAGCATTTCAAATGGGTGTAATGAATTAAGAAATGCAAAGAAATATAGAATTAAAAACATTTTTTTCTATGTCTTATTCTTTTAGAGGAAAATTATTGGCAACTTTTATTTCTGTTGTTTTTTTTCCATAGTAATTTTACACTTATGTAATTAGGAATGCTTATATAAAGTTTCCCTTTTGTAATTTTTAGGAAAATAATACTGAGACTGATTTTATAAGAAGGACAGGTGGGTTTGGCAGTATGGAGGTTGGTGGAGAACTGGACACCAATCAATCTCACCATGCACTAAGGTGTCTTCTTCCTCTCATCCCTATATGTACACCCACATCTCCATGCTGTTCCATGCCTTCACTAGGTTTAAGATGTTGAAGTACCTCATTTGACAATGCAGCTTAATGAGCCATTGTCACATTTCTGTGGGTGTGCTTATATGTTAAAGTGCCTATTTGCCACATGCACTAAGCTCTAAAAGCCGGTGATATAATCAGGGTGCACAGAAACAAATTTTCCAACCTGAAGATGGTGACTGCCATATCTTCCCATAGTTTTTTATTCAGAAATATAGGCTAGTTTATATGTCTCTACCTTAAAGGGATAATTTTATCTTTATTTTATTTTGTAGGCATTAAAAGAACATGAAGAACGATATAAGTCTTATCTCTCAAACCTTTATGGTTTGAGAGATATTTACAAGCAAAGTTTCCCCTCCCGCCCCTTTTACCTAGTGTATGCCATCTCTTCTCAGATGTGGAATGCAGTCCATAGACCATACAGATAACAGAAGGGGGCAATCTTCTTCCTATGAGAACAATGAAAGCCCTGCCCCCCTTGACAAGTTTCTCAGGTTTTTCCCTTATCTTAATTGAAGATTGTCTCTCTCTCTGCAGTCTACCTGGGCACCTCCCTTCTGATCTGGCTGAACAGTGTTACATCAGTAAAAGGGGCGGGAGGGGGATACTTTGTCATTGAATTACTCTTGAACTACAACTCTGACAGAATTGAAATAACACTCTCCAAAGTCCAAATACTATGATGATTAATTAGAGCTGCTTTTATTATGAAACATTACTATCCCTTTAAAGCAGAATATAACAGAAGCCCTCCCTTAGCCCTCTGAGTGACATAGGGATGTGTAGTTCATTGTTTAGTAATAAGCTACAAACCCCTATGGCACTTAACCCCTTAAGGACCGGCAGTCCTGGGACATTTCCGTCCCATAATGACCGCATAGGAGCACTTGGACCCACCGGTACACGTGACCTGTCACGTGTATCGGCGCGTCATTATGAGGCCTGATAGAGATCGCTTCGATCTTGGAGCAGTCAATTTCAGGCCCTATTTTTACTTACAGCGCTCCCGGTAGAGCGATGTAAGTAAAAAGTACGTGACGTACTATGACCGTCATCGGTCCTTGAGTATTTCAAGGACCATGACGGTCATAGTACGTCACATGTCGTTAAGGGATTAAAAGATTAGGACATTCGCAATCACCTCCTCAAGTGACCTAACAGCGTATTCAAGTAAGCAGAGAACTGGCAGATCAGCTGTTACATGTAAACAGTGGACATGTTGCCATTCAGCTGATTTATGTAACAAAAGACTCAGCCAAACTCTGCATATCAAAGGAAGTGCCTTGCAGTGTATGGCGGAGTCTTATATTTATACAAATACACTGTTTACATGTTCTAGCTGATTTGCAATTTCCATGTTTACCGGAATCATCTGTTATGCAGTCAGGGAAGAGAACTATGTATGTTATATCCCTTTGAGTGCCACAAATACATTACACATCCCTAATGCAGGATTAATGGAGGGCTGCTGCTGTTCTTGGTACTGAAGTTTGAAGATGAGCGCATTCTATCTGGTCCACCACTTGCCCTTTCCACATTGCAATTTTTATATCAATCTCATATGCTAATCATCAAAGATTTCCTCCCTCCCTTTTCATATCTAATTCTTGGTGTATATGTCAAAGAGTATCCTATTCCCAGTGGCAAAGAGATCTCCGCAAAATTGCCAGACGCACTGCACCTTATATTGATCTTTAGTGCATTTCCCCACCCAAATTATTTTACAGTAAACCACCTGCTCTACAATGGACAAAAATATTTTAAAAATTCCCAGATTTAAACTGATACAAATGGGACTCTCCAGATTTCATAGCATTCAAGGGCTGTTTTGGTGTTTTTTGATTGGCTCAGGAGTTCTTACCTAATGAATTACTGCTAGATCCAAGGAGGTCTTATATTAGATAATTTGTCCCATCTTTTGATCTCACTATGTATGTATAGTGATGTCAGAACATGGTATCACCCACCAAATCCACCAGGGACCATGTTTTAAGGTAGTGGGGGGAGGGTGATACTTCGGGGCTATATCTCAGCCCCCTATTCTCCCAAAAAGTTAAATATGGCATAGTTGGAAAGATGTTCATGAACCATCAGTAACCCATTGAGTGTCAGAGGGAGTATGCAAAGATTTGTACTGGATACTTTTCTGGCACTTTAAGGGCTCAAATTAATGGAAACTGTAGGAATTTGGGAAGCAATGGTACTCATGTTGAAGTAGATTCTATAAGATCAGGTGATCAGATATATTTTGCCAAACTGTTGGCCTTCACTGTATTTGCAAATGGTAGTCATATCTAGGGGTGGGCAAAATGTCCTGTAGTGCTCCCACAAAAAAATCTGCAAAAACCATGTGGTTGTCTGCTTTTTTGCAGGAAAATCCGATTTAAATAAAGTAATAAACATTTTATCATTTTTGTCCATTGACAAAAATTTTTTCTATTATTTCAGTAGCTAGAAAATTTTCTCCCCTTTATTAGCATGTTTTTTGCCTTTTTGCTATAAAAACGTGCCATTTTCCAGGAAGTGAAACACAATAAATGCAGCTATAGGGTGAGGTAGAAGTGCTGTGCTACTGAGCTGTGATATTTATATCAAAATTTAGGCAAGAGAGGCTCATAGTGACTGCTACCACTATGAGCAGGTTTACAAACAATAAAAGGAAAATCTGGAAGGACCCTTATGTGTCCAGTGAGTCTGAGGAGGAGGAGGAAGTGACCACTACAGACCCAAGGCTGACCAGGCCCTCTAAATCAACCCTAGGGATCTTGGAGAAATTAATCTCACGGTAGGAAGAAAAAGGTAGTAGTAAGAGCAGGACAGGTCAGCTGCCTGTGCCTGCTGCCAATGTTGTGCCTGCTGCCAGTTCTGCCCCTACAACCACCAGTACAGTGCTGAACTTGCTGCCAGTGTTGAATCTACTGCCAATATGTCTTATAATTCTCAAGAAGGGAGGAAGGAGAAGATGATATCAAGTGTGACAGCAGGGGACCCAAAGTCACACTTGCCAGTAGTACTAGTACTACTACTAAGAAGGTCCAGCATCTTGTTAGTGTTCGAAATGAAGGAGGGGTTATCATCATATTACTAGTGATTGTAAGGAGGAAGACTCAGGGACTGAAGACTCAGCTGTGATAGTGAAGCAGCTGGTGGGACTAGCGTTAGGGGAGTGGTTGGGGAAGCAATGCAGAGCATCAAGACTAGCAGTCAAGGGAGCCCACACCATTTCACTGACCCTGGGAGCCACCTTCCCCTCTCAGCATTGTTCAGGTGGAACATGATCCCGAAGAAGGCAGAATTGTTGCCTAGCAGCAATAATACCACCACCACCAGAAGCACAGATCAGCTGATGCGCCTGCTGCTATTGCCAGTCTGCCTTCTTCAGTTCACCAAGAAAGGGCAAATGTGACATTAAGGGACCCCCTGTTCCTTTTCTCATCACCTTCTCCAATCAGTGTGATGTATGTAATAGAGCAGAAGATGCATAGAGGGACTGGTGGTAGTGATGATGATGTCGGTGGAGAAGTTGGGGTAGAAGAGACATTGAAGGCCTTTTTACCCAAAACTGAGAAGGAATGGGAAATAGGGATGAGGATGGACATCACCACCACCTGCAGTGAGCTTTTCGAATTTGCGAAGTTTGCAACTGCTCTAATTCCTGCTGCAGCTGAGTTGCAAGGACAACAGGATGCTGAGGAGCAAGCTAGTGTGCCACAGACCACTGTGGACATAGTGGAAATGGGGTCAACAAGTGATGTATGAGTAGGAGAGGTTCCACTTGCCAGCAGCTGCAATACTCCTGGTCCTAGTTGCAGTTCTGATTCTGAGGCAATAGCAGCAAAAGCAACAACATCATCCTCTGCCCCAGCCAGTGAAGTGGAATGTGGAGGAGAAGAGTTTGTTCTACTCTATGTTTCCCCTCCCCCCTGGGTGTGGGACTATTTTAACCTTGGGGTAGGCACAGTGCAGTCATCACCAATGGCACTGTGCACAATTTGTGACAAGTCAGTGAAAAGGGGAAAGGAGGTAACGCATCTTGGCACAACCTCCCTGACATCACACATGAAACACAGACATGACAGTTATGTAAAACATGTTAAAGCCAAACAATCACCACAGAAATCAAGCACCACTGTTGCATGCGAAAGGCAACAAGAGGCAAGGTGGAGATCAAAGAGGAGGAAGAATAGAGAAAACCAACCAGAGACTGAACGTTCGATGATGTGCGAAACACCTGGCTCACCATCACCGTCTTGCTCTTGGGTAACTACATCTTCTGACAATCCAACTCATTCATAGTTACCTCCCCCACCAAGTGATAGCCACTCTGTAGATGTCAGGATGTGGTAGTTCATGTCCACCCATTGCACACTGTGTGGTGCACTGACCACAAATGGTAGTGTGATGGAGGAGAATCGTAACCAGGGCATCAAACAACATCTGAGGAGATTCCATCCAGCAGAATATGCTAAGATGGTGGCAGGGAGGGTTCATGATTACTATTAAACTGTCAGCAAGATGTCATGTGTACTTAGAGGGGTGTGGGCAAGGGGCATAGTGACAGCAGCGGTACGTGGTTTCTGGTGGGGGGGATATCACATTGGGGACTCTAAGTGTCATGGTGTTTGGAAAGAGTTGTGCCAGATGTTTCATGTGAGTGCAGAGGGACCCATTGTTCCCAGTCCTTCCCTTATTTGCACTGTGCACTGTGGAGCTAATGTGGAAAGTGGAACCTTCATCTCCCGTCTCACTGCTGTTGTTGATCCAATTCCCCTTGCACTGTCTAATCATCCTGCTAGGTAAACAACTCAGCAGCAGAAGCAAGAACAACAGTTGCAAATTCTGCATCTACATCAGGGCATTTCACAATGGCCAGTGGCCACTGGCTCGAACAAAATGACCTGCTGGCACTAAAAGAGTAGGGCATTTTTTTCCCTGTTCAACTGATTCATTCCCCACATTCCACCAACATAAGCACCCTCATACTCCTAAATAAATACCATTTGAATGTTTTGTGTATAAATTCAATCTTCCCATTGATTTAAATTGAATGAGGTAGGAGAAAAAGGGAGAAAAACTGCACTTTTCATGGGAAATTATACACCAAGCGGGAAGTGCCATTATTCACAGATTTTCGTCCATCCTTAGTCATATCACCTCATATATGTTTCTTCTCTAAAGTAGGGATGGGCGAAAATTTTCACCTCAAACTGAAATTGGAGAAAAATGGCACTTTACACTTGGTGGATCATTTCCGGTGAAAAGTGCCGATTATCAGCTTTTTCCCGCTTTTTTCTCCTAGCTCATTCCATTGAAATCAATGGGAACATTGAAGTTACACACAACACATAGCAAATATTATTTTATTTCCCAAAGGCATAGTATAAAAGGGGCATGAGGGTGCCTGTGTTGGTGGGGTGTGGGGAAAGAATCAGTTGAACATGGAATGTTTTTTTTTTGTGGGGGGTTGTTTACTGGGATTGGGGGCAGTTAATAAAAAAATAAATCCCAACTACAATTTAAAAACCCCATAAGATGTGGTATTAAAGGGGTCAAAGGAGGGTTCTAGTGTTGGTGGGTGAAGTCTGGGGAATGAATCCGTTGAACAGAGAATTTGTTTTGGGGGGTTTCTTGACTGGTATTGGGGGGACAGTTAATAAAAAATAAATCAATAAAATAAAATAAGACATTTGTATGTAAAGTCATAGAGACAGGAACCCCCTGAAATAAGCTGACACTGAGGTGGACTGATACTTGACTTGATACAGTATTTTGTAGAGGATGATTTGTTAGATTTGTTGTTAGAGGCCCAAGCCCTGAAGAAACTTTGCTTTGTATGACTTAAGCTTGTTTGGCACAAGCCCTAAGGAAACATTGATTTGTAGGACTTAGTCTTGTTAGAAACAAACATGAAACATTGTTTATTTCTTTCTTGTAGGACTATGTTTTTTTATTTATTTTAAAGGGATAGTAATACTTCGTTTTAACTTTATTTTATTTTGTAGGCATTAAAAAAACATGAAGAATGATATAAGTCTTATCTCTGAAACCTTTATGGTTTAAGAGATATTCACAAACAAAGTATCCCCCCCCTGTTCAACCAGATCAGAAGGGAGATGCCCAGGTAGACTGCAGAGAGGGACAATCTTCAATTAAGATAATGGAAAAAGCTGAAAAAAAAGGGGGGAAGGGCTTTCATTGTTTTCATACAAAGAAAATTGTCCCCTTCTGTTATCTGTCTGGTCTTACAACCAGACTCACATTTGAGAAGAGATGGCTTACACTAGGAAAAAGGGGCGGGGAGGGGAACTTTGCTTGTGAATATCTCATAAACCATAAAGGTTTGAGAGATAAGACTTATATCATTCTTCATGTTTTTTTAATGCCTACAAAATAAAATAAAGTTAAAACTAAGTATTACTATCCCTTTAAAGCACAAGCTCTTAGAAAAAATGTCCTACTGGCTTAGTTCCAGCAGGTCATGTTGGCCACTGGCCACTGGCCATTGTCTAATGTCCTCCTGAATCTGAGTTCATAGTTGTGGAATTTGCAACTGCTGTTCTTGCCACTGCTGCTGAGTTGTTTTAAGCAGCAACATGATTAGGCAGCTGAAAGGGAATGGGATCAACAATAACAGTAACATGGGTGATGGTTTCACTTGCCATGACTAGCTTCAGTGATGTGTCTGAGGCAGTAGAGCACAATAAGTAGCCCCCAGTCTATCTGAAGAAAAGAAGAAGTTGGCCAATAATCCTTCTCTACCTGCCCCTCCTCCAAAATAAAGAATTTAAAGTTTTCGCTTGAGAGCAGGAACTGTGGCTCTCACCAGCAACTGCAATGTGCACAGTGTGTGTGGTTAATAACATCTGGGGGCACAACTGTATCCAAACACCATGACACCAGAAACCAAGTACTACCACTGTCACTATACCCCTTGTCCACACCCCGCTAAGGACACATGATACCTTGCTGACAGTTTAATAGTAATAATGAACCTTCCCTGCCAGCATCTTAGCATATTCTGCGGGATGGAATCTCCTCAGATGTCGCTTGCTTGCATTTCTCCTCCACCTGAAACGGGTTCCTAAGTCCGCGGATGGACACAGGCCGTCGTGCCGGGTTTCTCTCTCCTGAGTTGGGCTACAAGCAGGTAGCCTTGACGGTCATTCTGCAGAGCTCCTTCCTAGGATGGGGGCCAAAAGGAGACCCTTGATACCATCCAGTGACAAAGTGACAGGACACAGATGAAGTTCCAATGCGAACACACTTTATTCAACAAACCAGTTCTTTTATACAAGTTTAATCACATCAGGACAGCAGATTAAACAAAGGATACAAAAGGTAGTGACAAAGAGTTCACACATAACATAAAGGTCCAGACATACTAACATTAGCTAGACAAAGGGACTGATGAAGGGTAAACACTGGGACAAAAGGCTGAGGGGCTCAAATACACATTTCACACAATGGCCAGGGGGTTGAAGCATCTTTTTAGTCTGTTTGAATATTCCACTTCAACCCCTGGCCAATCAGCAAGATTTCCCACCACATTATTACTTCTTCTGAGGACTGTTGAGAAATAAATAGCTGAAAGTAAAAGTTGGGACATTTGGGATCAACCTCTTTTGCTCCTTTCTCATACCCCCAGACACTTATAACACAGATATAATAACAGCAAGATCAGCAAGGAACTTGGACCACAGCTGCTTGTGTCTTTCAAATCAAATAGGTCAGACAGAATGTTGGGGTATTTTGAATCAACCTCCTTTCTCCCTTCCTGTCCTCCAGACTCTCTTAATACAGAGAACAAATGTTGTGCCTACAATACTCCACTGTCTTCTATAGCTCAAAAATGAGCTGCTCTCTTTTCCTCTCAAAAACACAGAATGGCAATCTGTGGGAACATGCCACCCTTTTTATAGTATGCCTGTGTGAATATAAGGGAAACTTGCCATGTGCACAGTAGAAATTCAGTTTTCTCATTGATTTCAATGCAATGAGCTAGGTGAAAAAAAGCGGAAAAATTGTACTGGTATGGGAAATTAACCGCTCGGCGGAACGTGACATTTTTCTCGTTTATCTTTATTTGCACCTGTCCCTACTCATGACACAGGGTACCAAAAAACTATATTCAAAGAATTTAATATGTACAGCTTAAAAAGGAGGGAGAGGGATGATATGAAAGAAACCTGAATGAATGTTTATATAAATGTATTTATATATACACCTCCACGAGTTTACTTTACAATGTAAGGGTTTAGATAATACATGCTTGAAAGCTTACAATGTAAAGTAAGGTAGGGATACTGAATATATACGAGTTAAAGGGGTAGTAATGTTTCATAATAAAAGCGGCTCTAATTAATCATCATAGTATTTGGACCTTGGAGAGTGTTATATCAATTCTGTCAGACTTGTAGTTCAAGAGTAATTCAATGACAAAGTATCCCCCTCCCACCCCTTTTACTGATGTAACACTGTTCAGCCAGATCAGAAGGGAGGTGCACAGGTAGATTGCAGAGAGGGACAATCTTCAATTAAGATAAGGGAAAAACCTGAAAAACTTGTCAAGGGGGGCAGGGCCTTCATTGTTCTTATAGGAAGAAGATTGTCCCCTGCTGTTATCTGTCTGGTCTATGGACTGCATTCCACATCTGAGAAGAGATGGCTTACACTAGGTAAAAGGGGCGGGAGGGGAAACTTTGCTTGTGAATATCTCTCAAACCATAAAGGTTTGAGAGATAAGACATACTGTTCTTCATGTTTTTTTTAACCCCTTAGAGACCGGTGACGTACCCGGACCGTCACGCTGGTCCGGCACTTAAGGACCAGTGATGGTCCTGGTACGTCACGTACTATTACTCACCGCGCTCCTGCAGGAGCGCGGTGAGTAATACCGGGGACTGAATTTGATCGCTCCAAGACCGGAGCGATCTCTTTCAGTCCCTCAGTTCGGCGTGCCGGCACACGTGATCAGTCACGTGGGGTGGTACGCCGAAATTCTCTATCTGGTCCTTAAAGGACCACTCACCCCGCGACCGCTGGTCGTTAAGGGGTTAATGCCTACAAAATAAAATAAAGATAAAACAAAGTGTTACTATCCCTTTAAGTGCAGAATACAGTGAAAGGATAGAATAAACATCAATACATAAATAGTCTGGATAGGATAAACATCAATAAATAAATACATACATAATAAATAAATAAATACACGTGCCTGGGCGTGTGTGTCTGTGTGTTTACATGCCAGATTATGGATGTTATCCCCCATGCTATCTCTCATACTCTGTAAGTCTCTTAAGATTTAATGCTTTGCTGGTCCCTTGTTTTGTGGTAATGCAGTTCACATCCAAATGTAATGGGGTAATGTTATGTAATTGAATACTTGTTTTCACTCCTTATTTCATTTTGTTTTGTTGGAGGGGACAGGCACATTTCACACACTGCCCCAGTTATCCAAAAGCTGGGTGTGTTGACATACTCTAATATTTGTTTTACTAAGCATGATGTGTTCCAATCTATAGTACTTTGGGATATCTCCAAGTACATAAGGAAGCAATAAAAATAAATCCCTTTCATGACAACATTATATACTTAATGTTTTCCTTGATCATTTCCATAGTACCTCAAACTTACCAGCAACTTGTAGATTTTGAAGCCCTTCCTCTGCATAGACCTTATAGTCTTATGACCCCCTTTCTTGTCCTGAGATAGTAGCTCTTGAATAATATATACAAAATAATTTGTTAAATGTTTCATATGTAAATCCTCTTCTGTGGGAGCTGGGTTTTTTATTTTAGAGAAGAAAGATGTGTCTCTCTGCCCTTAACCCCTTAAGGACCCTTGGCGGTCATAGTAAGTCATGGTTCGATCCCAGTTAATGACCCATGACGTACTAAGACCGTCATGGAATTCCGGGCTCCCCCCTCATCTGCATGATGTTTGGGGAGTCCAGAACCAGAAATTTAACCCTTTGAATGCCAGAGTGGTACAGAATGCATTGCAATGCAGTGCATTCCGTACCACTCTGGCACTCAAAGGGTTAAAAAAAAAAATGCTCCGTGGTCCTTAACTGACTGCACCGCGCTGATCGGCCGGTTGTTAAGGGGTTAAAGTTGCCTGAACTTGATTACCAAGAATTCTTCCTGTCCCCTACCATTGATCTCTAGGTTATCTGTCTGTGAGGAGCCACAATTTTTTCTAAGCTGGATGTGAAGTGGGAGCCTATAACCTGGTCCACATTACAGAAGAGGGTGAATGGAAAACCACATTTAATACTCACCTTGAATCTCTAATAATACTCTTTGGGCTTTGTAATGTTCCTGCAATCTTCCAGTCCTTTATGAACAAAAACTTCAGAAATTTACTCTTAACCTGTGTCACTGTGTATCTGGATGACTTTCCGTTCTTGTCTAAAGACATGAAGGAACATTGTTTTCAAGTATCCCCTATGTCACAACTAGTTTGTGAGAAACACCTTTTTGCTAATATTTAGAAGAATAGTTTTCCTTTGAGAGCAGGAAGAAACTGTGCCTTTCATCAGCAACTGCAATGTGCATAGTGTGTGTGTGTAGGAAATAGGGAAAGGACTGGGAACAATGGATACATATGGTCTCACATCGAACAACTGGCACAACTGAAAGCAAACACCTTGATGCTTAGATCAGCAGTGTTAAATCATCCCCCAGAAACTAAGTACTGCTGCTGTCACTAGGCCCCTTGTCAACTCCCCTAAGGACATGTGACAACTGGCAAACTTTATAATAATGATGAATCCTCACTGCCACCAACTTAGCGTATTCTGTGGGATGAAATCTCCTCAGATGTTGCTTGATTCTATGCTTATGATCATACTCCACCACATTGCCATGTGTGGTCCGAGGACCACATATTGTGCAATGTATGGACATGAACCACCACATCTTGACTAGGAATGGGCAAAAATATCCTCCTCAAACTGAAATTGACAAAAAATGGCACTTTCCACTTGTGAAAAATTTCTCACAAAAAGGGCTGATTTTCTGCTTTTTCACTTTTTTTCGCCTAGCTCATTCCATTGAAATCAAAGGGAACACTGAAGTTACACCCAACACAAAGAAAATGTTATTTTATTTCCCAAAGGCATAGTATAAAAGGGGCATGATGGTGCCTGTGTTGGTGGGGACTGGGGAAAGAATCAGTTGAACAGGGAATTTTTTTGGGGGGGTTTATTTACTGGGATTGCGGGGCAGTTAATAAAAAATAAATCCTAAATACAATTAAAAAATCCCATAAGACATGGTATAAAACGGGTCTGAGGAGAGTGCCTGTGTTGGTGAATGAATGAATCATTTGAACAGGGTATTTGTTTTTGGGAGGTTTCTTGATTGCTATTGGGGGGGACAGTTAATCAAAAAATAAATCAAAATAATAAAATAAGAAATGTGTCTGTAAAGTGATAGAGACAGGAACCCCCTGACATAAGCTGCCACTGAGGTGGACTGATACTTGACTTGATAGAGAATTTTGCAGAGGATGATTTGTTAGATTTGTTGTTAGAGGCCCAAGCCCTGAGGAAACATTGATTTCCAGGACTTAGGCTTGTTAGAAACAAACCCCCAAAAATTATTTATTTTTTTGTAGGACTATGTTTTTTTTCTTTTCAAAGCACAAGCCTTGAGAAAAAAATCAAAATGCCCTACTGGCCTAATGCCAGCAGGTCATGTTGTCCAGTGGCCACTGTCAAATGTTCTCCTGAGTCCTGAGATGCAGCTGCTGTTCCTACTGCTTCTGCTGAGTTAGGAATGGGTGAAACTTGCCGCCTCAAACTGAAATCGTTGAAAAATGGCACCTTACGCTTGGCAAAAAAATTCCCTCAAAAAGTGCAGATTTTCTGCTTTTTTCCGCTTTACAAATAATATTTTACTTCCCATAGGCATTGTATAAATGGGGCATGAGGGTGTACCTGTGTTGGTGGGGTGTGGGGAAAGAATCAGTTAAACAGGGAATGTTTTGGGGGGTTGTTTACTAGGATTGGGGGCACTTAATAAAAAAGAAATCTTAAATAAAATAAAAGAAAATAAAAACCATAAGACATGGTATAAAGGGGTCTGAGGAGGGTGCCTGTGTTGGTGAATGAAAGAATCATTTGAACAGATTTTTTTTTTTCTTTTTGAAGCCAAGCCCTGAGAAAAAATTAAAAATGCACTACTGGCCTAATGCCAGCAGGTCATGTTGGCCAGTGGCCACTGTCAAATGTGCTCCTGAGTTGCAACAGCTGTCCCTACTGCTGCTGCTGAGTTGTTTAAGCAGCAGGATGATTAGGCAGCTGAAAACGAATAGGACCAACAATAGCAGTAACATGGAAGATGGATGATGAAGGTTCCATTTGCCACGACTGGCTCCAGTGATGTACCTGAGGCAATAACAGCAGAATATGTAGCCCCCAGTATTTGTGGAGAAAAGAACAAGTTGGCCATTAAATCGTCTTCACCTGCCCCTCCTCCAAAATCATCATGGGTCTGTTGTTATTAGAATATATTTTTTTCCCTTGAGAACAGGGAATGTGCACAGTATGTGTGTGGTAAATAACATCTGGGGGCACAACTGTATCCAAACACCATGACACCCGAAACCAAGTACTGCCGCTGTCACTGTACCCCTTTTCCACAGCCACTAAGGACACATGAAAAATTCCTCTAATTCCAAAATGTCCTTGCTAGTGGTGATGCCCATCCTTATTCCTGTCTCCCATTCCTTCTCAGTTTCTGCTAAAAAGGCCCTCAATGTCTCTTCCACCCCAGCTTCTACAGCATCATTACCACCACCACCACCACTAGTTCTTACATGCTGTTGTTGCTGCTGCTGCTCTATTCCAGACATCACACTGCTGCTTGGAGGAGGTGACGGGCAATGTGACAGAGGGTCCCCTAATGTCACACTTGCCATTGCCTTTTGACTTGAAGAAGAAAGCAGACTAGCACAAGCAGAAATAGCAGCAGGTACAGGCAGCTGATCTGTGCTCCTGCTGGTGGTATTCATTCTCAGCCTGCTTTCCTCCCCCAACACCAGTTCTGGCCTCTTCAGGTTCATGTTCCACCTGAACACTGTAGTGAAGAGAAGGGGAGAACTCCCAGTCCCAGGGTCAGGAGAATGGTGTGGGCTCCCTTGACTGCTAGTCTGGATGCTGTAAAATGTTTCTCCTACCACTCCGGCTGCTTCACAATTACTGCTACTACTAACACCAACCATATCAGGTTCAGCCGCAGAGTCTTCCTCCTCAGTTTCAAAGTCACTAGTAATATCAGGATATTGTTGATTACCCCCTCCTTCACTCCTAAGGCTACCAAGCTGCTGGACCCTAGTAGCAGTAGTACTAGCACTGGCAAGACTGCTTGGGCATGGCAAGAGTGATTTAGGGTCCATTGCTGTCACACTTGGCATCATTTTCTCCCCCCTGAGTACTACAAGACACACTAGCAGCAGGCAAAGTATTGGTGGCAGCAGGTTCAGCACTGGCAGAAGGTTCAGTACAAGCAACAGGTACAACAGTAGTGGCTGCGGGATTAGAAATGGTGCACTGACAGCAGGGGCAGCATGTCTGGCAACAAGTACAAAACTAGTGGCTGCAGGATCAGAAATGGTGGCACTGGCAGCAGGAGCAGCACGTCTTGCAGCAGACACAGGCAGCTCTCACTATCCCTTTCTCCCTTCCTTCCCATTCCCTTTTCCTCTCTTCCTTCCCTTTCCTCCCTTCCTTTCCTTTTCTCCCTTCCTTGCCATTCCCTTTTCTCCCTCCCTTCATATTAAATTCCCCAAGATCCCTTGGAGTGATTTACGGGGACTGTACAGCATTGGTTGAGTACTGCTAGTCACTTCTGTCTCCTCCTCAGACTCAGTGGACACAGTTCCTCTTTTTGCTGCTCATAGTGAAAGGAGTCACAATGAGCCTCTCCTGTATCAATTTTTGCTAAATATCACAAGAGAACAGCACAGCACGTCTATCTCGCTCTGTAGCTGCTTCTATTGCATCTGCGTTTAGCGAAAATGTCACATTTTTGTAGCGGAAGTGTGAAAACAATGTAAATCAACGGACGAAAACTTTTTAACCATTGAAAAAATGGCGAAAGATTTTGGCCAATGGGCAAAAGATGAGAAAATTTTAACCGCTGGTTTTAAAGCGGATTTTCCTGCGAAAAAGCGGATAACAACGTAGTTTTTGCAAAATTTCTCACTTGAACACGGCGACAACTTTCGCCCATCCCTATGTTTAAGCACCAGGATGACTAGGCAGCTCAAATAGAATGGGATCAACAATAGCAGTAACATGGAAGATGGAAGATGAAGGTTCCACTTGCCACGACTGGGTCCAGTGATGCACCTGAGGCAGTAGCAGCACAAAAAGTAGCCCCAAGTCTATGTGGAGAAAAGAAGAAGTTGCCCATTAAATCCTCTCCACCTGTCCCTCCTCCAAAATCATGGGTGTGTTATTATTAGAATTAAATTTATCCCTTGAGAGTAGGAACTGTGGATCTCATCAGTAACTGCAATGTGCACAGTGTGTGTGTGTGTGTGTGTGTGTGTGTGTGTGTGTTTGTGTGTGTGTGTGTGGTAAATAACATCTGGGGGCACATCTGTATCCAAACCATGGCACCCAAAACCAAGTACTGCTGCTGTCACTGTACCCCTTTTCCAGACTTGCTAAGGACACATGACAACTTGCTGACAGTTTAATAGTAATAATGAACCCTCCCTGCCACCATCTTAACATATTCTGTGGAATGGAATCTCCTCAGATGCCGCTTGATGCACTGATTGCAATTCCCCTCCACCACGTTGGTATGTGTGTTCAGTGCATCACACAGTGTGCAATAGGTATTGACGAACTGCCACATCTTAACATCAACAGAGTGGCTATCATTTGGCGGGGGAGGTAATGAACAAGGTGGATTGGCAGAAGATGTAGTTACCCTAGAAGGTGATGGTGAGCTAGTTGTTTCACTCATCATGGTACATCCAGTCTCTGCCTGGGTTGCTCTATTCCTCCTCCTCTTTCATCTCTGCTTCACCCCTTGTTGCCTTTCTGGAGAGGCAGGGAAAGCAAAAGCAGCGCTTGATTTCTGTGGTGGGTGTTTGTCTTTAAAATGTTTGATGTAAATGTCATGGTTTCTGTGTTTCATGTGTGATATCAGGGCGCTTGTGCCAAAGTGTGCTCCCTCCTTTCATTTTCTCACTGACTTGTCACAAATTGTGCACAGTGCCATTGCTGATGACTGCACTGTGCCTGCCACAACAGAAAAATAGCCCCACACCCATGATGACTTCAGAGGGAAGTGAACAGATGGAGAAGAATGGCCCCTTTCTTCTTGTCCTCCAGATTCCACTTCATTGTCTGTGGCAGTGGATAATGTTGCTGCTGTCACTGCTACTGCCTCAGATTCAGCACTGCAACTAGGATCAGGAGTATTGCTACTGCTGGCAAGTGGAACTTGTCCTAGTCCCGCATCATGTGTTGACCCCATTCCCTCTGTGTCCACGGTGGTCTGTGGCACACTAGCTTGCTCATCGCATCCTGCTGCCCTTGCAACGCAGCATCAGAAGGAATTAGAGCAGTTGCAAATTCCTCTAATTACAAAACCTCATTGCTAGTGGTGGTGGGGAGGTCCATCTTCATCTCTGTCTCCCATTCCTCCTCAGTTTCTGCTAAAAAGGCCATCAATGTCTCCTCCACCCCAGCTTCTCCAGCATCATCATCATCACCACCACTAGTCCCTACGTGCTGCTGCTTTATTCCAGACATCTAACTACTGCTTTGAGGAGGTGATGAGCAATGTGACAGACGGTCCCCTAATGTTACACTTGCCATTTCCTTTTAAACTAAAGAATAAGGCAGACTAGCAGCAGTAGCAGCAGGCACAGGCAGCTGATCTGTGCTCCTGCTGGTGCTGGTGGTATTAAATCTGAGCCTGCTCTCCTTCCCCAACACCAGTTCTGGCCTCTTCAGGATCATGTTCCACCTGGACACTGTAGTGAAGGGAAGGTGAGAAGGGCTACCAGAGCCAGAAGAATGGTGTAGACTCCCTTGAGCGCTAGTCTGGATGCTCTCAAATGTTTCCCCTACCACTCCGGCTGCTTCACCATTCCTGCTACTACTAACACCAGCCACATCAAGTTCAGCTGCAGAGTCTTCCTCCTCAGTCTCACAGTCACTAGTAATATGAGGGTAATGTTGATTACCCCCTCCTTCACTCCTAACACTAACAATCTGCTGGACCTTAGTAGCAGTAGTACTAGCACTTGCGGGACTGTTTGGGAGTGGCAAGTGTGATTTAGGGTCCCTTGCTGTCACACTTGGCATTATCTTCTCCCACCCCCCTCCTAAGTACTACAGGACACACTAGCAACAGGCAAAGTATTGATGGCAGCAGTTTCAGCACTGGCAACAGGTACAGCACTGGTGGCAGCAGGGGCAGCACGTCTGGCAGTAGGTTCAGCATTGGTGGCAGCAGGGGCAGCACATCTGACAGCAGGTACAGCATTAGTGGCAGAAGGGGCAGCACATCTGGCAGCAGGTACAACACTAGTGGCTGTAGGTACAGCAATGGTGGCACTGGCATCAGGGGCAGCACGTCTTGCAGCAAACTATCATGGTGCCTGTGCTCTTTTTGTTTTTTTTCTGTTAGTATAGTCTGTGCCTTGCTCCCATTGGCTACCCTGTGTTAGTCCTGCCCAATATGACCTTTATATACAGGGCTAGGGGCAGCCCTCCCATACCCTTTCGTGGTGTTCCTGTGCCAGTGCTTATTTCTGCTCAGTGTTTCCCAGTGTACCGACTTGGCCTGCCTGACTACCCTGAATTTTGTCTGCTATTCTTGTGTACCGACCCGGATGGCCTGACTATTCTTCTGACGTTCCTGCTCCGTGATTCAACCCGGCTTGGCTGACGTTCCTACTCCGTGACTCTGACCCAGTTTGGCTGATGTTCCTGCTCCGTGATTTGACCCGGCTTACCTGACGTTCCTGCTCTGTGACTCTGACCTGGTTTGGCTGACGTTCCTGATCCATGATTCGTCCCGGCTTGGTTGGCGTTCCTGTGCTGTGTCGCCTAGGCGACATTCTGACTGCCCGGCAATTGGGTTATTTCCTTGTGCAGAGTATCAGCGGCCAGTCTCCGTTACTGCTCCGGCAGTTGAGTCACTGGTTGCCTCCGGTTATACTTGTGCAGAGTGCAAGTGTTATCTCCGATACTGCTACGGCAGTTTACCTTGGGCCTAGTCTCCGTTACTGCCTCTGCTCAGAGAAAGTGTCTGCCTCCATTACCACTCCGTCTGTGGAGCCACCGGTTGCCTCCGGTTGTACTTGTGCAGAGTGCAAGTGTTGTCTCCGATACTGCTACGGCAGTTTACCTTGGGCCTAGTCTCCGTTACTGCCTCTGCTCAGAGCAAGTGTCTGCTTCCGTTACCACTCAGGCTGTTGAGCCACCGGTTGCCTCCGTTAGACTTCAGCAGTGTGCAAGTGTTGTCTCCGTTACTGCTACGGCATTAACTCACGTGTCTCTGTTTCCAGTATTGCCTAAACAGCTCATGCTTATCTGGCTTTTGGCGTTAACAATTCCACAGCTGTTTATATGCAGGGAGTCCCATCACTGACCTCTCTGCACTTGGGACTGTTTACACTCTGAAGATCTTTAACCCATGCAAGAACTTGCTCCTCGGAATCCATCACTCTGCCTGACCTGTGTCAGTATAGACTATTTTGGACTTATTGTTTATGCTGGACCTGTGTAGGCCTATGTATCTATAACCTGTCGTGTGTCTGTACTATTCTGCTGATAAACTACAGGACCTGTGAAGGTTATTTATTTTAATAAAACTGTGTTTTATCCTAAAACCCGGTGTCTGTGTGTCAAACAAACCGTTACACAAACACAAGCAGCTGACCTGTCCTACTCTCACTAGTACTACCCTTTTCTCCCTCCTTTCCCATTCCCTTTTATCCCTCCCTTCCCATCAAATTCCCCAAGGTCCCTTGGGTGATTTATGGGTACTGGACAGCATTGGTTCAGTACTGCTAGTCACTCCCTCCTCCTCAGACTCAGACTTAGTGATAGCAGTCTCCTGCCTCAATTTTGCCAAAATATCACAGCAGAACAGCACAGCATGTCTATCTTGCTCTGCAGCTGCTTCTATTGTGTCAGTCTTCCTCAAATACGTCACGTTTGTATAGTGGCAATCAATGGGAGGAAACTTTCTAGCCATTGAAAAAATGGCAAAAAATTTTGGTCAGTGGGCAGAAAATGTGAAAATTTTAATTGCTAATTTTAAAACTAATTTTCTTGTGAAAAAGTGGACAACAACATGGTTTTCACTAAATTTCTCACGGGAACACTGCAACAACTTTTGCCCATCCCTAATCCTGACATCTACAGAATCACTATCAGCTGGTGTGGGTGGTAATGATGACAAAGGTGCCTCCCCAGAAGACATTGCTACATATTCTCAAGCCTGAACCCTAGTGCAAGAAGCTAATGATGAGATGGTATTTCACTCAAAAACCTTCAGGCTTTGGCTGGGTTTATCTATTCTTCCTCTTCGATTTCTGCCTACATTTTTTGTGCCTTTGGGGACTCTGATGAGAGACAGGGGGTACAGCAAAGGTGGTTCCCAATTTCTTTTGTGGTGGCTTGGCTTTAACATGATTCACATAAATGTCATGGTGTCTGTATTGCATGTATTTTATGAGGAACAGCTGTGCAAAAGTGTGCCACCTCCTTTCCCCTTTTCAGTGACTTGTCACACATCACTGATGACTGCAATGTGCCTGCCCAAGAGAAAAATATTACCACACCTATGATAGGTGAAGGGACAGGTGGAGAAGAATGGCCTTCTTCTTCTTCTCCAGAATCCCCTTCATTGGCTTGGACAGGTGATGCTGCTGCTACCTCAGAATCAGCTCTAGAACTAGGACCTGGATTATTGTTGCAAGTGGAATCTGTCCTAGTCCCAAATAACTATTGCTGGAACACAAAGGCCACTGTGGTCTGCTGCTGAGACAGATGAACATCTGGCTCTGGCGACTCTGCAGCAGGATGGTGGTGTTGATGCCCATCCCCATTTGCATATATATCTCCTATTCCTTTTTGCTTCAAGCTTTAGGCCCTCATTCTCTCCTCAACAGCAGCTGCTTCAACATAACCCTCGCTGTCATCACCACTGCCACCAGTCTCTTGCTGCTGCTGTATGGGAGTGACACTGGTTGGTAAGAGGGTCCTGTACTGTCACATATGTCATCTCTTCAGGTGAAGAAGGCACACTGGCAGCAGTAGCAGTAGGCACAGGCAAGAGAAGTTTGATGTTGCTCATACTGCTAGCCAGTTCTGCCTTCTTTAATAGAATTCCCCATCTGTACAATGCTGGGGGAATGGGAATCACATGGAAAGTTGTATGTGGGCTCCCATGAATACTGACTGTTTGCTGACTTCCCCTTATACCTCAGCAGCATCAGGGCCCATCCATCTATTCCCAGCAGCTGCTGCACTACCACCACTCTCACCAGCCTCTAGCTTCTGTGTGGTAGTGAGACTGCCTTAGGGTCCTCTGCTATCAAACGTGTCATCTTCTCCTCAGGAGGGCATGCTGGCAGCAGTAGCAGCAGGCACAGACAACTGACCTGTTCTGTTCATACAGTTACCCAGTAATGACTTTTTTAAAACTTTCCCCCAGATCCCAAGTGATGATTTTGGGGGACTGGGCAACATTGGGTCTGTGTTCTAGCAGTCTCTTTAGCACTGGTGGTAACTTCATCCTTCTCCTCTGTGTCAGGATCCTGCCAGCTTGTTTTTTTTTAATACTGCTGCTCATAATGTCAGACAGCACTATGAACCTGTAATAACCTTATTTCACTTTATAATTTGATTATAATTACATTTTCTGATTTCTCTCCCTCCCTCTTCTAACTACTTCCTATTTACAGTATGTTTTTTTGGTGTGAAAATCCTAGGTTTTTATATTATTTGGTCAATAATTTTCACAATTTTTTTCACTAGTGACCCCTCAACTTTGGAATGCCCCCCCTATTACAGATGGGCAAAAATTTCTTCCTCAAACTGAAAATTGGAAAAAAATGTCACTTTCCGATTGACAAATAATTTCCAGTGAAAAGTGCTGATTTTCCGCTTTTATTTGCTTAGCGTATTCCATTGAAATCAATGAGAACATTAAAGTTACACACAAAACATAGGAAATATTATATTGTTCCCCAAAGGCATAGTATAAAAGGGGCATGAGGGTGCCTGTGTTGGTGGTGTGTGGGGAAAGAATCAGTTGAACAGGCACTGGGATTGGGGGGCAGTTAATAAAAAATAAATCCTAAATACAAATGAAATACCCAATAAGACATGGTGGAAAAGGGGTCTGATGAGGGTGCCTGTGTAGGTGGGTGGAGTCTAGGGAATTAATCAGTTGAACAGGCAATTTGTTTTGGGGGGGGGGGTTCTTGACTGGCATTGCCGGGACAGTTAATAAAAATATACATCAATAAAATAAAATAAAAAATGAGTATGTAAAGTCATAGAGAGAGGAACCCCCTGACATAAGCTGCCACTGGAGTGGACTGATACTTGACTTGACAGTTATTTTGTAGAGGATGATTTGTTTGATTTGTTGTTAGAGGCCCAAGCCCTGAGGACTTAGGCTTGTTTTTGTTTTTTTAATTTTTTTGTAGGGCAATGTTTTTTTTTTTTTTTTTTAATTAATTAATGTATTTTTTTTTTCAAAGCTCAAGCCCTGAGGAAAAAAATGGCCTAGTCCCAGCAGGTCATGTTGGCCTATGGCCACTGGCCATTGTCAAATGTGCTCCTCCTGAGTCTGAGTCCATAATTGCAGAATTTGCAACTGGTGTTCGTGCTGATGCTGCTGAAATATTTAAGCAGTAGGATGATTAGACAGCTGAAAGGGAATGGGATCAACAATAGCTGTAACATGGGAGATGGATGATGAAGGTTCCACTTGCCACAACTAGCTCCAGTGATGTGCATGAGGCAGTAGCAACACAATAAGCCCCCAGTCTACGTGGAGAAAAGAAGTTGGCCAATAATTCTTCTCCCCCTGCCTCTCCACCAAAATCATGGGTGTGTTGTTATTAGAATAGAAACTTTTCCCTTGAGAGCATTAACTGTGCCTCTCATCAGCAACTGTAAAGTGCACAGTGTGTGTGGTAAATAACATCTGGGGGCAAAACTGTATCCAAACACCATGACACCAGAACCCAAGAACTGCCGCTGTCACTATACCCCTTGTCCAGTCCCCGCTAAGGATGCATGACAACTTGCTGACAGTTTAATAGTAATGGTGAACCCTCCCTGCCAGCATCTTAGCATATTCTGTGGGATGGAATCCCCTCAGATGCTGCTTTATGCACTGATTGCGATTCTCCTCCAACACACTGGCATGTGTGGTCAATGCACCACGCAGCGTGCCACATCCTAACATCAACAGTGGCTATCATTTGGCAGGGGAGGTAATGATGAGTGAGGTAGATTTGCAGAAGATGTAGTTACCCTAGAAGGTGATGGCGAGCTAGTTGTTTCACTCATCATGGAACATACAGTCTCTGCCTGGATTGCTCTGTTTTCCCTCCTCTTTGATCTCTGCCTTACATCTTGGTGCCTTTCTGGAGAGTCAGGCGGTACAGCAACAGTGGTGCTTGATTTCTGTGGTGGGTGTTTGGCTTTAACATGTTTGACATAAATGTAATGGTGTCTGTGTTTTGTGTGTGATATCAGGTTGCTTGTGTTCCCTCCTTTCCTCTTCTCACTGACTTTACACAAATTGTGCACAGTGTCATTGGTGATGTCTGCACTGTGCCTGCCCCAAGAGAAAAACAGTCCCACACCCATGACTTTAGGGGGGAGAGAACAGATGGAGAAGAATGGCCTCTTTCATTTTATCCTCCAGATTCCCCTTCACTGTCTGTGGCAGCGAATAATGTTGCTGCTACTGCCTCAGATTCAACATTGCAAGTAGGACCAGAAGTATCGCTGGCACTAGCAAATGGAACTTGTCCTAGTCCCACATCACTTGTTGACCCCATTTCAACTGTGTCCAAGGTGGTCTGTGGCACAACAGCTTACTCCTCAGCATCCTGCTACCCTTGCATCTCAGCAGCAGCAGGAATTAGAGCAGTTGCAAATTCCTCAAATTTCAAAATGTCTCTACTAGTGTTGAGCGAGCATGCTCGGCCGATGCTCGGATCGGCTCGAGCATCGCTCTGCTCGGCACATGGCGGTACTCGTCGAGTACCGCCATGTGCTCGCCCGCCATGTTCGGGTGGCGGGGATCTGTGCCGGAGGAGGCACAGATCTGAAGACGCTCCGCTGGACCACCAGGGACTGGAGGTACGGGGGCATTGCGGAGATGAAGGGGGCATTGCGGAGATGAAGGGGGACAGTGTGGAGATGAAGGGGGACATTGTGGAGATGAAGGGGGACATTGCAGAGATGAAGGGGGCATTGCAGAGATGAAGGGGGCATAGCGGAGATGAAGGGGGACATTGCAGAGATGAAGGGGGCATTGCAGAGATGAAGGGGGCATAGCGGAGATGAAGGGGGACATTGCAGAGATGAAGGGGGCATTGCAGAGATGAAGGGGGCATAGCGGAGATGAAGGGGGACATTGCAGAGATGAAGGGGGCATTGCAGAGATGAAGGGGGCATAGCGGAGATGAAGGGGGACATTGCAGAGATGAAGGGGGCATTGCAGAGATGAAGGGGGCATAGCAGAGATGAAGGGGGACATTGCAGAGATGAAGGGGGCATTGCAGAGATGAAGGGGGCATAGCGGAGATGAAGGGGGACATTGCAGAGATGAAGGGGGCATAGCGGAGATGAAGGGGGACATTGCAGAGATGAAGGGGGCATTGCAGAGATGAAGGGGGCATAGCGGAGATGAAGGGGGACATTGCAGAGATGAAGGGGGCATTGCAGAGATGAAGGGGGCATAGCGGAGATGAAGGGGGACATTGCAGAGATGAAGGGGGCATTGCAGAGATGAAGGGGGCATAGCGGAGATGAAGGGGGACATTGCAGAGATGAAGGGGGCATTGCAGAGATGAAGGGGGCATAGCGGAGATGAAGGGGGACATTGCGGAGATGAAGGGGGACATTGTGGAGATGAAGGGGTCATTGACCAGGCACCCTCCCCTCATCAGAGCAGGGGGTGCCTGGAGTAATGCTCGTGTCGCCCCATTGAAGTCAATGGGGCTTGGGTGCTCGGCCGAGCACTCGAGCCTCCGGCGGTGCTCGGTCAGAGCACCCGAGCATCGGGGTGCTCGCTCAACACTAGTCTCTACTAATGGTGGTGGTGATTCCCATCCTCATCCTGTCTCCAATCCTTCTCAGTTTCTGCTGAAAAGACCATCAATGTCTCTTTGACCCCAGATTCTCCAGCATCATCATCACCACCACAACTAGTCCATATGTGCTGCTGCTCTATCACAATCATCTTACTGCAGCTTGGAGGAGGTGATGAGCAATGTGACAGAGGGTCCCCTAATGTCACACTTGGCCTGAAGATGGCAGATTGGTAGCAATAGCAGCAGGTAAAGGCAGCTGATCTGTGCTCCTGTTGGTGGTGGTATTAATTGTGTGCCTGCTCTCCCCCCAGCAACAGTTCTGGCCTCTTAGTCTTCAGGATCCTGTTCCACTTGGACACTTTAGTGAAGGGAAGGGGAGGACTCCCAGCATCAGAGGAATGGTGTGGGCTCCCTTGAACGCTAGTCTGGATGCTCTCAAATGTTTCCCTTACCACTATGACTGTTTCACCATTACTGCTACTACTACTAACACCAACCACATCAAGTTCAGCCTCAGAGTCTTCCTCCTCAGTCTCATAGCCACTACTAATGTGAGGATAATTTTGTTGATTACCCCTCCTTCACTCCTAATGCTAACAAGCTGCTGGACCTTAGCAGTAGTACTAGCACTGGTGGAACTGCTTGGGAATGGCAAGTGTGACTTAGGGTCCCTTGCTGTCACACTTGGCATCATCTGCCCCCCCCCCCATCCTGAATACTACAGGACACACTAGCAGCAGGCAAATATTGGTGGCACCAGGTTCAGCACTGGCAGCAGGTACAGCACTGGTGGCAGCAGGGGCAGCATGTCTGACAGCAGACACATCAATGGTGGTAGAAGTAGCATGGGCAGCACATCTGGCAGCAGGTACAGCACTAGAGGCAGCAGGGGCAGCACTTCTGGCAGCAGGTACAGCACTAGAGGCAGCAGGGGCAGCACTTCTGGCAGCAGGTACAGCACTAGTGGCAGCATGGGCAGCACGTCTGGCAGCAGGCACAGCACTAGTGGCAGCAGGGGCAGCAATGGTGGCTGCAGGTACAGCAATGGTGGTCCTGGCAGCAGGGGCAGCACATCTTGCAGCAGGCACAGGCAGCTGATCTTTCCTGCTCTCACTAGTACTACCCTTTTTTCCCTCCCTTCCCATTAATTTCACCAAGATCCCTAGGGTGATTTAGGGTGTCTGGACAGCACTGGTTCAGTATTGCTCACTTCTTCCTCCTCCTCAGACTCCTCAGTGGACACATAATAAGGGTCCTTCCAGTTCCTCTTTTTCCTGCTCATAGTGATAGCAGTCACTATGAGCCTCTTCTGCCTCAACTTAACAAACAAATAACAGCACAGCACATCTACCTCGCTATGTAGCTGCTTCTATTGTGTTTCGCTTTCTAGAATAAATCATGTTTTTATAGCTAAAAGACAAAAACAAAGTGAATCAATGAGCGAAAACTTTCTAGCCACTGAAAAATTGGGGGGGGGGGGGATTTTGGCCAATGGCAAAAATGCGGAGATTTTACTCATTGTTTTAAAAGATGATTTTTGCTACGAAAAAGCAGAGAATTAAGTGGTTTTTGCAAGATTTCTCGCAGGAACATGGTGACAACTTTCTCCCATCCTTACTTCCTATCACCATTCGCCAATCATCCACACTCATCATTTTCAAGCATCTCCTCAAAACCCTCCTGCTCAAGCAGGCATCTCAGTAATGATATCCTCCTTTTGCACACCGATAGTCACATCAGAATCCTTCTGCACTTCCTTCACTATATTTTGTACTTGCATTTACGATCTTCCCCCTCATGTCTTTGAGTGTCGTTATGAATTCTAATTATATTGTAAGGTACTTGGGGCAGGGTCCCTTTCCCAGTGTATGATTCCCTTGCTGCACTTTCCCCCACAAATAATGCAATGATCACACTTTGGCCTAATGCTCTTGTCCCAGTTCTATATTTTTGGTATTGTTCTATTTCAACTTCTGCAAAGCTTTGTGTACATGTATGGCACTATACAAATAAAGATACCTACATAAATACACACACCACATGCACACACACACACCCATCCCAGTTTCCAAGTACGAATAATACACAATAAAAAAATCACTTCATATATACTTAAAAAGTTTTTTTCATAGTTTACAAAGCACAAAACTTATTAGATAGGATAAGTAGGATTAATGCTAAAGACTCATCTCTTTAGAGAAGTGAACCACCAAATCATAGAACATCTTCCTGACTTTTCTTAGAAAACTTCCTCATCTGTACTTCAATAATCCATCTGTTTTAAACTCCTATAATATATTTTGAATAAAATTCTAGTTGGCCTAAATCCTGACTTCTTCTAATATTTACGTTCAAAACATACTGTATCAATATCTATAATAATTTTGACTATGCCCTAGTATATTTAATGTAAAGATGGAATAGAAATCCCTCTAATTAGAACATTGTATTCTTAAAACACTTTCCTTGATAATTACCATAGAACAAAACATTGTATTAGGGATGAGTAGGGCTCAGTATTGCTTTGTAACAGGAAATAGAAATAGGAAGTTGAACCACAGCTTAATTATTGTTTATTCTTATGTAAGGTCTGTCACATTCAGCACATAGGAACAACTGAAATAAAATTACAAACTTATTTTTTTTGCGGGGGGTAAAGTAATCTGTTTCATAGAAGATGATGGCTAAATAGTAATATGATATATAGAAATGTAGAGCCATATGTTCAAATGAAAAGTGGGGTAATTCTAGGATACACCAGCTGAAGTATGGTGTGGGATAATATGTGGAAAGGCTGGGGGACATTGTATGGTATCAGAGGGTCTGCCCTGGAATGGATAGTAAATGGTTAACATATTCTTAAAAAACATTTGGATTGTGGAAATTCTATATTAAACCTCTGAGTGTTAAAAGAGATAATGGGCTCCTTTGCTTGAGCTGGGGTGGTGGTGGAAATATTTAAGTGAGATTATGGAGATTGATATTGGATTTTTTCTTTCTCTGTCCATTATCTGTGGGGGAAGGCAGTCATATCTGGAACTTACTCCCTTATCTTGTGTGAAAAGTTTGGCAGTACAAATTCCTGGAATGCCTTTGTTTATCTAGTTAGGAATTTGACATAATACACATGTATGTGTCACCATATATGCAGTTGTTTTATCTTGTTTCTTCACCTCGTGGGGTAAAAGAGTATTGCTACTAGGGTTTTTAAATTAAATAATCTTATCTTTGACTAAGCAATCAGAGAGTCTAAAACGTTAGTCTTACATCCTATTCCAATGATCTGGCAACTCATCCTATCAGAAAAGGATGGGTTGTAACTGTCTAATAAGATTTTTACCTTATAAGTACAGTGGCTGGATGCCAAGGAGGTCTGTTTGTTCTGACTTCCATGAAGTAATCAACTGAACCAAAGCCTAAGAGAACCACACCTTAATTTGTCTGGTAATTATACCTTTCTTTACAATTAATTCCGTATAGCCCTAAGAATTATTATTCGTTCCTTTATTTAGGAATAATAGCCTTATAATCGATTTTAATGGAACTGGCCAATCCATTTTAAAATTATTATAATAAATCATTAATTTTTTAGTTTATTCTGGTGAATAAACAAAATGAATTACCAAATTTGTCCAAATAATTGTGAGATAGTTGATAGCAGTTCAGATCAAATAGGGTTATGAATCAGTTTTAAATCTAATTATTAACACCTATAGAACCATATTTATGTGTTTCTGAAAAGGTCATTGAGCTTAAATTTGATCCGGTGAATTTTGTTATTAACACTTATTTGGCCCTCTGGCAAGTTTTTCCATTTATTTTTTATCTTGGTGTGTGTTTCATAGGATTCTTTGTTTTCATGTGTTCTATTGCATGACATTATAGGCCTACATTTTGTTCTGTTGAGAAAATTCACTGGGACTATCTCTCAGAGGACAAAAGAAGCTGCCATCTTGGGTGAGGCAACAATATAAACCATAATCTCTGGTTAAACCTTGCTGTGCTATATGGCGTAGCAAACATGATATTGCCACTGTCATTTTATAGTAAATGTTGCATGCAATATATTACTATGAGCTTAGCTCTCTAAACAGACATCATTTGATTTATTTCTGATTATAATCTTGCTATAATCCATTATTGCCAATTATGTCTCATCCAGAAGGTATGCAATATTGAAAATAGTAGATAAATAGTTAAATTGTATTTATGTGATCTGAGACATTTTGTCTTTCAGATACATTTCTAAATCTTGAAATATTGTGGATGTGGTAAAAGGAATTGTTATGAGATCTGTGTTTTAAATTAGCCCAATTCACATAACAAAATCCCTTATACCTTAATTAGAATAGTTTATACATGTTTTGGGGCAGGTATTTATTTGCACTGCAGCCAACTGTATTATCATTATTTGTAAGGAACAATTAAGCCTGTCTGTGCTGCTGTGTTCAAATATTGATATTATACCTCTGGATACACCTATGCAAATTTTAATCCTGTGTATGTTGGATAATGTTACTCTGTAATATTGGTTATTAATTTACTGTAGGTCAATTAACTAAGTCATATTAGAAGATATATCCTTGAGTCATTTTGTGTTCACCTATATTCCTGTCATGCTGATTATATATATATAATACTTGAATTTAAATAATATATATCTATATATTTGCACAAATATGCGTAATTGATTATTTTAATCAATTCTATACTGTGAAGTAGCGTGTCAATACCTAGTTTGTGTAAATATCTCAAATTTATTTAACTACCCATTTTTATTTATTTATGGGAGATATACAAAAATAATTGGGTCTCCTGTTAACCCTTTCCTCTGTGTATATCCATTATAGTGGTTTTATTATTACTGTGGGTCAAGGCTGGGGTTACAGTGTGTGTGTTTGGTTCTTTGGTTACTGTTAGGCAAGGCTTGGTGGGCAGTGTGTGGTTCTATGAATAATGTAGTGAAAGCCTGTGGGACAGTTCATGGCTCTATGGTTGCTGGGAGGTAAGGCTGGGGGGGCAATGTGTGGTTCTATGGGTAATGTGGGCAAGGCTGTGGGGACAATGTGTGATTCTATAGATAATGTGAATCAATGCTTGGGGGCAGCATGTGGTTCTACGGTTACTGTGGGGTAAAGCTAAGGGACAGAGTGTGGTTCTGTGGATAGTGTGGGTCAAGGTGAAAAGTGTGTGCTTCTAGGGATAGTGTGGGGCAAGGCAAGGGGGAAAGTGTGTGGGTCTTTGGTTACCATGGGACACAGCTGGGGTATCAGTATTTGTGGTTCTATGGATAATGTGGAGCACGGCTGGAGGAACAGTGTGTTCTTCTATGAAAATATGTGGGTCAAGACTTGTGACCCACAGCATTTTTATTTCATCATAAAGGCTATCATTCCCACACCAGACTAAATACCATATTGATATGGGTTTATCTAACTCATGCACCACAAGTCCAACTCTTCATTCATTCCCATCGGAACCATGGTTTGCAAAGTAAATATCCAATAGGATTCACATTGTGCAAGCTTGGTGAATCTGTCGCCTCCGCGTACTTGAGGTTGAATTTGATCAATTATATATAAAGAAATGCTGGTAGGGTCCTGTTTGTGATGTTTGAAAAAATGTCTGGACTCACTATGTTTGATGTTACCGTTGTTGATATGATTCCTATGCTCCAAAAAACGTTCTTTGATGGGTCTAATCGTTCTCCCCACATATTGAAGTTTGCAGGGACATTCCAGAAGATAAATAACATACTCGGATGTGCAGTTATAAAAACCCTTAATTGGAAAAGTTTCACCTATGGAGTTACTATTGAAGCTTTGAGTCTTATGTTTTATAAATTGTCAGGTGGTGCATGGAATATGTCCACATTTGTAGATTCCCTGAATAACTGTTCCATCTGTTACACTTCGGAAACCATCCTTCCCAATGGTATTGCTTTTGATGTTGATGTTACTAGGTGCTAGACTAGTTTTCAAATTTTTGATTTCCGGTAAATCACCTCAGGTTTACTTGGAAGCAATGTATGTAAAATTCTGTCACCTTTCAAAATTTTCCAGTGCTTCTGTAAAATCTTCTCAATTTGCTTCCCAGCATTATTATATCTGGTGATGAAAGGAACCACAGGGGCCTTTTTCTTTTTGGAACATTTTTTGGTCTTGATTGACAAAATAGTCTCTCACTGAGTTTCTTTCACTTTGTTAAGGGCTAAATCAATATTTTCTTCTTTATATCTCTTAATTAGAAATTTCTTTTTTAATTCTTCAGCTTGTTCACAAAATGTATGGTCCTCTGTACAATTCTGACGTATGCGGTAAAACTGGCTCAAAGGTACACTATTGAGCCAGTTTGGATGATGGGAGCTAGAAGCTTGGATAAAGGTATTGCCATTCACCTCTTTGTAGTGTGTCTTGGTGATTATCTTTTTTTTTTACGACTACAATACCCTTTGCTCCATCCCATTTATGACATTCTCCTATATGTACTAGCGCTTTCTCTATCCCCTTTTTATACATTCAGCAGATGCCTGATCTATTTTATTGCTCAGACATGACTAGGTGCAATCCACAGGTACACACACATAATGGCAGGAGTGGATGAAAAGTATATTCCTCAAACTGGGGTTTATTCTGTAAACAAAAGAAATGCTTTGCTTTTCTGTGGAAGTTTCCATCAAAAGTATATGTAGGAATTTTCATGGTAATTAATGGATATATATTTCTTGAGCCATGGCTACTCTTCACTTTTCCAAACCTCTTCACACTGTTTAGCTCTCATGACAGGGAGAAATGGCTCATTGAGCCACTGAACTATAGTGAAGGGTGGTAAGAGGGTGAGAGATTGCACTGTTGGCTTCCAGAGAGAAGCTAGACAATGTGTTCTGATTGGCTGATTTAGACTTATCAGAAACAAAGAAATGGTTGTGTGTATGAAAATAGACTTTTCGCTGGAATTCCTAGGTGAATTATTAAGTGAATGTACAGATTCACCAGCACAGAACCACTGTAGTTAGACTAACACAGTGGCTGTGTTTCAGAGTATGCACTATAGTGTTTGAGCATTGTAATGCTTTCCAGTGGAAATCTTTGCCATTGTTAGGAGTTTAATGCCAGCCAGTCTCATACACTAGCCCCATAGCAGATTGGGTAATGGCATCAAATCACACTATATTATACTGTATAGTATTAAAGGGATAGTAATACTTAAAATGTAAAAAAAAAATATGTTGTAGGGTTTATCCCCCTGAGTAAAACAAGAGTACTCCCACTGCTGAGAGGTGTTTTATTCAAATATTATTAATTTTCAAAGTTGAATTTTTTAGATGCAATATCACAGTGGCCTGAAATTGTACAGTGTCCTATGGACAGCACTGGTCCCAGAACCATAAATCTCCACAGGATGGTGTAGCAACAGCGCCACTTTACAATTTCAGGCCACTGTGATATTGCACCTAAAAAATTCAACTTTGAAAATTAATAACTTTTGAATAAAACACCTTTCAGCAGTGGGAGTACTCTTGTTTTACTCAGGGGGATAAACCCTACAACATATTGTTTTTAAAATTTTAAGTATTACTATTCCTTTAATCAAGGAATATAGGAAAGGAACTCCAGAAATCACTAATAGACTGCTCAAGGGGATCAATGTTGGCATGCAAAGCTTATCAAGTTGGGGTTAGGCAAGCACAGAGTCTAAAAAATTCATTCCAGAGCCTGTTTTAGTGAATAATTATGTCATTTCACTATTGTTCCATTATGGAAATGTTTGATCATTCCTACAGTATAGTACAACATCTTATGTAGTATTCAGGGCAGTGCAATTAACCTATGGATTCTAAAATAACACATTACTTAGCTTGTTTGTTTTTTGGCCTATTTCATGTGTATATACTACATTCACCACAAAACAATACATAAATGAACAACTGCATATCTAACAGTCCTCTAAACTGAACTCAATAAATACCTTAACGTGCCATTGTTACAGAAAACAGTAATCGAGTAGTCACTGAACAACTGCACCTTTAAAATGAATACATTTTCTATTTACAATAGCAGGTGTGGTTCTCATGCAAGGCATGTCCAGGAAATTAGAATTGTTTATTGTATGTCATAATGCTGAGTTCTTCTAAGACAATAATATTGTGTACGGTAAAAGAAGAGGAGGTGCACTGTACCAGTCACTTATACTGTTATGAACAGTAATCCTAAAGTGACAGGTAATTCTAAAGTGACAGGAGAGTGAAGACACATAACAATGAAGGGTTTTTCATTTCCTTTGTAGAGTGGTATGACAGTGTGTGTATGAGTGATGACATAATGAGAAAAATGATCATATCTTCAGCTGGGTTGGACAGGATTGCCATACTATTAGTAATTTTACTGATAACCAGTAAAAATGTTATAAAACTGTGAAGCAAAATTAATGTCAGTAAAATTATGACAGTTCAAAAATGTTTCAGAAAAATGTGTTTCTCTATAACTTTTTTTTAGAATTAGCTGTAAAAAGTGAAGTGCAGCATAGCCCCCCCATTATCACCTCACAGGCCAATGCCAGTTCAACAATGAGGGAATTTGAACAGAGACTGCCTTTGTATATGGGCAGTCTCTGTTCCAATTCCCTCACAGCCATTGGCTGGGATGTGTGCTTATGCACCTCCCAGCCAATCAGCTACAACACTGCTGCTCGAAGCTGATTGGCTGGGAGGTGCATGAGCACATCCCAGCCAGTGGCTGTGAGGGGATTGGAATAGAGATTGACCATATATAAAGGCAGTCTCTGTTCAAATTCCCTCATTGTGGAATGGGCAGTGGCCCATGAGGTAATAAAGGGGAGGCTATGCTGCACATCAGTTTCTCTGACGCCTATGACTCTTAGGGAGTGTTTTAGGTAGGACATTTGTTCTCTTTATAAGGGGAGTCTGTGGGCACTCTGGGGGAGAAGAAGGGAAGAAGGTGATTGACCTCAAATATCTCAAAATTTGTTGTGATTGAATGGAAAGACTGCTGTTGCTGCTATTATTATCTCTCTGTGTTGGACATGTCTGGGGTGTTAGAAGGGAGCAAAGGAGGTTGGCCCCAAATACCCCAACATTCTGTTTGACTGATCTGATTTGAAAGACACAGGCAATTGTGGTCCATGCAATTGCCTTGCCGATCTTGATGGTATTATCACTGTGTGACAGAGTGTGTGAGAAGGGAGCAAAGGAGGCTTATTTCAAATACCCCAACATTCTGTCTGACTGAATTGATTCAAAAGACACAGACAGCTGCAGTCCAATTTCCTTGCTGATCTTGCTGTTATTGTCTCTTTGCTGGGGAAGTCTGGGGAAAGAAGTTGTTGATTTTGTTTTGTGCACTGTCACTACTTATATGTCAGGTGGGAGCAGTTAGCAGATCTTGTGAACACACTTTGAACCCTTTTGGATATCAGATTAATGTCCAATAGATTGCTTTGAAATGTGTTAGGCACATCACTGGCATGCAAAATGTAAAGTCTTCCCATGCTTAACTTCTCTCTTTGCTTCCCAATGTTTGTTTTTTTTTCTATTAGTCTCATCATTCTGTACACTGCTAACATCTTTTTTTCCTTACTATCTATCTCTTTCCTATCCCTTTCCATCTTTTTCCTCCCCATTCCCTCTCGTTCAGTGCTTCCAATTTCCCACTCCCACCAGTATCTCTTTCTTCACATATATAATTCTTCTCCACTATCTCCCCACCCCCCTTCTTCCTCAGTATCAGTCTGTGCATAGGTCAGTGCCAGTGTATGCAGTGGAGGTCAGACTGTACTTCAGAAAATGAGGAGTACTATAATGTGCAGACATATTAATTTAAAGAAAGAATGATAAACTCATGGAACTGCCCCCCAGCAGAGTAGGTAGGGATAGATATTGTTAGTGTATTCAAAAATGCCTGGGCTAAGCATAACTGTATTATGAGAAGTATGTAAAACTGTGTATTTTATTAGATACTAGCTGAAGAGCCAGTGTACACAGGCCACAGTGCCGGCAGTCCGAGGTGCAGTCGTGCCCAGTAGAGACTGTCCGCACTGCGGCTGATACAGATCTGGACGTTTCGAAGTCAGACCTCCAGCCTCGTCACGGGCAGTCTCTACTGCGCATGACTGCATCGTTACAGACTATTTAGCGAATAATTATTTAGGATGGAAATGAACTGACTGCATGTGCCAGATGCAGGACTGGATTTACTTCTTAGGCACCCTTATGCAAGACACTCTAGGTGCTCTTATCTCCAACCATGACCACACCCCCAGTATTCATATGACCCCACCCCCTGTTCCACCCACTACTTCCTGTCACAGAAAATACTATTGGCTTGTAACAAGCAATGACAAAAAAAAAACCTATAACCCCTTGGTTGCTATAGAGATCTCCAAAGCATTGCTTCTCAATGTTTTGGAGATCTCTATAGCACCCAAGAGATTAAATAATATACTGTAAAGGTGTGTAAAACTGGTGCAAGGACATTGAGATTGAACTGTCCACACCCACAATACAGAATGTGTGTGCTGGCAGCACAGCTGAAGCTCTCCTAAGAACTTGATGCTTTTGGCAGTTGCCTACTCTACCTAATGGGAAATCCAGGCCCTGGCCAGATGGTTCACAAGAGTTGTTCAGATATAGCAGCCCGCCTCTTTTATCACAGGTAAAGTGGCTTTTCACCCCTTAGTAAACCACCCACTGATTATTAACCCTTTGAGAGCCAGAGTGGTATGCAATGCATTGCGAAGCAATGCGTTGCGTACCCCTATGGCACACAAAGGGTTAAAAATGTTTTTAGACTTGCCTGAACCCTGAAATTAGTAATGTTCTACTTATGATTTATTTATTGTTATTGTTATTGTTAACCACCTGAGTGCCAGAGTGGTATCCAATGCTTTGTGAAGCTCATGCGATTAAATAAATCAGGGCAAATAATTGACAAACAAGAATTAGAAGAAGAAACAGCAAATACCAGGTAACTATCATCCCTCAGTAGTTAGCATTAAGTATGGAACACATTCTGGCAGGAGGGTAAATTATCATGGGGAGAGATAAAGTAGTCTGGGCTTAGACGGAAGACTAGCCCAAAGGAGAGATGGAAGGAGTGTGGGGGGGGGGGAGTTAAATGTCAAGACAGTGATGGATAGTTTGACCATATTTCCTTGAGACAAAAATAGGATGGGATGTGGGACAGACAGACAGTGAGACTTCGTGACTCTGAGCCCGATCACAGTAAGCTGTAAGCAGTGATAACACATTTGCTTCGTCTCTTATAAGCAGTGTTCTCTCTCTCTGGCCAAAAAGCCTGCCCCTGAAGTAAATCAGAACTTCATCTCTTCTTCACTCACACTAGTGGTTTTACTGTGTTTACTGTACGCATTGATTACCATAGAGTCTTATGACTCGTCGTCATATAACTGTCTAAGAGACTCTATGGTAATTTACCATAGACTCGGGAGTATTAGACAGTTGAGTCACTCGAGTCATAAGACTCTATGGTAATCAATGTTTACAGTAAAACCACAGTAAAACCACTAGTGTGACAAAAGGAAGTTCCGATTTACTTTATCTTATGAAAAATAAACAAGCCGCGTTCAGTTTTTTAGAAAAAATTAAAACTTATATACAAGTTATATTAAAAACGGGACAAAATTGACATTTATATTAAAAACACTGGATGGCCTGGAAATATGAAAAACAGTACTGTCCCTTTTAAAACAGTACATATGGTCAGCCTAGTCATGTCTAAGAGACTCTATGGTAATTTACCATAGGCTCGAGAGTATTAGACAGTTATGAGTCACTCGAGTCATAAGACTCTATGGTAATCAGTGTGTACAGTAAAACCACAGTAAAACCACTAGTGTGACAAAAGGAAGTTCCGATTTACTTTATCTTATGAAAAATAAACAAGCAGCGTTCAGTTTTTTACAAAAAATTAAAAACTATATATAAGTTATATTAAAAACGGGACAAAATTGACATTTATATTAAAAACACTGGACGGCCTGGAAATATGAAAAACAGTACTGTCCCTTTTAAAATGGTACATATGGTCAGCCTAGTCATGGACTAAGGGAAATGGAGCCACTCTGCGGTAAACCAACTTCATCATGATGGCAATTAAAAAGTCCAATTGCTTTAAATGCAGCTTTTAATCCTTTGAATGTCAGAGAGAAGTCTCCACACACACAACTGTACCATTGGAATTCAATTTTCCTAACAAAATGAACTACGAGTGTTGGCCGCCAGAACACGACTTGCAATCCAACGTTTGTTGTGGCTGATGACACAATGCATGCTAAATAGTGAATAATGGGAACATCAAAGGAAACTAGTTAACACTCAATGTTTGACACGGTGTCAAGCATCAAGAATGAGCTAACATCAAACCTCTCTCCCACCCTCCCAAACACTAATCCTAACAGTACCACCTGGTCCTACACTACACCTAACATTAGCAATAAAGTTTACAAATACTAGCCCTAACACTATCCCATCACCCATACACCATAGCTGGAACACTTACCTGGATGTCTGGGGTCCAGCAGGGTCTTCTGCACCCTGGTCTTCCCTTTAATTCTGCCCCACCTTTGAACAGAAATTGGCATTTATATGTCCAGTCTTGTTTTATAGGGGCAGAAGGAACTTTAAAGAAGAAAGAAGAGGAGGAAAGAAGAAGAAAAAGAAGAAAGAAGCTTAACCCCTTAAGGACCAGCGAGCTCACGCGTGGCAGGAACTAAACGACCACGGGGCATTTTTTTTTTTATTGATCTGAGTCAATGCTCTGTGGGGAGCCCTGAGTTCCATGATGTGCCAGGACTAGGGATGGGCAAAACTTTCTGCCTCAAACTGAAATCTGCCAAAAATGGCACTTTCGCTTGGCAAAAAAATTCTCACGAAAAGTGGATATATTCCGCTTTTTTCTGCTTTTTTTGCCCATTGAAATCAATGGGAACATAGAATTTATCCATAACACATTACAAATAATATTTTATTTCTCAAAGGCATTGTATAAAAGGGGCATGAGGTTGCCTGTGTTGGTGGGGTGTAGGGAAACAATCAGTTGAACAGGGAATGTTTTTAGGGGGTTGTTTACTGGGATTGGCGGGCACTTCATAAAAAAGAAATCCTAAATAAAATAAAATAAAAACCATAAGACATGGTATAAAGGGGTCTGAGGAGGGTGCCTGTGTTGGTGAATGAATTAATCATTTGAACAGGGAATTTGTTTTGGGGGGGGGTTCTTGAATGCTATTGAGGGGAGAGTTAATAAGAAAATAAATCAATAAAATAAGACATTTGAATTTAAAGTGATAGAGACAGGAACCCCATGACATAAACTGCCACTGGGGTGGACTGATACTTGACTTGATAGAGTATTTTGTAGAGGATGATTTGTTTGATTTGATGTTAGAGGCCTTTGTAGGACTTAGACTTATTAGAGGCCCAAGCCCTGAAGAAACATTGATTTGTACGACTTAAGCTTGTTTGGCACAAGCCCTAAGGAAACATTGATTTGTAGGACTTAAGCTAGTTTGGCACAAGCCCTAAGGAACAATTGATTTCTAAGACTTAGGCTTGTTTATTTTTTATAGGACTATTAGCAGCAGGCAAAGTATTGGTGACAGCAGGTTCAGCACTATCAGCAGGTTTAGCACTGGCAGAAGGTTCAGCACTGGCGACAGGTTCAACACTAGTGGCAGCACATCTGACAGCAGGTACAACACTAGTGGCTGCAGGTACAGCAATGGTGGCACTGGCAGCAGGGGCAGCATGTCTTGCAGCAGGCACAGGCAGCTGACCTGTACTGCTCTCACTAGTACTGCCCTTTTCTCCCTCCCTTCCCATTCCCTTTTCTCCCTTACTTCCCATTACCTTTTCTCCCTCCCTTCCCATTAAATTCCCCAAGATCCGTTGGGGTGATTTAGGGGGAATGGACAGCATTGGTACGGTAGTGGTCCCTTTCTTCTTAGACTCAGTGGACACATAATGGTCCTTCTAGCTCCTCCATTGATTATTTCTTACCCTGCTCATAGTGATAGGAGTCAGTATGAGCCTCTCCTGACTCACTTTTTACAAAATATCACAAGAGAACAGCACAACACGTCTATCTCGCTCTGTAGCTGCTTTTATTGTGTCTGCCTTCAGCGAAAATGTTACGTTTTTATAGCGGAAGTGCAAAAACTTTCTAGCCATTGAAAAAGTTGTGAAAAATTTGGGCCAATGGGTGAAAAATACGAAAATTTTAACCGCTGGTTTTAAAGAGGATAACAGCGTGGTTTTTGTGAAATTTCCCGCGGGAACACGGAAACAACTTTTGCCCACCCCTAGACAGGACCGTCACTGGTCTTTAACTGCTTGACAGCCGTGACAGTCCTGGCACAGCAATGGTCGTTAAGGGGTTAAAGAAGTTGAATTAAAGAGGAAGATCAGGGTGCAGAAGACCCCACTGGACCTTAGACTTCCAGGTAAGTGTTTAATGTTAGTGTTGTGTGGGATGATGTTATCTTTAGGGAGATTAACATTTTTTGAGTGCCAGAGGGATATGCAATGCTCTGCAGTGCGTTTCATACCCCACTGGCATGCAAATGGTTAATTTTTTTTGTTTCAAACTTATTTTCTGGTACCTTGGATATATTGATATGGAGCTTAGGGACCCATACCAATATGTCCATGAGTCTATAGTTTAGGGATCTCGTGTTGCACGTGCGTTTTTGTTTTTTTACACTGCTCAAATACATGTCAGAGGTTATTAACACGGGTTACGGACTCGACTCCAACATTTGCTAGGTGCTAATTTAACAGAAAAAAGAGAGTCCTTAATGTGAGTCACTAGCCACTGCATTTAACTGAATAGTAAATTCATATACTTTTCATTGTATACAAAGGGCGCAAAATTAGCACCCGTTGTGCATTTTTATTATTCAGTTGTTTGTTACAGTGTAGGTAATAGAATACCTAACTGTGTCTTCAAACTGCTGACGGAAGCTTAGTTTTCATAACTCAGGTTATTGAATCAAGCCCACAGTGAGTTGTTAGATAGGACGCTCTCTAACTTGTACCTTACTACAGAGAAATGAGATTTAAGGAAGTCAAATCTTTGTGTATTCCTGGAACTTTATAGGTGGTGACACCCTTTCATTCTCAACTCTAATCTGCTTTAATGAATCGAGAATGACAAAATGTAAAACTTCCAAGAAAAGGGTGGATGTTATTGTAAGTAATTTAATTACACACCCTGTTATATAACGGCAGAATTTTGCTGTTTTGTCCATGATTATTCATATTGCGTAACATTTTGAATTCATTCATTGTCATGGCTGTATTTCTCAATAGACAGAGTAGGCAGCTGTCTAGAGCTCCAAATTTTAAAGGGATAGTAATGTTTCATAATAAAAGCAGCTCTAATTAATCGTCATAGTATTTGGACTTTGGAGAGTGTTATTTCAATTCTGTAGTTCAAGAGTAATTCAATGACAAACTATCCCACTCTCTCCCCTTTTACTGATGTAACACTGCTCAGCCAGATCAGAAGGGCGGTGCCCAGGTAGACTGCAGAGAGGGACAATCTTCAATTAAGATAAGGGAAAAACCTGAAAAACTTGTCAAGGGGGGCAGGGCTTTTATTGTTCTCATAGGAAGAAGAATGTCCCCTGCTGTTATCTGTCTGGTCTATGGACTGGATTCCACATCTGAGAAGAGATGACTTACACTAGGTAAAAGGGGCGGGAGGGGGAAATTTTGCTTGTGAATATCTCTCAAACCATAAAGGTTTGAGAGATAAGACTTATATCATTCTTCGTGTTTTTTTAATGCCTACAAAATAAAATAAAGATAAAACAAAGTATTATTATTCCTTTAAAGTGAGCCTCAGCTTTGCTAACAAGACCCACATTCTGAAACTTCTGTGTCCCTGTTGCACCAGTTTATATACCTCTTTACACTCCATTATTTAACCCCTGTGATGTTAGTGAGATGCCCAGTGTATTGCAGAGCAATGAATTGGAGACCTGTCTAGCATTTAAGGGGATAAAGCTTTTTCATTCTTGTTTGTTACAGTCAAAGGGTATTTTCTGTGCCAAGAAACAGTGGATGGGATTGTAGGAGGGGTCATGTGAGGAGTGTGGGTGTGGCAATAGGCAAAGTTAGGGGAGCCTGGGATGTAAATCTGGCCCTGTTTATTGTTTTTGCACTGACCATGTCTGCAGACCCTCTGCAGGGAACTTGCTGGGTTCTCAAAAGATCTGAGACTTGGAACAACCTAATTAATTATTATGCATGTTGCAACTCAATTGTGCCATTACCATTAGGGAGATTAGACCCAATATAGTTACTGAAATGGCAATAAAACCCAGCCCTTTAATCATTAAGGCTTAATTCAGCAAGCTAAATAGGTGCAATTCAGAGAGAAACCAACTTCATCATAGGGAAGAAACGTATGAATATCTTTATTTGTATGGCGCCACACAGTGTGCGCAGTTCCTTACAGTAGACGTATGTTACAATAAATAAAAGGGGATAAAATAAGTGTCACATTCATAGAAACAATAGGAGAGAGGTCCCTGCCCCAAGGAGCTTACAGTATAAATGGATGATAAGAGACAGACTACAGGGTATAAGGGTGTCAAGTGCTGAGACTACAAGTGCTGCATTTGGCCAAAGGTAGTGCATGGTCCTAGTGCTCTAGAAGATAAGATTTCAGGGTAAACTTAAAGACAGAGGGGGATTGTGCAAGATGTAGGGAGATGGGTATGGAGTCCCATAGGTAGGGAGAGGAAAGTGAGAAAGGTTTGAGACGGGAGAGGGCAGAGGGTGTGGATGGTGCAACAAGAAGGGCATTGTGTGCTGAGCGAAGAAGGTGGCCAGGTACATAAGAGGAGATGAGGAGGTGAGGAGCAGTAGTGGGAGGGAGGAGGGTTAGCAGTGTGGAAAGCATTAAAGGTTAGAAGAGCATTAATGGTGAGAAGAAGAAATGGAAGTTTACAATGAATAAAAAAAGGACTTTTACCCATTCAGTGTCATTCCTCTCTAGCTTTCAAGGGGTTAAGGTAGGGTTAGGTGAAATAGTCCTGTTTTTTCCCTGCAGGGAAATTTTTTTATGGAAAACCTTGCTATTTTAATATTTTTTCCCATGGAAATGCCATACAATTCCCTCCTTTTTGATAACCTCAAGATATTTTCAGGTCAATTACCACCATGGGGTAGTTAGATGACTACTAGTGGACTGGGACAGGGCTGGGACTCAGAGGTCAGTATGAGTGGTTCTAAGGCTACCAGTGCAGTTGGCAATGCTTGGGGTCACTTAGTATCTGTGGCTTTATGGCGACAAGTGCAGTAGGACAAGGCTGGGGGTCCAGTGTTTGTGAGTCTATGGCTACCATTGCAGTGGAACAAGACTGGAGGGCAGTATGTGAGATTCTATGGATACTGGTGCTGTAGAACAAGTCTGAGTGTCAGTATATGTGGTTCTGGCTAAATTATTATAGTGTGACAAGGCTGGGGGTCAGTATATGTGGTTCTATGGCTAAGGCTATGCAAGGCTCGTCAGTATGAGTAGTTCTGTGGCTACCATGGGATATCACTAGGAACATGTGTGGTTCTACATCTACTAATGCAGTGGGATAGGGCTGAGGGTCATTATGTGTATGGTGGAGACATTGCACCATAGAAAGCAAAACATGCCAATATATATATTTTAGGCATTTTGTGAATTTTTATTTTATCCCAATGATGATGTTGGCTTTCTCCACAATTTTAGCAATTTATGTGATTGAAATCAGTCCTCTGGGCCCTATCCATAAAAAGGTGCCATTCTGGAGGAAACCAACTGCACCATGGGGGGGATTTCCTCAACTACCCTTTGATGTATTTGGGTATGAACCATATGAATGCTAGAGAGCAATGAGTTGGAGACCTCTCTAACATTCATGGGGTTTAAAGCCTCACTTTATTTTCGTTTTCATTCCCTCCTAAAGGTACAAATAGTTTGCTCCAGAACTGTGTCTCTTCTCTTGATGCATATAGCCCCTTAGCCAGTAAGTAGCACTGCCCCTGTCCTTCACAAAAGCCTCTGCATTGGCTGCAAACACACCAATAACACCTAGGACACTTGACTGTCCTAAAGGTTGCAATTCAAGGTCACTGTTAACCGTGCCTCCATTTCATTAACTCCAAAGTTGTGATGCCAGCAGGATGATCAAGCAGATGCTAGACCCAGATGTAATATGCCTTCAAAAGCATACCCCTGAATTTGTGACATGAATTAATGAATATGTAACCCCAGAAGCAGGGGCAGCAAGCCCCCAGTGAAAGTGGTTTGACAGAGTAGGGAAATATGGGACTTTTGTGTGGTGAGGTGTCCGTTTGGCCACCACTGACTGACTGCTAGGTGAGTTCAGACATGTTACAGTCACTGTGCTTTGTTAGACACTGGGGCCATTGTTTTAAAGAGCTGTGGAGGTGCACTGAGCTTCCCACTCTCCCATCCTAATGCTGGTGGTTATGTGAGTTTGCAGGTCCTTGGTATGTATTAACTGTTGTATGGTTTACAGTTATGGGGTTGGGGGTCCCTTATGAGACAGTGCTAATGAGTTTCTTTGCTGATGGCTAGCTCTTTTGTTTTTCTTGTTACAGCGTAAGCTGGTTGCTTGCTGCCAACATTGGTTATTATAAGTTGGTTAAAGTGGGGCTCCTCAGGCTTTGTCTTAGAAGTCTAGTAACAAGTGTTGGGCGTACACTTACAACATGCAGTTAGGCAGGTTTAGGACTGTGATTTGGCCTCATGTCATGTCAGTATTTCATGTTTGCAGTTATTGTTTTATTATTGTTTGGTTAGTTCTAGTCAGTACTCTGCACTGTTTAGCAAACACCAGGGTCTCAAGCAATATAATTTTGTTTATTTATTATTTGTTAGTCTGTTATAGAAAACCCTTAATTTACTAATACGTTTTCTGTGGCCTTGTTTTAACCCATCCTTTGGTTTTTCAAGGTGATTTTTGGGGATGAGGGTGGATTCTGGAGAGTACTTTGGAACAGACCTGACCTTGCCTCCATCATGTTTTTTTTTTTTTTAATAGTGCCACAAGTGTATGCAACACTTTGTGAATTAAGGTCTCAAATAATACAGGGTTAGGTAAGTGTTTCAGACAGTGAAACAATGGGTAGGGGGGATTTTGCAATCTAAAACAGGCAGGTCATACATGTAGCCCTCTGGCTGAAAACACTTGGCCCATGACTAGTGATGAGCGAGCACCCCAATGCTCGGATGTTCGGGTGCTCTGACCGAGCACCCCCTGAGGCTTGAGTGCTCGGCCGAGCACCCGAGCCCCATTGAAGTCAATGGGAGGACTCGAGCATTACACCAGGCACCCCCTGCTCTGATGAGGGGAGGGTGCCTGGTCCATAGGAAAAGGGCAGAAAAAGATGGAAACACTACAGAAATGGTTCAGGGACAGCATAGGGAGGATGTCTGGATGCACCTTGGACTCCAACATCGCTGCTGGGAACGATCTTTCGCCCGTAGTACGCCATTTTTACAGACTGACCGTAAAACACACAAAAAGGAAAATAAAAACGACTTTAGGCGAAAAATTGTTACCAAACAGTATTTGCTGTATATTTACTTGTATATCATCTGCAAATTCTCCCAAAAATTTCATCGATTTTCTGAAGTGAGGCCATGATTAAGAGGGAAACGTGCGCAGAGGCAAATTATCCCAAAAATTTCCTTGATTTTCAGAACTGAGGCCATGATTAAGAGGGAAACGTGCGCAGAGGCAAATTCTCCCAAAAATTTCCTTGATTTTCAGAACTGAGGCCATGATTAAGAGGGAAACGTGCGCTGAGCTGACCATCTAAAACATTATGGGTGAGGGTCTGCTGCAGAGCTGACCATCCTAAACATTATATGCGAAGGCCCGCTAGTGAGCTGACGCTATAAAACATTATATGAGAGGGCCCGCTAGAGAGCTGACCCAATAAAACATTATATGAGAAGGCCCGCTGGTGAGCTGACCTATATAAAAATTGGCAAACAGGGCCCGCTGGTGAGCTGGCCCTATATAAAAATTATATCACAGGGCCCGCTGGTGAGCTGGCCCTATATAAAAATTATATCCCAGGGCACGCTGGTGAGCTGGCCCTATATAAAAATTATATCCCAGGGCATATGGAAGAGGAGGAGGAGGATGAGAAGATTAAGAGTCAACCATATACCCGTTTTTGGGGTGGAAGGGGTGAATGGGAATACAGAGTATTCCCATCATTGTAAATAACATATATAAAGTGAGTTTATGTTCCCCCGGGGCTTTCCTCCAGTGGAGTGGAGAAGTCAGGGGAAATCCAGGCCTTGTTCATTTTTATAAGTGTCAACCTATCAGCATTGTCGGTGGAAAGGCGGATACGCTTATCTGTTATGATGCCACCAGCAGCACTAAATACCCGCTCAGACAGAACGCTGGCGGCAGGGCAGGCCAGCACCTCCAAGGCGTAGAGTGCCAGTTCATACCACGTGTCCAGCTTGGACACCCAGTAGTTGTAAGGCACAGAGGGATCATTGAGGACGCTGACACGGTCTGCTACGTACTCCTTCACCATCTTCCAAAACTTTTCCCTCCTTGTGACACTAGGCTGCGCATCAGGGTGAGGGTGCTGGCGGGGTGTCATGAAGGTGTCCCACGCCTTGGAGAGTGTTGCCCTGCCTTTGTCGGAACTGCTGTGTGCTCCCCTTTTCTCCCCTTCTCGGTTGGCCAAGGTAGCACGTACTCTGCCGCCAGCGTTGTCAGATGGAAAATTTTGGAGCAATTTTTCAACAAGAACCTTCTGGTATTGCACCATTTTGCTTGTCCTCTCCACCGGAGGAATGAGAGATGAGAAATTCTCTTTGTAGCGGGGGTCCAGAAGGGTGAACACCCAGTAATCCGTGTTGTCTAAAATGCGTACAACGCGTGGGTCACGGGAAAGGCAGCCTAACATAAAGTCAGCCATGTGTGCCAGAGTACCAACAGTCAAGATTTCGCTGTCCTCACCAGGAGGCTGACTCTCAATATCCTCATCCTCTTCCTCCTCTTCTGCCCACCCACGCTGAAGAGATGGAACTAAAGTTCCATGGCTACCCTCTGTAGCGGAGGCAACCGTGTCTTCCTCCTCCTCCTCCTCCTCCTCCTCCTCCTCCGCCTCCTCCAATTGTCGCTGAGAAGACGAAGTGAGGGTGCTCTGGCTATCACCTTGTGTAAGCTCTTCCTCCCCCATTTCCACCTCTTCCACATGCAAAGCGTCGGTTTTAATTGTGAGCAGCGAGCGTTTCAGTAGACACAGAAGTGGGATGGTTACACTGATAATAGCGTTATCGCCGCTCACCATCTGTGTCGATTCCTCAAAATTGCGTAAAACCTCGCAGAGGTCTGACATCCATTCCCACTCCTCACTTCTGATTACAGGAAGTTGAACGGAGAGGCGACGACCGTGTAACAGCTGGTACTCCACTACTGCCCTCTGCTGCTCACAAAGCCGGGCCAACATGTGGAAGGTGGAGTTCCAGCGCGTGCTCACGTCACACAGCAGCCGGTGAGCTGGCAATTGTAAGCGCTGCTGCAGCTTCAACAGGCCGGCCGAAGCTGTAGATGACTTACGGAAATGTGCACACACGCGGCGCACCTTGGTCAAGAGATCATGCACATTGGGGTAGGTTTTTAGAAATCGCTGCACCACTAAATTAAATACATGCGCTAGGCATGGTACGTGTGTGAGCTTGCCGAGCTCCAAAGCCGCCACCAAGTTACGCCCATTATCACACACAACCATGCCTGCTTGCAGGTTGAGTGGCGAGAGCCACTGCTCGGTCTGGTGACTAATCCCCTGCAACAGCTCTGAGGCCGTGTGCTGTTTGTCCCCAAGGCAGATCAGCTTCAGCACGGCCTGTTGACGCTTCCCCACTGCAGTGCTACACTGCTTCCAGCTACTGGCTGATGGGGGAGTGGCGGTGTGTGTAGAGAATTCGGAGGTGGAAACGGAGGAGGAGGAGCCAATAACGTAGGTGCTGGTGGAAACCCTGATGGAGGTAGGGCCCGCAATCCTCGGCATGGGTAGCACCCGTGCCATCCCAGGGTCCGAGTCGCTCCCAGCCTCCACGACATTCACCCAGTGTGCCGTCAGGGAAATGTAGCGTCCCTGGCCACAAGCACTTGTCCATGTGTCAGTCGTTAAGTGGACCTTCCCAGTAACTGCGTTGGTCAGGGCACGGGTGATGTTACGGGACACATGGTGGTGTAATGCGGGGATGGCACACCGGGAAAAGTAGTGGCGGCTGGGGACCGCGTACCGAGGGACAGCTGCTGCCATCAGGCTGCGGAAGGACTCAGTGTCCACAAGCCTAAATGGCAGCATTTCGATGGCCAGTAATTTTGAAAGGTGTGAGGTTAGTGCTATGGCCTGTGGGTGGGTGGCTGGGTATTTTCTCTTGCGCTCAAATGCCTGGGGTAACGACATTTGGACGCTGTGCTGGGACAGGGAAGTGGATGTGGTCGCTGATGGTGCTTCAGATGCTACAGGTGCAGGGCGGGAGGTATGCGGGCCTGCGCCTTCGACAGGCGATTGGCCGGCACCGAAAACAGGGGAAGAGGAGGCAGTGGTGTGGCCTGCAGACACAGATGGGCGATCCAGGCGTTCCTCCCACTTACTACGGTGCTTGGATGCCATGTGTCGGATCATGCTGGTGGTGGTGAGGTTTCTAGTGTTCATGCCTCGGCTCATTCTGGTGTGGCACAGGTTGCAAACTACAAATCTTTTGTCGTCCGCACTTTCCTTAAAAAAACGCCATACCGCGGAACACCTACCCCTTGGCAAGGTAGATTTACGCAAGGGGGTGCTCCGTGGAACATTTGCGGGCCGGTTTGGTGCGGTCCGCCTTCTTTCTGTAGCCACACCACTGCCTCTTCCAGCCTGTTGCGGTGCTGCAGATGGCTCACCCTCAGAACTGCTGTCATCGCTCGGCTCTACACCTTCCCAGGTGGGGTCAGTCACCTCATCGTCCACCAAGTCCTCCTCCACTTCCTCACTCTGATCATCCTCCTCAAGTCTTGATCCCACCACATACTCAGTCATTGACAACTGTATAACATTCTCCTCAACAAGGTCTTGAGACGGAAATAGTGGTTGATTTAATGGCAACTGTGTCTCATCATCATCATCATCATCATCCACTACTTCCTTTGACCTTAAATGCCGTTCACATCTGTCATCTTCTTGTGATTGGGTAGCCTCTAGAGGTTGTGAATCAGGGCACAAGATGTCATGTTCCTCTGCAAGCGTGCTTGGAGAGAGGGTCAAATGAAGGATTGGTGATGAGACGAGCTCATCACTATATCCCAGTGTGGGATCACTTCTTTGACCAGACCGTGTATGGTGGGAGGAAGGATGATCAGAGTGAGGATTATGTTGACCAGACTCTTGGCTACTGAGAGTGGACTTGGTGGAAGACAGGGTGGTGCTTAACCGACTGGAAGCAGTATCAGCTGTCATCCAACCGACCACCTGTTCGCACTGGTCGGACCTCGAGAGTGATGTCCTGCGACGCCCTGTGAAATCAGACATGAAGCTAGGTATGGTGGATGTCTTTCTTTCTTGTGCTCTGGCACCAGGCACAGTTTCTCCGCGTCCTGACCCGCGCCCTGAACTTTCAGGATCACGTCCACTTCCCCGTCCCTTTTTACCCGCCTTCTTCATCTTACACGATATATATGACTTTAATATATATGAGTTTGAAAACTTAACAGTATTTCTTACTATTCTGCAACTCTGCAGAGTACACAGAATAGGCTGCTAAACTGCGGTGACACACACTGAATGGAATAAGTGACTTTAATATTTGAGTTTGAAAAATTAACAGTATTTCTTACTATTCTGCAACTCTGCAGAGTACACAGAATAGGCTGCTAAACTGCGGTGACACACACTGAATGGAATAAGTGACTTTAATATTTGAGTTTGAAAAATTAACAGTATTTCTTACTATTCTGCAACTCTGCAGAGTACACAGAATAGGCTGTTAAACGGCGTTGAAACACACTGAATGGAATATGTGACTTTAATATTTGAGTTTGAAAACTTAACAGTATTTCTTATAATTCTGGAACTGTACAGAGTACACAGAATAGGCTGTTAAACGGCGGTGAAAGACACTGAATGGAATATGTGACTTTAATATTTGAGTTTGAAAACTTAACAGTATTTCTTACTATTCTGCAACTCTGCAGAGTACACAGAATAGGCTGTTAAACGGCGTTGAAACACACTGAATGGAATATGTGACTTTAATATTTGAGTTTGAAAACTTAACAGTATTTCTTATAATTCTGGAACTGTACAGAGTACACAGAATAGGCTGTTAAACGGCGGTGAAAGACACTGAATGGAATATGTGACTTTAATATTTGAGTTTGAAAACTTAACAGTATTTCTTATAATTCTGCAACTGTACAGAGTACACAGAATAGGCTGTTAAACGGCGGTGAAAGACACTGAATGGAATATGTGACTTTAATATTTGAGTTTGAAAACTTAACAGTATTTCTTATAATTCTGCAACTCTGCAGAGTACACAGAATAGGCTGTTAAACGGCGGTGAAAGACACTGAATGGAATATGTGACTTTGATATTTTAGTTTGAAGACTTAACAGTATTTCTTCCTATTCTGCAACTCTGCACAGTACACAGAATGTGCTGCTACACTGCGGCGAAGCACACTGAATGGAATATGTGACTTTGATATTTGAGTTTGAAAACTTAACAGTATTTCTTATAATTCTGGAACTGTACAGAGTACACAGAATAGGCTGTTAAACGGCGGTGAAAGACACTGAATGGAATATGTGACTTTAATATTTGAGTTTGAAAACTTAACAGTATTTCTTACTATTCTGCAACTCTGCAGAGTACACAGAATAGGCTGTTAAACGGCGTTGAAACACACTGAATGGAATATGTGACTTTAATATTTGAGTTTGAAAACTTAACAGTATTTCTTATAATTCTGGAACTGTACAGAGTACACAGAATAGGCTGTTAAACGGCGGTGAAAGACACTGAATGGAATATGTGACTTTAATATTTGAGTTTGAAAACTTAACAGTATTTCTTATAATTCTGCAACTGTACAGAGTACACAGAATAGGCTGTTAAACGGCGGTGAAAGACACTGAATGGAATATGTGACTTTAATATTTGAGTTTGAAAACTTAACAGTATTTCTTATAATTCTGCAACTCTGCAGAGTACACAGAATAGGCTGTTAAACGGCGGTGAAAGACACTGAATGGAATATGTGACTTTGATATTTTAGTTTGAAGACTTAACAGTATTTCTTCCTATTCTGCAACTCTGCACAGTACACAGAATGTGCTGCTACACTGCGGCGAAGCACACTGAATGGAATATGTGACTTTGATATTTTAGTTTGAAGACTTAACAGTATTTCTTCCTATTCTGCAACTCTGCACAGTACACAGAATGTGCTGCTACACTGCGGCGAAGCACACTGAATGGAATATGTGACTTTGATATTTTAGTTTGAAGACTTAACAGTATTTCTTCCTATTCTGCAACTCTGCACAGTACACAGAATGTGCTGCTACACTGCGGCGAAGCACACTGAATGGAATATGTGACTTTGATATTTTAGTTTGAAGACTTAACAGTATTTCTTCCTATTCTGCAACTCTGCACAGTACACAGAATGTGCTGCTAAACTGCGGCGAAGCACACTGAATGGAATATGTGACTTTGATATTTTAGTTTGAAGACTTAACAGTATTTCTTCCTATTCTGCAACTCTGCACAGTACACAGAATGTGCTGCTAAACTGCGGCGAAGCACACTGAATGGAATATGTGACTTTGATATTTTAGTTTGAAGACTTAACAGTATTTCTTCCTATTCTGCAACTCTGCACAGTACTCAGAATGTGCTGCTAAACTGCGGCGACGCACACTGAATGGAATACGTGACTTTGATATTTTAGTTTGAAGACTTAACAGAATGTGCTCTAATCTGCAACTTTGCACACTAAACAGAATGTGCTCTAATCTGCAACTTTGCACACTAAACAGAATGTGCTCTAATCTGCAACTTTGCACACTAAACAGAATGTGCTCTAATCTGCAACTGTGCACACTAAACAGAATGTGCTCTAATCTGCAACTTTGCACACTAAACAGAATATATTTTTTTTTTTTTTTTTTTTTTTCCCCCCACACCAAATAACCTGCTGCCCCCACACACAGTAGTCCTAAAAAGGACTTTTGGTTCTTTTTTTTTCACAATTTTTGTTTTTTTCCTCCCTACACTGCCTTTCCCTTCCTATCCTCAGCTCTCCCTGGCTCAGACTGAGCCGAACTCGATGGTCAGGTGCTATACAGCACCTGACCACGGGTTCTGGCCAGCAAATCAGTGTAATGCCAGCAGCCAACATGGCTGCTGGCATTACACCGATGTCAGAGCCTCCCTGCACGTTTATTGGCTGCGCAGCAGCTGCAAAACGTGCGGGGAGGAGACCCGAACATGGCGGGCGAGCACATGCGGTACTCGTACGAGTACCGCCATGTGCCGAGCAGAGCGATGCTCGAGCCGATCCGAGCATCGGCCGAGCATGCTCGCTCAACACTACCCATGACCCTTACGTCACTCATGCAACATAGTAACATAGTAAATTAAGTTGAATAAAGACAGAAGTCCATCAAGTTCAACCTTCGTCTCATACCCTAGTGACATCAGAACTTTGTAGCTCTATCCTGCTACCAAATAAGTTAGTCTTTTTCAGACCTTCCTGATCTGCCTACTAATACACAGTATAACCCTGTAAGTTCTCTTTTGAAAGAAATGTATCTAATCTTCTCTTAAATGTATCCATTGTATCTGCCATAACCACCTCCTTGGGCAAAGAATTCCATAATTTAACTGACCTTACTGTAAAAAAACCCTTCCTCTGCTGAAGTCTAAACCTCCTTTACTCTAATCTCAAGGGTGTCCTCTGGTCACCTGATCAGGCCATGGAAAGAAACATTTTAAAGTGCCCTGCAGCCCAGCACCAAGAGGTTAGAATCCAAATTTAGTTCAATCGGATTTTTCTCTCAGTTACTTTTAACACTCTGCCAAAAAGAACCAACTATCCACTACTCACCGTAACCCAGACCCAGAGTAACCTTTCTCGGTGTAGAAGGTTCATCACACTGGACAATGCACCATTGTCCCTACGTGTGTAAGAAGGTACTCACTTATTTCAGAGGTTTCTCCCAACTCTAGGAATTTTGCATTGACTGGGTCTGACCACCAGTACTTGCTCGCTTACTTCTTTTATTTTCTTACCACCATGAAAATAACACACCTGAGATTATGCAATGAATGTTACATTTGCTTATGTGTACTGAAAGGGTGCTACATGGCCTCCCTGTTTGCATATGGTGATTGTTTCATTTATTACTCTTAGATGTTTAATTCATGTTTAATTCATTAATTTGCTATGCCTTTGTTTTTATTAAAGTTGTTTAGATAATGGTTTATGTACTGTGGTAATGTAAATTTATTAAGATCTCTTTTTAGTGTTTGTGAACACTTTTTGGGTGAATTTTTCTTCTATACCAGATGTACACTTACAAAGGTGATGTGCACTACTCTAAAAGCTTTCTCTCTCTCTCTCTCTCTCTTTCTCATATATATTTATGTTTTGTGGGGTGGAAGCACTCGCACTTCTAGAGTAAGGCCTAGGTGCTATCAAGTGGCTGGAGCATTTATCAAGGAAAAATGATGAAGCACTCGCAGGGCTTTAAAAGATACAAAATTTAATGAAAAAACATATCATAAATAAATATATATATAATATATATATATATCCTATATAATAATTTGCTAAATGTGTGTTTGCCAGAAGCCATCGTGCGCAGTAGAGATGGCTGCACGCGCTGCAGTCATGCGCACTACAGACTGTCAGCGCCACGCCTGATAACGGAGTGAGGCACCAAATTCAGACTGTAGACTATGTATGGTCTGAATTCGGAGTGCCCCGCTCCGTATCAGCCGCGGCCCAGGTAGTCTCTACTGTGTACGACTGCACAGCGGCCGTTGCTGGGTGGCACTGTGGCCCATGTACACGGGCTCTTCAACTAGGCATTCTTATAAATTGTTAAATAAACAAAATTATTGGTGCATGTCCCATATTATATATAACAAGTGTACTTAGCTGGGCTATAGTAGAAGAGACAGCACTCAGGTGATATCCAAAAACATGAAGAATTTATTCAGACATTGTTTCCAACAAAACGTTTTCGGTCCTAAGACGGACCTTCATCAGGAATGAACCCTGATGAAGGTCCGTCTTAGGACCGAAAACGTTTGGTTGGAAACAATGTCTGAATAAATTCTTCATGTTTTTGGATATCACCTGAGTGCTGTCTCTTCTACTATAGCCCAGCTAAGTACACTTATTACATATATATATATATATATATATATATAAAATAATTCACTAGGATGTTTGTCAGAAGCCATCATGTGGAGTAGAGACTGCGAGTGTTCGGCATTCTCTACTGCGCATGATTGCACCGAGTGAGTGAGGCCCGTGAGTGAGGCGACGCAAGACACTATCGCGTGGAGCAGTGAGGTAGTGGCCGCTTAACCCTTTGAGTGCCAGAGGGGTACTGCGTTGCTTTTACACTAGTATATATACTGTATAATTAGTTGACGAAAAGCACTCTCATGACTTAAAAGTAAAAATAAATTATATTTTACTGCATCAACATTTCGATTACAGTAACATAACCTTCCTCAGGACAAGCCAACAGTGTATGTGACCACCCTAATATACCCTCTGAACAAAAAGGGCGCCCAAACTGGCACCCCAACTGTGCAGTGATGTCGAGTCTCATAATGATAATTAGTATAAATGTGATTACCATCATAAGTATACTTTACAGTGACTACAAAGGATATACATATTGCAAAAGAAACAATGTGAGGCAGTCAAGCTGTCATGGTACATTACAGGGAAGTTAATACATCCTAACTCATAAAGGGATAGTAATACTTAAGATGTAAAAAATATAACAGCTCAAAGTTGAATTTTTTAGGTGCAATATCACAGTGGCCTGAAAATTTACAGTGGCGCTGTTGCTACACCATCCTATGGAGATTTATGGTCTACAGACCAGAGCAGTCCAAAGGATGGTGTAACAACAGCACTACTGTACATTTTCAGGCCACTGTGCTATTGCACCTAAAAAATTAATCTTTGAGCTGTTATAATTTTTTAATAAAATATCTCTAGCAGTGGGAGTACCCTTGTTTTACTCAGGGGGATAAACCCTACAACATATATTTTTTTACATTTTAAGTATTACTATCCCTTTAAGTCTGTATCCTGTAGATATTACTAATACAGAGCTGAATAATATTGAGACTAAATATTTTATCAAGTTCCCGTACTAACATCTGAGAAAGACAACCACTCTGGCCCTATCACACCCAAATGTGATAATCATACTTATACATACTTTAACCCCAGGAGTGCCAGAGGGTATGTGTTGCAACCTGTAACTTTTTTATTTATTTATTTTTTAATGTTTATAAAGCTTTATTGGGAATACCAGACATGTTATACAGAAACAACATTAAAATAAACAGAGAAATTCAATGCATATATTACAGAAAGGAATAATGTCTTAATGAGAGTGAAACATATCACAAAGTATGCATCGAGTTCCATTTAGTTCTGACTCATTAGTATATTCAAGTGAATGAATCAGGTGTTTTAGAGGGAGCCTACAAGATAGATACATATAAGGAGAAAAGGAAAATGAATCATAGGAGGGGCAAAAAGGGGGAGAGAGAAAAAAGGGGAAGGGGAAATGTTGAGGGGCATTTTTTAAATTTTCAATGGGCCAAAACTTATTTAACTTTAGCGTCCGGCAGGATTTTTTTTTGTGCCGGCAATTTTTCATACCACAGGCAATTGAATCGCTTACTGTGCTTGAAAAAATTGCATCACCTGTGTTTTTTTTTTTTCATCAGCAGCCATTAAAGGGATAGTAAACTCCAAAAAGAACTGTTCGTGAATTGATAGGAATAATAAAAAAACATGTAATGCCCTTATTCCCATGTCTTAAACTGTTATGGTTTGAGAGATGTAAGAAAATAAAGACCTCTGCTCCCTCCCCTTTCTGCCTGACGAGCTGTAAAGCTGTCAGAGACAGAATCCGGTCGACCGACTTTAGGCGGCTCTTCAGGAGTGCTGACATCAGGATATCTAACTATAATTACTTCATCGGTATGGTCTACAATGTGTGCCTGACTTGCAAGCACACATTATAGACCATTCCGATGAAGTAATCATAGTTAGATATCTCAATGACAGCACTGCTGAAGAGCCGCCGTCTGATCCCAGAAGCAGGATCTCATGATGTCCGCTATACAACAGACACATGAAAAGAGGGAGGGAGTGGAGGTCTTTATTTTCTTACATCTCTCAAACCATAAAGGTTTGAGAGATGGGAATAAGGGCATTACATGTTTTTTTTATTATTCCTATCGATTCACAAACAGTTTTTTTTGGCGTTTACTATCCCTTTAAAGGGATAGTAATGTTTCATAATAAAAGCAGCTCTAATTAATCATCATAGTATTTGGACTTTGGAGAGTGTTATTTCAATTCTGTCAGAGTTGTAGTACAAGAGTAATTCAATGACAAAGTATCCCCCTCCCACCCCTTTTACTGATGTCACACTGTTCAGCCAGAGCAGAAGGGATGTGTCCAGGTAGACTGCAGAGAGGGACAATCTTCAATTAAGATAAGGGAAAAACCTGAAAAGCTTGTCAAGGGGGGCAGGGATTTCATTGTTTTCATAGGAATAAGAATGTCACCTTCTGTTATCTGTCTGGTCTATGGACTGGATTCCACATCTGAGAAGAGATGACTTACACTAGGTAAAAGGGGCGGGAGGGGGAAATTTTGCTTGTGAATATCTCTCAAACCATAAAGGTTTGAGAGATAAGACTTATATCATTCTTCGTGTTTTTTTAATGCCTACAAAATAAAATAAAGATAAAACAAAGTATTATTATTCCTTTAAAGTGAGCCTCAGCTTTGCTAACAAGACCCACATTCTGAAACTTCTGTGTCCCTGTTGCACCAGTTTATATACCTCTTTACACTCCATTATTTAACCCCTGTGATGTTAGTGAGATGCCCAGTGTATTGCAGAGCAATGAATTGGAGACCTGTCTAGCATTTAAGGGGATAAAGCTTTTTCATTCTTGTTTGTTACAGTCAAAGGGTATTTTCTGTGCCAAGAAACAGTGGATGGGATTGTAGGAGGGGTCATGTGAGGAGTGTGGGTGTGGCAATAGGCAAAGTTAGGGGAGCCTGGGATGTAAATCTGGCCCTGTTTATTGTTTTTGCACTGACCATGTCTGCAGACCCTCTGCAGGGAACTTGCTGGGTTCTCAAAAGATCTGAGACTTGGAACAACCTAATTAATTATTATGCATGTTGCAACTCAATTGTGCCATTACCATTAGGGAGATTAGACCCAATATAGTTACTGAAATGGCAATAAAACCCAGCCCTTTAATCATTAAGGCTTAATTCAGCAAGCTAAATAGGTGCAATTCAGAGAGAAACCAACTTCATCATAGGGAAGAAACGTATGAATATCTTTATTTGTATGGCGCCACACAGTGTGCGCAGTTCCTTACAGTAGACGTATGTTACAATAAATAAAAGGGGATAAAATAAGTGTCACATTCATAGAAACAATAGGAGAGAGGTCCCTGCCCCAAGGAGCTTACAGTATAAATGGATGATAAGAGACAGACTACAGGGTATAAGGGTGTCAAGTGCTGAGACTACAAGTGCTGCATTTGGCCAAAGGTAGTGCATGGTCCTAGTGCTCTAGAAGATAAGATTTCAGGGTAAACTTAAAGACAGAGGGGGATTGTGCAAGATGTAGGGAGATGGGTATGGAGTCCCATAGGTAGGGAGAGGAAAGTGAGAAAGGTTTGAGACGGGAGAGGGCAGAGGGTGTGGATGGTGCAACAAGAAGGGCATTGTGTGCTGAGCGAAGAAGGTGGCCAGGTACATAAGAGGAGATGAGGAGGTGAGGAGCAGTAGTGGGAGGGAGGAGGGTTAGCAGTGTGGAAAGCATTAAAGGTTAGAAGAGCATTAATGGTGAGAAGAAGAAATGGAAGTTTACAATGAATAAAAAAAGGACTTTTACCCATTCAGTGTCATTCCTCTCTAGCTTTCAAGGGGTTAAGGTAGGGTTAGGTGAAATAGTCCTGTTTTTTCCCTGCAGGGAAATTTTTTTATGGAAAACCTTGCTATTTTAATATTTTTTCCCATGGAAATGCCATACAATTCCCTCCTTTTTGATAACCTCAAGATATTTTCAGGTCAATTACCACCATGGGGTAGTTAGATGACTACTAGTGGACTGGGACAGGGCTGGGACTCAGAGGTCAGTATGAGTGGTTCTAAGGCTACCAGTGCAGTTGGCAATGCTTGGGGTCACTTAGTATCTGTGGCTTTATGGCGACAAGTGCAGTAGGACAAGGCTGGGGGTCCAGTGTTTGTGAGTCTATGGCTACCATTGCAGTGGAACAAGACTGGAGGGCAGTATGTGAGATTCTATGGATACTGGTGCTGTAGAACAAGTCTGAGTGTCAGTATATGTGGTTCTGGCTAAATTATTATAGTGTGACAAGGCTGGGGGTCAGTATATGTGGTTCTATGGCTAAGGCTATGCAAGGCTCGTCAGTATGAGTAGTTCTGTGGCTACCATGGGATATCACTAGGAACATGTGTGGTTCTACATCTACTAATGCAGTGGGATAGGGCTGAGGGTCATTATGTGTATGGTGGAGACATTGCACCATAGAAAGCAAAACATGCCAATATATATATTTTAGGCATTTTGTGAATTTTTATTTTATCCCAATGATGATGTTGGCTTTCTCCACAATTTTAGCAATTTATGTGATTGAAATCAGTCCTCTGGGCCCTATCCATAAAAAGGTGCCATTCTGGAGGAAACCAACTGCACCATGGGGGGGATTTCCTCAACTACCCTTTGATGTATTTGGGTATGAACCATATGAATGCTAGAGAGCAATGAGTTGGAGACCTCTCTAACATTCATGGGGTTTAAAGCCTCACTTTATTTTCGTTTTCATTCCCTCCTAAAGGTACAAATAGTTTGCTCCAGAACTGTGTCTCTTCTCTTGATGCATATAGCCCCTTAGCCAGTAAGTAGCACTGCCCCTGTCCTTCACAAAAGCCTCTGCATTGGCTGCAAACACACCAATAACACCTAGGACACTTGACTGTCCTAAAGGTTGCAATTCAAGGTCACTGTTAACCGTGCCTCCATTTCATTAACTCCAAAGTTGTGATGCCAGCAGGATGATCAAGCAGATGCTAGACCCAGATGTAATATGCCTTCAAAAGCATACCCCTGAATTTGTGACATGAATTAATGAATATGTAACCCCAGAAGCAGGGGCAGCAAGCCCCCAGTGAAAGTGGTTTGACAGAGTAGGGAAATATGGGACTTTTGTGTGGTGAGGTGTCCGTTTGGCCACCACTGACTGACTGCTAGGTGAGTTCAGACATGTTACAGTCACTGTGCTTTGTTAGACACTGGGGCCATTGTTTTAAAGAGCTGTGGAGGTGCACTGAGCTTCCCACTCTCCCATCCTAATGCTGGTGGTTATGTGAGTTTGCAGGTCCTTGGTATGTATTAACTGTTGTATGGTTTACAGTTATGGGGTTGGGGGTCCCTTATGAGACAGTGCTAATGAGTTTCTTTGCTGATGGCTAGCTCTTTTGTTTTTCTTGTTACAGCGTAAGCTGGTTGCTTGCTGCCAACATTGGTTATTATAAGTTGGTTAAAGTGGGGCTCCTCAGGCTTTGTCTTAGAAGTCTAGTAACAAGTGTTGGGCGTACACTTACAACATGCAGTTAGGCAGGTTTAGGACTGTGATTTGGCCTCATGTCATGTCAGTATTTCATGTTTGCAGTTATTGTTTTATTATTGTTTGGTTAGTTCTAGTCAGTACTCTGCACTGTTTAGCAAACACCAGGGTCTCAAGCAATATAATTTTGTTTATTTATTATTTGTTAGTCTGTTATAGAAAACCCTTAATTTACTAATACGTTTTCTGTGGCCTTGTTTTAACCCATCCTTTGGTTTTTCAAGGTGATTTTTGGGGATGAGGGTGGATTCTGGAGAGTACTTTGGAACAGACCTGACCTTGCCTCCATCATGTTTTTTTTTTTTTTAATAGTGCCACAAGTGTATGCAACACTTTGTGAATTAAGGTCTCAAATAATACAGGGTTAGGTAAGTGTTTCAGACAGTGAAACAATGGGTAGGGGGGATTTTGCAATCTAAAACAGGCAGGTCATACATGTAGCCCTCTGGCTGAAAACACTTGGCCCATGACTAGTGATGAGCGAGCACCCCAATGCTCGGATGTTCGGGTGCTCTGACCGAGCACCCCCTGAGGCTTGAGTGCTCGGCCGAGCACCCGAGCCCCATTGAAGTCAATGGGAGGACTCGAGCATTACACCAGGCACCCCCTGCTCTGATGAGGGGAGGGTGCCTGGTCCATAGGAAAAGGGCAGAAAAAGATGGAAACACTACAGAAATGGTTCAGGGACAGCATAGGGAGGATGTCTGGATGCACCTTGGACTCCAACATCGCTGCTGGGAACGATCTTTCGCCCGTAGTACGCCATTTTTACAGACTGACCGTAAAACACACAAAAAGGAAAATAAAAACGACTTTAGGCGAAAAATTGTTACCAAACAGTATTTGCTGTATATTTACTTGTATATCATCTGCAAATTCTCCCAAAAATTTCATCGATTTTCTGAAGTGAGGCCATGATTAAGAGGGAAACGTGCGCAGAGGCAAATTATCCCAAAAATTTCCTTGATTTTCAGAACTGAGGCCATGATTAAGAGGGAAACGTGCGCTGAGCTGACCATCTAAAACATTATGGGTGAGGGTCTGCTGCAGAGCTGACCATCCTAAACATTATATGCGAAGGCCCGCTAGTGAGCTGACGCTATAAAACATTATATGAGAGGGCCCGCTAGAGAGCTGACCCAATAAAACATTATATGAGAAGGCCCGCTGGTGAGCTGACCTATATAAAAATTGGCAAACAGGGCCCGCTGGTGAGCTGGCCCTATATAAAAATTATATCACAGGGCCCGCTGGTGAGCTGGCCCTATATAAAAATTATATCCCAGGGCACGCTGGTGAGCTGGCCCTATATAAAAATTATATCCCAGGGCATATGGAAGAGGAGGAGGAGGATGAGAAGATTAAGAGTCAACCATATACCCGTTTTTGGGGTGGAAGGGGTGAATGGGAATACAGAGTATTCCCATCATTGTAAATAACATATATAAAGTGAGTTTATGTTCCCCCGGGGCTTTCCTCCAGTGGAGTGGAGAAGTCAGGGGAAATCCAGGCCTTGTTCATTTTTATAAGTGTCAACCTATCAGCATTGTCGGTGGAAAGGCGGATACGCTTATCTGTTATGATGCCACCAGCAGCACTAAATACCCGCTCAGACAGAACGCTGGCGGCAGGGCAGGCCAGCACCTCCAAGGCGTAGAGTGCCAGTTCATACCACGTGTCCAGCTTGGACACCCAGTAGTTGTAAGGCACAGAGGGATCATTGAGGACGCTGACACGGTCTGCTACGTACTCCTTCACCATCTTCCAAAACTTTTCCCTCCTTGTGACACTAGGCTGCGCATCAGGGTGAGGGTGCTGGCGGGGTGTCATGAAGGTGTCCCACGCCTTGGAGAGTGTTGCCCTGCCTTTGTCGGAACTGCTGTGTGCTCCCCTTTTCTCCCCTTCTCGGTTGGCCAAGGTAGCACGTACTCTGCCGCCAGCGTTGTCAGATGGAAAATTTTGGAGCAATTTTTCAACAAGAACCTTCTGGTATTGCACCATTTTGCTTGTCCTCTCCACCGGAGGAATGAGAGATGAGAAATTCTCTTTGTAGCGGGGGTCCAGAAGGGTGAACACCCAGTAATCCGTGTTGTCTAAAATGCGTACAACGCGTGGGTCACGGGAAAGGCAGCCTAACATAAAGTCAGCCATGTGTGCCAGAGTACCAACAGTCAAGATTTCGCTGTCCTCACCAGGAGGCTGACTCTCAATATCCTCATCCTCTTCCTCCTCTTCTGCCCACCCACGCTGAAGAGATGGAACTAAAGTTCCATGGCTACCCTCTGTAGCGGAGGCAACCGTGTCTTCCTCCTCCTCCTCCTCCTCCTCCTCCTCCTCCGCCTCCTCCAATTGTCGCTGAGAAGACGAAGTGAGGGTGCTCTGGCTATCACCTTGTGTAAGCTCTTCCTCCCCCATTTCCACCTCTTCCACATGCAAAGCGTCGGTTTTAATTGTGAGCAGCGAGCGTTTCAGTAGACACAGAAGTGGGATGGTTACACTGATAATAGCGTTATCGCCGCTCACCATCTGTGTCGATTCCTCAAAATTGCGTAAAACCTCGCAGAGGTCTGACATCCATTCCCACTCCTCACTTCTGATTACAGGAAGTTGAACGGAGAGGCGACGACCGTGTAACAGCTGGTACTCCACTACTGCCCTCTGCTGCTCACAAAGCCGGGCCAACATGTGGAAGGTGGAGTTCCAGCGCGTGCTCACGTCACACAGCAGCCGGTGAGCTGGCAATTGTAAGCGCTGCTGCAGCTTCAACAGGCCGGCCGAAGCTGTAGATGACTTACGGAAATGTGCACACACGCGGCGCACCTTGGTCAAGAGATCATGCACATTGGGGTAGGTTTTTAGAAATCGCTGCACCACTAAATTAAATACATGCGCTAGGCATGGTACGTGTGTGAGCTTGCCGAGCTCCAAAGCCGCCACCAAGTTACGCCCATTATCACACACAACCATGCCTGCTTGCAGGTTGAGTGGCGAGAGCCACTGCTCGGTCTGGTGACTAATCCCCTGCAACAGCTCTGAGGCCGTGTGCTGTTTGTCCCCAAGGCAGATCAGCTTCAGCACGGCCTGTTGACGCTTCCCCACTGCAGTGCTACACTGCTTCCAGCTACTGGCTGATGGGGGAGTGGCGGTGTGTGTAGAGAATTCGGAGGTGGAAACGGAGGAGGAGGAGCCAATAACGTAGGTGCTGGTGGAAACCCTGATGGAGGTAGGGCCCGCAATCCTCGGCATGGGTAGCACCCGTGCCATCCCAGGGTCCGAGTCGCTCCCAGCCTCCACGACATTCACCCAGTGTGCCGTCAGGGAAATGTAGCGTCCCTGGCCACAAGCACTTGTCCATGTGTCAGTCGTTAAGTGGACCTTCCCAGTAACTGCGTTGGTCAGGGCACGGGTGATGTTACGGGACACATGGTGGTGTAATGCGGGGATGGCACACCGGGAAAAGTAGTGGCGGCTGGGGACCGCGTACCGAGGGACAGCTGCTGCCATCAGGCTGCGGAAGGACTCAGTGTCCACAAGCCTAAATGGCAGCATTTCGATGGCCAGTAATTTTGAAAGGTGTGAGGTTAGTGCTATGGCCTGTGGGTGGGTGGCTGGGTATTTTCTCTTGCGCTCAAATGCCTGGGGTAACGACATTTGGACGCTGTGCTGGGACAGGGAAGTGGATGTGGTCGCTGATGGTGCTTCAGATGCTACAGGTGCAGGGCGGGAGGTATGCGGGCCTGCGCCTTCGACAGGCGATTGGCCGGCACCGAAAACAGGGGAAGAGGAGGCAGTGGTGTGGCCTGCAGACACAGATGGGCGATCCAGGCGTTCCTCCCACTTACTACGGTGCTTGGATGCCATGTGTCGGATCATGCTGGTGGTGGTGAGGTTTCTAGTGTTCATGCCTCGGCTCATTCTGGTGTGGCACAGGTTGCAAACTACAAATCTTTTGTCGTCCGCACTTTCCTTAAAAAAACGCCATACCGCGGAACACCTACCCCTTGGCAAGGTAGATTTACGCAAGGGGGTGCTCCGTGGAACATTTGCGGGCCGGTTTGGTGCGGTCCGCCTTCTTTCTGTAGCCACACCACTGCCTCTTCCAGCCTGTTGCGGTGCTGCAGATGGCTCACCCTCAGAACTGCTGTCATCGCTCGGCTCTACACCTTCCCAGGTGGGGTCAGTCACCTCATCGTCCACCAAGTCCTCCTCCACTTCCTCACTCTGATCATCCTCCTCAAGTCTTGATCCCACCACATACTCAGTCATTGACAACTGTATAACATTCTCCTCAACAAGGTCTTGAGACGGAAATAGTGGTTGATTTAATGGCAACTGTGTCTCATCATCATCATCATCATCATCCACTACTTCCTTTGACCTTAAATGCCGTTCACATCTGTCATCTTCTTGTGATTGGGTAGCCTCTAGAGGTTGTGAATCAGGGCACAAGATGTCATGTTCCTCTGCAAGCGTGCTTGGAGAGAGGGTCAAATGAAGGATTGGTGATGAGACGAGCTCATCACTATATCCCAGTGTGGGATCACTTCTTTGACCAGACCGTGTATGGTGGGAGGAAGGATGATCAGAGTGAGGATTATGTTGACCAGACTCTTGGCTACTGAGAGTGGACTTGGTGGAAGACAGGGTGGTGCTTAACCGACTGGAAGCAGTATCAGCTGTCATCCAACCGACCACCTGTTCGCACTGGTCGGACCTCGAGAGTGATGTCCTGCGACGCCCTGTGAAATCAGACATGAAGCTAGGTATGGTGGATGTCTTTCTTTCTTGTGCTCTGGCACCAGGCACAGTTTCTCCGCGTCCTGACCCGCGCCCTGAACTTTCAGGATCACGTCCACTTCCCCGTCCCTTTTTACCCGCCTTCTTCATCTTACACGATATATATGACTTTAATATATATGAGTTTGAAAACTTAACAGTATTTCTTACTATTCTGCAACTCTGCAGAGTACACAGAATAGGCTGCTAAACTGCGGTGACACACACTGAATGGAATAAGTGACTTTAATATTTGAGTTTGAAAAATTAACAGTATTTCTTACTATTCTGCAACTCTGCAGAGTACACAGAATAGGCTGCTAAACTGCGGTGACACACACTGAATGGAATAAGTGACTTTAATATTTGAGTTTGAAAAATTAACAGTATTTCTTACTATTCTGCAACTCTGCAGAGTACACAGAATAGGCTGTTAAACGGCGTTGAAACACACTGAATGGAATATGTGACTTTAATATTTGAGTTTGAAAACTTAACAGTATTTCTTATAATTCTGGAACTGTACAGAGTACACAGAATAGGCTGTTAAACGGCGGTGAAAGACACTGAATGGAATATGTGACTTTAATATTTGAGTTTGAAAACTTAACAGTATTTCTTACTATTCTGCAACTCTGCAGAGTACACAGAATAGGCTGTTAAACGGCGTTGAAACACACTGAATGGAATATGTGACTTTAATATTTGAGTTTGAAAACTTAACAGTATTTCTTATAATTCTGGAACTGTACAGAGTACACAGAATAGGCTGTTAAACGGCGGTGAAAGACACTGAATGGAATATGTGACTTTAATATTTGAGTTTGAAAACTTAACAGTATTTCTTATAATTCTGCAACTGTACAGAGTACACAGAATAGGCTGTTAAACGGCGGTGAAAGACACTGAATGGAATATGTGACTTTAATATTTGAGTTTGAAAACTTAACAGTATTTCTTATAATTCTGCAACTCTGCAGAGTACACAGAATAGGCTGTTAAACGGCGGTGAAAGACACTGAATGGAATATGTGACTTTGATATTTTAGTTTGAAGACTTAACAGTATTTCTTCCTATTCTGCAACTCTGCACAGTACACAGAATGTGCTGCTACACTGCGGCGAAGCACACTGAATGGAATATGTGACTTTGATATTTGAGTTTGAAAACTTAACAGTATTTCTTATAATTCTGGAACTGTACAGAGTACACAGAATAGGCTGTTAAACGGCGGTGAAAGACACTGAATGGAATATGTGACTTTAATATTTGAGTTTGAAAACTTAACAGTATTTCTTACTATTCTGCAACTCTGCAGAGTACACAGAATAGGCTGTTAAACGGCGTTGAAACACACTGAATGGAATATGTGACTTTAATATTTGAGTTTGAAAACTTAACAGTATTTCTTATAATTCTGGAACTGTACAGAGTACACAGAATAGGCTGTTAAACGGCGGTGAAAGACACTGAATGGAATATGTGACTTTAATATTTGAGTTTGAAAACTTAACAGTATTTCTTATAATTCTGCAACTGTACAGAGTACACAGAATAGGCTGTTAAACGGCGGTGAAAGACACTGAATGGAATATGTGACTTTAATATTTGAGTTTGAAAACTTAACAGTATTTCTTATAATTCTGCAACTCTGCAGAGTACACAGAATAGGCTGTTAAACGGCGGTGAAAGACACTGAATGGAATATGTGACTTTGATATTTTAGTTTGAAGACTTAACAGTATTTCTTCCTATTCTGCAACTCTGCACAGTACACAGAATGTGCTGCTACACTGCGGCGAAGCACACTGAATGGAATATGTGACTTTGATATTTTAGTTTGAAGACTTAACAGTATTTCTTCCTATTCTGCAACTCTGCACAGTACACAGAATGTGCTGCTACACTGCGGCGAAGCACACTGAATGGAATATGTGACTTTGATATTTTAGTTTGAAGACTTAACAGTATTTCTTCCTATTCTGCAACTCTGCACAGTACACAGAATGTGCTGCTACACTGCGGCGAAGCACACTGAATGGAATATGTGACTTTGATATTTTAGTTTGAAGACTTAACAGTATTTCTTCCTATTCTGCAACTCTGCACAGTACACAGAATGTGCTGCTAAACTGCGGCGAAGCACACTGAATGGAATATGTGACTTTGATATTTTAGTTTGAAGACTTAACAGTATTTCTTCCTATTCTGCAACTCTGCACAGTACACAGAATGTGCTGCTAAACTGCGGCGAAGCACACTGAATGGAATATGTGACTTTGATATTTTAGTTTGAAGACTTAACAGTATTTCTTCCTATTCTGCAACTCTGCACAGTACTCAGAATGTGCTGCTAAACTGCGGCGACGCACACTGAATGGAATACGTGACTTTGATATTTTAGTTTGAAGACTTAACAGAATGTGCTCTAATCTGCAACTTTGCACACTAAACAGAATGTGCTCTAATCTGCAACTTTGCACACTAAACAGAATGTGCTCTAATCTGCAACTTTGCACACTAAACAGAATGTGCTCTAATCTGCAACTGTGCACACTAAACAGAATGTGCTCTAATCTGCAACTTTGCACACTAAACAGAATATATTTTTTTTTTTTTTTTTTTTTTTTCCCCCCACACCAAATAACCTGCTGCCCCCACACACAGTAGTCCTAAAAAGGACTTTTGGTTCTTTTTTTTTCACAATTTTTGTTTTTTTCCTCCCTACACTGCCTTTCCCTTCCTATCCTCAGCTCTCCCTGGCTCAGACTGAGCCGAACTCGATGGTCAGGTGCTATACAGCACCTGACCACGGGTTCTGGCCAGCAAATCAGTGTAATGCCAGCAGCCAACATGGCTGCTGGCATTACACCGATGTCAGAGCCTCCCTGCACGTTTATTGGCTGCGCAGCAGCCGCAAAACGTGCGGGGAGGAGACCCGAACATGGCGGGCGAGCACATGCGGTACTCGTACGAGTACCGCCATGTGCCGAGCAGAGCGATGCTCGAGCCGATCCGAGCATCGGCCGAGCATGCTCGCTCAACACTACCCATGACCCTTACGTCACTCATGCAACATAGTAACATAGTAAATTAAGTTGAATAAAGACAGAAGTCCATCAAGTTCAACCTTCGTCTCATACCCTAGTGACATCAGAACTTTGTAGCTCTATCCTGCTACCAAATAAGTTAGTCTTTTTCAGACCTTCCTGATCTGCCTACTAATACACAGTATAACCCTGTAAGTTCTCTTTTGAAAGAAATGTATCTAATCTTCTCTTAAATGTATCCATTGTATCTGCCATAACCACCTCCTTGGGCAAAGAATTCCATAATTTAACTGACCTTACTGTAAAAAAACCCTTCCTCTGCTGAAGTCTAAACCTCCTTTACTCTAATCTCAAGGGTGTCCTCTGGTCACCTGATCAGGCCATGGAAAGAAACATTTTAAAGTGCCCTGCAGCCCAGCACCAAGAGGTTAGAATCCAAATTTAGTTCAATCGGATTTTTCTCTCAGTTACTTTTAACACTCTGCCAAAAAGAACCAACTATCCACTACTCACCGTAACCCAGACCCAGAGTAACCTTTCTCGGTGTAGAAGGTTCATCACACTGGACAATGCACCATTGTCCCTACGTGTGTAAGAAGGTACTCACTTATTTCAGAGGTTTCTCCCAACTCTAGGAATTTTGCATTGACTGGGTCTGACCACCAGTACTTGCTCGCTTACTTCTTTTATTTTCTTACCACCATGAAAATAACACACCTGAGATTATGCAATGAATGTTACATTTGCTTATGTGTACTGAAAGGGTGCTACATGGCCTCCCTGTTTGCATATGGTGATTGTTTCATTTATTACTCTTAGATGTTTAATTCATGTTTAATTCATTAATTTGCTATGCCTTTGTTTTTATTAAAGTTGTTTAGATAATGGTTTATGTACTGTGGTAATGTAAATTTATTAAGATCTCTTTTTAGTGTTTGTGAACACTTTTTGGGTGAATTTTTCTTCTATACCAGATGTACACTTACAAAGGTGATGTGCACTACTCTAAAAGCTTTCTCTCTCTCTCTCTCTCTCTTTCTCATATATATTTATGTTTTGTGGGGTGGAAGCACTCGCACTTCTAGAGTAAGGCCTAGGTGCTATCAAGTGGCTGGAGCATTTATCAAGGAAAAATGATGAAGCACTCGCAGGGCTTTAAAAGATACAAAATTTAATGAAAAAACATATCATAAATAAATATATATATAATATATATATATATCCTATATAATAATTTGCTAAATGTGTGTTTGCCAGAAGCCATCGTGCGCAGTAGAGATGGCTGCACGCGCTGCAGTCATGCGCACTACAGACTGTCAGCGCCACGCCTGATAACGGAGTGAGGCACCAAATTCAGACTGTAGACTATGTATGGTCTGAATTCGGAGTGCCCCGCTCCGTATCAGCCGCGGCCCAGGTAGTCTCTACTGTGTACGACTGCACAGCGGCCGTTGCTGGGTGGCACTGTGGCCCATGTACACGGGCTCTTCAACTAGGCATTCTTATAAATTGTTAAATAAACAAAATTATTGGTGCATGTCCCATATTATATATAACAAGTGTACTTAGCTGGGCTATAGTAGAAGAGACAGCACTCAGGTGATATCCAAAAACATGAAGAATTTATTCAGACATTGTTTCCAACAAAACGTTTTCGGTCCTAAGACGGACCTTCATCAGGAATGAACCCTGATGAAGGTCCGTCTTAGGACCGAAAACGTTTGGTTGGAAACAATGTCTGAATAAATTCTTCATGTTTTTGGATATCACCTGAGTGCTGTCTCTTCTACTATAGCCCAGCTAAGTACACTTATTACATATATATATATATATATATATATATAAAATAATTCACTAGGATGTTTGTCAGAAGCCATCATGTGGAGTAGAGACTGCGAGTGTTCGGCATTCTCTACTGCGCATGATTGCACCGAGTGAGTGAGGCCCGTGAGTGAGGCGACGCAAGACACTATCGCGTGGAGCAGTGAGGTAGTGGCCGCTTAACCCTTTGAGTGCCAGAGGGGTACTGCGTTGCTTTTACACTAGTATATATACTGTATAATTAGTTGACGAAAAGCACTCTCATGACTTAAAAGTAAAAATAAATTATATTTTACTGCATCAACATTTCGATTACAGTAACATAACCTTCCTCAGGACAAGCCAACAGTGTATGTGACCACCCTAATATACCCTCTGAACAAAAAGGGCGCCCAAACTGGCACCCCAACTGTGCAGTGATGTCGAGTCTCATAATGATAATTAGTATAAATGTGATTACCATCATAAGTATACTTTACAGTGACTACAAAGGATATACATATTGCAAAAGAAACAATGTGAGGCAGTCAAGCTGTCATGGTACATTACAGGGAAGTTAATACATCCTAACTCATAAAGGGATAGTAATACTTAAGATGTAAAAAATATAACAGCTCAAAGTTGAATTTTTTAGGTGCAATATCACAGTGGCCTGAAAATTTACAGTGGCGCTGTTGCTACACCATCCTATGGAGATTTATGGTCTACAGACCAGAGCAGTCCAAAGGATGGTGTAACAACAGCACTACTGTACATTTTCAGGCCACTGTGCTATTGCACCTAAAAAATTAATCTTTGAGCTGTTATAATTTTTTAATAAAATATCTCTAGCAGTGGGAGTACCCTTGTTTTACTCAGGGGGATAAACCCTACAACATATATTTTTTTACATTTTAAGTATTACTATCCCTTTAAGTCTGTATCCTGTAGATATTACTAATACAGAGCTGAATAATATTGAGACTAAATATTTTATCAAGTTCCCGTACTAACATCTGAGAAAGACAACCACTCTGGCCCTATCACACCCAAATGTGATAATCATACTTATACATACTTTAACCCCAGGAGTGCCAGAGGGTATGTGTTGCAACCTGTAACTTTTTTATTTATTTATTTTTTAATGTTTATAAAGCTTTATTGGGAATACCAGACATGTTATACAGAAACAACATTAAAATAAACAGAGAAATTCAATGCATATATTACAGAAAGGAATAATGTCTTAATGAGAGTGAAACATATCACAAAGTATGCATCGAGTTCCATTTAGTTCTGACTCATTAGTATATTCAAGTGAATGAATCAGGTGTTTTAGAGGGAGCCTACAAGATAGATACATATAAGGAGAAAAGGAAAATGAATCATAGGAGGGGCAAAAAGGGGGAGAGAGAAAAAAGGGGAAGGGGAAATGTTGAGGGGCATTTTTTAAATTTTCAATGGGCCAAAACTTATTTAACTTTAGCGTCCGGCAGGATTTTTTTTTGTGCCGGCAATTTTTCATACCACAGGCAATTGAATCGCTTACTGTGCTTGAAAAAATTGCATCACCTGTGTTTTTTTTTTTTCATCAGCAGCCATTAAAGGGATAGTAAACTCCAAAAAGAACTGTTCGTGAATTGATAGGAATAATAAAAAAACATGTAATGCCCTTATTCCCATGTCTTAAACTGTTATGGTTTGAGAGATGTAAGAAAATAAAGACCTCTGCTCCCTCCCCTTTCTGCCTGACGAGCTGTAAAGCTGTCAGAGACAGAATCCGGTCGACCGACTTTAGGCGGCTCTTCAGGAGTGCTGACATCAGGATATCTAACTATAATTACTTCATCGGTATGGTCTACAATGTGTGCCTGACTTGCAAGCACACATTATAGACCATTCCGATGAAGTAATCATAGTTAGATATCTCAATGACAGCACTGCTGAAGAGCCGCCGTCTGATCCCAGAAGCAGGATCTCATGATGTCCGCTATACAACAGACACATGAAAAGAGGGAGGGAGTGGAGGTCTTTATTTTCTTACATCTCTCAAACCATAAAGGTTTGAGAGATGGGAATAAGGGCATTACATGTTTTTTTTATTATTCCTATCGATTCACAAACAGTTTTTTTTGGCGTTTACTATCCCTTTAAAGGGATAGTAATGTTTCATAATAAAAGCAGCTCTAATTAATCATCATAGTATTTGGACTTTGGAGAGTGTTATTTCAATTCTGTCAGAGTTGTAGTACAAGAGTAATTCAATGACAAAGTATCCCCCTCCCACCCCTTTTACTGATGTCACACTGTTCAGCCAGAGCAGAAGGGATGTGTCCAGGTAGACTGCAGAGAGGGACAATCTTCAATTAAGATAAGGGAAAAACCTGAAAAGCTTGTCAAGGGGGGCAGGGATTTCATTGTTTTCATAGGAATAAGAATGTCACCTTCTGTTATCTGTCTGGTCTATGGACTGGATTCCACATCTGAGAAGAGATGGCTTACACTAGGTAAAAGGGACGGGAGGGGAAACTTTGCTTGCGAATATCTCATAAACCATAAAGGTTTGAGAGATAAGACTTATATCATTCTTCATGTTTTTTTAATTCCTACAAAATAAAATAAAGTTAAAACGAAGTATTACTATCCCTTTAAATGTAGCTCTTATTGTGTTCTGTTTGATAAATAGGATCAGAACCAGTTTAGACAATGATTACACAATTGTGAGCTTTTGAACTCATTGGTCAGAATATTATGTTCTACTGTATCAAAGGCCTTTGCTAAATTCAGAAACATAGCTCTGGTCTTTCTAAACAGCTTGTTCATATGAAAACTGAATTTACAGATTTGTTTTGTTCATCCTCTGTAAGAACTTGTTTACTAATAGGGTGTGGCATAACTTTTCAGAACAAGGCTTTTTTTTTTTAGGAATCCATTAGTCTTTTAACCCCTTAAGGACCCATGATGGTCCTGGACCGTCATGGAATTCTGGGCTCCCCACGTGTCTGCATGCTGTTCAAGGAGTCTGGAATTGGATCGTGGAAAAAAAAATGCTCCGTGGTCCATAAGTGACCTCAAAGTACGTGCGTGGCCAGTCCATAAGGGGTTAATAGATATCAGAATAGGCAGACTAAATAGTGTGTTGTTTGTTTATTTTATTGGCTTTATCTACCGTCAGATTCTGTTTTTATTAACTTGATTTTTCCCAATATATTTTGGGTATTACAAACAAGCATGAATGGGAAATAAAAATGAAGAATGTAATTACATTTATTCCAGATTACCTCCTGTTCCAACACATCCCCGTTCTGAACCCAGTAGACTAGAGACAAATCTAGATACTTCAGTAATTTGTTGTTTTACTTCTTATAATGCATTCTGGTTTTAAAGGGATAGTAATATTTAAAAATAAATGCAGTTCAGATTATTCTTCATAGCTTTTTAGACGATGTAGAGCATTATTATTATTCTCTACGATATGTAGTTCCAGAGTAATTGAATTATAATGTGTCCCCTTTCCGCCCCTTTTACCTATGTAAAGCTGCACAGCAAGACTGTCCGGATGGAACACAGCAAGGGACAATCTTCTGTTAGCATAAGGAAAAACCTGTCCTCCTCCTTCAAGGGTTGCAGGGTTTTCCTTATGCTCACAGACAGAAGATTGTCCCTCAATGTGAGCTGTCCGGTCAAGTGACCAGATTCCACATCTGAGGGTAGGTGAGGCGGCATGCAATAGGTAAAAGGGGAGGGAGGGGGATACTTTATAATTCAATTACTCTGGAACTACAAATCGTAGAGAATGAAAATGCTGCATTGCATAGCCCAAAAATTATAAATAGAACTTTATTTTGAAACATTACTGTCCCTTTAAGCTATGTAAAGGATAGATCATTAGTGGTATATAAGGTGCTATTACTGGTATATAAGGTACTAATCAATTGAATTCTCCCATGTATCTCGTGTGTCATCCATCATGCATGTCCTTGTGCATGTGTATAATGGAGCTAAAATACGGGAAGATACAGTTGTGCTCTTAATCAGGATTTAGGGCCATATTTTCAAAAGAAAATGTATGTAATTTGGAAAAATTATCTGCACCATAGTTCAGGGGAGCTCAGACCTGCCTCCCCAACAGTGCAGGTCATCAGGATCTCCTCACAAGAACACTAGTGTATCAAACAGTAGTTCAATCATCCTAAAGGATTTGCTTAAGACCTATCTAGTAATCAAAGGGGTAACTTCCACATTTAAACCGATGGGAATTTTTAGTACTCCCCTATACTAAAATTGGCTTGGCCCAGACTTACTCCACTTCCTTTTGAAATATGGCCCTTAATATCACCAAGTCTGAACCTGGAATATGTGATTTAACCCTCCTATTTAAGTTTATATGCTATACACTCATGTGACATGTACCTTAAAGGGATAGTAATGTTTTGCAAAATTTGCAGCTCTGATTAATCTTCATAGTATTTGGGCCATGTAGAATGTTATTTTTAATACTGTCAGAGTTGTAGTTCAAGAATAATTGAATGATAAAATATACCCCTTTTGCCTAGTGTAAGCAACCTCCCCTCAGAAGTGGAATCTGGTCCTGGGACAGCTTATAGCAAGGGACAATCTTCCTACTGTGAGAACAATGAAAACCCTGCCCCCTTGACAGGTATTTCAGGTTTTTGTTTATGCTCACCGAAGATTGTCCCTCTCTGTGATCCATCCGGGCAGTCTTGCTGCTCTGAGGTGAGCAGTGTTAAATCACTGAAAGGGGAGCGAGGAGGATACTTTATCGTTCAATTACTCTTGAACTACAACTCTGACAGTTGGAGCTGCTTTTATTGTGCAATATCACTATCCCTTTAAATGGCTTATTACTATTAACATTTATTTGTAAAGTGCCAACAGATTCTGCAGTACAGTACGATAGTTTTACAATAGAACAGGAAAGTACACAGTGGGTACAGTACATAAGGATATTTACTTTGTATAGTAAGATACATTTGGATTATTTTAAACTTTCTAGTGTTGCATAAGTCACTTGTTGTCAGCTGTTTTTGTTTTTTATTTGTACCTTTTACTGCCTTCTGGAAACCCGAAATGCTCTTATAAATGCTTTTATCACAACATGCTTTAAACCCCTTTAAATGTCAGTGAGGTATCCAATGCTTTTCATTGTAATGTATTAGATACCTCTCTGGCACTCAGAGAGTTAAGAAGCATTATCATCTCCACCACTCAGACTTAGGCCTAGATTCCATTGCAGGTGATCCATATTACAGCTGGTTTTAGCTTGCATAATCCTTTTGAAGACTGTGGGGAAATGTAAAGGTAAATCCAGTAATTATGGTATTACTGTCAGTGGAATGCAGGCCCCAGTAAGTAGCTTCCTCCTGAGTACAAAAGCAAGGTCTCTGAGTCTGATATGGAATGCACATGCCTGGGAACACTACAGATCTGCACCAGAGACTCTGGTTTTTAGTGTTAATTACAAGGTCTCTGGAGACAGAGGCTGAATCTCTAGTTGTGGTGAGTTTCCTGTGAAAATCTGGCCACTTCTCCTACTTCTCACCCTGTTCCACCCAGTTCCCACTCACTTCCCCTTCTCACCCTGTTCCACCCACTTCCCACCTACTTCTCCTTCTTCTCACCCTTTTCTGTCAAGTTCCCACTCACTTCTCCTCCTTCTCACCCTTTTCTGCCCAGTTCCTACCCACTTTTCCTTCTTCTCACCCTGTTCTACCAAGTTCCCACCTACTTCTCCTTCTCACCCTGTTCCACCCAGTTCCCACCCACTTCTCCTCCTTCTCCCCATCGCACCGACTTCACATCCACTTCTCCTCCTTCTCACCCTTTTCTGTCCAGTTCCTACCCACTTCTCCTCCTTCTCACCCTGTTCCACCCACTTCCAGCCCACTTCTCCTTCTCACCCTGTTCCACCCACTTCCCACCTACTTCTCCTTCTTCTCAACCTTTTCTGTCAAGTTCCTACTGACTTCTCTTCCTTTTCAACCTGTTCTGCCAGTTCCCACCCTCTTCTCTTTCTCACTCTTTTACACCCACTCCCACCTACTTCTCCTCCTTCTCACCCTTTTCTGTCCAGTTCCCACCCACTTCTCCTCCTTCTCACCCTGTCACACCCACTTCCCATCCACTACTCCTCCTTCTCACCCTTTTCTGTCCAGTTCCCACCCTCTTCTCTTTCTCACTCTGTTACACCCACTCTCTACCTACTTCTCCTCCTTCTCACTCTTTTCTGTCCAGTTTCCACCCACTTCTCCTCCTTCTCACCCTGTTCCACTCAGTTCCCACCCACTTCTCCCCCTTCTCACTCTGTTGCACTCACTTCCCATCCACTTCTCCTCCTTCTCACCTTTTCTGTCCAGTTCCTACCAACTTCTCCTCCTTCTCACCCTGTTCCACCAACTTCCAGCCCACTTCTCCTTCTCACCCTTTTCCACCCACTTCCCACCTACTTCTCCTATTTCTCAACCTTTTCTGTCAAGGTCCTACTCACTTCTCTTCCTTTTCAACCTGTTCTGCCAGTTCCCACCCTCTTCTCTTTCTCACTCTTTTACACCCACTCTCCACCTACTTCTCCTCCTTCTCACCCTTTTCTGTCCAGTTCCCACCCACTTCTCCTCCTTCTCACCCTGTCACACCCACTTCCCATCCACTACTCCTCCTTCTCACCCTTTTCTGTCCAGTTCCTACCCACTTCTCCTCCTTCTCACCTTGTTCCACCAACTTCCAGCCCACTTCTCCTTCTCACCCTGTTCTACCCACTTCCTACCTACTTCTCCTTCATCTCAACCTTTTCTGTCAAGTTCCCACTCACTTCTCTTCCTTTTCAACCTGTTCTGCCCAGTTCCCACCCACTTCTCTTTCTCACTGTGTTACACCCACTTTCCACCTACTTCTCCTCCTTCTCACACTTTTCTGTACAGTTCCCACCCACTTCTCCTTCTCACCCTGTTCCGCCCAGTTCCCACCCATTTCTCATCCACTTCTCCATCACAATGACAACAAACCCTGCCTACCCGATTAAGTCCCACCCATTTATGATACAAATCACATACTGTAATTAAAATAAGCCTGGTCACAGCCCTGTCTGGGGATTGAACAGAATGAAAATATGGGAATGAGTCTGATATGGAATAAATAACATTTCCAATAACCCCCATTGATTTAAAAAGGCTTCTAACCCTTTCAATGCTAGAAAGATCTCCAACACATTGCTTTGCAATGAGTTGAATACCTTCCTAGCATTCAAGGAGTTAAATTCCCATTTAAAGCAGCGAGGGAATTGTATTTGATCCCTACACCACTTTTTATTTATACAGCAGTCTCACTGAGCACTAGTTTGAACATCAGATTAGGAGAAAACAATACAGAACTGAGAACTATGAAGAACTGTATGAACCTTTTAAAATAAATGCTGTCATGAGCAGTCTTCCTTTTCTTGTTGGAGAACTATAACTGCAAAAGAAAATGATATAGGAGCAATACTTGTACAGTGCAATTGGGTTACTTCACATGAGTCAAAGAACCAGAAAAGACAAAAGCTTGGATTTAAGCTTAGGATTGTTGTTGTAGACTGGGACATTAAAGAGCAGAAACAACTTAATCAGATTCCATCTGACAGAACAAGTCAGAAGGAATTGGAAGCCAGGATATGAAAACAACCCAGGGAAAACAGTCCAATAAGCTGTCACACCATATAGCTGATGTATATATGTGCAGCAAGACAAAGCTGTTCCTTAATGACCACACAGCTTCACTGAAGTAGGGGCTCTCAATAGTACCTCCACCCCATTGGTCAAATTTCCTTGCTTCCTATTTTAAGACTTTGGTTGCCAAAAAGGTATCCAAGGTATAGTGTTGGCATCCATACGGTTAATTCATGCAATGCTAGTGCAAGAAATATGTCCAATTCATTTCTTCACAATGCATTAGACATCCCTCTGTCACTAGTGTTAACCCCTATTGAGTTAAATTATTGTCACTAGGAACCAGAACATAAGTATTATCAAATATTTGATTTAGACATTAACAGAGTGTTTTGTTAAAGATTCTAAAAAAGCACTCAATTTTTCTTACACCAAAAAACATGTCAATATGATATATGTTAACCCTTTGAGAGCCAGAGGGGTGCCCACTGCATTGCAAAGCACTCAAAGTTTTATTTAAAAAAGCTGTTTATTTAATTTATTAATTATTATTTTGGTATTGGTAAATACAATTTTCTCTCTTGCACTTTAACGGGCCTTATTCATGAAAACTGGGGGATTATGCTCTAAGGAGTGATAAAGAGGTGATAAAGTGGAGACAGCTTCTCCAGTGATATCACTTCTTCAGTTACTATGCTGTTCTTTTTTTTTAACTTTATTACACTTTAGACATTACAATACATTCATAAAACACCAAAAGTCAAAGATACAAAAGAAATCCACAAAATACAACAATAATTATTACCTTACTTGTTGTCTACATTACGAGTGAGGGCGGAGGATCCCAACAGCACAGTCATATCAAAGCGGCAGCAAACGTACAGGGCTTTACCTTACTTAGTCTTGATTCATTTTATCTTAATTCTAAGATTCTCCTTATAGACTTGTTCACTAACTACTTTAAAGGGGAACTACCACCCGACACAATCTTTAGCTTCCCCATCTGGTGACTAGCTGCTTAGTAGTGCTAGTCGCCAGAATAATGACCTTATTTAATAGATTTCTGCTCTCTTCCATGGGTGACAGGCAGGACGGAGCGCGGACATCTTGCTATTGTGAAGTCCGCGTGCCTGCGCTGTCAGTCCCAGCCGGGTCTAGGAGGCGTTGCTAGAAGCCATTTGGCTCCAGCTGGGACTGACAGCTCAGGTGCGCGGACGTCACAATAGCGAGATTAAATCCCCCTTTTGACTCTTCTAGCAGGGGAGAGGAAACTTTGAAAGCGAATATCTCTTAAACCATAAAGGTTTGAGAGATGTGGCTGGTGTCATTTAACTCAGTTTATTAAGGGTGACAATATGAGGGACAGTAATTTTAAAGTAATACTATCCCTTTAATTCTGCTATTCTTTTAAAATCCCTTGGGATGATTATCCCCAAGTATGTATATTCTTTTTTTGTATACTCAAACCCATATTCTTTTTTAACTTCTAAACTAACTTCTTTTAACTTCTAAACTAATTTGTTTATCAGTATTATAAAACTGGACCACGGTTTTGTTGATATTTAAGTTATAATTGGATATTCTGCTATACATTATATTTCCATCATTAAATTCCTTAAAGAATCAACAATACCTGTTATAGTAATCAACACATCATCCGCATAAAGACATATATTGGATTCTACATTGTCTATATAGTACCCCCCGATCTTAATATTTTGTCTTATACTCTCTGCTAGGGGTTCTATTGATAATATATATAACATTGGGGATAATGGACATCCCTGCCTCGTACCACTCTGAACAAAGATTGGAGCCCACTGCTCTAGCCTGTGAGTTACTATATAAGACCCTAATCGCTCATATAATCCACCCTTCAATTCCAAATGTCCATAAGGTCAGGAACATATATTCCTAACAAGACCCTGTCAAACGCTTTTTATGCGTCAAGTGACAGGGTCAGGAGGGGAATCTGTGTCCTACGGTCCGAATCCAATATGTTCAACAATTGTCTTGTGTTATTACAGGATGATCTATTTTTAATAAAACCTACCTGGTCCTTCTGTATAATTGATGGAAGTATTGTACTCATTTGATCAGCCAGTATTGCTGTGTATAGCATTACTTCGACATTTATTAATGATATAGGCTAGTAACTAGCTACATCCGCCGAGATCTTGTCTTTTTTTAGAACTGTTAATATATTGGCTTGTAGTAACTCTATCGATGCCTCTTCTTTTTGAGCCAGTTCTCCAAATACTCCTGTTAAATGTTCCTTTAGCAGATCCTTGTATTGCCTGTAAAACAAATTACTAAAGCCATCAGGACCCGGTGTTTTATATTACGGCAATTTTTCAATAGCCTTAACGACCTCCTCTGATACAACTAGGGCATTCAACACTTCCAACTGCGTGGGAGATATTTTTGGTGAAACAAGATAAAACAAATGTTTTTCCACCTCCTCCTGTGGTGTTTCAATTGATAATTGATATAGTCTTTTATAAAACGTTTTGAAAACCTCTCCAATGTCTCTGGTGGACCTGTAAATTTCACCACCCTCCTCAGTCTTACAGATCCTATCCTTCCCTTTTTTATTTTTTAGTTTATTTGTTAGAATGTTATTAACTCTATTTCCTTTATGGTAGTATCTTATCTGCATTTGCTACATATTTTTAAGTATTTTATCCATCTCTTCTAATTTAATTTCTGATATAATTTTGTCAATCTCATCCTGTTTTCTCTTAGTAGGGTCCAAATTATTTTCATTTTTTAACTTAAACATGGAGATATACAGGTCCGCCAATGATTTACCTCGTGCCTTGTTCATTTCATATTTAAGCTTAAAGGGATAGTAATACTTTGTTTTATCTTTATTTTACTTTGTAGGCATTAAAAAAACATGAAGAACGATATAAGTCTTATCTCTCAAACATTTATGGTTTGAGAGATATTCACAAGCAAAGTTTCCCCCTCCCGCCACTTTTACCTAGTGTAAGCCATCTCTTCTCAGATGTGGAATGCAGTCCATAGACCAGACAGATAACAGCAGGGGACAGTCTTCTTCCTATGAGAACAATGAAAGCTCTGCCCCCCTTGACAAGCTTTTCAGCTTTTTCCTTTATCTTAATTGAAGATTGTCCCTCTCTGCAGTCTACCTGGGTACCTCCCTTCTGCTCTGGCTGAGCAGTGTTACATCAGTAAAAGGGGCGGGAGGGGGATACTTTGTCATTGATTTACTCTGGAACTACAACTCTGACAGAATTGAAATAACACTCTCCAAAGTCCAAATACTATGATGATTAATTAGAGCTGTTTTTATTATGAAACATTACTATCCCTTTAATTAATATCCTCTCAAGACTGATTTAAATGTGCATCATATTATACTCTTAGATATATTATCCTGCTTATCTCCTGAAAGTAAAAATGTATCCTTTCTGCTATAAACTTCTGATTTCTTAGATTCCTCAACATAGAGTCATCTAATCTCCATGTTGTAAAAGGTTCCCTTTCAGTTCTGTCTTTCCTGTCCAGAAAGACCATACTGTGATCAGACCAAATATTATTCTTTATATTTATTTTAAAATAATTTTTGACCATTTCAACATCCCCCCAAAAAAATCTATTCTTGAAAATGACATATATACCTTAGAGTAATACATAAAATATTTTGTTTGTGTGGTATAACCTCCATATATCAAAAAAGTCGGCCTCCTTGAAGATTCTTAGCTTGTTTAACCTCGTTTCTTTTAACCTTATTCTCACCGCTTAATTTTTTATCCAAAACACAATCCAGTATACAGCTGAAATCACATGCAAGCAAGAGCTGTCCTATTCTCATTCTCACTGTCTTTTTTAAAATTCTACACAAGGTTCTTATTGGTGCGTGGTTTGGCAAATACAAATTTACTATAGTATATATTTGATCTTCTGTCCTACAAACCACAATAATGTGTCAACCTTCCTCATCCAGATATTGATGTTCTATGTCTGCATCCACTTTATTTGAGAATATTATTGCAACACCCCTTTTTTTGATGTTCCATGGAAGCATGCAAAATCAGACCCACTCTACTAGTCCCCCATTTTAAATTCTCTATTTTCCTCCAATGGGTTTCCTGTTTACAAGTTATATGGATCTTCTCTTTCTGTATTAGCTCCAGCACTTTCTGTCTTTTATATATTGTATTTAGCCCCTGCACGTTTACCATCACAAATCTGATCATATCCTGCTGACTAGTGTCCTCCCCCCTCTCTCCCTCCTGGGCAACCTCTCACAAAGCTTAAATATGCAGTCCCAACATAGTTATATACATTAACATATAGACAACCAAAAAATATCACAAAACATATAACACATAATGACCTTTCCCTGATGAACCTATCGGGACCTGGCCCGACCAGCCGCATTAATTGCGACAGGATCCTCAGTTCTATTGAACTCACAGCTGGTGCTGATTTCTTACCGGGATTACCATTATACCGAGTAGGAGAGAAAAAAAAAATCCATTACTTGTTTAATGGCTTTTCCGCATCATTGTGTCATTTCTCTCCATATATCTTAAGAAGTAACATCCCCATTTTTATCTCCAAAAATTCAGTGGCATATCCCCTATTCACCCCCTCAATGCATCTACTTTTTCAAATACAGAACTTCCCTCCCCTCCCACACCCAGTCCCCCCACCTATAAGGGGAAGAAAGAGAGAGGTCAGGAAGGGAAAAGACTTTCCCACGTTGCAATCTGTGCATAATGCTGAATTATATATCGTGACTTTAACGTATTACATACATAAAACCCTTTATAATTTTCATTCATAAATACTTCATCAGTTTAAAACCCCAACCCCCTAACACTCCACCCCAACATCCCAAACCCCCCCCTCGCTCAACCCATATCAGCACGGAGAGGGAGAAGGGAGAGAGCTGAAGAGAGAAAGGGAGAAAGGGAGAGGGAGAGAAAGAAGAAGAAGAAGGTATACACCACTTTTGCAACCCATTAAGTAATTTCTCTACTTTTTATCCACGTGTCGAGCTCAAACTGGCTTTTAAATGAAAGCAGCTTATTATCGCAGACTATATTCACACAAATGGGAAAATCCCAGCTGTATTTAATGTTATTCTTCTGTAGTATTTGCAGATAAGGGGCAAAAGCATATCTCTTCATTCTTGTTTGATAGGCAAATCCTGAAATATTGCAATGTTGTTATATGGACTGTCTTTCAGATCCTTAGTTCTCTTGACATTAAGATGACTTCTTTCTACCTAAAAAACAGAAAACTCAATATCACGTCTCTTGGTAAGTCTGCCCTTAAATGTTTTGGTTTATTCAGACGATGGATTCTCTCCATTGTGCAGTTTAACCCTTCGTTGTCCATCCCTAACTCTTTGAAATATCGTAGAAGGTAATCCTTTAGTTGTTCATAGACAATATTTTCCGGGATGTTTCTAAACCTTAAATTATATCTTCTAAATTATTCATTTTTAATTCTAGAGCTTCTATCCTTTTTATATTTGTATCAATTATATCTTTCATCTTTCCTTGATGTTCTTCTAGAAGAGTCCACTTCTCCTCAATTTCAGTAAGTCGATTAGATATTTCTACCTTAATTTCTGCTGTATTTTTAATTATCTCTTGCTTCAACTTAACTAGATGAGCATCTAGACATTCTTTAATAAATTCTTGTGACACTACATTATCCACACTCTGTTGCTAGTCATAGAGACCTCCGCTTGTAGCATGCTCTTTATTACTGGACTTATTAGAATTTGCTCGCTTGTTTGTTTTTGGGGAGAACAAAGTTGCTGCTGAGAGTCTATCTTTTTTCATCTTTTTTCTCTTCCCTCTTCCCCTTTTCTTTCTTTGCACTATTATTATATTTAGGAGATAACCGATCACATTGTATATTACATTGTGCTCTCACTGAACCTTATGCTTTAGTAATAACCATATGTCCCTATAGGCTGGCATGTACCTTCTTGCCCTTTTGCATGTCATCATTAAAGGGATAGTATTGCCTGAAAATAATTTATTTTATATTGTAGCCCTTAAAAAAAACATTAAAAATGATATAAATCTTAAGGTTTGGGAGACATTAACAAGTAAAGTTTCCCCTGGAATGATGACACTGCTCAAGCCTTCAGATTTGGAATCTGGTCCCCAGACCGTCCGTGGCTCCTAATCAGTGCCGAGATCACGATCTTTAAAAATAATTTCTTCATTGGAATGGTCTACAAAGTGTGCTTGCAAGCCAGGCACACTTTGTAGACAGTTCTAATGAAGTAGTTATTTTTAAAGATCGTGATCTTGGCACTGCTAAAGAGCTGCCCGCTGATCTGTGGACCAGATTCCAAATCTGTCCACTAGATGTCAGACTTGGCTAAAACAGCCAGGAAAAGGGAACTTTACTTAACTTTGTTTGCTAATATCTCCCAAACCATAAAGGTTTTGGAGATAAGACTTATATAATTTTTAATGTTTTTTAAGTGCTACAATATAAAATAACATTATTTTTTGGCAATACTATCCCTTTAATTATATTTGTGCCAGCTCTGTAAATTATGCAACTAAACCCTCACCATTCAAGTCGATCTGCGGTTTCTATTTATAGAGCAGCATACTACTTATGTACCCATATTATATCAGCACTATATAAGCAACAATACATACAACCTCTATTTGCAGTCACTGGAAGCCACTTTTTTGTTGTTGTTTTTTTTTTTGCCGTTAGGCCTTTTCCATACATTTAACAGCCATTAGACATATAACATCATCCAATGTATTTGCCCTTCTGTTTCCTTCTTTATCTTTTTTTATAACAAAGCTAAAACAGAAACTTATCTGCATTCCCCATAGTTGCTGGTACAGCTCACATAGACCTCGTCTTTCGCTCACAGGGGGGCATTCTGATTGGACAACGCTCCACTTACGAGTGTACTCTCACATCAGGGCATCTCTCTCTCGCGCTGTGATGCAGCACCCTTCCCTGGGTTAGTCCCGCTTGCCATTGCGTGTCTCCCCTAGAGCTCATCTTCTTTTTTTCCTCTTTATATCTGCGTCTTATCTCAGCGACTCGGCTTCTTTCAGACTCACTGCCGCAATTTTCCAAATGTGCTGTATACTGGCTTCCTTACTTCCGTTCTCAGCTAAGAGCACTATCTCTCTCCACAATCACTGCTGATTAGTGCTTTTTCATTTCAGCCCTTTCTGGCGTGTGTCAGTTCTGGAACTACTAAAGCCATAGCAGCCATGGCGTCAGCCATCCTCCACTCTCCTCAGTCTCTCATCTGGCGTTCAGCACTGCATCTCACGACGTAACCCTACGTGATACATCATCCGTCCCAAAGACCCAGTTCCTATGTTATTCTATGGAGCCAGTTCACTAAGATTTATCCAGATTTGGAGATTATCTCTGTGTTATCACCTCTTTATCATGCCTTAGTACATAATCCTCCTGGTCTATTTCCCAGTGTCAAATCCTTGTCACCTTATGCAAGTTGCTTCATCTTACTGTGTGTCAGAGACTAAAAGGTTAAATTTCATGCTCTACAGGGACTTACTGAGTCTGAAAAAATTGATGTGTAAAAATCTGATGCTATGTGCTACTAAACAGTAATTATGTTGTTATTGAATGGTAGACTTCTGCATGACAAATATTTTCGGTAAAATTTTATGTTGGACAATTTTTTTTTTCGTCGACTTCACAATTCGGATCCAACCTGTTCGACTTGGACAAAAGTCGGCTACAGTCCGAAATTATTTGGCGACTTTAAAATACCTTTAAAAATACAATAAAAAATGAAAATTAAATGAATGGAACCATTTCCAATAAATGAAGATGGTAGAATAGGGTAAGGTGGGCATTTAGCCTTATGTTACTATGGATGAAGTAGCTAAAGTATGGATGTAGCAATAAGGCACCCTACCTGCCTACACAATACACATACACAACTGGCTGTATCTGGCTGAAGTGTCACTCTGAAAATTATTAAAACAAATCCCTAATATTTATTTTAATACTTTACACAAGAACAAAGGTGGCTCTCCCTTGCGGACGCAATAGGGTACTAGGCCTGCCTATAGAACTGTGAGACTAGCTGATGTGTTACTCTGAAAATTATTAAAACAAATCCCTAATATTAATTTTAATATTTAACACAGAAACAAAGGTCATTTTCCCTTGCGGTGGTAATAAGGTACTAGGCCTGCCTGCAGAACTGTGAGAGTGGCTGAAGAGTCACTCTGAAAACTATTCAAACAAATTCTTACTATCATTTTTAATGTTAAACACAGAAACAAAGGTGACTTTCCCTTGCGGACGCAATAAGGTACTAGGCCTGCCTGCAGAACTGTGAGACTGGCTGATGTGTCACTTTGAAAATTATTCAAACAAATCCCTAATATTTTTAATTTTTTGCACAGGAACAAAGATGACTCTCCCTTGCAGTGGCAATAAGGCACTAATGCTGGCTGCCTGCCTATGCCTAATGCCTGCCTACACAACAACTGGACACTCTCTATCTCTTTCTCTGAGCTCCAACAACACAATGAGGAAATGCAGGCTGTCTGCTTGGGTGTCTGTGTCATTAGTCCAACCCCCCTCATGAAAAGAAGAAGCCAATTGGAATAGAGACAAAGCAGGAAAGTAGCACGAAACGAATCACACAAGTCTATTGAATGGTTAATTATTAAAACAAACATCTGCACCATAGTGGAAAAATGAAGATTCCATTTGACTTGAATTGTGTTTTTAATCTCTTGAATGTGATGGAGAGATCACCAGCCCTCAAAACATAGTAAAGACGTACATGACTGGAATAAAGATGTTTTTGAATGATTGTTGCATTTTTTTCTGGTGTATATAGTACTTACTTCACAGTTGATACATTTGGAAAAAGACAAGAGTCCATCAAGTTCAACCTTTGCCATACCACTGAGCTTTTTGTGCCTGAAATCTGAAACTTAACCCTTTTCCAGAGGGGTACGCAACACATTTCTTCACAATGTGGTTTGTATCACTCTGGCATTCAAAGGACCACCGCACTTTTTTTTTTGCTGCAATGAATTCTGGGATCATAGATTGGCATGCAGCCATGATGCGATCCAACAATTCCATGACGTGCCAGAACCATCTCTGTTCCTTAACATCCAGACCTGTGAGACAGTCCTGGCATATCATGTGTTACTAAGGTGTTAAAGAGTTAACAAAAGGATTTTTTTTTTTCATACGCGAAATCTCGTTTATTAGAACACACTTCCAGTCACGAGAGCAAATGAGAAAAGTCATGTCATAGTTTTGGAGGATTGAACTTTAACAGGGTTCATTAACATACTGTCACATCATTCAATTAATAAGTTCCATTTCATAATCAAGCTTTATTACGCTCTCACTTGTTGCTGTATTATCATTTCTATCTGATGTCATCTGAAGCTCCAACTTTAACATACTGTTCCAATGAAACACACACCCATGAATGGCAGCAGATGTGACATAACCTAAAGCATGTCTGCTATGTGAACGTGATCAACAATAGCAGATTTTTATAGACAAGTGACTCACAGTTCATGTTCAGCACGTTTTTAAGTAATACAAAGGAATATTTCTTTTACACCCTGATGTCATTGGAATTTACAAAGTGGATACAACATACCTCCCAACATTTCACATGGCCAAAGAGGGACACTGGTGTTTTAGGTGGTGTTGTTGGGAGCATGGCTGGTGGAAAGGGCATTACCGAGAACGTTTAGGTTAATTCATGACCTAATGACACCTTTTTGTGCAACTAAATAAATGATTTAGCGCAATACCAAAGTTTTTTATTTACACAGTCTAATTTATAAATATATATACTGAAGTTTAGATAAACATTCAGGAGAGTTTTGTTGCTGTGGAGCAATGTGATACACTAATATGCAAATATACCACACAGCCTGATCTCCTGAAAAAAGGGACACCAGGGTGAGAAAGAGGGACAGAGGGATTTGGGTCTCAAAGAGGGACTGTCCCTTCTAAAGAGGGTCACTTGAGAGGTATGATACAGTAACTCATTGAAGCATTAATCATACTCACTGAACATATCTAAATTGGTTTGACTTGAACCATTTGAATGCCAAAGAGCTACCCAAGGCATTGCAACACACTGTGTTAGATACCTATCTGGCACTCAAAGGGATAAGAATATCATTCAACATTTTTAATTTTTCATAATTATTTCAATTGCACTTTTGTTGAATAACATTATGAATTAACCCTTTGAGTGTCAGAGATACCCAGTGCATGGCTGGTCAAGCTTGATCTTCAAGGGCCACCAACAGGACAGGATTTAAGGAATTACCTGAATAAGCACAGGTGAGTTAATCACTCATATTGATTTGACCACCTGTGTTCAAATATAGGAATCCTTAAATCCTGGACTGTTGGTAGCGATTGAGGACCCAATTTGGACTCCCCTGTACTACAGCATATGATTACTTTAGTTCATACTGATGCATACGCTCTGCACTTGATATCATTTTAATGTGAGCAATTCCTGAATGTCTCCCCTGTAGCAAATTCAAGAGAATGGAGTAATAATCTGTCTCACATTAGTAATAGACAGATTTAAACAAGGCCAAGAGAAATGGAACACACAAAACACACACACATATATTCCCCCATTTTAACCACTTGGTGCATATGGCATAAATTGGAGAATGCTCAGGAATAGCTAGCTAAATACAGTGGCAATCATCAGGCACAGCACCAATAAATCAGTTCCAGTGCCTATTTTAATTTGAAATCATCCTTACATATCACCACTAAGGCTGATGTACTAAGTAACAGTGAAGCAATTGTGGGCCAAACCAGCTCCACAATAAGGATCAAATACAATGTGCTGATATTGGAAACCTCTCATCATAACCTATTTTATTATTTTTTATGACATGATAATACGCTAAAATACTAAAAAATAAAGCTCAATGTATACTTAAAGGGATAGTAATACTTAAGTATTACTTATCCCTATAGCAAAGTACTACTTAAAAAAAAACGTATTGCCCCCAGTGTCATCTCTCAAACCTTTATGGTTTGAGAGCTGATTGCTTCTAAAGTTGCCCTCTCCCTCCCCATTCCCCGTAGTCAGCATTCTAGCTGACTGAAAGGAAGAAAGTTGTACGACTTTCAGGTGGCTCTCCAGCACAGCCGGATCACATTACTAAAAAAAAAAACTTTTACTGAAATGGTCTTCTACGTGTGCTTGGCTTGCAAGCACACGTAGAAGACCGTTTTAGTGAAAGTTTTTTTTTAGTTAACGCGATCACGGCTCTGCTGCAGAGCCACCTGATGATCTTTGACAGGATTTCCCTGAGTCAGCTAGAATGCTGACTACGGGGAAGGGGGAGGGAGAGGGCAACTTTAGAAGCGTTCATCTCTCAAACCATAAAGGTTTGAGAGATGACACTGGGGGCAATACTTTTTTTTAAGTAGTACTTTACTATAGGGATTAGTAATACTTAAGTATTACTATCCCTTTAACTCCCTTTGCATACTGGGGGGTATCCAATGCGTGCATTGTTTTAGATACTTCCTTGGCACTCAGAGGGTTAAATAGTGCAGTTATCCACTTGAATATAAAGAGATCTCCAAACAAAACCATTCAAGGGATTAATCTTTTTAGAATAACAGGAATTGGAGAACTGATGTCACTGGAGAATTCATCTCCGCTTTATCACCTCTTTACCATTACTTAGTGGATAACCCCCGTTGACTTACTAGCAAACAATTTAGTCCCATAATCATAAGGGAGGGACACTTCCCTGGGAGCTTTCCCCAAAAACATTAATGGCATAACTTAAAAGAATTCTAAATGCATCACTGTATTTAAGGGTCTCCATTCACAATTTTACTAAAATATTTGAAAACACCCCTGTGTGAGAGTATAATTTTTAAGATAGCATGTAAGCACAGAAAATGAATTGGGTTGGCTAATTTGTACATCTAATTAATTATTCCTATTGCGCCCCTAAATATATAAATCTATGTCACTAATTTACACAAATCCCTCACTCATAAGGGACCACTACAAATAAGTAAAAAAGATCAAACAGTGTTCAGCGCCAAAATAAAATTGACCAACTCAATTTGTGTCTACATATATCTGCTAAATGACTTGACACTATCTTTTATATAAATGTACATTTATTCAAATATAAAATCGGATACAATATAAAACAATCACAGATATATGACAATATTATAATATACCTTCCAATAGATCCGTATCCACATATATCACAGTTCCAAAAATTCAGATGTGTATCACCACCACCATAAACATCCGTCAACCCGCTCAAAGCTACACATGCGCACTCGGTCGTTCGGATACCAGACTACATACTCTATATACATCTAAATATCTACACATGTGATAAAATGAGTCCACCCTATAGCATCATGCATGTGCGAGGGTGTTTCATTACCCATGCTGTGTTTCATTACCACCGCACATGCATGATGCTAAAGGGTGCACTCAGTTTATCACATGGGTAGATATTTAGACGTGTATAGAGTATGTAGTCTGGTAGATGTGGTTCTCCACTCCCACAAATTGGTATCCAAACGACCGAGTGCGCATGTGTAGTTATTTGCGCGGGTTGACAGAAGTTTATGGTGGTGGTGATACACATCTGAATTTTTGGAACTGTGATATATGTGGATATGGATCTATTGGAATGTATATTATAATATTGTCATATATCTGTGATTGTTTTATATTGTATCCAATTTTATATTTTAATAAATGTACATTTATATAAAAGATAGTGTCAAGTCATTTAGCAGATATGCAGTTAACCTTATTTGTGTATTTGTGCCATTAATGTTTTTGGAGAAAGCTCCCAGGAAAGTGTCCCTCCCTCTTTTTTACTAATTTGTACATCTGCCCAACGAGTCTTCATCTAGCAGCACAAAAAATTGGACTAGTTACATACTGTGCCGATTATATTCCTCCAGTATTCTACTTAAAATTACAGAAATGTATCATAAATCCAGGCACCTGTCACGTTTATACTTTCTCTGTCATTTTGTACCAGACAATCACATCTAAGATTCAAGCATAACCCATCAGTCCCTTAGGGCATATGATTAATACCGTAGATAAACATATTAATTCACAATACAGTACATGTGTTTCATTAAATATGTGTATTCAAATCCTGAGAACAGATGACTGGTGTAAAAAGAAGAAGCTGTCTTTTGTCACACACTGAACCCTGCAGATAATTAACAATACTAAAGCTGTCATTAGTTAATTAGTTTCATTCAATGTTACATTAAGACAATGAACATTCCTTCAACTATGTGTGCATACTCATGACCATAAATGACCTGAAGCACTTTGAAAGAATGCAGCATGGGACAAATATTTTATTTGTTTACAACATCGCGTTTCAATAAAGAAGAACAAAAAAAAAAAAACAACAAACAGGAAGTGATCCAAAGATTTTCCTTATAAATACTGTCTTCATATTACATTACCATGATCACTCAAAAAATACAAGAGCTTAAGGAGCTTCAGAAACAAGGTAAGAACAAAATTAAGTCTAGTAGGATAGGCAGTTTAAGGGCTTGTTACATGTTCATACATAAAACTATATCAGACTGTTACCTTAAGTATACTTATATGGGGTTACCTTTGGTGGTTGATGGATTTTCATGAGTTATATTAAAGGGATAGTAATACTTCGTTTTATCTTTATTTTATTTTGTAGGCATTAAAAAAACATGAAGAACGATATAAGTCATCTCTCAAACCTTTATGGTTTAAGAGATTTTCATAAGCAAAGTTTCTCCTCCCGCCCCTTTTTCCTAGCGTAAGCCATCTCTTCTCAGATGTGAATCTGGTTGTAAGACCAGACATATAACAGCAGGGGACAATCTTCTTTGTATAAAAAGAATGAAAGCTCTTCCCCCCTTGACAATTTTTCAGCTTTTTCCCTTATCTTAATTGAAGATTGTCCCTGCAGTCTACCTGGGCACCTCCCTTCTGATCTGGCTGAACAGGGGGGTTGGATACTTTGCTTGTAAATATCTCTTAAACCATAAAGGTTTGAGAGATAAGACTTATATCGTTCTTCATGTTTTTTTTTAATGCCTACAAAATAAAATAAAGATAAAATGAAGTATTACTATCCCTTTAAGTATACTTATATGGGGTTACCTTTGGTGGTTGATGGATTTTCATGAGTTATATTAAGTTATAGCACAGCTAAAAAGATACCTGATAAGTTTAGCTGAATAACAATGAAAAAGAAAAGTAGACTTGAGTAAGTTCATTTCCAAAAACCTTTTATATTTCTTCCATTTGATGAAAAGGAGCACAGATTAAAGTAAATGGTATTTCAGCATCTGATAAAGTAATTCCAGAGTTCTGAAAAAAATATATATATTTTTGTCTTGATGAAAAGTTTTGTCTTCAAACAATGATTAATTGGAAAGTTGTGTTTCAGGAAAATGAAGCTGATTGCCATTCTGTGTATTTCAAACTTTTTGCAGTACTCATCAGCACAGGTACGTAATGAACACAAGTCATATTTCATTTATACCCAAATAATTTGCTAATTTTAGAGCACATAATTCTAGGCAGAAGATGCATCACACACTCATAGATAAATCTCTATAATTGTTTTATTCTATAGGTCCTCTTTTTCAAAATGTCTATAACAGTGGTTCTCAACCTATGCCCTCAATGGCCACTAACAGGCCAGGACTTAGGAATTTCTCTGCTAGAACACAAGTGTGTTGATCAGAGGCTCAGTCGTACTGATTAACTCACCTGTGCTCTTAAAAGGAAATTCTAAAATCCTGGCCTGTTAATAGCCACTGAGAGCACAGTTTGGATCCACTGCTATACAGTGCCAGACCATTGTAGAGAATTTTTAACCCTTTGAATGCCAGGGGGTAAGCAATGCATTGCATCCCCTCTGGCACTGAAATGGTTAAGTTACTATTTCTGTAAGTGAATGATTTAGAAGAAGATGAAAGTATTTTTTACACAGACTAATTTATAAGATATAACAGAAGTATATACCCACATTATTGTGGGTTTTATTGATTTGGAGCAATCTGATGCACTGGTATATATACCACACAGTGTGATGTCCTAAATAGAGGAGCAGAGGGATTTGGGTCTCAAACAGGGACTGTTCCTCCTATACTGTATAGTACCAGTCCTTATACACAGACACATACAGACTGTATACTATACAGCAGAGGTTCTCAACCCATGCCCTCAGTGGCCACTAACAGGCCAGGACTTAGGGATTTCTCTGCTAGAGCACACGTGTGTTGATCAGAGGCTCATTCACACTGATTAACCTACCTGTGCTTTCACAAGGAAATCCTCAAATCCTGGTCTGTTAGTGGCCACTGAGGGCACGGGTTGAGAACCACTGGTCTATAAGGTTGAAAAAAAACACCACATGATAATATTAGCAACAATGTTCATTTAATCACTGAAAGTTGATTGTAGTCATCAATGTCTTTTAGGGGATCATTATCGTAACTCTTCATCGCTGAAGCTGCAAGCTTCCAAAATCAAAAGATTTCATTTTCAAGTTCTATGAACTTTTTTTTTTTTTTGGGGGGAGCAGGTGTTTCACATTATATTTGTATTTTCATGATTCAATCAACGCTGCGGTCAAATTTTATGGAAGAACATCTCTATCTGCTCCGGACTCTCTCTCTCTGCCCTTCTCTGCAACATTTACCTCTATCTGCAGGGAGCACGCAGAGAAGGGGAGAGAGAGTGAGTCCGGAGCAGATAGAGATGTTCTTCCATAAAAAATTACCGCAGTGTTGACTGAATCCAGAAAATACAAGTATGTTGATTCTTGTAGTTAAAAATAGGGCAGTCAAAGGAAGCATAGAGAGGCAGCTCAAAAAACATTGCAAAATGGCAATAAATTGGATGTGCGTTTAAAGAATTGGATACGCCGTTTAAAGGAATCGTAATACTTCAGTATTACAAATCCCTATTTTAAAGCCCTTGTAAAAAGAAACGTTTTGCCCCCAGTGTCATCTCTCAAACCTTTATGGTTTAAGAGAAAAGTTGCTCTCTCCCTCCCCATTCCCCATAGTCAGCATTTTAGCTGACTGCAAGGAAGAGAGTTGTACGACTTTCAGGCTGCTCTCCAGCACAGCCGGATCACGTTACTAAAAAAAAAAACTTTCACTGAAATGGTCTTCTATGTGTGCTTGGCTTGCAAGCACACGTAGAAGACCGTTTTAGTGAAAGTTTTTTTTTTTAGTTAACGAGATCGCGGCTCTGCTGCAGAGCCGCCTGATGATCTCTGACTGGATTTCCATGAGTCAGCTAAAATGCTGAATACGGGGAAGCAGGAGGGAGAGGGCAACTTTTGAAGCGTTCATCTCTCAAACCATATAGGTTTGAGAGATGACACTGGGGTCAAAACGTTTCTTTTCACAAGCGCTTTAATATAGGGATATGTAATACTGAAGTATATAGGTCTCTCAAACCATATAGGTTTGAGAGATGACATTGGGGTCAAAACGTTTCTTTTCACAAGCGCTTTAATATAGGGATATGTAATACTGAAGTATTACTATCCCTTTAAAGAGGTGACATGAGAATCTCACACTGTTATGCAGGGCAAGATTCTCATGTTGCCCTTTTCAACAGGGCAACATGTTCAATGCGGCATGTGGCAACATGTTATTTCAGATGCAATATTTTAAAAAGATACATTTCTTTAATATACACAAACGATTATGTGTGACACTTAAATGATTATTATCAATGCCAGAGAGGCGTGCAACATATTGCAATGCAATGCTTTGTATACTCTCTCTGGCACTCAAAAGGTTAAACAAATTTGGTTTGCACCAGTGGGTAAATCAATTATTTCTGTACAAATAGTGACTTTAAAATATAGATTAGAACAGTGGGTCTCATGCTCTGTTCTGTGGAACCCAAGAGTTCTTACAAAGAGTTCAAGAGGAAGACGACATTGTGAGTAGTGATATGGACAGCAAAAGGGAGACCTCTGATTCTGTGACTGAAGTAAAGGGATCAAATAAGTAGGATGGAGGGTCAGGAAGATACAATTGTGGACAATGAAATGGTGGGATTGTTTGATATATTATGTTAATCTTTTGTGCGAAGAACTTTGCAAAGGCTAGAGGGGTTAGGGAGGGGAGGGTAAATGATGGAGGGGAGGGGCGAAGGAGAGAATTGAAGATACAGAAGAGGCGTCGTGGGTTAGATTTGTGAGCATTGATTAGTGAGGAATAGTAATGCTGTTTGGCAGGAGATAGAGCTTTGTTGAAGCAGGACAGGAGGAATTTGTAGTGGATAAAGTCAGAGTGAGAGTGGGACTTCCTCCACAGGCCTTCAGAGGTGTTGGTACAGGAGCGGAGAAAGCGTGTTTGTGAGCTGAGCCAATGGCGTGGGTTTGAGGAGCGTTTGTGGTGGGCCTAGAGAGAGGCATACAGATTGAGTGATGAGGAGAGGAGGTTGTTGTAGTATTCTATAAGTCTGTCAGGTTCAGAAAGAGTGTTGAAGGTGGAGAGGTTTGAGTGCAATGCAGAAAATAAGGCATAAATGTCTAGTGAGCGAAGGTTGCAGGTGTAGTGCAGGGCCTTAGTTGGTGGCGTAATGAGGGAAAAGGTTGCAGAGAAGGTTATGAGATGGTGGTTGGAGGGTGGGAAAGAAGAAATGGAAAAGTCTATTAATGAGCAGTTCTTTGTGAAAACCAAGTCCAGGGAGTGGCCGTCTTTGTGTGTGCTAGAGTCAATCCATTGTTGAAGGGTGAAAGATGAGGTTAGTTGAAGCAGGCGTGAGGCCCAGGAATGGGAAGGATCATCAATGTGACAGTTGAAGTCTCCAAGTATGAAAGAAGGAGTGTCAGAGGATAGAAAGAATGTAAGCCAGCATTCAAAATCTTAGAGGAAGGCAGAGGGTGTGGTTGTGGGAGGTCTGTATACTACTGCAACATGCATTGCTACAGAGTGGAATAATTGGATAGCATATACTTCAAAGGAGTTAGTGGAAAAGGATGGGGGAACAGGTATTAGCTGAAAACAACATGAGGAGGCAAGCAGTACACCTGTGTCACCACCTCTGCCCACTGTGTGTGCTGTGTGTGAGAAGTACAGGCCTCCATGTGAGACTGTAGCCTCCTTAGCTGAATCATGTTGGGAGAGCCAGGTCTCAGTAAGAGCAAAAAGCTGGAGTGCTTGTGAGCAGAAAAGGCCATGTATGAGAGTAGATTTGTTAGTGATGGAACGGACATTCAGTAGGACACAGGAGAAGGGCTGGGCAGGAAGTGGGAGGGTTGGGATGGGGATGAGGTTAGAAAAATGAGGTCCTCTGTGGGATGGGGAGGAAAGTGGCTATGAGCGGTGGCCTATGGGGATATGATTGGGGCCTGGGTTTGGGGAGATGCCACCAGCAACAAGGAGGAGAATAGCACATACAGCCAGCAGGTGGGAATGTGATTTGTGTCAGCTGTGGGTTGGGGTGGAAGGATGGATCTGTTTAAGCAATAGATACAGGGTGTGGTTGCAAAAAGGATTTGATGAGACTAGGGATGGGGAAATATGAATTTGGGGGGAAGTAGGCAAATAAATAACTTAGAAGTATTACTTTATATACAACATGTCTTTTGCGTAACCTTTTATTTAATCATTAGAGGAACCCTCCTTATGTGACAAGGCTGCATCTGAAAAGAGAGGCGCACCTCCCAGATGGAACTGAAACCATGTTTTTAAAAGACCTCTCACCCAGCCATATGTTAGGTTCAGCATTCCATTTTTTGTTTTTGTTTGTGGATGCCTAGAAGAGTAGTTCCTTTGGCCCTGGTGAAGGGAAGCAATTACTTTATTGCTTTAACATATAATGCTTTAACAAATGATGGCTGGAGGAGAACTGGGGAGATAGAGCCTGGGAGCGCTCAGCAAGATGCGACCTTTCACCACCCGACATAAGACTCTCACGCTGACATGTCGCCATTTTTATTATAACGACATGGTTAATGGGTCATGAGGTCTCACGCGACCTTTTAAAAGGATACCGGATTACACTAGGAAAAAGGGGCGGAAGGGGGATATTTTATCATTCAATTACTCTTGAACTACAACTCTGACAGTATGGAAGTAACACTCTCCATGGCCAAAAAACTATGATGATTAATTGGAGCTGTTTTTTTATGAAACATTACTATCTTTTTGAAGGACTTTGTTTTAAAACCAAAAGGTTCTACCACTACAAAAACTGTGATAACGTATGGATTAGAAATACTATGTTTATAAGAAATGTCATGCTCCAAAAAGTATAGACTTTATGTTCTAGATTCTCCAATACTCTAAATGAGAACAGGTGAAGCAGAATTCCAGTAGGTGGATCTGTCAAAATGAAAATGTGCTACTGATTGATAGACCTGTGACCAAGTGATAGACATATCCCTAAAACCTGGACTGTTAGTGAGGACTGAGAATCGAATTTCAGAAACCTATTTGACAATTTGCTTTGCATCTATTCTGTAAAATGATGGCCACACCCTGTTCGTAATATTTTATTGTTCCTTAATATCTATCACTTTGTTTCTTACAATCCCCTTTGTGTCTCTATTCTAGGGATCAACTTCTTCATTTACTTCTGCCCACTATTTTAATGCTGCTCAGACAACACAGGAGAGAAGCACTAAGGTATGATAAGGGGGCAAAAAAGAGAGGATAACTTCTCCGGTGTGATACATTTTCCATTTCCCATTAGACTATGAAGCCTATATAATAACATTACTTGAATTTTATATATATATTAGTACATGAGCTCAACACAATAACATAGGAAGTGGAGAGTTTATCTCCTGTTTATGACACATTTATCGCACCTTAGTGGATCTCTTCCTAAATCATATAGATCTGCAGTCATTTGTATGCTTATATGATGCATTATTCTGATGAAGTTACAATTAATATCCTACAATTTGTTGCATATATATATATATATATATATATATATATATATGTGAAATGCAGAAGAAAAAATAGCTACATGAATCTGATTTCATTAATTTAGGAATAAACATACATTTTTTGCAAAAAGAAGAACATGCAAACACATTTATAAGGAATACATCATAGACTTATAATTAGTATTATCCTCTGTGTACTGAGCTTCAGCATGTTCCATAGAACTGTACAAAACAGCAGAGAGAAGAATGTACAATACCAGTCAGAACATGTTGTGGTAGTGAGAGCACATAGAATAAGAGATATAAGGGGAGAAGGGAAGACACATGTAACTTATTCCATGTGTGTTTTAATTTAAAGGGTGAAGCTAAATTGGGGCCTGTCATATCTGAAGAAACAAATGTGAAAAGCAGAAAAATTGCCATGTCTAGATCATCTAATGGAAGACCAGTTGAAATTCCTCCGGAAAACATTGCAAGCATGGTAAGTACCATTTTATGGCACAATATAAGGCCAGTATTTTGTAACAACCAACAAACAGATGTTATGACTGATATACAATTAAGAATTAAAGTCATTCTCAATGGGACTTCAAACTCTTATAAAGCTAGCGTACTTTGCGTACTTTGCAATGTGTTCGAGAATTTTCTTCCTTCCAAAGAGGTTAAAAGCACCATTTAAATCAAGGAGAATTTAGGAACTTTTATTTGGACCCATGGTGTAGTTGGCTTACCCCAGAATTACTCCAGGGTTGAGATTCACTAAAGATCAATCAGGGGCCAGGATGGTGACCTTGTGTCATATTTGTATCAATGTCATATTGACAATATGGCATAAGATGTCTCCACCGTCATATTCCTGTTAATACAACATATGTTGATATCACCATGAATCTGCCATGTCTTTGAAAAGTTTACGATATTGCATTGACTGCTTCGACAATGGCTCGTTTGCTTTGGAAATACAGTTTCAGATTTTGAGTGCCAGAGGTGTATCCAGCTCTTTGTAAAACAATGCACTGGATATTCCACTGGCACTCAAAAGGTTAATGAGCCATTGTATTCACGTGGGTGTATTTATATGTTAATGTGGCACATCAATATATGCACTAAACTCCAATAGCAGCCTTTGCTGTTAGAGTTTACTGTCCCAACAGAAGTTGGAGAAGTTCGGATCTCCATGGAGCTTCCTATCCAGTTACAGCTATGGTCACAACCATGTTGTTTTCCTCCAGGCGATGCCAGTATATACATGTGCTAGAGATCAATGTAGTAACATTGGTCAGTAACATTGCTGTGTTATTCAATTAACCTGCCAAATATGACAAAGGCCAGTTGATCATTAATGAACCATATTTTATAGCTCATATTATAATGAGGGACTATTTGTGGAGTGAATTTTTTAGGTTTAGTAAAGACCATAATGTATTTTATAAAGCACAATTTTCTCCATATACCCACCACCATAGTGAGACTTTTTAATATGATTCAGAGAGTGAGTAGAGCAGGGGTCCTCTCCCAAACATAGTATTGTAAAAGTGTCCACTGAGGACAAAGATGAGTTTGACATTTTTATAGTCTAAGCAATTGACCCGCCACTAATAAATTACTTTCTCTAGATCAGGACTCAGAGTAATGAGATTTTAGAAAAGATAAATGTGTTGGATATTTGTCTTTGTTCAGCTTTACCAGTTATTCAAATATGTAATTAGCTGTAATTAGCTGTTATTATGCCAGCTGTACTTAGTGGATGTGGGAGGATGCCAGCAGTGCTGCTTGGTGAAGTCACATCCTCTCTCATCTGTTCAAATCAGGAGACATACTGCTCGATCAGAAGACCAATGGTGAGAAAGTGCCAGAGAGGTATCCATTGCATTGGTCTGCAACTTGTGTACCCCACTGGCACTGAAAGGGTTGTGGGAGGACTGCTGCTGTTCTTGTTACTGAAGTCTCTGCATCCTCTGCGCTACCTCCCCTGCTTCCCCAACACATCAACATCTTTACACCAGGATGATATGCTAATGATCACAGTCTCTCCCCCTCCCCTTGCATTCCTAATTCTTAATGCATATGGCAATATGTGTTTCTACCTCTAAACCTATGCGCTTGCCACACATGGACAGACACACATAACCATAGCATTGATCCTTAGAGCATCTTTCCTCATTTCTTCTTAGTACATCTACTTTCCTGTACTTAGAGCTTTTTTAATACTTGCTATTTAACCATTTGAGAGCCAGAGGAGCATGCAAATTATTGCTTTGTTAACCCTTTGAATGCCACAGGGCAATGAAGTACATTGCATAGCAATGCGTTGTTTACCCCTCTGGAACTCAAAGGGTTAAGCCATGTAATAAGCATGCTTTTTATTTTAATGTGCTATAATGGGCAGTAATCCAAGCCATGAGTGACTGTTTTAATGCAGATTAAAATTCAGTGAATCATCACTTGTACTAACGTGTCCATACCGGGTAGACTGTACAAAATAAGCGCCATTTGTGCTAATGATTTTTGCCGGCATGTTGTTTCTCTGTTTTTGAAAACTGAAGAATTAACCCTTTGAGTGCCAGCGAGGTACAGAACGCAATGCATTTCGTACCTCTCTGGCACTCAAGGGGTTAAACCCCTGAAGCTGCATCAGGAATAAGGATATTAGTTTAGAATTCCAGAGGATATGTTTACAGTGAGTGATAGAAAAGAAGAACTAAATCAACTGCACTATATGGAGTACATTAAAATTCCCCCCAAATGTTCAATTATTTAAATGCAGTTTTTAACCCCTTGAATTCTAGATGGGTCTCCAATGTATTTTTTTCTCAATGGAGGCATTCAAGAGGTTAAAACCCACATTTGAATCAAAGGAAATGTTCAATTGTCCTCTCTGGTGCTGTTGGTTTACTCTAGAAATAATCCATTAACCTTATTAACCCTCTGTTTGCCAGAGAGGTATCCAACGCATTGTAATGCTAGTAACATAGTAACACAGTTCCATCAAGTTCAACCTTTGCCTCATAACCCAGAGACATGAGAATGATATAGCTTTCCTGCTGCCAAATAAGTTAACCTTTTTCAGAACTTCCTGTTTTACCTACTAATACACAGTATAACCCTATATGTTTCCTCTTGAAAGAAATGTATCCAATGTATCTGCCATTACCACATGCTTGGGCAAGGAATCCCACAATTTAACAGACTTTACTAAATTTTATGGATTTAACTAATAATTAAACATTTTTACAAGTAAACTGAGGTTGTTATACTAAAGAGAACTGAAGCAAACAATCTTAAAGATTTAAATGGAAACTTAAACCTCTTGAATATTAGAGGTACCCAACGCATTTCATTTGCTGGCCTAGCAAGCTGACGCATTTCATTTGCAGACCTAGAGAGGCTGATTTACCTAGAAAATGATTCTAGGGCATCTAACTGCATGATAATGGACAAATATGAATTTCCATTGATTTAAATGGGGTGTTTAACCACTTGAATCCTAGAAGGGTCTCCATCACATTGTGACTCAATACAGTGGAGACCTTTGTGGCATTCTATGGTTTAAAAGAACCATTTAATTAATTGGAAATGTGGGGGATTTTTCATTTGTTTCCTATGGTACTGTTGAATTGCTTTATGATTAATTCAGTTCCCCTTAGTACATCAGCCTCGGAATACAGATTGTAAATGCATTTGACTATATAAACCATATATTTTTCAGGCTGGCCTTCCATTTTCCACACTGTCAACTATTAATAATGTCACTCTTCAGAACATAATTGTTGAAGTACACAATAACTTTAGAAGAACAGCTAATCCGCCTGCAAGTAACATGCTGAAAATGGTAAGAACACTATGAGCAGCTTTACCCTGAACAGCAATGTCCTAAAATACATACTGCCACTGCTTCAATGGAGTAGATGGGGATTTTAGCTAACTATATGCTATGGAGGTGTCAGAGGGGTAGCCAAAGGATTAACTCTCAAAGTGTTAAAAGTCTAATTTAAATCATGATATATATATATATATATATATATATATATGTGTATATCCTATATTACAATTCTCTAAGTATGTTTGTCAGAAGCCGTCATGCACAGTAGAGATGGCTGCGTGCACAGCAGTCATGCGCAGTACAGACTGCCCGAGCCACGGCTGATACGGAGCGGGGCGATCCAAATTCAGACAGGAGTCCTCTTTGCAGCGCCGCCAGTGTTGGGCTTTAATACTAGTATATATATATATATATATATATATATATATATATATATATTAAACACCCAAGAAGAAAATGTGATGATCAGACTAAGGGGTAGATTTAAAGGCAGCCGTTAGCAAAAAAAAAAAAAGCACTACCGGGTGCGTTAAGTTGTATTTAGTAGTGTTGAGCGAGCGTGCTCGGCCGATGCTCGGATCGGCTCGAGCATCGCTCTGCTCGGCACATGGCGGTACTCGTACGAGTACCGCCATGTGCTCGCCCGACATGTTCGGGTGAAGAGGATCTGTGCCGGAAGAGGCACAGATCCGAAGACGCTCCGCTGGACCACCAGGGAATGGAGGTACGGGGGCATTGCGGAGATGAAGGGGGCATTGCGGAGATGAAGGGGGACATTGTGGAAGAGGGGCATAGACTCTATGCCCCTCTTCCACAATGTCCCCCTTCATCTCCGCTATGCCCGTCTTCCACAATGTGCCCCTTCATCTCCGCTATGCCCCTCTTCCACAATGTCCCCCTTCATCTCCTATGCCATAGAGGAGATGAAGGGGGACATTGTGGAAGAGGGGCATAGCGGAGATGAAGGGGGACATTGTGGAAGAGGGGCATAGACTCTATGCCCCTCTTCCACAATGTCCCCCTTCATCTCCGCTATGCCCCTCTTCCACAATGTCCCCCTTCATCTCCGCTATGGCATAGGAGATGAAGGGGGACATTGTGGAAGAGGGGCATAGCGGAGATGAAGGGGGACATTGACCAGGCACCCTCCGCTCATCAGAGCAGGGGGTGCCTGGTTTAATGCTCGAGTGCTCCCATTCATTTGAATGGGGCTCGGGTGCTCGGCCGAGCACTCGAGCATCAGGGGGTGCTCGGTCAGAGCACCCGAGCACCCGAGCATCGGGGTGCTCGCTCATCCCTAGTATTTAGCAATTAAAAGATCCGACTAAAGAACAGGTAACGACAGTTTGATAATCCTTACGGCCGATACACTTACGTGCATTGAGACGCATGGAACAAGATTCTCCAGAGCCATTCATAGACTTCCGGTACTGTTAACGGCTGAAAACAATACACACTTAACGGACAAGAGTTAAGACCCACTTTTCTTAGCCTTTAGACACTTAGCGGTAAAAAAAACACCCGTTACATAGGAAAACAGACAAAATGCTTACTGCACAAGCATGTAAATGGAAAAATTAACCTGTGCAATGCCAAAAGAACACAAAAACATGGACAGAAACCACAAATCACTGTCACACACAACAACAAGCAACACCACAGGGACAAGGACCTCCAAAAAAACACCAAAGCAACATGATACAGAACAATGGGGGTTATCACACAACACGGACACCTGCTAATAAAAAACAAGCTCACCTGTGCAATATAACCACACGATCCAGACACAACCTGCACCCCACAACTTCACACCCGCAACTAACAGAGACACATCAATCAGAACACAACACATTTTAAAACACAGACACACCTGCAAACACTTACCTGGACAACAAACACCTTCCCATTGGTCATCACTCACCTCATCACCACACCTAGACAATGCCAGCCGTTATGTTACATTTTGACTTAAGCTGTGTTTTAACGGGTGTTGGGGACACACTGTGATGTGAAAAAAGGTGCGACGCAGGTTTTTGTGTTACGTGTTTTTGTTGTGTCTATGCTCGTTAGCTATTCTTGTAGACTTACTTTCAAATCCGCCATAAGTCATGTGTTATTTGCGGCCGATGTGCCTTTTCTACTTAGTGGCTGGTTTAACGTGAACCTTTAAACTTAGCCCTAACTGAGCAAAATGTAAGCTGCCTGAGTAAAGCTTTGCAGAGTGGGATCTCCACAAAGAGAACACAGACTTTTATTTAACCCCTTAAAGACCTGCCAACACTTAAGGACCACGGATCATTTTTTTTTATGCTATCCAGTTCAGGGCTCCCTGAACGTTCCTGGCACGTCATGGGTCCTTATCGCATGTTGAACCCATGACGTGCCAGGATCGTCTTGGGTTTTTAAGGGGTTAATATAAATATATACAAATACAACAGACAACAAAGCAGAAATACTGGCTCAGTCGGTCTCAGTGAGCCAGAGGAGTGCAGGCTGGGGATTGTTGCTAGCTGGCGGGGGCTGTTCTAAGGAAACCTTGCTGCGGACGAGGCAGTGTTAGATGCCACTACAGCAAGCTGCCTGCCTGTGCATCTCGGAACAAGATGGATCTCTCAACTAATGCCAGACTTATTCAGGATAATACTAGAATTGATGAGCATATAACTATGTACATAATGATTAGGGTGACACTTTAATTTGAGTGATAGTCTCCACTTTAAATTGTTATTGTTTTTCTATTTGTGTAAATATATAACTTCTTCTTCATGTAAAAGGTCTATGGGGCATACTTGGAAACAAGAGAAATCTCAATGTATTCTTCCTAGTAAACATTTTTCTAAATAAATAAATTATGGCAAGCTCATAATGTTGTGGTAGTCAAAATGGCGTCCACAATATGACACCATTCAGAATGTTGCCAGGCTAGTATCAGTTAGGTTACATTAGGGTCAGTGTCCGTTAGGTTTGGGCTGTATCTGTTAGGTTTGGGGGGTAGTTTAGTTTTTAGGTCAGAGTTAGTTTTTCGATTAGGATACTTAGATTAGATTATGGCCAGGCTAGACTACAACATTTTTAAAAGCAACATTTTAAATCTGCTCGATGCTGGTGACATTTAAAGTCACCAATTTGGTGTATGCTATTATCATCAGGACAGATTCTTGCCTAGAAAATAGTGTAAACGGCCCTTCTGACATGATACATATGAATTTCTGTTTTCATAGATTTGGAATAATGAAGCTGCACAGTCAGCAGCCCGTTGGGCAAGTACATGTAATGAATTTCACAGTACTCAAGAACAGAGACGCATCACAAGTAAGTGAGAACATGTCCTTTAATGACCAGAAAGTATCCTTTGGATGCCAGAGAGGATCTAACACAATGCGTTGGATACCTCTCTGGTACTGAAATGGTTAATAAGTGATAATTAGTTACCAAATATTCTGGTAAACCTTACTATGTGATAGAATATTTTATCACTTAGTCTTTAAGAAATAATGTACTTTAACCCATTGAGTGTCAGTGGGGTATGAAACACGCAAAGCAATGTGTTGATACCCTCATGGCACTCAAACTGTTAAATGTACTTAGAACTAGAAAATATATAAAAATGACTGTATTATTCATGTTACATCCCTAAAATACAATCCTAAAATTACTTATAATGCTGTCTTATTCCGCAAGCATTTGGATAATTTTGTTTGTGCTGTTTGTAATGAGAGGTAGGGTCAAAAGTCTATAGTTTTTGTGACTTGTGCCCATACCTCTTACTTTCAGTAAGAAGTTATCCTATTTCAGACCATTTACAGACAATCCTAGACTACCGTCTCATATTGTGATGGGACTTGGGGTCCTGGAAAAGGCAGGGATGGCTGCTAGAGTTGGGCAAAGAATCCCATTTATTTCAATATATTTCTTTTTCTGTGGAAATTCCCACCTATAGAAGATAACTTTTTTTTTTTTTTTGCTACTGCCAATGAATTTCCATCTCCCACCAATGCTTTCTATAGACTAGAGATCAGACTCAGTATGTGTGGTTCTATGACTAACAGCAGGGGCAGATTGCCCTATCGGGGATCGGGCATCCCCCAGTGGGCCACTCGGTTATGGGCCGGTAGGGAAATCAGATGATCTCTCCAGCCCACAACTCTATGGATGCAACGCACAACTATCTCACCAAAGCCCTGCAGCAGTGAAGACAGGGTCCTGTTCTCTGTACCTGTCCAGCCCCCAAGGCAGACTTAGCTGGCCCTGCTCTGCCTGCAGTATGTCCTGGTGCAGCGCATGATTGATTAAAACTTCTGGGACCTGACTACCTAGCAGTTTAAATAGGTATTATTTAATTAGTTTTAACTAATTGTACCCATTGTTAGAGTGGCTTAATTTACCTTCTGTTAACCCTTGAACCCACTGTATGCTTTAGAGACGTTTAGCTCAGTTATTAACCCTTTGCATACCAGACAGGATTACAGCAATGTTTTATTCTGTTATTAACCAGTTAAGTTCCTCATAGGTGCAGTACCTCATGGATTAACCTCTTGTATGCTAGAGAGGCATAATTCATCAGTAATCAACCCCTTGTATGCCAGAAAGGCAAATAAAGTTGTTAATTACTGATGAATTATGCCTATTTAGCACACAAGGGGTTAATCACTGAGGTACACATTTCTGTGCAATGTGTTGTGCACCTATGAGACATTCAATGGGTTAATCACAGAACACATTGCTATACACCTCTCTGGCATGCAAGGGGTTAATAACTGATGATTTATTGCATTCAGTATGTTAAAGGGTTAATAGCTAACTATTTATGCCTCTTTAGCAATGCATACAGTGGGTTAAGTTAACCCTTTGAGTGCCATAGTGGTAAGCAATGCATTGGACAGCAATATTTTATGTACCCCTCTAGAACTCAAAGGGTTTTAATATATACATACATACAGATTAGAATACCAGCTAGCGGGCCAATTAAATAAAAAAATCCCCCGGCCTGGTATTGCACCACAATCCACCCCTGGCTACCAGTGCAGTGTGACAAGGTTGGTAGGTCGGTATTTGTGCTTATATCACTACAAATGGGATGCCAGTTGGACAAGGGAGGAGTCTTTCTTTCTTTCTTCGCAAAATTACAATGTGGCAAACTGACAGTCCCTTTTATACTGATATAGCATGTACAAATACACGGGGAAACGCTATATGTGGGAAGAATTTATATTATTTTAATTGATTTCAGTATGCAGAAAAATACAGAACATTTTTAGTTTTCAGGAGAATTCCCGTGCAAGAAGAAAAGTTATGTTTTTCACTCTTGCGTCACTTTCAATAAAACTTTTCACCCATCTCTCAGAGCAAATGTAAGACTAGATTTTAGGCCTCAGAAAACAAATAGAATGCTATAGAGGCTAACATGAAAAAAGAAAACATTTAAGTGCATATGCCCCCATACCTCCCAAGTGACCCTCTTTAGGAGGGACAGTCCCTCTTTGAGACCCAAATCCCACTGTCCCTCTTTTCCACCCTGGTGTCCCTCTTTTTGGGAGAGCTGACTGTGTGGTGTGTATATAAGTGTATTACATTTCTCTACAGCAATAAACTTCACTATATGTGTTTATAAATTAGTCTGTGTAAATAAAATACATTGATCTCTTTCTAAATAATTTAGTTCCACAAACAGGTGTCAATAACTAATGCCTTGCCCACCATTCACACCCCCATTCACACCCCCTAAAACAAAAGTGTCCCTCTTTGGCCATTTTAAATGTTGGGAGGTATGTGCCCCCAGTATATTTTTAGGTACTAGTGTTCCATACCTCCCAACATTTCAAATGGCCAAAGAGGGACAGTTGTGTTTTAGGGGGTGTTGCTGGGGGTGTGGCCAGTGGGCGGGGCATTGACGAGAATTTTCAGGTTGTTTCATGACCTATTGACACCTCCTTGTGTTACCTAATAAATGACTTATAACAAGACCAAAGTATTTTATTTAAGCACACTAATTTATAAACACATATACTGATGTTTAAAGAAACAATAATGTGAGTTTTATTGCTGTGGAGCAATGTGATACACTTCTATATACACAGCACACAGTCTGATCTCCTAAACACAGGGACATCAGGGTGATACACTTATCTACACACCACCCAGTCTGACCTCCTAAACACAGGGACACCAGGGTGATACACTTATATACACACCACACAGTCTGATCTCCTAAGCACAGGGACACCAGGGTGATACACTTATATACACACACCTCACAGTCTGATGTCCTAAACACAGGGACACCAGGGTGATACACTTATATACACACCACACAGTCTGATCTCCTAAACACAGGGACACCAGGGTGATACACTTATACACACACCACACAGTCTGATCTCCTAAACACAGGGACACCGGGGTGATACACTTATATACACACCACCCAGTCTGACCTCCTAAACACAGGGACACCAGGGTGATACACTTATATACACACCACACAGTCTGATCTCCTAAAAAGAGGGACACCAGGGTGATACACTTATACACACACCACACAGTCTGATCTCCTAAACACAGGGACACCGTGGTGATACACTTATTTATACACCACACAGTCTGATCTCCTAAACACAGGGACACCAGGGTGATACACTTATATACACACCACACAGTCTGATCTCCTAAAAAGAGGGACACCAGGGTGATACACTTATACACACACCACACAGTCTGATCTCCTAAACACAGAGACACCAGGGTGATACACTTATACACACACCACACAATCTGATCTCCTAAATAAGGGACATTAGGGTGGGAAAGAGGGACAGTGGGATTTGAGTCTAAAAGAGGAACTGTCCCTCCTAAAGAGGGACACTTGGGAGGTATGGTGTTCCTTTAATGATAATGGAATGTGTGTGTGTGTGTGTGTGTGTGTTTGTGTATGTGTGTGATGGTGTGTGTGTGTGTGTGTGTGTGTGTGTGTGTGTGTTTGTGTATGTGTGTGATGGTATGCACTAAAGTGATCATACTCTCAAGAGCATACTCTGATACTCTGAAATACAGGTGAATGAATTGGAGGCTAATACTAGAGGAGATTTGCTGGCGGAATCACATTCCCCCCCAAAAAATAACTACATATTTGCATTATATATTTCTGTATATTAAGCATTATTATATTCGTACAACAGTCACATTAAGAATATTAATAATGTATTTTGTTTTGTAGACTTTGGCTGTGGGGAAAATATTTTTATGTCATCATTTCAAGCCTCATGGATAGACGTAATCACATCATTTCACAGTGAATATGTGGATTTTGTGTTCGGCAAAGGAGCAAGAATAAAGGGTCAGGTGGTAGGACATTACACTCAGGTAATGCTATGGAGAAAATATTTATATTTTTATAGGCTTTAATTAAAATAAAACATTGTAATATCCTTATACTTTTCATGCAAGTGTTTTAGGGCACATTTTACAGTTAATAAATTATATGTTTTATTCCAGGTCATGTGGTATCGCTCCTATCAGGTTGGATGTCATGTTTCCCAGTGCAATAAAAGCATATACAAATTCTTCTATGTTTGTCACTACTGCCCACCGTAAGTACTAGTATATTATAGTATTAACTAAAATATAAGCAGTAACATATTATTAAACAAATACAGAGGGCATTTCCTACTATGTAAAACAAGGGTACTCCCATGTCCGGGAAGTGCTTCACTTAATTGTTATTACAGTTCAAACTTGTTTTGCCATACAGCTACAGTACCTCTTGACCAGACAGTTCACGTGGTATCCTAAGAAAGAGTTATTATATTGCAGTCTATGGGAGACATGAGACATTGGCTATAATTCTCTGTGGAATATGAAAGTAACAGCAGAAACCACTTTGTGACCATTTGAACTGTAGTAACTTTTAAATAAAGCAATTGAGCAGCAGTAATATCCTTGTACTCATCAGGAAAAAACATGTAATATTCTTTTGTTTATAATAATACTTTACTCTTCCTTTTAACTTATAGTTTGTTGAAACTGATGATACCTTTTATTCAACAAGATAATAATTATTCTTAAAATACAGAGCTTTTGTAACCTTAGATGGTTCTTCTTTAAACAGATAGTAATGCTTCAAAATAAAAGCAGCTCCAATTAATCTTAATATTATTTGAAGAGTGTTATTTCAATACTGTCAGAGTTGTAGTTCCCCCCCTTCAGCCCCTTTAACTGTTGTAATACTGCTCACCTCAGAACAGAAAGGTGGTGTCCAGATGGACCATTGAGAGGAACAATCTTCAATTAGCATAAGGGAAAAACCTGAAAAATCTGTCAAGGAGGGCAGGGTTTTCATTGTTCTCACAGTAAGAAGATTGTCCATTGCTGTGACCTGTCTGGCCAGGTAACCAGATTCCACATCTGAGGGGAGGCGGCTTACACTAGGTAAAAGGGGCAGGAGAGGGATACTTTATCTTTCAATTACTCTTGAACTACAACTCTGAAAGTATTGAAATAACAATCTTCATGGCCCAAATACTATGAAGATTAATTGGAGCTGCTTTTATTGTGACACATTACTATCCCTTTAAGCATTCAATTTAAAACAGAAACATAATGGGGGAGATGCAGTAAGTCATGATAATGAGGTGATAAAGCAGAGATGACTTCTCCAGTGATATCACTTCTCCACTTCCTGTTTTATTCTATGGAGTAATTGCACTAAGATTTCTCCAACTATATGTACTTAGAACAAAGTCTTACTTGATATTAAACTATACCCACACAACACATTGAAAAGGAAAACAAAATAAACTCCCATTTTTGTTGGGATCATAATAGATTATAGAGGTATACCGTGCTAAAAATGTATTAAACTAGAATGAAAAGCAAAATAGTAGTACAAATACAAATATCAGTTTTCACAAAAGCATTTTTCTGATCTGAAGACCATTTTCACTTCTTGGCTGATAATATTTTTTAATATTTTCAGAGGAAATACTAACCAAGATGGACGCCCATACAAGTCTGGTCCAGCATGTGCAGATTGTCCATCTTCCTGTGATAATGGTCTTTGCAGTAAGTTATCATTTACTAGTGTAAAAACCCGTGTACACGGGCCAAGATCCGGGTGATGTTAACCCTTTGACTGCCAGAGGGGCACACAACGCATTGTTTTACAATAGGGTTAAGAGGCCGGTCCTGCTCTGCGTAACGCTGCCGCCTCACTGGCAGTGCACACGATGCAGTCATGCACTGTAGAGACTGCTCAAATGCACAGAATGCTCCCAGCACAGAAGTCCCAGCATTCCTACACCTCCCAGCATTCTGTGCTTTCGGTCAGTCTCTACTGTGCATGACTGCATCGGACAAACATTCTAGCTTTTTATTATATAGTATAAGTGATAGTTTAATTCTTGAAAGTCTTTAACCCCTTAACGACCCTTGACGGTCATGGTCATGGGTTGTTTTGAGTTAACGACCCATGACGTGCAGGACCGTCATGGTATTCCCGGGCTCCCGACATGGATGCACACCGTTCGGGGAGCCCAGAATCGGATACTAAAAAAAGAAAATGGTCCATGGTCCTTAAGTGCCAGATGCTTGTGCGTGCGGCCAGTTCTTAAGGGGTTAAATGCCTTACCCTCTCACTTTGTGATACTTATTCCTCTGGTAAGCTGTCCCACTTTGGCCGGGCTGCATCAATCAAAGAACTCTAAAGCATTAACCAAAGGAGTGCCAGAGCGGTAAGCAATGCAGTGCTAAGCAATGCGTTGCGTACACCTCTGGCACTCAAAGGGTTAAAAGATAGGAGAAAGCACACTGGATATACTTCAGCAAATATATTGCATATTATTTGTGTATCAGATGCACAGTGTTTTGGGGTATCTTCCCTTTTTCAGGTGTAAAACATGCTTTTCACCTGAAGTAGGGAGAACACTACAAAAACTTTGTGTATCTGGATGTTAGACAAGTCAATTGCTCTGAAAGGGTTCCGTTCTGTCTAACATTGTGCAGAAATAACCATCTTTATTGATGGTATCCTAGTCTATGTTATTTGCTGTACACGCAACTATAGAATGCTCTAATACACAAAGGCATATTTTCTACTCTTAACACACTATCATACTTCTCTGGATTTGGCTTCAGAGGTACTGCCCAATTATCATTGTCTCATTACATCCATTTGGGACTAGGTATAACCTACTCTGCATTATGAGTGTTTTTGGGAGAGCATTGGTTTTTGACCCTGTTTGATGCTGGAGAGTTCTCTAGTCCATTGCTTCACTCCAGTGGAATAGTAATAATCCTATATAATAATTCGCTAATGTATGTTTGTCAGAAACCGTCATGCGCAGTACAGACAGCTGCGCATGCTGCAGTCATACGCAGTACAGACTGCCCAGCGCTGTGGCTGATAAGGTTATCAGCCGCGGCGCAGGCAGACTCTACTGTGCATGACTACACCGCAGCCATTGCTGCCTGGCACTGTGGCCCATGTACACGGGCTGTTCTAATAGTTTATACATAACTAGTTGAACAGCCCGTTGCACGGGCCACAGTGCCTCTGGCAGCCGGTCACGGGGCAGTCACATGCAGTGGAGACTGCCCACGCCTCGGCTGATACACAGCCTCTGGTAGCCAGTCGCGGGGCAGTCACACGCAGTGGAGACTGCCCACGCCTCGGCTGATACACAGCCTCTGGCAGCCGGTCGCGGGGCAGTCACACGCAGCGGAGACTGCCCGCGCCTTGGCTGATACAGAGCTGCACGCTCCTTCGGAGCGCCCAGCTCTGTATCAGCCGTGGCGCGGGCAGTCTCTACTGCACATGACTGCCGCACACGCAGCAGTCTCTACTGCGCATGTCGGGCGTTACACACAACTTGGCGAATTATTATATAGGATCTGGTAGTGACTGGTTACTCCAAACTAACATGGAAACAAATGACAAAGCAAATACCAACTCTAGTTCCATTGCTCCAAGAAACATATTTGGTTAGGCCCCTTTCACGTGGAAGACATCAATGCAGTGATGCAGCATTGGCTATGTATCCCATGGTGAAAGGTAAGATGCTGAGATATGGTCCTCCTCTTTAATTTTATGTTATGTAAATACAGCATGCAATACTCTGAGTTCCCTAACTTTACCTTTATTTAATTTCAGCCAATTATTGCAAAGCTCAAGACTGGTATAGGGACTGCAGTGTTTATAATCAAGGAACTGCATGCCAAACTGACAAAAGATTTGCAGAAGACTGTCCAGCCACCTGCAAGTGCACTAACAATGAGATAAAATAGTTTCCATTTTTTTCCTGTATCTTGCTGCTCCTTCACCAAATGACAAATATTCAGTGTCTCTTGTTTTGTAGTAGAAATGTTAATGAAATACAAATGAAGGTATTTAGTAGTAAATTATTATTAATTTATTTTAATTATTATTAAATATATATATATATATAAACATATGTTGCTATACAATTGATAATTGCAATTATATTTAATGTAATCAACTGTAATAAAAACTTTTTTATCAAATATTTAATGGGGATTATTTTGTTTTATAAGTGTATTTCAATGACAGAGGTAATTTAAACAAAAAATAAAATGTAACACACACAGAGCTAAGCAGGATATTATTCACCATGCCCATGAGTAGTAGATGGGAATGGGACTGACATCATCATCCCCTCAGACTGTGGTGATAGAAACTGGACCAACAGTGACACGGGACAGGTGGTGTTGGTGGAAGTTCTACTAGTCCTAGTGCTGAGCAGGGATGGGCAAACGTTTCAACTGAAAAGTGAAACAGGAGGAAAATGATACTTTTCTGCAAGTGCAAAATATTTCACAAAAAGTGCAGTTTAGTCACTTTTTTCACCTAGCTCACAGAACTGAAATCAATGGAAAGACAGACTCTCTCCCCACCAAATGGCAAGTTTCTCTTCTTTTCCCACAGGCATATAAAAGGATTTCAGGCTCTCACAGCATGCCATTCTTTATTTGGGAGAGGAAGAGAAAATTATGAGCTAGAGAAGGCAGTCTAATAAAGTGTACTTGAAGATTAATTTAGGGAGTCTTGTAGGCAGGAAATTTGTTCTCTTTATTATGGTGTGGGGGTGTCAGGGGGACAAGAATGGAGAAAGGAGTTTAACCCCAAAAAACACAGGCAGCTATGTTCCAGGTTTCTTCCTCATCTCTGTTCTACAGGAGTCTGGGAGTGTGAGAAGGCAGCAAAGGAGGTTTACCCAAATACCCATAAATTTTGTGTGACTGAGTAAACATAGGCAGCTGTGATCCAAGTTCATTCCTGATCTGGGAGTGTGAGAAAAGGAGAATTACCCCAAATACGAAGAATTCTGTGTGACTGACTGGCAACACACAGGCAGAGGTGATCCAGGTTTCTTCAAACACAAAAACATCTGTCCTGAAAGTAGTAGAAAATGTTGTGAAAATCACTCAAAGGGGAAAAGTAAAAATAAACTGATTGTGACCTCTAAAAGCATAGATGAATATAAAGGTAGTGGTGAAGAAGTGGCGACTGATGCTAAGAATGACCTAATGAATGAATGATGATGATGTAGATCTAGACTATATCCTCTAGCATCCTCCTCTTCTTCAGACACAGATGAATTTGAGAGTGAGAGAGATGATGATATGGTCTGAAGGTTAGCTGAAAGGTAAAGGCTCAATCTTCCATCACTGAAAAGGAGCACTGTACCTGTCCATGAACTCTTTTAGAAAACAATTGGAAAATCTGACCCCGGACAAGCAAAGATAAAAAAGAAATACACAGTCACCCTGTCGGGATTCATCAGCATCATCACAGCTTCCAATCCATGTCCAACACATCCACACACACTAATAGTGTTGAGTAACCAGCAATAACACAGGTTATCAGCATCCACAGCCTGAGCTTTTATGAGTGCCTCTGTTGCTCTTGTGATTAGTAGTAGAACAATTTCAACAACATATATCCCCTGTAGTAGTAGTAGCAGCCTCTCAGAAACCAAACAGTCTTGTAAGTCCACAGTTGGAGATACTTCACTCTGGATCCAAAAGCTAAGCATTCTGTGATCTGTTGTCTGTGTAAGAAGCATGCGAGCAGGGGGAAAGCAGGGTCTCACCTATGCACCTCCTCAATGATTTCCCACCTGAAGCACAACCAGCAGTCTGACTGGGAGACAAACCATCAGCAGATCAGAGGTGCCACAATTAGCAGCAGCAGAAGTGCTCCTAAAAGTTCCCGGGGCTCTAGGATACATAATAGAAGTGCTGTTGATGTGTCAGAGAGTTTGCCAAGATTTTCTGCACCTGCTGCAGAGAAGTATGACCCTGAGGTTGCTTTTGGAGATGACAAGAGTTATATTGTGCCTACACATACCACCACAAGTCATGTCATTACAGCAATAAAGTTACACAGTTCTTCTACTATGTACTTCCATCCCACACTTACAAAGTTATTAGTCAAAACCTACACAAAAATAATGCAAAAGTATGCCTATGGAATAGTATACTTGCAAAATATTTGTAGTTAACATGCTGTTCTTTTCTCATGTTGAAAAACATAGGCTTTAAAGAACAGATGTAATGTGTTGCACCCTGCTGGAATATTCCAAGCCAAAGCTATTTTTCAAGGATGGCTGTTCCAATGTTACTTAAGCAGGAATTTAGTGTTGTGTGCTTTGGGCAAAGGACAAAGGCACTCAGTCTGATTACAGTCTTTTCATGGCATATGTTGCTGTAGGACTCACAACTTTTACAGTTATTTATTTCTCCACTTTAGCCCTCAAAAGAAGTAATATTATGGAAGGAAATATTGCAGTCATAGAAAGCACAGGTGAAATATAACAAATTTCTTGTTGAACATGTATTGGCAGTGGCAAAAAGAAGAAAATGTTATGTATTGTCTATGGTGGGGGCATTTTGTGAAAAAAGCACAAAATTGTCATGCAGCAAATTTATCTGACTTTTTGCCCATTCCTAGTGCTGAGGCAATAGAAGAACCACAACAAACCACCACCACTTTAGATGCATCTGAGGACAAATTGCCCCATCACCATATGCCTTGTCCATCTCTTCTAAAATCAAGGGTGTTATAGTTCTACCCAAATGTTTTTATATCTTTCAGAGTGCTACTATCTATATCCCTAAATATTACTTCAAAAATATGGATACAATTAAATCTTTTCCACTGGGGAGGTGGGAAATCAAGTATTAACGTATCAACTCTCAAGAAACCAGTAAGAGAGGGTAGGATTTCCAGTAAGAGACGGTAGGATTTCCACTTCTTTAAATAGTACCTGGCTGCTCAGGGTCAATTTTTGCTCACCTATGCAAACCCTGACATTACTTATGGCTTTGTAAAAATTGATGAAGCATGCCTTAGACCTGGATATAATCCCTTACACATGCCTCCCATTAGAAGTAAGAGATGTTGAGACAGCTGCAAAGCTCGTCCCCAGGACTAGTCGGAAAAGACCATCAAAACGCAAGATCAGAAGGAAACACTGAGATTGGAAGAGTATCACATGACAGCAGCCACAGTAGAGTACACTATTATACAATGCAACATGACAATACTCATTGCATTAATCCAGCAGGGCAATAGACCTACAAAGAAACCAACAGTATTATGTGACACCGGCCTGGCAGTAGTACTAGTTTTGCCATTTTGTCAGTTTATTATATTATATTCTCCTATTGTTTTAAAGGGATAGTAATACTTCGTTTTAACTTTATTTTATTTTGTAGGCATTAAAAAACATGAAGAATGATATAAGTCTTATCTCTCAAACCTTTATGGTTTAAGAGATATTCACAAGCAAAATTTCCCCCTCCCGCCCCTTTTTCCTAGTGTAAGCCATCTCTTCTCAAATGTGTAATGCAGTCCATAGACCAGACAGATAACAGCAGGGGACAATCTTCTTCCTAAGAGAACAATGAAATCCCTGCCCCTCTTGACAAGTTTTTCAGCTTTTTCCCTTATCTTAATTGAAGATTGTCCCTCTCTGCAGTCTACCTGGGCACCTCCCTTCTGATCTGGCTGAACAGGGTGGGGGATACGTTGCTTGTGAATATCTCTTAAACCATAAAGGTTTGAGAGATAAGACTTATATCGTTCTTCATGTTTATTTAATGCCTACAAAATAAAATAAAGATAAAACGAAGTATTACTATCCCTTTAATTCTCACATTCCACAGATGGAGCAGAAAATTCAAATGAACCATTCCACATGACCCCCACCCCCTAACATAGGGCTCTTTGATTTCCAGAAGAATGTGCAACACATTATGAATTAACGTTATGCACTCCTTAGTGTTGATAAGGCATCTTCTGGTACTATATGATACGCAGGCAGAACTCCGATACAACCTTGTCACACAACCCAAACTCAATACCTCCAATAGTGCTCACTCACCACTGAACAGAACTGATAAAATTATACTCACTGCTGCCTTTTGCATTACAAATTAATTCACCGTTCCTACAGCCCTGTCCTCCCCTTGGCCAAACACACTCTAATCCCTAACAACTCTTCTCAACCTTCAAACCCCTTTCTATAACCAATTAAAGGGTTAGTAATGTCTGTATTTAAGTTGATGCAGTATTGCAGATGTTAAAAAAATAAAGTATCTGAAGTAAGTCCCATCTCTCAAACCTTTACAGTTTATTTGCCTCTAAATTTCCCCCTCCCTCCCCTTTTCCTGATGTCAGTGTGATAATGACAGCAGGAATCCAGGTCTGGGGACCAGCTGGTGGCTCTTTAGCAAAGCCGAAATAGCAATATTTAAAAATAATTACTTAATTGGAATGGTCTACAAAGTGTGCCTGGTTTGAAAGCACACTTTGTAGAACATTCCAATGAAGTATTTTTTTTTTAAATATAGCTATTTCAACTCTGCTGAAGAGCCTCCTCAGAGTCGGCAGACACGGATCTCTTTCTGTCAGCTTTACAGCTGACATGAGGGAGGGGGGAGCTTTAGCAGTGAATATCTCTCAAACCATAAAGGTTTGGGAGATGCGACTTTCTCCAGATACTTTATTTTTTAATATCTATAATACTGCATCAATTTAAATAAGGGCATTACTAACCCTTTAAGTCAGTTCCTTTCCAATGACTACTCTGCCCACAATTTTGAGACTGACACACACACACACACACACACACACACACACACACACACACACACACACACACACACACACACACACACACACACACACACACACACACACACACACACACACACACACACACACACACACACACACACACAGAGCCATGGAATTGGACCAGTGCTGACTACTCACATCCATAATATGTAGTTTGATTGGCTCTTCCTCTTGTGTGCAACTTTAAAAGCTGTAAAAATTAATCACTGTTGGAGGTAAGAGATTCTGTCACCCTTTTACATCTTTACTTGGGATGGAAATTATGCTTGTAATTTTGTTTTTGTTAATTTTTTTAGGGGGGGCTGCCTGCCAGTATTGGAGTCTTATGGCATAGGGCAATTTCTGTTAAAACATGGGACACTTTCTGCTTCTATTACTTTTTCTGGGTGATGCTGTCTACCACCATTGTTGTTAGGTGGATGCTGTTGTCTACTACTGAGTTGGGAGAAGAGTGCTTTTGTTGAATTTTGTGAGCAGTTTAAGTTAGTGGATGCAAAGGGTTAATGTGTTTATATCAATATAGTGAGTCGGAGATAATAGGGTACATGTGTTAGCATACCAGTGTGTTCCCCCAGTTTCTTGTCTACACTTATTTACATAGCATCTCATTCACTGGTGCAATACTATGCTGGTCTAAATTGATGATGTGCCTTAGGAAATAGAACTGTTATCTCTAGAGGAATTGTGGACTAAGGTGAGACAAGTAGGCCTCGTTAGATACATCTCTCTAATTCCTAAACTATATTAGCAAGATACTTTTATAAGAGAAATTTAGACACTTTTGTGGACATAAGGAAAAACCTGTCAAGAGGGGTGGGGTTTTCTTTATGAGCACAGTAAGAAGATTGTCCCTTGCTGCGACCTGTCCGGTCAAGTGACCAGATTCCACATCTGAGGGGAGGCGGCTTACACTAGGTAAAAGGGGTGGGAGGGGGATACTTTCTCATTCAATTATCCTTGAACTACAACTCTGACAGTATTGAAATAACACTGTCCATGGCCCAAATACTATGAAGATTAATCGGAGCACGCTTTATTTTGAAACATTACTATCCCTTTAAATGCCAGAGGGGTGTGCATCATTTTCTTCTGCAATGGCCCACAGACTCCTACATCACTCAAAGGTTTAAAACTTCCCCACCCTACTCCTCATATATTAATTTTGTAAAGTTGCTCATGTAGAATAATGTATTGCGTAGGGTAGCCATTTCAATGTTAAGATAATGGATATGTATGAAATATGCATGCTGCAGTGCTGCATTCATTTATTAGGGCATGTTAGTGTTCCTTTAAGGCAAAAACTACTAGGAGCTTTTTAGAATTTTTGTTTGAAAATTGCACAGCTACTTCAGGACAGCACAATTATACAAGTGCTGCAGACAGATAAAAGCACACAGCTATATTCTTTATCTGTTTCGTCCAAGGTGGATGAGACATGCTGTGAGAGTGAAAGAAAGCCATTATCAGTAACACATTGTAAGGACTCCCCCCAAACCAATATGTAGTGAGACTGATGTCCTAAGAGGAACTGGTGTAAATCTGGAGCAAACCAATCTGCGTTGTAATCTTGTTGATTTAAATGATGTAGTAAGCCTTTGAATGTTAGGAAAGTGTGTGTGTATGAATTCACCAGTCATGCACTACTGGTATTAGCCTTTAACGCCAGTGGCTGCACTCCAGGGTATGAATTACAGTGTATGATGGCTGTAGTGCATGCCAGCCGACTATCTCTGCCATTGTTGGACTTAAATGCTGGCAAGGCCTACACACCAGCCCTATAAAGTGTATATGGAAATGATATTTACTTATTCATTTCCTCTATGCTTTACTTACTATATTGTTCTAAAGGAAGTGTGGAGGAAACAAACACCCCAAAACTTCCACAGACCCATTTTCTTCAAATTGGAATTCCTCCAAGCACCTTTAACCCTTTGAGTGCCAGAAGGGTCCTTACCCCCTCCCCCCAGCACTCAAAGAGTTAAAGGAATAGTAATACTTGTATTAAACTTGAGGTCTGACTCTTCTTTGTGTTTTTTAAGACATAGTGCTATATTTGAATACTTACAGTTTTGTAGTTCAAGCGCTATTCAATCAGAAAGGATCCCCTTCTGGCCTTCTTCCCTTAGATCCGTGATCCAGTTATGGGATTGGACGGATGCACTGTGGGGCAATCTTCATTCAGTAATTATATGAACATCCTGTCCACCTTGATGAAGGAGGACAGGATTTTCTTTTTGCTTACTGAAGATTGTCCCTCAACGCTCTCCATCCGTACCAGACTAAGAGGCAGCGTGACTCAGAGAAAAGGGCAGGAGGGGGATCCTTTTGGATTGAATAGCTCTTGAACTACAAAACTGTTTTCAATTATAGCTCGACCGTTATGAAAGCCTGTGTACACGTGCTAAAGTGCCACCCAGCAGCCCCAGCTGCTGCCCCGGAGCCAGGAGCAGAGACAGGTGGTGAGCCATTCGGAGCACCCCGCTCTGGATCTGCGCGTTCGGCCAGTCTCTACTGAGCATGACTGCATCGATCCGGCAGGCTCTACTGTGCACGTGCTGTTACACACACAGGGAGCTTCGCAGCCTAGCACTTTATATTATACAGATGTGTTAAAAAACATAAAGAAGACTCGGACCTCAAGTTTCCTTTTAAAGGAATAGTAATGTTTCATAATAAAAGCAGCTCTAATTAATCATCATAGTATTTGAACTTTGGAGAGTGTTATTTCAATTCTGTCAGAGTTGTAGTTCAAGAGTAATTCAATGACAAAGTATCCCCCTCCTGCTCCTTTTACTGATGTAACATTGCTCAGCCAGAGCAGAAGGGAGGTGCCCAGGTAGACTGCAGAGAGGGACAATCTTCAATTAAGATAAGGGAAAAACCTGAAAAACTTGTCAAGGGGGGAAGGGCTTTCATTGTTCTCATAGGAAGAAGAGTGTCCCCTTCTGTTATCTGTCTGGTCTATGGACTGGATTCTACATCTGAGAAGAGATGGCTTACACTAGGTAAAAGGGGCGGGAGGGGGAAACTTTGCTTGTGAATATCTCTCTCAAACCATAAAGGTTTGAGAGATAAGACTTACATCATTCTTCATGTTCTTTTAATTCCTACAAAATAAAATAAAGATAAAACAAAGTATTACTATCCCTTTAAGGCAAGGGAATCTGGCATGTCTAGCTTGGCAAACTGATGTTAGGCAGAGGTAGGGATTGAAAATTGATTCCTGCCTTTGATTTAGTACAGTATCAGTTTTATACATTCACTACCTTGCTTTGTTATGTTTTGAAAACTGATGTAGCATGCATGGAGTTAAAATGCCCCTTTTAAATCAACGTGAGTTTTTATTTGCCTCCTGTGGAAAACTTGATATGTCCTAGAGTCAATCCACTTCTTGTTAGTACTTCAAATTCAAATTGCAGTCTCAGATGTTTGTACTTTGAGTCAATTATTTAAAGTGTTTCACACCATAAAAACATTTTCATTTTAGGTACATTGGTAAGGTGACCAGATCTCCACTGTAATGCAGGGCACTTATGAAAAACACACATGGCAAGATTGTACTCTTTCCTGTGCAGCCATGTAAGCATCATGCTTTAACCACTTAATGACCCTTGGCGTCCCGGGCTGGTGATGGTCCTGGCACATCATGGAATGCTGGAATGGCAGCATGGCTGCATGTCGCTCTGCCATAACAGAATCTACTGAGCAAAAAAAAAAAAACAACAACTCTATGGTCCTTAATAGCTACATGCATGCCAGAGTCTCTTAGGCAGATCTGGAGAGTTACCAGGTATGTATATAGAGGCTATATGAACAAATATATAGTAGAGTAACTCTTCCTCAAATCTACTGCTCCATAAAGGCCCAGTAATATTGTGGTGAACAATTAAAATGCCCGTTGATCTAAGTGGCAGTTTTCGCTCCCTTGAATGCCAAAGACATTGCTTCATATTACTCTAGCATTGAAGGTTTTATCCCCTTTGAGTGCCTGAACACTATGCAATGCATTGCAAAGCACTGGAGGAGAATAATGAAGGCCAAGGGAGGCTATAGACTCTAATGGTAACAGTCATCTAAGCTAAAAAGCATTATTATTACCCTCTCCAAGCCCAAAGGTCCCCTTCTCATATATCACAGACACACTGTACAGTGTAATAAAAATTAATTTACAGAACAAAAAACTTATCATGCCATATAAAGTAAATCTCATTATTAAGTCTATGACTATACCATACATGCCACTGGTGTGTGTTATGTTTGGCACTTAACAGATCAGTAACATAGTTGATGAGGCTGAAAAAAGACATGCATCCATCAACTCCAGCCCATGCATAAACAATTCTGTTGATCCAGAGGAAGGAAAAAAAACCTTAAAGCCATTTCCAATTAAGCCCCAAGTGAGTAAAATAAAAAAAATCCTTCCTGACTCCAAATGGCAGTCAGATATTTCCCTGGATCAACATCCTATCTGCATTGAAGCCATCATCCCAAGGCAAAGAATTCCATAGCTTTGCTGCCCTCATTGTAAAAAATCCTTTCTTTTGTTTAAGTTGAAAGCATTTTTTCTTAATGTATGACCTCTTATTCTTAGCTCGGTTCTTTGCATAAATAATTCATTGGATAGTTCTTTGTATTGACCTTGAATATATTTGTAAATGGTAATCATATCACCCCTTAGACATCTCTTTTCTAATGTAAACACATCCAGTTTGGCTAGTCTCTCTTTGTAACTCAGATCCTCCAATCCTTTTATCAGTTTTGTCGCACGTCTCTGCACTTTTTCCAGTTCAAGAATGTATTTTTTAAAAATTGGTGCCCAAAACTATACTCTATATTCTAGATGAGGCCTAACCAAGGATTTATATAGAGGTATATATAAGTATATATGCAGATAATGCGTGTTAGAAGTTATATGGAGGTAGCAGCATTGAGTATACAGGTTTTAATGTATGAAATGTTGAGGGTTATGTTAGACCAGTGGTGGGCAACATGATTTCCTCCTGCTGTTGCTGATCTACAATGCCCATCATCCCCCACTAGCCATTGACTGATGAGGGATGATGAGACCAGTAGTCCAGCAGCAGCTGGTGGGTCTTAAGTGTGTGTGTGGGGAACTACAGACTTGGATGTTTTTTCAGCTGCTAAGATTTGCTATGTTCCTGTCTGATGTTGATATATAGTTAGATACCTCACCTACAAGTGTTATGTTTACTGTATGTTCACCTTTCTGCATGCTAAACAATGTATTATTTTCATTGTATGTCCCGATGTGTAGGTGTTAACTATATTTCACATGTTCCCAGATCAAAATGTAGATGGCCTGCTAACTGGTTGCCACTTGTCTGTTTTTTTCCTTTTTACTGGCTGGTTTTGCTCGACAAGTAGGTGTCCTGGTGATTGGTCGTCACTTTTCTGTCCTTTTTCCCTTTGCTGCCTGGGTCTGCTCAACATGTAGGCGGTCGCCAATTGACAACTCTTGTCCCTTCTATAACGGCCCTGCAGTCTGTCCCAGACTTGGGGCCTACGTCCCATCAAGTATATTGTACAGATTGATGTGTTTGTAGGTGTGTTACCACAGTGTCCTACTGTACGTATTCCACCTCTACATGTATGTATACCACAGTGTTTCCCCATATCACAATGTCTAACATGCTCTCCTCTGTCACCAGATTCCCCATCCCTCCAGACCTCCCAGCCTGCCATTTCTTTGGAAAGTAGATAGCACTCACGGGCTAGTTTTTAGTGATGAAATAAATGCTGCATTTTATTCAGTCAATGTTTCAGCCAGCACTTGTGGCCTGCTCTTTATTTCCTAAAGAACTGTATGTATCTTTTTCTCATTTGGATGTGCACCCATGCCATTGACTTTATTTACAGTGAGTACATCAATGTAATGTTTGTAGATAGATAGATAGATAGATAGATAGATAGATAGATAGATAGAGCAATAGATAGATAGATAGATGTTACTGTGCACTGTCTTCCATTCAACTTTAAATTTCATGGATCTTATCTTATATTTTCTTTGAATAAAAATCACAAATGGCTCCGACATACAAATTGAGTAAGCACAAATTATACCCACACCACAATTTATTTAAATACATGCCATTTTGATTTGATGATTAAGTAATAAAAATAATTGAAAAAAAAGAGACAGGATATAATTCCCTTTTTTACAAATATGGCTTATTTCACCTTTTGGTAAACTGATCACATAGGGCAGCCAATGGCATTTGAGTATGATTAGAGTTGAAGCCTCCAACAACTGGAGAGCCAAAAGTCAAGTACCATAGTGAATATTTTAATGCTAAAATATGTGATGTTTCTCTGTTTGCTTTATGATTGATAAATTAAAAATATAATGAGTAGACTTCCTGATTTGGCACCCATTTCAAAGTGAAGTATAATAGGGGAAGTTTTTATGTTAATATGTAGAAAACATCTTTCTTGGAAAAGGTCCCTCCTTGGTTGATTAGGCTATGTTATACATGTATTTGTAGATCACACTTTAGATACAGAAGGACAAATCTTTAGAATGTAAAAGTAAGGAAATGCCATTCTCCTCCCTTCCCATACATTACTGTGCCTTTATTATCTGATTAGAGTGTTAGATTTATACGTTCAAAGCATTCTATCTGTGCTTAATGGATATGTTATCAGTACTGTATTTTAATTTCACTAAGATATTTCTGTTTTGAAGTTGGTCTCAATGAAAAGCTTTTATTAAATGCTCATTCAGTTTTTCAAAATACTGTTGTCTATTTTCTCTTTCTTTCTCTGTCTGTATTATATTTATAATGGACACGTCGGATAGACAATGATCATGTCCTTAATTGTTTATTCAACTGAGCGAACACAGCATATTTTCGCTAGTTAGCCTTTCTGGGTAAGGAAGATTTGAATCTCACGTTACCTGGTCGTGGTTAACTTGTAAAGGCAGTTTTTTTCTTCACGTTGGTTTTAATGCCAACATTTGGATCGAGCCTGTAATGCCTTGTTAGAAGGCTGATTCCTGGGGCGGAGTTTGTAGCCAATCAAGATGGACATGTGAGATTCACTCCCTTGCAGGACCAGCTGTTTTCAGCTTTTTCTCCAATTTAAAGTGAGAATTGTATGGGTTCTTTCCTACTATTAGTATTCTAATGCCTGTGAAAAGAAAGGGGAAACCACAACCCAGTTCTCAGGGAGAATCTATTATGGATTACAATATTTCCCCATGTGTGCTCACCCTGCAGAGGCCAGTCAGAGCTCTACTCAGCCACATACTACTATTAAAATAGCTACAGTTGCTCAGTGCTCCCACCATTCCTCATAACTTCTCCTCAGAATTTCCTCTCTATGGATGATTTGGTGAATTTGACCATGAAAGATGACCCGAGGCTTTTGATCAATGTGGCCAAAATGACAGACATATATAAATTAGGAGTCAGTGATGCTCAACTAGGAACGAGCCTGCAATAAAAATGTGCAGGCCCTCTAGGAGTTGTGTCCTACTCAGAGTGCAGTCTCTTTTAGCCCACTAGTGCCTTTCACAGAGAGGAAATATCCTAAAGCAAATCATACTGGTCCTGCCAAAATAGCAGTGCAGCCACAAAACGCCAGACAATTCCTCTCTGAAAAAGAGAACCAGCCAACCCCAGACATATGTTTCGGCCTTGCTGGGCCACATCAGTGAGGTGCAGCTGATGTCTCTAGGCACTGTGAGCAAGGAGTCCAGTGCTGAATTCTCCTGTTACCCTTGGGGTGACTAATCCCAAGGATAATTTGAAAATTAGGAGTCCGAGATGCTCAACTAGGAATGAGCCTGCAATACAAATTTGCAGGCCCTCTAGGATTGGGTCCTACCCAGAGTGCAGTTTCTTTGAGCCCACTAATGTCTTTCAAAGAGAGGAAATATCCCAAAGCATATCATACTGGTCCTGCCAAAACAGCAGTCCAGCCAGAAAATTCAAGGCATTTCCACTCTGAACAATGTAAAAGAAGAAACCTGTTGCTCTCTTTCACCAACTTGCCCCTGCCTTCCTATTACCACAAAGCAATTAACTAAATTGAGGTGCTGCAGGGGAATGGCAAATATCAAAACAACAACTACACAGATAACCCTGTAGCACTAGCACTCATCCCATAAATAGAAAAACTCCTGGGTATTGGTTCACCATAGAGCTTAGCACTGGAATTTTCAATACAATATTACTTTTGTTAAATGATCATAAAAATTAAACATTAAGTTGAATTTTATATAAAATACAAATGAATCCCCATTTCAGAGAAAACATATGCTACCCAAAAAATACCAGTTTATCAATAAAGGTGAATAAATAATAATAATAATAATCTAAATTACTGAATAGATCAGTTGAATCACTAGTGTCTGAGAAGCTCTAAACCTTTAAATGATCTATTAGTACCTTGGATAACTTTCAGAAATGAGACCAGTATGTATTTGTATGCAGGGCTGGATTTTCCGTAAGGCAGAGTAGGCATCTGCCTACAGGCACGCCCTACAGAGGGGCGCCTGCCATTGCAATGGATATCTATATATATATTTTTTAAGTGGCGTGGCATGCCGTGCCGCTCCGCCCGCAGCATTGTAAGCTGTGTCTCACAGACCTGTAACTGCTGAGCTCTCCTGGCTCTTTAGTAATGCAGAGCGATGGGAGATGACATAATCTCCCAGCGTTCTGCATTACTAAAGAGAAGATCGCGCGGGAGCTCCAGCAACTGCAGGTCTGTGCAGAAGCACAGATCTCTCCTGCTGCTGGACCACCAGGGAGGTAGGAAATGGATGGGGGGGGGGAGAATGTGAGGCTTCATTTGGAGATAATGGGGGCAATGTGAGAGCAATATGGGGATGATGGGGGGCAAGCAATGTGGAGCTGATGGGAGTAATGTGGAGCTGATGGAGGGCAATGTGAGGGCAATATGGAGTTGATGGGGCAATGTTGAGATGATAGGGGCAATGTGGAGCTGATGGAGGGCAATGTGAGGGCAATATGGAGTTGATGGGGCAATGTTGAGATGATGGGGGCAATGTTGAGATGATGGGGCAATGTGAGGGCAATGTGGAGCTGATGGTGGCAATGTGGAGCTTATGGAGGGCAATGTGAGGGCAATATGGAGTTGATGGGGCAATGTTGAGATGATGGGGCAATATGAGGGCACTGTGGAGCTGATGGGGTCAATGTGGAGCTGATGGGGCAATGTGGAGCTGATGGGGGCAATGTGAGGGCAATGCGGAGCTGATGGGGGCAATGTGGAGCTGATGGGGGCAATGTGAGGGCAATATGGAGTTGATGGGGGCAATGTTGAGATGATGAGGCAATATGAGGGCAATGTGGAGCTGATGTGGTCAATGTGGAGCTGATGGGGTGCAATGTGGAGGTGATGGGGGTAATGTGGAGATGATTGGGGCAATATGAGGGCAATATGGAGATTTGGAACATTGTGGAAATGGCCAATGGGGGGGAGTTTCAGATATCTGTGCCTACAGGCTCCTGAAATGTAAATTCGGCCCTGTTTGTATGCTCACTTGGTTGCAGATATTATCTAAAGTAACCCATAAGATGAGTATTGACCCATTAATTGACCACAGTCCTTGATGCAGTGCACTGCCAGGGCATTTCTGGCTTGCCATGTATAGTGCATAACAAACGGTATAATCAGTATAACCAAATGATAATCTTCATTCGGGATCAAGAGTTGTTTTTGGATTATTGTGTTTATATTTATACGTAATGTTACTCTTTGAAATTAATAATATACCTTTCTCTATCTTTCAACAATTAGATAGCAGCACCTCTATCATTCTCCCATGAAAATAAGGGTTAACTGTTTCAGTGCTATGTAAAGTGAACACATTCTATATGCTGGGGCCGCTCCGGCTTGCCTTGAGTTTAATGCTATGTAAAGTGAACACATTGTATATGCCGGGGACGCTCCAGCTTGCCTTGAGTTTAATGCTATGTAAAGTGAACACATTCTATATGCCAAGGATAATTTGCAAATGTAAATTTGGAGTCAGAGATGCTAGGAATGAGCCTACAATGCAAATTTGCAGGCCCTCTAGGATCGGTGTTCTACCCAGGGAGCAGTCTCTTTTAGCCCACTAGTGCCTTTCACAGAGAGGAAATTCCTAAAGCATATCATACTAGGCCTGCCAAAATAGCAGTGCAACCACAAAAGGACAGACAATTCCTCTCTGAACAAGAGAACCAGCCAACCCCAGATGTATGTTTCTGCCTTACTGGGCCTCATCAGGCAGCTGGATTCCCCTATTACCCTTGGGTGACTAATCCCAAGGATAATTTGCAAATGTAAATTAGGAGTCAGAGACACTCAACTAGGAACGAGCCTGCAATACAAATTTGCAGGCTCTATAGGAATGGTGTCCTACCCAGGGTGCAGTCTCTTTTTTTCCCACTAGTGCCTTTCACAGAGATATAATATGCTTTAGGATATTGTCTCTCTGTGAAAAGCACTAGTGGTCTAAAAGAGACTGCACCCTGTTTAGGACACTATTCCCAGAGAGCCTGCAAACTTGTATTGCAGCCTTGTTCCTAGTTGAGCATCTCTGACTCCAAATTTAAAGACACGTCAAAGATGGCTGACATGAGGCATGATCTCTCCCAATTCGGAACACATTTTGATCACCTTGACGAATCTGGCACAGCATCTCTGACCATCTTCACACAAGTAATAATGAAACAGCAGGACTCTGTAGTCAACTTTACTTACTGGATCAACGATTTGGACAACAGAAGACAGTGGAATAATATCCCTATTTGTGGAGCTCCTGAGAATACCACTGCAAAGAACTTATCTGCATTCCTGTGTTCTTTATTTGCCCCCAACCAGATGATCCACCAATCTTACTGGATCATCAGGGCCGGCGCTACCAGTAAGGCAGGACAGGCAGCTGCCTTAGGGCACCGCAACTGAGCGGAGCTGAAAAGGGGGAAGCTGGTGATTTTTAAAAAAAATATATCTGCCGCGAGGGAGCGCTGATGCTCACAACGCAGAGCGACCCAGGCTCTGTAGTAATACAGAGCGCTGGGAGATTACATCATCTCCCAGCACTCCGTATTACTGAGAACAGCGGGCGGGAGCTTCAGCTCTGTGCCGAAGGAGGCACAGAGCTCTTTTATGGCACGCCGCTAGACTACCAGGGACTCAAGGTAGGGGATCAAGGATGATGGAGATGAAGGGGGCATTGTGGAGATGAAGGGGCATTGTGGAAGGGGAAATGTGGAGCTGAAGGGGCAATGTGGAGATGAAGGGGCATTATGGAAGGGGAAATGTGGAGTGAAGGGGGCATTGTAGAAGGGGCATTGCGGAGATGAAGGGGCATTATGGAAGGGAAAATGTGGAGATGAAGGGACAATGTGGAGATGAAGGGACATTATGGAAGGGGAAATGTGGAGATGAAGGTAGCATTGTGGAAGGGGCATTGTGGAAGAGGCATTGTGGAGATGAAGTGAGCATTATGGAAAGGGCATTGTGGAGATGAAGGGAGCATTGTGGAAGGGGCAATGTGTAGATGAAGGGGCATTGTGGAAGGGGCAATGTGGAGATGAAGGGAGCATTGTGGAAGGGGCAATGTGGAGGTGAGGAGAGTGTGGAGGTGAATATGTGGGTGGGGGCAGGGGATTGTGGCAAGGTCGGGGGGGCAGGTGGATTGTGTCCGGGTTGGGGGGGGGCATCAAAATGCACCATCGCCTGTGTATACAAAAATCCTTGCACCGGCCCTGTGGACCATGCTCATAAGGCTTTGTTCTCTAGTTCTACCTCTGATAAGTCAAGAAGAGATATTATATGCTGCATCCATTACCATTGTGACAAAGGACAAAATATGGCCAAGAGCAGAGAAATGGACTCGGTAAGATATGTAGGTTTGGAGTTGCAAGACTTCTTAACGCACACACTTAACCTATGTTGCCAATTGACAGCTCATATCAGAAATTTGTTAGTAAGGTATAAGTGGGGGTTCCCCTTCACCCTTATCTCGCAACACAATGGTGCATCAGCATCTATCAAATGACCACAGTGCATCCTGGCTTTTTGTAACACCTTGGGTATTGCTCTTTGGGGACTGGAGGAATCCTCATTTTGCCCTTCTCCAAATTTTCTACCTCTGGGTTTTCTTAGGTATGAAAGATGGTCCAAAGTGACTTCATCCATGACTGTTTCATAGAGGAGCTATGATCTCATGCATTGTGAGACCTGGCCTTCTTCACTAATGGGTCTCTGCCCTTTGGGAACGTTATATGCTCTTAAATCAGCATTCTGGACTCTTGGATTGACTGGATTAGGCCATTCCTAATCTTCAAAAACAAGTCAGAGACACTACACTGCACTTTCCACTGAGCCTGTCATAGGACCTAACTCATGCCTTTTAAGTTTTAACTTGCCTAGCTCTCCATGTTTTTTATTTATATATTTTTTTATTTTTCTTTATGCTGTGCAGTGTTGCTTCTCATGTCAATATCGATTACAATGTTCTTGAGGTGGGCGGACTACCTGGTCTCGGTGTGGAGGGGTGGGGATGCCACTTCTTTCTGTGGATGGGAATGACACCTGTGACTTTTTTGATGCCCAGGGCTTATTTTACTATCAGCTACGAGATGGAACTTCCTGTGTTAATCACACTGTCCTTGAGGTGGGCAGATTTCCCTACCTCCGAGGATAGCTGGCACCTCTTCCTCAGGGCCGGGATGATATCTGTGAATTTTGCAGGCCTCCTTTGACACCCAGGGATTACTTTTTTAATATTAGGGGCTGTTATTCACAGTGTTCATCATAATGTTTCTGAAGAGGCTTGCCTTCTCAGCCACTAGGGAGGGTTGATGCCCTTTTCTGAGAGCTGCAAATGTTTCCACTGCATTTGCAAGCTTCCTTTGATGTATAGTTCTTACTTTATTTTATGTTATAAAAAGATTCATCATATGTGAACTGCATTATACTTGACTCAAGGTGTGTGTGTCGGGGGCTGTGGCCTCTTCATGGCCGAGAATGACACCTTGCATATGTAGGTTTCTTCTCTTGTGTAGGGCCCCGCTTATTTAATGGCATAAGCTTCTGCTTTCTGTTGTGGGATCAGGTATTAATCAGTCTCAATTGAAGAAGGCATATATTTGTTCTTGGTATAATTTAGAGAGTGTAGATATATATACATGTATGAATGTTAAGGGCCAACTTGACCAGGGGACTGTATACTGTTTACCTCTTTCTCTTTTGATCCATTGGGGAACCCTATCAGGCTTTGTTGTATGCCTCTATGGTGAGACCTCTGCATCTTGCTAGCTGTTTTTGCAGTTCAGTTCATTTATCACTTCTTGCCCTGCCTGCTACCTTTTGATGACACTCTCCATATCATTGAGAGTGCCCCCCCCACGCACACTTAATTGGAGAGCCGGGTAATGAGTAAGGTACCGTAGGTGCCTGCCTAGGGCCCGGTTGGCCCTGCAACAAAACAGATGGCCAGTGGGAAGATCAGACAGATCTACCCACTGACAAGTTGAGGTCTGTGAATTCTTCAGTACAGACCTCTACATACACCTCCCTCACTGTGCTTTTTATTTTCTAATAACTGTAATAGTTTAAGATTTTTTTTTTTAGCCATTGGGGGATCTAATCTCATAAGAGCTTTGTTCTCTGATTTGGTCATGTAAACCCTTCATAATTACTCACAGGCCCATAAATGTACCTCTCTACACTTTCTTAAATTGCTAAACTCTAGCAAACAGTTGGGTGACATAAATTTATAAAGAGGAATATTCATACAAATATTTTTCAAGATATAGGTTTCCACTGCAGGGAATATTTGGAAAGGTGAAACTTTCTTTTTAATTTGTTGATGAATGTTTTTACCATTATTGTCCTTTGTAATTTAGAATTTACATTATAATTCCTTTTATGTTGTAAAGAATACCATTTTATAAACCACAATCCCTTTATGAAGATTCAGGTAGAACAGAAAAATATAACCTATAAAGAACCTCATTTTAAAAAATAGGGTCAGCTTCCAGCTGCATTCTAGATTATTTTTCTATGAGCTGGTCACATGTATTAGTGTAATTCTTTTGTGTGTGACCTATGTCCGGGATTGTGTTGATTTACAAAGCAGTTTTCTCATGAGAGAAGCTGAACACAAAAGGAAAAAGGAAAACTTTAGCTAGATTGCATGATTGCTCTGAGAGCACAGCACTGATTAGAACAGTTAGCTCACATCATATACATTTTGCAATGTGTTATTACGTGGAAAATAACACAGCCATTTCAACAACTCAGTGTCATAAGTTCAAATGTACAGAGTTAGACACATACCTAATTTGATATTTTTTTCCCTAGGCTCCAACATATTTTACTGTATTTTGTTTTTTCTATATTGCCCTTCCTGCCTTTTGAAATACTTTCACGCTCACTTTTCTACTTTCCGGATATAGATATCTTTCTCGATGGGCGGCACTCATAGCTGCTGAAAAGATGTTTTTTGCACATGTGAATTTCATTCAGCAAGTCAAAACAAGAATCCTTGCAATGTGGGTTTCTTGTTAATTTGAGACAGGAAGAATTGGATGATTTATCTTTTGTCTATATTTAATACTATAATTAATCCCAGTGGATAAACATCACAACAGCTCTTTAAGTAAAGCAATCTTTGATCCTCCTAGACAAACAGAGGAAGGTACAAACCCACCATCTCGGAGCTAAGGCATTGACCTCCAAATCATGCGGCTGCACGTTGGAGTAAGAACTAGAGCAGGGGTGGGCAAGCTAGGAGGAACTATAGTTTCAAACATCATAATAGGAATTGTAGTGCTCCACAGTTGGGGAGAGCTTAAGCTGGCTGACTCAGCACTAAAGAGGTTGATTGTTTTAGTAAATACTGTGTTGCATAGACTACAAGTAATTTCTAAATGCCTGAATAATGTTAGAACAAATTCCTCTGCATCTTGTTCAGAATATGGTGTTAACCAACGTGCAGAGGAACAGATCACCCCTGAAAATGCCTGTACACCCCTCACTACTCTACCCTCGGATCGAACTTCATCAAGAGGATCATTTTCACAATTAATAGATTGGTACATTGGTAAATGGAAGATGCGGCACACAAAAATTACTTGTAGTGCATAATTAAAAATGGAATCGTATTGGTACATCCCCACTCCAATGAGGCTGATTTATCAAGAAGAACTGGGGGACTCTGAGGCAAGCAAACTATACCACTGAAGTCAAATAAACATTTCCAAAATAAAGCTATCTTTGGGTGCTATAAACATCTGCAACTGATTGCCTTACAGCTGTCACTTGCATCCAAGGGGTATAAATAAGAAGTTTGAACTTTGAATAAAATTCCATGCCCCATAGATAGATATGCAGTACTGGCAGAGAGAGAGAACACTCAGGGGAATCACGTGGATCAGAATGTGGGAATTTAAGGATGCCAGGCATGATACTAACCCTTTGAGTTCCAAAGCGGTTTGCAACCTATTCATGGATACCAGGAGAACAAAGTTGGGCTGACAGACAGCTTAGTGTGGTTCTGTGACTGCCAGTGGAACAAGGCTGGGGTTTCACATAATGTATGTATGGCTCTGTGACCACCAGTGAACAGGGGAATATCTTTCCCTTACCATATGAAAAGCCCTTAATGTGTTCCTGCTGGTATCCATAACCACCACTCGATCTCAACTATTTATATTACATTATATTATGAAAGAAAGAAAGAAAGAAAGAAAGAAAGAAAGAAAGAAAGAAAGAAAAAGGAAGCTTTGAGATTGATTTGAAAGCCAGATCACATGAAGTGGCTGTAACACACAACAAAAGGGTCATAAACCTCTCAGCCTGTGAATCATGTGGTTCCAATGGGTACTTGTCTTAAAAGTGAACATCCATTATTACTATCTACCCCAGCTCTATCGCTCTTCAAAGTGTGAATCCCACTAGACATATGTGCATGCGATGCATAAAGAACTTATGATTGGGCACCATGTTTTTCAAATAAATTTGCCATGTGAAAAACAATGTAAGTCATAATTGACCAGGTTATGAGAGGTCCTTCTCTGTAAACTGCACATCCATTATTAACTCCCACTCCAGATCTACTTCTCTTCAGGTTGTGGGTCCCACTAGAAAAGTGCAAGTGGTACATAAAGTTAAAATTGAGTTTCAGAGGTTTCAATAATATGTGTACTTTATTTGCTGACTATCAAATAATATAAGGTCTCTTCTTCTGCATGCAATCCACCAGGTTAAGAAGGTCCTTGATCAATCAAGGGACTCTACTTTCTTACTTCTGATTCCTGCCTGCTAATTAATCCCATCTCTACCCTTGCTATGAGAGCTTTGTTTGATACACTGCTTAAGTGATCCACCTAGGCCCCTTGATGGTAACCTGGTCCTTTGCCTCACTTTGTGTCTTGGTATTGTTCTGGACATATGGGTCTTCACACTCTAAGGTACCCTGAGTTGCTCCACATAGATCTTCCACTACCCAAAGAGGCTCTCAGTCCGGTCCACTAAATCCACTATAAATAATGTGACTTAAGGGGACAGTTACCCTTTAAACTGCCCAAGTGGGCACCCTGTTACACGGAAGTTAAAAAGCTGGAGGCATAAAGGTTAATTGTATTGTATTATTAATTTAAAAGAACATTAACACATCCCAATAATAATGCTCTACTTACCGTACTATGACAAGAAATGTTTAATATTTTTTGCTTTTCAATCCAACCTGTATGTCTTGGCCTTGGGAAAGGCTGGCATTAGCCTTCAACCCTGTTGTGACCCGTACCTGTTGCTCGTCGGGTCGCGTCTGTGCTCCTTCCGCGCATGCGTGGCCTTTCCCCGTTCTTTTCCGCATTTCCTGACGTCACGCGTCGTGACGTCAGGATATAGGCAGGACTATATAATCCTGCCTTCCTCTCGGCTCGGTGCTCTTTTGTCGAGCTCGCGTGTGGAGAGCGGTTGGTTCTCCTTATCCCTGCGCCGGCCCGTTTTTCGGTCTCTCTCTCTCGCTCTTCCCTCTCTCTCCTCTTGCTTCTCTCTCGGTCTTCTCTCCTTGCCCTCGGTCCCCTCGGGTTTGCTTTTGCCCTGCCTCAGTTGTATGCACTCTTTGAGTGTTCTCTTCATCTTTCTCAGTATACTAGCTTTCTGCAAACTCCAAGCTCATTCCTTTGCCTGGAGACAGTTTCCAGAAAGCTGACAGTACAAAAGAGCCAATCAACACCTCTGCAAGTGTAAAAAAAAAAAAAAAAAAAACCCCAGTGACAGGATGGAGTCTTCTGGAATTATTGAGGCCCTTAACTCATTGGGAAACCGTATATCTGCACTGACTCTGTCAGTGCAAGAACTACAAGCCAATCAGGCTTATCTACAGCAACAGTTGCATGACCTGCAACCTTCTTCTCCTGCTGCTGCATCTGCCTCCGGTAGTATTGGGGTACAGGAAGGTGAGGGGGTCTCGTTTCATGAACCTAGAGTGCCTCTCCCAGAGCGTTTCGATGGGAATAGGACTCGGTTCAGAGTTTTTATCACCTCCTGTGAACTATTATTTGCCTTAAACCCTCGAACCTACGCTACGGATTATGTCAGGGTTCGTACCGCCATTACCCTCCTGTCGGGAGAACCACAATCCTGGGCTCACCACCTACTACAGACCTCCAGTTCAGTACTTGATTCCTGGTCTGCTTTTCGGTCTGCTATGGAGGCATTGTATGAGGATCCCTTCCGGGTATCCACTGCTCAAAACACTCTAAGATCTCTGGTTCAGGGCAAGAGGCAAGTGGAAGACTACGTTACCGACTTCCGTAGACTATCTAGCGACACTGAATGGAATGAGGCGGCCTTACTTGACCAGTTCCGTCACGGTCTATCGGAGAGTCTGAAAGACGAACTCGCCAGAGGGTCGTTGCCCACACATTTAGAAGATCTAATGCATCTCGCCATTCAGATCGATTGACGGTTACGAGAGAGACGTAGGGAGAGAATGGCGTCTGTCTCTACACCCGTAAGAAGACATCCTCTGACTTCTTCTGCCTTTGCAGAATCCCCTACTTCCATGGCTACGTCTCCTTCCGCTGTACCTGAAGAACCCATGCAAGTGGGTATCGTCCGTGGCCCTCTCTCTCGGGCAGAAAAGGAGCGACGCAGACAACTCAACCTCTGCCTTTACTGTGGAGCCGATGGTCATTTGCTGAGATCTTGTCCGTCTAGACCGCGTTCCTACCCAGGTAGGGATTTGTCAGTTTTCTCATCTTGTTCTACTTTCGCATCACTTCCCTCCACTTACATGTCTATTCTTGTCACCCTCCAGTGGAACGGTCATCAGAGTAAAGTAACCGCACTAATTGACTCCGGAGCAAGTGGCTGCTTCATTAGTCAAGAATTAGTCTCTACATTGAAACTTCCCATCAGGAATAAAAGACATCCACTGGCAGTGCTAATGGCCGATCAAAGCCGCTTGCAATCCGGGCCCCTCACTTTGGAAACCATGCCATTAATCCTCATAGTCACGGAGGGTCATAAGGAAGAGATTCACTTTGATGTTATGCCTTCTCTTTTATTTCCGCTTATCTTAGGCCTTCCCTGGCTTCGTATCCACGACCCACATATTATATGGTCCTCTGCGTCCATGCAATTCCTCTCCGTTTATTGTAAGACCCACTGTCTGTTGTTCTTTCCTTACCCTACACGTCACCTTGCACATCAGGCATACCCGTGCAGTATCAATCCTATTCCGATGTCTTTGACGTAAAAAAAGCAACCACTTTGCCACCCCATAGACCGTATGATTGTCCAATAGAACTTCTACCAGGTGCTACTATACCTTTTGGGCGAATATATCCCTTATCGGGACCTGAGTCACAACATTTAAAGAAATACATCGAAGAAAGTTTACAGCAAGGGTTCATCCGCCATTCTACCTCACCGGCGGGGGCTGGAATATTTTTTGTACCCAAAAAAGACGGTGGCCTACGTCCCTGCATAGACTATAGGGAACTCAACAAAATAACCATCAAGAACTGATACCCACTCCCACTCATCCCAGAACTTCTTGAACGCTTATCCTCAGCGACTATATTTTCTAAAATCGATTTACGAGGAGCGTACAATCTGGTACGAGTCAGAGAAGGGGATGAATGGAAGACGGCCTTTCGAACTCGGTATGGACACTATGAATATACCATAATGCCGTTCGGTCTATGTAATGCTCCAGCGACTTTCCAGCATTTCATCAATGACGTCTTTCATGACTTGCTTGATCAATATGTCATAGTGTATTTGGATGATATTCTCATCTACTCTACCACTTTTCTGGAACATAGATCACACGTACAGACCGTTCTTGCATGTTTACGCACCCACAGTCTATATGCTAAGCTGGAGAAGTGTATCTTCGAGACGCAAGAGATTGACGTCCTTGGTTTCCTCATTTCTCCCGGTTGTATCAAAATGAACCCCAGAAAAGTGTCAGCTATACTGGATTGGCCCATTCCCTACGACAAAAAGGATTCATTGGCTTTGCCAACTTTTACCGGAGATTCATTCGCGATTTCTCTAAACTGATAGCCCCATTAACAATGCTAACCAAAACTGACGCTCGGTTTTTCGGGACCACAAAAGCCCAAATTGCGTTTGACTCCCTTAAACAAGCCTTTACGCAGGCACCTGTACTTCGTCAGCCGGACATAACCAGACCGTTCTACCTGGAGGTCGATTCCTCCAATACTGCCACGGGAGCCGTACTTTCGCAACACTGGGGCATCCATGATTCACTTCACCCTGTAGCTTTCTTTTCGAAACGTCTGTCCTCATCCGAACAAAACTATGATATTGGGGACAAAGAGTTATTGGCCATTAAACGAGCACTAGAGGAATGGCGTCACTTACTGGAAGTATCTGTAAACCCAATTACCATCTACACCGATCACAGGAATCTAGAGTATCTTAGATCAGCCCGCAGACTCCGTCCTAGACAGGCCAGATGGGCCCTTTTCTTTTCTCGCTTCTCTATGCATATTACATATAGACCTGGGACCAAGAATGGAAAGGCGGATGCCTTGTCCCGAATGTTCGAACCTCCCTATGCAGGGTCCGGAACTCTGGATACGATCCTTCAGTCCCATCACTTTTTGTGTCTCCATAGTGATTTGCTGACTAAAATCAAGCAATTGACTACTCCGTCTCCACTGCTTGTACAAAGACATGCCCTTACCTATTCCGATGGGTTTCTCCGTCATCAAAACCGCATTTATGTTCCACCACCGGTACGTCAGGAGACCCTTCATACTTTTCATGACCTTCCTTCAGCTGGTCATGGAGGAATTCAGCAAACAACGCAAGGAATCCAAAGACATTTCTGGTGGCCCTCAATGAAACAAGACATCGAGTCCTATGTCTCCTCTTGTGATGTTTGCCATAGAGCAAAGAGCAGACATTCTAAACCACCTGGCTTGCTCCGTCCTCTCTCTGTTCCCACCGGTCCTTGGAAGGATATTGCCTTGGATTTCATAGTGGACTTACCGAATTCCAACTCGTATAACACTATACTAGTGATAGTGGACCGGTTCACTAAAATGGCGCATTTCGTACCATTCAAAGGATTGCCTACAGCAGAACAGACAGCAACTCTTTTTCTTCGGGAGGTATTCCGTCTGCATGGCATACCCTCTACTATCACCTCGGATAGAGGATCTCAATTCACCTCAAAATTTTGGAAGGCTTTCTGTTCCGGAATACAAATCAAATTTAATCTTTCTTCAGGTTACCATCCACAAACCAATGGGCAGACCGAGAGGACTAATCAAACATTAGAACAGTACCTCCGCTGTTTTTCGACTCATTTACAAGACAACTGGTTCCAACTACTACCCCAAGCAGAGTTTGCATATAACAACCATTTTCATCGGTCCATCAAAATGTCCCCCTTTTATGCTACTTACGGGTACCATCCAGCTCTCTTACCCGACATGCCTGTTACGTCAGCAGTTCCTACTGCCAATCACCGAATCCTAGAGTTACAACAGACCCAAAAGAAGTTACAGACCCTGTTAAATCAAGCCCAAGTAGCTTACAAGACACAAGCAGATAAAGACCGATGTATCAGTCCTACATACCGGGTCGGTGACAAGGTATGGTTATCATCTGCCACAGTATGCTTATCCTGTCCTTCCCGCAAGTTGGGACCACGCTTCCTAGGACCATACAGTATTTCTCGTATCATTAATCCAGTCACCTACCATCTGACTCTACCAGAATCACTCCGCATACATCCTACATTCCATGTTTCTCATCTCAAACCTTGGACACCCAGTCCTTTTCCTAACCGACATCCTGCCTGACCTACACCATTAGACGTAGATGGATCTATTGAGTATGAAGTGCAAGAAATCCTTAACTCTCGTCTTCACAGAGGACGTCTGGAATACCTGGTGCACTGGAAGGGGTATGGACCTGAGGACCGCTCCTGGGAGCCAAGTACCAACCTACGTGCTCCGGCCTGCCTACGGTCCTTCCATAGGGCTCATCCTGATCGTCCAGGCCCCGTGTCTGCCCGGAGGGCGTCCTTCGGGGGGGGGGGGAATCTGTTGTGACCCGTACCTGTTGCTCGTCGGGTCGCGTCTGTGCTCCTTCCGCGCATGCGCTGCCTTTCCCCGTTCTTTTCCGCATTTCCTGACGTCACGCGCCGTGACGTCAGGACGTAGGCAGGACTATATAATCCTGCCTTCCTCTCGGCTCTGTGCTCTTTTGTCGAGCTCGCGTGTGGAGAGCGGTTGGTTCTCCTTATCCCTGCGCCGGCCCGTTTTTCGGTCTCTCTCTCTCGCTCTTCCCTCTCTCTCCTCTTGCTTCTCTCTCGGCCTTCTCTCCTTGCCCTCGGTCCCCTCGGGTTTGCTTTTGCCCTGCCTCAGTTGTATGCACTCTTTGAGTGTTCTCTTCATCTTTCTCAGTATACTAGCTTTCTGCAAACTCCAAGCTCATTCCTTTGCCTGGAGACAGTTTCCAGAAAGCTGACAAACCCTAGCGGCTGCCTTCGGGGATCCACACTATGATCACTTTAGTATATACTGGCACACCCACTCAACTACTGACAAGGCTTTAAAGAAACATTAACAGAAAAAAAAAAATTGGAGGGAAATAAGTTTGCAGTTCCTACTGCAAACAGTACAGTTCCTAGGTGCAATTCTGGGGCAAATCAATTGCACAGTGGAGGAGGGATACAAATATCCCATTGATTTCATTCAGGCCTTTAATCCATTGAATGCTAGATGAGTCTTCATATTTACCAATGAGCTGTTGAGGTTGCTGTATTAATGCACCATGGGGGAGAAATAAATGTCCCAAAATTCCTATTGATTTATATGGGGCTTTTAAAGGGATAGTAATGTCTACATTAAAGTTTATCTCAGCCTTCTCTATTTATTTATATAACACTTTGATCTATGTTTAATAACTTACTGTTTTGTAGTTCAAAAGATATTCAATGTAAAAGGATCCCAGCCCTGCACCTTCTGGCCTCATCACGCTGCATGTAAGTGAGGTCCATAGAGTGGTGATTGACAGTCTTCAGTAAGTAAAGGGGTACAGAGTTTTCCTTATACTTAGTGAGTTTGTTCCTCGCTGCATCCGTCCGGTCACATGACCAGATTGCAGATCCAAGAGGGGGCGGCCAGAAGGGGCGGCACTGGGATCATTTTACATTGAATATATTTTAAACTACAGAACAGTAAGTTATTGAACATAGAGCAAAGTGTTATAAACACAATAAAGAAGATTTGGAGATAAACTTTACTGTGGACATTACTATCACTTTAACCTCTTGAATGCTGGAGAGAGAGATACAGAACATTGCAAAAGAACATTGCCTTTACTGTGGATTTGGACTTCAACAGGAATTATTGCTGGAGGTTAAAAGTGCATTTTGCAGCTGGGATCTCGCCCAGTAAACACATTACAGTGTAATGCAGAAGCACTTGTCAAATGTCACGGAAGCTGCAATCAAAATTCTCCTGCACGAACACCCCGAGAAGGTACCGTTCTCCCACCAGATATTACATTGTATGGAAAATATATAGATTTATAGTTGTTCCATTAAACACCTGAGTCCCAGAGAGGTATCCAACACATTACAAAACAATGCGTTTACTACATCTCCAAAGGTTAAACAGGAAATGACCGTATATCCTAGGAATGAATCGCTTTCATTGTGTTTAACTATGTCCTTTAGACAGAAGTCAGGAACATTATATTTAGTTTATTCTATATGCATGTGATCTCTCTTGTAGTCCAATGCTAATTGTTTCAGTTTACATTCTGACAAAGATTAGTGCTCCTTCTGAGTCATTCAGGTGTGTTAGGGCCCATTGGTAGTTGAGAGCAGGTATGATCTAAAGACAGATGCCAACAGAGATCAACATATAAAGAAAACTTTAGCTATATTAGAACAAATAAGTAGACATGTGACTGTTGTATAAAAGACACCAATCTTATTAAAGGGATAGTAATACTTAAAAAGTAAAAAAAAAAATGTTGTAGGGGTTATCCCCCTGAGTAAAACAAGAGTACTCCCACTGCTGAAAGGTGTTTCATTCAAAAGTTATTAATTTTCAAAGTTGAATTTTTTAGGTGCAATATCACAGTGGCCTGAAATTGTACAGTGGCGCAGTTGCTACAACATCCTATGGAGATTTATGGTCCCGGGACCAGAGCTGTCCATAGGATTACTCTATTGACAATTGACCTACAAGTAGTTAGGGGTCCCTTTAAAAAGTCAGTCTGCTTGTTAACTGTTACGTGCATTGAATACCACTCTGGCACTCTGTGTTTTTAAAGTGTTAGTAATGCCCCATAAAAACTTGTTCTAGTTTTGTAGAGGATGAAAAAATAAGCTTAATGGTGCAAACTCTATCTCTGAAACCACTAAGTTTTGAGAGATATAAACATGCAAAGTTTCCCCCTCCCTCCCCTTCTCCTGATGTCACCTGTAAACTGACAGCAGGAGATCCGTGTCGGCCGACACGAGGAAGCTCTGCAGCTAAGCCGTAATTGCAAAATTATTACTTCACTAGTTTTAAAGCCTGTGTACACAGGCCAACAAAGGCGGAACTGCAGTCATGCGCAGTACTGACTGCCCGAACGTGCCGCGACTGATAACAGAGCGGAGTGCTCCAAATTTAGACCGTAGTCCTCTCTGTGCACCTTCCTGGGACCCTTGGTCCCTTCTTGGGACTACGGTCTGAATTCAGAGGTCCCCACTCCGTTATCAGCCACGGAGCAGGCAGTCTTTAATGCCCATGACTGCTGCACGTGCAGCCATCTCTACTACGCATGACGGCTTCTGACAAACATACTTTTAGCAAATTATTATATAGGATTAGAAATGTCTACAAAGTGTGCTTGCAAACCAGGCAGACTTTGTAGACCTTTCCAATGAAGTAATTATTTTGAAATAACGTGATTTCGGCCGTGCTGTAGAGCCGCAGGCTGGTCCCCGGGCTGAACTCTCCTGCTGTCAGTCGGGGGGGTGGTTGGCTTTCAATGCTAATATCTCTCAAACCATATCGGTTTGAGAGATAGGGTTTGCTCCATTAAGCTTATTTTTTCGTCCTCTACAAAACTATAAGAAGTTTTTATGGGACATTACTGTTCCTCTAAAGAGTTCTATAGTATTTAAATAATTTATATAAAGACACCAGAGAGGGAATATCCTCTTTGCTAACCACAAGGGGCTGTAAACAGAAGGCAGTATGGAACAGTTTTAGAGCAAACCAACTATAGCAACCGACTGCATTGATTTTGATGTGACTTTTAACCCTTTGAGTGCCAGAGGGGTACCCAACACATTGCAAAGCAATGTGTTGCTTACCCCTCTGACATTCAAAGGGTTAACCCCCTGAATACTGGAGAGGTCTCAACCCATTGCTAAACAAGGCATGGGGGACCTCTTTAGCATTCAGGGGTTAAAAAGCCTTATTTAACCCCTTAAGGACCCTTGACGTACCAGGACCGTCACGGTCCTTGAACTACTCAAGGACTGATGACGGTCATGGTACGTCACGTACTTTTTACTTACAGCTCTCTACCGGGAGCGCTGTAAGTAAAAATAGGGCCTGAAATTGACTGCTCCAAGATCGGAGCGATCTCTTTCAAGTCCCATAATGACGCGGCGATACACGTGACAGGTCACGTGTACCAGCACGTCGAAGTGCATCTATGCGGTCATTATGGGATGGAAATGTCCCATGACCGCCGGTCCTTAAGGGGTTAAAAAATGTGAATTTGGGAAGTTATTTGTGCCTTATGATGCAGCTGATTGTCCTACAGAACAGCTGCTCTTTTTTCTGCCTAGGACCCAAGAGGGAGATTTATAAAAAACATTCTTCTTACCTTTTGCAGACCAGTTCTCATGGCATGGCAAGTGGGTACAATGCCAGGGCTGATTTATAAAGTATATAAGGCATTTTTATAAATATGGCATTATTACTCTGATATTAAGATTCTGGCGATAATTATGTCGCAAATTTGTCACAACTCACAACATTTCTTTATAAGTTGGCCGTGAAACTTTTTACAAACTGGTTACTCCATTTTTTAAAAAAATGTACTACACTGTGTACAGCCCTGGAGTTTTTAGCTTTATAACAATTGAAGACGCTATTACAGACAGTTAAATGCGTCTTTTAGCTTAAAGGGATAGTAATACTTAATTATTACTAATCCCTATATTAAAGACATATTAAAAATAAATATACTGCCCCCAGTGTCATCTCTGAAACCTTTATGGTTTGAGAGATAATCGTTCCTAAAGTTGCCCTCTCCCTCCCCCTTCCCCGAAGTCAGCGTTGTAGCTGACTGAAGGGAAATCCGGTCTTAGATCATTAGGCGGCTCTGCAGCAGAGCCGCGATCACGTTAATATAAAAAAAAATTTCAGTAAAATGGTCTTCTACGTGTTCTTTGTTTGCAAGCAAGACCATTTCAGTGAAAGTTTTTTTTTTTTGTTAACGCGATCGTGGCTGTGCTGCAGAGCCGCCTGAAAGTCATACGACTGGCTTCCCTGCAGTCAGCTAGAACGCTGACTTTGGGGAAGGGGGAGGGAGGGAGCAACTTTAGGAGAGATTATCTCTCAAACCATAAAGGTTTGAGAGATGACACTGGGGGCAACATATTTATTTTTAATGTGTCTTTAATATGGGGATTAGTAATAATTAAGTATTACTATCCCTTTAACTCCATTTTTATAAATCTCTCTCCAAGATTCCATCTGTTGGTTCCGTGATCCTGTAATTATTCAATCAACTCTTCCTGCAGTGCTCCAACATTGTTCATGTCAGTGCATGTATTAAATATATTAATATACTGTTTGATGTTCTGACTACTATCCTTTAATATCATCATTCTTTTGTTGTGCAGATTGGCAGTATTACAAAGAGGAGTTAGCAGTTTTTAATTTTTAATATAAAACTATATTTCATTAGTAAGTGAGCAAACTGGCTTCTGATGAATGACCAGAGGTATCAGTCATTTTCTTATTGTCAGTTTATAATTATAACATTGCTTCTCTTGTCTTGTGATGTTTTTATTTTAGGGAGACAAAAAGAATTGTGAGGAGCACCCATCAAGCACGAACAAGATTAAGTGTCTTGTTCTAGGCATGGTAGCCTCTCAATGGTGCTACAACTCACGTTTTTCACTCCCATGTGCCATTGCAGAGAGGAAATCTCCATGTCCATATCAGACTGGTCCTGCCCACAGACAGTCCATCTCCGAAATGTCAGGCAAATCCTCTTTGCACGAGAGAAACAGCATAACCACAGACGTACGTTTCGGCCTATATGGGCCTCATCAGTGTGGTGGCACTGAATCCCTCTAGGCACACGGAAGCAAGGGCCCATGCCTGGGATACCCTTATACTTAGGGAGACAAAAAGAATTGTGAGGAGCACCCATCAAGCACGAACAAGATTAAGTGTCTTGTTCTAGGCATGGTAGCCTCTCAATGGTGCTACAACTCACGTTTTTCACTCCCATGTGCCATTGCAGAGAGGAAATCTCCATGTCCATATCAGACTGGTCCTGACCACAGACAGTCCAGCTCAGAAATGTCAGGCAAATCCTCTCTGCATGAGAGAAACAGCATAACCACAGACGTACGTTTCGGCCTATATGGGCCTCATCAGTGCGGTGGCGCTGAATCCCTGTTTTTATTTTATTCAATTTCAGTTTGACATACAGGTTGGTCTTTATCCAATAAAGCATGTGGAATGCATAGACATGTTTAAAGGGCAAGTAGCATAAAAAAAAAATAAAATGTAAAATAGGTTAAATCTTAAATGAATTAACAAATGAATCTCTGTGGAAGCATTTTAAACTTTCAGCCTTAACTATAGAGTCTCACTTAAATCTTCTTGACCTACCTCCAGAAATTGCTGAAGCGGCCACTGGTTTCGTCATTGCTACTGGCTATGAATTTTGGTGTGGCATTATGTCAACCAGCAGGAATAATCAGCTGTTAATATCATCATTCTTTTGTTGTGCAGATTGGCAGTATTACAAAGAGGAGTTAGCAGTTTTGCATTTTTAATATAGAACTAGATTTCATTAGTAAGTGTACAAACTGGCTTCTGATGAATGACCAGAGGTATCAGTTATTTTCTTATTGTCAGTTTATAATTATAATGTCGCTTCTCTTGTCTTGTGATGTTTCTACAGACAGGCTGGCCTTTATCCAGTAAAGCATTGTGAAGTGCGTAGATGTGTTTAAAGGGCAATTAACATGAAAACAAAATGTAAAATACGATAAAGCTTAGACTCTAATGAATTAATCCCTGTGTAAGTATTTTAAAGGGGAACTACCACCCCGCAGAAACCTAAGCTGTATTGATTCTTCATCTGGCGACTAAGGGACTGACAGCGCAGGCGCACGGACGTCACTGGGAAGAGATGTCCGTGCTTCCTGTTCCAGTGACCATCAGGAAAAGGACAAAATCTTGAGAACCGGGTAATATTTCTGGCGACTAGCGCTACTAAGCAGCTAGTCGCCAGATGAAGAATCAATACAGCTTAGGTCTCTGCGGGGTGGTAGTTCCCCTTTAAACTTCCATCCTTAACTGTAGAGGCTCACTCAAATCTTCTTGTCCCAGCTCCAGAAAGTGCTGAAGCTGCCAGTGGTCTCCTCATTGCTACTGGCTATGCATATTGGTTGTGACATCATGTCAGCCAATAGGAATAATCAGCTGCTCCTTTGGAGCCAGTATCAATTCTGGGAAAGAGAAGCCCAAAGGGACATATACACAGATGGCCATAAGTTTTAAATGCTGCTGTGGCCAGAGGTGAAAGTAGAATGACTTAAATGGTAAAAGTCTGAGCTTTAATCATTTTTATTGCTATTTATTGAAAATAATTCAGGTGTATTAGAAGATTTTGATGTAGAACATATTTCCAGTAATGATTTGCCCATGTTTAAAAAGCAAACAAACAAACATTAACAACAACAGCGAGTTGGCTAAGTTGGTTAATGCACCAGCTGTAGAATCTGTTCAAACCACAAGGTCATAGGTTCTAGTCCGAGCAGGATCGACTCAGCCTATCACCCTTCTGAGATAGATAAAATGAGTCCAAGACATACTTGAAAACAAGAGACAATCTCAATGTATTCTTCCTGGTTAAATACTTTCAGCCAACAACACAAGTGGACAGGGCCGGATAAAAACTACTAAACGTTAGTGGCTTGTGCTCTGCATTAAATGGTAGACTTTTATTATCAGTAGTGTTAAAACAAGTATGATTGGGAGTGTATAATGATTTTACTGATATATAAAAGACATTATTGACACATCACTTTAGAGCAATTATTTGCTTTTAGCATTCTCTTTTTACAATAAATCCTATATTATAATTCACTAAGGATGTTAGTCAGAAGTCGTCATGTGCAGAAGAGACTGCCCGCACGCACAGAATGCTGGGAGGTGTAAGAATGCAGGGAGCACGGAATGCTGGGAGTTCTGTGCTGGGAGCATGGAATGCTGGGAGTTCTGTGCTGGGAGCATGGAATGCTGGGAGTTCTGTGCTGGGAGCATTCTGTGCGGAATGCTGGGAGTTCTGTGCTGGCAGCATTCTGTGCTTTCAGTCAGTCTCTACAGTGCATGACTGCATCGGCGGCAGGATGCAGAGCAGGACTGGCCTCTTAACCCTTGTAATGCCAGAGGGCTACGCAACACATTGCAAATGCAATGCGTTGCATACCCCTCTGGCACCCAAAGGGTTAACATCACCCGGACCTTGGCCCGTGTACACGGGCTTTTACACTAATTTATTAATATTTTCTATTTGGAAGCCGTTGTTTTTGTATCTTTTGGGATTGCATCAAATAAGCCAGTGATCTTGTGTGGATACCCGAACAGAGATGGGTTACACTCTTCATTTGCTCTTGAGTCAGCACTATTTCTATCTGACCAATTTACTTGTGAGTACCCATCTGCATTTATACAATTTACATCTGTGGTCTAAACATATTACACTACTGGGTACCTTCTGTTTGTAGTTTTCCATACCTAAATAAGCACACACTGATGCTGGTGTATTGTGAAGAAGTGGTATGCTGCTCAGTAGAGGACAAGTAAAAATCCCCATTGATTTAAATACAGGATATTTAAATTAATCAAAGGGGTATCCAATATGTATTGTTTGAAAAGGAACTGGATACCCCTCTGGCACACAAAGCGTTAATACAATGCGTTAATACAACAATACAGTAAGGTCGGTAAGGCTATGGAATTCTTTGCCTGGGGATGTTGTGCTTGCAGATAATGCAACTTCTTTCAAAAAAGCAATGGATGCCTATCTAGCACAGAACAATATTGACAATTATGACAGATGGCTTCAAAGCAGATAGGATATTGATCCGGGGAATTATTTGACTACCAATTGGAGTCAGGAAGGAATAATCCCCCCCCACACACACACACACACTTGGGACTAGATTGGAAATGGCTCTAGAGGGCTTTTTTTGCCTTCCTCTGGATCATCAGGGGTGTTATTGGCATGGGCTGGACTTGATGGATGCATGTCTTTTTTCAGCCTTATCTACTATGTTACTATGTTACTATATGTTACTAGAAAGGTATCTAACACATTATTGTATGACACAGGAATAGGAGGAGCTCAGAGCATAATGGATGCCTTATTAAGTGCATGTTGTGTGATTTATTAGATATTCATTACTCACTCAGTCACATAGCATATGCCAGTGGGAGGACCAAGTGCAGGCAATGCTTGTCTATCATTATGTGTTTACCTACAGTGTTCCATTCCAGACAATCCCTGTCTGTCCAGTTATGAAGTTAACATATTCAAGGGTAGGTGATAAATGGGACACACTGGCTAGCTCTAAAACCTTTAATTGCACCGTTATATCAAGTGTTAAGAGGGGTTAATATTGCTGTGCACACCTGATTGAAATATTCAGTGAGGTGCTGGAGAAGAGGATGATCCAAATCCCCAGAGGGAATATGAACATGTACAACATTGGCACTCTTCAAGAATGAAGCAGCAACTTATTTGCAGGTGCGAAATGCGTCAGATAGAGAGTGTGTGTGTCTTTCTCCAATGTGATTGCTATTTTACTGCATCTTGGAATAAAGATTTTCATTTTAAAGGGATAGTAATGTTTCATAATAAAAGCAGCTCTAATTAATCATCATAGTATTTGGACTTTGGAGAGTGTTATTTTACTTCTGTCAGAGTTGTAGTACAAGAGTAATTGAATGATAAAGTATCCTCCTCCCGCCCCTTTTACTGATGTAACACTGCTCAGCCAGATCAGAAGGGAGGTGCCCAGTAGACTGCAGAGAGGGACAATCTTCAATTAAGATAAGGGAAAAAGCTGAAAAACTTGTCATGGGGGCAGGGCTTTCATTGTTCTCATAGGAAGAAGAGTGTCCCCTGTTGTTATCTGTCTGGTCTATGGACTGCATTCCACATCTGAGAAGAGATGGCTTACACTAGGTAAAAGGGGCAGGAGGGGGAAACTTTGCTTGTGAATATCTCTCAAACCATAAAGGTTTGAGAGATAAGACATATCATTCTTCATGTTTTTAATGCCTACAAGATAAAATAAAGATAAAACAAAGTATTACTATCCCTTTAAGTTGCTGCTTCAGTCTTGAAAGGTGCTGAGGTTGTACAATTGTAAAGTTAACTGTGATCACGTGCAGAGGTCCATTCCAAACAATCCCTGTCTGTCAGAATATGTAAATACCTGTAATTAATTGGGCACACTGGGAAAATTGTAACCCTTTGAATGCATTTGAGATATCCAATGCATTGACTTGCAATGTGTTGGATACCTGTGTAGCATTCAAGGTTTTAAGTTCCTGAGGCCCAGCACTATAATAGAGTCTTATAACAGCTTCCGGTACCTTTTCCAGTTTCTCCATCCTTGTGTCCTGACTCCTGAACTGACCTGTGTTTGGACTATCAGCTATTGTCAGCTAACTGCCCAAACCCAGCCTACTTTCAGACTATCCACTTTTTGTTAGCCACTTGTCCATATCTGACTTGTATTCTGACATTCTGCTGCTGAATTAGTCCAGCACTAGTATCCACTACTACTACTGAGATCAGTCAGTGTATCCACTACTTCTGTACTCCAATCCTTACCACTGTCTCACAACTAATGATGGGTGAAAGCTTTAGGTCCAAAAGCAGAACATACAAATGGTACTTATTGGCTCCTGCAGTAATTCCTTTTTCATTGCATTGATTGACCTCAATGATATTTATGTAATTTCCCCCATGTGAAATGTTTCCTGTGTGTATTCCTTTTATATTAACTAACCAGTATAAAAGTCATGTCATTTTAATGTTTACAGGCAAAGTGGGAGTTGGAGTTGCTTGATTTGATGGTAAACAGTTGATGAAATTAGGGTGTGGGAATATATTTCCTTGAAGGCAGAAGTTGTACAGTTGTCCTCAAATGCAATGTGCACAGTGTGTGAAAAGGTTATGCAAAGGAGGAAGAATGGATCACATAGTGGCACATCTGCTCTAATTAAGCACATCCAACATAAACCCAAGGTTTATCTTTACAATGTTAAATTGACCCCTAAGAATTCAGATGCTGTCTCTGTGCCATGAAAATTCCCATATAGAAGAAAATATGACTTTTTGTCCATATCTACTCACAACTCCACCATCTATCTTTTGTTCCATTTATTGCCTCTGGCTCAATCACGTGAAGTCTACACTAACTGCTCAAATGATGGTGCTTACCCCAGTCACGTCCCTGGTTCAAATATGGGTTTATTCGGACATCAGTACATGATTTTCCCATATTGTACCATCTAACATGGACAGGTTTATCACCAGGTGAAAAACCAAGTGCTTTTTAAGACCCACCTAGCCGCTACATAGTCTCTCATACTGCCTAGTGAGTACTGTGACAGAGTAGGTGCACAGAAAACAGCAGATGATTAATTAGATGAATTAGGCTATTTCATATACAGAATCTTAGTGCTAATTAAAGGATATACAGAATGCTCCTGAATAAAACATTGACTTCATCAGTGTAAAGTAGCAATAGAAACATATATTAAAATTATTATACACTGTATATTCTCACCTTGCTGGATATCCAGAGTGGCTGCTTTCAAGTGGTGGCTTGTCTCCAAGGAAGATCAAAGCCAGACCTCAGAGCAGCAATGAAGGTGTCTAAATTATCCAGCACAGGAGAGATCCAGGCAAGTGCCCATCCACTTAACAGGGAAATTATTAATATGATCATGGTGTGGAGGGTAGCAAATGTTTCATTTTCATTCCTGAAATGCAGGGCACTCTGGTTTAAGACATTCTTTAACGCCATAAGATTTCCATAATAATGCTCTAGCAGAGGCAGTTTTGGAGAAGGCAGAAGCCATATTGTTGGTTGGTACAGGGGAAACCATCTTATATTGCAAATCTTGCAAGATCCCAGTGATGGAATTAAACTTCTGTCATAGCAATTTTATTTAGGAAAAAGTTGTCACAGAAGAGCCCTCTGCTTTTGAACTGCCTTTGATACCTCTGTGGGGGCCACAGTCATGCAAAACTCTGTAATGCTGACTGACAAGACAAAAGGCAAGTATTGCAGAGAGTGAATTCTAGATGGCTCCAAACTGTGTTACTTGACAGAGTTCCTCCTTGACTGTGGCATCCCCTCCTACCAGTGGATCTTGTGTAACTGCCCACTTTACTCAGTTGTTAAAAAGTCCCTAGTTATTCTTGGAATTGTTTTCCCTTGAATGCTGGAGAGGTCTCCAGTGCACTGTGAAGCAGTCATTTGTGCTTCAAGTTAAATTAATAGAAATTTGTATTTCTCATCTCAATTATATAAGTAAGAAGATTAGGCAAACTCCAGTTCATTTACATTAAAGAACCATATCTCATCTTCAGACATGATTCAGTCTCCTAAGGATCTCCCCCCACCAAGTTCATGTCTGACGTTGCATCATCTTTCCAGAGAAGACAAGACATTTTTCTTTCTGATCTCTTTCCATATCCATGTTCTGAGAAGGAGAAGCTGCTACATGACCAGGATGTAAAGAGATTCCTGAAGGTTTATCTTGACAGAACAAAATTATGTAGCCTCAAAGCCTACCATTGCTAAATCGTCTAAATCAACTATTTCAGATGCATAAACTGTCAAGAAAAAACAACCTCCACTGTGGATTGCAGTTCACTCTACCAGAGTTACAGCTGTTTTATGGGTAGAGAAGGCAAAGGTTTTGAAGGAGCAAATATGTAGAGCTGCTACCTAGAAGAGTGTTCATGCCTTCACATAGCACTACAGGATAAACTTCCTTTCATCAAGAGAGGCATAAATATTCTTCTGTCTTCAATGACTAAATCCACCATGGGTCTGAGCTCTGTTTTCTCTCTGGTGTGCACTAGCAGGGGACCTGAAGGAAAGATACACTTTCTTACTTGTCAATTCCCTTTATTTTACAATTTCCATAGGTAGCACATAATATGTACCCCCTGTTGTGTATCAATATGTTTTTTGAATGAATTATGTTTTTCTAAGCATGATTACCATGCCTGGTTCAGCTCTGTCCACAAGTGAGTATTGCTAATAGTGTGGTCTTCATTTGTTTCCTTTCCAAACTGTGAAGCGTGGCCTCTCCCTCTTTCTGGTGTGTCCTATCTATGGAGATCATGAAAGAAAATGAGTGGACAAGTAAGAAATGCTGTCTTTATTTATTGGACATGTAATGATAAATAAGAACATTACACAAGCATGAAACAGATCCACTGACAAAGAAATCATCACCAGATGAAAAACCCAGAATCAACAGATCCAGAGATCCAAAAGCATATATATTTTAGGACTCTTTGTCTTGCTTTGATGACATGCTTCAAAATAGCAGTAAAAATTTTTTTATGAAAACACATATTTTATAGAGTATTTCCTGCTGAATAAAACAGGGTCACTCCCATCATTGTCAGATGTTTTCATTCAAAATTTATAGCAGTTTAAATAACCAGGAAGTGAATTTACTGTGTTTACTTCCTGATAGTTCTAACTGACAGGAAGTGACAGGCAGTTTCTATCACATTCTATGGAGAACTGTATGTCTCTGACTTCTGACTTTCCTCTCCATTAGAATTTAACATGAAATCTAATTAGAATTTGACCACTAGAGGGCACTGCTAATGTAAAAAAAACATGGGTTTAAACTGTAATAACTCTGGAAATATAAATCTCTCTGTAATGGAAGTACCCTTATTTTGCTCAATAGGAAAATCCCCACAATACATATTTTTTCATAAAAAGTTTACTGCTCATTTAAATATGTTTGTACAACAGTCACAGTTACACATATAACATTAAGGGTGATGACTGGAGTAGTTAACAGGCATACCAACTATCCATAGGTGCATATACATATTCCCAATGATTTAAGTAGGGCTTTCAAACAATTGAATAATTGAAAGAGTAATGTGGATTACAATCAATGAGCATTTGGAGTATGTATTGGTCCCCTGTAGTTGGTTTGTTCCAGAATTACTCCAATTCATCTTAATACATCAGTCTCATATCCCTATACAGACATACCTCCCAACATTTCAAATTGCCAAAGAGGGACAATTGTGTTTTAGCGGGTGTGGCTGGTGGGCGGGGCAATAACGAGAATTTTTAGGCTGTTTCATGACCTCTTGACACCTCCTTATGTAACCTAATAAATGACTTATAACAAGACCAAAGTATTTTATTTAAGCACACCAATTTATAAACACACATACTGATGTTTAAAGAAACAATAATGTGAGTTTTATTGCTGTGGAGCAATGTGATACACTTATATACACACATCACACAATCTGATTTCCTAAAAAGAGGGGCATTAGGGTGGGAAAGAGGGACAGTGGGATTTGGGTCCAAAAGAGGGATTGTCCCTCCTAAAGAGGGACACTTGGGAGGTATGTACGGATACAAAGTAACTGTTTTACTTGCTTCCGATTTCTTTTTAAAATTATTTTGAGTTTTTGTTTCACAACACTGTTCAATTAAAGTTTATTATGATATAAAAAATAAACATCAATTAAGGTATTGAAATGGGTCGAATGGTTTTTATCTGTTGTTAGATTCTGTTTCTAAGTTTCTAACTCCACCAGTGCCACTTACATTACTATGACCAAAAAATCCTAATGCACCCTATGAATTTTGCCCAGTCTTGGATGTCATGTCCATGGTGACAGAGGTGTGGATGTTGATAGTTTATTCAGCCTGAAACTGGCATGAAGCTGTTTAACCCTTTAAAGGGATAGTAATGTTTCATAATAAAAGCAGCTGTAATTAATCATCATAGTATTTGGGTCATGGAAAGTGTTATTTCAATTCTGTCAGAGTTCAAGAGTAATTCAATGACAAAGTATTCCCCTCCTGCCCCTTTTACTGATGTCACACTGTTCAGCCAGAGAAGAAGGGAGGTGCCCAGGTAGACTGCAGAGAGGGACAATCAGATAAGGATTAAGATAAGGGAAAAACCTGAAAAACTTGTCAAAGGGGGCAGTGTTTTCATTGTTCTCATAGGAAGAAGATTGTCCCCTGCTGTTCTCTGTCTGGTCTATGGACTGCATTCCACATCTGAGAAGAGATGGCTTACACTAGGTAAAAGGGGCAGGAGGGGAAACTTTGCTTGTGAATATCTCTCAAACCATAAAGATTTGAGAGATGAGACTTATATCGTTCTTCATGTTTTTTTAATGCCTACAAAATAAAATAACGAAGTTAAAACGAAGTATTACTATCCCTTTAATGACAAAAGCAATGCGCAACATATTGTGAATCAATGTGAAATCCACCCATCTATGGTCCTTAAATCATTAATATTAACATGTGCAACTGATGGAGTCTGTGTCCTCTTGGATTGCCAACAACTTTCATGTACTCCTCCATGAACATGACATTCAGAACAGATGTTATCTCCTGAACAAAATCAGAAGTAACAATTCAAACAGGTCATTAGGATTTTCTGCCTAAAATAAGTTAAGTGGGGTGGGTTATTATTAGAAGGTGAAGCACTCAAAGGGTTAAGGATTTTCACTTATGGTTGGGTGCTCTAGCAGTTCTCAAAAATGGCCACAGAATAATATTTTGCAGATCTGGAAGGATATTTCTCTGATAACATGTAGGCACGATTTCCTATGCACTTAGAGTTTCCTCTTTGGACAAATGCATGCAATAATGAGACTTCCTGACCATGCCCTGCACACATTTTTTTCTCCACGGATAGCTAATATAAACAAATTATAGTATGCATCAATTGTTAGGAAAAAGAACATCTTAAGTGCCTAATTGAGCAAGAGAAGTGGAATTATAGAACAATTATACTATATATTTCCAGAGTTTATATGATTATATGATTTGCTAAGGCCATTAGTGAAATGTTCTCACTGATAAATTTACTGCAGAAAAAACCGAGGAGCATGGCTGATGAATCTTACAGTGATGACAACACAAACATGCACCAGATAGTGAAGAATATGTTAGCATTTATTGAGCAGGATCCTCACGTAGTGTCCATTAAAAGCAATGAGGAATATATTCTAGACACTTTTCTAGACCCTGCTTTAAATATAACTTTTCTGAATTTCTGCCAATGCGTGATCCATTTGTGATAAGGTGTGACAATCAGCAAAATCTCTCTGAGGAATTGTACTGTGAAAAAGAATATAAAGATTTGCTTAGAGATTGAGTGGATGGTTGCATTTTGGAGGATGAGCAAGAAAAAGTTTGAGCCATAAAATGGTAGTAAACAGTGAAAAAGGTGTAAGCAAAAGGCTTATTCCAACAGCAACTGCAATAACATCAACAACAACACCCAAACATATTTCCGAACACGTAATCATTATCATCACAGAAAGCAATGTATGTATCACAGGGGTGTTAATGTAACATTAGTGGTGGTGATGCTGGTGGAAGCACATCTCTATGGGACTTACTCCCAGAGCATGGGTTGGTAACTAATACATATGAATGCCATGTGGCTCCTACAAGTGGTCCCACTGCATGTGAGATGGGTTCAGCACAACTGTTTGGGGGTGGGATGCTCTAGAGGACCACGGCACTTTTTTATCTATGTGTTCTGTGATCACAGTTCAGCGTGAAGTTGTGTTGCAATCACAAACTTCTGTGATGTGCCATGACTTTACAGGTCCTTAATGTCCGGACAGGCGTATGATATGTCACAGGTCATTAAGGGGTTAATAGCAGCACTGAGGATAAGAAGTAAGAGGGATTTGAAGGGTTTCTACCATCTACCATGGTTGGAATCACTGTTATGACCAATGATTAATGTTTGACAATAATGTGAGAATAATATAAGCTTAGCCTTTTAACGACCTTTGATGTGCTGGAACAACACCGTTTATTCCCTTAAGGACCAGTGATGGTTCTGGCACGTCAGATCAATTGCGCTTACAATGCTCCTGCGGAAGTGCAGTAAGCACAAAAGGGATCTGAAATTGACTGCTCCAAGACCGGATTGGTGGGGAGCCGGTACAAATCACCAGACGTGTGCTGGCGTACCGACAATGATGAAAGCAGTCCTTAAGGGAAGGTCACTTCCCCGGACACCTGGTCATTAAGGGGTTGAGTTAGACTCAAAGATGGTACTGCAGATAGTTGGTCTAGCTTTCAGTGCTATGAATCATGATAATATATCTACATCAATCATTTCACACCAGTCCACCACCACCATACATATCATCCACATTCAGAGTAAGTTGTAACATTACGTTTTACAAGGTATTAAAGGGTTAATTGAAAACCTATTTCTTTACTATTCAAATATTTTTCTACAGCCCTGCCAGGAAAATCATTTATTTTAGAAAGCTAATCTGTTGACAGGCGAAGCAATTATCAGTGATCTGTCTTGTTTTATAGAAATATGAACTGCTTGTGATTTGATACAAAACTACACTTCAAACATTCCAATGTTACATGTAAGAAATAAAGTAAGAAAACTTACTTACTTACTGTATTTTCTTTGTCATGCAGATTGATTTGAATGAATAATTACCGAGACATTAACACCTTAGTGACTGGCCGCACGCGCAACGCGGCAGGCACTTGAAGACGGGTTTTTTTTTTGCCATTCTAGCGAATGGCATCCAGGACGTACATGTGCATCCTCTGTCCTCCTGGGACATCCGGTGAGGACGTACATGTAGTCCGTGGGCGGGATGGGGTTAATGAATACCTGAACTGCAGACAAATAGTTTGAAATAGTTTGAAGTCTTAAAGGGATAGTAATACTTAAAATTAAAAAAATATATGTTGTAGAGTTTATCCCCCTGAGTAAAACAAGAGTACTCCCACTGCTGAAAGGTGTTTCATTCAAAAGTTGTAGCACTGTTGCTACACGATCCTATGGACAGCTCTGGTCAGTTGACCATAAATCTCCATAGGATGGTGTAGCAACAGCGCCACTGTACAATTTCAGGCCACTGTGATATTGCACCTAAAAAATTCAACTTTGAAAATTAATAATTTTTGAATGAAACACCTTTCAGCAGTGGGAGTGCCCTTGTTTTACTCAGGGGGATAAACTCTACAACATATTTTTTTTTACATTTTAAGTATTACTATCCCTTTAACGGAAGGGAAATAAGACACAGTCTCTAATCTATGGAAGATTAATGTGAGCAGGAATGGTAAATGGGTGCTAGTGCCACGACAGCTGTAGGGATCAGTTACTGTTCCCGAATCAGCATTATGGGGTCTGTGAGGCTATGGAGTGCAGCAGTATAAGTGCCTTGGAGACTTTTCCAGCATTTAGTCGGTTGAAAGCCCAATTTAATGAGGTGGGAATTTTATTTGTCCCTTAGAGCTTAGTTTGTTTGCCTCATAATTTATTCAGTTCCTCTTAAAGGGATAGTAATATTTCAAAATAAAAACAGCTACAATTAATCTTCATAGTATTTAGGCCGTGGACAGTATTATTTCAATACTGTCAGAGTTGTAGTTCAAGAGTAATTGAATGATAAAGTATCCCCCTCCCACCCCTTTTACTGATGTAACACTACTCACCTCAGAACAGAAAGGTGGTGTCAAGGTGGATCGCAGAGAGGAACAATCTTCAATTAGGGTTTTCCTTATGATCACAGTAAGATGATTTTCCGTTGCTGTGAGCTGTCCGGTCCCAGGACCAGATTCCACATCTGAGGGGAGGTGGCTTACATCTAGGACTAAGAGAAGATGCTATCTTTCGAACTCAGAAGTTTTGAAAAAATTAATAGTGGCAGAATGAGTTTCTACCCATAGTAAGGTAAGTGGGGTTATTATTAAGACTCAGAGGTGTAAGTTCTCCATTAATTAAATTCACCCCATGTTAAGCAAAAGATGCTAAAATATTTCATAAATATTTCATTAGATCCAAGGAAAAGGAAAACTCTCTATTCAAATGTGGGTACTCATGCAAATAGCAGTTGGAAGGCTGAGATAGCAATCCAACTTGCCCCCACCCCACTGAACATTGTTGATAATATATCTTTTGTTTCTCCCACACTTATTTATGCTAGGTGACATGGGGTAAGCACCTATAGAGTACCATCATGGGAAAGAAGAAATTCTCCTCTTTTCAGTGATAGCACACCAATCATGATGTGGTGCAGGGTGGCTTATGTATGGGCTCCATTAGAGCACCCCACCCCTTCTTGATCGTAACCACACATTCTACTTTCACTTTATACCATGATAACCAACATGTGGGTGTTTACATCAGAGGTTGCATGATCACTAGTAAGATCCAAAATGTTGTATATCAGTAGGATGGAATGGCACTCCCCTTTTAAATTATACAATTTTTGTTTAGCTCATATGCAGGAGGCTGGAATATTGGATCAATTAGAGGGTGATTCCCTGTTTCAAAATACTTTTCAGTTTTGATTGTGGTCTAGCGTATGTTCCTTCCTCCTGTGACATCATCACACACAGAAAAGGGGATGTCACTAGAGTGTATCAAGTCCCCCAATACAGGACTATACCTGTGGTGGCCAATGCTCAAGTTTAGTGATTCTGAAACAGCTTTCAAAATCACTTATATGTTGTATTCACCATTTTTGTTTAGAAAAAAAGTTTTTTGAGTAATTTAGATTTATGCTAATTAAAGTGTGCTGTACAGATACTTCCTGTATACATTACTTCACCACTCATTAACACTTTTGAACAATACAAATGCATGGCCCACTTCCCCAGCACTGAAAGTGTTGTCAGGGAGAGGGAAGTAATGTAGGACTAAGACAGGAAGTATCTATACAGTATGCCTTAATTAGCAAAATCTATAAATCTAAATAACTCAAAGACTAGTTTCGTAAGCAAAAATGGTGAATAAAACATACAGTTGATTCTGAAAGCTCTTTCAGAATCACTAAATTTGGGTGTTGCTAATCTCTGATGTAGTCCTGTGTTGGGGGTCTCAGTGCACCCTAGTGATGTCAGCATTACTGTGTGTGATGTCACAGGGGGTAGGAACTTCCACTAAATCACAAGAAAAACTCAGAAGCATTTTGAAACAGGGAGTCACCCTCTAATAGAGTGGATATCTCAGTGCCCATGTATACAATCTACACAAAACTGGTAACATTTGTAAGAAAAGCATCACCCCATTCTATTGATATACAACATTTCGGTAACTATGCTGGTGATAATGCAAGCATTGGCATTAATTCCCACATGTTGGTTACTATGGAATGAAGTGAAAAATAAGATGTCTAGTTTTAGGTGATAGGATCATTAAAGGGTTAAGGACTGGATCTATGCTTCCATGTAACAGATGAAAATATAATATGACAATTCTATTCTGTGTCATATGTAGTTGTCATCATAAACTAGGTACTGCTATTCTTCTCTGTAAAGACACATTTATGTGAGATTGAAACTTTCCTGTAATTCTGTGTTTGTCTTACATTAAAATAAAAATTTACATTTTTAATATGAAGACATCTGTTCTGCATCAAGCCTTCACATTTTATCTTATTGCATTAATTAGTTGAAATGTTGTTTTAGATAAGAAGAAGATAGTATTTGTTTATGAATTTTAAACCTTTTAATGATTATAGAACATTTCTTGTAAAATGATGTACAACATTATCTAGTTGTACATTTTATTGATGTATCTTGTTTTAGAAGTTGCTCTCTATAAAATGCTGTAGGCTTTAAAAAACAACAACAAAAAAAACAAAACAGCTGCTTCATCATCTAAATCCAGCAGGGGTGGCTATCAGTTTTTTGGGGTCCTAAGTAGGGATGGGCGAAAATTTTTGCCTCAAACTGAAATCGGTGAATAATGGCACTTCCCGGTTGACAAATAATTTCACACCAAAAGTGTTGATTTTCTGCTTATTTCGCCTAACTCATTCCATTGAAATCAACGGGAACATTGAATTTACACACAACACATAACAAATATTATTTTATTTCCCAAAGGCATAGTATAAAAGGGGCATTATGGTGCCTGTGTTGGTGGGGTGTGGGGAAAGAATCAGTTGAACAAGGAATGCTTTTTTTTTTCGGGGAGGTTTGTTTACTGGGATTGGGGGGCAGTTAATAAAAAATAAATCCTAAATACAATTAAAAAAACCCATAAGACATGGTATAAAAGGGGTCTGAGGAGAGTGCCTGTGTTGGTGAGTGGAGTCTGGGGAATTAATCAGTTGAACAGGGAATTTGTTTTGGGGGAGTTTTGACTGGTATTGGGGGGACAGTTAATAAAAAAATCAATAAAATAAAATAAGAAATTTGTATATAAAGTGATAGAGACAGGAACCTGACATAAGCTGCCACTGGGGTGGACTGATACTTGACTTGATAGTATTTTGTAGAGGATGATTTGCTAGATTTGTTGTTAGAGGCCCAAGCCCTGAGGAAATATTGATTTGTAGGACTTAGGCTTGTTTGGCACAAGCCCAATGGAAACACTGATTTGTAGGACTTAGGCTTGTTAGAAACAAACCCACAACAGTGTTTATTTTTTTGTGGGAATATGTTTTTTTGATTTTTTTTTTTTTGGTATTTTTTTAAAGCCAAGCCCTGAGAAAAACAATGCCCTACTGGCCTAGTGCCAGTGTCAAATGTCCTCCAGTCCTGAGTCCATAATTGTGGAATTTGCAACTGCTGTTTTTGCTGCTGCTGCTGGGTTGTTTAAGCAACAGGATGATTAGGCAGCTGAAAGGGAATGGGATCAACAATAACAGTAACATTGGAGATGGATGATGAAGGTTCCACTTGCCACGACTGGTTCCAGTGATGCACCTGAGGCAGTAGCAGCAGAATAAGTAGCCCCCTGTCTATGTGGAGAAAAGAAGAAGTTGGCCAATAATTCTTCTCCACCTGCCCCTTCTCCAAAATCATGGGTGTGTTGTTACTATAATATAAATGTTTCCCTTAAGAGCAGGAACTGTGGCTCTCATCAGCAACAGCAATGTGTGCAGTATGTGTGGTAAATAACATCTGGAGGCACAACTGTATCCAAACACCATGACCCCAGAAATCTGCCTCTGTCACTATATATGTCCACAGCCCTCCAAGGACACATGACAACTTGCTGATAGTTTAATAGCAATGATGAACCCTCCCTGCCACCATCTTAGCTTATTTTGTGGGATAGAATCTCCTCAGATGCCACTTGATGCCCTGCTTGCAATTCTCCTCCACCACACTGCCATGTGTGGTCAGTGCACCACACAGTGTGCAATGGGTGGACACAAACTGCCACATCCTAGCATCTACAGAGTGGCTACAATTTGGCGGGGGAGGTAACTACGAATTAGGTGGATTGTCAGAAGATGTAGTTACCCTAGAGGAAGAAGGTGATGGTGAGCTAGTTGTTTCGCTCGTCATGGAACTTCCAGCCTCTCCTTGTTTATCTCTATTCTTCCTCCTATTTGATCTCTGCCTCACTTCTTGTTGTCTTTCTGGAGAGTAATGAGCTCCAGCAACAGCAGCGCTTGATTTCTGTGGTGTGTGTTTGGCTTTAACATGTTTGACATAAATGTCATGGTGTCTGTGTTTCATGTGTTTTATCAGGGCAGTTTTGTCAAGGTGTGTTCCCTCCTTTCCCCTGACTTGTCACAAATTGTGCACAGTGCTGTTGGTGATGACTGCACAGTGCCTGCTCCAAGAGAAAAATAGTCCCACACCCATGACTTCAGGGGGAAGGTGGAGAAGAATGGCCTCTTTCTTCTTGTCCTCCACATTCCCCTTCACTGTCTGGGGCAGTGGATGATGTTGCTGCTGTTGCTGCTACTGCCTCAGAACAAGCACTGCAACTATGACCAGGAGTATTGCTGCTGCTGGCAAGTGGAACCTGTCCTAGTCCTGCATCACTTGTTGACCCCATTCTCACTGTGTCCACGGTGGTCTGAGACACACTAGCCTGCTCCTCAGCATCCTGCTGCCCTTTCATCTCAGCAGCAGCAGGAATTAGAGCAGCTGCAAATTCCTCAAATTCAAAATGCTTACTGCTGGTTGGAGGAGGTGATGAGCAATGTGACAGAGGGTTCCCTAATGTCACTCTTGCCATTTCTTGGTGATGTGAAGAATGCAGACTGGCAGCAGTAGCATTAGGCACAGGCATCTGATCTGTGCTCCTGGTGGTGGTAGTGTTATTGTTGTGGTGACAATTCTGCCTTCTTCAGGATATTGTTCCACATGGACAATGCCGTGGAGGAAGGGGAATCCCGGGGTCAGGGGAATGGTGTGGACTCCCTTGACCACTAGTCTGGACACTCTCAATTGCTTCCCATACCACTCTACAAATAATAGTCCCACCGGCTGCTTCACCATCATTGTTACTACTACTACTAACACCAACCACATCAATGTCAGCCCATGGGTCTTCCTCCTCACAGATACTATTAATATGATAAATACAGCACTGGTGGTGGCACTGGCAGCAGGGGCAACACATCTGACAGCAGGCACAGCACATCTCACAGCAGATGCAGCACTTCTAACAGCCGACACAGCAGTGGTAGCAGCAGGGGCAGTACTGGAAGCAGGCACAACACTGGTGGTGGCACTGGCAGCAGGGGCAGCACGTCTGGCAGCAGGCACAGGAAGATGACCTGTCCTGCTCTTACTACTACTACCCTTTTATTCCTCCCTTGACATTAGTTTCCCCAAGAACCCAAGGGGTGATTTGGGGGGACTGGCCAGCATTGTTTCTGTAGTGATCACTTCCTCCTCCTCCTCAGACACAGTGAACATATAAGAGTCCTTCCAGTTCTTCCTTTTACTATTTTTAAAATTTTTCATAGTGATAGCAGTCACTATGAGCCTGTCCTGTCTCAATTTTGCCTCAAGATCACAGAAGAACAGCACAGCACGTCTACCTCACACTGTAGCTGCTTCTATTGTGTTTCACTTCCACAAATATATCATGTTTTTATAGTGAAAAACACATAAATCAATGGATAGAAACTTTCTAGACACTGAAAAATGGCAAAGAATTTTGACCTAAGGGCTAAACATGTGAAGATTTTAATCGCTGGTTTAAAAGTCGATTTTCCCTCGAAAAAGTGGACAACAACGCGGTTTTCATGAGATTTCTCGCAGGAACACAGGAAGAGCTTTCGCTCACCCCTAGTCGTAAATGACAAAATTTACAGGGGGCTCTCTAAACTTCCATGTCAGTATTTCTAATAAGACAAAAGGGGGTTATTCACTAAGGCGTTATATAAAGGCTATAATAAAGACTAGATGACTTTTCCAGTGATCTCCAAAACTTAAGAAATGTTTGTGCATAGGCTACATAGAATAACATAGGAACTGAAGAAGTGATATCACTGGAGAAATCATCTCCACTTTGTCAACTGTTTATCACGCCTTAGTGCACTGCCATCTGTTTAAGTGTGGTGGCTTTACTGTATAGGCGTTGTGGGTCCCTCTGAGCAAGTGGGGACCTTAAGCAGCTGCTTATTCTGCTTATTTTGTAGCTCCATCACTGAAATCAAGGAAGGCCAACGTGTGGCCCTCCAAATGCTGCCAGATTACATTTCCCAATATTCCATGCCAACCTATGGCTGGTGGGAGTGATGGAACTTGTAGTCTGGCAGCAACTGGAGGACATCAAGCTTTCAACCATTGATCTAGTGGATGCTAATTGGATCTAATGGATGCTACAGATGTCTCCAATCCACGTCTTTTCTAAGCTTTGGAAAGGTTGCTGGCTTATAGAGGGTTATAGGAACATTGCCACCTAATAATGAAATTAGATAACATACCTTTACATATCATGTACTTTTAGCTAGCATCTGTAACTTATTTGTCTTTTATATTAGTTCTCAATATATATAATCCTAAACTTGATTATTTTAATACATGCCTAAACTGTCCAATACAGACATCATCTGATTAATTTGTTTTGTACTATGAGCAATACGGACTAACACAGTTAATTCATTGCGATTAGTAACAACTTCTTTTGTATTCAATAGGTCTGGCACCTTTCTTATATCAGGCCATTTGAAGACAACACAGCACTTACAGATGAGACACTTATTGTGATTGTGATGAGAATTTTTACAGGGTATTTCATGAAGTACAGACTATTTAAGTGCATATAACACCAGTTCATTTTTATGTATTAATAAAGCATTTTAAAGGGATAGTAATACTTTGTTTTATCTTTATTTTATTTTTTATCTTTATTTTATTTTGTAGGCATTACAAAATATGAAGAATGATAGTCTTATCTCTCAAACCTTTATGGTTTAAGAGATATTCACAAGCAAAGTTTCCCCTCCCACCCCTTTTACCTAGTGTAAGCCATCTCTTCTCAGATGTGAATCTGGTTGTAAGACCAGACAGATAACAGCAGGGGACAATCTTCTTACAATGAAAACAATGAAAGCCCTGCCCCCCTTGACAAGCTTTTTAGGTTTTTCCCTTATCTTAATTGAAGATTGTCCCTCTCTGCAGTCTACCTGGGCACCTCCCTTCTGATCTGGCTGAGCAGTGTTACATCAGTAAAAGGGGTGGGAGGGGGACACTTTGACATTGAATTACTCTTGAACTACAACTCTGACAGAATTGAAATAACACTCTCCAAAGCCCAAATACTATGATGATTAATTAGAGCTGCTTTTATTATAAAACATTACTATCCCTTTAAAGAGGCTTCCATGAAGTATAGACTATTTAAGTGCATATAACTCCAGTTAATTTTTAGATAATAATTTAGATACTTTTTTACAGAGGCTTCCATAAAGTGCAATTAATGTAATGTGTATACAGAAAATCCAGTTTATTTATAGGTCCTAATAAAGAATTTTTTCAGGGGCTTCCATGAAGTACAGGGTATTTATGTGTATATAAATCCAGTTCACTTTTAGGTGTTGATTTTCCTTTAACTGGATAAATACCAAGTGGAGTCGCTTGGTACACATCCTATATAATAATTTGCTAGGATGTTTTTTAGAAGCCGTCATGCTCAGTAGAGACGGCTCACGTTCAGGCAGTGTCCACTGTGCATGAAGCGGCAGCTTAACCCCTTGAGTGCCAGAGAGGTAAGCAAACCATTGCTGTACCCCTCTGGCACTCAAAGGGTTAATATTACCCGGACCTTGGCCCGTGTACATGGGCTTTTACTCTAGTACAGTTATAATTAAATTCAGACCATATTAGCTATGTGGTTTCTAGGAACAGATATATCATGTAAAACTAATAGAAAATGGCTGCAACTGATGTAAAAATAAGTGTCAATATGGGTGTCTTTTCATTGCAAATATATACATTTGTTAAAAATAAACTAGTCTCTGCTACTACTATATTTAGTGGATAGCAGTAGCACTCAGGGGATTAAATGCCCCACTGAAATCAAACTTTGTTTTTATTTGACCCTTATTGTATAGTTGATTTGTACCAGAATTGCTCCCCTTTACATTGAGTATATGGTACTATGAGCCTTATCTGTGATATCAAACTGGAGCAATTCTGGGGCAAACCAACTGTGCCATAAGGGAGAAATGTTGTCAAGTTCTCTTCGAAAATCACCAAATCTCCTTTTATCAGGACTTCTCGGCTGATGTCCAACACCAGAGATGTAGGTTTCTGGAGGTGAAGCGCAAACTTCGAGAGAAGAACATCTCCTACTCTATTCTGTTTCCTGCTAGACTGAGAATTATCCATGACGGCAATACCATCTTCTTCACGTCGGATTCGGAGGCTAGAGAATGGGTGGACACTAATTGAAGCCATTTCATCACTTTATCATTTCATGACACTGCTACTACGATCTCAGATTCCTGTGCTTTCATTTACTTAGTCTCTCTAGTTCACAATGCTCCTGGGGCGGTCCCTGGTGGACATGGCAATCTTTTGAACTGACCCCTCCCCTGCTGATTTGCCTGGATGGGGGTTGAATTCAATGAGACATGACAACATGGTCCCTGTGTAAGGTGACTGTAGAACACTGTTACTACTGAAGTCCACTCCTCCACGGCTCACGTCCTGTGATGAACTGCTTTGAAATCTGTACTGGAGTGATGAGGTTGGGGGAGAGATAATATGTTATGATGCCATATACTTGCCTAAATGCCTGTTTTAAACTCATCATTACCATATATATGAGTGTATATGCATATGTATATGTGTCTGTTTGTGGGAAGGGGAGAGAGAACTCCCCTCCCTTTTTTTTATTTTTCCCACCACGCTGATATTGTGGGCACTTTTCTGAACTGTTACTGGTCTGCTAATTTTGTCTTGCATCCCTCAGGCGGTGATTTGACTCTGTATTGCTGTTGTTCGCCACTTGGCTTCCTTGAAGCTGTTAGATTCTGTTCATATATTCTATGGTGCCTCTGACCCGCCCGAGGGGTGCCAAGATGGGGTGAATAAGTGGGGGTAATATCTGGTAGCTTTGAGGGGATCTGTTATGCTATTGGGTTGCATTATTGCTAGTGCCCATATATATTTGAGTGTATATGTCTCTGTACCTATTTAGGGGAAATTGAGAAGGAAGAAGCTGCCCCCCCTTTCCCCCCTCCCCCCCCTTTTTTTTTTTCTCGCTCTCTCTCTCCCCATCATATTGACATTATGGACACTGTTCTGAAATTTTGAAATGTTTCAATATTCTGATATTGTCTTGCACGTCTTGGGCGGTGGTTTGATTCTGTATGGCTGTGATTCGGCATTTGAATTCTTTGGAGTTATTAAGTTTTGTTCCTATAGTTTAGGGCACCTCCAATCCGCAAGATAGGTGCTGAGACGGGGTGTATAAACTGGAGACATGTCTAGTAGCTTCGGGGAAAATTACTTTGCTACTGAGTTTTGACAATGATATTGCTAACATGTATCTGACTGTATATGTATATGTCTATATATTTATCTTTAGGAATATGGGTTACGATTCCGAAATAATATTGTTAAGCTGGTGTCATCTTGCATGTTTTGGGCAGTGGTTGGACGTTATGTTGCCGTGATCCAGCATTTGGACCCCTTGAAGCTGTTGGAGTCTACTCATTTGATGACGCCTCCGATCTGCCCGAGAGATGTTAAGACGGGGAGGATGGGTGGGAGAAATGCTGGGTTGCAGCCGAGGGATTGATGTACTATTGAGCGGGAGATGTTATGTTCTGGGGGAGACTGTGGTGGTGTGGTCATTAAATTTTCCTTCAACCGTTGCTATGAAGTGATGGTGTATTTACTGTTTGCTCTATTTTGCTGCTGTGGGGGGCGGAGGGTGTAGATGGGATTGTACGTGATCTGTTGATCACTAGTTCATTGGTTTATGTGGGTTGGGTGGGAGGGAGGGAAACGGTGTTCTGGCTGCCAGGCCGCGGGTATGGGTTGGTTCTGGGATAAAATCTCTGTCAGGTTGGGGGGGGAAAGAGATAGGGTGGGATGTTTGGTTAGGGGTTAGGTTTCCGGGATTCCTCTCTCTTCTGGGCCGGGCGTTCCTCGCCCCCGGCGCGCCTGGCCATATGGCCAGGGTTGTAGCATATAATATCTATCTTTGTAATGACAGCATTAAACTGTAAATTTTTGTCATGGAATGTGCATGGCTTGAATGATGCCGTGAAAAGATCATTAGTCTTAAACCACATCAGGAAACAGACTCCAGGGGTGGTCATGCTGCAGGAGACACATCTCTCTGCAAGTAGAGTTCTGTCTCTTAGGAGGCGGTGGATACAAAGTTATTACCATGCTACATACTCCACATATGCCAGAGGTGTTTCCATTCGTATTACTAAACTGGTTTCATTTGAATTCATCGACCTCAAGTCGGACCCCCAGGGACGCTACTTCTTTTTAACATGTAAATTGCAGGGAGCTCTGTTTGTTTTACTGAATGTTTATATCCCGCGCCTTTCGACCCTTCCATCCTCTGTGACATACTTATATACATTTCTGACTAGCCACATCATCATATTGTTTGTACGGGCAACTTTAACATAGCTACTAATTCTGACTTGGATAGATTAGGTGGGATGGCTGTTGACTCCAGACTGCATAGAGATGCCTCCCTCAGTCTCATAGGTGACATGGGATTCATAGATGTATGGAGGACACTCCATCCGCAGACCCGGGAGTTCTCATGCCACTCAGCTACTTATAAAACATTATCTAGAATAGATTATGTGTTTGTCAATCGGTTGACCTTGAATTTGGTTACAGATTCCGACCACTCTCCGCTATTATTAATGCTACAGCGAGACCAGAGACCTAGGTCTAGAGTGTAGAAGCTCAATTCCATGTGGTTGACTAATACGCATCTGGTGTCCAAACATAGGGAAGATCTGAATGAATATTTTGTTAATAATGTTGACACTGCTGCTCAAGGCACTGTTTGGGAAGCTGCTAAGGCAACTGCAAGGGGCTCCTTGATATCCCTTATATCTATGAAAAATAGGCTTGGGTCTAGGGAAGTGGAGGAATTGGAATAGGATGCTGCTGAGGCGGAAAAACAGTTTGTAGAATAAAGGGACTCGGTATCTTACACTAACTTTGTTTCTTGCTCCTTAAAGTATTCTATAAAATTGTCTGACCTGAGTACCCGTCGCATTTTTTACTTGAAACAAAATATTTTTGAAAATGGAGATAAGGCAGGGAAGCTGATGGCTCATCTTGTTTCTCAAAACAGGGGGACTTCGTTGGTTTCCTCACTCCGGGACCCTAGGGGTGAACTGGTTCTGATCCACAGATGATTAATTTGCAATTTCAGTGTTTCTATTCTCGTCTTTATGAATCTCGATTGACCCGCTCTGAGTCTCAGATTTCTTGTTTTATTGACCAATGTGGCCTTCCGCAGCTTTCCTTTGAGCATAAACAAATGCTGGATGCTCCTATTCTTCTGAGAGAGGTGGTGGAGGCTATCCGTGGTTTGCCGGCAGGCAAGGCATCAGGTTTGGATGGTCTTCCTGCAGAATGGCATAAAGAATTTGTGGAGGTCTTAGCCCCCCATTTGTTGAATACCTTCTATGCTGCTATGGATGATGGACATCTTCCGGATTCTATGAATAATGCTTCCATTATTGTATTGCCCAAACCAGGAAAAGACCTGGAGATATGCGATTCTTACAGGCCCATTTCCTTATTGACTACGGATGCCAAAATTGTGGCGAAAATTCTAGCTACCACATTAAATACATGAAGATCAAACCAGCTTTATCCCAGGTATATCAACATCACACAATCTTAGAAGGTTATTTATGCACCTGCAACTCTCTCATGTTACCATGGGATCTCGGGTGGTAGCATCTCTCGACGCATCTATGGCCTTCGACTCTGTGGCCATATCTTTGGCATGTGCTCAGGGGATTTGGGTTTGGCCCATCCTTTATTAAATGGATAGATATTTTATATAGCAATCCCAGTGCTTCTGTGGTGATGGGCGAACTGTGTTCACAGTCCTTCTCCTTGCAACGTGGCACCAGGCAAGGCTGCCCACTCTCGCCCGGCCAGTTCGCCTTGGCCTTGGAACCCCTGGCTGTTCTCATTCATGCAAATCCATTGATTAGAGGACTCAGGGTGGAGGGCAGAGAGGAAAAGCTTGCACTATATGCTGATGACATCCTGCTTTTTTTGGATGATGACGGGAACTACTTGGAGACCACATTGAAATTGGTGGACAATTTTGGTACATACTCTGGATTTCAAACAAATTGGACTAAGTCCTCTTTGCTTCCGATTGATAGTAAATTGCGGGAGTCCTATCCGACTAACATTCCGCTTTCAAATGTGGATGAGTGTACATACTTGGGGATTAGGGTGGCAGCAAAGACAGACTCCTTTTTGGAGATTAATTTGATACCCAACATTCAGTACTTTAATGACAAAACAACTGCGTGGCTTCACCTGTCCTTAAATGTTATTGGTAGATCGAATCTTATTAAAATGATTTTTCTGCCTAAATTTTTGTATGTTTTTCAAAACACACCGGTCCCTATACCTAAAAAATATTTCCGACAAATAGAAAAAATTATCTCACGTTTCATATGGCGGGGGGAAGGGCTAGACTTAGGCTGACTACCCTCATGAGACCTAAACGTGAAGGGGTAATTGCTTTGCCCAAGTTCTTAGATACTACTTGGCGGCGCAATGTCGATATGCGTTGGATTTTGTTTCTTCTCAATCTCGCTACCAGACAACTCAGATAGATACATTATTGTTGCAGCCTTCCTATACGCTGGCCCAGTTCTTACACGGAGGCCCCGCAGTTTTTAAAACTCTGACTCCGCTGACAACAGCCTTATACGAGGCGTGGGTGGAGTTGAAAGGGCTGTTGGGATACACTGCAATGGACCCGGACACCCCATTATGGGGCGCCGCAGGGCTGCGTCATTTACTTCATAGCAACTTTGGACCCTTGTGGGCTAGATTTGGGATTACTAACCTTGGACAGTTAGACCAAGATAGTTAGCTGAAATCCGTTGCACAATTGCATGACGAATACCATGTACCGCATAATCTCTTTTACTCATATTTACGTATCAGACATGCTCTTCATGCTCAGTGGGGTGATCGAGCCCCGATGATTTCTATGTTCCCACTTCTTGCCAGATTGATGCTTCTTGAGCCTTTGAGACCTCTTTCTTTCATTTACCGGTGGCTGGAATCTCAAGTGGGGTGTCAGGACACATACTTGCATATGATCTGGGAGTGTCCTGGGGTTGGGAGGTTTTGGAAAGACATCATGCGTATTGTGGTCCTGGTGCTGGGGAGACCTGTCCCTGTAACTCTGAAAATGTGTTTATTATCCATTTTCCCTGATGAGATTGAGGATGCAACTGACAGATCTCTACTGAGTGAGCTCTTGGTGATGGCGAGAAAGGCAGTGGCCTTGAACTGTATGTCAAACAGAGTTCCCCATTGCAGGGCATGGATAAACCTAGTTTTACAGTGTATTCCACATTATAAACTGGTTTACTTACACCGGGGTAATCCAAATAAGTTTGACAAGATCTGGGGAAGATGGTAGAACTGGTGGACGCATAGAGTGGATAATAATGTGGCGCTTGATGACGTGCAGATTGTTGGTGATGGTTGATTGGGGTCATACTTGCTTGTTGAGTGGATGGATGTGGTGCATGAATAATGCGTGACTTGTATATGAACCCTGTGCATATTGAGATCTTGTGATATTGCTGGCTGGTGGGCGGGTGGGGTGGGTGGGTGCTGCGGGTTCAGGAGAGAGAGGAGTTGTAATCGGGGTAGGGGAATATAGCATAATTTAAGTTAGGTTAGATTCTGGGACTTTTGGTTATTGGAGGTTGGAATAACAATAAAAACCTCAGGTTTACTCTGTACGTCCTACTGATATGCATATGTTCTTTTCATTCTTACAAATGCCCACGTATCTTTGCTATATTGTACGATTTTACATGTAATTTTTGTATATGAGATGTGTATGGAGCGATCTGATAATAAAATATATTTGAAAAAAACAAAAAACAAAACCCTTCCTCTGCTGAAGGTGAAACCTCCTTTCCTCTAATCTCAAGAGGTTGCCCCTAGTTATTTGTCCAAGCCTTGGAATGAAAAGCTCACCAGAGAGATCCTTGTTTTGAACTTGCATATACTTATACAGTGTAGCAAAATCTCCTCTTACTCGTCTTTTATCACGGCGCTCTTACTGGCCTATGCTTTTTCTAGTGATTGCCTGGCAGCAGCATGTCGGGTGCCTACTTCCTGGTCACTCACATGTCATTCTGAGCGCTCACTATTTTATAGTTTCCACCATGATTGACCTATGTTGACTCCGTACCAACTTTGACCTTGTCTGACTACCCAGTCCATGTGTGACCTTTGGCCTGGCTGCCTACCCACTCCGTGCTAAGTACTGTGGCTTGTCTGACTTCCCGCTCCGTGCTAAGTACTTTGGCTTGCCTGACTACCCAAATCATTTGACTACTGGCTGGTTAGCCTCTCTTGCTCCCTGAGGCCTGGCTTTCCCTGGCAGGTTCTCATCCTCAGTCCTTGGTAGGGTAAGTCCTGTCACTAGTGCAGCAGCACCTAGGTCCTCCGGGGCTTGTTGTGCCTCTAGCATTCTAGGGTGTGAGGTATCTGGGACCATAGCGTTCTAGGGTATTGCGGTTGTGTCCTTGCATTCTAGCTGGTGGGTCTCCTGTTTCCACTCCGCTCTATAGCATGCTTACCACTATAGCTATCACTGTGATTCTGCTCTCGCTACTGGTTCGCTCTTAGCTTGTGCATCAGTCTGGCTAAGGTTCAGTGTCAGCTCCTGGTAGTGAACTGCGCACTGTCCCCACGCCTGACCCCGGGAAATTTGGGGAAGTGTCTATATTACTTTTCTTGTATTATTTTCAATAAATTGGAATTGATTGTATGTACCTGTCTGAGTGGTTATTTACAAGGCTCCCATGACAACTTTTCGCTGACCTAAAAAAACAAGTTTTTCTACACAAGCCGAAATAGTGCAATGTAAAAAGAAATACTTCATTGGAATCTCGGAGGGAGTGGGGAACTTTAGCCTTCTATATCTCTCAAACCATAAAGGTTTGAGAGATGGGACCGGGGTTGCTTGGTTTATTTTTCTAACAGCTGCACTATGACATTTTTTAACATATTGACATAACTAACCCTTTAATTCAAGTTTGCATATATGAAAACTACATTAAAAAAGGCCAATATGTCAGGATAACCAAAAGTCCAGCAAATGTACAGTTCAGAAGATATTCACAGGTCTTTCATATGCTAATGTATGCTAATTGTGGCATCCGTGCTTCACCGGTGACGTTACTATATGTTAATTAAGCTAATCAATGAATGTCCATATGCTAATGAAGTCTTTTCAGTGACATGACATATGCTAATGAAGGATTACATTACGTTTCATTTGCTAATGAAGCTCTGTACAGTACCAGGAAGTGTTTACTTTCACTTTGCCCAGAAATAAAAGTGTGAATATCTCCTAAATTTTATATCTGCTGGACTTTTGGTTATCATGACATATAGGCAATTTTTAATGCAATTTTCAAATATGCAAACTTGAATTAAGGTGAAAATTCCACTTTAAATATGAAATCTTTTTTTGGTAAGTCCTGCAAGTGCTCCTGTTCCCTCATTGACATGCAAGGGTTTCCCAATCCCTCCCACTCATACCTGGTACTATGAGTGCGATGGAAGCAGTGGAGCTCTTTTGCTCCCCTGAATCATCACTATTGATCTCCCAGCCAAATTTTCTGGGAGATCAGTAGTTAGGGTCATCAAGAGGGGTCCTGATTCTCCACCACAAGGTCTTACTTTTAATACTATAAAAAAAAAAGGATTGCCACATAAGCAAAGCCATGCCACACACCTGTATATGTGTATATATATATATATATATATATATATATAGCAGAAAATACCTGGGTGCTCTTGCTGAAATCTTGTAGATAAAAAGTAGTGGTATCATAGGCAATATGATATCAAAAGCAGGCACTCACAGGAATTTATAAAATCAATTAGCAAATGTATTAGTGTCGACGTTTTGATCCTACATTGGGACTTTCTTGAGAAACGTTGACACTAATAAATTTGCTAATTGATTTTAAAAATTCCTGTGAGTGCCTGCTTTTGATATCATATTTCCTATGATACCACTACTTTCTAGATATATATCTCTATATATACAGTACTGTGCAAAAGTTTTAGGTAGGTGTGAAAAATGCTGTAATGTAAGAATGCTTTCAAAAATAGACAATAATCTATATTTATCAATTAACAAAATGCATAGTGAGTGAACAGAAGAAAAATCTAAATTAAATCAATATTTGGTGTGACCACCATTTGTGTTCAATTCTTCTAGGTACACTTGCACACAGTCAGGGATTTTGTAGGCATATAGTCAGGTGTATGATTAAACAATTATACCAAACAGGTGCTAATGATCATCAATTTAATATGTAGGGTGAAACACAATTGTTTACTGAAACAGAAAAATTGTGTAGGAGGAATAAAACTGGGTGAGGAACAGCCAAACTCAGCTATCAAGGTAAGGTTGGTGGAGACAGTTTAATGTCAAAAGTCATACAACATGGCAAGACTGAGGTTGTGAACAAGACAAAAGGCATAAGCAAGGTCTCTCCCAGACAGAAATTTCAAGACAGACAGGGGTTTCCAGATGTGCTGTCCAAGCTCTTTTGAAGAACCACAAAGAAATGGGCAACGCTGAGGATCATATACACAGTGATTGGCAAAGGAAACAGATGAAAGACATGCTTATTTTCCTTCGGAATCAAATGATGTCTAACAGTGTCATCAGCTCAGAATTGGCAGAAAACAGTGGGACCCTGGTACACCTATCTACTGTCCTGAGATGTCTGGTTAGAAGTGGTCTTTATGGAAGACTTGTGACCAAAAGGCCATACCTCTGATATGGAAACAAGGCCAAGCAACTCAACTATGCACAAAAACATAGGAACTGGGGTGGAGAAAAATGGCAGCAGGTGCTCTGGACTGATGATGGAAAGTGGTACAAAAGTGAATGCCTGCAAACAACAGTGAAGCATGGTGGAGGTTCTTTGCAAGTTTGGGGCTGCATTTGGTCAGAATTAATGGTCTCCTCAATGCTGAGAAGTACAGGAAGATACTTATCCATCATGAAATACCATCAGGGAGGCATCTGTCATGGTAATCAGGCAAAGAAGGTCAGACACAGTAATAAAATATAACCACCTTTATTAGAATATATAGAAATAATAATATATGAGATATAGCAATGATAATCTCCCACACAAACTCAGTCCACCGAATGATAGTGCCCAAGTTCTTACCCAGAGCTGCACACTGTGTTACACACTGCACTACTGCGAGGAACCGGAGACTAAAGGCAACAGAGAGCGAGAGTCGGACAGAGCCACGGGACATAGTGGCTAACGGTCAGGCAGGCTAGGAGCGTATGGAGTGAGTAGTCAGCCTTAGCCACAGGTCAGACAAGCCGGGATACACGGAGCGAGATAGGAGCCGGAGAACAGACAAACCGGGGACTACATGGAGCGAGTTAGTTAGCCAGGGTCACAGGTCAGAACCGATGTGGGTAGTCAGACAAGCTGGGATCATACACAAAGCGAGTAAGTCAGCCACAGCCACAGGTCAGAACCAATGTGGGTAGTCAGACAAGCCTGGGTTAACAAGGAGTGACTTAGTCAGCCAGAGCCACAGGTCAGAACCGATGTGAGTAGTCAGACAAGCCAGGGTCATACACGTTGCGAGTAAGTCAGCCAGAGCCACAGGTCAGAACCGATGTGGGTAGTCAGATAAGCCGGGGTCATACACAGAGTGGATTCTCAGATAAGCACAGCTCACAACGGAGCACAAGATTAACTAACAGGAACACCACGTAAGGGCAATGATTCCCAGGTCCAAGGAGGTTTATAAAGGAGCAGAAGGAGGCGGGATACAATCGGGCCACCCAGAATAGGCACATAAACAGGCATTCATGCTAGTGCCTGTTACCTGAAACAGGAAGTGGCCAGAGGCCATGCCGGCCGGCAGCCATACAGAGGTAGGAAGTACACAAACACTTAGCCTCTAAGGGAGACTGTGATCTTATTGGCCTAAATTTTATTCTGGATCATGACAATGATCCCAAACATACAGCCAAAGCCATTAAGAACTATCTTCAGTAGCAAGAAGAACAAGGAGTCCTGGAAGTGATGGTATGTACCCCACAAAGCCCTGATCTCAACATCATCTAGTCTGTCTGGGATTACATGAAGAGAGAGAAGTAACTGAGGTGCCTAAATTCAAAGAAGAATTGTGGCTAATTCGCCAAGAACCTACCTACTGAGTTCCACAAGGAATTTAAAAATAAAAAACATTACCAGCAGCTACAATCCTAAAACCTGTTAGTGGGCAGGTTGAATAAAAATTAGCCAAAGAAAGAAATTCAAGGAGTGTGCTAGTATTGTCAATATAAATATATTGTTACCAAAATGAAACAGACAACAATATGTCATATATTATACATATAATATAACATTAAACAATGCTAAATAATGCTAACTAGAGAGTATATATCTGAACTGTAAAAACTGGCCAATAGAAATATAAATGAAAATATATATATGAATGGTGATACGAATTCCAATTTCACTTTGAAATGTCCTCTATGATGAACATAGAAATGTGCTTAACACAATGAAATGCTCTAAATTGTTCACTTGTAAGTGACCTCCAAACTTTCCACTATGTAGCGACCTCCAAATTATACACTTTGTAGCGAGCAGGCTATCATAAATACACACTCTCCTCTCCCGTCTGTGGTTGTAAAGCATATGATGCCCCGGGTTTGACTGTTATTGCTGGCAGACTCACTTGTGAATCAAGTTTAGTCTCCCATCTTATAGTTCAGCAGTTTGGAATAAGAGACTGACCTCTCCCTTTGACGTAAGTCCCGGGCCCGGGTGCAGATTCTACAGAATAAGCGGGCAGAGGAAGTTGAAGTCACTGTTCGAGCCTCCTGTCCTGTGGAGATTGATGGAGGAATGATTCATTGTAATGGAGATAGATAGGAGGATATTTAAAACATAAGCAAATGTATACTGGAGGTATGAAGCTTGGAATACTATGGCTATCAGGTGTATAATTCCCAACGCGTTTCATATCACTAAGGATACTTCATTGGGGATATCCGGTGACTCTAACCTGGCATCTATTTAAACCTTGACACCATTAAGCCTATTGGATGTTTTGACTACAAAGAGTACAAATTCGGTACATACACCTGAGTGTTAACCTTTTCAGTGCCAGAGGGGTACACAATGCATTTCTTTGTAATGCTTTGCGTACCCCACTGGCACAGAAAGGTTTAACCCACCCCTGCATGCCTTAGCGGGAAGGAGCGCATTGCACCAGCAACGCACTCCCCTCCTATTTGGCACCAAGAGGGCCAACACTATAATACATCAGTTCTTGGAATACTAGATTAACCCTACTAACACTGGAATAATTATAGTCAATTATATTCAATATAATAATTTGCTAAAATGTTTGTAATGATGCAGTCATGTGCAGTAGAGACTGCCTGTGATGTGGCTGATACGGCGCTCTAAAATATCATCCGTGGCGTGGGCAGCCTCTACTGTACATGACTGTCCTGCGACCGGCTTGCACTGTGGCCCATGTACATGGACTCTTCAACTAGTAATTATATATAAAAATAGTCAAATATATCTCACATCAGAGAAATAATCATACCAAAACTATATATGTAAATAGGAACGCAGGAACATTAAAAAAAATCTATATATATATATAAATAATGCAAAAATAAAAAGTAAAAAAAAAAATAAAAAGTAAAAAAAAAATGAATAAATAAAATATAAAATTCAAAACAAAGAATATATAAAGCAAAAAAAAAATATATAAAAAAATTGTGTATATATATATATATATATATATATATATATATATATATATATACACACAACGAAACAAAATAAAAGTAAAACACAAAAAAAAATATAAAAATATATAAAACAAAACATCTATTATAAATAAATTTATAATACAAAAATAAAAAAAAAAATAAAAAAAAAAATATTAGTTTAAAATACAAGAAAACAGACAGCTGGAGACAAGTAAATATCCCAAGGGCAAAATTAAACACCATAGGACACCACATGGCTATATGAATGTATAGGTATCTATTTTCTCATTATGTCCCCTTGGATGCAAAGTGTCACATTGGTATATCCAGTAGGTTTCTCTTTTATATAACATACTGAATCTATCACCTCCCTTGAAATGACGGGCAATATGTTCCAATGGAAAGAATATGATATTATCCATAGATCTGCCATGTACCTGCCCATAGTGCTTAGCCAATGGATACTTGTTGTCACCAGATAATATGGCACGCCTATGTTTTAGAAACATCTTTCTTTGAGTTTTCTCTTTCTACGTCCTATATATTGGAGTTGACATGGGCAGGTGATACTATAACTAACACAGGTGCTATTACTTGTTAGATTATCTTTAATAATGATGTTGTGTCCCTTTGCATCTTTGAATTGTTTGGTCTTATGTGCTATGTGTCCACAGGTAATGCAGGTAATATATACATATATATATATATATATATATATATATATATATAGAGAGAGAGAGATAGATAGATAGATAGATAGATAGATAGATAGATAGATAGATAGATAGATAGATATAAAGATAGATAGTAGAGATAGATAGATAGATAGATAGATAGATAGATAGATAGATAGATAGATAGATAGATAGATAGATAGATAGAAAGATAGATAGTAGAGATAGATAGATAGATAGATAGATAGATAGATAGATAGATAGATAGATAGATAGATAGATAGATAGATAGATAGATAGATAGATAGTAGAGATAGATAGATAGATAGATAGATAGAAAGATAGATAGATAGATAGATAGATAGATAGATAGATAGATAGATAGATAGATAGATAGATAGAGCCATGTATTTCAAAGGTATAGTTCCCGTTTTAAAAAAACATTTAAATAAATGGGAATTCGTATTTGTCATCTGTGGTGCAACTGTTTTGGACAATTGATTAGCTCCTGAATTCCTACATTTTTCCTATATCAGACTCACTCACTTTTAATGCACAAAAATACATATTTCAAGGTTTTCTTACCTTATCATCATTTTCCATACCAAGAATTAATTGGCATAGAGTCAGAAAATACGATGAGAATTCATGAAATGTTAAACGGCACTAATGTACTGAATAATATAATTTGTTATCTTTTTTGCTTGCCTTTTAGTGTGTTTTGGGAACTTTGGTGTTAACAATGTATTTGATGATTATTTGATATCTAATGTTATTACTAGGGATCGGCAAAAATTGAGAAAAGAATCAGATGAACAGGGAATTTTTTTGGTGGGGAGTTGACTGGGATGGGGGGGATAGTTAATGTGATTTCTTAAGGTGAAGGGACTGGCAGCACTAGAATTAGGCACAGGCAGCTGATCTGTGCTCATGGTGGTATTACTGTTGCTAGCTGTCAGTATCATATCACAGAGGGACAATGCTGGGAGAAGGGCAATTACAGGGTCGGAGGATGTTGTAGATTCCACTGAACACTAGTCTGTCTGCTCCGCATCACTTCCCCTTCCACCTCAGCATCAGCAGGAGGATCTACTGCGGTCATGCTAGTCCCACCAGCTGCTTCACTATCACTAACAGCAACCACATCAATTTAAATATCAGAGTCTTCATCACTAATATAACACCTGCACCCTCACTCCCAACACTCTGAGTTTCTAGCTGCCAGATCGTAGCTGTAGTATTAGAACTGCTTGGGAATGCCAAGTGTGACTTAGGGTCCCTTGCTGTCACACTTGCCTTCATCTCTGTCCACCCCCCCACCCAGAGAAACACAAGGCACAATGGCAGCACTAGCAGCAGGTGCAGGTAGCTGACCTGTCCTGCTCATACTGCTACCATCTTCTTCCTCTGCCTATGACACTAATTCCCCAAAATTCCTAGTGGTGATGTAGGGGGACTGTCCGTCATTGGGTCTGGGGAATCAGGGCATCCAGACCCTTCAATGCTGATAGTGGTCACTTCTTCCTCCTCCTTAGACTCACTGGAAGCATGATGGTCCTTCCAGCTCCTCCTTTTATTTGATTTCCAGGTGCTCTTAGTGATAGCAGTCTCTTTGAGCCTCTCCTGTCTCAATTTCAATAAATAACTCACAGCACAACAGCTGTGCCAACATGGAGAAGAGTTCTCCAGTTATATCACTTCTCCAATTCCTTTGTTTTTCTATGGAGCCTATGCAGTTAGATCTCCAAAGTTGGAGAGGTCTTAGTGCATAGGCTCCACAGAAAAACATAGGCATTGGAGAAGTGATAAACTAGAGAAGTCATCTCTTTATCAAGCTTTAGTGCATCTCCCCCACAGTGATCCTTTATAATTATAGCCACTGTTTTATCAGTTGTAACAATGTCTTTTTTAATTACAAATTTATCTGCAACAAGGAATGTGTCACAGTACCTTGTTTCCAGCGCCACCGCTTCAGCGACGCTCTGCGTCTTTCCACACGTCATCTGCAGGCAAGAGGCTTCAAGCATGCTGCAGGCCTCTGTTTTATGTGAGTTTGTTTCCTGTGGTCTCCTCCTACCCACTTCCTCCCTCTAGCTGCTCCTCCTACCTACTTCCTGTGGAGGGGTTTAAAGGGCAGACTGAGTCCTGACTCAGTCACCCTTACGTTGTTGTTCTGAGCAGTTCATTTTCTAGTATTCCTGATTCCTGTGTATGATCCGGCTTGTCTGTCCATCCATTCTGGAGTTGACCTGTGGCTCTGTCTGACTATTCTCCTTGGCATTCTGATTTGGCTCAGATATCCTTTCTGGTGCAAACCTGTGGCTCTGGCTGACTACCCACACCGTGTATGACCTAGGCTTGTCTGACTACCCACTCTGATGTTGACCTGGGGCTCTATCCACTGCTCTTCCCGCATACATACATTCCAGTGGATATCCAGTCTGGTGTAAACCTGTAGCTCTGGCTAACTACCCGCTCTGTGTATGACCTAGGCTTGTCTGACTATCATATCTGGTGCTTACTAGAAGGCTCTGTCTGTTCACTCAGTTTTTTGGTCCCGTTATTCATACATCCTTCCTAGTACTGACCTTGGGCTCTAGCAGACTCCTAACTACTGACTGCAGGCTGAGTCAGTATCTCTTGGGCGTTACCTTACCATGAGACTCCAGTAGGCTGAGGCCTAGTCTCGGACAGTGTGGTGCAGAGATTGGGAGACTGCTATTCCTGATAAAGTGATAGGCATTTCAATCATCCACTGTGTGTTTATTTATATATTGCATGACTGTCATTATTCTCGTAATAAAGGTTCTATTAATTATACCGTCTGACTCCTGGTTTTGCTTGCCAACCGTAACAGAATGGGATACACCTCTTGTGCCTACTGTCTATAATTTATAGAGCAACGCTATTGTAACAGAAATTACTGACTGTTTATGTGTTGGAGAATGAAGTTAAGAAAAGGTCATTTCCTGCCTACTTCCTTAGAATGTTATCTTGTAAATATTGAGTGGAAACTACTTCCTATTATTTATTTTTTGTTATTTAATTAATTCCACTTAGCATATGTTGATGTTCTCAGTGAATGGAATGGAAACAACAAAAGACTTTAGTCACAAAACACTAAGGACAGGTGTCACGGGGGTCTAAGTAATAAAATTGTGCTTGAAAATTGCAAAATAAATAGGTAAGGTGCTTAAGTTATTAATGCATGTAGCACCAGCTGCTTTTTTGTTAATAATCTTAACAAACTTAGATTACCTCTAAAAAATTTTCAGACAAATACTGTAAAATCTCACTTACAATACTCACAATTTTGACCTGTTTTACCTTATGTGAAGTGAGGGAGGAGTATTATAGACAAGAGAAAAATATTTATATATACATACACATGTCTGCTCCCTTTCTCCCTCCCTTCACCTTAATATATGTCACACCTTCCCCTCCCTCTACTGCCCCCCTCTGGAGGCATCTGGGAGATCTATGTACCAGTCGGCATGATTGCACATGCCTCCTGCTTCCCACATCCCATTGTGAGGACCTGTGTTAATTGAAGATAATGGTAGTGGTCTGCAAGGACCTGAAGGTCCTCACTGGGCACTACTGTAGTTCCAGTACGCAGAGGTCTATGTATTGGATGTACACTAGTGCCCTGGAAGACCCTGCAGGTACTGAAAGGGCACTACCATTATTTTAACACAGGTCCTCACAGAGGGATGCAGGAAGCAAGTGGCAAATACAATCATGCCATGCACTTCACAGATGTTGCTGGAGGGGGTGAGTAGAGGGAGGGGATGGTGGGAGCATATTGAGGTAGAGGGAGGGAAGAAACAATTTTTTTTTTGGCGGGTAGAGGGAGGGAAAACAAGGGTGTGTATTATACATAGGCACTTATGTTTTCCCCTAAAATGGGGGGGTATAGTTTACAGCTATGCATTATGCACAGGCGCGTATAATAACTGAGATTTTATGGTACAGGCATCTTTACATGCCTTGAAACATCTTATTAGCATTGCTACCTTTTCTTAGAAGCAATTAGAATTTTTATGAGCACAAATGCAAATTTTTTACAACCAATTGCAAATTTGAAAGCAATGTAAATGTTTTAATAGCTATTCAATTTCTTTCTATGAAATGACCATTTATTTAGCTGCAGAATTGTTTTTAGTACCATTTCTAACTTATTGGAAATAATGCAAATTTCTATTAACAATGTTAACTTTTTTTAGAATCAAGGCGAAATCTATTAGCAATATAATTTTTTTAAAAGCAATGCAATGGTGCAATTGGTTTGCTCCAGAATTGCAGCTTATTGAATAGAACCTTTATGGCAATATGATTAAAAGAAAAGTGGGAAGGGGTTCTTGGGCTAGGCATTTGCATTATAATGAAAACTAAAACACAATGGAGGAGATGCACTAAGCAGTGAAAAAGAGGTGATAAAGTAGAGATGACTTCTCCAGTGATGTCACTTCTCCAGTTCCTATGTTATTATATGGAGCCTATTCACTAAGATTTCTTCGACTTTTGAGATCTTAGTGCATAGGCTCCATAGAATAATATAGGAATTCAACAAGTGATATCACTGGAGAACTTATCTCCACGTTATTATTTTGGAAATATGGCCCTTACTGTTCATCTGTAATTATATAACAGATTCACAAAGTTCTAGGTAAAGCTGGACAGGACCCTATTTAAATCAGTATACTTTCATTCAGACACTTTAATACATATATCAGCTGGTAAAACAGGCAGGATACACACTATCTCAAACTTATCTGACTTCATAATTAATAAATTACACATTGTTTGCTTAAATCGAGATCATATCCTTATCCCTTTGAATAACAGAGGGGTAGGCAATGCAATGCTTTGCAATGCGTTGCCTACCCCTCTGACACTCAAAAGGTTAAAACTGGACACTTAAAGGGATAGTAATACTTTGTTTTATCTTTATTTTATTTTGTAGGCATTAAAAAAACATGAAGAACGATATAAGTCTTATCTCTCAAACCTTTATGGTTTAAGAGATATTCACAAGCAAAGTTTCCCCTCCTGCCCCTTTTTCCTAGTGTAAGCCATCTCTTCTCAGATGTGAATCTGGTTGTAAGACCAGACACCAGACTCAGATGTGGAATGCAGTCCATAGACCAGACAGATAACAGCAGGGGGCAATCTTCTTTGTATGAAAACAATGAAAGCCCTTCCCCCCTTGACAAGTTTTTCAGCTTTTTCCCTTATCTTAATTGAAGATTGTCCCTCTCTGCAGTCTACCTGGGCACGTCCCTTCTGATCTGGCTGAACGGGGGGGGGATACTTTGCTTGTGAATATCTCTTAAACCATAAAGGTTTGAGAGATAAGACATATCATTCTTAATGTTTTTTTAATGCCTACAAAATAAAATAAAGATAAAACGAAGTATTACTATCACTTTAAGAAAAATGCATACTGTATGGATACATGGGAACCATTGCATCTAGTAATAAAAAGGCTGATCTGACAACTATTTCTAGCTGAAATTATCACTGGGCTACAAAATTTATGACATCAATCTAAAGTCAGCCAATCAACAGAGCTATAAGTGAAAGTGAGGCTTGGAAGCGTAATGACATAAATTCAATTGATGCTACAATAGTAGGCTCCAACAACTATGGCACGTCAGTCAGTTGGTCAATAATCCAAAGTTTATGAATTATTCTACCAAAATCATGGGATCACAGAGCATGTCTAACTTCAGGTTTCCTTGAATCCAACAAAATTCTAGGGTCCATAGAAACTAAATATAATCATCTTGCTTTACATTTGTCACACATTTTAGAATAGTTGTCTGTTCATAATTGCTCTGCTTATATATTTATACAGATTTCTCTTTGGATGAAATGCTCAAAAAGTCGTCATAATGAAAAAATTGTCGGATCATGAGCTGGTGGTTAAAGGAGGACAATATTTTCAGAAGCAAATCCGTCATGTTTGAAAATCTGTATAAAGACTTAAAAATGATGGTAAGAAGATCGTGATGAATATTACCATTAAAAATTCTGATGTTAAAAATGTCATTGATAATGTCTTTGAAAGAAAATTTTCAAAGAGACAAAGAAATGTTTTCTCTTTGAAACAACAAATTGCTTCTCACTCCTGCTAACTACTTTAAAGGCTTAGTAATGTTTCATAATAAAAGCAGCTCTAATTAATCATCCTAGTATTTGGACCTTGGAGAGTGTCATTTCAATTCTGTCAGAGTTGTATTTCAAGAATAATTTAATGACAAAGTATCCCCTCCCGCCTCTTTTACTGATGTAACACTGCTCAGCCAGATCAGAAGGGAGGTGCCCAGGTAGACTGCAGAGAGGGACAATCTTCAATTAAGATAAGGGAAAAACCTGAAAAACTTGTCAAGGGGGGCAGGGCTTTCATTGTTCTCATAGGAAGAAGATTGTCCCCTGCTGTTATCGGTCTGTTCTTACAACCAGATTCCACATTTGAGAAGGGATGGCTTACACTAGGTAAAAGGGACGGGAGGGGAAACTTTATCCTTCAATTACTCTTGAACCACAACTCTGACAGTATTGATATAACACTCTCCATGGCCCACATACTATGAAGATTAATTGGAGCTGCTGTTTTTGTGAAACATTACTATCCTTTTAATTTGTCTTCCCCAAGTTTAGACCATTTTTATTTTGTTGGGAAAAAATGGTGTTATTCAGAAAAAAGTGACATTGAAATTAATATTATTTTCTTAAAATACCTTACAAAAGTAGATTAAACCACACTCACTAAAAGTGAGATGCCATTTTCCCCTTGAACGGAGATGACAGAATTGGATGCCAAAAATGACAGAAATGTTTGAGAACTGACGGACCATGGCATAAGAACTTTTTTATTCTGATTACAGGAAATTTCAGTTACCGTCACTTTCTGAACATCTAGACTTTGAGTCCATCTTTTTAATAGACTAATTTGAGTTAGATTTCCCCCAATATATAAATGAGTCTGATCAGTCAAGAAGAAATGGAACAATTCTGGAACAAACCAGCTGTGCCATAAGGGACAAGTAAAAATGTGCACTAAATTGAATGAGGCTTTTCAAAGTCCCATTTATCTGAAAGGGAAATTCTAATTGTAGCCAACTGGGCATAAGATTTGCTCCAGTCCTGCTCAATTACATCTTAGAACAGTCAGCTCAATGCCTTATTCATAATATGAAGTGACACTGCAAGTTTAGGCTCTTTGCATAGAAGCATTTATATTAGTGGCATAGTAAATGCAGTCCAAACTCCAGTGATAACTTCACAGATAATAGAATCTATCCTAAAGATTAGTAAAGACCACCACTGTAATGGCACACATTTACTACACCCCTGCTTGTGGAATCTGGTCTCTTGACCAGACAGATCACAGCAAGGGACAAACTTCTTAATGTGAATATAAGGAAAACCCTGAAACCCCTGACACGTTTTTCAGGTTTTTCCTTATGATCACTGAGGATTGTCCCTCTCTGTGATCCATCTGGACAGTCTTTCTGCTCTGAGCTGAGCAGCATTACATCAGTAAAAGGGGCGGGAGGGGGATCCTTTATCATTCAATTACTCTTGAACTACAACTCTAACAGTATTGAAATAACACTCTCCATGGCTCCAATACTATGATGATTAATTAGAACTGCTTGTATTGTGAAACATTACTATCTCTTTAACCATCTAGATACTTTCATGTTTAACAACTGAAACAACACTGTATAATTACCTTTGGGCCTTATTCATCAAGCTAAACAGGTGCAATCCTAGAGCAAACCAACTGCACCATGGGTGGGGGGGGGGGTGAAAACTCCTATTGCTTTAAATGGGTATTTTAAATCCTTGGGCCACTTGTTCAAAAGAAAAATGTAGGATTTCTTGGGCAAACCATTTGTACTCTAGGGGAGATCTAAAAATGTCCATTGAATTAAATGGGGATTTTAACCCCTTGAATGTCTTATCCAACCCATTGCAAAACTCTCTAGCATTCGAGTGTTTAAAATCCCCATTTAAATCAATGGGAATTTGGGGAATTTTTAGTTACCCCCTTTAGTGCAAATGGATTAACCCAGAACCCCTACACTTTTCTTTTGCATTTACAGCCCCTTTTATGCTAATGAGGTCCCCAACATACTGCAACTTTGATGTGTCCTGCTATCAGCTGTAAACTTCCTGCTGTCAGCTTTAAAGCTGTCAGCAGGAGAGCCGTGTCGGCCGACACGGAGGCTCTGCAGCAGGGCCGCAATCGCATTATTTAAAATGAATGCCTTCCTTGGAATGGTCTAAAAAGTGTGCTTGCAAACCAGGCACACTTTTTAAACCATTCCAATGAAGTAATTTGTTTTTAAATAACGCGATTGCGGCTCTGCTGCAGAGCCTCCGTGTTGGTCGACACAGCTCTCCTTCTGTCAGCTTTACAGCTGACAGCAGGACACATCAAAGTTTGTATGCCGATATCTCTCAAACCATAGCGGTTTGAGAGATACATTTTTGCATTATATTCAACTTTTGAAGCTCTACAAAATAAAAGCTATTTAATATGGGACATTACTAACACTTTAAAATAAAGGAATTAACAGTGATCATTTCCATTTCATACAACTAATGGTGATCCAGGAAAAAAGTTGGTACCGTGTTATCTCGTGGTGAGATTATACAACTGTGGGGGGATTTTATTCAGAGTGCACACCTTATATACAGGAAACCATGCTACACCGATAGCAGGAATAAATTGTCATGTTATTCTTATTCAAATGATGATAATTATTATTATTATTATTATTATAATAAATGATGATGAAAATTGAAAATGAAGAAAACTCACCCCTGATAAGAGTGCTCAGCCTCAGCGGGTTCTCCAATCCCGTATTTACTTAATGGATACAAAGAAGGATGTTGGGCGGTACATCCAACAACGAACAGGCTTAGATTATGTAAAAGCAACTTTATTGCAAAATCATTAAAACATGCTTGAAGATTCAACCAGACAGCAAGAGAGACAACTTAGACAGGTGTTGCACCGTCTAACATGTTTTGCGCATCCAATAGTGCTTAATCATAGACGTAAAGTGCCACAACAAACCAATCAGATATATAAACATTTAAAATTTAAAAAACTCTAATCACCTGTCGGTTTTGCTTCCCTATTGAGCCAACTTCTTAAACCGTCCTAATTGGACTACTAAGTTAACCCTTAAATCATACATCCCGCATTCCCGTGTCCATCCAGTGTCAGAGCAATATAAAGACAAAACAAAAAGAAAAATAAACATGGATATGGATAAATAAAGAAAAATAAATAAAATAATTGCAAATAATTGAGAACATATACCCATATACTATGGAAGCGATGCTCCGATCTTAACTCATACAAGCCCATATTGGCCCATTTATAACAAGATCATACTATATGACTGATATCCCATTCAAGATTTAACCCCTCTGGATTACGAGTATGTAACTGAAAGATCCAATAAGCCTCACGCTTGTTGATAAGGGTAAGCAGATCCCCTCCCCTCCAAGGCAATTTAACTCTCTCAATGCCTTGAAAGGATAAACAACGAGGGTCCCCTCCATGTATCTCAGAAATGTGTTTGGCAACCACAGACGTTTGATTATGTTGAGCTACCTAATACACATGTTCCCTGACTCGCATCTTTAAGGGGCGTGTAGTACGACCCACATACTGAATCGAGCACAGGGAACATGTGAATAAATAGATGACATGATGCGTACAACAATTAATGTAATCCTTAATTTTATAAACTCTTTTATCTATTGTAGATTTAAATTCCTTTGAAACCTTCATCACTTTACAACATTTACAAGTACTGTAACCACATCTGTAGCTGCCGTGAACATTTAGCCATGTACTGAAGTGTCTTTGCTGGAAAAAAGGCTAGGGGACACCATATTACCTACGGTGACCCCTCTCCTAGCCCCAAAACTAACACCATGCTTAAGAACCTGATCAAAAACCAGATATGTGTATAACATGGGTAGGAGGGGTCTAACCAACTGGCAAATCTCAGCATATTGAGGACTATAAGTGGTAACAAATCTAATTTGATTATCCATACTGACATCCAGTCTCCTAGAGACCCTGATGTCAATCAAGTCCCTCCTAGATCTAGAAGCTGCATATTGAAATGCCTTATCTAATTCCTTTTCATCATAGCCTTGTTTCCGGACTCTGGCAACAAGCTCCCTAGATGCTCTATCAAAATCCTCATCTAAGGAACAGTTATGCCTTAGCCGGAGAAATTGACCTCTCGGAATATTGGCTATAAGTAGTGATGAGCGAGCGTGCTCGGCCGATGCTCGGATCGGCTCGAGCATCGCTCTGCTCGGCACATGGCGGTACTCGTCGAGTACCGCCATGTGCTCGCCCGCCATGTTCGGGTGGCGGGGATCTGTGCCGGAAGAGGCACAGATCCGAAGACGCTCCGCTGGACCACCAGGGACTGGAGGTACGGGGGCATTGCGGAGATGAAGGGGGCATTGCGGAGATGAAGGGGGACATTGTGGAAGAGGGGCATAGACTCTATGCCCCTCTTCCACAATGTCCCCCTTCATCTCCGCTATGCCCGTCTTCCACAATGTCCCCCTTCATCTCCGCTATGCCCCTCTTCCACAATGTGCCCCTTCATCTCCGCAATGCCCCTCTTCCACAATGTCCCCCTTCATCTCCTCTATGCCATAGAGGAGATGAAGGGGGACATTGTGGAAGAGGGGCATAGCGGAGATGAAGGGGCACATTGTGGAAGAGGGGCATAGCGGAGATGAAGGGGGACATTGTGGAAGACGGGCATAGCGGAGATGAAGGGGGACATTGCGGAGATGAAGGGGGCATTCGGAGATGAAGGGGGCATAGCGGAGATGAAGGGGGCATTGACCAGGCACCCTCCCCTCATCAGAGCAGGGGGTGCCTGGTGTCGCCCCATTGAAGTCAATGGGGCTCGGGTGCTCGGCCGAGCACTCGAGCCTCAGGGGGTGCTCGGTCAGAGCACCCGAGCACCCGAGCATCGGGGTGCTCGCTCAACACTAGCTATAAGATGTCTGGATGTGATGAGGACAAGAGTGCATACCTTGTCTTATTTTCAGAAGGAGTTCAAGTAGTGATTTCTTAAAGCGGAACTTTCACCTATTAATAAATCACCATCCATTCATTAAAGGGATAGAAATGTTTCAAAATAAAAGCAGCTCCAATTAATCTTCATAGTATTCGGGCCATGGTGAGTGTTGTTTAAATACTGTCAAAGTTGTAGTTCAAGAGTAATTGAATGATAAAGTATCCCCCTCCCATCCCTTTTACCTAGTGTAAGCCATCTCTCCTCAGATGTGGAATCTGGTCTTAAGACCAGACAGCTCATAGCAACGGACAATCTTATTACTGTGAGAACAATGAAAACCCTGTCCCCTTCACAGGTTTTACAGGTTTTTCCCTTATGCTAGTTGAAGATTGTCCCTCTCTGTGGTCCATCTGGACAGTTTGCTGCTCTGAGGTGAACAGTGTTACATCAGTAAAATGGGAGGGAGGGGGATACTTTATCATTCAATTACTCTTGAACTACAACTCTGACAGTACTGATATAACACTCTCCATGGCCCAAATAATTTGAAGAGTAATTGGGGCTGCTTTTATTTTGAAACATTACTATCCCTTTAAGCATATGGTGACTAGCTTGAATATACATGTCTTAACTATAAACAGTGCCACATTCTATAGAAATCTTTACCCTTTGAAGAGCAGAAGCCAGGTAACAGCGCAGACATCTTGTCTGTACGCCTGCTCCGTCAGTCCCGGACTCCTGTAAAGCATCGCATCATGTCACATGGTAACCGGAAGGGACTGACGGCGCAGGCATGCAGACTGCACTAACCTGCCTGTCAGTCTCCAAACAGTAAAGATTTCTTTAGAATATAGAACTTTTTATAGGTAAGACGTGTTTTCAATCTAGTTGCCATATGCTTAATGATTGCATGGCGACTTATTAATAGTTGAAAGTTCCACTTTAAAGGGATAGTAATACTTCATTTTAGTTTTATTTTATTTTGTAGGCATTAAAAAAACATGAAGAATGATATAAGTCTTATCTCTCAAACCTTTATGGTTTAAGAGATATTCACAAGCAAAGTTTCCCCTCCCGCCCCTTTTACCTAGTGTAAGCCATCTCTTCTCAGATGTGGAATGCAGTCCATAGACCAGACAGATAACAGAAGGGGACAATCTTATTCCTATGAGAACAATGAAAGCCCTGCCTCCCTTGACAAGTTTTTCAGCTTTTTCCCTTATCTTAACTGAAGATTGTCCCTCTCTGCACTCTACCTGGGCACCTCCCTTCTGATTTGGCTGAGAAGTGTTACATCAGTAAAAGGGGCGGGAGGGGTAAACTTTGCTTGTGAATATCTCTTAAACCATAAAGGTTTGAGAGATAAGACATATCATTCTTCATGTTTTTTAATGCCTACAAAATAAAATAAAGTTAAAACGAAGTATTACTATCCCTTTAAAGGGCCTATAAAGAAATGGGCAGATACATGCTATTAATCATCTATTTAACCCTTTAAGGACCTGAGAGGTATGGGTTGCAAAACGTTATCTCCACTTTATCACCTTTTTTCACCAATTAATGAATCTCCTCCAGTGAGTCTATGGAGTACTGCATTGCACTCAACAGGACTCTTATTCTGTCCTCTGTTGTTTAGTGGGGGCATATAATGCTGTCCTGGCTTAATCAGCAAGTCTGCTGTCAGGGAAATAGATCTGCTGATAGGGCAACATGATAGTTATTTCTAGGGACTCTCCAAATCAGCCTCAGAGACTCCAGTTTTTAGATTCTCTGGCTCAGTGAGTTCAGTGGTCACTCCACCTACTTTACAACCTGCTCCACCCACTTCACCACCTATTTCAGATTAAACCTACCTCTCAACCTTCCAACTCCACCTACATGAATATACCACACATATTATAACACTATATGGACCCTTCCATCCCCATCCCTGTGGATTTCTCCTGGGATCATGGCCAAAACAATTTCAAGGTATGATTATAATTGCCCTTTTAAGGAACAGTAAACATAAAACAATTATTTTATCTAAACAACATGATGTCCTGAGTATCATAACTATTCCAGAAAATAACAACTCAGTACACACTAATGTTCCTACCTGATCCTGCATTGTCTGCAGAGTTGGGTGAACTCTCTTTTCTCTTCTGGCTTGATTGCAAACCATTAACCCCTTAACGACCCTTGACAGTCATAGTACGTCATGGGTAAATCTGACTGACTGACCCATGAGTGACCGTCATGGAATTCCGGGCTCCCTCCGCGGCTGCACGCCGTTCAGTGAGTCCGGATGCGGAAATGAAAAAAAATGCTCCGGGGTCCTTAACTGACCGCTCTGCACCGATCGGCCGGTCGTTAAGGGGTTAATACAGAATCTGGAATGGAAGAATAAACAGTGTAAAAGTGTCTTAAAAGACTGTATATTGAAAAGAAAAATAGATGAATTCTGGGGCAAACCATCTGCGCTATAGGGAAAACTAAAAATTTGCCTTGATTTAAGGGAACTATTACCCCTTGAATTCTTGACTGCTTCTCAAAACTTTGTAGATCTCTATATCATTCAAGGGTTGAATATCTCCATTTAAACCAATGATATTTTTTTTTTCTTTTGAGCATATGTCACTAAATTCAGTATACTTCAACAATAAGCTTCCCACACCTACACCGTACAAAAGGACACCTCCTAGACTGTGAGTCTATTCCAGCCAAACAGATTTTCCAACACTCTTCAAACAAATCCTTCAGGTTGTCCCAAACCACCGCCATGTTCTTCTTCATTCACAAAGAATTCCAAAATGGGTAACACAAGTACACACTGGCCACTTTCAAAATATACTATATTATTCATTATAACAGGTGTTAATTTTATCTCTGCTTTTATCTCCAGTTTTCTCCCTAGACTTCAATAGGAAAATGTTTGACAAAACAGGTGGGATAGTAATGCTTTGTTTTCTCTTAATTTTATTTTGTAGGCATTAAAAAAACATGAAGAACGATATGTCTTATCTCTCAGACCTTTATGGTTTGAGAAATATTCACAAGCAAAGTTCCCCTCCTGCCCCTTTTACCTAGTGTAAGCCATCTCCTCTCAGATGTGGAATCCAGTCCATAGACCAGACAGATAACAGCAGGGGACAATCTTCTTCCTATGAGAACAATGAAAGCCCTGCCCCCCTTGACAAGTTTTTCCCTTATCTTAATTGAATATATATATATATATATATATATATATATATATATATATATATATATATATATATAAAGGGAATTTATTTATCTATCTATATATATATATATATATATATATATATATATATATATATATATATATATAAAGGGAATTTATCTATATATTGCCAGATTAGCTCTTGAAAAAGAGGCTGTAGCCTTGAAACGCGTTGAACGTTTCTGGCATTTTAAATTTGTTTTAATATATTCCAATATTATTGTATTATTGAGAATAAATATATTACCATTTGGATGAGTGGACTATACTTGCGGGAGGTGGAACTCTGAGCAGAGCGGATAGTTATACCCTGCATGCTATTATCACCGGCTTAGTTGGATTAGCCGGTGATTTTAATTTTGTGAGTATCACTTTTCACTTTGTAGTGGCCTGATTTATTGTAAGTACGGTGGTGAATTGGTGAAGGTCACTGACTTTTTGGATATATTACACTAGGAGCACCCATTTTTTATTTGTTTCCCTCATTGTTATGCATGTGTGATGATGTGTTAATTCACGACAAAAGTTACTCTCTTTGAAATCAAAGGTCTCAAAGGAGCTTTGAACCTAAAAATCAATTTTTTGATATTTATTTAACCCTTCGAGTGCCAGAGGGGTACACAACGCATTGCAGAGCAATGTACTTACATCTAACATATGTAAAAAAAAATTATTTTATGTCAGATTCTTAAAATATAAGCGTAAACATGCTTTGTAACCCTTTGAGTGCCAGAGAGGTATCCAATACATTGCGTGGCAATGCATTGGCTACCTCTTTGGCAATCAATAGGTTAAAATGCAAGTTTAGACTGTACTATTCGGATACCATTTGGTTAGTTTTGTATGTAGTGTTTGTAAGGAGAGATGAGAACTAAGGCAGTTAATGGGAGGCAGACGGTCAGGCTGGTATATTTTTAGAAAGTGGTCTTATGTGAGATTATATACATTATCACAGACAGATAAATCGTTATGGGACATATACACAAAGGAAAGTAAGATAGTAACATAGTAAATTAGGTTGAATAAAGACACAGATCCATCAAGTTCAACCTTCTCGTCTTACCCCAGTGACTGAGAATTTTATAGCTTTCCTGTTACCAGTTAAGTTAATCTTTATCAGACCTTCCTGATCTGCCTATTGATAAACAGTATAACTCTGTATGTTCCCTTTTGAAAGAAATGTATCTAATCTTCTCTTAAATGTATCCATTGTATCTGCCATAACCACCACCTTCGGCAAGGAATTCCACAATTTAACAGACCTTACTGTAAAAAAACCCTTCCTCTGCTGAAGTCTAAACCTCCTTTCATCTAATCTCAGTGGGTGTCCCCTGGTCACCTGATCAGGCCTTGGAATAAACAGTTCATCGCAAAGATCCTTGTATTGGCAACTGCACTATAGAAGATAGAAATAAATACTACATTAAACTTTTAACCCCTTCAGTGCTAGAGAGACCTCCAATGCATTACACATGCATTGTTATCAATGGATATTATGGAATATTTTATTTGTTTCCTATGGTGAAGCTCTTTAGCACTGAAGGAGTTAAAAGTCCCATTTGAATCAATGATAATTTGTGGAATTTTAATTTATTCTCATTGGTGTAGTTGACTTGCTTATAGTTGCTCTATAACTTTGAGTATATGGCCAGATCTTTCTAATAAGAAATGTCTCTTCTGTAAATGCAGGCAGACTTGAAAATTGTGTATTTGACAGACCTCAGCTGCTGCAGATTCTCTTGTGAAGCAGTGCAGTCAGGCACGGCTCTGTGTTTTCTTCAAAGCTGTAGCGTGACTTCATGAAACAGAATGATTAAAAACCCTGCTTCTCAGTATGTTATGGAGCAGCTGTAGGCTTAACTACACCTGCTCATGATACATAATAATAAATAGGCTGTTGACACTGCTTTATATATAGTGTATATAGAATATGTTTCATGGCTTGCCTTTCTATGATGAAGGCATTCGTGATTCGGAGGTTTCAAATACAAATGTACTTCATGGGCTTCGGCATAACTTCATAACTTCTAAGTCACATTGCTCCTCAGCAATAAACTCACATTAATGTTTGTTTACGCGTCAGTAAATGTGTTTATTAATTAATCTTTATAAATAAAGTACTTTGGTCTTGTTCTAAATAATTTATTCAGTTACAAAAAGAGTTGTCTATAGATTATGAAATATCTTAACAATTCTTAGTAATGTCTTGCCCACCAGCCACGCCCCCAGAAACACCATCTAAAACACGTGTCCCTCTTTGGCCATTCAAAGATGTTAAAGGGAACAGCACGGTCTTCATAATTGCATTCAGTGCCCATAAATCAATTTGAGCAATGAGTATTACTCACGTATGGTATGGTTGGCTTGCTCCAGAGTAGTACCTCTTAAGCTTGATGAATAAAGCCGTAATCCCTCCAACTTATGTCTATGAGAACAAACCCTTAAAGGAGCACTAACACTGAAAAATAAACGAGGTTTATAGGTATCTATGTAAATACCTTGTACTCTGTGCTAGCATCTGTAGAACATCTCCATTTTGTGGGGCTAAATTTGAGACTTACATATACTCCATGGGAACTCCAATTGAAAGAACAATTTCATCTAAGAACAGGGCTGGTGCAAGGATTTTTGCCACCCTAGGCAAAACCTAATTTTGCTGCCCCTTGGCTCCACCCCTTGTGCCCTACCCATTTATGCCCTGCCTCTGTATGTGTTTAAGTGTCAGTGTGTTCCCTATATGTGTCAGTTTGTGTGTGTGTGTTCTCTATATGTGTATGTGTTCCCTGTATGGATATAAGTGTGTCAGTGTGTGTTCCCTATATGTATATAAGTGTGTCAGTGTGTGTGTGTCTCTGTAAGGATATCAGTGTGTAAGTATGTGTGTGTGCTTCTCTATATGTGTATCAGTGTGACAGAGTGCATGTTCTCTATATGTGACTCTCTACCCCTTTGACTCTCTCCCCCTCTTGACTGTTGACCCTCCTTTGACTCTCTCTCTCCACCATCTGACCCTTGCTCCCCCCTTTGACTCTCTCTCTCTCTCTGACTATTGATCCCCCTCTTGACTGCTAATCCCCCCTTTGACTGTTTCTCTCCCCCTCTTGACTGCTGATCCCCCTTTGACTCTCTCTCTCCCAGTCTGACTGTTTATCCCCTCACTTGACCCCTGTTCCACTTACTGTTTCCGGTGCACGTCTCTCTCTCCCCCAGTGAGTACGTTAAGGTGCTCTCCCTTGGCTGGCTATTTTTTTTTTTAACCTTTTCAGTGCCAGAAGGGTATACAATGCATTGAAAAGCTATGCGTTGCGTACCCCTCTGGCAATGAAAGGGTTAATGTAGCAAAGCGATGCCCGTTTCTCTCTCCCCCTCCACTTCTTCAATTCTGGTCCAGGATTGAAGGAGTGGAGGGGGAGAGAGAAATAGGTATCGCCGTGCTACATTAAAAAAATAGCCAGTTGAGGGAGGGCACCGAAACATACGTTTTTTGTTTTTGGTTTTTTTTTAAGTGGTGAGCGGCAGCTGGGGCCGATGCGCCCTCAGAGAATGTGCACCCTAGGCCGGTGCCTACCTCACCTATAGGTGGCGCCGGCCCTGTCTAAGAATAAATAATGTGATTGCAAAAGACCTTTCAAAGTTAACTAAATGTAGTAGACAATTATTGTAGAATCTAGCTGCATATAATTAATTAAGGTATGCCATCAAGGCCTTTTTTTAGCCCTGTGTTATTGATTCATTGATACTTAATCATTTCATTGCTAGGGGAGGTGGGCACTACACTGCTAAGAAGTGTCAATGAGTGGGGGTAATATAGGGATAAAACAGGAAGTCAGTGCTAGGGGATATGGGCAATGCATTGCTGAGCCGTGTCATTGAGTGGGGGAAGTAATGTAGGGATAAGACAGGAAGTCAGTGCTGGGGAGGTGGGCAATGTATTGCTGAACAGTGTCAGTGTGAGTGGGGGAGGTAATGTAGGGATAAGACAGGAAGTCAGTGCTAGGGGAAGTGGGCAATGCATTTCTGAGCAGTGTCAGTGAATGGGGAGATAATGCTGGTGTAAGACAGGAAGTCAGTGCTAGGGTAGTTGGTCTATGTATTGCTGGGAAGTGTCAGTAACTGGGGGGAGAAAAGTGGAGCCAAGACAGGAAGTGCCTGCACAGCATACCTTAATTAGGCTAACCTATAAATCCAAATAACGCAGAAACTTTTTTTTAAATATAAACTTAATAATACAACATGTATAGGTAATGTTGAATGTGCTTTCAAAATCACAAAACTTGTCCATTTAACACATTAATCTTGATAGGTGTCTGAGATGAGATAGTGCAGCATTGTGTGTAAACAGTCCAAGATAAGATACCATCCTTTTTTGAATGCAAGAGTGGAGGAAATAAATGTCAGTATTAACTCCCTTAGGTCTTATTTTTAAACAGCCCAAACAAAGCCAACCAAATGGTATCAGAACAGGACATGCTGCACAGGCATTAAAAATATTATTTAGGATTATATTTTAGGTATCTAACATAAACTACAAATGTTAGCTGTAAGTACATGATAGGAAAATGTATACCAACCAATTTCATTTTAGATGTTAGTAACATAGTAAATAAATTAAGTTGAAAAAAGACTCAAGTCCATCAAGTTCAACCTTTACCTCATACCCCAATGACAATAGAATTATATAGCTTTCCTGCTACCCAATAAACTAGTCTTTATCATAACTTTCTGTTTTACCTACTAATACACAGTATAACCCTGTATGTTCTATTTTGAAAGAAATGTATCTAATCTTCTCTTGAATGTATCCATTTTATCTGCCATAACCACATCCATGGGCAAGAAATTCCATAATTTAACAGACCTTTCTGTAAAAAAAACCCTTCCTCTGCTGAAGTATAAACCTCCTTTCCTCTAATCTCCAGGAATAGTATTATTTTACAGCTGAACTGAGAAAAAAGAAGAATTTGTGCTAAGTTTGTACACAGCCTGTGCCAAGGTACAGAGGGATTGAATGTTGCTAAATGCTCAAATGATCTCACAGAGCCCACTCTGTGGTGTATATTATGCAAACTGGTTATTTTGCTCTGCAGTAAGTTTCTACATATGTATTCCACAGGTCAGGTTAGAGCACAAACACCGTTATTTGCATTCATTTTCTAGCAGAACTGTATTTGTACATGCCTGTTTGTAATTTTATTACATGATTATAGGGTTGCCACCTTTTCTTCAAAAAGATACCGGCCATGGCATTCCCTCCATAGACTTAACATTGGACAGAAGCCAATTTTTTACTGGCCTGCCGGTAAAGTACCAGCTGGGTGGCAACGCTACATGATTACTAAAGAGCTAAAGAAGTACAACTATGGAGCAAACCATCTACACCACAGGAGAAATTGTAATTTGCATTGATTTACATTGATCTTTTAACCCTTTTAATGGCAGAGAGATTTTCAGCACATTGTTTGGCAATGGATTGGAAACCTCTGTAGCATTCAAGAGGTTAAAATCCCCATTTAAAGTGGAACTACCACCCAATATAAAGTTGCCCCCCAATAATGAGGTAAATGGCGACATGCTTCTTAATAGTGTTATTATCTGCTACAAGTACCACGATCTGAAGTAATCCTCCTTCAGAGACCGGCAGCCAGGCTTTCAGGCAGACATCTTGCCTTAGAGATGTCTGTGCACCTGCGCTGTCCGTATCGGTCTCCTCTAGGGGGCATCACATGGAGCCAAAAGGCACCGGAAGGGACTGACGGCACAGGCATGCAGACGGCACTAAAGCAGGAATGAATGAATATGTTTATTTACATAGCACCACAAGTGTACGCAGCGCTTTACAATTTAAGGGTTTAGACAATACAGGGTTACAGGTGCTTTGCAAAGGGAAACACTGGAAGTGAGGTCCCTGCCCAAAAGCTTACAATCTAAAGAAGCCTGTCCGTCAGTCTTGGAAGAAACAGGATTAGTTGTCAGAGTTGTAGTTCAAGAGTAATTGAATGATAAAGTATGCCCCCTCCCACCTTTTTTACCTAGTGTTAGCCACCTCCCCTCAGATGTGGAATCTGGTCCTGGGACCGGACGGGTCACAGCAAGGGACAATCTTCTTACTGTGAGTATAAGGAAAACCCTGCCCCCATGACAGGGTTTTCAAGTTTTTCCTTATGCTCACTGAAGATTGTATCTCTCTGCGATCCAACCAGACAGTCTTGCTGCTCTGAGGTGAGCAGTGTTACATCAGTAAAAGGGGTGGGAGGGGGGTACTTTATCATTCAATTACTCTTAAACTACAACTCTGACAGTATTGAAATAACACTCCCATGACCCAAATACTATGAAGATTAATTGGAGCTGTTTTTATTGCGAAACATTGCTATCCCTTTAATGTTGTGTGTGCTGTCTGTATTTAGAGATAAGTGCTGAAGTAACTTGATTGGGACTTGTGTCCAATACTCTTGTATTGCTATCTTATCTTAGCCCATTCACAGATATCCCTAAGACCATATGCAAATCCCTCAGACTTTAGGCCTCAGGAAACAAATCGTGATCTCTATTCTCTAACATGTCTTAGTTATAGGGTACTAGCATAAATAAATAACTACCAGAGTTGGATTTCCCAATAAGAAGAGTAGGTAATTATCTAGAGCTCCAAATTTCGATGGTGCCTCAGTTGTGCTGGGCACACCCACATTCTGAATTGTGGGTGTGGCCAGAGCAATGTCAATGTTCCTGCATCAGTTTAATGTCCCTTTACAAGTTATTATTTAGCCGCATGGATACTAGACAGAACTCCAACACATTGTGGTACAATGCATTGGAGATCTTTCTACCAACTAAGGGCTGGATTCTATTGCAGGTGCTAATTTTATCACTGCTTTTATCTCCAGTTTTCCCCATAGACTTCAGCAGGAAAATGTTCGACAAAAAGGTTGTTAACATTTATCTCCTGCAATAGAATCTAGCCCCAAGAGGTTAAACCTTTTTTTTCCTAGCTTGTTATAGGCCAACACATACATCCCAAGTGTCCCTCTTTAGGAGGGACAGCCCCTCTTTGAGACCCATATCCCTTTGTCCCTCTTTTCTACCCTTTTGTCCCTCTTTTCAGGAGATTAGAAAGAGTAGTGTGTATTACGCTGCTCACAACAATAAAACTCATATACATGTGTAGTTAATCTTTAATATATGTGTTTATAAATTAATTTGTGTAAATAAAATACTTTGATCTTGCTCTAAATAATTTATTCAGTTACAAAAAGAGGAGCCAATAGGTCATGAGATAGCCTAAAAATTCACAGTAATGCCCCGCCAACCACCCACACCCCTATAAATACCACCTAAAACACAAGTGTCCCTGTTTGGCCATTTGAAATGTTGGGAGGTATGCCAACAGTATTTCCTATGCCAGGAAACAGTGAATGGGACTGGGAGTGGGGCCACATGAGGAAGATGGGTGTGTCCATGCGTGGAGCTAAGAGTGCATTCAGTGCCTTGAAAACCAGACAAGAACCAATCAATGCCATCAATCTATCCACATCCCTCATTGTACTTTCCCACAAGTTGCATACTGGAAAGGATCCCAAATCATTAGCCCTCCACCCTCACCAAGATATGCCGGTAGGACATGAGGGCCCTGTCCCTGAACCTTGTCAAATTGGAGTACATCATTTAGCAAATTGACCCACTAACTTCATCCCCTTGCACCCATATCAAGATCCCACCACCTCAGGAATTTCGAATGAGAGTTGAAGGCCATTCTTACTTACAGATGCCTGTTTTCTCACCCAAAACACATATGAATAACCTGTGATCCATATATTTAAAGGGGGCACCTAAGATAAAACAATCAGGAGAAAACTGTCCTCCGAACAAAACATTTCCTGCACATTAATGGCTTAGCGGCATTCAGAAGATGAGACAGACATTTCTTCAGTGTGCTTGTATTTAACTCATTGTGAAGTGAACCGGGGAGATGTCTGCAATACACAAGTATACACTGGTAGTTTGACATTAAAAAACATTGTTAATATGGGTAATTATCAGTGTCCAATATTTAGAAACTAATGGGAAAAAGTATCAGATGTGTGAGGCACTACCAATCTGTGAAAAACAGTGCCAGCAAAAAAGAGGAAAACGATCAGATGTAAAAGAGCCTCAGAGGAACTATGTACCAACCAGTTACAGTCTTATAAATAAGTGATCTGGCATGCATATCTCTGGCATTTATATAAGTATGTTTTAGGAATGTAGACCATAGTTCAATGTCCAGAGACAGAGAACTCTTTTCCCATAAGGCAATAAAGTACGGTTTATTGAATAGGGAGGAATCCCTGAGAAGAGGTGACAGAAGGATAAACTACGAACATTATGGGGAGGGTCAACCAAGGCCTTTTCCATGGTTGTGGGAGCCCAACAAGAAGAGCCTGCTGTAAGGACTGATTTATGCCATGTTTTAATTCTGAGTTTTATGAACCAGTTATATGGTTGAAGTTTCAAAGTCAATTGCAGAGATTCTAAGATGTGAAGGGGGGAGTTACTTGCCTCTCACTTGACAAGGAGGCAAGTTAGTTAATCAGAGGTCATTAGAGGTTGTGGTAAGTATTACCTTGTGGTTAGTTTTAATGTGTGCTGTACACTGTCTAAAGCTCAGTCAGTGCACAGGATGCATTAAAACAAATCACAGACACAAATTGATTCATGAGCGTAAACACTGGGCAGGTTGCCATGGCAACCACACAATCTTGTAAGTCATCTTCCTAACATGAGGAGAATTTTTGGGAAGTAGAGCCTAATTATGAATAACTCTTAAACTGGTCAGAATTTAAGTGTATGACTTTTGGTGTATTGAAATAGTAAAAATTCAGATACATTCCTTCCTCTTTAAACCTTGTCCTGTTCATATTCTTTGAGGACCAAACTTAAACACCTCTGTTAGCTCCTTCCCGACAATGGACGTACATGTACGTCCCACAGAAACTGTCACTTAGTGACAGAGGACATACTTGTATGTCCCGGGTCCCTGCACAGCTGGACACAATAGCAGGTCATAGTACCGACTCATCCCTGCTTGCTCACACATAGGTAATCACTAGCTCAGGCATTTTGAATACACTACCTGTGCTTTATGAGGGATAGACTTCCAAATGATCACTGCATACGCTTGCCCTTAATTCAAGTTCTCAAGGATTTAACCCAAAACCAACCCAAAACCCACAAAACACAACCCAAAGCCCACTAAACCCAAACCAAAACCCACAAAACCCAACTCAAAACCAACCCAAAAACCAACCTAAAACCCAACCCAAAACCCACCAAAACCAACCCAAAACCCAACCTTATGCACCAATTTTGCACCCATATTGTGTCCATATTGCACCCATATTGCGTGCTCAATGCACCAATATTGCACCCATATTGCGTGCTCAATGCACCAATATTGCATCCATATTGCACCCAATTTGTGTCATTAATGCACCCATATTGCGTCCTTAATGCTGTGACATGTTAATGTACGATAATTGTGACACTTCAAATGACACTGCAAAAGACATGCAACAATTTTTGATGCAAAACTTTAAATGCTACACTTCAAATGGATACCTCTGCAACCCCTCTGTAAACTAGTCCCTGATGAAAGTCCCAGAGAGGACTGAAATGTTGGACACTAGCCGATAGTATGCATTTTAAATATGTTTTGTAATAAAGAAATAATTCTATTATAGAGGGTGCTCAGCTTTTCTTCTACATATGCTTTATGAGGGATATACTTAAAATCTGACCTGTCGGTGTGTCACAAGTACTGGAGCTGAGAATTGCTGATCATTACTATTGTTTCAGTGCCTTGAAAGGAGCTTTAATATAAAGGAGCAGTAAACATTTGTAAGAAAACCTATATATTATAGGGTGTTTTAAGCTGATTAAAACATGGACACTCACACTGTTGCCAGTTGTTCTATTTAAAAGTCATAATAGCTCAAAACTGTAACTAATAGGGCCATAGTTTCAAAAAAATGGAGAAGGTGTGGGGCAAACTAAAAATTCCCATTGAAACCACTTTAGCATTCATGAGGTTTACATTTTCCATTTAAATCAATGGAAATGTTTGACATTTTTAGCTCACCCCTATAGTGCAATTGGTTTGCACCAGAACTCCTCCAATCTTACTTTGAACATACAGCCTTTTAGTGAGTACAACATAATTACTTCCTGAGAGTTCAAACTGTCAAGACGCGACTATCTCATTCTGTAGAGAACTGATTCTCAGTGACCCACCTCTCCAATTTAAACCTAACCACTAGAGGACACCGTTAATGTACAACTAAAATATTTAAACTGTAATAACTGTGTGAAAAAGACATTTCCCAGCTGTAGGAGTACATTGTTTTACTCAATAGCAAAAAGCCCTACAGCATAAAAACATTCAGTGTTCCTTTAATCTGGAAAGGATATTAGAACAATGGGTGAGATGGAAAATAAAAAGGGAGGGAGGAAGACTAGAAAGGGGTTAAACAAAGGTTTCTTAAAGGGGCAGTAACAAGTATGTATCCCAGGATTTTAAAACAACCATCATTTCTCTCTGCCACATTACATTCACCTTATCACTACTAAATGAAGCATATCATATTTATTTTCTCTCAATGCATACATTACTCCCTCTACAATTACCCTTTTCTACATTAACCCCTTGTGTGCTGACAAAATTAATTGGGGAACACTTTAACATCCAAGTAGTTAAAGGGGAACTACCACCCGACACAATCTTTACCTTCACTAAGTCCCCATCTGGCGACTAGCTACTTAGTAGAGCTAGTTGTCAGAATTATTACCTTATTTAATAGATTTCTGCTCTCTTCTATGGCTGACAGGCAGTACGCAGCACGGACATCTTGCCATAGTGACGTCTGTGCACCTGCGTTGTCAGTCCCAGCCGAGTCTAGGAGGTGTTGCTAGGAGCCACTTGGCTTTGGCTGGGACTGACTGAGCAGGTGCATGGACGTCACAATGGCAAGATGTCCGCGCTGCGTCCTGCCTGTCACCCATAGAAGAGAGCAGAAATCTATTAAATAAGGTAATTATTCTGGTGACTAGCACTACTAAGCAGCTAGTCGCCAGATGGGGACTTAGTGAAGGTAAAGATTGTGTCGGTTTTGGTAGTTCCCCTTTAATCTACTTTTTCATCTCGTACATTGAGCAATCTTTGGTGGTGTGAGGACCACATTTTTGTCTGTAAGAGTGAATCTGGTTGCCTGTCTCTGCCTTAATGTCTTTGATTAACCCCATAAATGCCAGAGGTTACTGTTTCACAATCCTCTTGCTCTCAAATGTTTAAGAGACATGACAATAAAATACGTACCTTATTTTCAGTAACACCTATGATTTGTGATTGGCAAATTAATACATTTTTAAACTATTTATCTGTAGCATTAATCTTATTCATGTTATTTAGTAAACAATAAACACTTAATAGTAAATGCTGATTATGATTAATATTCTGTTAACTATTGCTAAAGGAACACATACTTACATAAATCTTGCTTTAATATGAAAGAGTGTACTGTACCAATCACAGCGATACAATTAAACATTTCAATAATCTGACAATACATAAGAAATGTTATACTGCACTGCATGTACTATTTTCAGATGGCTGGATGAAGCAGTGTTAGGCTTTATTCCTCACTCTCTGCATTGAATTAGGCATTAGAGTACCATTGACTGACCTGGAAGGACAATTGCTTCCCCTAGCTAGGAGTAGTACCTGCAATTTCATTTAACTTAAAGGGACACAAACACCACCTATTAATAAGCTCCCACTCATCTTAATCTGGGCACAAATTCCTAATGGCCACTATGGATTGGCTCTCAAAACGTAATCTGTATCAGTATTGGCCTTATTTATCAATCTGAAGTAGAGCAGTTCTAAAGAAAACCAGCTGTACCATGGAGACAAATACAATTTCCCAATATACTTATTGATTTAAATGGGGATTTTACTATCTTGAATGCCAAAGAGGTCTTCCATGCAATGCTTTACAATGCATGGGAGACCTCTCTGGCATTGAAAGGGCTAACAGACCCGTTTAAATCAATGGGAATCTTAATACCCCCCCCCCATGGTGCAGTTGGTTTACTCCAGAAAAGTTCCACTTCTGATTGATGAATCAGGTTCTATGAATACAAACACTTCCCACTGAAGGATTCCAAAGGATATTTCAGTGGGAGGAGTTTAGAATATTGGAGTCCTGCAGGAAGAATCATGTCCGCCTCCATGGACATGATGCCTATTGCAAATTAAACATTTGCTTTGGAGATCCAGTCCTCACAAAATTGGTTCATTACGGCCATACCTATTTTCTGTCTGGATTAGGTAAATTAGGGGGTTGAATAGTGTTGTAATATTGTGTATTTATATTCTATTGCAACAACTATTGTGTATAATGTTTAAGTTTTATATACTGTTCTGTCAGTAGGTGGTGCTGTATTTAGATTCACTGTTCACTATCTATTGTATCTTCTTGTTTGTCTTTAATAAAAACTGCATGGCAAGCTGCAGCTATATTTTACAACAGATAAGCCTGTGTACACTTTATTTTCTGTAGAGCTTTATAGAATTTCCAATAAGTGCCAGATACAGCAACAGATAAAGACTGCAACAGGAAAAAGCAGAAAGATGGCAAGTAACACAGCTTCAACAAAACTTTCATTTGCAAATCTGACAAACCAGAACTATCAGTTATGGAAATTCAAGATGAAGATGCTGCTAATAAGAGAAGGTACGTGGAAATGTGGAAATGTGGAAATTAAGCTATACCTGCAGATCCGATAGATAAATGGATAGAAAAGGATCTTAAAGGGATAGTAATACTTGCAAATTACTAATCCCCATATTGTAGCTTTGTTAAAAAGAAACTTATTGCCCCCAGTGTCATCTCTCAAATCCTTATGGTTTGAGAGATGATAGCGCTCAAAGTTCCCCCCTCCCTCCCTCTTCCCTGACTGAACGCTGAACGCTGACTGCAGGGCTATCCGGTATTACTTGCATCAGGCGGCTCTGCAGTATTGCAGAGATCATGTTTATAAAAAAGAAACCTTTCACTAAAATGGTCTTCAAATCAAGCACACGTAGAAGACCGTTTCAGTGAAATAATTATTTTTTATAAACACGATCTCGGCTCAGCTGCAGAGCCGCCTGATGCACATAAGACTGTTGCACGATAGCTCCCCCTGCAGTCAACATAATCTCAGTAATAAACTGTATTTAATTAGAGAGTTATACCAGACCAAGCTGATGAAAAACCAGGATATGTAAGATTATATAAGGCATACATTGAAAATGGTTGAAAGCCTGAGAGGTATAGGAGAAGAAATAAAATACTTTCATGTTGCAGCACTGTTACTTAGTGGTTTACCTGAAAGTTATGAAACACTAGTTACAGCACTTGATGCACAGCCAGATGATGAACTGACAGTGGAATATGTTAAAGGCAAGTTTGTGGATGAATATAAGTGCAAAATAGAAAGCATTAACTGTGAAAATGCTTCCAGTGTAGAATCTGCATTAAAGATAAAAAATAGAAACAAAAACAGCAATGTGCAGTTAGAAAAGCGTGAATGCTTTGTGTGCAATAAATCAGGTCACTTAAAGTCAGATTGCAGAATTTGGAAAGGTAGAATGGAAAAACAAGGTAAATTGCAGAAGGCCAAAAGTGTGAAGGAAGAAAAAGATGAAACTGAATATGTTTTTCAATCCAAATGTGGTACCTCATCCTTGAATACATGGTGTGTTGATTCAGGAGCTACAAGCCACACGGCCAAAGACAGAAACTTCTTCACTCAACTTGATCAAAGTAAAACAGAAAAAATCACCACAGTGAATGGGTAAGTAATAAAATCAGAAGGAATAGGAGATGGTTTTCTTTACTGTCCTATCTCCCAAAGTGTCACCAGAAAGATACTCATGAAGAATGTTCTGTATGTGCTCGCTCTTGAAAGTAATCTTTTGTCAGTAAAGAAGCTCAGAAAACAAGGCAATGTAGTGACCTTCCAAGGAGACAGTTGTGTCATCACAAAAGGGGATTGCTTACTCGCAAAAGCTAAAATCACAAATGAACTGTATCAGCTGAACTGCAGTGAAATGGTTAATATTGCCAAAGAGGAGGAACAAACTGCATCCACACTTGGCACAGGTGACTTGGACACAGAAGTCCTGACACAATAAAGAAGATAGTTGAGAATGACTGTGCTAGTGGTATAAAAATTAGTACATGTGATCAATTGATGAAATGTACCAGCTGCATTAAAGGAAAAATGACAAGAAAACCGGAAAAATGACAAGAAAAGCTTTTCCAAATCAGAGCAACAGCAGAGCTCAAAAGTCTCTAGACTTAATTCATTCAGATCTTTGTGGTCCAATAAAAACCTTGACCCCAGGAAAGAAAAGGTATTTTCTCACTTTCATTGATGATTACTCCAGGTATACTAAACTGTACTTGTTGCACAACAGAGATGAAGTACCAGAGAAACGTGAACACTATCTAGCTGAAGTAAATAGCAAATTTGGCAAAATGACAAGTATATTGCGTACAGACAATGGAACTGAGTATACAAGTGGTATCACACAAGCTATTCTCAGAAAACACGGAATTATGTTCCAGACTACTGTTCCATACAACCTAGAACAAAACGGGGTTGCAGAGAGAATGAACCGTACTCGGTGTGAGAGTGGAAAGAACATGCTTTTTGATGCAGATATTCCAACCACATATTGGGGAGATGCAATTATGACAGCATGCTATATCCAAAATCGTTTGCCAGGGAAAGCAACCGTGAAAACCCCAAATGAACTGTGGAATGGCAAAGCACCGGATTTGACATATAAAATTTGTTGGAAGTAAAGCCTACGTGCACATTCCAAAGGAAAAATGCACAAAATGGGATGCTTGTGCCAAAGAAGGTGTACTTGTGGGTTACAGTGAGTCCTAAAAGGGATACAGAATTCTACACCAAAATCCAAATAAGGTAACAGTCAGCAGGAGTGTGATTGTTGATGAAACCTCTATGTGTTCAAAGTTACATGAACTGACACAAACAATTCCAACTGAGGGAAACTCCAGACCAGAGCTAAAGGTAGACGAGGAACAAAGTGAAACAGACATAGAAGTTAACGCTGACAATCCAAATGCTGAACAAGAAGAAACTGAGCCACAAGTGATTTTGGTTAGGAAATCCACCAGAAGTAATAAAGGTATTCCAGCCATACGTCTGTCTTATGTGGCTCATGTAGCATTCCAGCCAGAGCCAGCTTCATGGGATGAGATGCAAAGACTGCCAATCAATGAGAAGCAAAAATGGATCAGAGCTGCTGATGAAGAGATGACATCTCTTAGTGAACTCAAGACATTGTCACTTTCAGAGCAAGGTAAAAGTGCAATAGGATGTAAATGGGTCTTTAAAGCCAAATGTAACTCTGAAGGTAAAGTTTGTAGGTACAAAGCACGTTTAGTGGCAAAAGGGTACTCACAAAAATACGGTGAGGATTATGATGTATCACAGTACCTTGTAGCACCACTCCTGGTGATGCTCACAATGACGATCCAGTGTCATTTCCATGAGCAGTTGGACGCATCAATGCTAGATGTGTCATCTGCAGGCGCGAGGCTTCAGCATGCTGTAGGCCTCTGTTTTATGTGTTGAGGCCTGTAGTCTCTTCCTACCTACTTCCTCCCTCTGAGCTGCTCCTCCTACCGACTTCCTAAGGAGGGGTTTAAAGGGCAGATTGAGTCCTAACTCAGTTACCCTTACGTTGTTGTTCTGGACAGTTCATTTATTTGGTATTCCTGTGTATGACCCAGCTTGTCTGTCCATTCATTCTGGTGCTGACCTGAGGCTCTGTCTGACCATTCTCCTTGTGCGTTCCAATTTGGCTTGGACATCCTTTCTGGTGCAAACCTGTGGCTCTGGCTGACTATCCACTCCATGTATGACCTGGCTTGTCTGACTACCCACTCTGGCGTTGACCTGGGGCTCTGTCCACTATGCATCCCGCATACTAACGCTTCAGTGGATATCCTATCTGGTGCAAACCAGCGGCTGTGGCTGACTAACTGCTACGTGTATGACCTGGCTTGTCTGACTACCCACTCAGGTGTTGACCTAGGGCTCTGTCCACTGCTCATCCAGCATACCAACTCTTCGGTGGATATCCTATCTGGTGCAAACCTGTGGCTCTGCCTGATTACCCGCTCCGTGTATGACCTGGTTTGTCTGACTATCCTATCTGGTGCTTACCAGAGGGCTCTGTCTGTTCATGCCATGTTGGTCCCGTTCCACAGACATCCTTCCTAGTACTTACCTGGGGCTCTATCAGACTCCTAGCTATTGACTGCAGGCGTGAGTCAGTAGTCTCCATGGTTGCATACTATATTGAGACTCCTCTCCTAGACTGACTGCAGGCTGAGTCACTGCTACGTCTGGGTGTTACCTTTTACCACGAGACTCCAGTGGGCTGAGGCCTAGTTTCGGACAGTGTGGTGGATCTATTGGAAGACTGCTATTTCTGATACAATGCTTGCCTCTTTAATCACCCTCTATGTGTTATTTGCTATTTGCATTACTGATTATATTTTTATAATAAAGGTGATCTTAACTATATCGTCTGACTCCTTGTCTTGCTTGCCAACCGTAACATGATGCTACTTTTGCTCCAATTGCAAAACAAAGTACTTTCAGAACACTGATGTCAGTGGAATATGATTGTGAAACATCATGATATCTCAACAGCATTTCTTAATGGTGATATTGAAAAGGAAATATATATGACAGAGCCAGAAGAATGTGAAAGATGGAGAAGAGCATCTTGTGTGCAAATTGCAAAAATCCCTATTTGGATAAACAAAGTTCTGCTAGATGAAGGATTCACAAGAAGCAAAGCTGACCCATGTGTAAGTCAGCTGACCCATGTGACCCATGTGTAGGTTCTGAGTATATGTATATATTTATCTGTATAACATGCCTGAGGAAGAGACCTAAGAAGTCTTGGAAGCTTGCATTTTAAATTTGTTCAGTTAGCCAATAAATGCATCAACTTTACAAAAAAACTTTGCATCCTATATTACTCTGTGTGGATGACTTGATTATCACACACAAAAGGAATGAGGAATTTGCAAAGTTGACTGCAGTGCTCAACCAGCACTTTAAGACTAAAGACCTTGGAGATGTGACATATTATCTAGGAATAAACATACAGCGTGAGAAAGATGGCAGTTTTCTGTTGAACCAGAAATCCAAAATTGATGCAATTCTTCAGCAGTTTGGCATGACCGAAGCCAAAGAAGTGAGAACTCCCATAGACACAACATATCTAAAGTTTGAAGAAGAAGGAGATCTTCTTCCTACGAATGATCAGTACAGACAAGCAGTGGGGGAACTGCTATATATTGCAATTACTATACATCCAGACATCGCAGCTTCCATGCCGCTTTTCTGTAGACGTCAAAGGGACGGGACTTCAATAAAAAGAGTCATGAGGTATCTCAAACAAACGAAAGACTTGAGTCTGAAACTGTCTGCAACAGATGACTTGAGCCTCATAGGATATGTGGACTCTGATGGGGTGACCTCAATACTCGCAAATCTACAAGTGAGTACTTAAATTAGGAAACAGTCCTATATCCTGGTCCAGCAAGAAGCAGATATCAGTGGCTTTATCTTCTACAGAAGCAGAATATATCTCTGCTGCCTATGCTAGTCAAGAAGTTGTACACTCAGAGGCAGGATGTTTGGTAAAACACAGTTTTATTGAACCCAGACAGAATAAAGTAACCCTCGTGGGTCCAGCATATAGATAACACGTAATACTGACACAGGACAGGTTATAGAGTAAACATTAACCCACACGGGTCCAGTATATACTGTATATCTGAGAGCAAAATATATATTACTGACACAGGTCAGGTTACAGTTCGTGTGAATCAGCGAGACAACCATAGGAAGGTGCTATTAGGCCAGAAGGCTGATAGGCCCTAATAGCGGAAGGCCCAAGAAACACTCTCTACTCAGAGAGTGATACAATTGCTACTTGGCCACAATGGCTGAGCGAGGCCCTGAATGGATAACGGACTACCGGACAACACAGGTTCACTGCAACCAGAGGTACAGTGTAACGCCAAACTGAAACAGTAGTAACTGCGACCCAAGGATAAAGGCACCAGACCACAAGGGTTAACGAACGCTAAGGCTTGATGGCAACTGCCAGGTGGTAGAGACCAACCTCAGTAGGAGAGCAGTAACAAACCAAGCGTACAGTGTGCATCCAGGAATAGCTCCTACCCTGGGGTATGGAGATACAAGGCACAATAGCGTAATGGGGTTGCAGTAGCTGAACGGCTACAGCAGCAATCGAGGCAACCAACCGGGTCTTAAACGAGACCTGGACAGAGCACCGGAAGATACCTCAACCGGATAACCGGACGGGATAGTGAACTGGGCCTGAGTGATACACAGGGCAGGAGTCTCAGCCAATCCAGGTCGATACACAGAGCAGGAACGTTCTCCAAACTGGGTCAGTACACAGAAAAGGAACGTCAGCAAATCTGGGTCGATACACGGAGCAGGAATGTCAGCTAGGCCGGGTCGGTACACAGAGCAGGAACGTCAGCCAATCCGGGTCAGTACACAGAGCAGGAACGTCAGTCAGACCGGTTCGGTATACAGAGCAGGAATGTCAGCCAATCCGGGTTGGTAAACAGAGCAGGAATGTCAGCCAATCCGGGTTGGTACACAGAGCAGGAACGTCAGCCAATCTGGGTCAGTACACAGAGCAGGAACGTAATCAGGCACAGTAGTCAGGCAGTCCGGGTCATACACAGGATTCACACGATATACACAGCAAGCACTAAGCAACGGGAACACCACAAAAGGGCCCTGTAGAAGTGACAGGGCTCAGTACTTAACGGCTAACACTGGGTGGAGCAACATCACGCTAACCAATAAAAAGGCATCAGGAAACAATACTGTCAAAATGTCGCCAGCGATACACGGGCACCGTGATAGTCCCACTCCACAGTCTTATATGAGGACAATCAAGGACGCAATAAACTTGCAAACAGTGAGAAGATCAATGCAAGAACCAAGCATATTGATGTCAGGCATCGTTACATTCATGATTTGGTTGAACAAAATGTGATTGTGCTTACATATTGTGAGACTGATAACATGATCGCTGATTCTGTGACAAAATCGCTCACAAGAAACAGATTTGTTGAACTAAGATCCAAAATGGGATTAATATAAGGAGCAGTTGTTGAGTGGGGGTGTTGGAATACTGTGTATTTGTATTCTATTGCAACAACTATTGTGTATAATGTTTAAGTGTTATATACTGTTCAGGCAGTAGGTGGTGCTGTATTTAGAGTCACTGTTCGCTGTCTATGGTATCTTCTTGTTTTTCTTTAATAAAAACTGCATGGCAAGCTGCAGCTACATTTTACAACAGATAAGCCAGTGTACACTTTATTTTCTGTAGAGCTTTATAGAATTTACAATAAATAGCCATGAATCTAACAATAAAATCTTTCATATCACATACCACCCAAGTGTCCCTCTTTAGTCAGGACAGTCCTCTTTGAGACCCAAATCCCTCTGTCCCTCTTTCCCACCCTGGTGTCCCTGCGTTTAGGAGAACAGACTGTGTGGTGTGTATATAAGTGTATCACCCTGGTGTCCCTGTGTTTAGGAGATCAGACTGTGTGGTGTGTATATAAGTGTATCACCCTGGTGTCCCTGTGTTTAGGAGATCAGACTGTGTGGTGTGTATATAAGTGTATCACCATGGTGTCCCTGTGTTTAAGAGATCAGACGGTGTGGTGTGTGTATATATGTGTATCACCTGGTGTCCCTGTGTTTAGGAGATCAGACTGTGTGGTGTGTATAGAAGTGTATCACCCTGCTGTCCCTGTGTTTAGGAGATCAGATTGTGTGGTGTGTATATAAGTGTATCACCCTGGTGTCCCTGTGTTTAGGAGAACAGACTGTGTGGTGTGTATATAATTGTATCACCCTTGTGTCCCTGTTTTAGGAGATCACATTTTGTGGAGTGTATAGAAGTGTATCACCCTGGTGTCCCTGTGTTTAGGAAATCAGACTGTGTGGTGTGTATAGAAGTGTATCACCCTGGTGTCCCTGTGTTTAGGAGAGCAGACTGTGTGGTGTGTATATAAGTGTATCACCCTGGTGTCCCTGTGTTTAGATCACACTGTGTGGTGTGTATATAAGTGTATCACCCTGGTGTCCCTGTGTTTAGGAGATCAAACTGTGTGGTGTGTATAGAAGTGTATCACCCTGGTGTCCCTGTGTTTAGGAGATCAGACTGTGTGGTGTGTATAGAAGTGTATCACCCTGTTGTCCCTGTGTTTAGGAGATCAGACTGTATGGTGTGTATAGAAGTATATCACCCTGGTGTCCCTGTGTTTAGGAGATCAGACTTTGTGGTATGTATATAAGTGTATCACCCTGGTGTCCCTGTGTTTAGGAGATCAGACTGTGTGGTGTGTGTATATATGTGTATCACCTGGTGTCCCTGTGTTTAGGAGATTAGACTGTGTGGTGTGTATAGAAGTGTATCACCCTGGTGTCCCTGTGTTTAGGAGATCACACTGTGCGGTGTGTATAGAAGTGTATCACCCTGGTGTCCCTGTGTTTAGGAGATCACACTGTGTGGTGTGTATATAAGTGTATCACCCTGGTGTCCCTGTGTTTAGGAGATCAGACTGTGTGGTGTGTATAGAAGTGTATCACCTCGGTGTCCCTGTGTTTAGGAGATCACACTGTGTGGTGTGTATAGAGGTGTATCATCTGGTGTCCATGTGTTTAGGAGATCACACTGTGATGTGAAAGTGCTCTAAAAATGATTTTGGTATTTATAAAACATACTATGACAGTTCTTGAGATCCTAACTTGGCCTAGTAAACTTTCAGGAGACATTTTATTGGTCTCTCTGTATGTACTGGCAGAGCAAATTTATTAAACAATATCAAAAATTGCTAAATTTTGTATCAGAATTGTTGTCAGAATTTTAATGCCAGGTATAATCTGTTCTTAAAAAAGTTCTTAAAAAAAGTGGTAAAAATACAGATTTATGACACATTTAAAAAGCTGATTTTTTAATTTATAAATAGCACCTAACTTTTACAATCATTAGAAATATTTTAAACATCAGCATGCAGACATGTTTAAAGGGATAGTAATGTTTCATAATAAAAAAAGCTCAAATTAATCATCATATTATTTGGACTTTTGAGAGTGTTATTTCAATTCTGTCAGAGTTGTAGTTCAAGTGTAATTCAGTGACAAAGTGTCCCCCTCCTGCCCCTTTTACTGATGTAACACTGCTCAGCCAGAGCAGAAGGGTGGTGCCCAGGTAGATTGCAGAGAGGGACAATCTTCAATTAAGATAAGGGAAAAACCTGAAAAACTTGCCAAGGGGGGCAGGGCTTTCATTGTTCTCATAGGAAGAAGATTGTCCCCTGCTGTTATCTGTTTGGTCTATGGACTGCATTCCACATCTGAGAAGAGATGGCTTACACTAGGTAAAAGGGGCGGGAGGGGCAACTTTGCTGGTGAATATCTCTTAAACCATAAAGGTTTGAGAGATAAGACTTATATCATTCTTCATGTTTTTGTAATGCCTACAAAATAAAATAACATTAAAACGAAGTATTACTATCCCTTTAAGATGTGCCACTTTCTTGCATGCCACCCTCAGGGCTTTAGTAATCAAGGTAACCCCTTAAGAACGGCCACAAGCACACGCCGGCACTTAAGGACCACAGACCTTTTTTTTTTTTCTTTGTTTCCAGTTCCGGACTCCCCGAACAGCGTGCAGCCACGGGGGAAGCCCGGAATTCCATGACGGTCATACTATGACCGTCATGGGTCATTAAGTCAGATCTACACATAACGCACTATGACCGTCAAGGGTCATTAAGGGGTTAAAGGGATAGTAATATTGCAATAAAAGCTTAGCTCCGAGTATTATTCAAATTTTTTTAACATAGTTACTTACAGATTTGTAGTTTGAACGCTATTGAAGACAAATGGATCCCGTCCCTACCCTTTCCTTGCATCACTGATTATCTCTGTCTGGTCCGGATGGAGAGTGGTGAGGGATAATCTTCAGTAAGCAAAAGGAATATAATACTGCCCTCATTTGTCAAGTGGGCAGGGTTTTCCTTATACTTACTGAATGAAGATTGTCTCTCACTGAACCCGTTTGGTCCCATGGCTGGATTCTGAATCTAAGGGGCAGGAGGGGGATCCTTTCATCTTCAATAGCGTTTGAAGTACAAATCTGTAACTAACTATATGTAGAGCAACACATTAAAATAATAATACTGAGAGGTAAACTTTTATTGCAGTATTACTATCCCTTTAAACAGGTGTACTTCTGAAGCAAACCAGCTGCACTAAGTGGGACAAATGAAAATGCTCCAAATCTCCATCGATTTAAATTGAATTTTTTAACCTCTTGATGCTAGAGATGTCTCCAATACATTGCTGTTTATTTGTTGCACGTCATGCAGTTGGTTTGCCCAGAACTCCACCACTTAATGCATACTGGATCATCTATATGAGGGCTGTCCAATTTCAGTCCTCAAGGGCCACCAACATGCCAGGATGTAAGGATTTCCCCAAGCAATCACAGGGAAGTCAGTCAAAATGAATGATACACTGATTAACTCTTCTGTGCTTAAAGGGATAGTAATGTTTTACAATAAAAGCAGCTCCAGTGAATCTTCATAGTATTTAGGCCATGGAGAGTGTTATTTCACTACTGTCAGAGTTGTAGTTCAAGAGTAATTAAGTGATAAACTATCCCCCTCCCGCCCCTTTTACTGATGTAACACTGCTCAACTCAGAGCAGCAAGACTATCCAGATGGATCGCAGAGAGGGACAATCTTCAGTGATCATAAGGAAAAATCTGAAAAGCCTGTCAAGGGGGGCAGGGTTTTCCTTATGTTCACAGTAAGAAAGTTGTCCATTGCTGTGAGTTGTCCAGTCAAGAGACCAGATTCCACATCTGAGGTGAGCAGTGTTACATCAGTAAAAGGGATGGGAGGGAGATACTTTATCATTCAGTTACTCTTGAACTACAACTCTGACAGTATTGATATAACACTCTCCATGGCCCAAATACTATGAAGATTAATTGGAGCTGCTGTTTTGTGAAACGTTACTATCCCTTTAATCAGGGGGATCCTTAACCCTTTGAGTACCAGATGGTTATGCAAAGCATTGCAAAGCAATGCATTGCATACCTCACTGGCACTTAAAGGGTTAAGTCTTGGCCAGTTGGTGGCCCTTGAGGGCTGAACTTGGACAGCCCTGATCTATAGGACTGTACGGTCTAAATAAAACTGTTGCTGTTCTGTAGCAAACTCATTGCAGCAGGGGGATCAACTACAAATTCTCATTCTTTAACCACTTGATTGCCAGAGGTGTATATAATGCATTACTTCAAAATTCATAGTTCACCTTTCTGCCGCACAAAGGATTAAAGTGGACTTTTAACACCTTGGATTCCAACATGGTCTCTAGTTGGAGACTTTGCTAGAACTCATAGTTTTAAAAGTCCCATTTAAATGAATAGGACTTTTTTCATCATGGTGCAGTTGATTTGACCCAGAATTTCTCCACTTTTGACTCTGTGCATACGAGCCAAAGTTTTTTCACTTATGCCTCCTTTGGTGGGAGTGTCACTCTAACCAGCCCCCTTGTTTTTGCAGTGTCATTCATATCTACTGTATGTGAAACCCATTAAATACAAGCTGCATAACCTCTCTTTATCAGTCTCTTGCAGGTCCTGACATCTAGCAGGACAAGATCACCATCAACATGTCGTTTGCCACTAATATGAGGTTTAAATTTTCCATTTTTGCTATTGGGCTTCAGATCCTCGTTATAATTTTATTTGCAATATTTGTGAGATATGACACGCATAGTCATACAGATTCTCATAATGTCACTGGAAAAGAGAGTTCCTTCATTTCACTGTATCCATGTAAGTATCAGTTTTCTTTTTTATGGTATTTTAATTTTTATCATTTACATATTTATATATTGAGGCTAATGTACTAAGATAAACTGGCGTAAATTGGGGTAAACCAACTGAGTCAGAGGCGACAAAAAATTCCACAAATTTTCATTGATTTACATAGGGATTTAATTGCTTGAAAGGTAGAGAATTCAAAGGTTTGCAAGGTTGGTTTGCTCCAGAACTGTTTCATAGGCAACTTATGTACGATTCAGTGTACAAGAAACTCACAGGAGTGATATAAAGGTGAGTTTTTTGCTACACTGAATCCTATCTACTCTACTGGTTAACACGGTACCATCTTTTTTCCTGGATAGCTTATGTACAAAACAAACATGGTGCATTTTTGGGGCAAAGAAAATGTACGATGGGGACAAGTAAAAATACTAATTGATTTAACTCTTTCAGTGCCCATACTCTTTGCTTTGCAATGCGTTGCTTCCCCCCGCTGGCACTGAAAGGGTTAACCACCTGAATTGCTAGACAGATCTCCAGAGATTTGCTTTGCAGTATGTTGGAGACATCACTGGCATTCAAAGTGGTAAAAAATCCACAATGAACCCTTTGAGTGTCAGTGGGTGAGCAATGCGTTGCTCAACCCCTCTTGCACTCAAAGGGTTATATTGTTTGGCAAGTTTGTCTACGTGAGGTTTTCTCCTGAATTTTTCCCATTCATCTTATTAAACCAGCCTTAATATGAACACTTTTTAACTTCTATGCCGATGGTCAGTGACAGTTATTGCTAATTTAGGATTGGATTATGGTGATGATAAATTTATCACTATGTTTCATCGACAAATCTCCCTGTAGACTTCAACAGGAAACTGTAAGGTTAAAGCAGTGAGAGATAACATTTACCACCTGTAACAGAACACAGTCCCAGTGTTTGTTTAACTCTTTAACCCTCTGAGTGCCAGAAAAGCAATGTGCAAAGCAAAGCAATGCATTGCTTTGCACATTGCACATCCCTCTGGTTCGTAAAGGGTTAAAGGGATAGTAACACTATTTTGACTTTACAAGTGAATAATAAGTAAAGTCAAATATGGCTTAAAAATTTTATACATTTTATTATTTATGTTTTTCTTACCTTCACTTTTTTGTAACTGATTTTGATCTCAGTGATCAGTTTCTCAAGAGCTTTCTGTAAGGGACTATGCAAGAGGATATAGCGATACAATGCAGAACATATACAATGTAAAAGAAGTTCTCAGTGCTGCAGGGATAGTGTTAAACTGTATCACTGCCCTTCTTTAACGGTCTTTCTGGAAAAGGCATTGTCAGGAAAAAGTACATAAAAGTAGGTTATGTTGAAAAAATAAATAAATAAAATTATAGGTAATTTGACTTTATATATTATGTAGTTGCAGAAAAAGTAAAGCCAAAATATTTGGTAGCTGTTAAACCATTTGAATGTCAGAGTGGCATCCAACACATTGCAACGCATTAGGTTGGATATCTCTCTGGCACTCAAAGGGTTAAGTCAGTGGTTCTACAATCTTTTTCCCATTTGAGGCACAACTAACATGGAAGCTGGGTTTTTCAGGGCATCACTCACATTTTATACATAACTAGTTTTAAAGCCTTTGTACACGGGCCAACACTGGTAGCGCTGCAGTCGTGAGCAATGCATTGGGCACCCCTCTGGCACTCAGAAGGTTAAATGGTGCCTTTTAATGGCTTAAATTTTTAAAAGGCTGGAGATTTCTTTAACATCCAATGAATTAACCCTTTCAATGCCAGAGTGGTACGGAAAGGGTTAAAAGCCACATGTAAATCAATGGGAATTTATATTTTGTTACCAAATTTTGCAGCTGGTTTGCCCCATAATTTCTCCCCTTACTTTGAGCATATGGCTCTATGGGGGGGATTTATAAACCTGGTGTTATGACAAATGTGGAGTAAAAGTGGCCTAAAAATGAAGGACAGCATTTAAGAAGACAGTTGCGGCAGTTTTGGAAGCCTTAATGCCTTAATGTTTTAGGAGAAGTGACGGTATGGTAGGCGAACATTTTGGCACAGAGAATTTATAAAGAAATGTTGCTAACTGCAAAAAGTTTGCAACATAATTTTAGCCAGAATCTTAATGCCAGTTATAGTTTGTCCTTAAAGTGATAGTAATGTTTCACAAAAAAGCAGCTCCATTTAATCTTCATAGTATTTGGGCCATGGAGTTGTAGTTGATGTGTAATTGAATGATAAATTATCTCTCTCCTGCCCTTTTTACCTAGTGTAAGTCGCCTCCCTGGTCCTGGGATGAGACAGATCACAGCAAGGGACAATCTTCTTACTGTGAGCATAAGGAAAACCCTGCTACCCCCTTGACAGGTTTTTCAAGTTTTTCCTTATGCTCACTGAAGATTGTCCCTCTCTGCGATCCATCTGGACAGTCTTGCTGCTCTGAGGTGAGCAGTGTTACATCAGTAAAAGGGGTGGGAGGGGGATACATTATCATTCAATTACTCTTGAACTACAACTCTGACAGTATTCATAGCCCAAATACTATGAAGATTAATTGGAGCTGCTTTTATTGTGAAACATTACTATCCATTTAAGCATTCCATGTGTTAACATCAATTTACTAAACCATATTTATAAAGATGCCCTTTCTCATTTATAAATCTGACCTGCCATTATCTGCAGTAGCCATGACTGAATGACAGTTCTTTAAGAAGTACTAAGAATTTTTTTTTTTATAAATCTCCCCTATATGTCATTCCTTTGCCTCATTTTAATCACACTCTAAAATGAACATCATTGTGACAGTTGATGAATATTGCTATATTACAGTAGGCACTATTCCACTATAAACTGAGATAGTCTAATTACAATCCTCAAACAGGATTTCCTTTGAAATGATTAGTTATTAAGTTACAGCACTAAAGGTCGAAGATTGTTCCAAAAACAACACTGTGTGGTGGACACTAACTGCAGTATCAGTTTCCTAGTACTGGAGTTTGGCACGAAGGTCTGTGCTAAAATGACAGAATAAATAATGCACCTCGGTAATTGAAAGGGTTGTGTTAATGTTAATCTGTTATTTAATACTAAGTTATTATTTCAAATGCTGGTGCAGTGGTCCTTCAACTTTGTGATGTAAAGTTCCAATATAAATCCAGCAGAACTTTAAAGGAGAATTAACCCAGTAATTATCTTACGAAAGCCCTACTTTTATTCCTATGGTCAGAAAATCCTAATGACCCCCATGAATTTTGTCCTTGTGTCTTTGTTCAAGAGATACCATTTTCAATCAGTTCAAACCTACTTAGCCCTTTAACCCTAGGAGTGTCAGAGAGGTATCCAACGCATTGCAACCTCTCTGGCACTTAAAGGGTTAAAGGTCAGAGGGGTGTGCAATGCATTATGAAGGACACCTGCGCTTCTACATACAAATTATCCAAATGTGCACCCTGTATAGAGCATTTATCATATTACGGTGTTAATAAATTTGAAACTTTAGTGCAAATTTTGGCCAAAATATGTTTAAGCTCAACCATCCCATCAAGGCATCCCAAATTCAGGTGAGTACCGATCCGTTATTTATTATTTTTGTATTTTTTTAATAATTTTTCATAAAATTGCTCCTGAGGATTTTTGTGAACGCGTAGAGCCTATACCTGGATAAAAACATTTAAAAACACATTCTAAAAGCTTAATTGCTCCCAAGGAATTATTGTATATGAAACACGTTGAGCCTATTTTAAAATCATATAAACATTCATGTATGTTAACCCTTTGAGTGAGAGAGAGGGGTACACTTGCTCCAGAACCACACTTGCACTCAAAGGGTTAACATACATGTATTTAAGCACTAGCAGCGGTTGTATGTGTGATTCCTATATGAGCTGAATGTACGAGCTGCAAGATGAAAAGGCTCCTTGTTTCCAGGGTTTTGGAACGTTATGAGTTCCAGCAGGTTAACTGTTAAAATGTGCAACACTTAAGCCCACAATATCAGAATCTCACCCTTTTGATGCGGGCTAGATACTTATATCGCCCTTTCATAACAGTGACATGTTTAATGCACAGTTTTCTTTGTTGCCCAATAGTGGCAAAAGGATACCATCTGACAGACAAAGGGGTGCTAAATTATTGCAAAAGCAATGTGTTGTTCACCTTTCAGGCACAAGTGTGAATTCACACTTCTGAGGTAGATAAAATGAGTCCAAAACATACTTGAAAACAAGATACAATCTCAATGTATCCTTCCTGGTAAAATACTTTCATAAAAAAAAATAAAATGATAAATAAAATATCTATAAACTAACCGAAATGCTCCAGAGCAAAAGGCTTATTGAACTCTCCCTTGTCAGTTAAAACTTACTGCTGCTCCTTTCTGAATCAAACTATGAATCAACATATTATTTCATTTGATAACAGTTTGCCTCTTACTGTGGGATATTAGTATACCTTATACATTATCATTTGATAATGGTGCTATATAAATTCTGGTGCCCCCAGTCTATTTGAGCCCATGGGCATATTTGAGAGTTTATGGTAGCAGCGGGGACCAACCAATTAACACAACTGTTTTTGTTTTTTTCTGACCAAATATAAAAAAAAAGTATTAAAAAAATACATATTGGGCCTTAGTCATTAAGTTTAAGATGCAGAATTATGAAAGTCAACAAGCTGCAGCCTGGAAGGTAGTGGGTAGGGGTGGGCAAAAGTTGTCTCTGTGTTCATGCGAGAAATTTCACGAAAACCACGTTGTTATCCACTTTTTCGCTGGAAAATCCGCTTTAGAACTAGCGTTTAAAATTTTCACATTTTTTGCCCGTTGACCAAAATTTTTTACCATTTTTTTCAAAGGCTAGAAAGTTTCTGCCCATTGATTTACGTTGTTTTCACACTTCTGTTAAAAATCGTGACGTTTTCACTGAAGGCAGACACAATGGAAGCAGCTACAGAGTGAGATTTACGTGCTGTGCTGCTCTCTTGTGATATTTTGCAAAAAGTGAGGCAGGAGAGGCTCATAGTGACTCCTATCACTATGAGCAGGGTAAAGAATAATCAATGGAGGAGCTGGAAGGACCATTGTGTGTCCACTGAGTCTGAGGAGGAAGGAACCACTACTGTACCAATGCTGTCCAGTCCCCCTAAATCACCCCAAGGGATCTTGGGGAATTTAATGGGAAGGGAGGGAGAAATGGAAATGGGAAGGAAGGGAGAAAAGGGAATGGGAAGGGAGGGAGAAAAGGGTAATACTAGTGAGAGCAGGACAGGTCAGCTGCCTGTGCCTGTTGTAAAACGTGCTGCCCCTGCTGCCAGTGCCACCATTGTTATACCTGCAGCCACTAGTGTTGTACCTGCTGTCAGATGTGCTGCCACTGTGTTGAACCTGCTGCCAGTGCTGAAACTTCTACCAGTGCTAAACCTGCTGCCAGTGCTGAACCTGCTGCCACCAATACTTTGCCTGCTGCTAGTGTTTCTTGTAGTACTCAGTGTGATAGCAGCTTACCCTCTGTCACATTGCTCATCACCTCCTCCAAATAGCAGTGAGATGTCTGGAATAGAGCAGAAGCACATAGGGACTAGTGGTGGTGGTGGTGGTGGTGTTGGAGAAGCTGGGGTGGAAGAGACATTGATGGTCTCAGCAGAAACTGAAAAGGAATGGGAGACAGGGATGAGGATGGGCATCACCACCACCACTAGCAGTCAGATTTTGAAATTAGCGGAAATTGCAACTGCTCTAACTTCTGCTGAGGTGAAAGGGCAGCAGAGTGCTGAGGAGCAGGCTAGAGTGCCACAGACCACCATGGACACAATGGGAATGGGGTCAACAAGTTATGCGGGACTAGGACAGGTTCCACTTGCCAGCAGTAGCAATACTCCTCCTGATCCTAGTTGCAGTGCTAAATCTGAGGCAGAATCAGCAACAGCAGCAACATTATCCTCTGCCACAGAAAGTGAAGGGAAATGTGGAGGACAAGAAGAAAGAGGCTATTCTTCTCCACCTGTTCCCTATCCCTCCCCCCAGAAGTCATGGGTGTAGGACTATTATTCTCTTCCGGCAGGCACAGTGCAGTCATCATCATCAATGGTACAGTGCAAAATTTGTGACAAGTTAGTGAGAAGGGGAAAGGAGGGAACACACCTTGGCACAACCACCCTGATAACACACATGAAACAGACACCATGACATTTACTCCAAACATGTTAAAGCCAAACACCCATTAAAGAAATTTAGCACCACTGTTACTGTACCCCCTGACTCTCCAGAAAGGTGGAGATCAAAGAGGAGGAAGAATAAAGAAACCCAGACAGAAACTGGAAGTTCCATGACGAGCGAAACAACTAGCTCACCATCAACATCACCTTCTTCCTCTAGGGTAACAAGTACATCTCCTGCCAATCCACCTCATTCATTGTTACCTCCCCCGCCAAATGATAGCCACTCTGTTAATGTTAGGATATGGCAATTCATTTCTACCCATTGCACACTGAGTGGTACACTGACCACACATGCCAGTGTGGTGGAGGAGAATCGATACCAGGTCATCAGGTGGCATCTGAGGAGATTCCATCCCACAGAATATGCTAGAATTCTGGCAGGGAGGGTTCATCATTACTATTAAACTGTCAGCAAGTTGTCATGTGTCCTTAGCGGGGTCTGGACAAGGGGTACAGTGACAGTGGCAGTACTTGGTTTCGGGTGTCATGGGGTTTTGATACAGTTGTGCCCCCAGATGTTATTTACCACACACACACACACACACACACACACACACACACACACTATGCACATTGCAGTTGCTGATGGAAGCCACAGTTCCTGTTCTCAAGGGAAAAATATATATTCTAATAACAACACACCCATGATGATTTTGGAGGAGGGGCAGGCGGAGAAGATTTAAGGTTAACTTGTTCTTTTCTCCACATATACTGGGGGCTACTTATTCTTCTGCTACTGCCTCAGGCTCATCACTGGAGCCAGTTGTGGCAAGTGGAACCTTCATCATCCATCTTCCATGTTACTGCTATTGTTGATCCCATTCCCCTTTAGCTGCCTAATCATCCTGCTGCTTAAACAACTCAACAGCAGCAGTAAGAACAGCAGTTGCAACTGAGGAGGACATTTGACAGTGGCCACTGGCCAACATGACCTGCTGGCATTAGTCCAGTAGGGCATTTTTTTTCTCAGGGCTTATGTTTTGAAAAAAAACAAAAAAAACCTAGTCCTACAAAAAAAAAACTATTTTTGGGAGGTTTGTTTCTAACAAGCCTAAGTCCTACAAATCAATGTTTCCTTAGTGCTTCTGCCAAACTAGCCTAAGTCCTACAAATCAATGTTTCCTTAAGGCTTGTGCCAAACTAGCTTAACTGCTACAAATCAATGTTTCTTCAGGGCTTGGGCCTCTAATAAGTCTAAGTCCTACAAAGGCCTCTAACAACAAATCAAACAAATCATCCTCTACAAAATACTCTATCAAGTCAAGTATCAGTCCACCCCAGTGGCAGCTTATGTCAGGGGGGTTCCTGTCTCTGTCACTTTAAATACAAACGTCTTATTTTATTGATTTATTTCTTTATTAACTGTCCCAGCAATAGCAGTCAATAAAACCCCCCAAAACAAGTTCTCCTCTGTTATGTTGGGTTTCTGACAAATATTGTGTTGAAGTTTCAAAATCAGCAGTTCTTCAGGTCTTACTTGAATAAGGCTTCTAATAGATGCATCTGTTTATGTTACCTCTAACTGGCAAGTAAGTGTATTTTCAAAAAAGCTTCCATTAGCTCATTGGTGGTGGTGAACTGTTGAAATCTCTTTTCAAATTCCTCCATAAGTGTTTGAAGGTAGCCAACAAATGATAACAGGTTAAAATCACTCTCACCTACCAAATTCTTCATACTTAGGGTACATAAAAACAGACAATCATATGTGACATCCACTATTGTAGGCTTGTTTTGCACAATTTAGTGGAGACTATAGCATGAGCCACATGTCTTTAACCTGAAGCTGCAATTTAAGCTGTTAGATTTGCAGTGGAGTCATATAGGAAAGCCACGTCTAATATAAAGCAAGGGTAACAGTTCAGTGAATTCTGTTTTCTTGGGCTACAGAAATCCCAATTTCTCCTGAATAAAGCTTAAAAACCATGAACTCTATATTTTCTCAGCCCTGCACTACTTTGTGGACGACAAGATCAGAACGTTTGTCTTCAAACTCTTCCAGGAGGTCCTTAAAGGTTGCACCACACAAAAATAGTCAATTATTTTATTAGCAATATTCTTGATGGGTCTAAATGGCTGTATTTTAGTACTCAAAGCTAGGGATGGGTGAAAATTTTTGCCTCAAACCAAAATTGGCGAATCATGGCACTTCCCGCTTCCAAATAATTTCCGATAAAAAGTGCAGTTTTGTCACAGCTTACCTTGTTTCCAGCGCCGTCGCACATTGGCCACACATTACACATGAGACCGCCTTGTTAACACTGAGGGTGGGAACTCTGCATACTGAAACCCTGAAATTTCAGGTGATTAATTCTCTGCATCATGCCATGGTCCTAGGGTTTCCTTGGGTACAAAAACATAATCCCAGGATAGACTGGCACACTTGTGATGTTTTGGCCTGGTCTCCTTAATGCACAAAGTCTTGTCTGTCTTGTCCCATGAGAGCCACTCAAGCCTTGTCTCCACTCTTTCCAGAGGAATATACCTCATTTAAGGACGTTTTCAGCGATAGTCAGGCTGAGGTCCTACCGCCTCATAGGCCGTATGATTGTTCTTTGGAATTGATGCCTGGTATGATACCTCCAAGGGGCCTTATCTACCCCTTGTCTGTGGAGTAAAATAAGGTCATGGAGGAATATGTGTCTGATGTGCTGGCCAGAGGCATCATTCGTAAATCCACATCCCCCTCTGGTGCTGGATTTTTTTTGTAAAAAAAAACAGGACAGAGAACTACGTCCATGTTTTGACTTTCATGGTCTTATCAAATTGTTGGTTAAGAATGCGTATCCTATTCCCCTGATTACTGAACTCTGTGACTGTGTCAAAGAGTCTAAAATATTCATGAAACTCGATTTGAGAGCCGCATACAACTTGGTATGGATTAAAGAAGGACAGGAGTGGAAGACAGCCTTCAATAACTGGAGTGGGCACTATGAATACTTGGTCATGCCCTTCGGGTTGTGTAATGCTCCACCTCTCTTCCAAGAATTCATAAATTATGTTTTACGTGAACTCCTTCAAAGTTGCGTGGTTGTTTATTTGAATGACATCCTCATTCACTCCCCTACATTGGAGACTCATCGGTCGGATGTATCCAAAGTCCTGAGCCTCTTACATGAGAACAAATTGTTTTGTAAACTTAAAAAATGTGAATTTCACAAATCCCAGGTCACATTCTTAGGCTATATCATTTCTGCCTCTGGGTTCGCCATGGACCCTCAGAAATTGTCTGTGGTATTAAATTGGTCTTATCCGATGGGTCTCAAAGTGATCCAAAGATTTCTGGGATTCGCGAATTGCTACCAAAAATTCATCAAGAATTTCTCTACGATTGTAAAACCTCTGACTGACATGACATGTAAGGGGGCTAAAACCTCAGAATGGTAAAAAAAACTGCTATTATGGCTTTTGAAAGTCTAAAGGCAGCTTTTGCTGCAGCGCCAAAATTGGTGCATCCCAATCCCTCCCTGCCCTTTATCCTGGAGGTGGATGCATCCGAAATTGGAGAGGGCACCCTGTTGTCCGAGCACTCAGCTCCTGGTGATGCCTTACATCCGTGTGGTTAATCTAGAAAACTTGCTGTCTTCACGGAACTTGCACCTCCAGGTACCTTGTAACAAGTTGGTTCCTCAATTTATAGGTCCCTTTCGGGTGTTGCGCAAAATTAACCCGGTGGCTTATGCATTTGAACTTCCTGCCAACATGCGCATTCACAATCTCTTTCACGTTTCCCTGTTGAAGCCCTTGAACTGCAACCAGTATATTTCAGCTCCTGTCTGTTCTCTTCCCGTCAGAGTTGCAGATCACCAGGAGTATGAAGTTCAAAATATTCTGGACTCCTGTTTGGTTCGAGGGTGTTCACAGTACTTTATTTATTGGAAGGGATACGGTCCAGAGGAGCGCTCCTGGGTTCTAGCTGGTGATGTTCACTCTCCTGTTTTAGTGCGCAGATTTCATGCGCGATTTCCTAACAAACTCCGCCCGGCTCTGCTGAGGGGGGCCTTTGAGGAGGGGTTCTGTCACAGCTTACCTTGTTTCCAGCGCTGCCGCTTCAGCGATGCTCGGACTCATTCCACGCTTCACCTGCAGGCGCGAGGCTTCAGAGTGAAGCAGGCCTCTGTTTTATGCCATGGTTCCTGTAGTCTCCTTCTACCTACTTCCTTCCTCTGAGCCTGCTCCTCTTAACTACTTCCTGAGGAGGGGTTTAAAGGGCAGTCTGAGTCCTAACTAAGTTGCCTTTGCATTGTTGTATGAAGCAGTTCTATTATCTTGGTCTCCGTGTATGACCTGGCTTGTCTTCCATTCAATCTGGTGCTGACCTGTGGCTCTGGCTGACTACCTGAACTATGTATGACCTGGCTTGTCAGACTACCCTCTCTGGTGCCGACTAGTGTTGAGCGAGCGTGCTCGGCCGATGCTCGGATCGGCTCGAGCATCGCTCTGCTCGGCACATGGCGGTACTCGTCGAGTACCGACATGTGCTCGCCCGCCATGTTCGGGTGGCGGGGATCTGTGCCGGAAGAGGCACAGATCTGAAGACGCTCCGCTGGACCACCAGGGACTGGAGGTACGGGGGCATTGCGGAGATGAAGGGGGACATTGTGGAAGAGGGGCATAGACTCTATGCCCCTCTTCCACAATGTCCCCCTTCATCTCCGCTATGCCCCTCTTCCACAATGTCCCCCTTCATCTCCGCTATGCCCCTCTTCCACAATGTCCCCCTTCATCTCCGCTATGCCCCTCTTCCACAATGTCCCCCTTCATCTCCTCTATGCCATAGAGGAGATGAAGGGGGACATTGTGGAAGAGGGGCATAGCGGAGATGAAGGGGGACATTGCGGAGATGAAGGGGGACATTGCGGAGATGAAGGGGGCATTCAGAGATGAAGGGGGCATAGCGGAGATGAAGGGGGGCATTGACCAGGCACCCTCCCCTCATCAGAGCAGGGGGTGCCTGGTGTAATGCTTGTGTCGCCCCATTCATTTGAATGGGGCTCGGGTGCTCGGCCGAGCACTCGAGCCTCAGGGGGTGCTCGGTCAGAGCACCCGAGCACCCGAGCATCGGGGTGCTCGCTCAACACTAGTGCCGACCTGTAGCTCTGTCTGACTATTCTGTTGCCTATTACCCTACAGACATCCAATCTGGTGTGAATCTGGGTCTCTGGCAGACTTTCTGTGATACTGACTGCAGGCAGGAGTCAGAGGTTCGCTCCATACTGACTGCAGGAGTGAGTCAGTATTCTCGTTTTGTCGGATCAAGATCCTGTGTTCTTGCTCCTGCTCCTGTTCCACTCCAGTTCCTGTTCCTGACTCCAGTACAGACTACCAGTGGCTGAGACCTAGTCTCCGGCAATGAGGTCAAGGTTGGCAGCCTACTATTCCTGATAGCAGTTCTTGCGGGCTTGTGACCCTCTGCTTGTTTCTGCTATAATTCTTTAGTGTGCTATCTTTCTTGTTGTTAATAAATTGCATTTAACTATACCGTACTGACACTTGAACATTTCTGTGGAAACCGTGACAAGTTTTTAAGCTTGTTTCGCTTAGCTTACTCCATTGAAATCAATGGAAATATTGAATTTACACACAATGCATAGCAAATGTTATTTTATTCCCCAAACACCTAGTGAAAAAAGGTATGAGGGTACCTGTGTTGGTGCAGGGTGGGGAAACAATCGGTTGAACAGGGAATGTCTACTGGGATTGGGGAGATAGTTAATACTAAAATAAAAAATGAATACAATTAAAAAATCCTCATAAGGCATGGTATAAAAGGGGTCTGAAGATTCCTGTGTTGATGGAAAAGAATCAGTTAAACAAGGAATTTTTTAGGAGGGCGGTTTGTTGACTGGTATTTGGGGGACAGTTAATTAAAAAATAAATACATAAAATTAAAAATGAAATAAGAAATTGGTATGTAACGTGACATAGCTAGTGATGAGCGAGTATGCTCGGCCGAAGCTCGGTTCGGCTCGAGCATCGCTCTGCTCGGCACATGGCGGTACTCGTACGAGTACCGCATGTGCTCGCCCTCCATGTTCGGGTCTCCTCCCCGCACGTTTCGCGGCTGCTGCCAGAACCCGTGATCGGGTGCTGTATAGCACCTGACCAGCGAGTTCGGCTCAGTCTTAGCCAGGGAGAGATGAGGATAGGAAGGGAAAGTCAGAGTAGGGAGAAGAAAAGTGTTTTTGAACTCTTTAAAGACCCAAAAGTCCTTTTTAGGACTGTTGTGTGTGGGGGCAGCAGTTATATTTTGTTTGGGGGGGCACAAATTTAAAAAATAAACGTCACATATTCCGTTCACTGTGCCTAGCCACAGATTAGCAGCACATTCTGTTTAGTGTGCAAAGTTGCAGATTAGCAGCACATTCTGTTTAGTGTGCAAAGTTTAAAAAATAAACGTCACATATTCCGTTCACTGTGCCTAGCCGCAGATTAGCAGCACATTCTGTTTAGTGTGCAAAGTTGCAGATTAGCAGCACATTCTGTTTAGTGTGCAAAGTTTAAAAAATAAACGTCACATATTCCGTTCACTGTGCCTAGCCGCAGATTAGCAGCACATTCTGTTTAGTGTGCAAAGTTGCAGATTAGCAGCACATTCTGTTTAGTGTGCAAAGTTTAAAAAATAAACGTCACATATTCCGTTCACTGTGCCTAGCCGCAGATTAGCAGCACATTCTGTTTAGTGTGCAAAGTTGCAGATTAGCAGCACATTCTGTTTAGTGTGCAAAGTTTAAAAAATAAACGTCACATATTCCGTTCACTGTGCCTAGCCGCAGATTAGCAGCACATTCTGTTTAGTGTGCAAAGTTGCAGATTAGCAGCACATTCTGTTTAGTGTGCAAAGTTGCAGATTAGCAGCACATTCTGTTTAGTGTGCAAAGTTTAAAAAATAAACGTCACATATTCCGTTCACTGTGCCTAGCCGCAGATTAGCAGCACATTCTGTTTAGTGTGCAAAGTTGCAGATTAGCAGCACATTCTGTTTAGTGTGCAAAGTTTAAAAAATAAACGTCACATATTCCGTTCACTGTGCCTAGCTGCAGATTAGCAGCACATTCTGTTTAGTGTGCAAAGTTGCAGATTAGCAGCACATTCTGTTTAGTGTGCAAAGTTGCAGATTAGCAGCACATTCTGTTTAGTGTGCAAAGTTTAAAAAATAAACGTCACATATTCCGTTCACTGTGCCTAGCCGCAGATTAGCAGCACATTCTGTTTAGTGTGCAAAGTTGCAGATTAGCAGCACATTCTGTTTAGTGTGCAAAGTTTAAAAAATAAACGTCACATATTCCGTTCACTGTGCCTAGCCGCAGATTAGCAGCACATTCTGTTTAGTGTGCAAAGTTTAAAAAATAAACGTCACATATTCCGTTCACTGTACCTAGCCGCAGATTAGCAGCACATTCTGTTTAGTGTGCAAAGTTTAAAAAATAAACATCACATATTCCGTTCACTGTGCCTAACCGCAGATTAGCAGCACATTCTGTTTAGTGTGCAAAGTTTAAAAAATAAACGTCACATATTCCGTTCACTGTGCCTAGCCGCAGATTAGCAGCACATATTCCGTGTAATATGAAGAAGGCGGGAAAAAAGGGACGGGGAAGTGGACGTGATCCTGATAGTTCAGGGCGCGGGTCAGGACGCGTAGAAACTGTGCCTGGTGCCAGAGTACAAGAAAGAAAGACATCCATCATACCTAGCTTCATGTCTCAGTTTACAGGGCGTCGCAGGACATCACTCTCGAGGTCAGACCACTGCGAACAGGTGGTCGGTTGGATTTCAGCTGATACTGCTTCCAGTCGGTTAAGCACCACCCTGTCTTCCACCAAGTCCACTCTCAGTAGCCAAGAGTCTGGTCAACACAATCCTCACCCTGATCATCCTTCCTCCCACCATAGAGGGTCTGGCCAAAGAAGTGATCCCACACTGGGATATAGTGAGGAGCTCGTCTCATCACCAATCCTTCATTTGAACCTCTCTCCAAGCAAGCTTGCAGAGGAACATGAGATCTTGTGCCCTGATTCACAACCTCTAGAGGGTACCCAATCACAAGAAGATGACAGAGGGGAACGGCATTTAAGGTCAAAGGAAGTGGATGATGATGATGATGAGACACAGTTGCCATCAAATCAACCACTATTACTGTCTCAAGACCTTGATGAGGAGGATGATACACAGTTGTCAATGACTGAGTATGTGGTGGGATCAAGAAATGAGGAGGATGATCAGAGTGAGGAAGTGGAGAAGGACTTGGTGGACGATGAGGTGACTGACCCCACCTGGGAAGGTGGAGAGCCGAGCGATGACAGCAGTCCTGAGGGTGAGCCATCTGCAGCACCGCAACAGGCTGGAAGAGGCAGTGGTGTGGCTAAAGAAAGAAGGCGGACCGCACCAAACCGGCCCGCAAATGTTCCACGGAGCACCCCCCTTGCGTAAATCTCCCTTGCCAAGGGCTAGGTGTTCCGCGGTATGGCGTTTTTTTAAGGAAAGTGCGGATGACAAAAGAATTGTAGTTTGCAACCTGTGCCACACCAGAATGAGCCGAGGCATGAACACTAGCAACCTCACCACCACCAGCATGATCCGACACATGGCATCCAAGCACCGTAATAAGTGGGAGGAACGCCCGGATCGCCAATCTGTGTCTGCAGGCCACACCACTGCCTCCTCTTCCCCTGTTTTCGGTGCCGGACAATCGCCTGTCGAAGGCGCAGGCCCGCATACCTCCCGCCCTGCACCTGTACCATCTGAAGCACCATCAGCGACCACATCCACTTCCCTGTCCCAGCGCAGCGTCCAAATGTCGTTACCCCAGGCATTTGAGCGCAAGCGAAAATACCCAGCCACCCACCCACAGGCCATAGCACTAACCTCACACCTTTCCAAATTACTGGCCATCGAAATGCTGCCATTTAGGCTTGTGGACACTGAGTCCTTCCGCAGCCTGATGGCAGCAGCTGTCCCTCGGTACGCAGTCCCCAGCTGCCACTACTTTTCCCGGTGTGCCGTCCCCGCCTTACACCACCATGTGTCCCGTAACATCACCCGTGCCCTGACCAACGCAGTTACTGGGAAGGTCCACTTAACGACTGACACATGGACAAGTGCTTGTGGCCAGGGACGCTACATTTCCCTGACGGCACACTGGGTGAATGTCGTGGAGGCTGGGAGCGACTCGGACCCTGGGATGGCACAGGTGCTACCCACGCCGAGGATTGCGGGCCCTACCTCCATCAGGGTTTCCGCCAGCACCTACGTTATTGGCTCCTCCTCCTCCTCCTCCGTTTCCACCTCCGAATTCTCTGCGCACAGCGCCACTCACCCATCAGCCGGTAGCTGGAAGCAGTGTAGCACTGCAGTGGGGAAGCGTCAACAGGCCGTGCTGAAGCTGATCTGCCTTGGGGACAAACAGCACACGGCCTCAGAGCTGTTGCAGGGGATTAGTCACCAGACCGAGCAGTGGCTCTCGCCACTCAACCTGCAACCAGGCATGGTTGTGTGTGATAATGGGCGTAACTTGGTGGCGGCTTTGGAACTCGGCAAGCTCACACACGTACCATGCCTAGCGCATGTATTTAATTTAGTGGTTCAGCGATTTCTAAAAACCTACCCCAATTTGCATGATCTCTTGACCAAGGTGCGCCGCGTGTGTGCACATTTCCGTAAGTCATCAACAGCTTCAGCCGGCCTGTTGAAGCTGCAGCAGCGCTTACAATTGCCAGCTCACCGGCTGCTGTGTGACGTGAGCATGCGCTGGAACTCCACCTTCCACATGTTGGCCCGGCTTTGTGAGCAGCAGAGGGCAGTAGTGGAGTACCAGCTGTTACACGGTCGTCGCCTCTCCGTTCAACTTCCTCTAATCAGAAGTGGGGAATGGATGTCAGACCTCTGTGAGGTTTTACGCAATTTTGAGGAATCGACACAGATGGTGAGCGGCGATAACGCTGTTATCAGTGTAACCATCCCACTTCTGTGTCTACTGAAACGCTCGCTGCTCACAATTAAAACCGACGCTTTGCATGTGGAAGAGGTGGAAATGGGGGAGGAAGAGCTTACACAAGGTGATAGCCAGAGCACCCTCACTTCGTCTTCTCAGCGACAATTGGAGGAGGCAGAGGAGGAGGAGGAGGAGGAAGACACGGTTGCCTCCGCTACAGAGGGTAGCCATGGAACTTTAGTTCCATCTCTTCAGCGTGGGTGTGCAGAAGAGGAGGAAGAGGATGAGGAGATTGAGAGTCATCCTCCTGGTGAGGACAGCGAAATCTTGCCTGTTGGTACTCTGGCACACATGGCTGACTTTATGTTAGGCTGCCTTTCCCGTGACCCACGCGTTATACGCATTTTAGACAACACGGATTACTGGGTGTTCACCCTTCTGAACCCCCGCTACAAAGAGAATTTCTCATCTCTCATTCCTCCGGTGGAGAGGACAAGCAAAATGGTGCAATACCAGAAGGTTCTTGTCGAAAAATTGCTCCAAAATTTTCCATCTGACAACGCTGGCGGCAGAGTACGTGCTACCTTGGCCAACCGAGAAGGGGAGAAAAGGGGAGCACACAGCAGTTCCGACAAAGGCAGGGCAACACTCTCCAAGGCGTGGGACACCTTCATGACACCCCGCCAGCACCCTCACCCTGATGCGCAGCCTAGTGTCACAAGGAGGGAAAAGTTTTGGAAGATGGTAGCAGACCGTGTCAGCGTCCTCAATGATCCCTCTGTGCCTTACAACTACTGGGTGTCCAAGCTGGACACGTGGTATGAACTGGCACTCTACGCCTTGGAGGTGCTGGCCTGCCCTGCCGCCAGCGTTCTGTCTGAGCGGGTATTTAGTGCTGCTGGTGGCATCATAACAGATAAGCGTATCCGCCTTTCCACCGAAAATGCTGATAGGTTGACACTTATAAAAATGAACAAGGCCTGGATTTCCCCTGACTTCTCCACTCCACTGGAGGAAAGCCCCGGGGGAACATAAAGTGACTTTATATATGTTATTTACAATGATGGGAATACTCTGTATTCCCATTCACCCCTTCCACCCAAAAAACGGGTATATGGTTGACTCTTAATCTTCTCATCCTCCTCCTCCTCTTCCATATGCCCAGTGATATAATTTTTATATAGGGCCAGCTCACCAGCGGGCCCAGTGATATAATTTTTATATAGGGCCAGCTCACCAGCGGGCCCTGTGATATAATTTTTATATAGGGCCAGCTCACCAGCGGGCCCTGTTTGACAATTTTTGTATAGGTCAGCTCACCAGCGGGCCTTCTCATATAATGTTTTATTGGGTCAGCTCTCTAGCGGGCCCTCTCATATAATATTTTATAGCGTCAGCTCACTACCGGGCCTTCGCATATAATGTTTAGGATGGTCAGCTCCGCAGCAGACCCTCACCCATAATGTTTTAGATGGTCGGCTCAGCAGCAGACCCTCATTCCTAATGTTTTAGATGGTCAGCTTAGCGGCATGCCCTCGCCCCTAATGTTTTAGAGGGTCACCAGCAGGCCATTAATCCTAATTTTTCAAGGGTGTGTATGATGCCCTCCTTTATGTGTAATAAAGGGTGTATTGGAGTGACATTTCAGTCTAATTTTTGGCAGCCCTTTCACTTAGTGCATAGGCTTTATGAGTTTTGGACCACTACCTGAACTATTGTACCACAATGTGAATGAGGCCCTCCATTTTGTGATATACAGGTTGTATCGGAGTGCCTCAGGTCCTCCCATTGAATTAAATAGGGCTGGGGTGTTCGACAGAGCAGAAGGTAGTTCTTGGCTTCATCCACTAAGTCACTTCGTCACTTTTACTCAATGGATCAGACCCCACTGTTCCGACTATAAATTTTGGACTTAACAAGGGCAAACGGACATGTTGTAAAACCTGTGGTAGCTGTGGCCTCCGTTCCTGAATGCTGTACCTTACCCGGGCCATAACCACGTTGAACACCTGCTTTACGCTGCGCACGTTTCCCTCTTAATCATGGCCCCAGTTCCGAAAAATCGATGAAATTTTTTGCAGAATTTGCAGATGATATACAAGTAAATATACAGCAAATACTGTTTGGTAACAATTTTTCGCCTAAAGTCGTTTTTATCTTCCTTTTTGTGTGTTTTACGGTCAGTCTGTAAAAATGGCGTACTACGGGCGAAACATCGTTCCCAGCAGCGACGTTGGAGTCCAAGATGCATCCAGACATCCTCCCTATGCTGTCCCTGAACCATTTCTGTGGTGTTTCCATCATTTTCTGACCTTTTCCTATGAACCAGGCACCCTCCCCTCATCAGAGCAGGGGGTGCCTGGTGTAATGCTCGAGTCCTCCCATTGACTTCAATGGGGCTTGGGTGCTCGGCCGAGCACTCGAGCCTCCGGGGGCGCTCGGACAGAGCACCCGAACACCCGAGCATTGGGGTGCTCGATCATCACTAGTCATAGCTTAACTTGTGTCCAATGCCTCTGTTTCATGGGTGTGTTGTTACTAGAATACACATTTTTCCCTTGAGAGTAGAAACTGTGTCTCTCATCAGTAACTGCAATGTGCACAGTGTGTGTGGTATATAAGGGAAGGACTAGGAATAATGGGAACATCTGCACTCACAACAAACACCTTATACAACTCTATCCAAACACCATGATGTTTAGGTCCCCCAATGTGAAATCCCCCACCAGAAACCAAGTACTATTGCTGTCATTATGCCACTAGTCCATTCCCTGCTAAGGTCATATGACAACTTACAGACAGTTTAATAATAATAATGATGAACCCTCCCTGCCACCAGCTCAGCATATCCTCTGAGATGGAATCTTCTCCCATGCTGCTTTATGCAATGGCCGTGATTATCCTCCACCACACTGCCATGTGTGGTCAGTACACCACATAGTGTGCAATGCATAGCCACAAACTGCCACATCCACATCAGGGGGTGCAGCAACAGCGGTGACTGATTTTTTTGGTGGGTGTTTGACTTTAACATGTTTCACATAAATGTCATGGTGTCTGTGTTTCATGTATGTTATCAGGGCATTTGTGCCAAGGTGTGTTCTCTCCTTTCCCCTTTTCACTGACTTGTCCCACATTTTGCACAGTAACCGTCACTGATGACTGTGCTGTGCCTGCCCCAAGAGAAAAATAATCCCACACTCAGGACTTCAGAGAGAGAGGGGAAAAGTGGAGAAGAATAGCCTCTTTCTTCTTCTCCAACACATTCCCCTTCACTGGATGGGACAGAGTATATTTGTTACTGTTGCTGCTACTGCCTTAGAATCAGCACTGTAGCACTAGGACCAGGAGTATTACTGCTGCTGTCAAGTGGAACCTGTCCTAGTCCCGCATCACATTCTCACTGTATCCGCATTGGTCTGTGACACACTCGCCTGCTCTTCAGCATCCTGCTGAGGAGTGAAAAAGTGGGCAATCACGTGGTTATAGCTGATTTTTTTCCCTTTGAGCTTAGACCACTGATGGGAACAACTCTTCATATTTCCAGTATTTAGTTTCCAGAGGTTTCATGAACATTCAGATGTGAACTTGAATTAAATAGTACAAAGATACTGTGGTTCAGTCATGATGCCAACTAACTGTGCCACAAGAGACAAATAAAACTTCATCATATACACATTAATTTAAGTGTTTTTTGTAATCCTTTGAATGATGGATATGTTTCCAATGCATTGCAGACCTCTAGCATTCAAGTGGTTAATTAACGAATTAACTTAGTTAACTTTTATTTTTCTCCTGTGGTGCAGTTAGTTTGCCCCACAAATGCTCCTATTTCTCTTTGGACATGTAAACCTATATCATTTTGTAGTGAATACCACATGTGTACTGCCCCAACAGTAAACAAGCTTTTCCTTTGCCAAATGTGACATTCCCTTTCTTATAGTCTTAGTGGATGACCTTGTGTTGCACCGTTAATCGCTTGAGGACCAGGATGGTGTACAACGTATTATGAAGCAATGCATTGCACACCCCTCTGGCCCTATGAGGTATAAGGAAACACCATCTGAGATTTCCTTGTATTGGTTTTGTTAGCCTCATTTTAGGGCACCAATCAGAAGATTCATTTTAAGATGGTTTTTATAACATTGAATAATTTATTATTGTCACTTTTGTCATTATTTAACAAACAAACATATCTTAAAGGGTATAAAATATTTTAAATATACAGTATCTATCTATCTATCTATCTATCTATCTATCTATCTATCTGTATTATATATATATATATATATATATATATATATATATATATATATATATATATATATATATATATATATGTATATATATTAGGGTTTATCTCCTGAGTAAAACAAAGGTACTACCTCTGCTGAGTGATATTTTAGTCACAAGTTATTGTTGCTCAAATTTAAATTTTTTTTAGATACAGTATATAAATTGCCTGAAATTGTACAGTGACGCTGTTGCTACACCATCCTATGGAGGTTTATGGTCAACTGACCAGAGCTGTCCATAGGATGGTGTAGCATTTATTGTTATTATTCTTTATTTATATAGAGCCAACTAATTCTGCAGCGCTGTACAATAGGGAATAGACATACCAAGATATTAAACTGTACAATTTCAGGCCATTTTGATACTGCATCTGAAAAAAAATATTCAGATTTGAGCTGCAATAACTTTTGAATAAAAGACCTATCAGCAGTGGGAGTGCCTATGTTTTTCTCAAGAGGATAAATACTGCAATATATATTTTTCCATATTAAGTATTAATATCCCTTTAAGAGACAGAAAAATTAAAATAATGGATAACTTTAGTTATGAGGAATGACTTGCATCTGTTTTCAACCTCTATAACTATGTAATCATTAGTAGCAAATGAGAAAGATGTGTATAAAAGGTGTTTGAGCGGGGCTGCAAAGTTGGAACAATTCTGGAGAAAATCAATTGCAGGCGCTTCCTAAAGGAAGGTCTCTCATGGATTCTGGAGTCAATCAGAATACAATATGAGACCAGTTCCTCTAACTCTCTGGGATGGTCCTGGGTTGCAATATCATCTTTAATCATATACGGAAGCCCATTAGAGAAAGCAGCCACGAGAGCTTCATTATTCCAACCAACCTCGGCCTCTGAAGTAATGGAACATTTGCCCCAAGAGAGCCCAATGGAGACTAGTGGTTTATCATATGAATATCCGGAGATGCTGAGACACCACCTAAGGTATGTTCCCTTTAAGACCTTAGGTGCGGTCGTCCTGGATGTGTGGGACAATTTCACAGTAGATGCCCTGCCTTACCGCAGTAAAGGCACAGGCCCTCCCTCCTCCTCAAGGCCCTTTCCACAACTGAAAGACAAGTGAACCCAATCCGAATGGGCTCCACATCGCCTGGGTTTGGAGAGTAGGAGGTGCGGGAGGAGAGGGAGGTACGGGTGGGGATGAAAGGCTCGGAGTTAAATGGATGGGACGCCTCCGCAGGCACTCCCTAAAGGAAGGTCTCTCATGGATTCTGGAGTCAATCAGAATACAATATGAGTCCAGTTCCTCTAAATCTCTGGGAAGGTCCCGGGCTGCAATATGATCTTTAACAGTATACAAAAGCCCATTAGAGAAAGCAGCCATGAGAGCTTCATTGTTCCAACCAACCTCGGCTGCCAAAAAAATCCCCAAATTCACATTGATTTAAATGAGGTTTTAACCCCTTGAATGCTAAAGAGACATTTGAAGAATTCTTTACCACTTAAGGGGGGTCATGCACTAAGGCATGAGAAGGAGGTGGTTGAGTGAAGATGACTTCTCCAGTGAAATCACTTCTCTAGTTCCTATATTATTCCATGGAGCCTATTCACTAAGATCTCCAAAGTTGGAGAAATCTTAGTGCATTGTGTCTATAGAATAACATAGGAATTGGAGAAGTGATAAACTGGAGATGTGAGCTCCACTTTATCACCTCCTTATTACGTCTTAGTGCATCTCTCTCCCATGGAGTTAAAAGCCCCATTCAAACCATAAGGTTTGTTTACATAGTAACATAGTAAATTAGGTTGAAAAAAGACACAAGTCCATCAAGTTCAACCTTTGCCTCATACCTCAGTAACTGAGAATTGTATAGCTTTCCTGCTACCAATTAAATTAGTCTTTATCAGACCTTCCTGATCAGCCTACTGATAAACAGTATAACTCTGTATGTTCCCTTTTGAAGGAAATGTATCTAATCTTCTCTTAAATGTATCCATTGTAACTGCCATAACTACCTCCCTGGGCAATGAATTCCACAAGTTGACAGACCTTACCATAAAATAACCCTTCCTCTGCTGAAGTTTAAACCTCCTTTCCTCTAATCCCAAGGGGTGTCCCCTGGTCACCTGATCAGGCCTTGGAATAAATAGCTCAACGCAGAGATCCTTGTATTGACCTCTCATATACTTGTACAATGTGATAAGGTCTCCTCTTAGTCGTCTTTTCTCTAGAGTAAATAAACCAAGTTTGTTTAGTCGTTCCTCATATGTCAAGTCCTCCATTCCCTTAATTAATTTTGTTGCTCTCCACTGTACCCTATCTAGTTGTAGTATATCCTTTTTCAGAACCGGTGCCCAAAATTGCACTGCATACTCAAGGTGAGGTCTTACCAATGATTTGTATAATGGCAAAATAATGTTATCCACTCTTGCTTCGATACCTCTTTTTATGCAAGACAGGACTTTGTTTGCCTTTGCTACTGCTGTTTGACACTGGTCACTGTTTCCAAGTTTGTAGTTGACAAGGACACCCAGGTCTTTTCCTAGCAATAAGTAACCTAAAATTATTCCATTAATTTTATAAGTAGCCTTGGGATTGTTTCCTCCCAAATGCATGACTTTACACTTCCCCACATTAAACTTCATATTCCACATGTTTGCCCAATCTGCCATTGTATGTAAGTCCCTCTGTAGAGAGAAAATATCCTGTTCTTTAAGTCATTTGTATGACAGATAAGATCTAAGTCAGTAAGTGTATTACTATTAGTACCCACAACTCATGTTATTTTATAATAATAGTAATTTGTGTTTTTTATAGGGCTTTTCTCCCTGTGAGACATCAAAGCGCTTTACAAATCTATAAACAGACATAACATTTAAGGGTTCCTTATGGTCACATGAGTTGATTGAATGCCTGATAAAAAACATGGGTCTTTAGCTTTTTTTTAAAAGTCTGTAATGATGGTGCCTCTCTGATTGAGGATGGTAAAGAGTTCCAGAATGTGGGGGCAGCGTGGCTGAATGCCCGGGAACCTGAGGCTGTCTTTATTCTGGGCACTGACAGAAGGGATCTGTTGGCTGACCGCAGTGAGCGGGTTTGAATATAGGGTGTCAGGAGCTCTTTGAGGTACTGTGGACCTTGATTATTTAAGACTTTGAAGGTCAGCAGGCCAATTTTAAAATATGTTCGCCATTTAATTGGAAGCCAACACAGGGAGTAGAGAACGGGTGTTATGTGACATGAGCGAGTTTTATTGGTCAGTAGTCTGGCTGATGCATTTTGTATTGTCTGTAGGCGATGGAGTTCTTTTTCTGGGAGGCCCAAGTAAAGTGCATTACAGTGATCTAGACGAGAAGACACAAATGCATGGACTAATGTTGGCATATCATCCGGCGGAATTAAGTGTTGTATCCTGGATATGTTTCTCAGATGAAAGAAGGCAGATTTTATTACAGAAGAGATCTGCTGTTTAGATGACAGTCCAGAGTCAATCATCACTCCGAGACTTCGTACCTCTGTTGAACTAATGAGTTCAGAGACTCCAATTTCCAGGCCAGTTGGGTGATCCTGAGATATTTTTGTTGCCCGGGGGCCCCTCACCAAGAGTAACTCTGTTTTGTCAGGGTTCACTTTAAAACAACTAGCATTCATTCACTCTATGAGGTCTGCTAAGTAACTGCTGATGAGGCGTGTTGGGTCTTTATTATCTGGAGCAAAGGAGAAGTAGAGTTGTGTGTCATCTGCGTAACAATGATATCTTAGACTGTGTCTTCTGATGATGTCTCCCAGTGGTAGTAAGCAAATTGCAAATAGCATAGGAGACAAGATGGAACCTTGTGGAACTCCGCAAGCTAATTCTGTTGATGTTGATGAACAAGATCCTGATGTTACGCTCTGTGATCTACCAGTGAGGAAAGATTTAAACCAGTTAAGAACTGTGCCTCCTAGACCACAGATGTGCTGCAAGCGCGCTATTAAAATCCCATGGTCAATGGTGTCAAATGCAGCTGAGAGATCCAGGAGGATTAGGATGGAGTAATCACCTTCTTCTCTCGCCAAAAGGAGATCATTTAGCACTCTGACTAACGCTGTTTCCGTGCTGAGGCGGCATCTGAAACCTGACTGGAAAGGATCAAAGATGTTATAGCTTGATAGATGGGCCTCCAGTTGAGTTGCCACTACTTTTTCAATGATTTTCCCCAGAAATGGAAGATTGGATACTGGTCTGTAATTTGCTATGCAGTCTGGGTCTAGTGAGGGTTTCTTTAGGAGGGGTTTTACCACTGCTTCTTTTAGAGAATCCAGGAAGATTCCAGTTTTTAGTGAGCACTCCACTATTTTGTGAGGGCTGGGGCAAGTGTTTCAGGACATGCAGATATAAGACGAGTTGGGGCAGGGTCTAAGTCACATGTAGTGGTGTGCAACTTTTGCATGCTTCTTTTAACTTCCTCTATACCCACATTTGTAAAAGTAGACCATAAAGTGGGGGAATCTGGTCTTCCACTGTAGTGGTTCTGGGGGGTAACTGGTTGTCCTGCTGTGATGGAGGCTCGGATGGAGGAAATCTTGTCTGTGAAGAAGATTGCAAATTCTTCACACTTATCTTGAGAAAAGTTGGTGGGTATATGCATGCATGCTGGTTTGCAGAGCCTTTCTACAGTGCAAAACAGTTGCCAGGGTCTGTTGTGGGGAAGTATGATTTTGTGTGACAAAAATTAGGATTTCTTCTGAGTTATCTTAAATTGATATTCATTGTGGTGATTGGTAAGAGCAACTTCGTCCTCTGGGTCATGTGTCCTGCGCCACCTTCTCTCGAGTTTATGGCATGTTCTCTTCAATTCTCTGATGGTGTTATCAAACAAAGGTTCATTATTGTGAGTGCTTATTAGGGTGTCCCTTATGGTTTTGTTGTAGAGTTGGACTAAGGAGCCAGGGTCTTCACAAGTGTCCATCAGTTCACTTAGATCCATATTTGATGTTACGTCCAGGGTCACCCCTTTTAATGAGTGGTGTTTGACCAGGTTCTGAGGCTGTGGTCTGGCTGATTGTGATCCAATGGAAAAGTGTATGGAGTGGTGGTCTGACCATACAACTGGATTTACAGTTACTGGCGACACTTCTAGTCCACATTGGAACACTAGATCAAGTGTATGACCTTTTCTGTGGGTGGAAGCGGCAACTATTTGTATGAAGCCAAGTGCACTCATCAGTCTGAGGAGGTCCTGCCCAAGTTGGGATAGTGTGTCATCAATTCAAGTGTTGAAGTCTCCCAATATAATCCATCTAGGGTGTTCAAGGATTAAACCAGTCAAAAGGTCTGAGAGTTCTTCAAGAAATCTCTTCCCGTCTCCTGAGGGTCTGTATATTAACAGTATCTGAAATTCTCTATCTATTGAGATGCTATCAGCTACGCATTCAAAAGACTGGGATGTGTGGACTGATATTGGCTTGGGGTTTAAGAATGATTTGACACAGATCATTACTCCACCTCCCTTGCGCTCTTGCCTCGGGCGGTGGAACACTGTATAATTGCCTGGAACAGCTGCTACTAGGATAGGCCCCACATTGTCATCTAGCCACGATTCTGTGATGCACCTAATTCACATGTTTCAATAAGGTTGGCGATAATAGCTGTTTTGTTCTTTATTGATCTGGCATTGCACAGGATTGATCTGATAGGACAGTCTTGGGGTTCTGAGTTCTTGCTCTGTACTTTGGAAACAATGTGTCTTCTTATGGGGATCACACAAAGATGTTTCCTTGATTTGAATGTGCGCTTTTTGTGGCTTCTGGATTGAATCACTTCAATTGGGTTTGCAGGTAGAAGTGGCGGAGTGGCTATGATAGTGTCAGGAGATTGAACTTGAAGTTTTGATTTTCCACCACGGCAGCCCCTGTGAGTGCCTTTGAAGATGCCAAGCGATTTTAAGGTAACCACTTGCGAGGGGCTGAGTGGAGAGACCACTTTTTGGGGTTGTAGGGAATACATATATGAGGCAGAACAGATAATCATTCCCTCAGCAGTGAGGGGTTTAAAATAACATCTGAGGATTACAGGGATGTCAGCTGTGGGGAATGATCACATTGTCCTGTTCTTTAGGATGCAGGCAAGTGTGAGGTGTGGAATTTTGCACTTCAGGATGCTTTGTAGATAAAAGATAAGAAAGCATGCATGTAGGTCGGATTACAGTTTCAAACATGTTTCAGTGAAAAATATAGTTGATTTTTTTTTTCTTTTTGTTTCTTTGTTTATCTGAACTCATTTACGTACAATTTATGACTATCACTTCTCCGGCTCCTATTAAGATTGTTGTAGTTGTGGCAGTCAATGGAGAAGATTCACTAAGCGTTGATAAAGAGGTGATAGAGTAGAGAAGACTTCTCCAGTTTATAACTTCTCCAATTCCTATGTTAGTCAGTGGAGCCTATGAACTAAGATCTCTTCAACTTTGGAGATCTTAGTGAATAGGCGCCATAGAATAACATAGGAATTGGACAAGTGATAATGTGGAGATGACTTCTCCAGTTTATCACCTCTTTATCACCACTTAATGAATCTCCCCCAAAGAGTTTTGGAAAAGGCAGAAATGGCTGCTTTTGCAGAGTATATGTATGGCTAAATATTATGCCTAAAAAACAAAGAGAGAATTTTTATAGAAGCTAGAATGGAGTACAGTATATTATGTATTAAAGGGATAGTAATACTTAACCCTATGAGTGCCAGAGTGTATGGAACGCATTGCGAAGCAATGCGTTCCGTACCCCTCTGGCACTCAAAGGGTTAATAATTACTAATCTCTATATTAAAGTCATATTAAAAATAAATGTATTGCCCCCAGTGTCATCTATCAAACCTTTATGGTTTGAGAGATAATCGCTTTTAAAGTTCCCCCTCCCTCCCCCTTCCCCAAAATCAGTGTTATAGCTGACTGAAGGGACATCCGGTCTTACGATCATCAGGCGGCTCTGCAGCAGAGCCAAGATTGCATTAATAAAAAAAAATCTTTCACTAAAACGGTCTTCTACGTGTGCTTACAAACCAAACACAAACCAAGCACACGTCGAAGACCATTTCAGTGCAAGATTTTTTTTTTAATTAATGCGATCTTGGCTCTGCTGCAGAGCCGTCTGATGGTCGTATGACTAGCTTCCCTGCAGTCAGCTAGAACGCTGACTTCGGGGAAGGGGGAGGGAGATGGGAAGTTTAGGAGCGATTATCTCTCAAATCATAAAAGTTTGAGAGATGACACTGGGGACAATACATTTCTTTTTAATATGACTTCAATACAGGGGTTAGTAATTATTAAGTATTACTATCCCTTTAACTCTTTGAGTGCCAAAGATGTATCCAACGATACCCCTCTGGCACTCAGAGTGTTAATATAAGTTTAAGTGTTGGAATTCCTTTCACCCTGTGAGTGCAATGCGTTGTGTACTCAAAGGGTTAATAACTATAATGAAAATAACTTTTCGTGCACACTGAGGCACTGATTTAGGTGTGTACTGTTTTCCTCTTTGGGGCATGGCGTTATAAAAATGACTTGCAGTTCAAGTGTAGATTGGATATTCCCTAGTCACTTACTTTAAATGGGCACTGGCAACAGTCTTGGGAATGAATTCATCAGGGAGAATCACTGGCGTCATGATCTATTCATTAGAGAATAGGGTGGAAAATTTTATTTTTTTTTTCTTCCTTAAACAGGACAATCCTTTCCTTTTTGGCATTATTAGATGGGAAATGCCTGCAATTTATCTTTGACTTCTTTTGTGCTGAGGTCTTTCAATAAGACATATATCAAGTAAATACAGTTGACATAGGTTAAAGAGAAATTAGCACATCCTAGTGAGAACTCACACTTGCCTTAACAGAGTCAGAATGTCCTATTGGCCCCTCTGAATCATCCTTGCTCCTTGACTCAAGGTAAAATGTTGTCAACCAGTACTGGATGTTATGTCTACGGAGGTGGCCATAGCAGCTGTAAGCAGAACCACAGGACAGAAACTCCTCCCCATGTGCATGGTAATTTTAGCCATTTAAGGACCATGGAGGTGGAATGTGTTGCTTCTCCATACACTGCGCGTCCATCTGGTACTTAAAGGGATAGTAATGTTTAGAAAGTACAGCAGCTCAAATAGTTTCCTGTACTGAATAGTCCTGATGACTGACGCTCTCATAGATCATAACGTTATAGTTATGCGGCAATCGTACAAGGAATATTACCCCTCCTGCTCCTTGTCCCATTCTGAAGCCTCCTCCCGTGAGATCTGAAGTCCAGTTGCTTGACCAGACAGATCACAATGAGGGACAATCTTCCCTTTGTCAATATAAGGTAAACCTGCCCTCCTTGATGAAGGAGGACAGGTTTTTCCTAATACTGACAGTAGATTGTACCTCGTCACGATCTACTGTCAGATCTGGGGGGAAGAGGCTTCAGAATGGGAAAAAGAGGGGGAGGGGTAATATCTGTTGTACGATTGCTGCATAATTATCACGTTATGATCTTTGAGAGAGTCAGACATCAGGACTATTCAGTATAGGAAGTTATCACCTTTAAGTGGTGATGTAGGCGTATTCACTTTGCCAGCTTCCTTTATGACATGACATCTAGGACTGCTTGATGATGGTATCTTCCAGTGGGGCCACTAGGATTTTCTGATGAGAGTTTTTTTAGGTGTTAAAGGGATAGCAATGTTTCATAATAAAATCATCTCTAATTAATCATCATAGTATTTGGACTCTGGAAAGTGTTATTTCAATTCTGTCAGAGTTGTAGTACAAGAGTAATTCAATGACAACGTATCCCCCTCCCGCCCCTTTTACTGATGTAACACTGCTCAGCCAGAGCAGAAGGGAGGTGCCCAGATAGACTGCAGAGAGGGACAATCTTCAATTAAGATAAGGGAAAAACCTGGAAAACTTGTCAAGGGGGGCAGGGATTTCATTGTTCTCATAGGAAGAAGATTGTCCCCTTCTGTTATCTGTCTGGTCTATGGACTGTATTCCACATCTGAGAAGAGATGGCTTACACTAGGTAAAAGGGGCGGGAGGGGAAACTTTGATTGTGAATATTTCTCAAACCATAAAGGTCTGAGAGATAATACTTATATCATTCTCCATGTTTTTTTAATGCCTACAAAATAAAATAAAGATAAAACGAAGTATTACTATCCTTTAAGAAAAGTGTGATTCACACAGACTTTGAAATATTCCAAGATGCTTTACCATTTGAGTGCTTTGCAATGCATTAGATAGCTTTCTGGCACTCAGTGGGTGGCTGTCATTGTGAGGTTTTGGATATATTCATAAAGAATACAATGGAACCAGAAAATTAGCATTTCCATTTATTTTATGGGGTTTTTTACTCTTTGAATGATAGAGAAGTGTCTAACATATTTTACCCAATAGGGTTAAATGCACCATTTGAATTAAAGGGAATGTTTATTAATTGGCCATGGTGCTGCTGGTTTCACTATAGTTGCCAGAGTTACTTACTGTTGTGTCCTTGTACTGACATATGGTAAGGAAGATGGACAAATGTGTAGAACTGCTTCAATCCTTATTGTTACCCCATAGTGAATACTAAAGCTGCTGCTTTCAGTTGTTATGGAAAACAATGAGGGAGATTTATAAAAAAAAAAAAGTGTTCTTGTTCATTTTTGCAAATGGATCCTTAAAATTTCCTTATTTTAAGTGTTGGTATTTATAATGTATTCTAGGTACATTTATAGATGTGGTGGCAGTAAAGAATAAGAACAGGTCAGACATGGCCTTAAATATTTGGAAAAAATTATGTTGCCAAATTGTCACAAATAACAACATTTCTTTATAAATATGATTAGCCACTTTTTACAAACTTTCTTACACCATTTTATAAAAAAAAAGTACTACACAGTGTTATGTCCTCCTAAACTGGGATAGTAATACTTCGTTTTATATTTATTTTATTTTGTAGGCATTAAAAAAACATGAAGAACGATATCAGTCTTATCTCTCAAACCTTTATGGTTTAAGAGATATTCACAAGCAAAGTTTCCCCTCCCGCCCCTTTTACCTAGTGTAAGCCATCTCTTCTCAGATGTGGAATGCAGTCCATAGACCAGACAGATAACAGCAGGGGACAATCTTCTTCCTATGAGAACAATGAAAGCCCTGCCCCCCTTGACAAGTTTTTCAGGTTTTTCCCTTATCTTAATTGAAGATTGTCCCTCTCTGCAATCTACCTGGGCACCTCCCTTCTGATCTGGCTGAACAGTGTTCCATCAGTAAAAGGGGTGGGAGGGGGATACTTTGTCATTGAATTACTCTTGAACTACAACTCTGACAGAATTGAAATAACACTCTCCAAAGTCCAAATACTATGATGATTAATTAGAGCTGCTTTTATTATGAAACATTACTATCCCTTTAAAGGAGATGTATCACCTCATAATTTTTTTTTACCATAGGTTTAGTTAATAAAGTAGCATTAGGAAAGCTGTTTTTTTTCTAAATGTAAGATATTGCATCTTCTATGCTGTTAATTTCTGTAAATTGGGCAAGCTGTATCATCGGCACAGCTCTTCTTCTCCTCCCACACCCCTCCTAGCTGCCCCAGGGATCATGTTCAGGCTTCCCTTCGTTGTGGTGTGAAGGCAACCTCAGTATAATGCTAACCGGAGCTTGTTGTAACGATAGAAGCCTTTCACACCACACCACACCGAAGGGAATCGTGAATGCACTCCATGGGGCACCTGAGAGGGAGGTGGGAGGAGAATTAGGAAGACAAGAAGAGCCGTGCCAAAGAATCAGCGTGTTGCATTATGCTGACCGGCACAGCTTGAAGATTAAATATATTTAGGAAATTTAGGAAAAATAAACTGAAAAACCTGTCAAGGGGGGGGGGGGCAGGGCTTTCATTGTTCTCATAGGAAGAGATTGTCCCCTTCTGTTATCTGTCTGGTCTTACAACCAGATTCCACATCTGAGAAGAGATGGCTTACACTAAGTAAAAGGGGCGGGAGGGGAAAATTTGCTTGTGAATATCTCTTAAACCATAAAGGTTTGAGAGATAAGACTTATATCATTCTTCATGTTTTTTTAATGCCTACAAAATAAAATAAAGTTAAAACGAAGTATTACTATCCCTTTCAATCCACTTTTATAAATCTCCCCCAATATTCTTGGACCAAATTTCCCTGGAGGTCCCCTCCCCATGCCGGCAAAAGATCTGCCTTGATCTCATAGTAAGTAATAATAACTTGCTCCAGCAGACCTCTTACCTTTTTCCTGAGGAGACGTTACCTTGACAAAGATATTTTGAATAACTCAAGAAAATGTAAACCAGTGAAGATGGGGGTTGTAGTCCAACAGCAGCACGAGGGCTGAACATTGCCCACACTTGGCATAAATATGCATACCACATCAGAAACATTTCTAATTACCGGGCTGCTAAATAAAGATGGATGAACATTTTCACTACAAATACTGAAACAAAAAATGCAACTTTCTGCCTTCCACAGGAATTCCCACAAAAAGTGCTGTTTTCTGATTACTCTTTTTGTTGCTTTGAAATCAATAATTATAGAGGTAATAAAGAGGTGATAAAGAAGGATAACTTATCCAGTGTTTTAAATTCTTCAGTTTTTTTCTGTGGAGCCTATGCACTAAGGTCTCTAAATGTGGAAAATCTTAGTGCATAGAATAACATAGGAATTGGAGAAGTTATTAGACTGGAGAAGTCATCTCCACATTATCACTAGTGATGAGCGAGCACCCCAATGCTCGGGTGTTCGGGTGCTCTGACCGAGCACCCCCTGAGGCTCGAGTGCTCGGCCGAGCACCCGAGCCCCATTGAAGTCAATGGGAGGACTCGAGCATTACACCAGGCACCCCCTGCTCTGATGAGGGGAGGGTGCCTGGTCCATAGGAAAAGGGCAGAAAATGATGGAAACACCACAGAAATGGTTCAGGGACAGCATAGGGAAGATGTCTGGATGCATCTTGGACTCCAACATCGCTGCTGGGAACGATCTTTCGCCCGTAGTACGCCATTTTTACAGACTGACCGTAAAACACACAAAAAGGAAAATAAAAACGACTTTAGGCGAAAAATTGTTACCAAACAATATTTGCTGTATATTTACTTGTATATCATCTGCAAATTCTCCCAAAAATTTCCTTGATTTTCTGAAGTGAGGCCATGATTAAGAGGGAAACGTGCGCAGAGGCAAATTCTCCCAAAAATTTCCTTGATTTTCAGAACTGAGGCCATGATTAAGAGGGAAACGTGCGCAGAGGCAAATTCTCCCAAAAATGTCCTTGATTTTCTGAACTGAGGCCATGATTAAGAGGGAAACGTGCGCAGAGGAAAATTCTCCCAAAAATTTCCTTGATTTTATTGAACTGAGGCCATGATTAAGAGGGAAACGTGCGCTGAGCTGACCATCTAAAACATTATGGGTGAGGGTCTGCTGCAGAGCTGACCATCCTAAACATTATATGGGAAGGCCCGCTAGTGAGCTGACGCTATAAAACATTATATGAGAGGGCCCGCTAGAGAGCTGACCCAATAAAACATTATATGAGAAGGCCCGCTGGTGAGCTGACCTATATAAAAATTGTCAAACAGGGCCCGCTGGTGAGCTGGCCCTATATAAAAATTATATCACAGGACCCGCTGGTGAGCTGGCCCTATATAAAAATTATATCACAGGGCCCGCTGGTGAGCTGGCCCTATATAAAAATTATATCCCAGGGCATATGGAAGAGGAGGAGGAGGATGAGAAGATTAAGAGTCAACCATATACCCGTTTTTTGGGTGGAAGGGGTGAATGGGAATACAGAGTATTCCCATCATTGTAAATAACATATATAAAGTGAGTTTATGTTCCCCCGGGGCTTTCCTCCAGTGGAGTGGAGAAGTCAGGGGAAATCCAGGCCTTGTTCATTTTTATAAGTGTCAACCTATCAGCATTGTCGGTGGAAAGGCGGATACGCTTATCTGTTATGATGCCACCAGCAGCACTAAATACCCGCTCAGACAGAACGCTGGCGGCAGGGGAGGCCAGCACCTCCAAGGCGTAGAGTGCCAGTTCATACCACGTGTCCAGCTTGGACACCCAGTAGTTGTAAGGCACAGAGGGATCATTGAGGACGCTGACACGGTCTGCTACGTACTCCTTCACCATCTTCCAAAACTTTTCCCTCCTTGTGACACTAGGCTGCGCATCAGGGTGAGGGTGCTGGCGGGGTGTCATGAAGGTGTCCCACGCCTTGGAGAGTGTTGCCCTGCCTTTGTCGGAACTGCTGTGTGCTCCCCTTTTCTCCCCTTCTCGGTTGGCCAAGGTAGCACGTACTCTGCCGCCAGCGTTGTCAGATGGAAAATTTTGGAGCAATTTTTCAACAAGAACCTTCTGGTATTGCACCATTTTGCTTGTCCTCTCCACCGGAGGAATGAGAGATGAGAAATTCTCTTTGTAGCGGGGGTCCAGAAGGGTGAACACCCAGTAATCCGTGTTGTTTAAAATGCGTATAACGCGTGGGTCACGGGAAAGGCAGCCTAACATAAAGTCGGCCATGTGTGCCAGAGTACCAACAGTCAAGATTTCGCTGTCCTCACCAGGAGGATGACTCTCAATATCCTCATCCTCTTCCTCCTCTTCTGCCCACCCACGCTGAAGAGATGGAACTAAAGTTCCATGGCTACCCTCTGTAGCGGAGGCAACCGTGTCTTCCTCCTCCTCCTCCTCCTCCTCCGCCTCCTCCAATTGTCGCTGAGAAGACGAAGTGAGGGTGCTCTGGCTATCACCTTGTGTAAGCTCTTCCTCCCCCATTTCCACCTCTTCCACATGCAAAGCGTCGGTTTTAATTGTGAGCAGCGAGTGTTTCAGTAGACACAGAAGTGGGATGGTTACACTGATAATAGCGTTATCGCCGCTCACCATCTGTGTCGATTCCTCAAAATTGCGTAAAACCTCGCAGAGGTCTGACATCCATTCCCACTCCTCACTTCTGATTACAGGAAGTTGAACGGAGAGGCGACGACCGTGTAACAGCTGGTACTCCACTACTGCCCTCTGCTGCTCACAAAGCCGGGCCAACATGTGGAAGGTGGAGTTCCAGCGCGTGCTCACGTCACACAGCAGCCGGTGAGCTGGCAATTGTAAGCGCTGCTGCAGCTTCAACAGGCCGGCCGAAGCTGTAGATGACTTACGGAAATGTGCACACACGCGGCACACCTTGGTCAAGAGATCATGCACATTGGGGTAGGTTTTTAGAAATCGCTGCACCACTAAATTAAATACATGCGCTAGGCATGTGTGAGCTTGCCGAGCTCCAAAGCCGCCACCAAGTTACGCCCATTATCACACACAACCATGCCTGGTTGCAGGTTGAGTGGCGAGAGCCACTGCTCGGTCTGGTGACTAATCCCCTGCAACAGCTCTGAGGCCGTGTGCTGTTTGTCCCCAAGGCAGATCAGCTTCAGCACGGCCTGTTGACGCTTCCCCACTGCAGTGCTACACTGCTTCCAGCTACTGGCTGATGGGGGAGTGGCGCTGCGTGTAGAGAATTCGGAGGTGGAAACGGAGGAGGAGGAGCCAATAACGTAGGTGCTGGTGGAAACCCTGATGGAGGTAGGGCCCGCAATCCTCGGCGTGGGTAGCACCCGTGCCATCCCAGGGTCCGAGTCGCTCCCAGCCTCCACGACATTCACCCAGTGTGCCGTCAGGGAAATGTAGCGTCCCTGGCCACAAGCACTTGTCCATGTGTCAGTCGTTAAGTGGACCTTCCCAGTAACTGCGTTGGTCAGGGCACGGGTGATGTTACGGGACACATGGTGGTGTAATGCGGGGATGGCACACCGGGAAAAGTAGTGGCGGCTGGGGACCGCGTACCGAGGGACAGCTGCTGCCATCAGGCTGCGGAAGGACTCAGTGTCCACAAGCCTAAATGGCAGCATTTCGATGGCCAGTAATTTGGAAAGGTGTGAGGTTAGTGCTATGGCCTGTGGGTGGGTGGCTGGGTACTTTCTCTTGCGCTCAAATGCCTGGGGTAACGACATTTGGACGCTGCGCTGGGACAGGGAAGTGGATGTGGTCGCTGATGGTGCTTCAGATGGTACAGGTGCAGGGCGGGAGTTATGCGGGCCTGCGCCTTCGACAGGCGATTGGCCGGCACCGAAAACAGGGGAAGAGGAGGCAGTGGTGTGGCCTGCAGACACAGATGGGCGATCCAGGCGTTCCTCCCACTTACTACGGTGCTTGGATGCCATGTGTCGGATCATGCTGGTGGTGGTGAGGTTTCTAGTGTTCATGCCTCGGCTCATTCTGGTGTGGCACAGGTTGCAAACTACAATTCTTTTGTCATCCGCACTTTCCTTAAAAAAACGCCATACCGCGGAACACCTACCCTTTGGCAAGGTAGATTTACGCAAGGGGGTGCTCCGTGGAACATTTGCGGGCCGGTTTGGTGCGGTCCGCCTTCTTTCTGTAGCCACACCACTGCCTCTTCCAGCCTGTTGCGGTGCTGCAGATGGCTCACCCTCAGGACTGCTGTCATCGCTCGGCTCTACACCTTCCCAGGTGGGGTCAGTCACCTCATCGTCCACCAAGTCCTCCTCCACTTCCTCACTCTGATCATCCTCCTCAAGTCTTGATCCCACCACATACTCAGTCATTGACAACTGTATAACATTCTCCTCAACAAGGTCTTGAGACGGAAATAGTGGTTGATTTAATGGCAACTGTGTCTCATCATCATCATCATCATCCACTACTTCCTTTGACCTTAAATGCCGTTCACATCTGTCATCTTCTTGTGATTGGGTAGCCTCTAGAGGTTGTGAATCAGGGCACAAGATGTCATGTTCCTCTGCAAGCGTGCTTGGAGAGAGGGTCAAATGAAGGATTGGTGATGAGACGAGCTCCTCACTATATCCCAGTGTGGGATCACTTCTTTGACCAGACCGTGTATGGTGGGAGGAAGGATGATCAGAGTGAGGATTATGTTGACCAGACTCTTGGCTACTGAGAGTGGACTTGGTGGAAGACAGGGTGGTGCTTAACCGACTGGAAGCAGTATCAGCTGTCATCCAACCGACCACCTGTTCGCAGCGGTCGGACCTCGAGAGTGATGTCCTGCGACGCCCTGTAAAATTAGACATGAAGCTAGGTATGGTGGATGTCTTTCTTTCTTGTGCTCTGGCACCAGGCACAGTTTCTCCGCGTCCTGACCCGCGCCCTGAACTATCAGGATCACGTCCACTTCCCCGTCCCTTTTTACCCGCCTTCTTCATCTTACACGGAATATGTGACTTTAATATTTGAGTTTGAAAACTTAACAGTATTTCTTCCTATTCTGCAACTGTGCAGAGTACACAGAATAGGCTGCTAAACTGCGGTGACACACACTGAATGGAATATGTGACTTTGATATTTTAGTTTGAAGACTTAAGAGTATTTCTTCCTATTCTGCAACTGTGCAGAGTACACAGAATAGGCTGCTAAACGGCGGTGACACACACTAAATAGAATATGTGACTTTAATATTTGAGTTTGAAAACTTAACAGTATTTCTTCCTATTCTGCAACTGTGCAGAGTACACAGAATAGGCTGCTAAACGGCAGTGACACACACTGAATGGAATAAGTGACTTTAATATTTGAGTTTGAAAACTTAACAGTATTTCTTCCTATTCTGCAACTGTGCAGAGTACTCAGAATAGGCTGCTAAACTGCGGTGACGAACACAGAATGGAATATGTGACTTTAATATTTTAGTTTGAAAACTTAACAGTATTTCTTCCTAGTCTGCAACTGTGCAGAGTACACAGAATAGGCTGCTAAACGGCGGTGACACACACTGAATGGAATATGTGACTTTAATATTTGAGTTTGAAAACTTAACAGTATTTCTTCCTAGTCTGCAACTGTGCAGAGTACACAGAATAGGCTGCTAAACTGCGGTGACGAACACAGAATGGAATATGTGACTTTAATATTTTAGTTTGAAAACTTAACAGTATTTCTTCCTAGCCTGCAACTGTGCAGAGTACACAGAATAGGCTGCTAAACGGCGGTGACACACACTGAATAGAATATGTGACTTTAATATTTGAGTTTGAAAACTTAACAGTATTTCTTCCTAGTCTGCAACTGTGCAGAGTACACAGAATAGGCTGCTAAACGGCGGTGACACACACTGAATGGAATATGTGACTTTAATATTTGAGTTTGAAAACTTAACAGTATTTCTTCCTATTCTGCAACTGTGCAGAGTACACAGAATAGGCTGCTAAACTGCGGTGACGAACACAGAATGGAATATGTGACTTTAATATTTTAGTTTGAAAACTTAACAGTATTTCTTCCTATTCTGCAACTGTGCAGAGTACACAGAATAGGCTGCTAAACGGCGGTGACACACACTGAATGGAATATGTGACTTTAATATTTTAGTTTGAAGACTTAACAGTATTTCTTCCTATTCTGCAACTCTGCACAGTACACAGAATGTGCTGCTAAACTGCGGCGAAGCACACTGAATGGAATATGTGACTTTGATATTTTAGTTTGAAGACTTAACAGTATTTCTTCCTATTCTGCAACTGTGCACAGTACACAGAATGTGCTGCTAAACTGCGGCGAAGCACACTGAATGGAATATGTGACTTTGATATTTTAGTTTGAAGACTTAACAGTATTTCTTCCTATTCTGCAACTCTGCACAGTACACAGAATGTGCTGCTAAACTGCGGCGAAGCACACTGAATGGAATATGTGACTTTGATATTTTAGTTTGAAGACTTAACAGTATTTCTTCCTATTCTGCAACTCTGCACAGTACACAGAATGTGCTGCTACACTGCGGCGAAGCACACTGAATGGAATATGTGACTTTGATATTTTAGTTTGAAGACTTAACAGTATTTCTTCCTATTCTGCAACTCTGCACAGTACACAGAATGTGCTGCTAAACTGCGGCGAAGCACACTGAATGGAATATGTGACTTTGATATTTTAGTTTGAAGACTTAACAGTATTTCTTCCTATTCTGCAACTCTGCACAGTACACAGAATGTGCTGCTAAACTGCGGCGAAGCACACTGAATGGAATATGTGACTTTGATATTTTAGTTTGAAGACTTAACAGTATTTCTTCCTATTCTGCAACTCTGCACAGTACACAGAATGTGCTGCTAAACTGCGGCGACGCACACTGAATGGAATATGTGACTTTGATATTTTAGTTTGAAGACTTAACAGAATGTGCTCTAATCTGCAACTTTGCACACTAAACAGAATGTGCTCTAATCTGCAACTTTGCACACTAAACAGAATGTGCTCTAATCTGCAACTTTGCACACTAAACAGAATGTGCTCTAATCTGCAACTGTGCACACTAAACAGAATGTGCTCTAATCTGCAACTTTGCACACTAAACAGAATATATATTTTTTTTTTTTTTTTTTTATCCCCCCACACAAAATAACCTGCTGCCCCCACACACAGTAGTCCTAAAAAGGACTTTTGGTTCTTTTTTTTCACAATTTTGCTTGTTTTCCTCCCTACACTGCCTTTCCCTTCCTATCCTCAGCTCTCCCTGGCTAAGACTGAGCCGAACTCGATGGTCAGGTGCTATACAGCACCCGACCACGGGTTCTGGCCAGCCAATCAGTGTAATGCCAGCAGCCAACATGGCTGCTGGCATTACACCGATGTCAGAGCATCCCTGCACGTTTATTGGCTGCGCAGCAGCCGCAAAACGTGCGGGGAGGAGACCCGAACATGGCGGGCGAGCACATGCGGTACTCGTACGAGTACCGCCATGTGCCGAGCAGAGCGATGCTCGAGCCGATCCGAGCATCGGCCGAGCATGCTCGCTCAACACTAATTATCACCTCTTTATTACACCTTAGTGAATCCTCCACCCACCCCGGGGTTGCTTGATTTAAGAAGAATTGGTGGACAGCTGGAGTGTTGGAGTATGAATGGAGAAAGGATAGTTTAAAAAAAAAAACAAATGCTAGAGAAAGCAATACATTATAATTTTTTCAGACAGATATCAACAGATAAGACATAATTCCACACTCAGACAAGAAAAATACAGGAGGCAGATACAGTTGTTGATACCTTTATTGGCTAACTAAGCAGATTTAGCATGCAAGCTTTCAACGAGACCTAAGAGATCTTGAAAGCTTGCATCCTAAATCTGTTTAGTTAGCCAATAAAGGTATCAACAACTATATATGCCTCCTGTATTTCTATAGCTAACACGGTACTAACTCTCATCTGTTAATAAAAATACAAGCCTATATCTGTGCTACTAATGTGCTGTTGTCCTGTGCAACCAATAGCATAATGCAGATATGTTGAAGATGACAGCTCTGTTGTGTACTTAAAATAAAAGACATCACTACTATCATTATGTCCATCACAGGGGAGATGTACTAAGGTGCCCATGATATGGCAATGTATGTCTGGTGATGTGTAGGGAGCACATCTTCTTTGTTGATGAAGACACACATCTCCATATGCACTAAGAATTAAAGGGATAGTAATACTTTGTTTTATCTTTATTTTATTTTGTAGGCATTGAAAAAACATGAAGAACGATATAAGTCTCATCTCTCAAATCTTTATGGTTTGGGAGATATTCACAAGCAAAGTTTCCCCCTCCCGCCCCTTTTACCTAGTGTAAGCTACCTCTTCTCAGATGTGGAATCCAGTCCATAGACCAGACAGATAACAGCAGGGGACAATCTTCTTCCTATGAGAACAATGAAAGCCCTGCCCCCCTTGACAAGTTTTTCAGGTTTTTCCCTTATCTTAATTGAAGATTGTCACTCTCTGCAGTCTACCTGAGCACATTCCTTCTGATCTGGCTGAACAGTTTTACATCAGTAAAAGGGGTGGGAGGGGGATACTGTATCATTGAATTCCTCTTGAACTACAGCTCTGACAGAACTGAAATAACCCTCTCCAAAGTCCAAATACATTACTATCCCTTTAAGTATGCAAGGCTGTTTGAAAAGTGAAATGAAAAGTTCCGTCAGTCTTAGTACTAAGGCAATATTGACACCAGTGATAACATGCTGCAAACTAGCAGTGAATGTTCTATGAAGCCACCTAAGGGGAAAAGTAAAAATAAACTTTTTCAGACTTTAAAAAACCTACACAACTATGAAAGTAGTGTGAAGTAAGAGAATTTGGTACTATCTGATTATGCTAATACTGTTGACCTAATTGTTGATGATGTTGATTTAGAATATATCCTTCCACATTCTTCCATTTCTTTTGATAAAATCAAGTAGAGAGCAATGATGATATATAATTTTTTTCAGCCACTCTCTAGCACAGTGCTTTTTTTTTTATAGTATTTCAGTAGAAAATTGCCAAATTCATTGAAGGAACTTCATTAGGGGTGGTGAAAAGGTATAAATATTCATAGAGTTTGCAGGGCCAGATTTCCCAATAGGCAGACTAGGCACCTGCCTAGAGCTCCAAAGTTTGAGGGGCACCTCAGCTGTGCTGGCCACACCCACATTCTGAATTGTGGGTGGGGCCAGAGCAATCTCTGTATCCATTAAGTAGCTTATACACCCCTTTACAGGCTATTATTTAACCCCTTGGATGCTAGTGAGATCTCCAACGCATCTCTTTAGCAACCAAGGGGTTAAAGCTTTTATGTCCTTGCTTGTTGTAGGCCAAAGCTATATTCTGTGCCAGGAAACAGTGGATGAGACTTGTGGCATGGAGTGGGGTGTGGCCATGGGCGGAGCTAAAGATGCCCAGAATTCCTTGCCTAGGGGAGCCTGGAATGTAAATCCAGCCCTGAGAATTTGCCATTGGAGTGAATTTTGTTGAAAAAAAAGAAACATGATTTTTTTTTCCCAACAAAAATGTAAGCAAAAAGGAAATGGGGGACTTTTTGCCCATCCCTGCTGTTAACGTTCTCACCGAATTGAGGCAATGCAGGGCAATGAGGAGGTGGGAGTTTGTAACTGGAAGCTCCCAACTGGTTTGTCCTCTATAGGTAACATTTCTGTGGATCCAGACTAATTAACCCTTTTACTGCTAGAGGGATATCCAAAGCATTTCATTGTAGTGTGTTGGATAACCCTCTGGCAAGCAAAAGGATAAAATATCACATGACCTACAATGTTTTTTTTTTTTTTTTTTAAATCATCAACAAATACAATACTGTAATAAATTACCTTTCACATGCAGACATTTGGCATTACCCACATTAGCTTCTTGTATTGAAAGTAACCTTTAAGCGTTAGATGATGAGAATTCAAGTAAAACATGTTTTTTAATGTATTCTTTCAATCCCTGGATCATGGGAATTTATGTTCAACCCAACATAGATATGCATTATCTCTATAGGCCATAAATAATGGGAATGTGTGAGGTTTACTTTTAACCACAATGAGCTACAACCCCACCCCCCAAAAAACACAGATAATGTGACAACTTAGCCCTTCAAAGAACAGTAAACTTTTAATACAAAGGTTTACATTATAATGTTTTTCCTGCTGAATAAATGGGCATTTTTAATACAAAAATTATTACAGCTCAAACAAATTTTATATATATATATATATATATATATATATATATATATGGCTTAAAATTGGAAGTCCTTTGCTACTAGCCAGACCTGAAAAGTTACTCTCCACTGTAAGCCATAGCACACCCACCAGGGCTGAATTTCTACTTCACAGGGCTGAATTTTCACTCGCCATTGGCTAGTGGCGAGTGGAAATTTTGAGCCCTGTATTATATATATATATATATTTTAGAATGGATTATGAGGGATGACTTGAGTCATAAACTACAGCTTTCCATAGTAATTGATAGGTACAGCACCACCTGGTGACCGCAATAAAAAAAACCCCGTAGTTTAATTTACATTTGAGATCTAATAGCATTTGATTGTAAAATATTCCAGCAGTATTCCAGCAGGTAGAGTACTCTTGTAGGAAAAAAAAACCTATAACATATTTGTTTCTTAAAATGTTTACTGGCCCTTTAATACACCATTTTAAAGGGATAGTAATACTTGAAAATAATTTTATTTTATATTGTAGCCTTTAATAAAAACATTAAAAATGATATAAGTCTTATCTCCCAAACCTTTATCAGCTGTCGGCTGATCTGTGGACTGGATTCCAAATCTGTCCACTAGATGGCAGACTTGGCTAAAACAGCCGGGGAAAGGGAACTTACTTTACTTGCTAATATCTCCCAAACCATAAAGGTTTGGGAGATAAGACTTATATCATTTTTAATGTTTTTATTAAGGGCTACAATATAAAATAAATTTATTTTCAAGTATTACTATCCCTTTAACATGTTTTACACAGTTTTTCAAAATAGTTTCATAGAGAACAAACTGATTCTCTAAGTTGTTATTGCACTATAAATCCCAGCTGAGAATATGGGATCTGTGTTTTAACAAGATTACTTGATCCACATGTTTACCACCCCCCATTTGAATATTGTTGCATCACATATTTTATTGAAATTTTCAAAGATATTTATAATCTGAGATTGAAAAGGTCAATACTGCTTTTGTAAAATCTAGGTTATAACTGTGCAATTTGTTATAAAAATGGAGTAGGAGTAGATGTTCTGTTTCAACTCACATTATTTATCAAATTATGTTCTGTGGAAGAATGTACCAGGCACTGTGGTTTAAATGTGAAATGAGTAGAGGACTCTAATACATTTTTGTCTGTCGTGTTGATCCGAGTTATCTGTAGATACAAATGATTCTAATCCTTAACAACTTAAAAACCATAGAGGTGTGCAACAAATTGATTCACAATGCATTAAACATCTCTCTTGCCCTTAAAGCTTAATTATTTTAGTAATGCCTAAGTAGTTATGAAACGATATTTGATTGATGAAACAGTAGGCCGTATTGTTTATCTATGGTGCAAAGCCTTGATAAGACCTCATTTTAAGTGAACACTTCTGGCACAAGTTCATAAAAAAGTAATTATGGAATTTCCGAGAGTTCAGAGAAGGGCAATAAAAATAATGAGTGCAACTGATAGATTTAATTATTAACTCCTTAAAGACCCATGATGTGCCAGGACAGTCATGGGTGTACTTGCCATAAGGACCCATGATGGTTTTGGCACATCATGGATTTCAGTGCTCCCTGTATGGCTGCACAATGTTCAGGGAGCTCTGAACACGATCCTGCAAAAGAAAAAAAAGTGCTTAAAGGGATAGTAATACCTAAAATGTAAAAAAAAATATGTTGTAGGGTTTATCCCCCTGAGTAAAACAAGAGTACTCCCACTGCTGAAAGATGATTCATTCAAAAGTTATTAATTTTCAAAGTTGAATTTTTTAGGTGCAATATCACAGTGGCCTGAAATTGTAGAGTGGCGCTGTTGCTACACCATCCTATGGAGATTTATGGTCCTGAGACCAGAGCTGTCCATAGGATCGTGTAGCAACAGCGCCACTGTACAATTTCAGGCCACTGTGATATTGCACCTAAAAAATTCAACTTTGAAAATTAATAACTTTTGAATGAAACATCTTTCAGCAGTGGGAGTACTCTTGTTTTACTCAGGGGGGTAAACCCTACAACATATTTTTTTTTACATTTTAGGTATTACTATCCCTTTAAGTGCTGGCCACGCATGCTGGTCCTTAAAGGGATAGTAATACTTAAAATGTAAAAAAAAATATTTTGTAGGGTTTACAACCTTGAGTAAAAAAGGTGTTTTGTTCAAAAGTTGTTACAGCTCAAACTTGAATTTTTTATGTACAGTATCTCAGTGCCTGAAATTGTACAGTGGCGCTGTTGCTACACCTTCCTATGGACAGCTCTGCTCAGTTGACCATAAATCTCCATAGGATGGTGTAGCAATAGCGCCACTGTACAATTTCAGGCCACTGTTATACTGCACATAAAACATTCAAGTTTGAGGTGTAATAACTTTGGAATAAAACACCTTTAAGCAGTGGGAGTACCCTTGTTTTACTCAGGGGGACAAACCCTACAAAATTTTTTTTTTTTTTTTTTTTTTTTACAGTTTATTACTTTCTCTTTAAGGGGTTAAGAATGAATGGTCACATGTAGATGAAGAAAAGCAGAGTGTAAACTATCCTGCTCTTTACCAGCACTTCATCACTATCATTGATGGATACCTATGTATACTCATCAGTGATCCAATGTATGCAAAGTAGGGAAATACAACCAAAAAATAAAATAAATGTTGTCATTCTGGTGAAACACGAAGATATGCATACAGTACATTTGTATGATAACAATGGGATTAGCCAGCCAGAAGGCAACAGATGCAATTGGCTGTCGCTCATTGATAAATAAGTGATGGACAGATATGATCCAGATACTTCTGAAAAGGTGAATGGGTAAAACTTTCAGAAATGCACTGATTTTGTTGTACATGACACTCAGAATGAAAAAATAAGCGTATGTCATGGAGCACAACATTTCATAAGGGACAACACAATCAAAACTTTCATGCACATCAAATTGTTAATTCTTTCATTCACACACTTATTAATACACTTGACTAGCTGTAGTCACAGATCCATTTTATTATTATTATTAATCTTTATTTATATAGCACCAACAAATTCCGCAGCGCTTTACAGTAGGGAGTAGACATACAGAGGTATTAAATAGTACAATCAAATGTGGAGAACAGAAGGATCAGAGGGCTCTGCTCGTGAGAACTTACAGTCTAGAGGAAGGTAGGTTTGACACAGAAGGAGTAAGTGCTGTTGGGTGTAAGTGCCTCCTGACACATGAACTGCCAATCAGTGGGTGGGAGAGAGAAGTGCTGTTGAGTGCAGTGGTCAAGACAAGGGGTGATTCTTAGTGATATTGTTTATGGAGGCAGTAGATAGGCTTCCCTGAAGAGGTGAGTTTTCAGGGAGCGTGTGAAGATCTGAAGGCTGGGGGAGAATCTGATTGGGCGGGCGAGGGAATTCCAGAGCTGAGGTGCAGTACAGGAGAAGTCCTGTAGGCGGAGTGGGAGGATGTGATAAGAGCTGTGGAGAGGAGAAGGTCATGTGCAGAGCAAAGATGGCGAGAGGGAGTGTATTTGGAGATGAGAGATGAAATATAGTGTGATGCGGTGTTAGTGAGGGCTCTATAAGTAAACACCAGAATTTTGAATTTAATTCTGTATGCTAATGGGAGCCAGTGGAGCCATGACCCCTCCAGCTAGACGTTCTTTGTTCTAGATGTTCTTTGGCTGGGAGGTAAGGTTACTCCAGGGCCCTGTGGAACCCCACATAACAACAAATGGGACCATGGGAAATAATCCAAACAGGGATGGCCATGTAAATGCCAATTACTGTTAACTTTTTGCTCGTTCTGGCTCAGGCAAAAGCCCAAGCAGGATTTAGGGTTTTTTTTTTTATATTTTACTTTATGGAGGCAGTGCTGACAGTGCTGGTGGGGTATTAAGGTTGCTTTTTTTTATAGAAGATGTAGGAGGACTACGGCTCAACTTCAAGGTAAGTTTATTACCACTGTTGTTATTAACATATGGGAATGGTGCAGAGGGCATAGTGTTAGGACTGGGTGGGGGCTTATTTCATGTGTTTTACTGAATAATTCAGACATGATATACCTCAGACCTGATGGTATGGTATTGATCCCTAACGTCGTATCCCTACCCTATTGATCTTTCTTGAATATTCACAGAAATCATCTTCCTTAGATCCTCCCACCCCCTGAATTAAACTCGAATATGACTTTAAAATACCACACTTTGTAACAATAGACCGACATTACTCTATTTAAATCTGAACGTGTGTTCTTATTATCTGCTGTGTTTTACTCTATTCTATACCTTTATATGCTCTTATTCTACAACTAATAATGTGAGACGGTGTTGCCCGTCATGTTATGACCATTGGGAGAACATGTCTGAAATGTAGACAAACTGATAAACACAGGCAACACACAGGCAGAGACATACACATGGTGAGTGGCAGAAACATGCAAAAGACATGCACACACACACACCGGAGATGCACACATGTAGACACAAACTTAACAGATGTACACACACACGCAACAGACATGTGCAGACACACGTGTGCAACAGACATGCTCACACACAGGCAACAGACATACACAAACACAGAGGGAACACAGACACAGTGATAGCCCCCCCCGGATCTCCTGCAGATCTGTAGGTTCTAAGTGTAGAAGTGTGGGCTGTAGCCACCCTGGGATTAGTGCAGGAGCTTTACAATGCTGTGTATGTGATAATGTTGTATTGAAGTGAATATTTGCAGTATTCAAAGTATTAGAAGCCAAACGTAGCCCTCTACGGACCAGAAGACATTGCTTCACAATGCGTTGCCGTCCCGCGTCTGGCCCTGAAACCGTTAAATAGTGTTATTTGTAATTTCTTTTACTTTGGGGCAGAATTGCAGTATTATGTCTCTGTGTATTTGGAGTGTAGAAGTGCAAAACAGAAAATAAAAGGAGTTTATGTGAGAGAGACTTATACCAGCATGTTAAGCTATAGAGAGAATACAGCGATGTGTCATGTCATGGTTAACCCTTTGAGTGCTGGAAATGCATCCAGTTTGTTGTGATGCAATGCATTAGTTACCTCTCTGACACTCAAATGGTTAACTAGAGTGCTGTTAATGTATAAAGAAGTTGTCCAGATGGCATAAATCCAAAAAGTAAAAGAACAGAGCAAAGTCCATCTAAGTGTTATCCGTATCAAAAATAGAACATAAATAAATTCTATATCCCCTTTTCCCCCTTCAATGTGCATACTCACTTTTCACAGAGGCCTCTTCTGCCTCTAAGATTCACGCTTCGGCTGGATCTGACCTCCAGCCCTGGTCGGCTTTCGAAATAAGAAAATCCTCTCCCTTCTCAAGTTGTTGCTTACTTCTCCTTTAGGTCCTTATATTAGATTTTCCATTCATAATATCAAAATATCTTTAAGGAACTTATAGATTAGCCTGAGGTGTAAGCGAATTACCAGGGAACCGGATTCTTAATAGCGGAATGATTTATTAAAATATAACAATATATCATAAATATCACAAATAAAACAAAACAAATAAAAGCAATATTGACACTAAGTCAATATAACTATCGGCCCAACACGTTTTGCTAGTCTATGTCGCTTCGTCAGGGGCATTAAATATATATTGTTATATTTTAATAAATCATTCCGCTATTAAGAATCCGGTTCCCTGGTAATTCACTTACACCTCAGGCTAATCTATAAGTTCCTTAAAGATATTTTGATATTATGAATGGAAAATCTAATATAAGGACTAGTGATGAGCGAGCACCCCGATGCTCGGGTGCTCGGGTGCTCTGACCGAGCACCCCCTGAGGCTCGAGTGCTCGGCCGAGCACCCGAGCCCCATTGAAAAGCATGGGAGCACTCGAGCATTAAACCAGGCACCCCCTGCTCTGATGAGCGGAGGGTGCCTGGTCAATGTCCCCCTTCATCTCCGCTATGCCCCTCTTCCACAATGTCCCCCTTCATCTCCTCTATGCCATAGAGGAGATGAAGGGGGACATTGTGGAAGAGGGGCATAGCGGAGATGAAGGGGGACATTGTGGAAGAGGGGCATAGACTCTATGCCCCTCTTCCACAATGTCCCCCTTCATCTCCGCTATGCCCCTCTTCCACAATGTCCCCCTTCATCTCCTCTATGGCATAGGAGATGAAGGGGGACATTGTGGAAGAGGGGCATAGCGGAGATGAAGGGGGACATTGTGGAAGAGGGGCATAGCGGAGATGAAGGGGGACATTGTGGAAGAGGGGCATAGAGTCTATGCCCCTCTTCCACAATGTCCCCCTTCATCTCCGCAATGCCCCCTTCATCTCCGCAATGCCCCCGTACCTCCAGTCCCTGGTGGTCCAGCGGAGCGTCTTCGGATCTGTGCCTCTTCCGGCACAGATCCCCTTCACCCGAACATGTCGGGCGAGCACATGGCGGTACTCGACGAGTACCGCCATGTGCCGAGCAGAGCGATGCTCGAGCCGATCCGAGCATCGGCCGAGCACGCTCGCTCATCACTAATAAGGACCTAAAGTAGAGGTAAGCAACAACTTGAGAAGGGAGAGGATTTTCTTACTTCGAAAGCCGACTAGGGCTGGAGGTCAGATCCAGCCGAAGAGTGAATCTTAGAGGCAGAAGAGGCCTCTGTGAAAAGTGAGTACCCACACTGAAGGGTGAAAAGGGGATATAGAATTTATTTACATAGTAACATAGTAACATAGTAGATAAGGCTGAAAAAAGACATGCGTCCATCAAGTCCAGCCCATGCCAATAACACCCCTGTTGATCCAGAGGAAGGCAACAAAAAAGCCCTCTGGAGCAATTTCCAATGTAGGTGTGTGTGTGAGTGTGTCAAATAGTTCCCCGGCTCAATATCCTATTTGCTTTGAAGCCATCTTCTATTCTATGTTCTATTTTTGATACGGATAACACTTAGATGGACTTTGCGCTGTTCTTTTACTTTTTGACTTCCGAGTGAAATACTGGGAAAGAAGGGTTTCCTCCAACGACCGATAAGAAAAGCTGCAGGTCCTGAGTGGATCCATAGGAAAGAACTCATCTAAGGGACATTAATAGAGACGTTCTACCTCTGCCCATTTTCTGCAGCATAATATTAATTTTGCTGAACAGGAGATATCCTTCATTAAAACTATTTGTTTTTTTTATTATTTTGTAACTATAACTTTGACATATTTTTCTTTTTCACTATTAGGATATGACTCAATGATTAGGGAGATTATGAGCGCTTGAACATTTGGTTGTAGGTGGCATAAATAATGTAGATTCAGCACCCCACGTTACTGTTCCCAGTACAGAGGAGAACACACTTCTCCCACAATGTGGCTCATAATGTCTGGATCCAGTGAGGGAGGAAGAAGGCGCTGTTGATTCTGAGGGAGCAGGCCTGAGCTTAGGGGCTGGCAGGGCTATCAGCTGTGGAGAGGCAGCGCTGGGCATCTGTGAGTTGAGGGAGGAGCAGGGATTCTGGGCATCTACTGTCCATCTTAAAAATAAAAAAAGCCCAACATGGTCACACTGGAAAAAGTCAAGTGTATATGTTTTAAAAGGAAAGTAATACTTCTATTAAAGTTTATCTCTGAGTCTTCTTTATATATACATATTTTTAACATTACCTTATATTTAATTACTTAGAGTGTTGTACTTCAAACCCTGTTCAAGACAAAAGGATCCCACTCCCGCCTCTTCTGGCCGCCTCCCATTAGATCTGGAATCCAGTTGTTGGACCGGATGGATGCAGCAAGGGACAACCTTCATTCTGTAAGTATAAGGAAAACCCCGCCCCCTTGAAGACGGAGGGCAGGATTTTTCTTTTGCTTACTGAAGATTGCCCCTTGTCGCGCTCCATCCGGATTAGACTGAGAGGCTGAGTGCCACAGGAAAGGGTCAGGAGGGGGATCCTTTCGGCTTGAATAGCATTTGAACTACAACACTGAAAATAATTAAATATAGTACTACATGTTAAAAAAAATATAAAGAAAACGTGGAGCTAAGATTTAATAGTATGACTATCCCTTTGAATGGCAGAGGGTTTCTCAATGCATTGCAAAGCAATAATTTGAATACCCCTCTGGCACTCCAAGGGTTAACTGTGAGTAGCATAGGTGTTCCACATACCTCCCTTCTTTGTACATTACTTCCCTGCAAGTTAAGAGTTTTACCCTTTGAGTGCCAGATTGGTTTGGAACACATTGCAAAGAATGTGTTGCGCATTCCTCTTGCACTGAAAGGGTTAACAGGAGAAGTGCAGGTGAGGGCATTGTGTGTGTGTGTGTGAAGCAGGAGGACATTTGGGTAAGTAGTTTCTTGTATTCCAAGCCTTCTTTTCATGTTCTGAGAATGATCATTCAGTTCCTTATATTCCAAGCCTCTTTTTCATGTTCTGAGCGTGCTCAGAAAGGGTCTTGAAATCCAAGCCTCTTTTTCACATTCTGAGCACAACTACACAGTTCTAAACAGCCTAGTACGTGTTTATAAGTCTCTAGGAGACCCACAACAGAATACAGAGGCAGACTGACTATACAGGAATTCAGTCACGGTCCGAGGGCCCGCGACCGAGGGGGGCCTGCCACAGCCAAATTCCCAATTACTATGTTAATGTCGGACTTCATGTCCTCTTGCCTGTAGGGCCCGCCCACGCATATTTAAAGCAGCCGCTCCGGCCGCACTGCGCTACGTGAGGCATTGAGAGGCCTCTGTGTGAAAAGCTCTGGCCACTGTCCAAGTGGCATACTAAGGGGGGGTGGTCCTCCCCGAGTGGTAGGCATTAGAGGGGTGCAGGATTTTGCCCTTAGTTCCAAAGCAGCAGCAGTACCAGCCGGCAGCTGCTGCCTGGAATGAAGAATCCGGAAGTCTCACTTTCACTTTCCCACCTGACTGATGAGCCAGCCAATTACATCGCAGGACACAAGCAGCAGTAGAAGCTACCAGTGAGTGGAGACAGAGCGCATTACCAGTGAGTGGAGAAAAAAACAAACAAACCTGGAACAGTTATTACCCCAAGACAAACCAGCCCCATGCTACCTTTGTTGGGTTAAACCTCTACTGCCTTGCTGATGGTTCAGCAGTCAATAGATTACAGTTACAGATTAGTTACAGTGTCACTAAATACATCCTGATCAAAACAAACCCAGAACAATTCCTGCCTAGATCAGATATAAAGAGAATGGCGTATGCTCGGTCAGCAGTATATGTCTGCTTGTCATTTAAATTGTTTTTTAAAAAGCTTTTTGTTAAGGAGGAAGCAACAAGAAACCAGAAAATAAAAGTAAAGAAAATAATGCACAATGATTGCAAACCTCTTGCCCTATTACACATGTACATGTTATATATAAAATCATCTTGTTTAATTTATAAGTGTTAGTGTTTAAATGCCATTACTGGAAAGCAAAAATGTAGGATCCCTTAGTTGTATTAATTAGTCATGTTTGGTTATGTGATAATTATCAGTTCCTTATCAGCACTTAAAATAACCTAATGCAAATTTAAAAATTCAGAAACATCTCTCCTCTCTGTATAGAAGGTACCAATGCATTGCATTACCTCAGTAATTTAATTTTTATTCACGGCTCCAAAGAGTTATTTTGTGCAGTGAGTCGATAACCTGAGGGCACTGCTGCTGTGAGCCCGCAATGATGTCCCTTTGATATTGTGCAGTGGAGCAGTTTCCTTCATTACAAGATACTTCCGGGTTACAACCTGGAGGTATCTTGTAAAGATGGAGCCAATGAAACTGCTCCACTGCATAATCGCAAAGGGAGGTCATCTCGGCAGCAGTGCCCTCCAGTTATCCAATCACTACAGAAAAATTATTAAATAGGTCCAGTCAGTTTATATGGGGGCCTTTGGGAAGGCACTGGATGGCAGATACAGCTGAGGTAATGCCATTCATGCCTTCCGATTGATAATGCAGCTGCATGACAGATCCGGGGACAGTGCCCTCAATCAAGAGAATGTCCCCGGAAACCGGGGACATCTGGTCACCCTAGTGTGTATGTATGCATTTAACAGTGTGTGTATATATATGTCTCCAGATTTTGCTTCACCCCCTGCCCACGTCTGTCAAAATCACGTATCAATGTGTTTGCAAGGAGCTGCATGTAATTGAGGAGATTTTTATAAGAGTTTGCAGGGAGGCTTCACCCTCATGCCCAGTCCTGTGAAAACCACCCCCACAGGATGACACCCCCATTTGTTGGACCTATGGGAGTGCCAGCTCTCTAGCTATCGACTGATTCTCTTCTGCCTTTTTCCTCTAACGTCTTGGAACACTAATCCCGCCTGCTTGACTTCCTTACTCTCCTCCTCCAAATTCTTCATTCCTTAGGCGTCCATAACTGGACTGGCTGTACTCTTATCTAATTAACCAATACTTCAGTGTCTCCACTGCCATCTCTTCACCCTCTCCCATCCACCTCTCTGTTGGTCTTCCTCAAGGTTCTGTTACAGGACCGCTTCTGCTCTCTCTTTACACAATAACAATTGGCAACATTATTAACTCATTCAAATATCTCTATGCAGATGACACCTAGCTTTATTTAGCTACACCTCAAATTATTCTGAAGTAGTAAAGTATGAATCAGAACTAAATTCCATTAAGAAACTTTATTTCCAGTAGAAAAGAACAGAACTGAATACAATACACAGTGCTCACTGAAATGTACAGTATGACATAGTTCTTATGTGGTTCTGAGTTGTGTAAATACATTTGATGTATAGGCTGACCAGACCTCAACTTTAACCAGGGACATATAGGAAATAGGCATATTTCAGGACTACAGTTAAATTAAAGCAGCCCTGCAGTATGCATTTTTCAAATGTGTCCCTGGTTAAAGGCGAGGTCTGGTCACCCTATGTATAGATCCATTCAGCCTAATACTTAACCCTTTGTGTGCCAGAGGGGTACGCAATGCATGTTATACCCCTCTGGTACTGAAAGGGTTAGAGACAAAGTGGAACAATTCTTGGACCATCCAGCTGCATCATAGCAGAAAAAAAGTTAGTTGTTTTAAATGAGGCATTTAACCCCTTGAATGCTCCATTTTGTTTTTATACATAAGGACAATTGAATCTCAGCATTAGTACGCTTCTCACTGTTAAATACTGAATCATTTGTATTTGTTTTGTCTTCAGTGTTTCAGGATGTCCATGTAATGATCTTTGTTGGGTTCGGTTTTCTGATGACATTCTTAAAGAGATATGGATTTAGCAGTGTTGGCTTCAATTTACTGATTGCTGCATTTGGTCTTCAGTGGGGAATATTAATGCAAGGATTATGGCATCTCCATGGTGGAAAAATTGAGATTGGCATATTAAGGTATTATTTATTATTTCTATGAATATCTAATTATAAATATGTTTTCAGTTGTAAAATTATATGTTTCTGGTGTATTTAATATTTCATTGTCATAAAAGATGTTTCCCTCTACACCAAGGGCCCATTGTTGAAAATAAAAAGCAGTCTTAAAAGACATTTAATGTCAAAATTTTATATTGCCCCTTTTGGTATTAAAAATTATATATATTTTAAGTATTTTCCTGTGAAAAAAAGGTACTCCCACTGCTGAGAGATGCATATTTCCAGAGTTATTACAGTTTGTTTTTTTAAATTAACACTGATCTCTAGTGGTCATATTCCAATTACTTATTCTTTTTCATTATCTAACAGAGAAGAGTCACTGACAAACAGTTTTTCATAAATTGTGAAAAAAACTTCAGGAAGTACTCACACTGTAAATCACTTCCTGTTTATTTAAACTGTTCTCTTGTTTTACTCAGCAGGAAAAGCTCTATAATATAGGTTTACATAAAAAAGCTTAAAACTAACAATTTTAAAAAATATGACAATTTTATTTTACTAGTCAGTGTCATGATAGATAATTTTAGAGAAATGCTCTTAAAAGTGGGTGTGGTCATCAAAATAACTGCATTATAAACTCATATTTTAACTGAAGAAAAAATACCCATAAAAGAAACCTGGAGCCATTTTGGGCCAACCCAAAAGCTCCAAAGGGGAGAAATAAAATCCTCAAATTGAACTTGATATAAACCTATGAATGCCACAGAGGTGTGCAACTTATTGCAGATCAATGCACTACACATTCTTATGGAACTTAGAAGATTAAATTCAACCTTTATCTACTTGAATGCAAGAGAGGCCTCTAACTCATTGCAAGGAAACATTGAAGGGGATGCTTAATTGTCTCCTATGACAGAGCTGGTTTGCTTCAGGATTGCTCACTTTTTTGCACATACCTTCCAAAATGTCTGTATAAAGAATAATTTTTTCTTTGATTTTTCTTTTTTTTTTTTTTTTTTTTTTTTTAATAGGGCCCAAAGTGTGTGAACGATGTTCACTTGTGTGTATAATACTATTTAGATCGTGGCTCCCATCATTCCCACATTTATTGCATCTTAAAGCGGAACTTTCACATAGTATTAAGTCGCCCTACAATAATTAAACATATGGCGATTAGCTTCATAATACAAGTATTACCTATCAGAAGTGCCAGATTCTAAATAAATCCTTAATCTTTGGAGACTGGAAGCCAGGCATCAGCGCAGACATCTTGTCTGTGCACCTGCGCTGTCAGTCCCGGTCTCCTCTAAGAAGCATCGCACTGTTCCACAGGTATCGGAAGAGACTGACGGCACAGGCACACAGACTGCACTAACCTGGCCATCAGTCTCCGAAGATTAAAGGAGCAGTAAACTTTTTTTATGAAAAAATATATATTGTAGGGATTTTCCTATTGAGTAAAATAAGGATAGTCCCACTGCTGAGGGATTTATATTTCCAGAGTTATTAGAGTTTAAACCCATGTTTTTTTACATTAGCAGTGCCCTCTAGTGGTCAAATTCTAATTAGATTTCCTGTTAGATTATAATGGAGAGGAAAGTCAGAAAAGTCAGAGACATACAGTTCTCCATAGAATGTGATAGAAACTGCCTGTCACTTCCTGTCAGTTAGAACTATCAGGAAGTAAACACAGTAAACTCACTTCCTGATTATTTAAACTGCTATAAATGTTGAATAAAACATCTGACAGCGATGGGAGTGACCTTGTTTTATTCAGCAGGAAATGCTCTATAAAATATGTGTTTTCATAAAAAAGTTTACTGCTCCTTTAAGGATTACTTTAGAATCTGGCACTTCTGAGAGGCAATAGAAGTATTATGAAGCTAGTTGTCATATGTTTCATTATTGAAGGGCGACTTTATACTATGTGAATGTTCAGCTTTAAAGTGCACTTTACTCTTGTGAAGCAATGACTTTCACAACTCTCTGGTCCTTAAAGGGTTAATATTGCCATCTGAATATTCACTTCACTAAAAGAGGAGTAATTCTCCTTTACTATTTGTTTTCACATTACCCGTGTTAAGATCAGCAAAAAAACAATGTGTTGCACACCCCTCTGGCACTCAAAGGGTTACAACTAGTGATGAGCGAGCGTGCTCGGCCGATGCTCGGATCGGCTCGAGCATCGCTCTGCTCGGCACATGGCGGTACTCGTCGAGTACCGCCATGTGCTCTCCCGCCATGTTCGGGTGGCGGGGATCTGTGCCGGAAGAGGCACAGATCCGAAGACGCTCCGCTGGACCACCAGGGACTGGAGGTACGGGGGCATTGCGGAGATGAAGGGGGCATTGCGGAGATGAAGGGGGACATTGTGGAAGAGGGGCATAGACTCTATGCCCCTCTTCCACAATGTCCCCCTTCATCTCCGCTATGCCCGTCTTCCACAATGTGCCCCTTCATCTCCGCTATGCCCCTCTTCCACAATGTGCCCCTTCATCTCCGCTATGCCCCTCTTCCACAATGTCCCCCTTCATCTCCTCTATGGCATAGAGGAGATGAAGGGGGACATTGTGGAAGAGGGGCATAGCGGAGATGAAGGGGCACATTGTGGAAGAGGGGCATAGCGGAGATGAAGGGGCACATTGTGGAAGAGGGGCATAGCGGAGATGAAGGGGCACATTGTGGAAGAGGGGCATAGCGGAGCTGAAGGGGGACATTGCGGAGCTGAAGGGGGCATTCTGAGATGAAGGGGGCATAGCGGAGATGAAGGGGGCATTGACCAGGCACCCTCCCCTCATCAGAGCAGGGGGTGCCTGGTGTTGCCCCATTCACTTCAATGGGGCTCGGGTGCTCGGCCGAGCACTCGAGCCTCAGGGGGTGCTCGGTCAGAGCACCCGAGCACCCGAGCATCGGGGTGCTCGCTCAACACTAGTTACAACTGATGTGCACTCCTTTCGATGACCCAGAGATCTCATATGTGGCCCTTAGGTTTAACCCTTTGAATGTAGGGTTGCCACTTTTTCTTCAAAAAAATACCGGCCATGGCATTCCCTCCGTAGACTTTACATTGGACAGAAGCCAATTTTTTACAGACCTGCTGGTAAAATATCGGCTGGGTGGCAGCCCTATTTGAATGCCACTCAAAGGGTTAAGCACATTACCTTTCACTAATTTATATAACACTCCATTTCTAAAGCATAAACACTTTGTACTTTTCCAGCTTCTGTGTCTATTTATGTAAAGTTTTTAGTAATCAATAGTTCTGTGATTTTGATTACTACACCTAAAAAACATTTAGAAATTAACTGATAACATGTCCAAACATGGGTGGAAACAGTCAGTGTTTTATTAAAAAGTCAACACTTCCGTGTGAGTCAATGTACTATTTTACTACAGTGAAATAATACCTGGATAAAGCAGGACATTTATTTCCTTTTCTCTGAAACCTGACTTGTTGATGCTAATGTTGGGAAACAGTGAGCTATGAGTTTTTAATAGTCACTAGTCGATCAGAGCAGAGGGGATATGTGTGCAAATAACATCCATATACTTTACGAGTTAAACAACTGGAAATACAGTGTTTTTCTGTAATAAATACAGCATTGTGAAGCTTGCCCTTGACACTCCTGAATTGGCTCACAAACATATTCTCTTTGGCCACTAAATTCATCTGATTTCATTTCTCCTTTGCCCTCTTTCTTCCTTTAAAGCGGAACTCATCTGGTGACTTGTTGCTCAGTAGCGCTAGTCGCCAGAATTCTTACCGGATTAAAGAGAAATCTCTATTCTTCATGGACTGACAGCAAGACGGAGCGCGGACATCTTGCCCTAGTGACGTCTGCGTGTCTGCGCTGTCAGTCCCAGCCGGGTCTAGGAGGCATTGCTAGGAGCCATTAGGCTCTGGCTGGGACTGACAGCGCAGACTCGTGGACGTCATTAGGGTAAGATGTCCGTGCTCTGTCTTGTTGTCAGTCCATGAAGAATAGACATTTCTCTTTAATCCTGTAAGAATTCTGGCGACTAGCGCTACTGAGCAGCTAGTCGCCAGATGGGCAATGATGTGATGCTATCTTATTATTGGGTGGTAGTTCCGCTTTAAGTTTTCCACTAATAATCAAAAGCAGGGTGTAGGAACTGGGTGGGAGGCATCATGCGGGGGACAGATAATGTAGAAATCCCCCCCAGGCTCTAGGCGCACTGGCCCTGGGGGAGCAGGCTCCTTGTAGCGTGGCAGAGCAGAGTGGACCACGGGTAGAGGAGCTTCTGTATCCTGTACCCCAGTCTGACAGGAAGCTGCTCACCGGGTGCAACAAGCAGATTCCTGTCAGACCGGGCAGAGGATCAGAAGTTTCTCTACCGTGGTCTGCTCGGCCACACTGCAAGGTATAGGGGGGCTGGGGGGCACAGTGACACACAGGGGGGCTGGTAGGGGGTGAAGTGACACACAGAGGGGCTGTTGGGGGCAAGAAAATGGTATCACCCCAGATTTGCAGGGGTTCATATGCCTCTGATCAAAAGCCATCCCCACTGAAAGAAGTTTGAAAGACCAGCATGAGATGAGATGGCTGGGTAAGACTGGAGCAACTGACCAGAATCAAACAAGCTGAGAGAAAATGCTTTTCATACTCATAGCACAGAATCTTGTTAAACTTGTAGATCTTTATGTGAATTAGAGATGTGAAGACAAAAATAGTACTAGGAGGCACTTTTCTTTTATGGAAACACTAATATCTCCTAATAAACCCTAATTTACCATAATCTCGACAGTAGAGGGTTTATTTACTATCACATTGCAGTACAAACTTTTGTTGTACTTTGTTTAACCCCTTAAGGACCAAGGATGTACATGTATGCCATGGGGTGAACGTCCCTAAAGGACCCATGATGTACATGTATGTCATGGATTTCAGGGTTCCCCATGCGACTCCACGCTGTTCGTGGAGCCCTGAATTGGATTCTGAAATAACATAATGCTCCGTGGTCCTTAAGTAACAGCCGCGCACGTGTGAGGCCAGTCCTTAAGGGGTTAATAAAGTGAATTGGGGGCTAGGACTTATTGCCTCCCTGCTTTGTGGAAAATCTATTTAAAAATGCAGGGAGATGTTCACCATGCATCTTCTCACTGTCAGATCTCCATAGTGTCTGCTTTTGGCTTTGGACCAGGTGGAGTAATGCAGTGCTTGGTTGCAGGAGCTGCATGCAGCCAGGTGGAGTAATGCAATGCTTGGTTGCAGGAGCTGCATGCAGCCACTATGGAGGTTAAACTGTCAGAAGATCCGTTAACAATGTCTCCATGCATCTTCAAATAAACTTTCCACAGAGCAATTAACTTTATTAAATAAAATGCAACAAAGTTCTGCTCTGCTTCGTGATAGTGCAAACCTATTAACTAGACAAAGAGAAATCAATTCTGTATGGACTGGTTCTCCAAAATTAATTTTTAATTGGTACTGGACCTCATATCCATGGGGCAGACATGATTATTTTTCCAGAACTTTAGGAGCCCAAATTCTAACTACTGAAGTCTTCTTAACCCCTTAAATTTGCTTTAAGGACCAGTGACGGTCCTGGTACATCAAGTGTAAAATGGTAGCAGCGCGCTGCCATGCACGCTGCTACCATTCATTCCAGGCTGAGACTGAGCGGTCCAGTACCGGACCGTTCAGTCTCAGCCTCTGTTGGTAGTGCCAGGTCATGTGATCGCTGCGTCAGCGACCACATGTACCGGCATTCTAAATTTGTGAATGAGGCAGTGCTACTCACTGCCTCTAGTGTCTCCTCTCTGACAATGCGTCCCTTACATCAAAGTAAGAGACACAGAAGCAGAGAGGAGACACCTAGTGGTAATAAAAAATACAGCAGCTGGGGGTGTTAACCCCTTCACTGCTGGTGCAGGAGGATGGCTTTATGCAGGTCAATTTCTGACCTGCTATATACACTTTTTTTTTTTTTTTAATAAAAACAACACACTTTTTTTTTATACAAATAAAATAATTTATTTTAAAAAAAAAACATCTCAAGAAACAAAATTGGAAGTGTGATTGTTGTGGTGCTATGTAATACACTTACACACACCGCCAAATGTAATGATCAAAAAAGTGGGAAAATAGGGTGGGAAAAAGGGACATGGGGATTTTCACCCAGGGGGGACAGTGGCCACTTTAAACTGCGCATTTTGTAGGTATGACTGACTGGTCATACCTTTCATGCAGTCTCCATAAAAATTTAACCCTTTGCGCCCAATTGATCCCAAGAGAAAAAACAAAAATGGTGGGTTTTTTACATTTTTTTACCTTTTTCTTTAATTTTAATAAAGTAAATGGTGGGTTATCCATATAAATGGGGTATCTAATGAAAGCCCTATTTGTTTGTAAAAAAAACAGTATATAATGTATGGGGGTGGAATAAAAGCCTAAGAGGGAAAACACTGTTGAACAAAGACACAGTCAAAAAGGTCAGAATTGCTCTGGTCCTTAAGTCAAATCCAACTCTGATTTTCCCGGTCCTTAAGGGGTTAAGAACCTTTTAGTCCTGGGTGGGGGTGCACTAAGGTGAAATAAAGGTGAGATAAACATCCAATTCGTATATCATTCCTAGGCAATAAATATCAACTCAGAGAGATCTAAATACACAGGCTCCTAGCAATAACATAGAAACTGGAGAGTTGATTTCACCTTTATCACATCTTAGTACATAACCTTCCCTGCCTGCAGTCCTATAACAAAGACTCACATCTGAATCCATGGACATGATGCACAGAGCTAAATAAAGATTCATTTTGGAGCTAATTCACACAGAATTTATTTATACGGGTCATTTGGATTTTCTTTCCAGATTACAATTAACCCTTTGGGTGCATTGCGTACCCCTCTGGCACTCAAAGGGTTAATGTTAGTTGGAGGTGTTAGTGTTCCTTTAAAGGGATAGTAATGTTTAATAATAAAAGCAGCTCTAATTAATCTTCATAGTATTTGGGCCTTGGAGAGTGTTATTTCAATTATGTCAGAGTTGTAGTTCAAGAGTAATTGAATGATAAACTATCCCCCTGCCGCACCTTCTACTGATGTAACACTGCTCATCTCAGAGCAGCAGGATGTGTTCAAGTGGATTGTAGAGAGGGACAATCTTCAATTAAGATAAGGGAAAAAGCTGAAAAGCCTATCAAGGGGGGCAGGGTTTTCATTATTCTCACAGTAAGAAGATTGACCCTTGATGTTATCTGTCTGGTCTATAGACTGGATTCCACATCTGAGGAGAGGGGGCTTACACTAGGTAAAAGGGGCGGGTGGTTGATACTTTATCATTCAATTACTCTTGAACTACAACTCTGACAGTATTGAAATAACACTCTCCATGGCCCAAATACTATGAAGATCAATTGTAGCTGCTGTTTTTGTGAAACATTACTATCACTTTAAGACTTTATCAGACTAGGTAAATGCGTACTGGCTTCAACTCATTGAATGAGTGTTCTCCCAATTTATCGCAAAGCAATGCCTAGCAGACCTATCAAGTAGCTAAAGGGTTATCCTTCAACAATTTGTATTTCTAATCAATATATCTGTTTAAAGAGTTCTACATGTAACTTTTCTTCTTCTTCTAGCATGATAAATGCTGACTTCAGTACCGCAACTGTCTTGATTTCATTTGGAGCTGTGCTAGGAAAAACAAGTCCTGTTCAGATGCTCATTATGGCAATAATGGAAATTACTATATTTGCTTGCAATGAACATCTTGTTGGCCATTTAGGGGTAAGATATTTTCAATTTACCATTTATTTTAAAGCAGGAAGAAAATATGTTTTATTATGCATACATAGATTTTAATTGGCAGATAAGAACCAATTGGCCCATCCAGTCTGCCATTTTTAAAAAATTAAAAAGCACGTCTTACATAATTCTCAGACTAGACATGCTATCCTGGGAATTTTTTTAAATTTCCTTTATAGTATTTGTCCATATAATTAGGAGGCTGTCCCATGAGCCTCTCACCAGTTCTGTAAAGTAGCTTACACACTTCTGAGTTTTTCATCCTGCAATTTTTGACCATGTCCTCTTGTTCCAGTATTCTTCTTTTTCTGAAATTGGTTCCTTCACGAACTACATTAAATGCCTTAAGGGGATAGTAATACTTCTTTTTATCTTTATTTTGTTTTGTAGGCATTAAAAAACATGAAGACCAGTATAAGTCTTATCTCTCAAACCTTTATGGTTTCAGAGATATTCACAAGCAAAGTTCCCCTCACTGACCAAAACGGTCAAGTCTGCCATCTAGCTGTCAGATTTGGAATCCGGTCCACAGATCAACCGGTGGCCCTTCAGCAGAGCCGAGATTGCAAGATATAAAATTAACTATTTCATTGGAAGCGTCTAGAAAGTGTGCTGGCAAACCAGGCACACTTTGTAGACTATTCAAATGAAGTAGTTCTTCTTATATCTCACGATCCTGGCTCTGCTGTAAAGCCATGGCCGGTCCGCAGACCGGATTCCAAATCTGACAGCTAGATGGCAGACTTGACCGTTTTGGTCAGTGAGGGGAAACTTTGCTTGTGAATATCTCTCAAACCTTTATGACTTATATCTGTCTTCATGTTTTTTTAATGCCTACAAAAATAAAATAAAATAAAGATAAATGAAGTGTTACAATCCCTTTAATATATTTATACATTTCTATCATATCATCCCTCTCCCTCCTCTCTTCCAAGTTACACACATTACTTTTTTTGAGTCTATCCTTCTACCCTTTGTCATGAAGACTTTGCACCATTTTGTTGGCTCTTCTTTGAAGTAATTAAACATACTGACCCCACTTATGATCACTCTGCTTACAGACAATGAGAAATACCTGCACAAGGCAAACAACACTAGGCAAAACTCCATATTTTACTGACAAAATATCAAAACTGACCAACTTTTTGAAGGTTATTAAAAACATCTTCAACCCCCATTCTCACCCCTCAACTATAAAAATTGTAATGAAACAATGTCATGTACCATGTCAATAGCTAATGCAATCAGCAATTACTTTGTTGGATGTTCCACATACCTGATTACAGAAAACAAAAGTAATTAAGAAGTAGAAAAGTGCATTAAACATCCTTTCACATTTTCCTTCTCCAACAGTACTGCTGAATTCAATTTCATGCCAGTGTCCAATACTGAAATATATGACTACCTCCTCAACCCAAAAATTAAATCTCAATCTGAGCCTGACCAGCTGCCAGCAAGGTTACTGTGTTAGTGACCTTGGTCATTGCCTCTCCCATTGCACCCCTAATTAAAGGGGATCTTTCACATAGATATAAGTAATGCTCATTATTTAGAGCATTTAGTGAAAACATTTAAAACGTTGTTCATTTTAAAAAAAAAAAAAGTTATCTGCGCAAAACTTAAAGGGATAGTAATACTTCGTTTTAACTTTATTTTATTTTGTAGGCATTAAAAAAACATGAAGAATGATATAAGTCTTATCTCTCAAACCTTTATGGTTTAAGAGATATTCACAAGCAAAGTTTCCTCTCCTGTCCCTTTTACCTAGTGTAAGACATCTCTTCTCAGATGTGGAATGCAGTCCATAGACCAGACAGATAACAGCAGGGGACAATCTTCTTCCTATGAGAACAATGAAAGCCCTGCCCCCCTTGACAAGTTTTTCAGCTTTTTCCCTTATCTTAACTGAAGATTGTCCCTCTCTGCAATCTACCTGGGCACCTCCCTTCTGCTCTGGCTGAACCGGGGGGGGGGAGATACTTTGCTTGTGAATATCTCTTAAACCATAAAGGTTTGAGAGATAAGACTTATATCGGTCTTCATGTTTTTTTAATGCCTACAAAATAAAATAAAGATAAAACGAAGTATTACTATCCCTTTAAGTATGCAATGATTTCCAGTATGACATGGAAAATGGTGAACTTACTGGAGCTATTTTCCTTGATTTTGTAAAGGCTTTTGCTACAATAGACCATAATATTCTGCAAAGTAAGCTCAAAAGTTCAGGATGCTATTTATAAGGCAAAATATAATATGTGTATATTGCTAACAATATTTCCCTTTCACTCAAAGTAACAAGTGGTGATCGTCAAATTAACTGCCCATGGTTTACAAAGCATCTTCTGTAAATATAAAACTGTCACAATGGTGTTTGTTACAAAGCACAGACTATTTAAACTCCACAATATCCATTTAACCATTGTAACAAAGTCTAATCATAATTTGGCCAAGATAGATTCCTAAAAATACCTTGGTAAGTGGCTTGACCCCAACCTTGATTTTGGTCTTCATATAGATATATTGACATCCTGACTTAATCCTAAAATAGGCGCTTAGAAACAAAACCCTACCTGAGTCCCCTGGAAAGAAAATATATTGTTCAACACATGCTAATGACAGTCATAGCCTATGGGTATGTAGTGTATGGTTCTGCACCAGAAATCTATCTTGCTGTACTGGACACACTGTACAATTCATTATGTTGTTTGTCCTCCAGTGCAATTACACTACCCATCATTGAAATATGTTTAAAGGGATAGTAATGTCTCTATTAAAGTGCAGTTCCAAGTCTTCTTTATGTTTTGTATAATACTTAACACTATGTATAATTATTAACAATGTTTTCAAGCTGAAAAGATCCCCCTCCCACCCCTTCTGGCTGCCTCCCCTTGGATTTGCAATCCGGTAGTGGGACTGGACGGATGCAGCGAGGGACCATCTTCACACAGGAAGTATAAGGAAAACCCTGCTCCTCTTGACTAAGGAGGGCAGGAATTTCCTTTTGCTTGCTGAAGATTGTCCCTCGCTGCTCTCCATCTGGACAAGACAGAGAGGATTAGTGACACAGGGAAAGTGCAGGAAGGGGGATCCTTTCAGCTTGAATAGCGTTTGAAATATGGTACTGTAAGCAATTAAACATAGTGCTACGTGATATAAAACATATAAAGAAGCTGCACTGTAATAGAGATATTACTACCCTTCAAATAAATAAAGTGGCTAACACTCGCATCTAAACATACCCTTGACCTTTCTTGACTAGTTTATAACCACTTCTCTAGAAAGCTACCATGCTACCTGAGCAGTATGCTCACTCCAGCTCTCCATAGTAACTATAACCTCCACTGCTAACAACTCACCGAGTATTCCACAGTACAAGAAAGATAGTAGTCTATCTGCCTTTTTCTTCAGAGCTCCGAAAGCCTGGAATAACCTACACAAAAATCAGACCTTCTCCCAATCTAAAATCTCTAAAAATATCTCTAAAAATATCTACTTAATTGTATCTAAATCAATCTAAATTATAACTGTATATAATTTTTTGTATGTTTATTTGTATATCCATGTTTGTGTATGTATTGATTCTCTATTTGTGAAAATATGTAACTTGATATTGTAAAAGCTCTCCAAGACATACTTGAAAATAAGAGAAATCTCAATGTATTCTTCCTGGTAAAACATTTTCTAAATACATTTTTCCTAAATCCTTGTTTTGTACCTCCTGGAGAGTGAGGTCTATTTCAGATTTTTTGTATTATCTGCAAAAAAATTACCTTACATGAATACCACCAGTAATGCCACTAATAAATATCTTGAAGACATAATGCCCTAACAATGACCCATGTGATACCCCATTAGTAAAATGTCTTTCTTCTGAATGAAAACCATTGACCATGACACTCTGTTGACTGCCCTTCAGCCAATATCTTACTCAGTCAGCTTCCTCTGAGTCCAGCCCTAAACTATGCAACATATGAATCAACTTCCTATGTGAGGATATGTAAAAAGCATGAATACATAACTGCACAAATTGCAGATTCATACAAGGATAGGCATGGAAACAATAGGATATATTTGTAAAATTCCATAAGTTTAGCAATCTAAGTGCAAAATAACTGCACTATAAGGAACATCTAAAAATTCTTATTGATTTAAAAGGACTTTTAGCCTCCTGAACTGTAGACAGGCTTCCAACACATGAAGATTAAAGGTGCAGATCATTAACATTTTATTTTATGCTGAAATACAACAAAGGTACTCAGACTGCTGGGAAGTTTTTTCATTCAAAAATTATTATAACTCAAACTTAATTTTTAAATCAAACAGTGTTAACCACAGTCCAAATGGCAAATTCTGTTTTTTAAAACGTACAGTGTAGGAGAGCTTGACAGTGGATCTCCATAGTAAATGATAGCAACAGCGCCACCTGATGGCCATAATAAAAAAAAAAATGCAGTTTCATACATAGAAAAGTGTGTGTAGCTTTTTCTCATTCTGCAGGAGCATCCCTAGATCATACAGAAAGTGTATTTACCATCAAAGAGGTTAACGGCCTAATTTAAATCAATGGAAATTTGTATTTGTTCCTTATAATGATTGCAGATGGTTTGCACCAGAATTACTCTGCATTTCCATCTTGCATATCCCCAGTTATCTAGTCTTCACACACTGAGGTTGATGAACTAAAAGAACTGGAGAAATTCTGGGGCAAACCAGCTATACCATGGGGTATAAAGAAACATCCACATTGATTCACTGTAAAGGAGGGCTTTTAGTTTTAACCTCTTGAATACAATAGTGGTCTCCAACATATTGCTCCACAATGTGTTGGAGGTATCTCTAGCATTCAAGGGGTTAAAAGTCAAATCAAAGAGAATTATTTGTTTCCTACAGTGCACTTGGTCAGCTCCAGAATTGTTCCACTTAAAGGAGCAGTAAACTTTTTTTATGAAAACACATATTTTATAGAATATTTCCTGCTGAATAAAACAAGGTCACTCCCACTGCTGTCAGATTTTTTATTCAAAATGTATAGCAGTTTAAATAATCAGGAAGTGAATTTACTGTGTTTACTTCCTGATAGTTCTAACTGACAGGAAGTGAATTTACTGTGTTTACTTCCTGATAGTTCTAACTGACAGGAAGTGACAGGCAGTTTCTATCACATTCTATGGAGAACTGTATGTCTCTGACTTTTCTGACTTTCCTCTCCATTAGAATCTAACAGGAAATCTAATTAGAATTTGACTACTACAGGGCACTGCTAATGTAAAAAAGCATGGGTTTAAACTGTAATAACTCTGGAAATATAAATCTCTCAGCAGTGGGAGTACCCTTATTTTACTCAATAGGAAAAGCCCTACAATATATATTTTTTCATAAAAAAAGTTTACTGCTCCTTTAAGCAGCCACAGTGCTCAGTGTAAGAAAGCATTCCATGCAGTGTCCTCATATACAGTAGAATCTCTGTCACCAGTAAGAAGAAGGCATCTGCCATAGCCAGTACAATAGGCACACTGATCCTCCCTACAGAATAGTAACAAAAGTAGTCCTAAGGAATTTGAGCCTCAGACTTCCATCATGATTTGACGTATTGCCTTGAATACTGCCTCTTCTTACATGTCCCCTGAACTGGCAATGTTTTGAGGAAAAGAATCTCCAGCTTCCCTAGAACTGAAATGATCATGTGTCAGTCAGTGGGGGAGGTAATATAGAGATAAGACAGGAAGTAACTGCATGGCATCCTGAATTAACATAATCTATAAAGATAAATCATTCAGAAACTAGTTTTGTAAATGCAAAGTGGATAATAAAACAATTTTGAAAGCTCTTACTTGAAGAAAGTACCTTGAGTCATTGTCATTGTCAAGGTCATTGTGCCTTAATTTCATAGTCTTTCTAATTGTTCCTTGGTCTACTTAGAACCCAGTTACCAAGTAACAAAGAATGATACGTTCCTTGTTTTACAGGCTAGTGATACTGGTGCATCAATGACCATTCATGCTTTTGGCGCATACTTTGGATTAGCTGCAGCAACAGTTCTCTATCGACCTTCGCTGAAAAATGGTCATGCGAATGAAGGCTCAGTGTATCATTCAGATTTATTTGCTATGATTGGTAAGGCTTTATTTGCTTTTCACATGTTTTATTCAAATCTACAATTTCAACATGGAAATAATATTTTGTTGATTGGTTTTAAAGGGACAGTAATGGTTAATTTTAAGTTGATTTAATATTGTAGACATTAAAAAAATGTTTATATCAATGTAAGTTTTATCTCTCAAACCTTTATGGTTCGAGAGATATAACTTGCTAAAGTTACCTTTCCCTGGCTGTTTCACTCAAGTCTGCCATCTAGCTGACAGCTGCAGATTCCAGTCATTTGATCAGACAGAGGCTCTTCAGCAGAGCTGAAATCATGCTATTTAGAAATAAATACTTCATTGGAACGGTCTACAAAGTGTGCTTGCAAGACATGTACACTTTGTAAACCGTTCCAAATTAAGTATTTATCTTTAGATATTGTTATATCGGCCCTGCTGAAGAGCCACATCTGGTCATGCGACCATAATCTGCTTCTGACAGCTTTACAGCTCGTCAAGCAGAAAGGGGAGGGACCAGAGAACTTTATTTTCCTATATCTCTCAAACCATAACAGTTTGAGAGATACGAATAAGTGCAAGTACTCTCTTTTAATTCCATCTACCATTTAGTTAATACTTTTTTTCTGACATTACTATCCCTTTAAAACATTTTATGTGACATTTTCGCCAAGGTATACTAAGCTGAAAAATCAGTCAAGGCTCTGTGCCTTAACCTCTCGGATGCAAGATAGTATCCATCACTTTGCTTTGTAATGCACAAGAGAAATTTCTAACATTAAAGCTATTAAGGGGGACTATACATTTAATTACTCTGCCCTAATCATCACCACTGAAAGTTAGCTTCTTAGTCACTGATATATCATAGAAGATGAGTCTTGTAACCCCTTGAATGTTAGAGAGATTTCTAATGCTTTAAGAAGCAATGTGTTTGACACTTCTCTAGCATTCAAGAGGTTAAATGTCCCATTTCAATCAATGAGAATTTTCATTTCCCTCCTATAGTGCAATCACTTTGTTCGAGTTTAGCACCATCTTAATTTCATGAGTAAAACCCTTTATTGGGAACAGTTCTAGGCCTCACTGGAAGCTCAGTTTAGTCATTGGGAGAAGCAGGTGCAATATTGAAGGCTAATGGCAATCTTAAGAAGGGTTTGCTGCTCACTAAGTAGAAGATTGATGGCTTAGGAAAAACAGTACACAAGGGAATGAGTAGCTAGATGGAATACAATTAGGCAGAACAAGAAGTGGAGGCAAAATTGGTTGTATTCACAGACATACTCCATGAATAATGATGTTGGCAGAATCTCTTTGTTGGAGAGGACCATTCTTTATAACAGCCAGTAGAACACACCGTCTAATGCTGATGGGATGCAGGATGCAGGGAGACTTAGACAAGTGGTGGTTGGGGATTCCATAATTAGGAAAATTGATAGGAAAAGCTGTTACCAGAATCACTACAATTGAATAGTTTGCTGTCTTCTGGCTGTTTGGGTTCTGCATGCAGTGGCCCAGGTTGATGGATTGTTGAGAGGGACTGAGCATGATCTTGCTGCCATGGGACATTGGTGCCAATGACAAAGTCAGTGTGAGTTGGTGGTCCATTAAGTGTAATTTCAGGTAATTAGGTCACATGCCTAAATGTGTAGTAATACTTCTTAATATGTAAAAAAAAAAAAAAAAAAAATATATATATATATATATATATAACCCCGTATGGCAAGCACTCACATGTCTTAAAACAAGACCAGTGAGTGCTTGCCATACGGGGTTATAGATTAGTTTTTGCAAAGCACCCAGGCAAGTTTGACAAAAGATGTGGGTGCCGACTTTGGGTTGTACATATATATATATATATATATATATATATATATATATATATATATATATATAGTAGGGTTTATTTTCCTAAGTAAAACAAGGTTCACATACTGCTGAGAGGTGTTTTATTCAAAAGTTATTACAGCTCAAACCTGATTGTTTTAGTTGAAGTATCTCAGTGGCCTGAAATTCTACAGTGGTGCTGTTGCTAAACGATCTTATGGACAGCTCTGGTCAGTTGACCATAAACCTCTATAGGATGGTGTAGAATCAGCAGTGGGAATGCCCTTATTTTCAGGGCAAAAACCCTACAACATATATTTTTTACATCTTTACAAGTATTACTATCCCTTTAAGTAAAGCACCTCTAAGGTAGTATTTTCTGAAACAAAACCAACCTCACATGCTACACCAGGAAAGAAACAAGATCTTAGGATATTAAATATATCACTAAAGACTTGATGTAAGCAGAATGGGTTAGGGTTTCTGGAGAACTGGGCTGTCTTTTCACTTGTGGGCAACCTCTAAAGTAGAGATGGATTGACCCTTAGTGGAAGGGGAGGGGGGCTGCTGTGCTATTGGATAGAAATGGTCAGCACTATGGAGTACATTGGCACAATATAAATAAAGTATATTATTAATAATAATAATAGTTAGACGATTGGAGTAGACTTTATACTAGGAAAGGGGGAGAATCCTATATAATAATTTGCTAAAATGTGTGTAACGATGAAGTCATGCGCAGTAGAGACTGCTGCGCGTGTTGCAGTCATGCGCAGTAGAAACTACCCTCATCGCGGCTGATACAGACCTGGATGCTCCGCAGCTCTGTATCAGCCGCTGCACGGGCAGTCTCTACTGCGCATGACTGCCCCGCGACCGGCTGGCAGTGGCACTGTGGCCTGTGTAACGGGCTCTTCAACTACTTAAACAATAAAGGAATGGGTGGGCAGTGTAGTATTGGAGCTGGAATTAGACAAGGGGAATGGGATGGAGAGGGGGAAAGGGCTACTTTAGAAAATAGAGAGCTGTCCATGTTACAGTCTGCTAAAAAAAAAAAAAAAATCATGCATTTTCTTAAAGGGATAGTAATACTTCGTTTTATCTTTATTTTATTTTGTAGACATTAAAAAAACATGAAGAACGATGTAAGTCTTATCTCTCAAACCTTTATGGTTTAAGAGATATTCACAAACAAAGTATCCCTTCCCTGTTCAGCCAGATCAGAAGGGAGGTGCCCAGGTAGACTGCAGAGAGGGACAATCTTCAATTAAGATAAGGGAAAAACCTGAAAAACTTGTCAAGGGGGGAAGGGCTTTCATTGTTTTCATACAAAGAAGATTGTCCCCTTCTGTTATCTGTCTGGTCTTACAACCAGATTCACATCTGAGAAGAGATGGCTTACACTAGGAAAAAGGGGCGAGAGGGGAAACTTTGCTTGTGAATATCTCATAAACCATAAAGGTTTGAGACATAAGACTTATATCGTTCTTCATGTTTTTTTAATGCCTACAAAATAAAATAAAGTTAAAACGAAGTATTACTATCCTTTTAATGGCAATTGAATAAAATGTATGATTACAAAGTCTACTAATCATACTGGTAAGATGGGGGAATTGAATCTGATTGCAATCAATGAACAGCAGGTATTACTAAAACTTGTTTGGAATATACACATTATTGGGCAGTCATTATGGAGCAATATACACTTGTTAGGAAGTCTTCAGTACAGAAAATAGAAGGAGGGGTATGCCTTTATATAAAACAAGGTCTGAAACCAAGTATAAGACAAGATAACAAGCTATTACTTTACACTACTCTTTAGCATCTTATTTATGACTAGTGTATTGCTTTGTTTGTTTTACTAATTCCATGATGGCCATATCTTCATGGTTAGTGGTATAACGGCATTTATTTCAGTAAGATTATAGAAGCTCTATTGATTATAAGTTGACTTTGCATTTCTATCATTAATACATATATTTTGCATTGTTATATGTTCATATAGAATGATGGTGTATGCCTTTGTTATGTGGGGTTTAAGTCATCTGTGTGAAGTGATCATTGTTTACATTTTGTAATACAAATCTTGACTTCTGAATCATCAACAGGAACTCTATTTCTTTGGATGTTTTGGCCCAGCTTCAATTCTGCCATAGCAGATCATGGGCAAAATCAGGAAATGGCCATTATTAATACATACTTCTCCTTGGCTGCCAGTGTCCTTACTGCCTATGCCTTCTCCAGCTTGGTCGAACACAAAGGCAAACTAGATATGGTGAGAGAATTATGAAAATGTTTCTGCTTGAACATATTCATTTCACTGTTTATTATCCCCCCAATTAATGTAAATAATTCTTCACTAATTAAATATAGTCTCAAAACATCAAGTCCAAAGTTATAAGAGTGCTTGGTATGAGAACAAGGATAATACAAAGGTTTTGAAATTACAAAAATTGGGCTATTAAAACAAAGAATGTAGAACCATTTTGGGACAAATCAAATTGACTATAGGGGACAAATTAAAGTTCCCCAAATTCTCACTGATTTAAATGAGACTTGTAAACACTTTCATGCGGTATACTTTTAAAAGGTAGCACGCAAAACAGTATGTGACCACATGATACATTAAGCATGTCGCCATAATAAAGATGGCGACATGAGAATCTCGCACTCCATGACAGTGCGAGATTCTCATGTTGGGTAGTGAAAGGTCTCATCCCAGCCAGTTATTTGCTTCTCTCTCTGCGAGCTCTGAAACTGCTTTCAATTTATCTCTCCTGCACTGTCTCTCTCTCTATTTTAACCCTTTGAGGGGTACGCAACACATTGCTTTGCAATGCGTTGCATACCCCTCTGATACTCAAAGGGTTAATCTGACTTGTGCGTTCCTTCTTGCATTCTCTCTCCCCTCTTCACGCACACTTTTGTGCTGTGCTCTGCCTTCCTCTCTCTCCATTTTGTTTTCTCTGTCTCTTTCTGTGTCTGCCTCAGTCTGAAGACCTGCGGTCTGCAGGAGAGAACTGCACTGAGCTCACAGAGAGAGAGGCAAGTAAATGACTGGGATGTGACCTTTCACTACCTGACATGAGATTCTCATCCCACCATTTTTATTATTCCAACATGCAGGAACTGGCAATGCTTTCACAGAAAATTGCCACAGAAGCATTGGGAAATTGTGGGTTTTCTAGGAAAATTGACTTTTGCCCATCCCTACCTATGGCTTCTCTATGCATTGCACTGCTTTTGTGCTTGTGCATGTGTCTAAAAATCGGCACTTCCACTTCTGCAGTAGTCAGAACTTCAATACTTAAGTGATAAAGTTACGGTGAGCAAAAAAGTGACAAAAATCTCTCCAATGTAAAGTGTACCAAACCTATAAAATACACTTATGTGCACATTTACATGTTTGAAAAAGATCAAAAACAAATACTTACAATGGTTCAATTTAATTCCCAGAATTCCATGCAACAATATTCAAATTAAAGCACACAAAGTAGACAAAATATGACATCAGCTACTTAAAAGTAAATCGTTCTACATTAAAATTGTTTTTCCTGCAGTTGGACAGACTCACTTTAAGCATGGCATGCCACTTAATGGTAAATTAAAATAATTTCATATTTAGGTTCACATTCAGAATGCCACCTTAGCAGGAGGAGTTGCAGTGGGCACTTGTGCTGACATGAATATTGGCCCGTTTGGAGCGATGATCATTGGTTTCACTGCTGGAATCATTTCAACCCTTGGTTTCAAGTTCCTAACTGTAAGTATTGGCCAAAATATCACATTGCCTCTGTACAAAATGATTGGACATTTATACTATTTAATCCCTTAAATGTTGGTGATATCTAGAAAGTATTGTGAATTATCCAAGGGGTTAACAAAATACGACTGATAAAGGACAACTGTCAGGCTTTATTGTGTCTGCCCTTTGAGAGAAGACTTAGCAAAAAGCCTTGCACTGTGCTGTACAGCAACAAAATTGCTCCTGTCAGCAATCTGGGGTGAGGGGGAGTCAGAAACATGACCTCCTTTGCTGGCTGTGAACTGGAACACAACCCTGAAATGTCTGGTTCACAGCCATAAGCACTGTGTGTTATGCATGCATAGTGGTATAACTAGTCATTGTAGGGTCCCGATGCAAACATTTTGAGTCCTTCTAACACACACATATTTTCATATAGGCATAACTAAAACCTATTGTATGCTGTGGAATATAGGGCCCCCTTGGATGCTGGGACCCAGCACAACTGCACCCACTGCACATGTTTAATTATGCCCTGTGCGTACAGACTCCATAGGCTCTTAGTTTCAGGCTGGGAAGACCTTCATTAGTGTCTTTGGTGGCTGCAAGACTGTATTTAAAGACTTTACAGCTTCTCAGTTCAGTCTCCCTGGGTCCACTGGAGGTTTCCTTTCAGTACCCCATTTTACCCCCCCTCCCATTAGTCCTACCAGGGCTCTTAATGTATTTAAGACTTCATCAGCAGGTGTGCTCCCGGATGGGCTGATCTGCTCACAGGGCACTAGTCTGATGGCTGCCCTTTAACACTTTGAGCTACAGAGAAGTGTGCAGCACATTGCTTTGCATTGCATTGCACCTCACCTTGTGGTTGTTGCTGACTGTTCCAGAACCAGATCAGCCAGTTTCAGCTGTTCTGCCATGGTTCTGCACATGTGGTTGCTGCTACAGAAATCACATATGCAAGTGGAGTCACATGACAAAGGTAATGTTTGCAAACTTTGACTTTGTCACTCTTCACTGCCTGTCTTCTTCACACTCTGATCGTGATGCTGAGAGGGGCAGAGAACACAACTCCTAACAGATCAAATGGCCAAAGAGGGGGCACATTTGTTTTGCAGAGTACAGGGTTGGTGCATAGAATGTTAAAAAAAAAGTTATTTCATTATCTATTGCCATTACTTTGTATAACTGAATAAATGAACAAGATCAAATACAATTATCTTTGCTATTCCACACCCTAAAGGTAAGATATCATTATATAATTTTTAAAATGTTTATAATCCTTTTTTATTTTGAAATACAGTCTTAAATATTTAGAATAGTTTCCTAGGGCTTTTCCCATCACTAATGGTACAAGGCAAGGCTGTCTTCTTTCCCCTCTTATCCTTATGTTGGCCTTAAAACCTCTTCTGCAAACAGTTAGACTGACCCTGGAAATTGTAAATTGTAAATTGTGAATTTAAATTCATTCAATGTCGCTGCTTAGGCAGCTGATGCTCTCTTCTTTATATCTCAAACCTCTACCTCTCTTCCTACTTTAATAGCAGCCTTGGAGGAATATTGTTACCTATCTCAAGCGCTTATTAACTATAATAAGTGTGAGGGCCTTGTTTTTGTTTATCACCAGAAGATTTGGTTAGTCTTACCTGTACATACAAGTTTAAATGCTCTACATCATCTATATGCTATCTAGGAGTACATTTCTCTTTTGACATCAACTCCTTGTCTGCTCTCAATCTAGATCTCCTTTAAACTGACATTAAAGAATCTCTGTCAACATGGCAATATCTCCCTTTATCATGGATAGGACGCATCAACTTATCCTTCCCAAAGTATTCTATGTACGTAATTTACTTCCAGTACATATTCCCTCTCACTATTTTTCTTCTCTGAATTTATTGTCCTGCTCCTTTATTTGTACACGGAAAAGGACCCAAATCCACTTTTCCATTCTTACACAAAATATCTGTAGGGGAGATTAGGTCTTCCAGACTTTGTCACATATTATCAAGCAGTTTCATTAGCAAAACACTTTGACTTTTCTCAGGTCCCTTCTCCTTGTTGGACGGGTACCCTAGCTGAAGCATTGGGACCCTTAGACCCTTTACAACTTTGCTGGATTGTTAGACACTCTATCCCTGACGCCTGTAGAGATCGACTGATAATGGGACACATTTTGGATGTCTGGCATACAATCAATAACTCTCTCCTTCTGAAACTTCCATCTTCACCGCTGAAGTCTATCATTGGTAATCCCAAGTTCCCAGCAGGCCTGAATAACCAGTCTCTTCTCCCTTTGAAACAATATTCTCTTGACACGCTTCAATCCCTTTCCCATGTTGATTTATTGGAGATCACAGGAAATTCCTCCACTGTGCTCTTATTTAGATCTATACCTTGGCTCACATCCATCCAACTCAAAGACTGGCGTCGCTCTGAACTACGGACAGCAACTACACTTCATGACTTGGCATCTTTTGAATCCTGATTTTCATGCTTTCCTCCAACACCACGTATGCTTTCTTTCTCTTATACTTAATTAATCAATATATTGCCCCCAAGCAAATATTATTTCTTGAGACAATGGGAATGGGAGCTAGCAGTTTAACTAGAAATTGCCGAGTGGTATGCCATCTCTAGGAGCCTGTTCAAATCTTTGAGTTCCTCATCCTTCAGATTGATGAATTATAAATCCCTAACGCTCTGGTACATGACACCCCAACGACTTGGAGATGTCAGTCAGGAAAAGGCAACATGCTCCACTTATGGTGGGCCTGACCCAAAACACAGCCGTGCTGGGTCATGGTTCTTGTGCAAATTCGACTTATTTACGATTCATCTTTTCCTTTGAACCAGATGATTTGCCTATTCCTACATAAAACCCCCTCTATGCCCATACCAGGAAATACTCCCTGGTCCTGTTTACAAATCCATCTTAATGCTGCCAAAGTTTTTATCCCCTCCTACTGGAGATCGCAAGACACCCCTCCTATTGACGCATGGTGGACTAAAGTTGATCATACCTTGGATATGGAGAAATGTCATGCCATCACTCTCTGTAAAATATCAGACTTTCGATCTCTATGGGAGGCATGGTTTACCTATAGGAACACACGGGTTACTTGAGGACCTTGCACTTAGTGTCTGCTCTTCCTATATTATTGTCACTTTCCTATTTTGATAAACTTTATTAATAGGCTCGTTGGGCACGTGGGTAGGTTGAAGGGTTCTGGTTGTGTTTTTTTTCCTTACCCTCCTTCCTGCCCTTCCACCTTCCGCATTACCATACAAATACATCAGCACCACACGGTCTAAAACCAGTCATCTTCTTTTCTTGGTATATCTTTTTTTCTCCATTACTTTTGAAACTGAATGTACCTGTACTGTTTATAGGGCTTAATGTATAATGTATTGTGTCTTATTTTCCTCCTGTTTACTTTGTTCTTGTAATCCTGAAACTTGCTTCAGCGCTTTTCAGATTTCTATTATTGTATGTAACTTTATTTTCGAAGTTTAAAAAAAAAAAAAAAAGAAGAAAAATAGATTCCAAGGGCTGTTTGTACACAATTTTCATTTATGATGGCTGGCATTAATTGATGAGGATTTTGTATGATTTGATTTTCTTTATTATTACAACTTTCCTCAACAGCTACAAAAATGGCGTGTTTTCAAAATATTTCTATTTACAGAGTGGTGGTGTATTAATCAGTTGATATCTTACTTTAATAAACTGAGTTTTTTTTTACAGCCAATTTTGGCTTCAAAGCTGAAAATTCAAGATACATGTGGAGTGCACAATCTGCATGGTTTGCCCGGCATCCTGGGAGGCATTGCGGGAATATGCGCAACAGCAATGGGAGCTAAAGAAAAGTAAGTTATTCCGCTGGACTAATATTGCCTACAGATATGTGCAAATTATCTGTAAATCATTAAATTATAATTATATAAAATATTGGATGTAAGATAAACACAAGTAAGATTAGTTAGACATCTGTTCATATTTTGTTCTGCCGAAATGGATTTGATCCCTTCCATCATATTTAACTGTATAGTGATTCACACTTGTGACTTGAATAGAGATGCAATATGGTTCTATCCAAGCCCCCTGTTTTGATAATATGTATGCATTCTATTTGTGATCCCATCACAGGGAGGCACAGCAGAGACATGGATGTTGGGTGGCCTATGTGAGCATCAGCCATATCTCATTGGCTGATGACCACATGGATTTGCCATTCATTGGATTTTGCAAAGTGTGCCACAATGTCCAGATCACAGATGCTAATGTTCTGTAATATGTCCCATATGCCACGAAGTTGATCAGCTCTGCTCAACTTCACTGTGCTCAAAGCTTGAATGCAGTGGAGTAGTAGAATTCTGCATTTGGCTGTTTTCATGTGTGTCAGTATTGCCAGTGTTAACAACCTGTTTGAGGCATCAATGCGCTAAAAATTCTTGAGATAGCTGTGTACTTTGCAAGCGTGAGCAAGGCATACATCATAAACAGTAGTCTAGATTCACACTGGGGGCTGATTTGTAGCAGTGAAAGTGTATGGTAGAGAGATACATTTTGACAGCTTTTTTAATACATTTTCATATGATTTTTACTATGTATTTCATGCAATTTATGTGTAATTTGTAGTTATTTTTTTCTTTTTCACCTGTCATTCTTTGATCTCAATGTAAAAAGATGATCAAAATTCACTATAAATGCATCTGTCTTTGTTATTACAGAGATTTCTTTGTAATCTCATTGAAATCAATAGTAGAAATTTGAAAGAAAAAAGCACTGTTGGGCCATAGTTGCAGCGCAATGTTAACATTCATCAAGTAAACAACTTCATAACATTCATTATCAAACGTATATATGCTTTTCCCATGAATTCATGTGAAAGTACCCTGATACATTTCCATTTCTACCAAGGTAGATTGCAAATCATTACGTATTTTAGTTCTGGGGAATGTTGATTAGTGAGGCCAAGCATTATCAACAAAATAGTAACATAGTAACATAGTAAATTAGGTTGAAAAAAGGCGCAAGTCCATCAAGTTCAACCTTCGCCTCATACCTCAGTAACTGAGAATTTTATGACTTTCCTGCTACCAATTAAATTAGTCTTTATCAGACCTTCCTGATCAGCCTACTGATAAACAGTATAACTCTGTATGTTGCCTTTTGAAAGAAATGTATCTAATCTTCTCTTAAATGTATCCATTGTATCTGCCATAACTACCTCCCTGGGCAATTAATTCCACAATTTGACAGACCTTACCGTAAAAAGCCCTTCCTCTGCTGAAGTTTAAACCTCCTTTCCTCTAATCTCAAGGGGAGTCCCCTGGTCACCTGATCAGGCTTTGGAATAAATAGCTCACAGCAGAGATCCTTGTATTGACCTCTCATATACTTGTACAATGTGATAAGGTCTCCTCTTAGTCGTCTTTTCTCTAGAGTAAATAAACCAAGTTTGTTTAGTCGTTCCTCATATGTCAAGTCCTCCATTCCCTTAATTAATTTTGTTGCTCTCCGCTGTACCCACTCTAGCTCTAGTATATCCTTTTTCAGAACCGGTGCCCAAAACTGCACTGCATACTCAAATAACATTTATAAAAATTGTACATTCTATTTTAATACATTTTAATAATTTTACTGAGCTTAAGAATAACATGATTCATGGGTATAACATATACAAATGTATTATTTATTTTTATACATTTATGCTCTATAGAACTTTTTCCATTTTCTATCCTTGATAGTATTCCATAGCAAACCATTGCAATTCTACTCCATACCACTTTCCATTGTGTATGCCATCCTTGATAATAGTCCACATACATCCTCTACAGTTCTACTCCATTCACTTTTTAAAATGGTTTCTGCTATCTTTGGTAACATTCTACAGAATACCTCTACAATACCATAGCACTGTTTCCATTGTCTTGGCTATCCCTTATAATATACACAGGAAACCTCTGCAATTCTACTCCATACAACTGAGTCCATTGTCTGTGCTATCCTTTGCAATATCCACAGGAAACTTCTGTAGTTTTACTCAATACTTTTATTCATTGTCTCTGGGATCCTTGGTAATATTCCACAGAAATCCTCTGCAATTCTATGTCATCATCATATATGATTGATGTCTGCTGGTTCTCTAGTAAGAACTTTAATCTCAAATGAACTATTGGTCAGTTAGGTAGCTCCTTATGTTCTACTGATAGTATCCAAACTGGTTCCATTTCTTACACAATCCCACTAACTAACTTTCTCTTTGTGAGGTGTTTACAACCCCATTATTTTGCTGTGCATGTGATGAAATTCAGCTATATATTTATTAACAGTTTAGGGGTAAACAATGTGTTTGGGTGTGGCTGTGGCCCTACTTGCAGTGGACTTTATCTGCAGGATTAATTGGGAGTTTTGTAGTGAGTTCAACTGAAGGGATACAGCAGGACATTTGTATCAATTGTTTATGCAAGTTCCTAACAACTGCAAACAGTGTAGTATGTACATCGTGTGACTACAACCCTGTGTTGCTTCCTAATCATTTGTAGCCCATAATAAAACTCTTCAAATTATGCTTTTACTGTACTCATTGTTGGACTAATAGCCCTCCCAGCAGCTAACCCTTCACAGCATAGACATTTGATGATATTAGAAATACTGATATATTTGATATAGTTGAACTCACCACTCGGTCCAGGTTCTATTTTCTTAAACCTAAACACCATTCTCCTCCTCCCAGAAACCATGTTTAGATTACAATATCATCTTATTTTTTTTAAAAGTGGTAAATGAAAAAAAAAAAATTGTTATCAGATTAGTTACTGCATACATGGCATCTCCATCTGCATTCATAATGGGACATAACAGTGCAGTTTTTTGGGATAACCCTGCTTATGCACAGCACCATTAGTTTAGTTTTTTTCCACAACACCTGTGCAAAAACCTGAACTGCCTCTGACCTTTAGGAATGCAGCTGGAGAGAGTTGCAGCACATTGTGCTGTTTTATTTTAATCCACTAGAGTGCACTGTTAGCTGGCTGTTTGTTCCACTGGAATCAGTACTTCATCCTAATCAGGAGCATGCTGTGCAGTGAAGTGGTGAATCAAAATTCAGATACCATGTACTTCTCTTGGTACAGCTGAATAGCAGTGCAGCTATCCATTTACCCACATTTCATTGCTCAGCCACAGTTCACAGAATACCTTTATCATCAGTCTATTAGTAATTCTTAAAATGTAATTCATAAATCTTATGATGTTTTATGACTTTATTTTCAGCTGCTCTCCACTCATGCAAGGTGCTGCCTTAGCTGCAACATTTGGCATCTCTGTTATTGGAGGAACGCTAACAGGTTTGTGAAGAAAGATGTTGATCCATAGACAACTAAATCCATGATCTTGATGCTATTGTCAAGTGTGGTTGTGGAAATATTTATGTTATTATGTGAAAAAAAACCAAAAAAAAACTAATGACCGTTCTTAATTTTGATCTTGATCCTTGGTTCAAAGAATTTATCTTCAATCAGACCTGAATGACATGTCCATGGAAGCAGACACGACACATGCAAGCAAAACCACAGGATCTAAAACTCTGCTGACAGCCCATGGTAATTGTAATTGTAAGTGTTAGAAATGTCCCATAAACACTTGTTATAGTTATGTAGAGGATGAAAAAATAAGCTTAATGGCGCAAACCTTCTCTCTCAAACCGCTATAGTTTGAGAGATATATGCATTGAAAGTTCCCCACTCCCTCCCCTTCTCCTGATGTCAGCTGTAAAGATTTACTTAATTGGAAAAGTCTACAAAGTGTGCTTGCAAACCAGGAACACTTTGTACACCTTTCCAATTAAGCAATTATTTTGCACTAATGACATTTCGGCTCTGCTGCAGAGCCGCAGGTTGGTCTCCAGACTGGGATCTCCTGCTGTCAGCTAGACACTGACGTCAGGAGAAGGGGAGGGAGGGGGGACCTTTCAATGCGAATATCTCTCAAACCACAGCGGTTTGAGAGATAGGGTTTGTGCCATTAAGCTTATTTTTTTCGTCCTCTACATAACTATATCACATTTTAATGGGACATTACTAACACTAACAAAGGACCCTAGGGATATATAACACACTAATTCACGATGATTTGCTCACACTTCTGGTCCTTAAGGGTTAAAGAAATAGTAATCCTTTATTTTGACTTTACAGATTCTGCAAGTTCAAAATATGTAAAATCACATTAATTATACAATTTTTTCCATCATGATCTATTTTTTTAATACTTTTTTAGGAGTCTTCAGGGCTAAACCCTCTAGATGTCTCCAACTATATCTGGTCAGAAAATAATGCACACATTGGGTTAATCCATGGTATGTGCCCCTGGATGTGCCCCTTCTTCCCCAGTAAATATGTAACACTCCCTGTGTAACCTACTGTCCTGGTATATATGTGCTCCTCTGTGCCCCATCCTGCCCGTGAATCATACGCCCATCTGTGTTCCCTGCTGCTCTAGTAAATATGTGCCCCTCCATGTATGCGAAAGGATACAGATTGCTTCACCTGGATAAATAAATAAATAAATAAATAAATAAATAAATAATTTAGACTCACTATTGGACCTAGAGATGTCATCCTATCATGCAGGCATCCAGTCTGTAAAATGGTCATGCTGCTGGGAATTGCTGCAAAGCAGCAGCACCTCTGGTTACTACAGGCAAGTTACATGATTACAAGAGCAATTCTGGTTACCATTGCCATGCTACCCAGCCTGTCAGATGAATGCACTACTAGGCAGAGCAGCAGGACAGGAACACATCCAGTAACTAGAGACTGAATTATATATTTACTTCTACAGGAGAAGGAAGAACATGTGAGTTCTTCCTGCACACACACACACCAAGAGGCATATATTTACAGGTCCAGAAAGGGCACATGGAGGGGCACATACAGCAGAACTCCTTTACAAGGATATGTGTTACCCCTTCCAGTGCCCTGGTGTTAGAAGGAGAGAACTCCCTAAGATACCTTCTACCAATCTTTTCTTTAGCAGGAATTATGGTGCATTGTTCCACTATCACTGCTTATCTGACCACCATATACTGTCTGAGCAAAGCTCCTCCCTCTAGAGACATCTAGATGGGGGAGCCCTGAAGACTCACATAAAATGTAAAACAAAAAACAAAAAAACTGAAGATGAAAGAACAAATTATAAAAACACAAGCAATTTGACTTTACATATTGCTTAACTTTACTATAAGGGAGTAATATTCCTTTAAGTAGGCCCTTGCTCTCTGTCTGCTTAACCCCTTAAGGACCATTGATGTACCCGGACCATCACGCTGGTCTGACACTTAAGGACCAGTGACGGCCCTGGTACGTCACATACTTCTGCAGGAGCATGGTGAGTAATACCAGGGACTGAAGTTGATCTCTCCAAGACTGGAGTGATCTCTTCCAGTTTCTCATTCGGCACGCCGGCACATGTGATCAGTCACGTGGGGCGGCACGTCGAGCTTCTCTATCTGGTCCTTAAAGGACCACACACCCCGGGACCACTGGTCTGCCTCCATGGACCTAACATCCAAGACTGATTGGAGAAGTTATCGCCTATGTAAAGGCACAAGGACCAAGTTGATTAGCAGTTTACAGCCATAACAAGAATTTTAGGTGTTAGTTTACATATAAATTCTTTTACAATTCCACAGAACACAAGCACAAGTATTGCAATGTCTGTCCCTATAAGCTCACCCTCCAAATACAAGTCAAACTCATTTATTTAATATTTTGCAAAATGTTAGAAACCTTTCTGAAACTCAAAGACATCTGAAAGGGAATCTATACAGTAGGTTCTTAGTATTAAATTCAGAATATAAATTAGGGGGGAACTAACAGAAAAAAAAAATTTAAACAAAAATATGTTAATCCTTTGCAAGTTGGTTAATGCCCACCTATAGAATCTGTTCAAGCGCAAGGTCACAGGTTCTAATCCCGGCAAGGTCAGCTCAGCCTTTCACCTTTCTGAGGTAGATAGAATGAGTCCAGGACATCCTTGAAAATGAGAGACAATGTCAGTGTATTCTTCCTGGTAAAATACTTTCACAAAAAATAATCACAGATGCCGCCACCTCTGGGAGTAGCAGCTTTATACATCTAATCGTACAGGTATTCCCATAGCTTCTTGTCCCTCCTCCTGAAAGAGCTAAAGCTTCCAGAGGCAGCTTCATTCCTATTGGCTGTTGTTATGTCTTAGTAATAATAAGAAACATCAGCTGCCTCTCTGGTGCGCACTGCACCACCTTTAGGGAGGATCTGTACACTGAAGACTGTATGCTTGTAATGCAAAAAATAACTAGTAAGTAACTGATGTTAATGTGTAATTTGGGGTATGCACTAGAGCATGTAGTTGCTGTAATCCATCCAAGGGACACATTCTGCCACTGGTAAGACTTTAATGTTTGCAAGTCCCTTATGCCTGTCCCATAGAATGCACAGGAAAATGGTGTAAAGTTACTCTGTTTGTGTTAACCCTTTGAGTGCCACAGGGGTAACCAGTGCATTGCTTTGTCTCTGGCACCAAAAAGATTAAACACATTGTACAAGAAAGAAATACTATGAAATGTCCACAGATTGTCCCGTAGCTCTTTCCTTGGTGCAGAAGGTGTTAACCCTTTGCGTGCCAGAGGTGTACACAACGTATTGCAAAGTAATGCATTGCTTACCCCTCTGGCACTCAAAAGAGTTAAGAAAGTTGTTTTTGTAACTATCTAAGTGTCAGCCAGTCAAAGGACTAGTGCATGAGCTGAATTGTACTAACTCTATGATTGTCAGAAGGTTATCCAAACATTGAGAAACAATGGGTTATGTGTTAATACATGCTTCCATTTGTGTCTATATCCTATATAATAATTCGTTAGGATGTTTGTCAGAAGCCGTCATGATCAGTAGAGACTGCCCGAACGCACAGAATTCTGGGAGCACAGAATGCTGGGAGTTCTGTGCTGGGAGCATTCTGCGCTTTCTTACAGTCTCTACAGTGCATGACTGCGTCGGCGGCAGGATGCAAAGCAGGACTGGCCTCTTAACCCTTTGAGTGCCAGAGGGGTATGCAAAGCATTGCAAAGCAATGCGATGCATACCCCTCTGGCACTCAAAGGGTTAACATCACCCTGACCTTGGCCCGTGTACATGGGCTTTTACACTTGTCTATTTTTATTAATTAATAAAATGTAAAGAGAGTGAAAAGAAGAAAAATCTAAATCAAATCAATATTTGGGATAAAATTAAATGGGATTTTTGAAATGTTAATTTGATCCCTATGGTGCAGTTAGAGTGCATCACTTTTACCTGTAAATCAGCCACAGTTTGTTCTTTGGTAGGAATGGATAGTGGATGTATGAAAAATTCAAACTGTGCAATTTTTTTTTGCTAAATGTATTTTGTTAATTTGCCTACAATTACATATAATAATAATAATAATAATATCAAAGTATTTTACCAGGAAGAATACATTTTGTTTTCTTTCCAATTAAAAGTGGAACTACCACCCCTTGTAAATGTTGCCCCAAATAATTACCCACCTGGAGACTTGCTGCTCAATAGTGCTAGTCACCAGAATTATTACGGCGTTATTGAGAATTCTATACTGCTCTGAGATGGACCGCCAGGAAACAGCACAGACATCTTTCCATAGTGACATCTGCGCACCTGCGATGACTAACATCATTGAGCAGCTAGTCGCCAGATGGGTATTTATTTGGGGCAAATTTTTACAAAGGGAGGTAGTTCCGATTTAATGGTACTCGTTTACCTCAGAAGGATGAAAGGCTGAGTTGACCCTGTTGGGACTAGAACCTGTGACCTTATGGTCTGAACAGATTCTACAGCTGAAACATATGAACCAATTAATAATAATCATATACATTTAATATTAATGCAATCAGCATAGATTACATTTGAAACGAAACGGTTCCACCACTTAAAAAAATCTGCCATGGAATTAGACTAAAGAAAGTACAAATCTGAAATCCTAAGAGCTTTCCATGCATCCTGGTCTAGGAAGGAAATTGTACATAATTTACATAAATGATAAAAGACATTCTTTCGATGTTTTCTCTACTCAGCGCTCTGAAAACAGACATTCTTGGGATACCTGAGTAGCTGTAATGTTTCCTCTAAAGAGTAAAAATGCAATAGCTTCTTATTTAGAGAAGTATTTGTGTCATATTTAGGAAATAGCAAGGCAGCGACATTATTTTCAATGCTATTAACCCTTAGAGTGCAAAGGTGCACGCAACACATTGCTTTGCAACGAGTTGCGTACCCCTCTGGCACTCAAAAAGTTAAATTTAAAAAAAACATATATTATGCTTGGCTGAAAGACAAAATAAATACTGTTTATTAGATGCTAAATAATTCTTCAAAGCTTTGGGAAAAATGTGTACACATCTCTAGTAACCAAGGACTTGACCCTTTGAGTGCCAGAGGGATATGCAACGCAATGCAAAGCAATGCATTGTGCACCCCTCTGGCACTCAAAGCCTTTAGATATATAACATTTTGTTCTATGAGAGCTTTAGTTATTTATTTATTTGGGTCCCAGGCTGGAAGCTGAATAGTTTTTGTTCTTTGATAGAGTAAGTGAATTATTCTTAAAATAGTCTTCCATGGTCATGGTTGAAGCAAATCTGAGTATCATCATCATATGCATTAATAAAAAAGGCCAGATGTATGTTTGTCCGATGCAGTCATGCACAGTAGAGACTGAACGAACACACAGAAACAGACATGCACAGTAGAGACTGCCCGAACATAAAGAAACAGACACGCGCAGTAGAGACTGCCCGAACACATAGAAGCAGAACATACAGAAGTAGTCATGCGCAGTAGAGATAGCCCGAACACACAGAAGCAGTCATGCACGGTAGAGATAGCCCGAACACACAGAAGCAGTCATGCACGGTAGAGATAGCCCGAACATACAGAAACAGTCATGCACGGTAGAGATAGCCCGAACATACAGAAACAGTCATGCGCAGTATAGACTGCCCGAACACACAGAAGCAGTCATGCACGGTAGAGATAGCCCGAACACACAGAAACAGACATGCACAGTAGAGACTGCCCGAACATAAAGAAACAGACACGCGCAGTAGAGACTGCCCGAACACATAGAAGCAGAACATACAGAAGTAGTCATGCGCAGTAGAGATAGCCCGAACACACAGAAGCAGTCATGCACGGTAGAGATAGCCTGAACACACAGAAGCAGTCATGCACAGTAGAGACTGCCCGAACACACAGAAGCAGTCATGCACGGTAGAGATAGCCCGAACACACAGAAGCAGTCATGTGCAGTAGAGATAGCCCGAACACACAGAAGCAGTCATGCACGGTAGAGATAGCCGGAACACACAGAAGCAGTCATGCACAGTAGAGATAGCCCGAACATACAGAAACAGTCATGCACGGTAGAGATAGCCCGAACATACAGAAACAGTCATGCGCAGTAGAGACTGCCCAAACGCACAGAAGCAGAACATACAGAAGCAGTCATGCGCAGTAGAGACTGCCCGAACATACAGAAACAGTAATTCGCAGTATAGACTGCCCGAACACACAGAAGCAGTCATGCGCAGTAGCGACAGCCCGAACGCACAGAAGCAGTCATGTGCAGTAGAGATAGCCGAACACACAGAAGCAGTTACGCACAGTAGAGACTGCCCGAACACACAGAAGCAGTCATGTGCAGTAGAGATAGCCGGAACACACAGAAGCAGTCATGCACAGTAGAGACTGCCCGAACACACAGAAGCAGTCATGCACAGTAGAGATAGCCGAACACACAGAAGCAGTCATGCACAGTAGAGACTGCCCGAACACACAGAAGCAGTCATGTGCAGTAGAGATAGCCGAACACACAGAAGCAGTTACGCACAGTAGAGACTGCCCGAACACACAGAAGCAGTCATGTGCAGTAGAGATAGCCGGAACACACAGAAGCAGTCATGCGCAGTAGAGACTGCCCGAACACACAGAAGCAGTCATGCACAGTAGAGACTGCCCGAACACACAGAAGCAGTCATGCACAGTAGAGACTGCCCGAACACACAGAAGCAGTTATGCACAGTAGAGACTGCCCGAACACACAGAAGCAGTCATGCGCAGTAGAGACTGCCCGAACACACAGAAGCAGTCATGCACGGTAGAGACTGCCCGAACGATGAAAACTGATTAGCAACAGAGCGAATGATGTAACTAGGGATGCTCCATCCAAAGGCTTGGAGCTCAAGGACAGCCCCATGTCCGGGTGGGCTGAGGCTGGCACAAACCAGGCACACAAGGATGCACTTGAGCAAGCAGAGAGCTGACACCACAACCACACAGGGGAACCATCCAGTCAACCGCTGCGGGCAGGAGCAGGGAGCTCAGGGATTGCCTTCAACAGCTGGCCATTGGTGACGTCACACAGCAACAGAGTGATTGAGGTAACTAGGGAAATGCGTGAGGAGGAAGTGTGAAGGGAAGAGACAGGAAGAAGTGCAGAAAGACTGGTATGGGGGGAGTGTGAGAGACAGCTGGAGAGGCATCACCACTGCGACAGTGTGAGAGATAACTGGAGAGACACCACACAGGGAGAGTGTGAAAGACAACTAGAGAGAGGAAATGCACCAGTAAAGGGAGAGAGAACTGGAGAGACATCAGCAAGGGCAGAGTGTGAGAGAGAACTGGAGAGAGAATAGATACCAGCAAGGGGAGAGTGTCAAAGAGAGGAGAAACACCAGCAAGGGGAGAGTGTAAGAGAGAGAGATGGAGAGAGAAGACACCAGTAAAGGGAGAGAGAACTGGAGAGACATCAGCAAGGGCAGAGTGTGAGAGAGAACTGGAGAGAGAATAGATACCAGCAAGGGGAGAGTGTCAGAGAGAGGAGAAACACCAGCAAGGGGAGAGTGTAAGAGAGAAGAGAAACACCAACAAGGGGAGAGTGTAAGAGAGAGAGATGGAGAGAGAAGATACCAGTAAAGGGAGAGTGTGAGAGAGAGGAGAAACACCAGCAAGGGGAGAGTGCAAGAGAGAGATGGAGAGAGAAGACACCAGTAAAGGGAGAGTGTGAGAGACAGCTGGAGAAAGGAGAGACACCAGTAAAGGCAGACTGCCCAAACGGCAGTCTCTACTGAGCATAACTACTTCTGTGCATTCGGGCAATCTCTGCTGAGCACGACTGTATCGTACACACATACATCTGACTTATATCATGCACTTTGGTCCATGTACGTGGGCTTTTACACTAGTTATATTATAAATATGTCCTTACCACCAGGATTAGCCACTGTAGCATTAAAGCAAAATAACAAAGTCAGAAATTATGCAGTTTTATTGTCTTTATTGCACAGTACCTGAATGAAAAATGGAAAATCACAATCCTAAGTGATTTTTCATTAGTGGAATTCAAAGCTTTTTAGTTTCACCTAGAATGTGCACATACAAAATAGCCTTATGCCTGGGTGCAAGATACTCCAGAGTCTAGATGCACTAAATGTCAATGTGGTGTTGGTATATATATATATATATATATATATATATATATATATTGTCTACGTGTTTGAATCATTCCGACAATTCGCACACACATTGACATATTCACAAAAATTGTCAGATGGAAGGGGAAGGTTGGAGGAGGTCCCTATTAGCATACAGGTTTTTGAAGTGCTGTCAGTGTGGAAGGGATCTTCTCCCTTCACACATCACCAACACTACGACATTCTGAACAGCATTCTCTATGCTTCCCTACCCAGCCAGTAGGGGAACACAGAGAAGGCTTTCAGCACCATGGACAGCACTGAATGCCATAGGGATTTGCATTGTTCACCCCTGTGGCATTCAAAGGGTTACAATAAATTGAAACAACACACCAAGCACTACACAATGTCCCCCCCTTCGACATCCCCCCTTAGTATGTTGACATATATTGCATATATTCGACATACTAACTCCATCCGACTTTCACCTCAGGGACTGCCATTTAGTCGACGAACATGTCCTTTATTCGACACTTAACCCTTTGAGTATCAGAGAGGTAGGAAAGCATTGCTTAGCAATGTGTTTCATACCCCTCTGGTACTCAAAGGGTTAATAGGCAAGGTATGGGCTTCATACCTTGCCTATAAATGTGTGTGTGTGATAAATTTATTTTTATTAAACTATGTGTTGAAATGAATTAATGCAAACATTAGACCTCAAGGGGGGTATCATGACCCCTCATTTCACCCTCCCTAACATGAGGACAACAATTGCCCTTTTATTTCATCAAGCGCATATAACCTATGTGAAACATAGGTTATATACTGCTTTTCTCCTTAAAGTAAACAATCAGACCTCAAAGGGGGGCACCAGGACCCCTCCTGATAGCCCCCCTATCATGGATCATCGATCCAAAAGGATAGATAATATATGGGGTGACCCCAAAGGCATTTACCACCTTCTTGATGCTGCCGGCTTTACAGCTGCTTGCAGCATCAAGCGCTTGAAGAATTAATGAACCCTGTGACTGGGTTCATTCTAGGTAAGCTGAGCGTTGCGCTGTAATCATTGAATTAGTCACAGGGGTCAAACCAGGTGACAGAGTCAATGATCAGAGCACAGAGCTGCTTTCTAAGAATGAACCCGGTGACAGGGTTCATTCATTGAAGGCTGTGCTTACAGTAGATGTGTAAACCCTATTTGGGGAGTCACCACCATACCTCCCAACATTTGAAATGGCCAAAGAGGGACACTTGTGTTTTAGGTAGTGTTGCTAGGGAGTGGGTGGTTGGCGGGGCATGACCAAGGATTTTTAGATTACTTCATGACCTAATATTGACACCTCTTTGTGTAAATGAATAATTTATATAGAGCAAGATCAAAGTATTTTATTTAAACAGACTAATTTATAAACACATACTGAAATATAAACAAACATTAAAGTGAGTTTATTTCTGTGATTCAAAGTAATATACAAACACATACACCACACAGTCTGATCTCCTAAAAAGAGGGACAACAGGGTGGGAAAGATGAACAGTGATTTGGGTCTCAAAGAAGGACTATCCCTCCTAAAAAGGAACAATAGGGGCATGGATGCCTAATATCTCCTAAAGAGGGACACTTGGGGGTATTGAGGCTTAATATCTAATAAAGAGGGACACTCGGGATGTATTGATGTCTAATATCTAATAAAGAGGGACACTTGGGAGGTATTGAGCCCTAATATCTCCTAAAGAGGGACACTAGGGAGGTATGGATCCCTAATATCTCCTAAAGAGGGACACTTGGGAGATATGCACCACAGGGACAGATAATTCTATAGCCCCATTATTTCTAGTTACCTGTTAGGTTTACATATGAATACCCATTCCCTGTACCGAGCAGTGTGGTCATTCTGCTTGCCTGGGCATTTTGCTCTGCAATGTGCAGAAGACAACTGGTGAATTTTCAGGTAGAAAGAGGGATATTCCCTACACTTATGGTTCACAATATTTAGATATATTCATGTAGTTTTCTGTTGTTTTTACACAGAGCTTTAATGTGTATAAATCCAAGATTTGAACAAGTGTTTTGATGTGCTATGCACTGCAATAGAGACCGGCTATGTGGTAGTGTCAGTAAACCTCAGAAGTACCCTGGCAGGTGTCATCCATAAATGAACATGGACATTTTACCATATTGAGAATGAATAAATGACATTGAAACTCATGGGTGGGGCTGTTTAAGCTATAGGGAGAGAGTGCTACCCATAATGCTAAAGAGTCATGTAAACATTCTCAATATGGTAAAATGTCCATGTTCAGTTACAGAGTACAGCAGAGTTCAGATGCAAAAATTAGTAAATAGATTTACCTTTCTGCTATTGTGATAACACCTGCCCAAGCAAGGCCTTCTGTTAAACAATGTAATACATTATTTCAGTTGTACCATTCTTATTATACATAAACCATTCAAAATATCAAAACAAATCTAAGAAAGATTCAATGTTTCTAACCCCTGTTGTCTTACCTGGGTTCCTTTCTTATTCCTAATCTGAACATTTATATGTCTACTCAACTATAATTGAGGGCATAAAGTCCACATTATCTAAAATATGTAAATGTGTAAAGAGGATCTTAATCAGTATAGATATTTATTAACACAACTCATATCTAGGAAAGTAAAAATACAACCGTAAAACAAAAATATCTGTCATTATGTATTAATTTTTTTCATACTGAACCAAAATTGCTATGCTAGTTATGTTTTATTAACCATGTTCCTTTCCTTGTTATAAATTAGGCTTCATATTAAAATTACCTTTTTGGGGACAGCCAGCTGACCAAAATTGCTATGACGATTCAATTTATTGGGAGGTAAGTTTCAGAAGGTTTCTAAAGTAGATATATGCCAGAATCAAATCTGTTTTATATGAACTTGAAAAAAATCTTAACATTATTATGCATAATAATTGTAGATACAGCTATTATACTGTAATGATGTTCATAATCAACCGGAATAAGTTACATCTTCATTGATTACCGTTCCTTTTGAGCTTCTATTACAGAGTTTAAGTGCATCAAATATAATTTGGTCTGATATAATAAGCTATGTATGATGATGGGTAATATGAAATTAGAGAATGGAATATTATTGCAGAAATTCAGATCTTTGAACATCATACAGTTCTTTGATTAGAACAAAAGTGTACTGGAAGTGCCCTTACTCATTTAAATAAGATTAATCATGTTATCATGATTAATTCCCTATATATATATATAGAATCTTTATTCTTCACTGCCTTTTGGTCACAAGCCATTATTTATTTATTTTTTACAAAACTTTAAATCCAGCTGATGAATAATAAATTATATTGCAAGTATGACAATTGACATCCCCTCCCCTTCAATCCTTGCACCATCATCAGCCACTATTACTTACCCCTTCTAGCATAGCTTTCCCAGCACTGCAAAATATGTAATTTCATGTAGATGACACCACCTTTGGGTTATGTGTTTAAACTTTTTGGCAGAACCATCAGTCTATTGCTGAGACATATGATAAGCTGGGGTATGGCGCGGTCATGAAGATCAATGTAAGGAAGGCTTAGGAGGAAATGCACTAAGATGTGATACAGAGGTGATAAAGCAAGGATGACTTCTCCAGTGATATCACTTCTCCAAGTCCTATGTTACCCTACTGAGCCAATTCACTAATACATCTTCAACTCTGGACATCTTAGTGCATGTCCTCTATAAAATAACATAGGAACTGGAGAACTGGAGAACTGGAGAAGTAATATAACTGGAGAAGTCATATCTGCTTTATCACACCTTAGTGCATAACCCCCTTAGACTTATGGGGAAAGTAGCTCATCTTTGACACTTTGATGTTAAACAATGGAGACCCAAAGTTTTATAATGTAAATAATAAGCAAGTAGATTTACTTACAATATAGGACAGACTAGGATACAGGATGATATTTCTTCAGATGCAGGAGGTGTTTTTACTGTCTACTTCCAACCTTTCTAGGTGATAGCAATTAAGGATCCTTTTACTTTTATGCCCAAAAACATATCCAGACAATTATCATACCTCACCAGACTCTTAAAACTCTATACCCCATTCTGCATAGGTATTAAAAACATATAATAATCCCACAGGGATAAAGACAATCAACATAAGCTGATTCAGGTCCTATACACACATACATATCTTTATTTTATTTTGTAGGCATTAAAAAAACATGAAGAACAATATAAGTCTTATCTCTCAAACCTTTATAGTTTGAGAGATATTCACAAGCAAAGTTTCCTCTCCTGTCCCTTTTACCTAGTGTAAGCCATCTCTTCTCAGATGTGGAATGCAGTCCATAGACCAGACAGATAACAGAAGGGGACAATCTTCTTCCTATGAGAACAATGAAAGCCCTGCCCTCCTTGACAAGTTTTTCAGGTTTTTCCCTTATCTTAATTGAAGATTGTCCCTCTCTGCAGTCTACCTGGGCACCTCCCTTCTGCTCTGGCTGAGCAGTGTTACATCAGTAAAAGGGGCAGGAGGGGGACACTTTGTCATTGAATTACTCTTGAACTACAACTCTGACAGAATTGAAATAACATTCTCCAAAGTCCAAATACTATGATGATTAATCAGAGCTGCTTTTATTATGAAACATTACTATCCTTTTAATGTACCGTCATATTGTAAGGTATTTTCAGAAAAAAATATTCTTTTAACCAACACTTTTTTTGTCTGATTAACGTAATCTTTTCCCGACAAAATAAAAATGGTCTAAACTTGGAGAAGACAAATTAAAGTACTGTTGAATGAGAAGCCATACTATAGAGTTAGCTGGTAAACAAAACGTCTTTGTATGAAAATTTGTTGTTTTAAAGACAAAAAATGTCTTTGTTTCTTGAAACTGTTCACTTCAAAGACAAAATCAAAGACATTTTTAAGGGCAATGTCCATCAAGATGATCTTACCGTCATTTTTAAGTCTTTATGACATTTTCAAATGTGATAGATTTACTTCTGAAAATATTGTCGTTTTTTTACTATCAACTTATGATCCGACAATTTTATCATTATGATGACTTTTTGAACCTCTATCTCACCCTACGTAATATATTTTTCACCTTTCCAAAAAACCCTTTTCTGCGACACAGGCTTTTAGTTTTGACTCTTACTAGTATATGTGATTTATCCTGTGATCTGTTAGCTACTCAGTCATCGTTATTGCTTTTAACATGGGGTAAAACAAATCTTGCTGGCCTAGCTATCAATCATCAATATGACTCACATCTTCATTGTATGTATGTATGTAATGAAGCATCTGTGCACTTTCTGAAGAAAACGTGTAATTCAATTACTGAACAAACTATGCTTTAGAGAATAAGTATACACTGACATTGATTTAAATAGGGGATTTAAGCACTTGGAAAAAATATAGGTCTTCATTGCATTACAAAGCAATGCATTGGTGATCTCTTCATCATTCAAGGGGTTAATTTGTATATGCAGCCTATGGTGCAGTTGGTTTGAACCAGGATTACACCCCTATTCTTTTCAACATAGGGGGAGATGTATACAACTGGAGTTATAAAGAAAGTGTCTGTAGAATTGTCTGGCACTTTCCTGTTATCCGGAACCATTTTCAAAACTATTTTCTGTCATAATCTGTTGTTATTATTTCCTGTTGTTTCCTGTGATCAATTTTCAGAACTAATTCCTGTCATAATCATCCTATATAATAATTCGCTAAAACGTGTGTAACACGGCAGTAGAGACTGCTGCGCGTGCTGCAGTCATGTTCAGTAGAGACTGCCCACGGCGTGGCTGATACAGCTCTGTATCAGTCGCACCTCTGGCAGTCTCTACTGCGCATGACTGCCCCGCGACCGGCTGGCAGTGGCACTGTGGCCCACGTAACAGGCTCTTCAACTAGTATCATAATAAATATTTTGTTTAAAAATGTTTGAAAATGTTTTGAAAATGGTTCCGGATAACAGGAAAACACCAATTGTCTCATAGTAACATAGCCATTTTTTAATTTAGGTTGAAAAAAGACTTGCGCCCATCTAGTTCAACCCTTTTCCTATTCCTGTTTACCATCGCAGATTTAAAAGAAGGCAAAAAAAAAAAAAAAACCTCAATGCAGCAATTTCAAGTTCTGCATTGAATAGGGGGAAAAAATTCCTTCTTGCTTCCAAATAGCAATCAGATTTCTCCTTGGATCAACAAGCACTAGCTAAATATTAATCCCAGTACTAACGTACATAGCCCTCTATGTTCTGCTCTTTTAAATAAGTATCCAGGCCTTTTTTAAAGGCATCTAATGTATTCTCAAAGTGACATAAGTATATGTATAAACATCAAACGACATATAGCTAAGTACTAACTCAAGTTTGTTGACTTTTTTTATAAATGGAGTAGAAATGGTCTTGGCCACCCACACTAGATTACATGCAATTTCACCCTCCTCCAGTCCTCTTTGTTGGAGATGTGGCCAAGCCCCGGGTACGTGTATCCACCTGTTATGGGACTGCCCAATCATCTGACCTTATTGGGAAGCCTGCTTATCAATCATTAATAGGTCTATGAACGTTACACTTGTTAAGCTCCCTCTTCAGATTCTCTTTTTTAAGGATCTCCCACATTTATCTGTATTGAAGAAAACATTACTTTATACCATGCTTAATGCAGCCAAAGCGCTTATTCCTCTTCATTGGAAAACAGCCTTTGGCTCCTTCCTTGATGGCTTGGAAAGCCCGAGTGGAGGATCAGAGAGACATACCTTGATCCATAGAAAAATGGACCCAGATTCTATTTGGCCCATGATGACTGGTTTGGCTCAGAGCTGCCTCCTGAATCGGGAGGTTCTGCTTCTACTTCAGTTCCTGTCTTTAATACTCATATTCTCCCCTAAAGCAGACCTTCTGTGTCATTCTATTCTGTTACAGCCGACCGCATGCGATACTGCCGCCAACTGTCGAATTCCCGCCTTTTTCTTCTTCTCTACCCCTCTATCCTCTTTTTTCTGCTCTTTGCCCGTCTTTGCTTTGCCTTTAATTTTTCTGTTTCTCTTTCCTCTCTTATATCCTCTCTCCTGTTAATACTGGGGTCAAATACCGCTCTACCAGTGTGACTTAACAGATGGCTCACGCTGATTTT